>AP027114.1:7843634-9146232 GCA_028142955.1 Pinctada fucata | reverse complement strand
AAAGAAAGTAAAAATTTGAAAGCAAAGCTTGACCTACAGATTTCTTAGGTAGAGAGGTCAAGGTTAAATTTTGCTTTCACAATGAAGCAGTGATTGGAATAAGCAATAAGC
Organism: Pinctada fucata; assembly: GCA_028142955.1. Taxonomy (NCBI): domain Eukaryota; kingdom Metazoa; phylum Mollusca; class Bivalvia; order Pterioida; family Pteriidae; genus Pinctada; species Pinctada fucata. The sequence goes on along the minus strand of AP027114.1, from coordinate 9,146,121 downwards.
ATGCGCCCTGCGCCATAGTCATATTCAATATTGAAATGGCACATTTAAATTTCACTGAGTGCGCCAATGTGGGGCATTCAATTCTTAGACAAATTGTGAAAACCTTCTGTTCTTTTACTCAATGTGGTGATGACTTCACCATATTCATTTGCTGACTCATAACAACTGATGCAGATCTTTACATATTCTGGTTTGTTAGGGTTTTTTTTTCTGAAACTGCTCATGGCACACTCATTTTCAACAATAGCACATTTGTTTTGCAAATGGCATATTGATGTTCCAGGATATGGGGCCAATGTCACATTCATCTGATTGCCTATCCCAATCACTGCTGAAGACAAGGAAATTTGTTGCACCATCAAAATGTGCACGTGAAGTGAATACTTGTTACGTGCCCAAGATTTTAATACATCAAATCATTATCTTTGTACATTTCAGACTCAAGTCTCAAAGCCGAGTAGGTAATATGGACAAAAAAGTTTTTATTGAATAATTTTTAATAAATTTAAATGTAAATGCATCAACAGTAGGGTAAGAGAACGCCTATTAATTCCGTGATAGACTTTTACATAGTAGCCATGTAAAGATGAAAGCTTACATTTTGACCTCCTTTGCCTATGATTCGACCAATCATACTCCTTGGTACCATGACCTCTGACCTGAGGTGAACCTCCTCTAACCTCTGAAAGTTTCCCTCCATCTTTATTTTGTCGAAAATGTAGAACTGCGCCTGGAGTAAGGAAGGATGGTTAATTGTCACTCATAATTTTACTTGTACATGCATTTAAACAAACGAAGCTTGAGGACATAAATACTTTTTTCTTAAATAATTATCAAAATGCAGGAAATCTTTCAAATATGGTAGTAGATGCAGTCTTCACAAAAACTTTTTTGAATCACTAGCATGAAGATAATTTTTTATTGAGCTATGGTATACATGTACATGTAGTCAGCAAGATAATTTCTACCAGCCCTGCAGAATTCCTGGAAGCTCCAGACCCAAGACTAGTGAGTATTCATGAAGACAGTAGATGTAGTTGTCAATCATTTCATATAGATATCTTTCAATGAAAATCTTGAAAGGCAATTTGAGCTTATGTCTAAAGTTATGTAGACATATTTGTTTATGTTCAAGCATTAACATCCTTCGGTCATACCTTCCATTGGGCTTCAGCGGAGCCTGTTATAATGACCTTCCTTTCATCTAGTTGTGGGGAGGGTCCTTTCCTCTCACCATTCATCTCTCCATTCTTCTGGGGCAGTATCTACAACATACATTTATGTACATGTCATTGAGGGTTTTGAAGATAGAATCCTTTTTATGAGATACTTACCCCATACCCGTCAACTTTTTTTCGGACAAAAGAGGGTCAATGACCGTCTTTGGGAAATGAAAAAAAAGGATCATAGCAACTGTGATGATAGTTAATTCATTAAATATTCCCTAGTTAATTCATTAAATATTCCCTAGTTAATTCATTAAACATTCCCTAGTTAATTCATTAAATATTCCCTAAATTTTCATTATACTTCTGAACACGTACATGTACATGTCTATAATTTATTTGTAGGTGATCAATTTTCCCTCAATGAAATCTATTCAACTCGATGTGAAAGTAATATGGAGGTTCATGAAATGTCCGACAAAGCACTTGCTGTCAGACTCATCGTAATACAGATGTGATGTCGGTTGTTTGATGGGAAATTTATAAAGATCAAGTCTACCCTTTTCTTGTAAATTCCATTTTCTTTTTTTGTTTACGTATTAAGACAGTCAAACCCTGGTTTTTACCTACCTTTATCCTAGCACCAGACATTCTCATGATAAGACAGTCAAACCCTGGTTTTTACCTACCTTTATCCTAGCACCAGACATTCTCATGATAAGACAGTCAAACCCTGGTTTTAACCTACCTTTATCCTAGCACCAGACATTCTCCTGATAAGACAGTCAAACCCTGGTTTTTACCTACCTTTATCCTAGCACCAGACATTCTCATGATAAGACAGTCAAACCCTGGTTTTTACCTACCTTTATCCTAGCACCAGACATTCTCATGATAAGACAGTCAAACCCTGGTTTTAACCTACCTTTATCCTAGCACCAGACATTCTCATGATAAGACAGTCAAACCCTGGTTTTTACCTACCTTTATCCTAGCACCAGACATTCTCATGATAAGACAGTCAAACCCTGGTTTTTACCTACCTTTATCCTAGCACCAGACATTCTCATGATAAGACAGTCAAACCCTGGTTTTTACCTACCTTTATCCTAGCACCAGACATTCTCATGATAAGACAGTCAAACCCTGGTTTTAACCTACCTTTATCCTAGCACCAGACATTCTCATGATAAGACAGTCAAACCCTGGTTTTTACCTACCTTTATCATAGCACAAGACATTCTCATGATAAGACAGTCAAACCCTGGTTTTTACCTACCTTTATCCTAGCACCAGACATCCTCATGATAAGACAGTCAAACCCTGGTTATAACCTACCTTTATCTTAGCACCAGACATTCTCATGATAAGACAGTCAAACCCTGGTTTTTATCTACCTTTATCCTAGCACCAGACATTCTCATGATAAGACAGTCAAACCCTGGTTTTTACCTACCTTTATCCTAGCACCAGACATTCTCATGATAAGACAGTCAAACCCTGGTTTTTACCTACCTTTATCCTAGCACCAGACATTCTCATGTTAGACAGTCAAACCCTGGTTTTAACCTACCTTTATCCTAGCACCAGACATTCTCATGATAAGACAGTCAAACCCTGGTTTTTACCTACCTTTATCCTAGCACCAGACATTCTCATGATAAGACAGTCAAACCCTGGTTTTTACCTACCTTTATCCTAGCACCAGACATTCTCATGATAAGACAGTCAAACCCTGGTTTTTACCTACCTTTATCCTAGCACCAGACATTCTCATGATAAGACAGTCAAACCCTGGTTTTTACCTACCTTTATCCTAGCACCAGACATTCTCATGATAAGACAGTCAAACCCTGGTTTTTACCTACCTTTATCCTAGCACCAGACATTCTCATGATAAGACAGTCAAACCCTGGTTTTTACCTACCTTTATCCTAGCACCAGACATTCTCATGATTTCTTTGATATTGGTTCCTTTGCTGCCAATACAGGCACCAACAGTTTTTTCTGGTATATAGAGGTAGGTGACTTCTAACTCCTGCTGGGGTGGGGATCCATACATACCTTGGTAAAAACTACCTTCACCCTGTAAACACATTCATAATCTGTAATACACTTTATACCTAGACATTTGTAAGATGAAATCTACACATTTTTTTACCTAATTATCTTGCAAGAAGTTTGCAAGTATTTCTGAGCAAATTTTTCCGTAAGGTGTTCAGGTGTTTTGAATAAAGGCAAAGTCTAATTACAAAGTCATGTTGTCAAAGTGTAATTTCCCCGAGTGAAAGAAACTAGTGATGATTTTCTATATGTTAGAAAGTAAAAATTTCACAAAATCAATCAACATGATTAAAAGAGGCTAAACTATGATGGAATACAGAACCTATTGATAAAATTAGAAAACAAATATCAGAAACAAAATAAATATCAGAGAAACTCATAACTAAAGAAAGAGAAACAAATGAATAATAATTACGAATATTTTACCAGAAGTGACGGAGGGTGGTAGGGTTGTCTCATACCAGGGTATCCAGACATAGCAGGGGGCATCATTCCTGGCATTGGGGGCATTCCTCCAAACATACCCATCTGTTGCTATAAATAGAAACGATGAAATAGGGAGTAAGAATCGGCTTTGGAGGTAGAGTCATGTTTTGAAGACCTAGCATTGTTAAGAAATTACATGCATGTCCTTCTACATATATGTCAATACATGACCACATGTGAAGTGTAATTAGTCTTTGAAACTTTAACAGATCAAGAGCTACATACATTTGGATCACCAACTTCTATACAGAATTGTAATTTCCTTATGAAGTCAATAAAATGTTAAATTCCTAAGAAGTTATACCCTCTTTGTGTGCAATAATGAATCAATAGAAGATCAACTTACATTATAATTCTGGGCGTCCTGTTCAAAGCACTTCCTCATTTTTTCTGTGACCAGGGCCTCGCCTTTCGCACAATTATCTGGTGATCCAGAAACTGTTATAACTCGATCTACATAATAATTGTTCATATCCGACACACTGTAACAGAAATCATACATAATCATTTTAAGAAGTAAATTTTAAATTTAAACTGCACACAGCACAGTCCTTATTCTATCCAGTTTAAATATATATATTTCTTGAACACAAAATGAATTTTGCTTTATCTAATACGTGAAATTGTCTGTTTATGCATTTCTTACCACAAGAAGAATGAAAATCTGCCAAGAATAAAATTTAAAGTCAAGCTAGTCTCCAACACTAATTTCTCAGTGTCCTCATACAAACAACATTATGAAAACAAGTTCTCCTACCTTGATACAACAATATGTGTGTTGGTCTGTTCCATAAAACTTTTTATAACGTTGCCATTTTTACCAATGATACGACCGCAAAGGCTGTTTGGGCATAAAATCTTCAATGGGAATTCTCTGAAAGAGAGGTTTCATTTTTAATATGGGCTTACCTTGCGCTTTTTTCAATAGTACACTGACATAAGTCTTTTTACCTCAAACATGTACCAGGTGCTTACATGTAATTTTTGGCATTATGTTTCTTGCAGAAAATTTAATATTCAAGAAGCAGTTTTAAACTACACTTACATCGAACACCCATGGTACAGGTATTAATGTACAACTTTTCATGATAATCATTGGACTTGCAGGTAAATCAATCATTACACAACCAGACGGATAGGGTACATTACTCCTTTTCAGTGGAATAAAGATCTGCCATAATGTAGGAACGATTTGTGCTCCTCAACAAGCAACCAAGAAGTTGCATATTTTGATTTATTTGTTAACCTACCCTTTGTTCAATGATTTGGCCTCTGCTTCAACTACTTTCATTATTTCCTTACATGCCTCTGTACAACTCTCGGGGCTTCCTTTAATTGTTACAAGCTGTAGAACAAGATGGACAAAAATATAGGACAATGGACAAATCAAGTCCATTAAAGTCATGAAATAAATACAAAAGGAAAATAAATCTTTAGTAAGTTGATGTAGTTTTGGTAAAGCTAAAGTTTAATCAAATTCTGCAGAAAAATTTCATCAAACTCTGATACAGAGTTACTTGCATACAAATGCACTCATTAGGTGAAGAACTCTGGTACATGTATTATAAAAGGCAGCAGAAATATATATTGTGTAGGCTTTTAGCCATACAGAATTACAAAATTCTTTTTTATGATAATCTAGCGTGTGTAAAGTTAATTGTTTCATACGTACTGTGTCAGCAGAAATGTTGTCCCTTCTATGTATATCAACCCTGCAAAAAAGTACAAAGTAGCGTTAAATACTTCATGTAATTCTTAAAGACTCTTACATACATGTAATACAGATAACAAATTAGATTTAGTTGTTCTCCAGGCTACAGAAGTGTAAACACAGAAATGTACAGAAACAGATCAGACTGGGGCGGTATAGATATTATCACAGACATCAGTATGTAAATAAAGACCAATCATCATTTCTGTTTATTGTCTGTTAAAAACACGTGAACGAAAGTCTATCATCTGCATCATCACCAATTAAAATTGAGAATAAGTATGATGTAAAGTAAGGTTTCCTGTAAAATGTACTCAACTTCTTTCATTTATGCCAAAGTCAAGATTTGACATGCTTGATCATCAAAATAGAACATCTTGCGTTGATGACTAAACTAAAATATTCTGGAACCAAAATAAAATGCCTTAATCGAGCGTATCTTTCCTTGATTTAAAAATAATGCACCATGATACATGCATGTATTATAGAATTCTTATCTTCAGGTTCTAATTCAATCAATACTTCATACATCTACAGGTACGAGAGTCAAAATTACCCAATCATAAGTAGTCAATTAGCCATTTAGACATGTTAAAGGGAAGTACATGTATTATACAAAAATATAATTAACATAAGTGATGAACTAATTGTCACCAACAATCGATTGTTGATCGCTAAAACTCTTTCGATTCTGATTATCGATCTTCATTTTCTTACAATTGATTGTCGCTGAAAGGTAGGTATTTTGTGTAAAGGTATTTATTTTCCTCTTTTCACATGTCACATAAACCGCTGCTTGTTGTCTTGCATGTAAATAGGCAGACACTTTGAAATTGAATGCTTTATATTTTGTTTTCAGCAAAGTTTTCTAAATTTTATGCAGTAAAATACAATTTTTCTATCTTTTATGTTCCATTTTTCATGGACTTTTGTTTTCCAATTTAAATCGATGATCGATCGGTTAACTCTCTCCGATTATTTTCCAATAATCAATTCTTAAAAGTCTTCCATTGTACAACACTAATTAACATTTAATGAATTTCTGGTTGCCCAAGTAGAACCTTGGTTGTCTGGAATGACTTCTAATCCTATACATGATTCATTACGTTACCTCCTCTTTGTTTTCATAATACTTCAGTAGAAATAAGAACATTTTTTTTGTAAGAACATTTGCACAACTTGATGAAGGACAGATCAGACTGGGGCGGTGAAAATACTATCATGTATATCAACATAGCATATACCAATCATCATTTCTGTTCTTTTCCAGAATTTTTTGTTGTTGTTTTTTTAAACCTCACACAAGAATTTTTTTTCAAATACACTGTATGTAATGAGATGGAAAAATTAGCATAAACACATTACAGGTGCAAAAGTTTATATCACTTTTTTTTTTAACAAATGAAGGAGGATCACTACAAAGCAAGACTGGTATCTAAGTGAATGGTGCATTCAATTTTGGGATTTTACATCAATATACATGTACATTGATTTTTCTTTTTAACAAATTAATCTTTATCTTGACATGGATTTATTTCCTATCTGATTCAGAATCTAACATCTCTGTACATGTACTGTAATTTTATTCATTTCTACAATTTGCTGCTGTTACATTTTCAATACTTGATGCAGAATACATACGATACAGGCACAAACCTAATCGGGAAGTACAGTAACCCTGTATAATGAAGGAAAAACATACATTGTACATGTACCATAATAACTGGAATCTCTATCTTACCTAGCTCGGCTCTGTGAGGTAATATTATGTATAGTCTGTCCTTGTCGACCAATGATAGCACCTACAAACTCACTGCTGACCAGGATCCTAAATAGTAAATAAAGAAATATCTTATAGCTGTACATTTTATTTCAGAATACCGAAAATAAATTAAGAAGTCTTGCAATAGCTGTATGATTGCCACATGTTGGAGTAGTTGGACATAGCACTTGTTGGCAGACTTTTACATTAGGGCTTCATAAGAAATGCTTTAACAGACCATTTGATTGTGGGGTCATAATGCATACATGTATGTCCGGGAATAGGTGCAATGTTGGACAATATGCAATTCCTCAATGGCATTTTTCATATTACTAAACATGTACACGTCCTGTCATTCTTGTGGTTTATGTACATATTAATTGCATTAGGAAATAAATGCAAGATAGGGGAAGCTACTTTAAAAGCCATCTACAGATTAAACACTGAAAAGCCACCTAAAACCTGAAGCAATCTTCTTTTTTAAGTTTTCAATAATGATAAACAACATTCTGCCTGATTGGGGCAGATATTCGGTCCCATTCCCAGTGCAAAATAGTATCCTTTTTCCCAATTTGACACCTCATAGAAAATAAGAAGAAAAAAAAAACCCAGAGTCAAAAAATGTGAAATCTCCAGTAAAAAGCCCCAATCTGAAAGGTCCCGGCCCCAATACTTGGTGCGCAAGTCCTAAACATTTACATGTAGCTGCACGTATTTGTACCTCAGTGGCAACTCCTGTCGATTCATCCCAGAGTTATTGTTATTGGGTCGCGGTCTGCGTTTCATCTGTCCTGCACCAGCAAAGTCAACCTGTAAGAAATATATGGAAGCTATACTTATTTGATATTTTAAGTGATACATCGTTTGAATTACAACATGGAGATTATTTTTGTTTCAATCGTAAAAATCATTGACTTTCCAACATTGCACCTGTTGGTTGAAGTGTATCATATCACAATCAAATGACAAGTTAAAGCTTTATTTGGGGACATTGATTATATTATAATGTAAATTCTTCCAGCAGGTGCCATTTCGGACATCTTTTTGAATTGCGGAACAACTTTGACAGGTAACCATGGAAACTGTATCATGTATGATCAGATCAGACTGGGGCGGAATTTAGATCTACATCATAGTTCTGCATCAACCAATCATCATATCTGATCAACATTGTGCTTTTTCTTTTAAACATTTATAATTATCTACACAGTAAATGCTTCGAAACTGAGAATTTGTCAACAAAGCACACGTACATCTTACTGGCAACTTAGATTTCCAAAGTAGAAGCAAAGGTGAAGTTTACATGTACAAATACAATTTTCGAGATACTTAACTTATTTTCAAAACTGAGGATCAAACTTAATTTGAGAAGCTTGTATGTGCAAGTGAAGGCAGCTCTTTATTAGTACATTTACTACATTAGATGCATTTATAAATGAATTATGACAAAATACCTTGCCATTGTCAGTTTATATACAAACCTTGAGGATCTGCCCCTGGTAATCATAACCATTCAAGTTTGTTACAGCCCTGAAAAAAACATCAGTGTATTATTACAATACAATGTATGATCAATTAACTGGGTTATGTAAGCTTAGCTTCAAATATTGTTGATAGGAACTTGGATAAGCTTATTGATGAGTCAACTCATTTTCTTCCACTTTGTGAAGTGGGATTTAGAAAATTTGGAAAATTTTGATTTTGTGCAGTCTGTAAGCCTCCATGTACATGATGTACGAGGTCATGTGATGAAAGTAACAAGTCTTCTTTGTTTCAATATACACATGTATGTATTCGTTTATGATCAAATACTTGTATGAGCTTCATTTACAGCTAAATAACATTTACTTGAAATGAACTCTTCAAGATCTATTGATGTACTTACATTTGAGCTTCTTCGGGTGTTTCAAAAGTCACATACACTAATCCCTCCGATCCTGAGAAAATAAGAATCGGTACAAATCAACGTAGTTTTCTTATGTTAATCATCTTAATTAACAGTAACATGGCAAAAGTTCCACATTAATTACTGGTACAACAAGATCTTACAACGAAATCCCGCCTTTTTGTTATCATATTTGGGAGGGTATGAAGTGTTCTTGCCTTATATCGTAAAAATAATTCCAAGGAATGCATGTGTCGCCTGCGAAACCTAGCGACACTTAGGAATCACTTTTATATAGGGTATGTCAGACATCCAAGTGTGACAGACAGACGGACAAAGTCATCCCTACTTGTGGCTATGCTTCACAGGCGACAAAATAAAACTCGGAGTTTCAAACATAAATCTTTTGCATTGAAATATATTTTTCCCTTGATTTTATGCTGGTTTCCACATAAATAACTGATATCATAATTAGTTTCATAGATAAATAAAATACCATCTAAAAGAGAAGTAAACTGTACAAAATTGAAAAGAACAAATTAGAGAAACAATGGAGCTATACACAGCGTAAGTCTATACATAATATATGTACATTCAATTAGATTGTTTTCCCCAATCTAATAATCATTATGCTGACACACAATTGAAAGATTGCCAGATGTCCAATGTCACACATGTCTACAGGCTGACTTCAATGCATTGTAAGATGATTTGGCAATTTTCTTTTTCACATTTAAAATTGAGTTCAAACCTTGTTCACATCTCTGTAGGGTACCAAGTCCCATGACCAGAGTCTCCACATCGTCCCTGTTAATGTGCTGCGGCAGATTACGGATCTGGATTTTGTTGGATTTCCTGAGGAAGAAAAAATGTAAAATTTCATTTGCATTTTCTACTACTGACATGTTGTTGCATTAGTTCATGTATATCTTACAACTGTTACAAATTCAATAAAGTTTAAACATTTTCCAAAGTTCATCTTAACTATCTGTTTTATCTGATATGCCAATTATAAATCATATCTACATGTATTACATGGGCATATAAAAATTTCGGAGATTTCAAGAACTGTTTTGCATACGATACCATTAGATCACATGAAATCTGTGAGAAGAGTTATACCTACCTTTTTCTGGATGTTGAAGGTTCCACTTGCATGGTTGAGCCTAGAAGATCGTAATCTGAAATATAAATGACAAAAAATTTCATTTCATATCAATACAAAAAATACATAACAGCACAGGCACATGTAGAAAGAGCGTCAATATCCTGTATGATACCCCTTTACAGGTCATAAGAGAATATATGTATAGAAATACATTGTACAAGGCTTCCTACGAATTTTCAGATAGAAGTAGCATCTGCAATTTTTGCATTTGACAATGTTTGAAGGGCAAAATGGGGTATGGTCATAAAGATTGATTTGTATACTTCCTAGAAACATCAATAATTCACCCAAGTAGATCTCATAACATAGCCTAGTCATCTACCAAAGTTAGACTGTTTGTTTTCTACTTTCTGTCTTGAATCTCCATTGCCAGATTGGACAAATACCGATTCATTCAGAGGCTTTACCCTGCTAACTGTAAGCAGAGTAAAACACTTGGATGATTCAGACTAGCTAATCTGGCAATGGAGGTTCAAGACAGAAAGTAGAAAACAGTCAAACTTCGGTAGACGATTAGGCTATGTTATGACATTTTTAGGGTGAATTATTGATGTTTTAAGGAAGTATACAAATCAACCTTCATGGTCACACCCTGTTTTGCCCTTCAAATGCAAAAATTGCAGATCCTACTTCTAGCTGAAAACTTGTCGGAAGCCTTGTATTTCTATAGATACCTGTATTCTCTTATATATGCACAACCATTGTAATTCCCTGAGATGAAAATATTGAAAGGAACGTGCTTGTATTTCGCATAAAAACGCTCGTGACGTCACGATGCACAAGGTCTAAAGAAACATGCCACGACGGCCGTATTCTGAATATTAACGTCACGTTGTTACCTAGAAAAACGCGATTTCAGAAAACAAGAATGAAACAGACAACTGTGGTGCATATATATAGAATAAATGTCATAATTTGTGTTTTGTTACGGGTATGCAACACACGGCAAGTTAGCGCATTACATGTACGATAAATGCACTTGCTGTGTGTTGCATACCTGTAACAAAACACAAATTAAAACACTTATTCTCTATATAAATGACTATACTGGTCGGGTACATATTATCGCCACTTCATTTATCATGTTTATATCTCTGCATATTGTTGATGTAGGAATTTAATTTTTTCACCTCAATTACATCTCTGAAATATGAAACAGTATACAAAATTTCAAATAATTCCATAACCTGCAAATACTGAATTTTATGATAGAAAGTCAGTAAATTTGAATGTATTTCCCTAACCTCTATGGAGAAAGGGTAGGTCTCTTCATCTTTCTATATCTCTTTGGTTTTTGAATTTTTTGTACGAATTTTTCACAGACGAAAAGAAGAAAGTTCAAACAGAGATTAATCTACAATTTGATCTAAATGGGTCCTATGGACCCGATGAGCTTTGCCCAATGGGTCCCGAGCCAAAACAATGGGTCCCCGCAGAATTTTATGGGTCCCAGTACTATTAACTCTTTTTACGAGGCGTCTTAAGTTCGTGAATAAAAGTCATATGATTGGCTTGCGAGGTTTATGTCTGGGAGATCGTTATGTTCCAGAAAAAAAATTATTAGAAAAATTTGCCGAATTAAGTAATTTATTGTTTATTTAGTTGTTTTATTTACGCAAGTGAGGCTTCGTAAACGTAAAATCCAAAGATACAAACTATGGTGTGCGAAGACAGTATTTACTACAATTAGGTGCGAGTTAAACGATTTGAATGGATTGATTCATATTATCCTGCCAAGTTTACAATGGAAGAATTTTTCGTATATATAATTTGTATATATTACATGTATATCTGAATCCGAATGATAAGAAGTTATTGACTCGCATTGGACCGAAAAGAACTTTTTTATAGAAAAATTCTGATGCGCAACAATTTCTCATACAATACTAAGGACTTTATCAACTTTCTGTAAGATTTAAAAGAGCGGACAAAATATGAACACAAGACATTAACACGATATACAGCTAATACGCTTTCAGTTTCTCAACTTTGAAAGTTTTACGTAAGCCATGAACTAAAGGGGACGCATTATACGAAAGTGAATAATGCGTACGGTGGGACGCAGCGATCGGGAATCAATGGGTCCTGGGCGATTTTGATGCGTCAGAGACGCAGGACGCAGAGGTAGATTAATCCCTGTTCAAAGATTCAAATAATGAGAACTTCGTCGAAAAAGTTTAGGATTTTCAGTAAGAACAAGCAGAGATGGCGATAATATGTACCACCCCTTCTTTCAAACTTGATGCAATCCTTAACTTAAGTTCACCGAGCACCGGTAAACAAGAACCAATCGTTAGATTTTCATGAAAATTGGAACAGTGTTTCAGCTAGAAATCAAAAAGGGCAGGGCGCCAGGTAGGGCACTTCTGCGTGCAATGGGCCAAAGAGGGCGCATCATGCACGCACGGTGGGCAAGGGTGGGCACATTTATAGACGCGCGGTAAGCAAGGGAGGGCACATTTTTTCATTATGTAGTCAAAGGAGAGTGTATTTTACAAGGCATAAGCTTTCATTTTTTTTTGGCAACTAAGGCAATTTATTTCTTTTGCAGTGCATCTCCAATATAACCAAATTAAAGTACAAAATCAAAATTTCACAAGTTTTATTGTTTCAGTCTGTAATACATGTACTTGCTTTGCACTATTGTCTGAGACTACTTTCCTATAGTGACTGTTTACAGAAGCAGAAGTTTCCGACTCGTTGCAGCTCTAGCTTGAACTGAACATGAGATGAATAAACAACTTTAAATCAAAGCACTAAAGGTACTGAGTGCGAATAGCCAGAATAATATCACTTATAATGTATGACAAAATATTGTGTTTTCAAAGTTCTATTTGTTCCTGAACACCTTCGTAGGCCAGTTTATGGACGTATAAAGACAGAACTAAAATGCAAATGCATAATGTTGTCGTAATAAATTGAAAGAGGATGTCTGACAGTGAACATGAAAATTAAATAACAGCACATTAAATATATACCCCCCCCCCTAAAAATACAACAATCCAATATGACTCCATATACAAGGAAAGAAGACAAATCTTATTTCCTAATTTGATCCCCACTCTCTCTTTAACCTTTCATGTTCAATGTTAGGTGTGTGTTAAGAATTTGAAGGAAAATTCACTCCTTTTTTAGTATACAAAAACACGATACATCCTAAACGGGAATGTTTTGATCTTTTATTTTTCATAATTGTTAATATCATATTTCATGATGGAAGTTCCTAATTTTTCCGTCGTATACAGATTTTATTTTGTGAAGCGGGGCAAAATAAGCCTACTTGAAGTTAGTTTTACGTTTCAATGATTCAACTTAATATCTTTATCGATAGAACCGTTTCATTTATATATAGTCCACTAAAATAGATTATCACCTGGTAATGGAAAGGGGTTTCCAACACTCAGCCTGTGTTCATCTCAGTACATACAGATGCAATTTTTCATTAGGTCATGCATGTACATAACACGACAGCTCGATTCATATAGATATAATTCATTGATTCAGACAGTGATCAGACTTTATACCGATCATGACGCTGACGCAGTCCAAAGGTACATGTAAACAGAGTAACATCGTTTATACATACTCAGTAGACGGGGCTCCCATGAGTGAAGAAATCAGGCAATCGCTATGTGCTATTCGCACAAAAATGCACTTAGAAATAAGACATTTTGTGCTGACTTCCAGGTTTTGGGTCTTATTTTCTCAGGTGATTTTTTCATTATTCCTCTTTGGGAATTTCAGGGTGATTTTTTTGGGGGGAAAAACAGAGGAAATTTGGCATTGGGAAGGGGCCGAAATTCGGCCCCAAAACAAGGGGAAAAAAACCCTGGAGGGACTGGAAGGGTAATTACCCTTAGACCCATTCTTGTCAATGGTTGACTACCTCAGTAAATAACTACAGTATGCAGAGTAGGAACTGTGATATTTTCACAAATTCATCTGCCTAGCAAACTGCAGGAAAAGAAGTGGGGGTTACATTTTTTTTCAGGTTGATTTCATAAAAAAATTCACAATTAACTTCAATTACTTGGAAACATTTTCAATTCATGAATCCATGAAAATTTAAACATCTACAACATGCATGCTCCCATCTCTTCAGAGGGGCGGGACGTCCACATTCCACGAATATTTTCGGTGTGATCACATGGTGAAACGGAATTCCGCTTTATTTTCACGTCTCATCGATGTCTATATATACTTTACATACAGATTAAAATGACTTTATGTGTATTGTTTCATTGCTGGGCAAATTATGAGTTGTGGTAAGATCTTTCACTGCAGCTTTGTGCAAATATCTGACCACATGGCAGCGAGAAGCCATCTTGTTTTACTAGCGACCATGTGCTCGAACCGGCAGGCGCCATCGCGCGGTCGGCCAAGTCAAATGACAATTGTTTCTTTCTTATAAGCATTAAAAAAGTACAATTATTTCCATTACGTACCATTCAATTTTTCGATGGCCTTGTCTACGTTGTTCTGATCTGGACAATCTACAAAAGCGTAGTTTCTTTTCTTTAAAATATTCCCTACCACGATGCCGTGATCCTCAAAAAGCCCACGAAGAGTTCCTTCGTCAACGGCCGGGTCTAAGTTTCCGACATAAACACGGTACATGACGCTTGAATCTGCAAGTAAAAATTAATCGAATGCAACTCAGCTAGAATGCAGACATTACTCTACAACAAGTAAATTTCAAGGAAAATTCAAGTACTATATTGAGAAGTGTATAAGTATTTACGGGTGCAAAGTCGAATGCGTAGTAATCTCTCTTTGGACGAGTTCAATTTTTCAAAGGGGAATTTTAACAAATATACGGGAGCGGAAAATATTGTTTAGCGAAAAAGTATACATTAACTAGGAATTATTTTAACAATCACTGTAACTAAGTCTCTTCTGTTAAAAAAAAACATGATCTTGTCGGGAGAATATAATTTGTAATATTCATTTTTTACACTGTTACCCCCATTTGAGGAAAGATTTAGAACATTCACGTTACAAACGTACAGATACACGTGGTCAAACATGTACATATTTGTACATTTTCAGAGCAGGACGCTTCAGAAATTACTTTAACTTCATTGATTCTTTATACAAATTGAATCTGAACATTTGTTACAAGAATGAGATGCTACAATGTAAGCAGAAAGTGCACTGCTGCGATGACTGAACTTTTCCCGCCATTTTCTACTACCCTTCTTCCCGAAAAGGTGGGGGGTGGGGGGGCTATCTCACTGTCCTATGAATATTCCCCATGTTGAACGCCCATTAGGCAACTAGAATTATATATTATATTTCAAATTTCAGAATGTAACGTCGATTCTGACTGGCTGTTGCGCGAGTCATTATTTTCCGATAATGACCGCCTACGGAAGATATTTGATTTTTCCCGATTTCAGTGCTTTAGTCCAGTCATATAATGCAAAAAATGGGCTGTACAAAATGGAAGTAATTGCAAAAGAATTTTTAAGACTTGATTTAATCAATGTCTAAACACACGTACAAAACACATATTAAAAGTCCTCTCTCGATACTTCACTGCAGTATTTAGACCCCCAATTTAGTTGATCAGAAAAACAAGAGAGAGATTCAGTTTTAGCATAAAATTCTTTTTATGACATCTTTAGTAACTATATAAGACATTTGATAAAATTCAAGCTTGTAGCTGTAAGCAAAACAGAAAACGGACCAATCAAAAACGGTAAAAATGGCAATTTTCAGTTAGCAAAACCGCCTCGAGCACGTGTTTGTGGCCTTTGTTAGGAATCAAGATAAACAACATAAAGCTATGATTTCTGTTAATTAAACGTTTGTACTACATATTTTTATACTTCATCAAAATGAGTGAAATATCTTGTGATGTCGGGGTTATTTATCTCAGAACTCGGTCAAGACCAAAGTTTTTAAGAAATTATTTGATGCGAATGAATATTTTGTTAATTTGATTCCGTAAGCATAGATTTTTCATTTGATTTCATAATTTTGCTCAATATACGTTATGAATATTATAAAAGAAAAAGTAAATTTTAAGTAATGTAGGAAAAAATTAAGTATGAAATTGAATCAGAATGATATTTTGAAATTGACTTTTAAAGTCCTGGCTTTTTAAAAACATTTTTGAGGAGGACTTTTTTATTTAAAGCCTATGCATGGTCATTTTAGTTGTTATATGTTCTTTATACCAACTAAAAGATCTTCAAAAAAGTCCTCTAACATTTTCTAATCTAGAAAAAAATTATGAAGAATTTTAAGTCAGTTCCCCATGCCCCCTTTATAAAAATTAAACAACGTTCGATTTTTAAATATAATACTCCAGCAGAAATATGAAATTCTAGCCTCAGAAAACTTCTTTTTACCAATGACTGTCTTGCAAAATTTAAAGCAAATCGGTCAACATATTTTTGTAATAATAGTAATTTTAAAACCTAGGACTTTGCCATTATTTCAACAATTCTCCAAAAAGATCAAAATTGTTTACTTTAATACTAGATTTTAGAAAGTCAGCTGGCAAAACAGTATAAAATCACATTCATTTAGTTCATTTGACTCCAAATTTTGGTGTTTTGGTGTTTTGCTATTGATACTGCAACGGGGTCTTGTTGGAGATCTCCTCCCTTCTTCCAAATAATCAACGAAAGAATTTAAATTCAATTAATCTTCAACCAACAGGGTAAAATTAAGCTTTTTCTTTCTCTCTTTTTGCTATAATTTGATAAATACCTTCAGGAACAAATGATGCAACCAGCTGGTTTTGTGAGCGATTTTGTAAAAGAAGAATCATTGTGACATAGAGGATGATGCATAATCATTTGATATGCTAGAAATGTTTTGTTTTGTTTTGTTTTGTTTTTTTTTTTTACACTTTTCTGATAATGAGGTGGTGTTTCAATTCGATTCAATGTAATCTTATTCTAAAAATGGGGGATACGCTCATTTTATCAAATTTTGACACCACTTTTGGCAATTTCAAACCAATAAAAATATTCAATTATATTCGTAATCATCGTAAATTTGGCTTCAACAGATAATATTATAGCCATTCTTTCCAACAAAGAAAAATGGTAAGCTAAGAGTAATTATTTATGGAGAAATTAACCACCCAAAATGACAATTTCTCTAATTTGCGCAAAAAATCGTATTTTTGTGAGGCTTTTGTGAGACCAAAAATCATATTTCCACCAAGAGGATTTTAGAGGACTTTTGATATGTTGTTCCAAATGTCTCAACGTACAGCATAACACTAAAACATTTCTTTTGCAATTAGTTCGATTCAAATCGTAATATGACTGGACTATTACAATGAGAATCAAGATTGTTATTTTGTTTCAAACAACCCCCGAATCAGAGTATGAATCATCAGGAACGTATATTATGTATGTACGTCAATTTGAAACTTCATTGGGGGTTGTTTGAAACGTAGAAATGTGGTGTTCATGGATATATTTTGCAGAAAGTCAAATTTTATTTAAGAAATGACTGTCTTACTTTTGATGTTTTTAGTTATTATATATTCCGAAGTGAGACCTGATGCCCGGAGAGAGTCAGCGTCTCCTGTTTGCCTGAACATAAATTTGTACATTGTACATTTGTAAATGATAATGAGATAAAGAGAATCCTGACGACAATCTCAACAGCACCCAAAATAGAGCACCCGCCGTCGATGTTCACGCACGGAAATGAAAACAACATCCACCTTTGGTTATATATATATGTCTCTCTCTATATATATAGAAAGTGCCATGGCGACCATGAAAGTGATAAGGATCAAATATATAGAGACTACATGTACAAATTTATGTTCAGTATTATATGTGCGTATACAGACTGTACATGCATAGTCTCTATTTGATCCCTATAATTTTTTCGGTTCCTATTAAATGCCAGTTAATAGATCAACCATCGATTTCCATACCAATGTTTAACGTCTTCAAATTCATTAGCATATCATTTTAGAGCAGATAAATTTACAGCATGGACCAGACATGCACGTTTCGGATATTTAACCCTCGTCAGTGATCCTCAGTCTAAACAATGTAATATGACCAAAATCTGTGAGAATTATGTCCTAAATATACCGAAAGACGTAGCAAAATGGCTGGGATATGATATATATCATCTTGAATTCAACAAAAGCCCGACTAATTTTGCTAAACATGCAAACAGGAGACGCTGACTCTCTCCGGGCACCTGGTCTAACTTCGGAATATTGTTTGTATTACGAGATACTCAAAGGTCAGCCGTTTCTATGGAAATTCCGCTAGTTTAATGATTTTGCGTTACCTTCTCGACTTTGAGACTGAATAACTGATATATATACTTCTTTGATGTTTATTTGCTCGGTACTATAGTCTTATATATATAGATCTACATGTACACTTTTTTTATTATCAGAACCAACATTGCACATCAACCAACCACGAGGAATGAAGGGAATCCATTATTAATCATCAAATGTCCAAATCTTACCAGAGACTGAAGATTATGTCGGATTATCATACGGTCCCCTCTTGAAACTGAAAGAAATAGGGAGGGGGGCAGGGTCTGCAATAAAACGCGGATGCAGTGTCCACAACAAACCATCGATTTCAAACACATCTATGAAAAAATACCGAGTAGACAAGCACGATAAGAGACACAAAGGGATAAGACAAAACCGACAGTATTTACTAGTTAAATCGTTCTTTATTTGAAAGTTTTGTTGGAGGCTGTGACGCCATTTACAATGCCGGAATTCCGTATTCAGCTGGCACGCAGTACATATAGTCATTTAGTCTCCTTTCTTGTTGTGCGTTGTAAGTCCCCGTTTATTTTACCTTCAAGTTATTTGTGTTTTAATGTGACTGTTCTCGTACGCGTATCGGTTTGTTTGATGACGTGGTTGTTTACGTGCTGTCCCTCTTTTCTAGTCGCATGC
Organism: Pinctada fucata; assembly: GCA_028142955.1. Classification (NCBI taxonomy): domain Eukaryota; kingdom Metazoa; phylum Mollusca; class Bivalvia; order Pterioida; family Pteriidae; genus Pinctada; species Pinctada fucata. The sequence goes on along the minus strand of AP027114.1, from coordinate 9,126,965 downwards.
GTGTAGTCCGCTGTGTCCATCGCGAGGACGCTCTGTTTGTCTTTTTCTCTTTATTTGTATATTTTATGCACAGGGGTGAGGTATCATCGCTTGGTCACAAACGCTTTCCTCAATACAAACCCTTTCTTCTATATGTCTATAAATAAAACCCCAAGGAAGGACACTTCCTTTATAATTTTGTACTCGATCGCGGCTTCCACTTCTAGCGATCTGTATTCGACCGGTGCATCTTTTAGGATGAATTTTCAATTTGGATATGTTTTATACATTCATCTTGAGATAACAAAACCAAAAATCGTATCAAATGAACCGTGGGTTTAGCCTGTAGGAAGGAAAAAAGAGGAAGCCACGATCGAGTACAAATAGAAGAAAGGGTTGTATAGAGGAAGGGGTTTGTGACCAAGCGATGATACCTCACCCCTGTGATTTTATGCATGTTTCAATGGTGTTTGCCTTCAAATTGAATGTCTTTTGATGTGATTCTTCTCGTTGTATCCGTTTATTTGATGACGTGGTCGTTTCATGTGCTGTCCCTCTTTTCTAGTCGCATATGTGTGTAGTCCGCTGTGACCATCGCAGTGACGCTTTGTGTTCTTCTCTTTATTTGTATATTATACGCATATTTCAATGGTGTTTGCTTTCAAGTTGTTAATTGTGTTTTGATATGATTCTTCTCGTTGTATCCGTTTGTTTGATAACGTGGTCGTTTTATTTGCTGTCCCTCTTTTCTAGTCGCATATGTGTGTAGTCCGCTGTGACCATCGCATTGACGCTTTGTATGTGTTCTCCTTATTTGTATATTTTATACATGCTGGGTCTGAAGATCACTTTGGGAGGAAGCGTCATCGATGACGATTTACTATCCGATGTATACACGTGCCAGGTGCTTTTAAAAAATTGGTTTGAAGAGTCGGATAACTCCCATTAAATATATGTTTACATGTACAATCATTCCCATTGTCAAAACATTGAGAGAACGGACGTGATCTCCAGCAGGACTCGGTAGCAGCACCCAGAACACAACACCCAAACACCCCCATGCGAACACACAAGATAAACAAACACAATAAGGGACACAGAAGGGGCGATAATCATGACACCAACACACTAAACACAAAATAATACACATAAACCAAAGATAACGATGGGCAATGTGCACTGACTTTGGACGGCTATCTACCAAGGTATATAGTAGGAAATTGTTTTGTTTGGTTATCCGGAATACGTGCACAGAACCCTTCCACTTTTCCGGTTACCAATTGTTAAATCCGTAATATTTCAGCGTGGCTCTCCGTCTCCGGGAAGAGGGATTCGAGTATTATGTACGAACAGTGCATGGGTTGCATGAGTGCAAAACTGAGATTAAACGTAAAACAGAGTCTGGTTTGGAAATAACTATATAAGTATACACAGGTTCTTATTACCGTTTATATTAATTTAATACATCCTTTAGTCTCTTCATTTACAGCAGAATAACATTTTCTATGGGCTTAATACCTTTTCCTTGAAATTCAATGATAATAGCATTTTCATGCCCACGTAAACATTTGCTCTTTGCAAGCGAGATAATGTTTCATCTCAAGAAAAAGAATTAATATTAGAAAATACACAGATGAAAAGATACAAATTAGAAACAAATTAGGAAAGAGTTGTTATTGTACCTCAGATAAGATCAAATGGTACATTTGTATGGGCGTATAAAGTCTATATATACATGTACTACATTAATAATTGCCTTTCTTTCTTTCTTTCTTTCTTTCTTTCTTTCGTTCTTTCTTCCTTTTTCTTTATTGTTTCGATCTATAGTCAATGTGTCTATTTCGGATGCCACATGTATTTTGTTTATTTTCTCTTTTTTTGCTCTTAGCTATTTTTTTTTCTTACAGAATTATGTTTTGCTGAAACTGCTTTTGACATTGTATTTAAAAAAAGGATTGAATCAAGAGAAAGTTAACCACAGAAATAAAACCACTTCCTTGGAAACAATCTTAGAACCGATTTTTAAAAATGATTTTTTTATGTAATTCAATTAAACAAAAAGGGATTCAACAAGATGTAAAGCCCTTTTCATATACCTATAACTTTGATCAATATGTCATATTAATTTATCTAAATCAGTTGGAACATATTTAGTACATTTCTAGATAAAGAAGATCCTGACGATAATCTCAACAGCACTTACAATAGAGCACAAAATTGAGCATCGACGGACCCCTAACACGCTAGAGGTGGGACCAGGTGCACGGGAGGAGTAAGCATCCCCTGTTTGGCTAGCCGCACCCGCAGTAGTGACAATAATAATAATTCTAGTATCATTGCTACGATTGTTTATTGATATGTTAGAGAAACTACAGGTTTTTACCCATCAAAACAACATCTTAATTATTATACTAGTATATAATATTATTACATGTATAAGTAAATATTATACTACTCAAAATAAGTTTTTCACCACAAGTATATTTACCGTATACTTACATGTTAGACATATGACTTTTTGCTTCAATACATGTAGTATAAATTAAGTCTGATAGGGATATTGTTTTTACTTTTCGTACTTTGGAGACAAAACCTTTCTTTATCTGACAGTAAATTCCTATTTGTTTAAACATTCCTTCCCGGAAAGACAGAGCAGTATGAAAATTTCTATAGATTTTGAAATTTTCAATATTTCGTTAAAAATTCTTGTAAATGAAGAATGATGCATAGGAATTTACTGATAATTACTGATTCTTGTTAATGGATACTAGTACGTGCATGTCTGGTTTATGGTGCAAATTTATCTGTTCTTAAAAGATGCTATTCAATTTGAAGACGTTTAACATTTATACCACTCTGTGAGTGTCACTGCTGGTGGACCAGTAGTCCCTGAGGGCACATGTAGCCAAGTTCACTCGCTTCTTCAATGAATTCGAAAATCTCTGTTATCAAATTTTCTTGACATTTGTAAACGTGGATCCTGTAGCATCATATCCCATCCATCCTTCAACATCTTTCGGTACATATTTTTGACATAATAACTTTAACACTCTTTGGCCATATTACATTATTTAGATTGAGAATCACTGACGAGGGTTAAGTACCCGAACTTGGCTACTTGTGCCCTCTGTGACTCCTGGTACACCAGAAGTGACACTCACCAAGTGGTACTAATGTAAGACGTCTTAAAATTCTATTGCATAATTTAAGAACAGATAAATTTGCAGCATAGACCAGACATGCACGTTTCCGGTATTTAACCCTCGTCAGTGATCCTCAATCTAAATAATGTAATATGGCCAAAGAGTGTGAAAGTTATTATGTCCAAAATGTACCGAAAGACGTAGCAGGATGGATGGGATATGATGCTACAGGACCCACGTTTTAGAAATTTCAAGAAATTTTGATAACAGAAAGTTTCGAATCTGTTGAAGCTTTCAGTTGGGAAAGTCATTTTTTAATAGATATAAATGACATATTTATCAATGTTTAACGTCTTCAAATTCAATTGCACTGGGATTTTACAATAGAACATATATTTCAATATACATTGTAATTGTTTGTCATGCCCTATGTTACCCTGATTTGAACTGAATAAAACTGATCTTATTGGTAATTTCACACACTAGGTTGGTGTCTTTGCTGTTGGATACTAGTAGTTTATTCTCCGATGGACTATTCTCATCGATACGGTACTTAACTTGAAATATATTTGTATATTCTCCACCACAATAACTTAATAAGATTTTCCTGAAACTAAGATGTAATGAAAATGTAAAGATTCAATGACAAAACTAATTTTCTGTCGTTTGATCACGTAATAACAATGTTACTTTCCGTTTCTACAACGCAATCGATGACGAAAAAATACAAAGCAAAGGTCAAATCAAGTCATAGCTGACGTGTCGCAGATTGATACTTGACGATTGATTTACCAGGACAATATTATACGGACGTCATTTCTCAAGATGGGATATGGACCTTAATACAAAAGACCGTCATTCGTTCGTTTTATGGGGATTACGTCGGACTCTCTACCATTTCGTCAGTCTCTAACCATATTCACATCCTTAAGTCTTCAGTAAATTACGAACTTCAAAATATAATTACCGCTTCAAGGGAAAAAAATCCGCTTTCTGGAAGCCTAAAGCTTGTGATAGTGCTAGAATTGCTGACGTCAGCAAAACTCATTGATTGATTTGCTGTCCCGGCAACCGATGACAATTCGATAGCGAGAATCCTTAAGATGCTGCTGTTGTATGAATGAAAAGGCTAAAAATAGACGTTACCCATTACCTACATTTCCAATCATGCTAACTTTGCCAGCAGATTTCTAGCTTTATTGATCGCGTTGTACTGCAGACGACAACGTCCGTAAAAGTTGTAGTTCTTCCATCGTGAGTCTAGGCTACATTTACCCGGCGTAATTTCCTACATACGCGCTATTTTAACATTGCTTTACGTAAATTAGAATCATGGAAATATTGAAAATTAGGCGATGATCATTAAAAGAATCCCGTCAAATTAACATTTTCTCAGAAGTTTTTGTATACAAATCAACGTATGACATACATCACAGACTGCAATTTCCTATGTAATACGTTTATCTGACATCATAGTACGTCATTCATCTCATCTGACCCCAAGAAGAGTTAAGTACCGTAACGTCATTAGACTCATCTGACCCCAAGAAGATTCTACAAATTATTTCTATTGTATTCTGTCAGTTTGAAAAAAAGTTTCATCCAGTGAGTGGAATTCAAACATAAAAGTTCATATACAATAGACATAAAAAAGCAGAAAAGTACAATATTAATCAAAGAAGTAAGGGGATCTCCAACCTTATCTGGTTGCAGTACCAACATCAAAAACACCCAAAGCGAAAACACAGAGAAGACGAGTACAGCAAGAGGCGAAAACGAGAGACACGACATAGAAACAATAAACACAAAAGACTACACATAAACCATCGAGACTAATGGGCAACCGGTGCCGATTTAGGACTGCCATCTGCTTCGCAGGTAACAAATGGTGTAGTTATCCTGGATAACGTGCGCACAACTCTCCCGCTATTCCGATTACCCAGAGGTCTCGAAAACGTACAACAACCTCCTCAGATTACCACACACAAACAAGACTGCAAAACGAAGGGGGCCGAAGCAACACAGATGAATATGTAAATGGATATAAAAAGAGGGCGTACGTAATACAGTCCGTGCTCTGCCGGCTGTAGCGAGCTGATGTATGTTATCACCCGAGGAGTCCGACTGACATTCAGAGAGTTTCTAACGTTCTGCAAAAGAGAACATGCGAATCCCCAGTAAAGATGACATCAGATGACCGGGAGGAGTGTGGATCTCCTGCTTCATGGCAACACCCGTAACTTTTGCCATGCCGAAAATTTTAAAACTGATGAGAGGAAGAGGGATAATTACCAGCTTGGATTCAACACCTGCCATGTTCAATATCTGAAGAATGATGACCGTAGAAAATTAGGCGATGATTTGTGAAGAGTGATGACAGTAGAAAATTAGGCGATGATTTGTGAAGAGTGATGACCGAAGAAAATTAGACGATGATTTGTGAAGAGTGATGACCGAAGAAAATTAGGAGATGATTTGTGAATAGTGATGACCGAAGAAAATTAGGAGATGATTTGTGAAGAGTGATGACTGAAGAAAATAAGGCGATGATTTGTGAAGAGTGATGACCGAAGAAAATTTGGCGATGATTTGTGAAGAGTGATGACCGAAGAAAATTTGGCGATGTTTTGTGAAGAGTGATGACCGAAGAAAATTAGGCGATGATTTGTGAAGAGTGATGACCGAAGAAAATTTGACGATGATTTGTGAAGAAAGGTTCGATTCTCCAATAAGAATCGGTGGCGCCACCCATGGCAAACACTAAAACACCCCCATGCAAAACACAGAGTAGACATACAGAGCAAGAGACACAAAAGGGTGAAGGGAAAACCAAATAAGACGTTAAAACACCACACACCAAAGACGTTAGTTTTATAATGATAAGTGTTTTGAATATCTTTCCTTGACGTGGTCGCCATAGCAGTTTCTATATAGACATAACCTCAGACAGTGCATGTTTTTTAGATATTGTTTTCATTTTCATGCATGGACATCGACGGCGGGTGCGGCTAGCCGAACAGGCGATGCTTACTCCTCCCGGGTATCTGATCCTACCTCTAGCTTGCTAGGGGTCCGTCGATGCTCAATTTGGTGCTCTATTGTGAGTGTTATTGAGATTGTTGTCAGGATCTTATTTAACTCATTAATGAAAATCATTGAAAAATATATGTCCTATCAATATTATCTGAGGCACCATGTGTTCATGCCAACCACCATGTGTTCATAGCCAACAGGGGATGCTTACTCTTCCCGGGCACCTGGTCCCACCTCTAGCTTGCTAGGGGTCCGTCGATGCTTAATATGGTGCTCTATTGTGAGTGCTGTTGAGATTATCGTCAGGATCTTCTTTAACTCATTAATTTTGTGCTCTATTGTGAGTGCTGTTGAGATTATCGTCAGGATCTTCTTTAACTCATTTGTTAAAGAACACCAGATGCGCATGCAATAACTGATTTTCCAGTAAACTCGTGAGGCAGTCAAACACAAGACAAAACAAAATGAAAGCCATGACAACACATCAAGGTGCTTCAAGATGGTATTTAACGTCTTCAAATCAATTAGTATCATCTTAGAGCAGACACATTTACAGCATGGACCAGACATGCACGTTTCGGTTAATAAACCCTCGTCATTGATCATCAATCTAAACGATGTAATATGACCAAAAAAATTATGTCCTAGATATACCGAAAGACGTAGCAAAATTGCTGGGATATGATGCTACAGGACCCAGGTTTTAGAAATTTGGAAAAATGTTGTAAACAGAAATTTTCAAATGCCTTTGAGGAAACGACCAACCGAAATTGATCGAACTTGGCTACATGTGCACTCGGGACTGTGACGTCACTATGGAAAATGTTGCCAAATGATGTGATGTCGGGTATCTGTGTGTATAAAATCAAGGTTAGGAACGGCCATATCATTAATCGGGAAATTGACTATTTATCTAACGGTGTTTTCAGTGAAACAACAGGTGGTGTCTAGAAATAATAAACTTATTATTCGGAAAACTAAAAGAAAGAAGATCTTATATATAGTGAACCAGAAAAGGGCCACTTCCTCAAAAGGTCAACACTCTTTGTCTAAAATCAATATTTGTAATAAATAAGAATGAATATGTCTCGTGGCTTGTGTGGGAACATGCAATTAGATGTATTTGAAAAAGACATTAAAAAATGCTATGTCTGCAATCCTTGCATTTTCATCCAATCGGCTTATTTTCTATTGTGGATTACAATATGATTACGTAGGAATCAGATAATTTTGATACAAATTCGATGAATTAGAAGTTATCATTCAGATTGTGTAGGATGCAAGGTCAGTACAGAAAGGTTCCTATAAATTCAGTACAATAAGAGAGCATCCAGATAACAAATTCAGCCGAAGGACATCATGCATACACCTTTCACAATTTTGCAACTGTCATTGTTCAGCATAATGCAACGGTTAGGTGAGATGACATTTTTGATATGCATATTCTATGAAAAACATTTTAGTGTGCCATATGGCTTTTCATTAATGATGATCAAGGTTGAATTAAAAATAAATCCAAATATTTGAATAGATGAAAGGGAATGATCTCCAGCATGACCACCCTGCACTCACCCAGCGAAACAAACCACAAGAAAGTGACACATAAATGACATAAGACAAAACTCCAAATCGCAAAAAGACACATCAATAATCATTAGAACATCATACAACACAATCGTAACAGACGTACATAAACATCAAACATTAATGACAACACATAAAAGGAAGGAGACCAATGTGCAACCGGCGCCGACTTTGGACGGTCATCTGCTATTACCAAATGGTGTGGTTATCCGGATTACATGCGCACAACCTTTACACTTACCCGGATAAACAGAGGTCTCCATAGACACACAATTGTAGTATAAACATAAAACTTCTCACTGTAAGGTGATATCACAAACAAGATAGTTAAACGCAGCGGCCTCTTGTAACACAGATTCTATGTAAATGGATCTAAAAAATTCTATGGCATGCGTATAACAGTCTGTGCTCCGAAGACAGGCTTGACCTTAAAATGACATAGGATGTATTCAAAAGAGCCACGTAAATTCAAAAAGATGTCTACCATTCAATTGACAGTACTTGAAGACTTGACGTCAATTTCTTCGAGGTGTTTTATAAAACATAGGGTAATATTGGAGGAATAGAGCAGTTTGCCAATAGACAAACTTCATTTCGTTACTTGAATGTTTTGAGATGCAATGTTTGAGGTATAATATGATAGAATGTACATGTATTTCAAGTAAAAACTTGTCACGCACCCATTTCTCTGAAGATAACAAAATTGTCTCCTACAAAAGTACATGAAAGGAGGGGATCTCCAACAAGACTCTATCGCATCACGTAAATTTATCTGCTCTGAAATGATGCTAATGAATTCGAAGACGTTAAACATTTGTACCACTTGGTTCGTCGATGCTTAATTTTGTGCTCTATTGTGAGTGCTGTTGAGATTATCGTAGGGATCTTTTTTCACTTATTGGTGTCACTGCTGGTGGACCAGGAGTCCCCGAGGGCACATGTAGCCAAGTTCGATCAATTTCAGTTGGTCGTTTCTTCAAACGCATTTGAAAATTTCTGTTCACAAAATTTTCTCAAATTTCTAAAACCTGGGTCCTGTAGCATCACATCCAAGCCATCTTGCTACGTCTTTCGGTATATTTAGGACATAATTTTCACAGATATCGGCCATATTACTTTTATTTTTGATTGAGGGTCACTGACGAGGGTTAAATACCCGAAACATGCATGTCTGTTCTATGCTGTAAATTTCTCTGCTCTAAAATGATGCTAATGAATTTGAAGACGTTAAACACCACAATTAAAACACCTAAACAGCCCGAGTGAAAACACAGAGTTCCATTGAAATGACCATACGGATAAAACATGAAGAAGACAAGCATGCATATGGTGACATTAAATGTTTCATAATGAAAACTAGGTATGATACTTCTCGATGGTCATACGGAAATAACATTACTACGAAGAAAGGGCAATACTGATATAACCAGAGAAAAGAGGGGACCTCTAACAAGACTTGGTTGCAACACCAACAGCAAAACATCGAAATTCTTATGTGATAACACAGAGTTCATATATACAAGAAAACACAGAGTTCACATATACAAGAAAACACAGAGTTCATATATACAAGAAAACACAGAGTTAACATATACAAGAAAACACAGAGTTCATATCTACAAGAAAACACAGATTTCACATATACAAGAAAACACAGAGTTCACATATACAAGAAAACACAGAGTTCACATATACAAGAAAACACAGAGTTCACATATACAAGAAAACACAGAGTTCACATATACAAGAAAACACAGAGTTCACATATACAAGAAAACACAGAGTTCACATATACAAGAAAACACAGAGTTCACATATTCAAGAAAACACAGAGTTCACATATACAAGAAAACACAGAGTTCACATATACAAGAAAACACAGAGTTCACATATACAAGAAAACACAGAGTTCACATATACAAGAAAACACAGAGTTCACATATACAAGAAAACACAGAGTTCACATATACAAGAAAACACAGAGTTCACATATACAAGAAAACACAGAGTTCACATATACAAGAAAAGACGCAAAAAGGACACAATCAGAATCCAAAACTCTCCATCAATAGGCATACCCATTCTTGAAAAATACATAAAAAACCCCAAAACATGTGGAGGAGATTCCCAAAAGCAAAAACAACGGAACCCATTCTTGAAAAATACATAAAAAAACCCAAAACATGTGGAGGAGATTCCCAAAAGCAAAAACAACGGAACCCATTCTTGAAAAATACATAAAAAACCCCAAAACATGTGGAGGAGATTCCCAAAAGCAAAAACAACGGAACCCATTCTTGAAAAATACATAAAAAAAACCCAAAACATGTGGAGGAGATTCCCAAAAGCAAAAACAACGGAACGCATTCTTGAAAAATACATAAAAAACCCCAAAACATGTGGAGGAGATTCCCAAAAGCAAAAACAACGGAACGCATTCTTGAAAAATACATAAAAACACCAAAACATGTGGAGGAGATTCCCAAAAGCAAAAAAAAAAAAAAAAAAAAACAAAAACAAAAACAAAAACGGAACGCATTCTAATAAAAAAGAAAAAGCTGACGAACAGACGGAGACAATACATAATACAGCACCATAGAAACACGGCGGACAACACTTTCTTGTGAACAATCTCCAGGACATTGCAAGAACGAAATTGATTGTAGGTGGCGCTTCTAATTGCACGCACTATATTAATTGATAGGATGTCGTATTATAGCAAAGGAATAATATATTAGGATACGGAAACTGCCAAAATATATATTGACTATATGGAATTAATCCAGAGAATAGAATTTATTCCCATTCGAAATACAAATATATCAAGACATAAAACTCAATAATTTCTACTGTAGAAACGATATTCGAAACAAAAGGACACAATTTAAAAAAGGAACATTTTCAGACAAATAAAGCCACTGCTTGAGTCAACTTCAAATTGGATGATCTCCAACATGACGAAATTGTGGTGATTACAGCGGAACATACACGGAAAATGATGACAAAGATAGACAACGAGAGCAATGCCGGTGACATCAAATCATTGAGGCATAAAGGACATCCCCTACATATGAATAATCTCAACAGAGCCATATTGTAAAACGAAATTCATTAAAAGCGGTGCCACTCTAATGAAATTAATGTAGCAGCGCACAAATTCAACAAAATTCAATTCAGCGAAGGAACATTTTGTGTTGTTGTTTAAACAGGTCACATAGCATAATAAGAACAGAGGGAATGTTCAAAACTAATTGAAAAGATAAAGATGCATTTAACGATCCCTTTCATTTTATACTTTCACTTGATGTAGAACTTTGTTTTTGAAATACAAGTAAACTCGGCTTCGCATTACAATGACCCACCATTACTACAAAAATTAAATACGTTTGCATGCCATGGATTATATTAAGTACCATCTTTGATGATGGCAATGTTGGCCCTAAAGGAAAATCTGGATCAGCTTGAAATAGTATCTAAAATGTATTGTGAACAATAGAGGTTACAGTAAGTGTGACATCGAGTGTACTTAGTCCTCTAATATAGATTCCCCTTTTAGGATAAAAAACCAATTGGCCACGACATGTCATGAATTTTTATCCAACTTTCTGTTAGTAATTATCATATGTTGATCGTCTGTCTCTTCAACGCATTTGAAATTTTCCGTTACAAAATTTCTTGAAATTTCTAAAACGTGGGTCCTGTAGCATCATATCCCACCCATTCTGCTACTTCTTTTGGTACATTTTTGGACAATCATAATAATTTTCATACTGTTTGGCCAAATTACATTGTTTAGACTTAGGATCACTGACGAGGGTTTAGTACCCGAAACGTGCATGTCTGGTCCATGTTGTAAATTTATCAGGTTTTAAAATGATGCTATTTGAATTTAAAGACGTTTAACATTTGATGTAAAAACAATAAAAACAAACAATATATATTGATAATTTCGAACAACGATGCCATGGTAACTAGGTATATCTTTTTGACAACCTTATATATATATACTAGAATATATATGTGAGAAATAATACATCTTGAATGTGCATTCTGTTGCCATGGAAAATATATAAAAAATATCTTATGACAACATCAATTTTTCATTGTAAATTCAATTATAAAAAATTAACTTTTTTAGGGAAGAGGATGATAAGATAGTTGTTGATATTTAGTAAAAATATGTGAACATTTAGCTAGATTTAGGTTTATATCTAGAGCGATTTTTGGCCTATTGTTTGACTATCATATCCAACTTATCCTGCTACGTCTTTCGGTTCATTTTTGGACATAATAATTTTCACACAATTTGGCCATATCACATTGTATAGATTGAAGATCACTGACGAGAGTTAAGTACTCGAAACGTGCATGTCAGGTCCATGCTGCAAATGTATCTGTTCTTAAATGATGCTATTATATTAGAAGAGTGTCACTGCTGGTTGACCAGAGCACCCGATGGCACATGTATTCAAATGCGATCAACTTCGGTCGTTCGTTTCTTCAACGCATTCGAAAATTTCTGTTATCAAACATTCTTGAAATTTCTAAAACATCGGTCCTGTAGCTTTATATACGACCCATCCTGATAGGTTTTTCGGTTCATTTTAGGACATAATAATTTTCACACTCTTTTGGCATATTACATTGCTTTGATTGAGGGAGGGTCATTGACGAGGGTTAAGTACCCGAAACGTGCATGTCTGGTCCATGCTGCAAATTTATATGTTCTTGATTGATGTAATAAATTTGAAGACGTTTTACATTGTAGTAAAAACAGCAAAGCACATACAATATGTCTAATCATTGAATGATCTTATAACTTTGACTGTGCCCTTCATGGTGGTTTCGTGGATAGTAAACCAACAATTGCATTATGAATGGTTTTGACATAATGCCTGATAAAATATGCAGCTGTATGGATGTATCTGCGTTTAACTATACAAATGTTATGTATGGAGAAAGAAAAAATAATTATTGTTTGACTCGACCGTTCATAGAGCTTTGGTATCCATTAGCATACCAAAAATTAAATATTTGTCTGAAAAGGCGTAAACAAAAGTTGTTTTCCTTAGTGAAAAAATACCAACGAGAATGAAAAACAAATAAATTGACAAACAAACAAACAAAATACAAAGCAAAACAACACGGAGAAACAATAGCAACAAAAATAAATAATCAAAAATAAAACAAAACCATGATACATAGAATAAATGAATAAATAGATAAATAAATAAATATATGAATAAATAAATAAATAAATAAATAAAATAGGGAAAAAAACAAGAAAAAAATATATGTAGAAAGAAAAAAAAAACCACTTGATTTGAAATTCAGACATATAGATAATAATTTTGTCACATATTTTTTTATTATGAATCTCTTCAGTTCTATTGGATCACGCAACATCTACAAATAAGCAGAGGTCTACTCACACCTTGAAACCTCAATACTAGCTCATCCCAGTCTCTGATTTGTCCTGGCATATATTAAAACATACAATGACGCAAATAGGTATTGTAAAATTGGATGGACTATAAAAGGTACATGACTGCAGTCGAATTACAATGTGGATATCTAGCGGCGTGTCGTCCAACCAGACTGCTATTACGGGTAATGAGTAATTGTACCTTTTTGCAAAAATAATAACTTATTTAAACCGAATGGTGTTTACATATTGAAAATCAGGAATTTAGTCCAATAAGTGCAATATTCATTTTCTAGAAAACTAAGAATTGCTTTCGCGTTGCATTATTTTATTGCTGATCATTCATTCTTCAGTCCCTTATAATCCATTTTTTCAAATTCATAAATTAAACGAAGCGGAGTAACACTTAATTATTTTGATTTTTTAAAATCATTTTGGTATTAGGTACCACTGCGGAGCTACACTGCATTATTTTGACTTCTTTTTATCATTTTGGTATTAGGTTTAGTTTAAACATATTTATTTTCATGACCAGAAAAGGGATTAGACAAAAGTTTTTAAAATATTACATACCACCTTTCCCTATTAGATATAAGGTTCCACTAATCACGAAATATGCATGTCTAGTGAGCGTATTTGAAATCATAGTATGTCTTGAATGAGTTAAAGAAGATCCTGACGAAAATCTCAACAGCACTCACAATAGAGCACCAAATTGAGCATCGACACCCCCCTAGCAAGCTAGAGGTGGGACCAGGTGCCCGGGAGGAGTAAGCATCCCCTGTCGGCTAGCCGCACCCGCCGTCGATGTTCATGCACGAAATTAAAAACAATATGTAAAACACATGCATTGTCTGAGGTTATATCTATAAAGAAAGTGCTGTGGCGACCATTTCAGGGAAAATATTCAAATCTTGAAGGCTATTTTTTAATAACAGAGTTTAAACACTTTTATCTTTATCATGCACACATTGTTGGCCTTTTTGAAATACTTTTCGAGTTACTTTCCAATTATGAGGTATCTTATGTCAAGTAATTGTGATGCCATTAAATTTCGTAATGCCCAGCATAATATCATGGGATGTAGGGTTACAGATATGATGTGTGCAAAGAATTTTGATGACGTCATACTGCTTTTACGTCAGACATCTACAAAAAATCGAACATAGGCCTATATGCAATCGAAAAGCCGAAATTCCTTGTTCTATAGAGGAGCTGGTAACAGATAGTCCATCGACTCAATGTAAAAGTGTCATACAAAGGCAAACAGTCCATATGACTATTTTACATTTATTTCTGAAAGTTTGGCAATTCCTGAGGAATGTCTTCACAAGTCCTCCATTTGTTGGATTCCCCTACGCAATGATTTTTCTATGCATTTTCATATTTTCTTTAGTATTTTTATCCCATTTCTTTCATATTATTCATGTATAAAACTTATGATTAAACTCAATATAGAGACAAACTATTTTCTTTTCATCTATCTTTCACTTTTCATTTAATAACTGATTATTTACGCCTCAGATTCATCCGAAGAAAGTGTCAGTTGATGTTTATTTTTCACAGCCTTCCATTGTTTTGATCCATTTAATTTTCTCTTTGATTATACAAATGATTTTAATGCAGGAATATACATACATAAATGGGACATAAGAAGCATATTGAACGTTTGATTGTCTAGACAGTTTCATGGAATCAGAGAAACAGAAATGCCAGTGTTTGATAAAATGTATTACAAAAAAAAAAAAAAAAAAAAAAAGAAAAGAAAATTCATTTCTTGTTGCCAATGTCTGCCCAATATAGAGATGTACATGTAGGTTTGGGGGAAAAACCCAAGAAACTGTCTCAAAAATGTCCTAATACACTGTTTTAAATGAAAAACAAGACATTTGATATTGATGTATCTTATACAGTTTCAAAACATGCAAAAAAAAATCCTTTAGTTTCAAAAGAATAGAGAATAAGAAAAGAAGTAAAACACCACCAGTAAAACACCGACAGTAAAACAAAGGAGGGGATCTCCAACAATATCAGGTTGCAGCACCAACAGCAAAACCCCAAAACACCCAATGCTAAAACAGAGCACAGAAATGGCAGCGAAAGGAACAAAGAACGTCAACGCAAGCCACAGAAACATCAAACACAAAGAACTACACATAAACCAACGAGACAATGGGCTTTGAGACCAAAACACAACCATGCGAAAACAAAGAATAAACATACACAACAAGAGACGCATAAAACAAATGTTAAACTTCTTCAAATTCAAAATAATATGGAAGTGTTCCAACTCTATACCTTCTTGTAGAAATTTGAAACGAATTTTTCTGCACCAGACACGTGTTTCGAATATTAAATTCTCATCAGTGATGCTTCCAGCGGAGCCACCATAATTCATTTTAGTAGCGACCCCTTGTTTCATTTTTTGAAAAGCATCATTTAAGAACAGTTAAATTTGCAGCATGGACAAAAAAGACATCAAAACACCGAACACAAAAGATTACACATAATGCAACGCAACCTGATGCTGACTTATGACGGCAATCTACCTCGTAAGTAATGCTGACTTATGACGGCAATCTACCTCGTAAGTAATGCTTACTTATGACGGCAACCTACCTCGTAAGTAATGCTGACTTATGACGGCAACCTACCTCGTAAGTAATGCTGACTTATGACGGCAACCTACCTCGTAAGTAATGCTGACTTATGACGGCAACCTACCTCGTAAGTAATGCTGACTTATGACGGCAATCTACCTCGTAAGTAATGCTGACTTATGACGGCAACCTACCTCGTAAGTAATGCTGACTTATGACGGCAACCTACCTCGTAAGTAATGCTGACTTATGACGGCAACCTACCTCGTAAGTAATGCTGACTTATGACGACAACCTACCTCGTAAGTAATGCTGACTTATGACGGCAACCTACCTCGTAAGTAATGCTGACTTGTGACGGCAACCTACCTCGTAAGTAATGCTGACTTATGACGGAAACCTACCTCGTAAGTAATGCTGACTTATGACGGCAACCTACCTCGTAAGTAACGCTGACTTATGACGGCAACCTACCTCGTAAGTAATGCTGACTTATGACGGCAATCTACCTCGTAAGTAATGCTAACTTATGACGGCAACCTACCTCGTAAGTAATGCTGACTTATGACGGCAACCTACCTCGTAAGTAATGCTGACTTATGACGGCAATCTACCTCGTAAGTAATGCTGACTTATGACGGCAACCTACCTCGTAAGTAATGCTGACTTATGACGGCAACCTACCTCGTAAGTAATGCTGACTTATGACGGCAACCTACCTCGTAAGTAATGCTGACTTATGACGACAACCTACCTCGTAAGTAATGCTGACTTATGACGGCAACCTACCTCGTAAGTAATGCTGACTTGTGACGGCAACCTACCTCGTAAGTAATGCTGACTTATGACGGAAACCTACCTCGTAAGTAATGCTGACTTATGACGGCAACCTACCTCGTAAGTAATGCTGACTTATGACGGCAACCTACCTCGTAAGTAATGCTGACTTATGACGACAATCTGCCTCGTAAGTAAGTGATAGAACCTTGCTAGACACTTAGAGTTCACCACGTCAATAAAGGCACATACCACAAAAGACAATACACGAAATACAAACACAAAACACGATACACCACGATATAAAAATTTGAAGAAAAAGCAAACACGATAAAACAACAAGAATACAGATCTAGAGATGACAGAATACCATCATTCACTAACGCCCTGCCCCCTTTTTATACATGTAGAAACGTAAAAATACCCTCTAACCTATACATAATGGAAGAAATGAAGCACATGCATAAGAGTACCCTGTTTTCAAAAAAGAATGAATAAAGATTGAAATATTCCGAAAGAATAGGTGATAATCAAAGGCAACGTTAAAAAGGAAAACATTTTTGAACCTCGATATCAAAATTGTAAACGGTGAACTTCATATAGGCGTGTATCACAAAAGATACAAATGAGTTATACAAGATCCTGACGATAATCTCAACAGCACTCACAATAGAGCACAAAATTAAGCATCGACGGACCCCTAGCAAGCTAGAGGTGGGACCAGGTGCCCGGGACGAGTAAGCATCCCCTGTTGGCTAGCCGCACCCGCCGTCGATGTTTAAGCACGAAAATGAAAACAATATCTACAATTCATGCACTCTCTGACGTTATGTCTATATAGAAAGTGCTATGGCGACAATGTCAGGGAAATATATTCCAAACACTTACTGTCAAACCCCTCGCGGGGAACTTTGTTACGAGCTCCACACGGCAAAGGGCATAAGTGTGACACAAATGAGTTATACAAGATCCTGACGATAATCTTAACAGCACTCACAATAGAGCACAAGTTTGGATTCAACATAGTAAAAGTTCTTTGGCTTGACGATGATGTTCCCAGAATTACCGTAAACGTAGAGATTTGGGCATTGAGGTAAGTTTTACGTATTTCACAAATCAAGGGCATTCGGGGCGAAAATTACCACGTAAAAATAACCCTTCTACATTCTTACATATCGTGATTTTGTCCCCAAAGTGTAACGATTTTTTTTCCCAGCGAAAATAACCACCATTACAGGATATGTTTTTATCATTATTATCAATACTTTTACGTTGTTAGACCATTACTGTAAACCATCTTTTATTTGCGGCGTCTTATTTTCGCGAGCAGGTATAGGGTGACTGGTTCGCAACGTTTTATTTTCGCGACATCGTATAACATATCTTTCTGCAAATGTGTTTGAACATATTCGCGGCGTTTTATTTTCGCAAATTAAAGGACCTCGCGAATATCGCGAATATAAAACGCTCGCGAATAAAAGACTGTTTTCAGTATTTTGTAATTGGTTTTTTTTTACTTTGCATTACCTGGCGTTCTTCGAAAATTGAATAGAGAATTAAACTTTTTTCTGTTTTAGCTATTTGTCATTCATTTTCCGAGAATGATTTGTTTGTGTCTAGACTCAGAATAGGTGAGGTTTGGTCTGAGCCTTAAATTATCTGGTATTATTTTAAAACCAGACAATCCCAAGTTTATTTTCGACACTGTATCAAATATTAGACAAAGAAATACAATCATGGCACGTAAGAGAAGGTGTCAAGTTTTTATGAAGTTGAAAAATATTTCATTTCCTCAGACGATGACATAGAAGTGGACAAAAGAATTCGGATATTTAAGTAATCTATGATTATGTTGTATCAAAAAGTGTAACCCAAAGGAAATTATCAATCTTTTTAACAATCTTTAACCTATTTTCCACATTGAAACATTGAAAGAGTCATTTAGTTTCTTTCACTTTCAAATTATTTCGTGTATTTTCTAAAACATTCTGACCATACTTCATCTCCCCTTCTTTACCAAAGAATTAACTATATCAAAAATTAATTCATCAAAAATGTAAGGACGGCTATTTTCAGGGCCCGGCTTCATAAACAAAAAATGGACGATATATGATTTATACCGTATATCGGGTAATTTTCGCGTCGGGTGTGTCTTTTTTTCGCTGAGTCTAATTTTCGCTAATCTACAAATACCAAAATTCAAAATTTTTTCAAAGATTTATTTAGTGTGAAATGAAATACGATTGTGCATGATTACATATACAACTGCCAACGTTTATCTACTGGGTTTACGTATCAATACGTACAGTACTATTATACAGTTCACTCCTTCAAAGCATCAACGATACAGGCTTCTTTAAGACCATTGATTAGATTATAATTTCTGGTTTCCCATGCAAGTAGACATACAATTTTGTCATCCCAAAAAATCTCTACCCCAATATCATTGTTTAGATTTAGTCTCCTGCGAGAAATACACGTTTAATCAAAAGGCTAATTGCCATAATTGCAGAACGACAACAGGTGGTTTCAAATAAAAGCCGACATGCATCGGATCGGCAATTGTTTGATTTACGCTGGGTAATTAAATCAATTAATGTTACATGTTATATGTAAACATGTAATTATCTTAATCAAACGAGTACTCATAAACACCCCGGGACAGTAACATTTAACCGTACCTCTAAGCGTAATTGAGGAACATGAGCAAGATCAACGGTTAAGATCTGTGTCTTTTTTTCGCTATGTCCATTTTTCGCGATTTGATAATGCTCGCGAACTTAGCGAAAATTAGACACACGCGAAAAATTCCCGATATACGGTAGGTGAAAATTAGAGATATTGAGTTCATCCATTCTATTCTACTCCGAAAATAGAAAAAAAAAATGTCCGAATAATTTGAAGCCATCACTTTTACCATAACGAAAAAAAGGAACACTGAAAATTAGACTTACGTCAATTTTTAGTTTATGGTGCCGGGCACAGGAATTACCAGTGCATTCATTATCATATGTACATCGGGACAATTACCGAATTTGACAAGGTTTCATGGAACTGTTGCGACAGGTGTTGAATGCAAACAGGGACCCTAGCTGTCTCTCCCTAGGCATCTCGTTTCACTTCGAAATATCGTTTATTTCGGGGTTCTCACCTGGTCTAATGGAAATTCTAATGATTTTGCTTTACCTTCTCGACTTTGAAAATGAATGGCTGATGGGAACTTCTCGGAAGTTAATTATTATAAATCTTGTTGAAATGAAATATTCCAACGAAATTGTTTTTCAAAAACCAAACCTCAGTACATGACCCTGATTGTCCACATCCCCTTTGTCACGTACGATGAGGAAGAATCCCTATCCCCATCATTTTAAAACGAAATTCCAACCAAGGGGCCATATAGCGAGCCGCGGATGTGTTTTACAAGTACAAAGCTAAAGAATTTTTTATTTTACCAGAATGAATTTTATATTGTATTAATGTGTTTAGTAAAATGCATGTACTTAGAAAAGTATTTGAGTGTAGGATGACACCCCCTCCCGAAATTATCTGAACTCTTCTTCCAACTAGCAGCCATATGAACAAAATTTAAGAATACCATGATAATACGAAAGTGTTCCAATTCTTTAACTTCTTGACGAAAATTTCAAACAAATTTTATTGCACCAGATACGTGTTTCGGACGGTAAATCCTCATCAGTGGTACTTAATTATAGAAATACCTAAGTATTTTCAGTTTAGCACATGTTCAACTTTGATGAGACAGAGCGGCCATCTTGATAGAACTTGTTGATCGTTTCATTAACGCATTTAAATTTCTGTAATCTAAATTTCTTGGAACTTCTAAAACGTGGGTCCTTTAGCATCATATCCTACCCATCCTGCTTCGTCTTTCGGTAAATTTTAGACATTATAACTTTCACACTCTTTGGCCAAATTACATCATTTAGATTGAGGATCACTGACGAGGGTTTAGTAACCGAAACGTGCTGGTCCATGCTGTAAATTTACCTGTTCTTAAATGATACTATTGAATTTGAAGATGTTTCAAATTCCTAATGTTTAACGTCTTCTGATTCATTAGCATCATTTTAGAGCAGATAAATTTACAGCATTGACCAGCCATGCATATGTCGGGCACTAAACCCTCGTCAGTGATCCTCAATCTAAACATTGTAATGTTGGTCTCCCCCGAAATTAAAGTAGTCAAGTTAACGGTTTGCTCATGTTGAACATGTTTTTGGAGATAACATGAGTTTGTGAACATTATCATAATAAATGTTTTGGCTTTATCCAGTATTGGCTTTAGCCATAATTAATATTTTGGTCCAGGCTCATATTGGGTAATGCCTAAATATTATTCATGATAAACAGATAATATTATGAAGGTAAATTGCATAAGGTGATTCCTTTGTACATATTGTAGGAGCTGAAAATTATATGACCTCATAAATCAGTGAATGAAAGTCAAACATAAGCCGTAATCAGATTCAAAAAACCACAATCGGAAGGCCTACGAAATTTGGGAAAATTAGGAAACAGAACTTTTTCACACGAAAAGAAAAGAGGACAAATGGACTGAGACAATGACACAAGCTCCTCAGAAACACGATGGATAACTTATCTAATGAACCATCTCCCGTGCAAGTGCGGAAGTCATAGTAGAATACATTGTAGGTGGTTCATTTAAAACGCGCCGTACTAATTCTTTTCATATCACACATGAATATTATTACATTATCTAATACAAGTACAGTATATAAATGTTAGACAAAAAAGCAAGCCCAAAACTCATTCCAATTTCCGTCTTTGTGTTGCCCCCAGTTTCGCTCATTGACCACGGAATGACAAAATAATTGTTAGTAGCACCATCCTGAATAAATTCGACAAAGAAAAATGTGTACACTAAAATTCTAAAATTGATAAATGCAATTCCATCGATGATAAAGCCTGCCAAACATGATAATGTATTATGGAATCTAACAAAATATAAACACAGTGAAAACTGAAATAATAAAACAATCAACTTTGTTATAAATATTCGAAATTAGACGCAGCATGATCTATACTCGGATTTACAATCCGCAACACGTGTCACGTCTGAAATGTTCTTCAAGAAGGTAAAGAGTTGGAACACTACCATAGTATTACCATCAATAAAAATAAACATCAAAGAAGTACCTAACAGTTATTCAGTCTCAAAGTCGAGAAGGCAAGGCCAAATCGTGAGAATTCCCATCGGAACGGTTGCGAACCCCGGAATGAATAACACTCCGAAGGGAGACCAGGTGCCCGGGGAGAGTCAGCGTCTCCTGATTGCATGCAACACCCGTCGCAACAGCTCCATGGAAACCTGTCAAAAAATTCGGTGATTGTCTCGAAGTACATTTTTATGTACAGATCACGTAAGTACGTCTTGTTTGGTGATGACTACAGCCATTCAATCACAATATAGAATGTCACTGCATCAAAGAACTTTAGAACACTACTTGTATTTAGGCTAAAAAAACATAGCCCATTCAGTCTATTGAAGCCACTTCCTTTGTTACCGGAGGCTGCGACAATGTATTAATAAATTTCATTTCACTATATAAAAACGAATTATCACAACCCTTTTATCAAAGGACAGTCTTCTGGACAAAGTTTCAAACAACAACAACTTGATTTTTTGATAGTACTTCTATTATGGATAGTACTGATTATACATAATTAATTATTATACCTGTGATTAACGTCTTCAAATTCATTAGCATCATTTTAGTGGAGATAAATTTACAGCATGGACCAGACATGCATGTTTCGGGTATTTAACCATCGTCAGTGATCCTATATATAAACAATGAAATAAAGCCAAAATCTGTGAAAATTATGTCCTAAATATACCGAAAGACGTAGCAAGATGACTGGGATATGATGCTACAGGACCCAGGTTTTAGAAATTTGAGAAAATTTTGTAAACAGAAATTTTCAAATGCGTTTGAAGAAACGACCAACCGAAATTGATCGAACTTGGGTACATGTGCCCTCGAGGACTCCTGTTTCATACAAAAACACCATGGCCCATTCACCCGTAGCTTGCGACGATGCATTGAGAAATTTCATTTTAATAAAGAAAATCGCAAGAATTTCTGGAAAAAATATCCAAAAATACAACTAGTATTTTGATCTATTTAATAATATCACAAGAGTGTTTTTTTCTACAACCCCCCCCCCCCACCCCCCCCGTATATATGCAAAAGTGGCAAACATAATTTAGAAAATCACTTGCCTCTGGAAAGCACTATTTTGACAACAATAGGAGTGTGTGGAATGATAGTGCAGAAAAATAAATTGAAAAGTAATATAATGTAGGTATAAGGTTATTCTTATATAGGAGCGAAGGAGTTATATTTGACATCATAAAGCCTATAAATGTTCGAAATTAGACGCGGCATGATCTATAAAAGAACTTTATATTCAGATGACATATTGAAAGAAAGATAAGCACGGATTCATTATATGAAATAACCTAATACTATTAGAGTTTACACAGTCTGTGGTTAACCAATGCCAAGCATATTGTAGTAGAATTTATCAGTCCGATTCTAGTCATGCCTGCTACTATATCGAACTGAAATTTTACAGTGGGGCGATTAAAGGAAATACAAAGATGACAGACTGCTATATACGGCATGCTTCATTTATGTGATACATCACTTAATGTCATAGTGTTTCCCCCTGCGATTCCAGACCCCTGTATTAAAGCCGTATTTCATGGAATGCGTAGGCGTTGTGGTGTATTGATCGAGGCAGTCAGAGCTGTGGAACACAGAGTATATACGGAATCGAATGCATACATGTATAGCTTTGTTTATCAGAATTCACAATTCACGAGCTCCTTGTGTGAAATAAGCTACTTTTCCTTTGGATACTTTGATTTTTTTCCTTTTTTGCTTTGTTTCACGTTTTTGTGTTAAACATGTTTAAAATCTACTTATGCATACATGCATTCATAACTTTATCAGAATGCACAATGCAAAATCGAGCTCCTTGTGGAAAAAATGTAGATTTTTTCATCGGATATTTTGTTTTCTTTCTTTCTTTGTTTTTTTGTTATGTTCATCAGGTGAATTTTTTTTCCCTTAGGTTGGATATGTTGATTAATCCCTCTTTTCCTTTTTTTACGCTTTGTTATTGCAAACGACATTTCTAAAGTCTACTACATGTACATGATGTAGTGGTTTAATATGAAATATCTAGAGAGTCAAGAACATGCATGTCGCCTTTGACTTTAAATATGTCACTCAAGTTGTAGTGCAAGTCTGATGGAATTACAATGCATATTAAGTAAGGTTAACCAATATGTTTGAATGTGTGACTACTGCTTTATCTCATTCTTGCTTGAAGTACAACTGATGAAAGAAAGGAGGGATTGTCCATAAACACTCGGTTGCATCATCCATAGCAAAACCCCCAAAACACCCAATGCAAAAACACAGAGCAGACCCACAGAAAGAGACGCAAATGGGACAGGGAACACCAACGCACACCATAGAAACATGAAACACAAAAGACCACACATAAACCAACGAGACCAACTCACACCATAGAAACATGAAACACAAAAGACCACACATAAAACAACGAGACCAACTCACACCATACAAACATGAAACACAAAAGACCACACATAAACCGACGAGACCAACTCACACCATAGAAACATGAAACACAAAAGACCACACATAAACCAACGAGACCAACAAACGCCATAGAAACATGAAACACTAAAAACCACAAATAAACCAACGAGACCAACTCACACCATAGAAACATGAAACACAAAAGACCACAAATAAACCAACGAGACCAACTCACACCATAGAAACATGAAACACTAAAAACCACACATAAACCAACGAGACCAACTCACACCATAGAAACATGAAACACAAAAGACCACACATAAACCAACGAGACCAGCTCACACCATAGAAACTTTAAACACAAAAGACCACACATAAACCAACGAGACCAACTCACACCATAGAAACTTGAAACACAAAAGACCACACATAAACCAACGAGACCAACTCACACCATAGAAACTTGAAACACAAAAGACCACACATAAACCAACGAGACCAACTCACACCATAGAGACTTAAAACACAAAAGACCACACATAAACCAACGAGACCCATGGACGGACTCTACCACGTAAGTAGCAGAGGGTGTATTTATCCGGATGAAGATTCGTTATCCGAACTATGTATGTCTGGTTCAGCGCATTTGGAATTTCTTTTTAAAATGTTGTTTTCTGTGCTGTGTTATTGTCTACAGCTATTTGTCCGGTTTTCTCTTCTCTGAAAAACTTCTGTTTTTATATTATTTTCAAGAATTTGTAAGCCCTTTGATTGTGATATTTTGATTCTGATGTCGGGTTCATTCACTGATTCTGACGGCAGAACTGGCACTCTTCGTTTTTTCCAGACAGTCGAAAGGACGGATAGACGGAGAAAAGGATTTTCTCTATGTTTCCCTTACGTAAGATCCACATATAATATGTCTAACACAATTAATTCGGCTAGTATCTTTCATAAAGTAACTCTATTGTCGCTGAACTTGTTTTCTTGCTTGATCAAATCCAGAAAAAAAATTAAGAAAGATTTAGCGTGGCCTAGGTGGGAAGGTGTGGGAAGTTGGGGAGGGGGAGACCAACCTATGATTTAAAGAAATTTAAAAATAAAGAAATCGCAAATTTCAAAGATGAGGGCAGGCTTCATACCTTCTATAAAATCCTGCGAATTTTTGCCTCCTATAGAGGTCGTACCAAATTGAAAGTATAAAATCAAAATTAAAGAACATGACACATGTACATGTATATCATTACTTTTGACAGGGGGGGGGGGGGGGGGGGTTAGCTTGAAAAGAAATGATAAATCTTTGCTACACAACCATGAAGGTTGTCATACGAAAGTTTCAAACAAAGTTTAATAATATTTTGCTGAAAATATATATATATTCACGTAACAACATCGCAAGTAATAAAGCATGTTCATCGAAACAAGGGGCTTACGCCAATTTGAAACCATTTACTAGTATTTTTCTCTTCCGTTCTAATACACACAAGTATATATATATTTAGCTTACAGTTTTTTTTTCTTTTTGCCCTGTATTGATTTTCAACAATTTACTCGACAATTTTCATCTATGCTCTATAAATGATGAAAATGAATGCCTGCCAGCCGCAAGCCAGTAACGTAGACAAAAGAAACACTTCTATTACCACGAACGAAGCCCTGCTTCTGTAATTAACCACCATACCGTGATTAAAATAGGCTCTACTGCATTTTAAGTACTACTAGACCTCTTTTTTTAAAATGATGATATTGCATAATACTTGAAGAGCAACTAGAGGATGCGATTGGTTGGATTTAGTCATGTTATTTCAAACGGTGGTATTGTAAATGGGTATATGAAAGAAGGATTTACAATGTATCCAGGGTAGTCAAATGTGAAAAATTAGTTGAAATAAACGTCAGAAATTAAAACGAAATAAGCAATTATATTACAAGTTATTACAATCTTCGTTCTTGGCTTTTTTTTTATGTATTTCTAAGAGTTCTGGACTGTATCAACTCCCAATCGAGTTGAAAGACAAGAGAATATTATTTATCAAATTGTAAGTTTCTGTCTTATTTGAGCTTTTCCTTGACTTTTTTCAACGCTCAAAATTTTCATTTTTTTCCTTTTAAGGAAAGAATCCGCAAATTCATATGCAGCTGACTACGGTCGTTTCTTTGTCTGGTCTTGTGTGTTGTTGTTGTTTTTTTTTTTCGTTTTGCGTCCTTGTGCTTGTATATTTTGAACATCAAATTATCAGTACAGACAATGAAAACCAAAACATCTGCATTGGAAAATTCCATGAATTGCTAACTTTTCTCATTTCATGATTCATGTTAAACGTCTTCAAATTGAATAGCATCATTTGAGAACAAATAAATTGGCAGCATGGACCAGACATGCACGTTTCGGGTACTAAACCCTCGTCAGTGATCCTCAAATCTAAACAATGTAATATGCCAAAAAAGAATGGAAGTTACCATGTCGAAAAAGTGTACCGAAAGACGTAGCAGGATTGGTAGGATATGATGCTACAGGACCCACGTTTTAGAAATTTCAAGACATTTTGATTACAGAAATTTTAGAATGCGTTGAAGAAACGATGAACCGAAATTGATATGTACTGCAACGATCTGAACGATTTTAGTATTGTTTGAAGCTTTGCTCGATTTTTTTTTATTTCTTAACAAATCATTTTTCATATAAAAATCCAACTTTGCATTGGCATTAGCTTTTGTTTTCGTCCTGGTTATATAAATTTTTAAGGACCTAATTTTAAATTCAAAGATTATTCCCATGTACGGTACGTATATATAGTTTATTTTTGCACATATACTCGTGTAAATGTTGCAAGAGACTCACCATCAAATTTCGGTAAAATTGCGCATTTCATGTACATGCACAGTGCTTGTGGTTTTTTAATTCATATTTATTAGATATTATCAAATGTATCTTGACATGTTGAATAAATATGCTATATGGTATTTGAATTTCTCGGAATTAACTTTGAAAAAAAATGTATAGAGATATTAACTTGAAATTATGAAGTCAATTACATATATTGCTCCACATTTTATTGAGATAAAAAAGACAGAAAAGATAATAAACATACTAGCATACATAAAGAGAGAAGAAAAAGAACACCATCACTGTGCTGTATACATATTATTTTCTAAAAAGGTTTTCATTATAATCAAGACAAATAATATAGATCTATCAATTTGAAGACGTAATATTTATACCACTTGGTGAGTGTCACTGCTGCTGGACCAGGAGTCCATGAGGACACATGTAGCCACGTCCGATCAACTTCGGATGATCGTTTCTTCTAACGCATTCCAAAATTTCTGTTCACAAAATTTTCTCGAAATTTCTGAAAAGTAAGTCCTGAAGCATCTATCCCACCCATCCTGCTTCGTCATTCAGTATTTTTAATTCAATTTTAGGTATTTTTTTTACATAACTTTCACAGTCTTTGGCCATATTTCATTGTTTAGATTGAGAATAACTAATGATGGTTATACTTTAAGCACCCGAAACGTGCATGTGTCTGGTCCATGCTGCAAATTTATCTGTTCTTGAATGATGCTATGAATTTGTGACATTTTTTGACATTTCACAGAATGGCATTTAATTAAATATACCTGACGCAAATCAACTACATTTATTCCGAAAAGAACACAATATTCATGCAACCACATAAAATGGAAGGCACACCGAACGAGATATTTTCTTTTACGCAGGATTCTAAATTCAGAAATTGTTTAAATAAAAAACATAAACAGACGAAATTATTTCGAATGAGGATAAAATCGTAAATAGACTGGCAACGGCAACCTGATCGTGAGTAGGCCTGATTAAAGGTAGAACGTGGCGACACCTACAACAAATTATGACATTCAAATAGACTAAGGACAGGTGTCTAATGGCAAAACTGCCTTTCTGTTATGGAATATAATTTAACAATTTTTATGATAGAACATTGGTGGAGCTACATTTTGAGAGGGGGGGGGGGCTGGGGTTTCCAGCCTATGATTTTGAAAAAAAAAATGATAAAAGTAAAAACGGAGAAATACTAGTCAGGAGTTATGGTAAACACCAGGGGGTCCTGACCTCCTACCCCCTCTTTAGATCGGTGCTTGTAAAATTTTCAGTTTTCAAACTAATACTGAAAACCTATATATATTCAATTTCATCGTCTTGAATTTAAAATCAAAATTTTGTAAGAGCATACGAAGTATAAGCATATATCAAATCTACACATTTCCGTTTTAATACCAATCAGAATGACGGAACGAAGAAGACTTTAAGAAGGAGTTTAGATTGCAAATTACGAAGAAGATTAAGTTTCTAATATATTACTTTGCTTGGGTTTTGTTCTGTTGTTTTTTTTCACTGGTTCCAATCTTTAATAGATTTGAAAACAAAAATCTTTTTTTATTCCAGAATTATTGCCTTTGCATTTCCTTTGTTAATTTTTTTAAACAGAACTCTATTTATGCCGTTTTATAGCACTTACGAAGAAATACAGAAAAAAATGTTCCCGAAATTGTAAGTAATATAAAATATTTCATTCTGAGTAAAATATTTTCGTATTATACAGATTGATGATACGTGAATATTTGCATGCACGGAAACACGAAGAACATGTACAACGAACGGAATTACATGTTAATGTAGGTGGCGTTATTAAAATCATGCGCTATGTACAGCTATGGTTAGTTTTAAAATGTAACAAGAATTTATCTGTAGGTTCCTTATTAATAAATAGGGGGAAATGTTTATACTAATTATTGCTGTACATAGCGCATGATTTTAATAGCGCCACCTACATTTGCATGTAATTCCGCACGTTGTTCTTATTGCCTCTGTCTGTTTCTCGCATAAGGAAAAACTTTGGTTTTTTTATTGTCTAAGAATTTGTAATTCCTATTAAGGCCGTTTCTTGTTTTTATTCTGTTTTGCGTCCTTTTGAAATTGAGAAAGCTACCAGCCAGCCAGGGAGAAAAACAAACAAACAAATAAAACAAAGTTGAAGCATATTATATGATTATGTGATGTATGACAGAAACCTGTTTCATTTGATTATTCACATATTTTGGTCAGCAAAAGAATGATTGATAATAAAATATCTTGAATCTTTGCATTACTTTTACATTTGTATATGGAATATAAAAAGATCAAACAATTTATCTTTCATTTTTGTAAAATACACGTTCAAATGTTTGCAGAAAACACATTTTATTCGTAAAAATTCTATTATTTTATTTTTGTTTTGTTTTATTGCTTTGGGCTCAAAACCTACCAGCACAAGGACGCAAAACAGAAAATAACAATGACATGGCCTAATTGTGAATTTTGGACTCTAATTTTAGGCTTTATGTTTCACTTTCATTCACTGATTTGATGTTTTAAAACTACAAAAAAGTATGTAAATCGTTATTATAATGTACTGGAGGTGAAATATTGAAGTACTATTATAGCAACATACATACATATACATCTTATTGCTACATAACTTGCGTTTAATAATACCTATATAGCATGTATATTAATATATTTCAAAAAGTTTTTGGAAAGAAATTACGTGTCTAAAGTCGGACTCTCTGCTTATTCATTCGTCGAAATTGCTATTTTTTTCATCGATACTTTTTTTCGTTGTATCTTCATAATTAGCAAATTATTTTAATTTCTTTCCACAAAATTTCTAATATTTTTTTTATGAATAACAACTATAGTATACGTCTTGCATAACTTATAGCTCTTGGAATATTTACAAATAGTCTATCTAAGAACCATCCTACGGAGAATTTTTAAATACTGATATTAAAAATATTTCTCTACATATATTAAGTTTACAACTAATGAGTTGTAATTATCGAAATAATTTACAATATTGCGTAGCGTACAATGTATATCAGTATATTAAAATTCTCCGTATCTGGTATGCAAATGTAACGCTTTTTAAAAGATTTTAAAGTCCGAAGATCAGAGGTTTAATTATAGAATCAAAACATATAAATTACATATTTTAGCATGTGAAAAAAAAATAGAATAATGTTTTTTGTAAACATGTAGGTACTTGGTACACGAAACCCTTAAATATATCTGAAAATATAAGAAAATCCCACTAGATATATATAATTATGTTCTTTATCGCATATCAAGAACGCATCATTTCAAAATCTTATTATTTTTTCTATGGTTAGCTACCTAACTTCAATTCAAATTTCGCACTACTTTTTTTTTTGCAAAATTTAATAAATTATTCATCTGAAAGCCGTTGTTATATAATGTTATTAAATATTACATGGACATCAACGCATCTGGAATTTCAATTAATAGCGATAAATATTTTAAAATACAAAACCCCTTTGTTTCTATTTCCTGTCTAATCTTCGTGTATTCGCATAATATATAAACGGATAATCCATATTCAATTAATGGTAGTCTATTAATGGTTTGAAAAGGATTTCTCTTTTTTTCAATCTCTATACATAATTCAAAAGATCGATAGTGTAAAATTATAAAGCAGTGTCATCAAAATTTATGGAAAATATAATCGATTAGAAAATTCAGTATGACTATGTTGACAATTTTTTTCAGTTTAAGTGTAAACAAATGTACAATTTAAGTTGATTTTTTGATGGAGTTATGTACGAAAATTGTCCATTATCTTGTGTAAAAATGGAAAATATTTCAATGGTATAAACTGTTTCGTTGCCATGGTATTTCAAACTACTTATAATATATATTTAAACTTATATACGTGTTTTAAAACATCTATAATGAAATATAAACTATAGTGTTTTGACTGTTTTTATAACTTGAAAAGTAAAAAGACACATTTACTTTTTTTTTTTTACATTTAACATCTTTTATATAAAGAAGTTAAAATCGATTTCTTGATTTTGATTCGGACAGTCCTTAGGTCAACGAACCAATTCTTTAATATAGATGCGCAATATGTTTCATATTCTCGTACGCTTATGTTTCAAAAATATGTTTGAAAAAAATTATAAATATTGCCTTCGAGAGCGTTTTCTGATATCTTTATCTTTCTCCGATCATTACAGCCAAAAAAAAAAAAAAAAAAAAAGAAGAAAGAAATTAGAATTTCAAAGGACACGTTCAAAGGTGCTCTTATCAAAGATTTTTGTATTATCTATGTAATTTGATACGTGCGATTTCCTACCTTAAAATGGATTAATTTATCCGCTACTAGAATTCGAAGATCTGAAAATTCGTGACACAACCCCAGTATGCAAAATAAAATTTAAGACATCAACAAACAGTTCACGAACGAAAATAGAACTATTAGTTATCATGGATAGTCAATGACTTCTAAATTTCACTTCCACAAATTGCCGAGTTCAAATAATCGTCACATCGATTCCAGTTCATTGATGATTGTATATATGAATGTAGTTGCTACATGTACATTCATTCGAGCTATAAATAATATCCAATTCATAAATAGGCAATCTCAATATTGGAAATAAAAAAGAAAGAAAGTAAAGCCTTTTTACATAGGGTAAGTCATGTCAACAGCTACATGGTAGTCACTATGTTCAAATCCTGCACCGTGGTGGCTGCAGAAAACTGCGCAAATTATGTAAATTAGATAAAATTCCCCTACCTTCTTCCTCAGAGTGCCCCTGGGTGGGTACCGGACTAGTGTCCCCTCCCTCCGCTGCAGCTTCGGCCATTTTGCCTTTGACAGTCGAGTGCTCCAAGCGCAGCGATCTAAGTGGACCTGCCCAAGCTCCGGTGGTAAGCGACCTGGGGTGATACGGAACCTCAACTATAGTACACGTGGAGAATAAGTTGTGTTGTTTCCAAGATCTGCACGATGATTATATAGTGAGGCTATCAACGAGCGGGAAAATAATAATGCTTAGTTATATATGATAAGGGAATTTGAAGGAAATTTATTTATGACCGTGCCATGTGCAATGAGGCTTTTAGCATTATCTGCTGACGCAATGCCCTAACAGTCTTAGCCTTTTTTTTCTAGGTAGACCTAGAACGCGTGCAGGCTCAGCATCATCAATTTTACTCGCTTTCGTCATGTTGCTAGGGCCAAAGACGTCACATGGATACCGTGAAGTCATTCACTTTCGTAGCATTCTGAGATTGCCAGTTCCTGTAACGGTAAAAGGGAGGCAACTCGTATTCCAAGAAGACGAACTATCCTTGGAAATCAGCATGAACTTTCTGACTACCTAAATGATGGTTGTTTACGTTTTATCTTGCAGAAATTTAAGTCATTGAACTTCCTGTATGATGTCTGTAATAGGTCATTAACTTTTTACCTTGTATCAATGAAAAATAATAATGATGATTTCGTAAGTATTACGTATTTTAACGTTTTTATTTATTTGTTGCACGAGACCTAAATTACAAAGGACGCAAATCAGAGTGATTTTTGGTGTCATTCTAATTAAAAACATTTTCTTTCCTTCTTTCTCACGACGAAAAAAAAAAAAAAACAAACTCTGACCAACTGAAAAACAGACAGGTAGTCAAGTAAAGACGGACGGACGGAAAATAGTTTATTGTACGAATGTTGTGGAACTACCGGATAACAATACGTGCAAACCATGTATATAATTATTCAACCTTTGAAAAAGAAATGTAAATAATATCAGATCATGCAACCTTTCACATGACAAGTAACTCAATAGTTCGAGTTATAGAGAGGAACATACCGCTGTCTCTCTCGTGGAATCTTTTGCTGGTATTTTTCAAACGAAAGGAAATATATAGGATAGGACATAAAAGGATAGATCGACTATCTACATGAATATATGTGCCGAAATCTTTAAAAGCTGAGAATTGACTCTCATGAATTCTTTTATTATTTTAGTAATGGTAATTAAGTTCTAATGGCCACGTGGTTCTAATGGTCACTTGCTTCTTAAAATTTACTTTTCTGGTTGGAATATTGTTTTAATATCTATCCAAGGGTATTAAAATTTATTGCTTTGACATTGCGATTCTAGATTTCTTCTTCCTTTTCGCAATTCCTTGTAATTGCATTTACTCCCCAAAATCATATTTTTACACCCCCCTAATAAAAAAGAAAATACGTACAGTGTATGCCGTGTTTAAGTTCGTTTTTTTCTATTGCGCAGTTAGTAGTTACCGTAAACAAATATTCGTGTTGGTGAGCCGTTACACCAAATAACTTCCATTTACTTAATTACATTTAAAATGAACCTCCGATTCCACGGAGTAGATTGTGAAAGTTTTTTTTTCAATTCATATTTTGTTTAATTAATTGACGACATACACATGTATTGCGAAATAAGTTCAACGAGTGCGTAAAGGTTTGGTCCACAAATAAAAATTCATTTACAACCTTTGCAGTGCGTGTGACAGGATTACCTTTGAGATTTAATCGAGAATTAAAAACTTCAAATTCATCTAAATTCAAATCTAAAGTCAAAACTTCACATGCATCTAAAGTCAGATGTCTTAATCTTGCACCTTTCATCTTGCCAAAACCAAAACCAAAAAAAAAAAAAAAAAAAAAAAAAAAAAAAAAACCAGCAACAAAAAACAAACAAACAATCAAACAAAATAAAAAACAAACAAACAACAAACAAACAAGCAAAGAAAAAACCCGACCCCCAAATAAAAAAACAAAGCCAAATTAAGAAAAGAAAAGAAGAAATTAAAAGATAACATATTTTCTATATCTTTAAAAGCAAGTTATTTTGAAGACGATATTCCTAGGGAACTTACTCCCTAAAAACAAAAACAAAAAAAAAAAAAAAACCAGGATAACTGAAATTGTCAATTCCTTATTAACTACATGTATCATTCAATACATTCGCGAAATGTCAAATGTCAAACATATAAATGCAACATTTTTTTTTATTAACTTGAAATATATTTCAGAATTGGAGACCGTGGGAAATTTTAGTGTTTTATATCGATTCTGTTCAAGTTGCTGTGCTTGTTTTTTGTTTTTTTTTTCTGATGGTTTTTTATGTGTTCATGTTGTTTCCTTTGTTTTGATTTGTTGTTGTTGTTTATTTCTGTGCACATTGTTTGTTGTTGTTTTCTGTTTACGTTGTATTTTGCTTTTTTCGTTGTTGTTTGAATCTGTTGACGTTATTTTGCTATGTTATTATTTTCTGTTATGTGTGTTTTTTTTTCTGTCGATTGTTCTTTCTGTTTCGATCGTTTCGTTTGTAGTTTTCTGTTGTTTTTGTCGTTTATATCTGTTTACTTTATCATGTTTGGTTGTTTTAAATTGTTGTAATTTTTCTTTTGTTGTTGTTGTTAATTTCTCTACACGTTGTTTTGCTCGTTGTTGATTATTTCCTTAGTTGTTGTCCATTACTATTCACATTATTCAGCGTGATTGTTTGTAATTTTTTCTTAATGTGGTTCTTAATTTTTACTTTCATGTCGTTGTGCTTGTTTTGTTTTTTACGCTGTCTTTGTTGATTTCCTTTCACGTTGTTTCGCTTGTTTTGAATTGTTGTTGTTGTTTATTTCTGTTCACGTTGTTTCGCTTGTTTTGAAATTTTGAAATGTTGTTGTTTATTTCTGTTTACATTGTTTCGCTTATTTTGAAATGCTGTTGTTGTTTATATCTGTTCACGTTGTTTTGCTTATTTTAAATTGTTGTTGTTGTTTATTTCTGTTCACATTGTTTCGCTTATTTTGAATTGCTGTTGTTGTTTATATCTGTTCACGTTGTTTCGCTCATTTTGAATAGTTGTTGTTTATTTCTGTTCACGTTGTTTCGCTTGTTATGAATTTTTGTCGTAATTTATTTCTGTTAACGCTGTTTCGCATGTTTTGAATTGTTGTTGTTGTTTATTTCTGTTCACGTTGTTTCGCTTCTTTTGAATTGTTGTTGTTGTTTATTTCTGTTCACGTTACTTCGCTTGTTTTGAATTGTTGTTGTTGTTTATCTCTGTTCACGTTGTTTCAAACAATCAAACAAAATAAAAAACAAACAAACAAACAAACAAACAAGCAAAGAAAAAAACGAACCCCCCCCCCAAAAAAAACCAAAAAACAAAGCCAAATTAAGAAAAGGAAAGAAGAAATTAAAACATAACATATTTTCTATATCTTTAAAAGCAAGTTATTTTGAAGACGATATTCCTAGGGAACTTACTCCCTAAAAACAAAAACAAAAAAAACAGGATAACAGAAATTGTCAATTCCTTATTAACTACATGTATCATTCAATACATTCGCGAAATGTCAAATGTCAAACATATAAATGCAACATTTTTTTATTAACTTAGAATATATTTCAAAATTTGAGACTGTGGGAAATTTAAGTGTTTTATATCGATTCTGTTTAAGTTGCTGTGCTTGTTTTGTTGTTTTTTTTCTGATGTTTTTTTTAGGTGTTCGTGTTGTTTCGCTTGGTTTGATTTGTTGTTGTTTATTTCTGTGCACATTGTTTGTTGTTGTTGTTGTTGTTTTCTGTTTACGTTGTATTTTGCTTTTTTCGTTGTTGTTTGAATCTGTTCCAGTTGTTTTGCTATGTTATTATTTTCTGTTGTGTGTTTTTTTTTCTGTCGATTGTTCTTTCTGTTTCGCTCGTTTCGTTTGTAGTTTTCTGTTGTTTTTGTCGTTTACATCTGTTTACTTTATCATGTTTGGTTGTTTTAAATTGTTGTCATTTTTCTTTTGTTGTTGTTGTTAATTTCTCTACACGTTGTTTTGCTCGTTGTTGATTATTTCCTTAGTTGTTGTCCATTACTATTCACATTATTCAGCGTGATTGTTTGTAATTTTTTCTTAACGTGGTTCTTAATTTTTACTTTCATGTCGTTGTGCTTGTTTTGTTTTTTACGCTGTCTTTGTTTATTTCTGTTCACATTGTTTCGCTTGTTTTGAATAGTTGTCGTTGTTTATATCTGTTCACGTTGTTTCGCTCGTTTTGAATTGTTGTTGTTGTTTATTTCTGTTCACGTTGTTTCGCTTGTTTTAAATTGTTGTTATTTCTGTTTACGTTGTTTCGCTCATTTTGAATAGTTGTCGTTGCTTATTTCTGTTCACGTTGTTTCGCTTGTTTTAAATTGTTGTTGTTGTTTATTTCTGTTCACGTTGTTTCGCTTGTTTTGAAATTTTGAAATGTTGTTGTTTATTTCTGTTTACATTGTTTTGCTTGTTTTGAATTGTTGTTGTTGCTTATTTCTGTTCACGTTGTTTCGCTTATTTTGAATTGCTGTTGTTGTTTATTTCTGTTCAAGTTGTTTCGCTTGTTTAATTTCCTGTTAATGTTGTTTATTTCTGTTCCCGTTGTATTGCTAGTTTTGTGATATTTTTCTGGTGGTTTGTTTTTGTTGTGGTTTATTTCTGTTTCCGTTGTTTTGATAGTTTTGTTGTTGTTTATATCTGTATACGTTGTCTTACTGGTTTTTTGTTTTTCAGTTTCTGTTCGCTTTATTGTGTCGCCTGCGTAGCATATAGCGACACTTAGGGATCACTTTGTCCGTTGTACGTCAGTCTGTCACACTTGAATGTCACATCCTAGTATGTAAAAGTGATTCCTAAGTGTCGCTATGTTTTGCTGGCGACACACGCATTCCTTGGAATTATTTTTATGCTTGGTTGTTGTTGGTTTTCTATTATTGTTGTTGTAGTTGTTTATTTCTGTTTGTTTTTGGTGGGTTTTTTTCTAATTTTTTTTTCTTCAAGTTTCTTTGGTGTCAAATTATTTCTGTTGATGTTTATTTCTATTTTAAGTGTTTTGATTCTATGTTGTTGTTAATTTATTTTTGTTGTTTTGCTTGTTGTGATTTTTTTCTGTTTGTTTTTTGTTGTTGTCTATTTCAGTTCATGATGTTTTGCATATTTTGTTGTTGTTTTTCTGTTGTTTATGTTAAATAAGTCCACGTTGTTTTTGTTGTAGTTTTATATGTTGTTGATTATTTCTTAACTTGTCGTTTTGCTTAATTCGGTTTTTTTCCTTTTTGTATATCCTGGTATTAAATGCTCTATTAGTTTGCGATTTTTATCATTACTATTCAATAATTCAACCAATACTCTACAACTCCAGGTCCTACAACTCTGTATCAAATGCTCTCGGTCCTTTCCGTCGACCACTCGGAAAAACTTGCGCAACGGAAAGGCTCGATAATACTAGAATGCGATTGCAAATGTTCCTCTATTAATCCCTCAAGGACTATTTTAAAGAGCGACAAAACAAGTCTACTTGAGTTATCATCTTTTGTTGTGCCCAATTCTGAAAACAAAAAATCTTACGAAAGTGATTTTCGAAGTTTTGGTAATCTGATGATAAACAAAATTTCACAAAGGTAAGGAGGATATATCCCTAACACGTCTCGGCTGCAAAGTTTTTTCACTGAGTCTCTTTTTCGATATCAGAACTTGTATTGGAAAACATTGCACAGAAATATTTTGTTTGGTATTTTCTTGTTATAGACGAAATGTTATACCGAAACGATCTCCAGCAAGACCTTGTTACACTCCCCACGGCGGAACACACCTACATGATTGCAACAATCAACGAACATCAGACAGAACAATTTCAACATACGACATGGGACAACGAGGTACACCACCACCATCACCACCACCACCACCATCACCACCACCATTACCACCACCATCACCACCACCACCACTACCATCACCACCACCACCATCACCACATTAAAAAACAACAACAACAACAACAAAAACAACAACAACAGAAGTACACATTCTTGTATCACATTGAAGTTTAGATATTACATAGAGTATTTCATTGACAAATGTGCGGATCAATACTCCAGCTTACTGAAGCCAGAAGCACGTGACTCACTAATAGACATTAAGATCACTGTGAATGGGGAATCTCCGTTCCATTAAGACTTACTTTAGAATGAGCTTTTATAAGGGATCAGGGCCACGTGATCGATCATGAAACTAGGATTAACTCAACTTATGA
This sequence comes from Pinctada fucata, assembly GCA_028142955.1. Taxonomy (NCBI): domain Eukaryota; kingdom Metazoa; phylum Mollusca; class Bivalvia; order Pterioida; family Pteriidae; genus Pinctada; species Pinctada fucata. Next base: position 9,088,886 of record AP027114.1, on the reverse strand, counting down.
ATGAAGGCAAATGAACGTATATTCCCAAATACACATTTCAAAAAAGGGAAAAGATCGGCTTTAAGTACAGTCAATTGTTTCATCTTTCCCGATATTCGTCAGAGATTAGGATAGAGGCATAAGAATTTCAATGAATAAAAAATATATAAATATCACCCTATCTAGAATTATCGTGGTTATATAGGAATTGTCAAAATGATGAATACATTTATGTTTGATAAAAAAATGTGTGTATAGCTCGAAATTTTTAAGCGGACATAAGTAGTTTTTGGGTGAGGTTGGGAGACTCTATACACAACAGTTGTGTGTACATCGAGACGACTTGTTCATTGCACTATTTTGAGGAATGTACTATTTCCCAATAACGTGGCAGGTGGCCTTCCGAATCAAGTCAACTCCTATTGCCTATTGGTCTCGTGTGTTTATGTGTAGTCTTTGATTCATAGCGTGATGTCTTTGACCTCTGGGTAATCGGAAAAGTGGGAGGGTTGTACGCACGTATTCCGGATAACCACAACGTCTGCTACTTACGTAGCAGATGACCGTCCTAAGTCGGCTTGCCCATCGGTCTTGTTGGTTTATGTGTGGTCTTTTGCGTTCCATGTTTCTATGGTGTGAGTTGGTGTTCCTTGTTTTGCATTGGGTGTTTTGGGGTTTTGCTGTGGATGCTGCAGCCGAGATCCCCTCTTTTATGTTTTGTGTTCCATGTCCCTTTTTGTCTTTTGCACTGAATGTATTCTTCTCCAGTTTTGGTCGTACCCTGCGAGGAAGCCTATGTGAGACACATAAGTTGACTCCAATTGACCAATGATAAAAGAAAATCTTATTGTGACGTCACATTGTAAATTTTTATGTCTCATTCAGTAGATCGTGATAGAACCTATTACTCTTTGTGTTTTTTCATGAGGGGGTTTCTGTGTTTTTCTGTGGGTGCCACAACCGAGTCCTGCCGGAGATCCCCTCCTTTATTCTTTAATTGTGAAACGTCCGCTGCTTCAGTTTATAACTGACAAAAAAGGTTAGTAATGAACAAGGAAAATAAAACTTTATATATAAAGAGGGCGATATTTTTTCTTGATGACTCAAAATCGTTTCAAATCTCAGGGGAGGGTGGTAACTCAATGATCAAATGTATATTAAGAAAATTCAGGAAAAAACAAAGGAATTATCAACCAACGAACAATCGATATGACGACGACTTCTGAAAAGAAAAATTGGTCGGGAAAAGAGAAAATATTCAGACGACGACATATGATGGCACTTGGAATTAACTGTTTTCATGCAAATCGTAAACGGAGAAAATCACACAAAGGAACTTAAAGCAAAATAGCTGATTTTTACTTCAATATTGATTTATTTCCATTTATTCCCTTAGTTTGAGTTCGTTTCCGTAGACTGCCATCATATGGTATTCATATTTCTCAACTCCCCGAGGAATCCCCGAGGGCACATGTAGCCAAGTTCGATCAATTTCGGTTGATCGTTTCTTCAACGCGTTCTAAAATTTCTGTTATCAAAATTTCTTGAAATTTCTAAAACGTGGGTCCTGTAGCATCATATCCCACCCATTCTGCTACGTCTTTCGGTACGCTTTTTCGGCATAGTAACTTTCACACTTTTTTGGCTCATTACATTGTTTAGATTTGAGGATCACTGACGAGGGTTAAGTACCCGAAACGTACATGTCTGGTCCATGTTGCCAATTTACCTGTTCTTAAATGATGCTATTCAATATGAAGACGTTTACATTTATACCACTTGGTGAGTGTCATTGCTGGTGGACCAGGAGTCCCCGAGAGTTTGATCAATTTCGGTTGATCGTTTCTTCAACGCGTTCTAAAATTTCTGTTATCAAAATTTCTTGAAATTTCTAAAACGTGGGTCCTGTAGCATCATATCCCACCCATTCTACTACGTCTTTCGGTACGCTTTTTCGACATTGTAACTTTCACACTTTTTTGGCTCATTACATTGTTTAGATTTTAGGATCACTGACGAGGGTTAAGTACCCGAAACGTGCATGTCTGGTCCATGTTGCCAATTTACCTGTTCTTAAATGATGCTATTCAATATGAAGACGTTTACATCCTTACATGTGTATAGTCTAGGGCTTGCTCTGCTGTTATGTCTCTGACTTTCATCATAGGAATAAAAATAAAAAAAAATGTTTAAATTTAACGAGGCCATGGACAATAAGATAACACAAAAAAACAGAAATAGAGATTTTGATTAAATTCATATCATAATGTCATTTAAGCCCTGGTCACAACCCGCCGTGCGTGCTTTTAGGACGTGCGTGTTTGTGGAGGCTACGTGCGCTACGTTTTTCTGAAGACGCAAGGAAGGAAGTGGCAAGAGTACGGAAGGAGTGCGTCACGCACGTCGCACGCACGGTTATATGGATGGTTACATGCATCATATGTAGCGCAAAAAAAGTAAGTGCATTGCACGTACTTACGACTTGCGTGCAACTTGCTTACAACGTACTTTCTCTATACCTCTTCTACGTTATTTTAAAGATGTCGAATTGACACGTACTGCTAACGCACGGAGTCCCTACTTCCTTGCATCGAAGGTGCGTTGCACGTACTTGCAACGTACGTGTCGTACTTCTTGTTGAATTCTTAGACAGCACGCAGACAGGACGCAGCGAAAGTTCTGTATGCACTAAAACTGCTACGTCCTGTTTGCGTGTTCCCAAATCCGCAAGGAAGACGTACGGGACACGTACTGATAACGCACGGACACCGTACGGATACCTAAGGTTTGCCTACGTTTTTGCACGCAGACAGCACGTACGTGCACGTACGGCGGGTTGTGACCACCGCTTTACTTATATACAAGAGTTTGGTTTTTCGGGGGGACCATCTCAAAGATTTTCTTGTTTTCTCCATATGGTTTCATAGGAAAACACGATTTTTTGCATTATAATTGCATTTTATAAAAAAAACTAAAATAGAGAATTTGATATGATTATCATATGTTGAAAAGAGAAACAAAAAACAAAATATATCAGTTTCTGTGGAAGTTTGACCAACTGTGTGAGCTTCAGGGAACATCTCAAAATCATATTTTAACATATTTGCCCTATATTTTGAAATAAAGACCCCATAAAGGATGAATGTGTCCTTATAGTTCTTGATTACGGCATATAATATTTGTTAGTATATTTTTCTCTAGAGAAAGACAGCAAAATTCAATCATAAAATATATCAGTGGCGATCTCAAAGCATTTTTTGCAATTTTACACATAACTTGTACTCTATCTTTATCAGTACGCTTGAAATTAAAAAAAACTGAGATAGAGAATTTGATGACATGTTCATACAATGAAAAGTAAAACATAAGCCAGAATATATCAAGTTCTGTACAACTTTGACCGCTTGTTGAGCTTCAAGGAACATCTAAAAATAATATTTTAGCATATTTGCCCTTTATTATGAAAGAAGGCCTCATAAAGGATGAACGTGCTCGTATATTTATTGTTTATAGTATTATAGCATATCCTATTCGTTAGCATATATATCTCTAGAAAAAGACAGTCAAATGATATTGCGAAATATGTTAGGGACCATTTCAAAGAATATTTACACATAACTTGTACTTGCAGATATAAAGTGAAATTAAAAAAAAACTGAAATAGAGAATTTGTTAGCATATTCATACATATGTACAACCAATGCAATTCCCTGAGATGAAACTATTTAATATGGATTCTATGTAAAAACCTAAAAAATCAGACATGTTTGGCCACGACATGTCTCAGATTTTGGATATCTTTTGTGTATAAGGTAAATATGATGTCCTCAGAACGAATTGACCTTCCATTTTTTTCTCCGACGTTCCGTTGCCATGGTAACCAAGGTTTTGTATAAAAACACCTTTAAACAAGGCATTTTTATGCATCCCGTTACCATGGAAACAAATGTTGAATGTATATGTAATTTTCCGAAAAGATTATTTAAATCCTCTTCAGTTGATACAATTTGATTTTTCGATGCTCCTTCTTTTTGTGTGTCATGTAAATTTGCTTCAATTTCAAGAAAAATTGCTTATTTAAAATGAGCCATTTTCAGCCAATTTAGGCCTAATTTTACCTATATTTTACTTACTTTTGACAAGAGTGATAATGCAATTGCACAAAATTTGAAATACAGTTGACTATTTCCTGAAGAGTATTATCCTAGGACTTTATGGGAATCGAAGGAAATTTATCTAGAAGTGAGATTTTTCTGTTTACATGCCTTTGAAATAGGTTACCATGGCAACATTTGGTACGAAGGTGTAAATACCTGTCATAAGTAAAAATCTAATTTCTAAAGATGTATGCCTGCTATTGTTACAAAACTTGGTATGTAGATGTATTAAAGACCATTTGATGCTATCATGACATTGAGAAGATGTCAAGGTCATTTGCTCAATTTTCAAGGTCATTTAAATATATATGCTATTTTCAGGCCAAATTTTGTGGTTTTTCACTAAAAAGAGACATGATTAACAGTAAACAGTATGGAACCTTGGCAAAACAATCAATTATCGGTAAAAGTATGATAAATGTATTATTTGTTGGGATGAGTATCACATTTTTCAGAGTCCAATGAAGACCCCAAAAAATGTCACATATTTTACGAGAAAATTTTAGAAAATCGCAATTTTATGCTCTTTTTAAAGTATGTCATACATAGAAGTGTAATACAATTTAACAAAATTGTGATGAATTCTACTTCTTTTGATCGGTTGTTCAACTGTAAATATTTAAAATCAAAATATCTAATGAAATAAGTTAGAGAAATCAATTTAAATTAATTGGAAATCCTGATTTTTGTCTTAATTTTAGTCTAAAGTTAGCAATGACCTTGAGATTTGGACAGATGACCTTGAAATGATTTGAAGATCAATTGATAATGATAAATACAATTTGTATACAGGTATGCTATTTCATAATCATAGGACTCAAACATGAGGAAAAACAATGTTTTTAAATATGCGGTATATGGTAATATGGATTCCAAGTTGCTATAGCAACGGATTTTGATTGGCATTCATGACAAAATAGTGAGTTTCACCATAAATTTTATTTCTTGATTTTTTCCAGCTATAGACATTTATTTTGGCAAGGTGATGTTAAATACCCATAACATTCACCGAATAATGGTTTTCAACCTTCAAAATAATCAAAAACAGGCAAAAAATGACCCTAAAATTAGACCTTATTTTTGCTAGATTTTCACATAATTTGACTGATTATCAACAACTACCTGACAACCCCCTCCCCCGTAAAAGTTATTCTTGTCAGAGTTAAACTTACAAAGAAAAGTTTTTGTGTTCATAAAGTAAATTTTGACCATGGTTTCCATGGCAACAGAATGCCACAATATGTCTTATCTCTCATATTTATTGGGGTGTCAAATAGATTGACCCCGTTACCATGGCAACCGTTGTTCAAATATAACAATATCATTTGTTTTCATTGTTTTTACATTAAGTATGATAATTACAGAAAGTTTCATCAAAATCCATGACATGCCGTGGCCAGCTGTTTTAGGTTTTTACAGAGAATCCATATTAAAGGAACGTGCTTGTATTTTGCATGAAAGCGCTCGTGACGTCACAATACGTACATAACATCTAAAGAAACATGCCGCGACGGCTGTTCCAACCTGCAAATTGGACCCGCTGTGACCTGAATGTTAACGTCACTTTGTTGTTATGTTTTGGGTTCCTTTGACCACCATAACGTAAAACTGTAGAATTCAAAACAAAAACGTAGAAACTATGTATTATTGAATGTATCTTGCGAGCGAAGCGTTTATTGTTTTAGAGAAGGTGGGGGTACACAAACCCAAGCGTTAATTGTTTTGTAGAGGGTGGGAGTACACAACCCAAAATGACATCCCCTTTGCTGCAGGGTTACATGTTTGTTGACTAAAATCTTAGTACATTTTTTTGTACATACATTATGTCAGAAAAAGATCGTCCAAAGAGTCACAGTAAAGGTATGGAAGGTGTAGTATTACCTCATAGTTCTGGCTATTTTAGCATGAAATGATCATGCTTAGCAATTGATGTGAAGTTAATCTAAATTGAGTAAAGTGGCGAGCGGCAGCAAATCAGCGAAAAATTTCCGACATTCGACTCTAAACAGTCTGAAATTGAGTATACATATAAAGCCCCCAAAACACCTTACTTCTAAATCCGCTCATGTATCCATGCTGTAATTAACCCCCAAAAATGAAGAATCGGGAAATGTATGTATATCGGAAACTTCTATAACTAATAGATATAAGTAAATGTGAATTTTCGCTCCGGCTCAATTTCAGAGAATGAAACCCTGAAAATTAAATAAATTCATTACAGAAGAACCCCATGTATCCTTGTACACATCTGTTGTCTGTAATTATCGATTTTGTACTGTGTATTGGGATATGGTCATTGTCCATATTTGTCATGTATATATTGAGTGAATTATGAATGTAATATGTTTTAACTAAGTATCCGAACGGCAACGGATTTATACCCTTTGATATATCCTTTAATTCTGTTAGGAATTTCCACGTGACCAACCAGTACTAGAGAAAGACAGTCACTTATGAGAAACCTTTCTAATTAGCATATTTTGATATCGTAAACTTGTCAAAACATTTTGGAAATAAAACAGGAATTTTTTTTTTGGACAATTCAAGTATCAGAGTAAAATAATCGGATTTTCTTTGCCTTCTTTCAACGGGAAATTGACAATTTAAAAACGAAAGTTCAAGAGAAGATTGAACTTGATTGAAACTGTAATTTGTTGCAATGACAAATGTAGATAATGACTATATCCCAATATACAAAAATCGATAATTCAGATAAATCATAAACCGAAGACATACAAAATCATGATAAAACAGGAACCAAAGCAAACAAACAAAAACCTCCACCACATGAAAAGAAGCGAATTCCTAATATGGGAGTGAGACCAGGTGCCCAGGAAGAGTAAGCATCTCCTTTTTGCATTCGGTAGAATTATCACATCCGGTTACTTCCATTTCGGAAGATTTAAGTACAATCAGTGGCTGGATGGTTCAAATGGTCTAAGACCAGAATATCATCCACCATTCTGGATAATGCGACATCAAAGTGTATGACGATTTCCCATTATTGACCGTAGAACTTCCACAGTGACGATGTTAGTCGGTCACAAACGTATCCCTGACTGAGATGCTTATCTGAAAGACGCTTAGCTCTCAGAACAAAATCCGTATATTTGGTAGTTGCTCTGGCCATGTTGCTGGCATAGCGTATAAATTGAGATATGAACACACCATAAGCAGGCGATGAAGGGATGTTACTACTCAGAAAAGGAAAGTTTGTGATGCTGAAATTGAAATTGTCACGTTTGTCAGAGAGCGATGTGTTCATGTGACCATCAGTGTCGTAGGACAACATTTTGTCCAAATAGGATTCTAAATTATTTGTCTCTGTAGTTTCATTGAATTCAAGCCCCGAAATATAGATGCTGCTGAGGTAATCCGCGAATTTGCATTATTAATGGACAGTCCAACGGCTTAATATCTGTAAATGAAAATAAAGTCAGAAGCTAAGCATCTATTCCCTTCAGAGACCAAAGATTGAATGAATTCAGCTTCGTACGAGTAAAGAAAAGTGTTGGCAAGGAGTGGGGTACAATTGGTCCCAATTTGAATTGTGAAATCTTTACCGTGGATATGATTCTGAAGTCACTTAATAAACATTACTCTTAATACTGGACCGATCTGCAGGTTAATTCCAGCATGTCGTCCAGTATTTTACATTTGTATCATGCTATTGCATTTGAAGACGTTTAACATTTGTACCACTTGGTCAGTGTCACTGCTAATGGATCAGGAGTCCCCGAGGGCACATGAAGCCAAGTTCGATCAGCTTCGGTAGATCGTTTCTTCTTACCAGTGAATATTGCGTCTTTTTGCGGTTTGTAGTTTTGTCTGATATCCTTTAAATGTCACTTTTTTGTGGTTCGCTCGGTGTGGTGCAGGGTGGTCATGCTGGAGATCTTCAACGCATTTGAAAATTTCAGTTATCGAAATTTCTTGAAATTTTTAAAACAATGGTCCTGAAGCATCATATCCCACCCATCCTGCTACATCTTTCGGTATATTTTTGGACATAATAACTTTCCCACTCTTTTGCAATATTACATTGTTTGGATTGAAGATCACTAACGAGGGTTAAGTACCCGAATAGTGCATGTCTGGTTCATGCTGCAAATTTATCTGTTCTTTAATGAGGCTATTGAATATGAAGACATTTAACATTTTATACTGAACAACCGTGGAGACAAGACAGACGGGCTTTGTCAAAATATTTTATCCTGATCCCTTGTGCTTTCTGACAATTGGTAGGATTTCTTGGTTGATTTGTGATAAACCATTTCTGGACAACAGTGAGTTAAAGAAGATCCTGACGATAATCTCAACAGCACTCACAATAGAGCACATAATTCAGCATCAACGGACCCCTAGCAAGCTAGAGGTGGGACCAGGTGCCCGGGAGGAGTAAGCATCCCCTGTTGGCTAGCCGCACCCGCCGTCGATGTTTAAGCATGAAAATGAAAACAATATCTAAAAGTAATGCACTGTCTGACGTTATGTCTATATAGAAAGTGCTATGGCGACAATGTCAGGGAAATATATTCAAAACACTTACTGTCAAACCCCTCGCGGGGAACTTTTTTACGAGCTCCACACGGCAAAGGGCATAAGTGTGACACAAATTGACACGGGCTGCGTATCTGTGTGACCAATACTTTTGATATTTTATTTACACCTTTTAGTCTTACATTTTACATGGGGCGATATACTGTTTTGTTTGTACATTAACTTCTCTGTCTGTGTAAGAGCTTTCCGTCTCGGAGAACTTCTTTATTTTTCTATAAGTAAGAAGGTTGTGCTCAACTAATCATGATAACAACACCATATGTAATCAGATGGCGGACGACCGTGGGTGTTGTCATGTTTCGCCATGTCATCTATTGTTTATTGACGTTGTTTTGACATTTGTCTGATTTTTACTACCTACTGCAATTGACCCTTCCGATTGCGGGAAAAAATGCAAAATTTCGTGACGTCACAATGATTTTACCTCGGACGAACAAGCTTCAAACATCGGTCAAACATCGAAAATGCATTGTGACATCATGGAATTTCTCAATTTTTCCCTTGTTCGGAAGGGTCAATTTTGCTGGTGTGTTCCGCTATGGTCAAGTGAGACTTTACAGTAAATGAAAACATAGAGTTATAAAAATAATTAGTTCCTCTGTGTAACCGGAAAAGTGAGAGGGCTGTGCGCACGTAATCCGGATTTGCTACTAACATTGCAGATGACCGTCCTAAGTCGGCACCGATTTCCCGTTGGTTGATGTGAAGTCTTTTGTACATGTGTTTGGTATTTCGATGTCGTATTTCCTTTTCCCTTTTGCATCTCTTGCTGTGTTAGTCTACTCTTTGCTTTCACTTGTGGTATTTTTTTTATATTTTGCTGTGGGTGTTGTAACCGAGTCTTTTGTAGATCTTCTCCTTTCTTTTAAATGACATAATATAAGAAAGATATGAATTCAAAAGACCATCTTCACTGACCATGACAGAAAAAAAAGTTTTCAGCCCAGTCCGTTTTCAATAGACTGTGACGCTCACAATTTTCAAATCTGTTGTTACCAGAGCACAAAAATGAAGGATTATCGGTTCATTGTTTAATGAGGTGGTTGACGTCAAGTAAGGCTTATAAAGGCTAAATAGGAATGGAGATGAAGGTTCAGTGGTCTTCATCTCCATCTTATTCACAATTTAGATTCTGGAAGTTTAAAAAAAAGGGACAAAGACATGTCAGCACGGAAAAATGTCTGTGTGAGATCTAAATGAGTTAAAGAAGATCCTGACGATAATCTCAACAGCACTCACAATAGAGCACCAAATTCAGCATCGACGGACCCCCAGCAAGCCAGATGTGGGACCAGGTGCCCGGGAGGAGTAAGCATCCCCTGTTGCCTAGCCGCACCCGCCGTCGATGTTCATGCACGAAAATGAAAAGAATATATAAAATATATGCACTGTCCGAGGCCACGTCTATATAGAAAGTGCTATGGCGACAATGTCAGGGAATAATATTCAAAACACTTACTGTCAAACCCCTCGCGGGGAACTTTTTTTACGAGCTCCACACGGCAAAGGGCATAAGTGTGACACAAATGAGTTAAAGAAGATCCTGATGATAATCTCAACAGCACTCACAATAGAGCACCAAATTGAGCATCGACGGACCCCCAGCAAGCCAGAGGTGGGACCAGGTGCCCGGGAGGAGTAAGCATCCCCTGTTGGCTAGCCGCAAGTTATATTCAGCATTACAAGGGGATTCGAATGATTTTAGATGACGAGGCCAGGTCTAGATGCCTTCATTGACGGAGAGGTCAAGGTTCGTTATCTGGTCTACTCTGACAGACGAATTCAAAAAAGGGAAGAATCTCCAGCATGGCCACCCTGCACTCACCCAGCGAAACAAACCCACAAGAAAGTGACACATAAATGACATCAGACAAAACTACAACAATATTCACTAGAACCTCATGCAAAACAATCGAAACAGACGTACAGAAACATCAAATATGAATGACAAAAGCTGTAAATTTATCAGGTTTTAAATGATGCTATTGAATTTAAAGACGTTTAACATTTGACCTACTTGGTGAGTGTCACTGCTGGTGGACCAAGAGTCCCCGAGGGCACATGAAGCCAAGTTCGGTCAACTTTGGTTGATAGTCTGTCTCTTCAACGCATTTATGAAATTTTCTGTTACAAAATTTCTTTGAATATCTAAAACGTGGGTCCTGTAGCATCATATCCCACCCATTCTGCTACGTCTTTTGGTACATTTTTGGACACAATAATTTTCATACTTTTTGATCATATTACATTGTTTAGACAAAGGATCACTGATGGTTTAGTACCCGAAACGTGCATGTCTGGTCCATGCTGTAAATTTATCAGGTTTTAAATGATGCTATTGAATTTAACGACGTTTAACACATACAAGAAAGGAGACCAATGTGCTCACAACCCTCTTACTTATCCGGACACACAGAGGTCTCAATAGATGCACAATTGTTGTATAAACATAAAACATCTAAGTGTAACGTGACAGAACAAACAAGATAGTTAAACGCAACGACCTCTTGTAACACAGGTACAAAAATAACACCGGCACTATGCATCTCTCATGGTATAGATTCAACTTTTCTTCATACCCTTCAATGTATGCTCAAGCTTACTGCCTGTTGGGTACCTAAATCATTCACCGATGGCAACCAGGAAATAGTATGTAGCTCCCCGTTGAAGCGTTTTATGTCAAATAATGATTTTTATTTTGCGGTTTGTGACAATTCATGAAAAATGGATTCATTATTATGAGACATAGAAGAAAGCTCATGACCAATGTCTCCAAATTCACGACGTAGCCATCTGCAGGCAAGGTAATCGCAGCAGTATTTTGAGACTCGAAAGACATGATTATGTTCGACTTTTTACCAAAGAGAAGTACAATGAATTGGACTTAATATAAATATTAATTTGACAAGCTATCAGGTAGAAACACCGAGGTAAGTCTCTAAAGGTTTCAACATACCAAAGCGAAAGGGTTAAAGAAGATCCTGACGATAATCTCAACAGCACTCACAATAGAGCACAAAATTGAGTATCGACGGACCCCTAGCAAGCTAGAGCTGGGGCCTGGTGCCCGGTGCCCGCGAGAAGTAAGCATCCCCTTTATGGCTAGCCTCATCCGCCGTCGATGTTCACGCACTAATATGAAAACCATAATCTAAAATAATGCACTGTCTGAAGTCTTGTCTATATAAAGAGTGCAATTGCGAACATGTCAGAGAAAATATTCAAAACACTTAATGTCAAACCACTCGCGGGAAACTTTTTACGAGATCCACATGGCAAAGGGCATAACTGTGACACAAATGAGTTACAGAAGATCCTGACGATAATCACAACAACACTCACAATAGAGCACAAAATTGAGCATCGTCAGACCCCTAGCAAGCTAGAGGTGGGACGAGGTGCCCGGGAGGAGAAAGCAACACCTGTCTGGCTAGCCACACCCGCCGTCAATATTGACGCAAAAAAGTAAACTAAATCTAAAATACATGCACTGTCTGAGGTGTTGTTACACTTGCAAAGTTGATGATACAGAGCGAAAAGCTTGTAACAAACTTTGTGAACTCTCAAGAATTAGCACTCAGTGACTTCATTCAGTCCTCTAACTTGAAGGAATTCAGTTGACGTCTTTAGGGCTGTGGAAATGTTTGTAAATGGTAAGCTTGAGTTTACCAGGTACCTTACAATACGATACTCTTTATCTCTTTAATTATACATTCAGAAGCTAATTTTTGCTCAGATTATTTTTATTGTCTGATAGAAAAGACAGAATTATTTATTATTGGGTGAAAGAGAATGATAAAGAGTGTGAAAGTTATTATGTCCATAAATGTACTGAAATACGTAGCAGGATTGGTGGGATATGATGACCCACGTTTTAGAAATTTCAATGATTGAATTTGATGATTTTTTCCAAGGTTAATTATTTTTATTCTCTCGGATGATTTCTAAAACGTTGAAAAAAATATGAATAAACCTATATCAGTATCGCATATTTGATGACCCCGTGTGAAAGTGTTATCAATACCCTCTACTTTGATAATCCTGCGGGTGCCAATCTAGCATTTGTTGTTCTAGCCGCAGCATGGAAAAATTAATTGCATTTTTCCAATTTTCAATGACACAAACAATTTAGATTTACCATTTTTATACCGTATACCTAAAATTTCATACAAACAATCGCTGGTTCCTAAAACGTTCAACCAGATCTGTACCGATCTTACTCACCAAAGTTTTATCCGAACTCAAATCTGTCTGAACATATTGTTCGACAGTATATTCTTGTAGCGGTATTAACCAGATGTGGATTTCAAAGAATTCATAAGAACTTTTAGAACATCAGAAATCCATTAATTTCAATAGAGTCCATTCGATCAAAACCTTTGATTTTTCGAAACTTTACACAATAATACCACATTTTAAATTAAAATAAAGACTCGCAAAAACTATAAGCAATATGTTTACAAGCAAGAACTGCAATCCCATATAAAGATTTATTGTAACTATGACACAACCTATACTTTGTAAAAGAAAGGTTCAATTCAAAAAATAAGTACACAGAAACAGATATTTTTTCAGATGTTAAACTTCCTGATCGACAATATTTTTGTGGTCTTCGGAGGAAAGGTCTTCAAGCAAATTGACGGAATTCCAATGGGAACCAATTGTGCCCCCACTTGTTGGCGACATTTGTCTTTACTCGTACGAAACTGAATTCATTCAATCTTTGGTCTCTGAAGGGAAAAAGTACTTTGCTTCTGACTTTAAATTGCCTTACATTATATTATATTGTAGATATATACATGATGTGATGTCCATCAATAATACAAAATTCGCGGATTACCTCAGCAAAATCTATCCTTCGGAGCTAGAAGTTAAAGAGACTACATACTATAGACAAATAATTCAGCATCCTATTTGGACATAATGATATCCTACAACACTGATGGGCACATGAACACCTCACTCTATGACAAACGTGACGACTTCAATTTAAGCATCACAAATTATCCTTTTCTGCGTAGCAACATCCATCGCCTGATTATGGCGTGCTCATATCTCAATTGAAACGTTATGCTAGACAAGTACCAGATACTCAGATTTTTTTTCTGAGAGCTAGGCGTTTTGCAGATAAGCTTCTCAATCAGGGATACGTTTGTGACCGACTAACATGGTTACTGAGGAAATTCTACGGTCAATAAGGGGAACTCGTCGTACACTTTGATGTCCCATTATCCAGAATGGTGAATGATATTCTGTCTTAGACCATTTGAACCATCCAGCCACAGAATATGTTTATATTTTCCAAAAGGAAGTAAACGGATATAACAATCTGCCGAATTGAAGCGACGGGTGTTACATGCAAGTAGGAGATGCTGACTCTTCCTGGGCCAGGTGCCGACTCCCATAATGGGAGTTCGATTCTTTGCATGTGGTGGAGGTTTTTGTTTGTTTGGTTTGGTTCCTGTTTTAATCTAATTTTCTATGCCTTCCGTTTATGATTTTCTGAATTATCGATTTTGTTCTGTGCATTGGAATATGGTCATTATCCATATCTGTCATCTTAATCAACTTATTCAACGTAGAAAGAAAAACACTGATATAAAGGACCTCGCACGAATTGGTGGAAAATCCGCCCGGATAGCAAAGTCTCTTCAAGGGTTATTAAAACTATTCTAAGGTATAAAAATATATTTATAGATAGAAAATCTTATAATCCATAATATCTACTTATATGTTTATCATTTACATCACCTACTGGGCAATTATTCGAAATCGAAGCAACGTGGATCCTCCATTTTAGAGTCCATGTTATTACGTTATAAAAATCAATAAAATCAGATGAAATTGAGAAAATCGTTTTACTCTGAGTAATATTAAGTTATCATACATTTAACGATTTAATAAACAATAGAATTATTGTTCTACTTCAAAAACTTGTATTTTTTCCGTACTGAGAACTACATTTTTTGGTTCATCACTATTCTCCCACTAGTTGACAAATAAATGCGCTTTGTGCGTTTACATTACGAAAAGATAAGCGAAAAACATCCGAATAAAAGATTTTGTGTGGTCATTCGTAAAAAGAGATATAAAGTGTTTGATAAATGAGGAAAAATAAAATATTATCCAGAACGGTGTTTTTTGTTGCAAGTGTTTGAATGAATATCTCAAAAGAAAAGATGTAGTCGCATAATAAATACCACTCACCTGAACCAGTTAAATGATGTCATAATAGTAATGAATTAAGTAACATATTATATATAATTGCAATATATCATCACTCTAAACCCATAGAAAGAAAACATGATAGATTTATGTATAATAACTCAAGATTTCGAGCCTTCTCCACGCCCCCCCCCCCCCTGAAATAGATAAAGTTTCTATTAAAAGGAAATCCTGTAGCAAGGTGGGGAACAATACTCTAAAACAACTTTTCCAGTTTCCATAGGCTTTAGTGTTAAAATCGACTGTTTTAACACGAATAATACACAAAATATAGGTCTCATGTTTGAAATATTACTATTATCACACAATTCAGCAAATTTCTTACCGAATTCAGAGTTTTTATTTCTTTAATGAGAAAAAAAAAATGTTTGGTCCCAACTGGGCGGAATTTCCTAACAAATCGTTTGAGCTCCTTTGTCGAAGCCTGTTAATAATGACAGACGCCGGCGTTTGTTCGAGAATTATTGTATAATGTACAAAGCTCATAATGATGACAATTTGTGTAAATGACAACAGAAAATACACAATATCGTATGTCACGATATGACAAAATACACAATATCGGATGTCACGATATGACAAAATACACAATGACAAATATGGATAATGACCATATCCCTGTATACAGCACAAAATCGATAATTCAGAAAATCAGAAACCGAAGGCATACAAAATCAGGACAAAACAGGAACCAAAGCAAACAAACAAAAACCTCCACCACATGAAAAGAAGCGAACTCCCGATATGGGAGTGAGATCAGGTGCCCAGAAAGAGTAAGCATCTCCTGCTTGCATGCAACACCCGCCGCTTCAATTCGGTAGAACTGTCACATCCGGTAACTTCCATTTCGGAAGACATATAGTACAATCTTGGCTTGGATGGTTCAAATGGTCTATGACAGAATATCACCCACCATTCTGGAGAGTGGGACATCATAGTGTATGACGAGTTCCCCATATCGACCGTAGAACTTCCTCAGTGACGATGTTAGTCGGTCACAAACATATCCCTGACTGAGAAGCTTATCTGAAAGACGCCTAGCTCTCAGAACAAAATCCGTATATTTCGTACTTGCTCTGGCATAGCGTATCAACTGAGATATGAACACGCCATAAGCAGGCGATGAAGGGATGTTGCTACTCAGAAAAGGAAAGTTTGTAATGCTGAAATTGAAGTCGTCACGTTTGTCATAGAGTGAGGTGTTCATGTGACCATCAGTGTCGTAGGACAACATTATGTCCAAATAGGATGCTGAATTATTTGTCTCTGTAGTTTCTTTGACTTCAAGCTCTGAAGGATAGATTCTGCTCAGGTAATCTGCGAATTTCGGATTATTGATGGACAAAACATCGTCTATGTATCTATAAGTGAAGTTGAAGTCAGAAGCTAAGTATCTTTTCCCTTCAGAGACCAAAGATTGAATGAATTCAGCTTCGTACGAGTAAAGGAAAATGTCGGCAAGGAGTGGGGCACAATTGGTCCCCATTGGAATTCCGACAATTTGCTGAAAGACCTTTCCTCCAAACACCACAAAAATGTTGTCGATCAAAAAGTTTAACATCTGAATAATATCTGTTTCAGTGTACTTATTTTCAGAATCGGACTTTTCTTTTACAAAGTAGGTTTTGTCATAGTTCACAACAATAAATTTGTATTTGCGATTACCGTTCTTACTTGTACACGCATTACTTATAATTTTTGCGAGTCTTTCTTTCAATTTAGAATGTGGAATTGTAGTGTAAAGTGTCGAAAAATCAAAGGCTTTGATCGAATGAACTTTACTAAAATGAGTGGATTTCAGATGTTCTAAAAGTTCCTTCGAATTCTTTAAAATCCACATCTGGTTGATACCACTGCGAGAATATACTGTCGAACAATATTTTTGAAGCCCAGATTTGATTTCAGATAAAACTTTGGTGAGTAAGATCGATACAGATTTGGTAGAACATTTTGAGGAACCAGCGATGAAACGTTGTTTGTACGGATTCTTATGCATTTTAGGTATGCAGTATAAGTATGGTAAATCTAAATCTAAATTGTTAGTTTGGAAGCCAAAGGAAGAAAGAGCTGATTTGTGGTTATCTATTATTTCAGAGGCAGAAAGGTTTGTTGGGGTGTAAGTGGGATTTCCAGGTGTCGAATTTAAACCCAACTCTTTAACTAGACTTTCGAAATAGAACTTTTTGCAAGTAAATGTGTAATTATTTGAGGCTTTGTCCGCTGGTGTGATGACATAATGTTCTTGGAGGTAGGTAAGCTCTGTGATAACATCAGGGTCTTTAAATATAGACTCGAATCTGGTGCTCACGGTTGATTTTAATCGGTTAATTTTAGATAAAAGTAACCCTCTGATGGATTTTATCCATTCGGATAGTGTGTCGAGCTGTACATCCTCTTTCTTTGCCCAACGTCTTGCATATTCCTCACAAGAGTCCATGATAATTTTGAAATTTTGGTTCCATGTAAAGGACATACTTTCTCTGTATTTGGGACCCTTTTTTAACAAATCTCTCAACTTGTCGTTCTTGACTATACTAAGGTCACCTGTAATAACGTGTCCACAAGGAGAATAGTTAAAATCCGATGAAGAACATTCGCAAGGAAGTGGATGTAGTGAGGGATTACTTAAATCAATGCACTGCAAGAATCGTTTGTAATTGTAAATTTTAGATGCAACTGTTGGTGTGTAGCTATAGGAAATACAAGGAGTTTCTTGTCTTTTGAAATATGGTGGGATTTTTTCTGTGACAGTTTTGTGATTCAAAATTTGACCAAGATTCAATTTATCAATACCTTTGTTTGCAAATTTTACTTTAATGAAAGGACGGTTTGTTTTCTCCTCTGATTTATCTGATCTAACTGCTTGAAATAAACGAAAGGTAGAAATGTCCAAGATGACTCCTTGTAGTCTGTATTCTGGGGAACGTGTATCGGTATAAGTGAGGTCCTTCGTATATTCGTAGATTTCGTGTAACTTCCGTAAAGGAACAGAGTATAATTTGGTACGAATATAATGCAGGCCTAGGGGCTCATTCAAAAATGGAACCAAGTCATCGAAGGAGAAACTATGTATCTCAGGCCTATTATATTTACGAATGCCATGACTTCGAGGTCTTCTTTGTGGTCTGTTGAATAAGCTATTCACATTTACCGATTGACAACCTGGACTTGTTAAGTTTCCTAAGCTGCTTATATTATCGTTACACCCATAGGGCGCTGCAGTGTTAAGATTTTTTATCCAGAACTCTTCTCTGTTGCGACGGAAAGGTGTGCTCAAATTGGGATTGTTTGTGGGGTGATATATTTTCTCCAGGATTCTGACTCTCATAGATAAAACAGAATGATCGGCCTGGTCAAAATGCCGGTAAAGAAGTTGACTTCCTTTATTATTTATTTTTGACCGATGTCCTGACATTCTGGTTCGGAGCTTACCTTTGGTTTCACCCACATAAATCAATCCACAAAGTGAGCACTCTATTCCGTACACAACATTAGATGTCATACAGTTTAGGTTTTCAAAACTATGCGTGTTAAATGTTTGTTTTGTGAGATTACTTGAGAATGAAGTGTCTGTTATAAGGATTTTACAAGTTTTGCAGTTCTTCGTGCCGCACTTAGAAACTGAGCAATCGCTTGGTGAAAATTGGTGCTCTTTTAGTATATCGACCACTTCAATCTTACAGGGCTTGATTTTAATATACCCGTCTGCATGTTTGTACCAAAACTCATGGTTTCTACTCACTACAAATGTCTCGTCTCTAATGTCATGTAGACTAATTCTAGGGACACCTAAATTACCTGTTGCGTATGTGTCCGTAGACGCAACAGGTTGGGGCCTTTTTATAGTGGGCGACGCCCCAGCCACTTTGTAGGTCTCTTGTGTACTATCCATTGAAGCAAAATACTGCCCGACAAGTGCCCTCGGGGACAATTTGTCCACCAGCAGTGACACATGGACAGTGGTAAAAATGACAAATATGGATAATGACCATATCCCTGTATACAGCACAAAATCGATAATTCAGAAAATCAGAAACCGAAGGCATACAAAATCAGGACAAAACAGGAACCAAAGCAAACAAACAAAAACCTCCACCACATGAAAAGAAGCGAATTCCCGATATGGGAGTGAGATCAGGTGCCCAGGAAGAGTAAGCATCTCCTGCTTGCATGCAACACCCGCCGCTTCAATTCGGTAGAACTGTCACATCCGGTAACTTCCATTTCGGAAGACATATAGTACAATCTTGGCTTGGATGGTTCAAATGGTCTATGACAGAATATCACCCACCATTCTGCAGAGTGGGACATCATAGTGTATGACGAGTTCCCCATATCGACCGTAGAACTTCCTCAGTGACGATGTTAGTCGGTCACAAACATATCCCTGACTGAGAAGCTTATCTGAAAGACGCCTACTTGCTCTGGCATAGCGTATCAACTGAGATATGAACACGCCATAAGCAGGCGATGAAGAGATGTTGCTACTCAGAAAAGGAAAGTTTGTAATGCTGAAATTGAAGTCGTCACGTTTGTCATAGAGTGAAGTGTTCATGTGACCATCAGTGTCGTAGGACAACATTATGTCCAAATAGGATGCTGAATTATTTGTCTCTGTAGTTTCTTTGACTTCAAGCTCTGAAGGATAGATTCTGCTCAGGTAATCTGCGAATTTCGGATTATTGATGGACAAAACATCGTCTATGTATCTATAAGTGAAGTTGAAGTCAGAAGCTAAGTATCTTTTCCCTTCAGAGACCAAAGATTGAATGAATTCAGCTTCGTACGAGTAAAGGAAAATGTCGGCAAGGAGTGGGGCACAATTGGTCCCCATTGGAATTCCGACAATTTGCTGAAAGACCTTTCCTCCAAACACCACAAAAATGTTGTCGATCAAAAAGTTTAACATCTGAATAATATCTGTTTCAGTGTACTTATTTTCAGAATCGGACTTTTCTTTTACAAAGTAGGTTTTGTCATAGTTCAGAACAATAAATTTGTATTTGCGATTACCGTTCTTACTTGTAAACGCATTACTCATAATTTTTGCGAGTCTTTCTTTCAATTTAGAATGTGGAATTGTAGTTTAAAGTGTCGAAAAATCAAAGGCTTTGATCGAATGAACTTTACTAAAATGAGTGGATTTCAGATGTTCTAAAAGTTCCTTCGAATTCTTTAAAATCCACATCTGGTTGATACATGTACCACTGCGAGAATATACTGTCGAACAATATTTTTGAAGCCCAGATTTGATTTCAGATAAAACTTTGGTGAGTAAGATCGATACAGATTTGGTAGAACATTTTGAGGAACCAGCGATGTCACGATATGACAAAATATATATATGTAACGATATGACAAAATATCGGATGTCACGATATGACAAAATACACAATATCGGATGTCACTATATGACAAAATACTATAGTAAATCCATTCAATATATTGTTGGACCATACATGTACATGTATTGTAATATATATTCAACAAAATTAATAGAATATTCTGTTATCTCAAAGTAAAGCATTATTTCTAATATCTGATTTTGTATGATTTTCTGAATTATCGACGTTATGCTGACTATAGGGTTATGGTCATTATCCATATTTGTCATCCCTATCAGCCCAGAGGAAAAGCAGACATAAAAAAAACACACACAAAAAACTCTCTGAAAACTGGGCAAATATACGACTTTGTCAATGTTAGAATACAAACAAATTTTGTAACAAAAAGTGAAGTTGGTCTTATCGTGTAGAGCGACGGCTAGATAATGAAAAAAACCCTTTACTTCATCATGATAGCATGCGAACTAGAAGGCGCCAATATAGATTGATTTCATTGGTTGACATGAAAACATCATATCGAACACTCTTATACAATTGAAAACATAAACGCGAATACATATATTTTTTTCTTTTACTGACGAAACGCGGAATACTTTTTAACCAAATCTTGTAAACGAGTATTTTATTGTCTTATTTCTTAATGATACAGTTTTCCTGAAAATAAAATTTTATTGAAAACGTATTCCGAAGGCTCTATAGAGAGGAAAAACGGAGCCATAAAAAAGCTTTATTTGAAAATATGCAGTAACAACCATATTAAATATGGGTCCCTGTAAAGTGCGAAACGAAACAAAAACGAAACGAAACAAATCGAAACGAAACAGATCGAAACGAAACGAAACAGATAGAAACGAAACGAAACAGATCGAAACGAAACAAAACATAAATCTTAAAGAATTTGAGAAAAATTTATGTAAATGAAGAGAACTAGCTCGGATGTCAATATCTGCATATATTATTGCCTTCAACCATTGGTTCTTGTGGCTGGAGGGATTTTTAAAGGGTCAAAGTCGACGATTAAAACATAATACATGTATATACGGTATATAGCACAATTGCATTTTAAAGGATTAATGGAGAGCGAACGGGACGAATAACCTCGCCATAGGCGGAAAAGAATATTATTTAGCAGGGAAAAGTCTAGTACAGAGGAAACGGAACTATTCCGTTATGTGCATTTGAAAACTTTATCAGAAAAATGAGAACAAAAACTGGGGGGCACATTTCGTTTGAAAAAGGATAAGATTTTTTTCCTGAAATGCCCCCCCCCCCAAGTTTTATCTCATTACGGTGTCATAGAGTGGTTTTCTACCCCCTCCCCTTTATTGCTCTTAAATACATGAATGGCATTTTTAACTGTCAACGTTGACTCTTTCAAGAAACCCTCTCTGTACTTGTTACAAATGTAGAACTCTTGGATTAAGGCAATATGACATGCTGATCTTGTCTTTAAATCTTCGTTCTCGGAGATTTTTCCTCTTTTTCTCATATTCCTTAAGTTTTATGTTTTGTTTCGTTTTGTTTCGATCTGTTTCGTTTCGTTTTGTTTCGTTTCGATCTGTTTCGTTTCGTTTCGATTTGTTTCGTTTCGTTTCGTTTTTGTTTCGTTTCGCTCTTTACAGGGACCCTATTAAATATTGTCGATTTTGTAAAATTGAATATCCCTATACATGTACCTCTATTGTAAAAACTCAAATGAGTGAAAGAAGATCCCGACAACAATCCCAACAACACTCACAATAGAGCACAAAATTGACCATCGACAAGCTAGAGGTGGGATCAGGGGCCCGGGAGGAGTAAGCATCCCCTGTTGGCTAGCCGCACCCGCCGTCGACGCCCAAGCACGATTTGGCGCTATTGGAATGAGTAAGAGCTGCGCACCCCAAATTCAAAAAGAGTTTTTTAGGTTATAACTGCTAATGTTTGCCTTAGATTCGCATGAAATTTTGAATTTATGCAAATGAGAATGTAAACTTTCATACGAAAAGAAAGATTTTGCATTATTAAATTTTGTTAAATTCATTAATTTTCAGGGACATCATACCTTTAATTTTTACCGTCAACTATGCGATTGAGTTGAACTTTAAAAATCATAAGACTCGAGAGGTTACATTGCATTATTCCCAAAAGTGTATATATACATCTATAGAATGATGAACCGTATTTGTTTGTTTGCTTTTGTTCCTGTTTTATCCTGATTTTGTATGCCTTCGGTTTCTGATTTTCTGAATTATCGATTTTGTACTGTATACAGGGATATGGTCATTATCCATATTTGTCATTTAAGACAACAGAAACATGAAGAGAGGAATGACAGAATTACAACCTTCTTTCTTTAAGTTATATCACAATAAACCACCAAAGCCAGATCTCTGATGACATATATAGGATTTGTTATTTTTTTTAGATTTGTCTTGAAGCAAAAAAGCTATGTTTCCTACTCTGATAGAAGTTATTGAATCCCAAAGGTATAGCTTCTTTTGAACCAATTTTACATTTTAAATGTCAGGAAGTAGATCACAATATTGATAAGTCAGACTAAATAAGGAATTCCGACCGAGTTTCTACTTAGATTCAATTTATTACTATCTATACTATTCATTTTAGCCCAGTTTATAGGTAGCCTTAAGAAATTTAGGGCAATTAGACGCTAACAACGTTAAGACGGGAATAGATTTTACAGAATTAGAACTGTGTTCTAGAAAGTGGAACAATATATCTAAATATGTTTGCTGTAAAATTGATATATTTTGATATCTCTTGAGATATTGCCCTTTCTGTCTTACGTAAACGAAAAAAAATCTGTGCCAAATTCGAAATATATAAAGATAGATATAGGTGAACCAAAATAACCAATGAGCTGCTTCGCTGAAATTAAAACATAAAATGTTTTTCAATACTGGTATAGAATATCAAATGAAAGAAAATATCTAAGGGAAGAGTTTGTCTTAAGGTCAGTTGTGCAGTCTACCAAAATAAATAGTACTAATCTTGCTATCAAAGATCAGCCTCCTAACTGGACATTAAATTACATAAATTCCAAAAACACGTGGTTCCTAGTTTATAAATCAGTGCATGAAAATCAAAACCAAACAAAAAACAGTGAATGGAAACATTCAACAATCAAACAAAAATCCGTGAATGGAATAAAAAAAAAAGAAATATAAAACCAAAATAGAAATAAAAAAACATTACAAACAATGGATATACAAATTTTTGAAGTTTGTAAAACATAAAAAAAGATAAAAAGGATTTCACCAAGAGTGAGAATACCGGTATATACTCTCATGAGAAAAAAATTATGTTCTCTATGCCTCGAGTACCCTTCTAAAATATACATGAAGTTAACGATGTGAAGTACTGAAAATGTGAACATTTTCGTTTGAGGTAATTTTCGCGAATCAAGGGATTTCGCGAAAAGTTCACACACGCAAATATATTACCGCTGCAGTCTTACAATGGAAAAGACATTTTAATCGCGAATATTTCCCCCATGCGTAACGTCTTGATGTTATTAGTGCGAAATTTCCCCATAGAAAAACTAACGTTTCCAGTATTTACTACAACAGATTAGGAATTGATTTTGCTTACTCAGTAAATGTTTGATATTTCACATGTGTATTCCTTGTGACAATACCTTTCTACACTTACCATAATTCATGACCTAGTGACTTTGACCTAGATATGTGACCTACTTTTCAAAAAAGTTAAGATTGTCTATATCTTTTGATTTGTAATTGATGGATCTATCAATAGGGGTAAGGGCAAAATCTGCCGTTTTTTGCCATTTAAAAAAACTGTTTTCATACTATTTTTCATCTTTCAAATAAGAGTAGAGATATTATTGTTTATTGAAAATGAATTGAAAATATATATAATCAACTAATATGAGTGTTATTTCCCGCAAAAATTGCCCACTACGATTGAAATTAGTGGTAAAATGATAACAACCAGATTTTAACATAATAGTGTATGGTATATATAGAGAAAGCGCATGTAACAAAGTTATACTTTTCGAAAAATCACATGATTTTTTTTATTTTTTGTTCAGAAGAAGCATAATGAATAAGAAAATAGAACCTTTTTAAATTTTTTGATTGGGGCCAAAAATGGTCACTTTTGCCCCTACCCCTTTCACATGTGCATTCCTTGTGCCTAGACCTTTTCTACACCATATTTTCTTTCCTAGTGACCCAGACCTAGATATTTGACCTGCTTTTGTCGAAGGTTAAGATTGGTTATAAATTTTGATTTGTAAGTGAGAGGGCTTTTAAATTTTACACGTGCATTCTCTTTGACTAGACTTTTTTTAACCTACCATCATTTTTGACTATGACCTAGGTTTTTGACTTACTTATCAAAAAAGTTAATAATGATCTTGTGATAGCTAAATGATAGGGCTTCGAAATTCCACACATGTATTCCTTGAGCCTAGACCTTTCTACACATACCATAATTGTTTTGACCAAATCTTTTGACCTTGATCTAGATATTTGACCTACTTTTCATGCAAGTTAAGACTGGCTTTATCGTTTGATCGGTAAGTGATAGGGCTTTGATATTTCACATGTAATTCCTTGTAACAAGACCTTTGTAAACATACATGTACCATACTGTTAGACCAAGTGACCTTGACCTACTTTTCACAGACTACCTTAATCTTTTGATTGGTAAGTGATACAACTTCAATATTTTACACATGCATTTCTTATGATGAGAACTTTGCTTTGTTACCAAAATCTTTTACGTAGTGATCTTGACATAGACGATTGACCATCTATTCTGAAATTTGAGATTGACCATATCTTTCAATCGCTAAAAAAGAGGTATGATATTTCACATATGAATTTCATTTGACAAGGCTTGCCTACTGATACCAATGATTTTGAACCAAGTGACTTGACCTACATATTTGACCACATTTTTAAAAATAAGCCGCTTCGTAGGCGACACAGGCATTCCTTGGATTGCTATTTTTCTTAACAATTTTCATCATACAATCTTGGTACCTGTTTTGAGTGTTTTACTGAAAATAGGTCAACGTTCAAGATTAAGATTAATATCTTGAAATTTCTATGACGTGGGTCCTATAGCATCATATCCCACCCATCTCGCTACGTCTTTCGGTACATTTTTCGACCTTATAAATTTCACACTCTTGGCCATACTACATTGTTGAGATTGAGGATCACTGTCGAGGGTTAAGTACCCGAAACGTGCATGTCTGGTCCATGTTGCAAATTTATCTGCTCTTAAATGATGCTATCGAATTTAAAGATTTTTAACATTTCATAATGTGGTGTGGATAATTTTTATTTATTTCATAGACAAATGGTATATGCATTATATGGTATTGAAGATCATTTACTGATATTCTTACCCAAATGCATGTTTGTGTGTTTTTTTCTGGTAAATTCTCCCAAAATGTACCTTCCACGGGACGTAAAACAAAATATTTTAATTACCTTGACCTTATATTTCTTTTCAAATCTTATCATGTCCGTATTGCATGTAGTAGCTCATTAAAAATTTTCGAGATTAAGATGAAGATGAAGACTCCTACTTTGTTTTATGATCTTACAAATATGAAAAATTTGGCAGTAAGTAAAGGATATGGACACCGCCTGGATATTACAGCAAATGCACGGAAAGAAGGAAAGCAAAGACTCTGTATCTTGATATACATAAATTATCTTTCTTTCAATACTTATTACATATTTATCTAAAGGAAAAACCCACTTATTTACCCGTCATGGAGGAATGTTCTGTCTTCTGACATCCTCATTTAGCCTTGATTTATTTCGTTCTATCATTAGATTGAGCATCATATCCCACCTATCCTGCTATGTCTTTCGGTACATTTTTGACATAATAATTTTCACACTCTTTCGCCATAATACACGGCATTGTTTAGAGGATGACTGACGAGGGTTAAATACCCGAAACGTGCATGTCTGGTCCATCCTGCAAATTTATATGTTCTTAAATGTTTTACATGACTACCTTCTTTAACAACATTTCAAACAACATTTAATGCACCGGACATGTGTTTTGATAGTACATTTTGTGCATTGTTTCCTCTTTATTTGTTGCCCTTCATGTCTCATTGCGACGGGCGTTGCATGGAATCAGGAGAAGCTGACTCTCCCCGTACACCTGGTCTCACTTCAGAATGATGGGAATTCTCGCGATTTTCCTTGCCTTCTCAACTTTGATACTGAAAAACTGTTAGGTACTTCTTTGATCGTTTTGATGTTTATATATGTGTATATATATATAAAGAAAGATAAATCTTGTTAAAGAAAAACCGGAGTCTTTATGTTTTGTCCAACCCATGTATTTAATGAAATATCCAGGGGGTCGATAAAGTTTTCCTACATGTTTCATACGTTTTATATAAACTTTAAGAGAAAAGAAATCATTTTATGATATTTTTGTGACGGCAAAGTTAGGTTCTTCATTTTGTCTTGGTTTCTCTCGTTTATTAGACATTTACTATGGTTAGAGTTATTCATCTTCAAACAGGTGAAATACAGAAAAGAACGATATCAAATAAACATCGAAGAAGGATCATCCAGTAATTCAGTATCAAAGTCGAGAAAGTAAAATTATTAGAGTCTCTATCGAAACAGTTGCAAACCCCGGTATTGCTAAGTGAGACCAGATGCCCGGGGAGACAGCATTAACGGAGGACATCTCAAACCATACTCGGTTGCAGTAACGGCAGCAAAGCACCAAACAGCTTGATGAGAAAACACAGAGTAGACAAGCACAGCAAGAGACGTAAAAGAGACACACGACATAGAAACATGAAAAACAAAAGACTGCACATAAATTAACAAGACCAATGGGCAGTCGGTGCCGACTTATGACGGTGACGAAAGTAGCAAATGGTGCGTCTTTCTGAATTACTTGCACACAATCCTCCAAATTCCGGTTACAAAAAGATATCGAAGAACGTACAATTGTGGTGTAAAAAAACCTCCTCACTGTTAGATAAACACGCAAAGAAGAAAGCAAAATGCAGAAGCTCAAGCAACATATATGAATATGTAAATAAATATAAAAAGGGAAGGGGCGTCGTATTCGAAGTACAGACCGTGCTCTGCCGGCTGTATCGAGCTCATGCATGTTATCAGGAGTCCGACCGACATTTAGAGAGGACATTTGGTCGGGGCCGTGTCTTCTCTAAAGAGGATTTGACAGGGCCCGTTATGGTGTTCAGTCGTCACAGTCAGTCAGAAAAGAATTCTAAGGTACAAGGCTATAGATTCGTCAAGTACCATGCCGAGTGTCCGTCATGTGACATCAGGATTTTACACACAGGGCGTTTGATGATTCTGACGTATTTTGGATGGTAACTAGTACACTATTTACCTTTTATCCTTCTAATTCTGTTTCTTATGTCACCATAAAAATAGTATATTCTGTTGCTTTCATAGGCCGAACTTTAAAAGCAGCTGAAGGTAACTTTTATAAAATTTCCAGAAAGTCTAATGAAAGCGGAAATCTTAACCTAAAAGTTTTTTGGTTGTTTGTAAATAGTTCCATGTAAACTTGTCAAATTCAGTGATTGTCTCGATGTAAATATTTATTAACAATCATTTAGGATAGGATACGTCTTTCGGTACATTTTGGACATAATAACTTTCTCAATATTTGGTCGTATTACATTGTTAAGGATTGAGGGTCACTGACGAGGGTTACGTACCCGAAACATGTATGTCTGGTCGATGCTGCAAATTCTATCTGTGCTTAAATAATGCTATTGAATTTGAAGACGTTTAACAATCATATAAGCATGAAGCGAGAATGAATCAGGGTTAAGGAGAATATCTCAGACAAATCGTTGTAGTGATCACATCGGACTACACACACATTGACGATTACCCATTACATGGGGGAGGGGGTGATAAGCAAAACGAAAAAAGAAAAGGGAAGGATCTCTAGGATGACCCCCTGCACTCACTCAGCGAAACATACCCACAAGAAAGTGACACATATATGGGATCATACAAAACTACAAATAGCATAAAGACACAACAATATACACTAGAACATCATCATACAAAACAATCGAAACAGACGTACAAAAACATCAAACTTAAATCACAACACATAAAGGAAGGATACAAATGTGCACCCGGCACCGACTTTGGACGGCCATCTGCTATTAGAAAATGCAAATGGTGTGGTTATCCAGATTACGTGTGCACGACCCTCCCACTAATACGAATACACCGACGCATCCATAGACGCACAGTTATTGTATAAACATAAAACCTATCACTGTACATATAACACAGATTCTATTTAAATGGATCTGAAATAAATTTTATGACATGCGTATAACAGTCTGTGGTTTGCTGGCTGAAACGAGCTCGAGATCAATCAACCGAGAAGTCTGAGCAACTTTCAGGTAGGACAGAGAATCAGGGTCGAGTCTTTTCTGAACAAGGCCTGCCATAGAGTCCCGTCGGCACGTAAGCTATCGAATCAATAAACAGAGACAAGATGAAATGCAAAACATAAACATGAAGGACAACACATCAAAAATTGTGACTAATGACTAGCATGGTTATACATCAAAATGAAACGGGGATTTCCAACAAGACTCGGTCGAAGCAAAAGAAAATGCACCCTATGCGAAAACACAGAGTAGAAAAACACAACAGAAGGATAAAAAGGGACTATACGCACCAAATATGACAAAGAACCATTAAACACATAAAGCAACGAGACCAATGGGCAATCGGTGCCGAATTAGGACGGTCATCTGTCACGCCAGTAATTTGTGACCTTCATGTTTCAAGTATATTTTGATTTGTTTGTTTATCTTTTTGCATCCCTCTGTATGTTGTAATTACAATAGCTGATTTTCCAATAGATTCATTGTGCGGACAGACACCAGACATCATAAAATTTGGCGATCTTTCCATTGTGACTTGAAATAGAAAGCATGAAAACACATCAAGGTGCTTCAAGACGGTGCGATCAGATGCCATGTAACAATGGAATATTTTGCCAAATGATGTGATGTCTGAGCATATAAAATCAAGATTTAAAACGGTCACAAATATTTTCTTGAAAATGGACTATTTTAAAGATTTGTTCTTGTCACAAGCGTGTTTAATCCGCTGTGTCCACTGCAAACTCGTCTTGTTGGAAATCTCCACTTCTATAGAAATATAGAGGGAATGAACATCATAATGAAAATTGTCATGGGTATCAGACTTCCAGGGGACATTGTGAATGTAAAGAAATGACGCAACGTCAATGAATGCATTATGTTTTCCGAGAATTTGCGAGATGCGAAAGGCACCTATTTATCTCTTATGTATGTTCAGATCGGCCTCTTTTAACCGACCAGACTTCTTTGATGCGACACCTAGAAGCGAAAAGTACAATGTGCAGAATCTGATGCTCGTCATCTTGAAAATGCCCATGATAAGAAAGTATTTTCGCGTCAAATAAAAAATGAATAAAATGAACCGGTACATATACGGAACAGTATGCATAACTGCAAATTTTGTCTTGATGCATAACTAATCAACATAACTAATCTCATCAATCAATGTCTTTGAGTTGTGCGAAAAAGGGCAAATAATCATGTGATATCGCTTGTTAGCACAATCTTTTCCTTGGTCTGTTGACTACTGTTGAGATAACATCAGGGCCCTTATCCCTTGTCTTATTCGAAATATACTCTCCAGAACGGTGAAAGATATTCTGTCATAGACCATTTGAACTATTAGAATCATCCAACCAACGATTGTACTCTATGTCTTCCGAAATGGAAGTAGCCGGATGTGGCAGTTCTACGGAATTTAAGCGGCGGGTGTTGCATGCAAGCAGGAGATGCTTAATCTTCCTGGGCACCTGGTCTCACTCCCATATCGGCAGTTCACTTCTTTTCATGTGTTGGAGGTTTTTGTTTTTCCCTGATTTTGTATGCCTTCGGTTTCTGATTTTCTGAATTATCGATTTTGTACACGGATATGGTCATTATCCATATTTTTCATTACATCGTATAGATTTTACCTGAAAATTACCGCGGATGTCAACTAACGGCGAGAGGGCTTTAATTAACACAAAGCTGTAAGATTTGATAGACCAGTGAGCTTTGCGCACACGTTAATGAAATGGATTTTCCCCCTAATTTTTTATTCGTTTATCCATATGTTTTTTTTAAAGATTAATTTTTTTGCTTCCAAACTTGTTGTTCAAAGGGAGTTTGAACGGACACTTTAGGGAAATGACAAATGACTCATTTCACAGGTCTGAATGGTTACCTGCATCAATAGTTCAGAAAGAAAAATTGATATCTCGTGTATAGTGCAATAAAGCAGGCATTAATAAATAAAAACGCGTGTCGATTTCCAGGCCATAATTAATGAATTGAATTCAAACACAAAAACCCGAAATCAGAATACAAAAGTCACAACTAAAAGGCCTAGAAATTCTTCAAAAAAAAAAACAAGAACTTTCACGCTAAAAAATAAAAATCGTAAACATAGACGAAACAATACCACAGCACCAACAAGGCAGGAAGGACAACAGTATCTTATGAACAAATCAATTAAAAAGTAACGGTTCAACACTTAATTCATGCAGCGGTTTAAGTGCCCTGTATTACTGATACTTTGATCGCAAACTTATTTTGGAGAAAAACAAGATTTAAGAAATTCAAAGGATAATGAAAATTGAGCGAATTCCGCTTCGTTTGTTTCTCAAAACCAAATCTTTCGCGGATGACAACATTTGAATACTTTTTATTGGTATATTTGGAAACTTATTTAGATACATGTACATATTTTTAAGGAGCACTTTCGGACGGGTTTGTAGATCTTCTTGA
This sequence comes from Pinctada fucata, assembly GCA_028142955.1. Classification (NCBI taxonomy): domain Eukaryota; kingdom Metazoa; phylum Mollusca; class Bivalvia; order Pterioida; family Pteriidae; genus Pinctada; species Pinctada fucata. Next base: position 9,057,765 of record AP027114.1, on the reverse strand, counting down.
TGTATACCCTGGCGGTTTTACTGAAGCATAGAATTGAGAAGTGTTAACTTACATAGTTATAAATATTCATATTATTTTGCCATCAAAAGAAATATAACATTCTACTTTAAGATATCTTCTTTTATACTTATCTACATTTTTATCTTAAAATGTTTTAATTAAACATTTTTTTATAATTACTATCACTTATCATAGATCCCTTTAGTGCCATCCCTATTCTTGGAGGAGAATCTTGTTTTGTACCATGTCGATTGGTAACAAGGATGTAAGAACAAACCAAGATTTCGTTTTTCAAAATTCCCTCTTACGATTTTTTTATATGTATCAAATATAAGTGTGTCATTTCCTTCATAATTCATTCTAATATTGATTTAATGATAGTTTCCAGTGTTAGTGTTGATATGCACTGAATGAGATACGAACAACATAAAATTAGATAAAGAAGATACATTATTGTATAAATGTCACCTACCAAATGATTTTTATGTCTCAGCTGCCGAATGTATCATATAATTATGATAAAGTCATTTTCAGGATACCATTCTCATGGAAAACCAAAAAGGGAGACACATTCTTGAGAGAGTTTCTAAAGACCCTGGTGTGAGATTCAGCGATAAATGTTGTTTCTATTAAAAAGTACAATGATACGGAAGTGATCCAACTCTATACCTTTTTGATGAAAATTTCAAACCAATTTATTATGCACCAGACACGTGTTTCGGACATTTAATCCTTATCAGTGATGCTTCTTGCCAAAGTGATTTTCAGGAGCAGCAAACATTCATTTCAGTAGCGCCGATCTGGTTTTATCTTTTGAATCTAAATTTGTGCATTTACTTTACAGACAGCGTGCTGCTCCAAATTTCCTTTAGGGTCGATTCAGGAGCATATCTAAATAAAATATATGTTTAAAATAGCATAGGAGGGATGGTGCTTAGGTGTTAACCTCCTTTGATTGCGATGTTGTGTTTGGATGAAATGACAAGTTTCCGATGTAGCAATAAAATGTTTATGATGTTAAATAGATAAACTATAAGGGCAAAAACAGAGCTTCTGTCTGGCGACAGAGCTGGAAAGAAGTCATTAATACACTTCAAATCATCAAGTCATGGGGGACTGCTCCCCACTGCAACAGGAAATAAGTGTTTATAATAAGTGATCCAATTGTATAACTTCTTGAAGAAAATGTCAAACCAATATATTATGCACACAACAATTGTTTTGGATATTGAATCTTCCAGCAAGAACAAACAAGCAATTTTGACACGTGGTGCCCTGGAGAGATATTTTAAACCAGCGGCCCTATACAAAACGTATGAATAACCTAGGTTAGAAAACATATTTTCTCTTATCCGGGGGGTCACATTATTCATTTTCAAAGAGTCCCCCTTTAGTATCAATTATTAGGCCCCTTATGTGATGGGATCATTTCCATAATTTATAAAACTACCTTCAGACCTGAGTCAAGGTTTAAATGTCAGATATCGTGCTGCCGTTTTGTCCTTTGTCCCTCCGTCGTCTATCCGAAACTCCTATCATCTGAAACCAGTTGGAGTACTCTGAAAAGACACTTTATTGTTTTATTGTGTTGTGGTGTCAACTTAGAGTGAGAAGACTTTTTTTTATAAAGGATGAACGTCTTTGAGGACCTCCCGGTATCCCGATAGTGGGAGGATTATCTTTCCAAAACGTTCTTTGGCCATTCGGATTGTGCTTTGTTGGATTTGTTGCCAATTTGTCCTTATCCTCAGCTTTTTCTGACTTAATTTGCCTAATGTTTATGCCGTATAATGTAACACTATTTAAACAGCATCTCTATAAGGTAGCATTAGTAATCCTTTTATTTTGCTTCGAAAAAAAGGAAGAAAGTAAAGAGAATGTCTGACAATTTGACAATACAACAAACAATCTCAGCAAATCCTAACAAGATCCATGAGATGTTATCCAAAATCAAAACAGAAATAATGGGGGCTAGAGTGTATTACTAGGAAGTGCAAAAATGCCAACAGGTCGACATCAATTCATAGTAAGATGTAATCCAGTATAAAATTCCACTATTGCACAAAGTTAATGCCACGAAAATACAGATGCGTTAAAAATGATCCTGACGATACAGGTCCCACGGGAAAATACGAAACAAACAGCTAAGAAAACGATCCCGAGACTCGCCTCTCTCAACGATTTACTTATGATAGCACGCAATGGCGGCAGACATGAGCTGTTACATGTAATAAACGTCGTCTTCAAATTCAATAGCATGACAAATATGGATAATGAACATATCAGTGTATACAGCACAAAATCGATAATTCAGAAAACAAGAAACCGAATGCATACAAAATCGGGATATAACTGGAACCACAGCAAACAAACAAAAACCTCCACCACATGAAAAGAAGCGAACTCCCGATATGGGAGTGAGACCAGGTGCCAAGGAAGAGTAAGCATCTCCTGCTTGCATGCAATACCCGCCGCTTCAATTCGGTAGCTGAAAATTTTTCAGTTCGCATAATATACGAGGTGATTTATTTTCAGCATGCACCAGACTTGTACTGAGCCCTCGTCAGTGATCTTCAATCTAAACAATGTGAAATGGCCAAAGAGTGAGATAATTATGTCCCAAAATGTACCAAAAAGACGTAGCAGGATGGATGGGATATGATGCTACAGGACCCACGTTTTAGAAATTTCAAGAACTTTTGATAACAGAAATTTCCGAATGCGTTGAAGAACCGATCAACTGAAGTTGATTGAACTTGGCTACATGTGCCATAGGGGACTCCTGGTCGACCAGCAATGACACTCACCAAGTAGTACAAATGTTAAACGTCTTTTAATTCAATGCTCTTAGTAATGCGTTTACAAGCCAGAATAGCGATCGCAAATATAAATTTATTGTTGTTAACCATGACAAAACCTACTTTGCTAAAGAAAAGTCCGATTCTGAAAATAAGTAAAATGAAACAGATATACACCCAGACAAAAGTTAAGCAACAGTGAAATTGTTTTTTGCGCAAAATGATGATTTGATAAAAATATTTTTAAATTATGTATCATGATATAGATTTGACCTTTGACGAAGACAATATTACTTTATTTAACATAATTGTATTATGCAACTTATTTTAAATCGGGATCGAAATGGGGACGGGAATGATTTTACACAATTCAAGTTAGACATTAAGCTCATGGAATTGATTTACCTTGTAGAATTCGCTGTTCAGTATGGATGCAATGAATAAAATTGTTAATCTTATGGAATCCAAAACTGAATATGTATTAAAATGCAGAGATAATGTGAATTATATCTAAAGAATTTAGAGTAAATGTCTTTGAAAATGATATTGTGTCAAAAAGGGCGTTCATGAAACCGGAAGTGAAGTTAAGCGCCTACGTACCAGTAGAACTAAATTTCAATGTCAGACGAACTTTAAGACCATGAATAAGACATTTTGGGGTTATTTATTCTAACCATCGTTTTTATCACAAAAGAAGTTTCACAAAGATATCTTTATGGATGTTTTTTTTTCTGTATTTTCTTTAAGAAAACACCTTTGTGACCACTATTTTCTTTGATTTTTTTTATTCAACCCTAGCTCGACCAATATCAATCTTCATGTAGGACAACCATCTGCCAAAATGTCACTTCCAGTTAAGAGATGATTCAGTCGAATCGTAAAGTTTCTCTTTTTAGGCCAAAATTAAAAACCGGATGTGCATCCCGTTCGACCAAATTGCGGAATAATTTGGCTGAAAGTCAACATTAACATCGGTGAACATGGAATATGGCGCAATTATTAGCAACACATGTCTTTAAATGGAATAATCGGCAATTTATTAAAAAGGGCAATTAAAATAGGGAAGTTGAGTTAAATTCAACCGGAAGTCGACTGAAAATGTATAATACTAATTTTTCGAAAGGAAACTTTATCAGATTTGTGAATCTTGAGCCTAATCTGGTTTATCTATCGTTCAAGTATCTGTTACTTTAATTTTTCAATACTTCTCTTCAAACTTTATTCTACATTATTTTCCTTCAAAAATACCTCGTTTTCATCTGAGGCTCTATCGAACCCAAATGTTTCAATTTCGATATAATTTTAGCGTTATATGTTAACAAAAGGTGTAAATGTTAAACGTCTTCAAATTGAATAGCATCATTTAAGAACTGATAAATTGGCAGCATGGACCAGACATGCACGTTTTGGGTACTTAACCCTCGTCAGTGAGCCTCAAATCTAAACAATGTAATATGCCAAAAAAGTATGAAAGTAACAATGTCGAAAAAGCGTATCGAAAGACGAAGCTGGATGGGTGGGATATGATGCTGCAGGACCCACGTTTTAGAAATTTCAAGAAATTTTGATCACAGAAATTTTAGAATTCGTTGAAGAAATGATCAACCGAAATTGATCGAACTTGGCTACATGTGCCCTCGGGGACTCCTGGTCCACCAGCAGTGACACTCACCAAGTGGTATAAATGTTAAACGTCTTCAAATTGAATAGCATCATTTAAGAACTGATAAATTGGCAGCACGGACCAGACATGCACGTTTAGGGTACTTAACCCTCGTCAGTGATCCCCAAGTCTAAACAATGTAATATGCCAAAAAAGTATGAAAGTAACTATGTCGAAAAAGCGTATCGAAAGACGAAGCTGGATGGGTGGGATATGATGCTACAGGACCCACGTTTTAGAAATTTCAAGAAATCTTGATCACAGAAATTTTAGAATTCGTTGAAGAAGTCATCTACAATAGAATTGGTACTGAAATATTTTATAAGAACTTCTCGATGCTATGGTTAAAAGTATAAGGACTCCAAAATATCGGGGTGTTGCTTAACTTTTGTCTAGATGTATATAATGCAGATGTTAAACTTTTGATAGACAGCATTTTTGTGGTGTTTAGAGGAAATTGTCGGAATTCCAATAGGGACCAATTGTGCCCCGCTCCTTGCCAACAATTTTCTTTACTCGCATTCGATTTGTGGTCTCTGAAGGGAACAGATACTTAGCTTCTAACTTTAACTTCACTTACAGATTATATGGACGATGTGCTGTCCATCAACAATCCAAAGTTCGCGGATTACCTTAGCAGACTCTATCCGTCGGAGCTTGAAGTCAATGAAAGTACCGAGACTAATGATTCATCCTGCTATTTTGACATAATGCTTTACTATGGCACTAATGGTCACATGAACTCCTCACTCTATAACAAACGTGACGACTCCAATTTCAGTATCACAAACTTTCCTTTTCTGAGTAGCAACATCCCTTCATGCTTATGGCGTGTACATATTCCAGTTGATACGTTATGTCAGATCAAGTAGAAAATATACAGATTTTGTTGTGAGAGCTAGGTGTCTTTCAGATAAGCTTCTCAGTCAGAAATACGTTTGTGATCGACTAACATCATCACGGAGGAAGTTCTACGTTCGATACGGGGAAATCGTTATACACTGCGATGTCCCATTGTACAGATTGGTGAATGATATTCTGTCTTAGACCATTTGAACTACCCAACCGCAGACTATACTTATATCTGCCGAAATGGAAGTAACCGGATTTGATATTTCTGCCGAATTAAGCGACGGGTGTTGAACGTAGGCAAAAGATGATGACTCTTCCTGGTTACCTGGTCTCACTCCTAAATTGGGAGGCAGCTTCTTTACATGTGGTGGAGGTTTTTGTTTTTCTGTTTTTTTTCCTGTTTCATCCTGATTGTGTATGCCTTGGGTTTGTGCTTTCCCGAATAAAGGATTTTGTACTGATATGGTTATTTCCCATATTTGTCATTGCAACTGAAATCTATCTTTGATGCCGCACAGGTTGCATTTCTAAGAATTACTGACTGATTAAGACTTAAGAACAACGTCTCATTCGCACAGTATAAACTTTATCCTGTTATAATGACAAATATGGATAATGACCATATCCCTGTATACAGCACAAAATCGATAATTCAAAAATCAGAAACCGAAGGCATACAAAATCAGGACAAAACAGGAACCAAAGCAAACAAACAAAAACCTCCACCATATGAAAAGAAGCGAACTCCCGATATGGGAGTGAGACCAGGTGCCCAGGAAGAGTAAGCATCTCCTGCTTGCATGCAACACCCGTCGCTTCAATTCGGTAGAACTGTCACATCCGGTTACTTCCATTTTGGAAGATATAGAGTACAATCTTTGGTTGGATGGTTCAAATGGTCTATGACAGATTATCATCCACCATTCTTGAGAGTGGAACATCATAGTGTATGACGAGTTCCCCATATCGACCGTAGAACTTCCTCAGTGACGATGTTAGTCGGTCACAAACATATCCCTGACTGAGAAGCTTATCTGAAAGACGCCTAGCTCTCAGAACAAAATCCGTATATTTGGTACTTGCTCTGGCATAGCGTATCAACTGAGATATGAACACGCCATAAGCAGGCGATGAAGGGATGTTGCTACTCAGAAAAGGAAAGTTTGTAATGCTGAAATTGAAGTCGTCACGTTTGTCATAGAGTGAGGTGTTCATGTAACCATCAGTGTCGTAGGACAACATTATGTCCAAATAGGATGCTGAATTATTTGTCTCTGTGGTTTCTTTGACTTCAAGCTCCGATGGATAGATACTGCTCAGGTAATCCGCGAATTTTGGATTATTGATGGACAACACATCGTCTATGTATCTGTAAGTGAAGTTAAAGTCAGAAGCTAAGTATCTCTTTTCCCTTCAGAGACCAAAGATTGAATGAATTCAGCTTCGTACGAGTAAAGGAAAATGTCGGCAAGGAGTGGGGCACAATTGGTCCCCATTGGAATTCCGACAATTTGCTGGAAGACCTTTCCTCCAAACACCACAAAAATGTTGTCGATCAGAAAGTTTAACATCTGAATAATGTCTGTTTCAGTGTACTTATTTTGAGAATCGGACTTTTCTTTTACAAAGTAGGTTTTGTCATAGTTAACAACAATTAATTTGTATTTGCGATTACCGTTCTTACTTGTAAACGCATTACTTATAATTTTTGCGAGTCTTTCTTTCAATTTAGAATGTGGAATTGTAGTGTAAAGTGTCGAAAAATCAAAGGCTTTGATCGAATGGACTCTACTAAAATGAGTGGATTTCAGATGTTCTAAAAGTTCCTTCGAATTCTTTAAAATCCACATCTGGTTGATACCACTGCGAGAATACACTGTCGAACAATATTTTTGAAGCCCAGATTTGATTTCAGATAAAACTTTGGTGAGTAAGATCGATACAGATTTGGTAGAACATTTTGAGGAACCAGCGACGAAACGTTGTTTGTACGGATTCTTATGCATTTTAGGTATGCAGTACAAGTATGGTAAATCTAAATCTAAATTGGTAGTGTCGAAGCCAAAGGAAGTAAGAGCTGATTTGTGGTTATCTATTATTTCAGAGGCAGAAAGGTTTGTTGGGGTGTAAGTGGGATTTCCAGGTGTCGAATTTAAACCCAACTCTTTAACTAAACTGTCGAAATAGTACTTTTTGCAAGTAAATGTGTAATTATTTGAGGCTTTGTCCGCTGGTGTGATGACATAATGTTCTTGGAGGTCGGAGGTAGGTGAGCTCTGTGATAACATCAGGGTATTTAAATATAGACACGAATCTGGTGTTCACAGTTGATTTTAATCGGTTAATTCTAGATAAAAGTAACCCTCTGATTGATTTTATCCATTCGGAAAGGGTGTCGAGCTGTACATCCTCTTTCTTTGCCCAACGTCTTGCATATTCCTCACAAGAGTCCATGATAATTTTGACATTTTGGTTCCATGTAAAGGACATACTTTCTCTGTATTTCGGACCTTTTTAAAAATTTCTCTCAATTTGTCGTTCTTGACTATACTAAGGTCACCAGTAATAACGTGTCCACAAGAAGAACATTCGCAGGGAAGTGGATGTAGTGAGGGATTACTTAAATCAATACACTGCAGGAATCGTTTGTAATTGTAAATTTTAGATGCAACTGTTGGTGTGTAGCTATAGGAAATACAAGGAGTTTCTTTTCTTTTGAAATATGGTGGGATTTTTTCTGTGACAGTTTTGTGATTCAAAATTTGACCAAGATTCAAGTTATCAATACTTTTGTTTGCAAATCTTACTTTAATGAAAGGGCGGTTTGTTTTCTCCTCTGATTTATCTGATCTAACTGCTTGAAATAAACGAAAAGTAGAAATGTCCAATATGACTCCTTGTAGTCTGTATTCTGGGGAACGTGTATCGGTATATGTGAGGTCCTTCGTATAATCGTAGATTTCGTGCAACTTCCGTAAAGGAACAGAGTATAATTTGGTACGAATATAATGCAGGCCTAGAGGCTCATTCAAAAATGGAACCAAGTCATCGAAGGAGAAACTATGTATCTCAGGCCTATTGTATTTTCGAATGCCATGACTTCGAGGTCTTCTTTGTTGTCTGTTGAATAAGCTAGTCACATTTACCGATTGACAACCGGGACTTGTTAAGTTTCCTATAGTGCTGATGTTATCGTTGCACCCATAGGGCGCTGCAGTGTTAAGATTTTTTATCCAGAACTCTTCTCTGTTGCGACGGAAAGGTGTGCTCAAATTGGGATTGTTTGTGGGGTGATATTTTTTCTCCAGGATTCTGACTCTCATAGATAAAACCGAACGATCGGCCTGGTCAAAATGTCGGTAAAGGAGTTGACTTCCTTTATTATTTATTTTTGACCGGTGTCCTGACATTCTGGTTCGGAGCTTACCTTTGGTTTCACCCACATAAATCAATCCACAAAGTGAGCACTCTATTCCGTACACAACATTAGATGTCATGCAGTTAAGGTTTTCAAAACTATGCGTGTTAAATGTTTGTTTTGTGAGATTACTTGAGAATGAAGTGTCTGTTATTAGGGTGATACAAGTTTTGCAGTTCTTCGTGCCGCACTTAGAAACTGAGCAATCGCTTGGTGAAAATTGGTGCTCTTTTAGAATATCGACCACTTCAATCTTACAGGGCTTGATTTTAATATACCCATCTGCATGTTTGTACCAAAACTCATGGTTACTACTCACTACAAATGTCTCGTCTCTGATAATAAAACACCTCCCCTGAAAGACGATTCATAAAAATCTGTTCATTAACAAAGGTTTCAAAATGATCTTCTAAATAGCTTTAATATCTTTAGGGATCATCGCGTAAAAAGTACTATTCGTTAATATTTGTTAATTTAGAACCACCTCTTATTTGTTACAAGAAAGGATCTCCATCAACACCCGGTTGCAGTACCAACAGTAAAAACCCAAAACACCCACTACAAAACACATAGCAGACACGCAAAGAAAGAGACGCAAATAAGCGGCGGGTGTTGCATGCAAGCAGGAGATGCTTACTCTTCTTGGGCACTAGGTCTCACTTCCATATCGGGAGTTCGCTTCTTTTCATATGGTGGATGTTTTTGTTTGTTTGCTTTGATTCCTGTTTTATCATAATGTTGTATGCCTTCGGTTTATGATTTTCTTAATTAACGATTTTGTGCTGTATACAGGGATATGATCATAGTCCATATTTGTCATGGTACAAGGATAGCCAAATCACATAGAAACATCATACACAAATGACTACACATAAACTAACAACCCAATGGTCAATCGGTGCCGAATTACAGGTATAAGAAACTATTCGGAATTCTGTTTTAATAATACGGAAGTGTTCCAACTATATACCTTCTTGAAGAAATTTCCAAACCAATTTTCATGCACCAGACACGTGTTTCGGTTATTAAATCCTCATCAGTGATGCTTCCAGTCACAGTGCTTTTCATAAGTCGTCAAAAGTCATTTCAATAGCGTCCTCTTGCCTTATTTGTAGAATTTTAACCTATGCATTTACTTTAGAAAGAGTGCGCGTCACCATATTTCCTGTAGGATTGATTCATTAGCATATCCAAATAAAATCTATGTTCAAAAAAGTATTTGAGGGATGGTGCTAAGATGTTTACCTTCTTTTATTTCGATGATGTTTTTCGATGAAAATTTCCGAAATAGCAAAAACTATGTATGATGTCAAATTGATAAAGGGCCAAAACAAAGATTCTTTCAGGCAACAGAGCTGGAAAGAATAATATGGAAGTGTTCAAACTCTATACCTTCATGAAGAAAATTCCAAACCAAAGTAATTATAAACTGTTAAAGTATACCATTGAGGGAGTTAGCACGTCGAGGTCGAGGGGAACCAGAATCGTGCTAACTCCCTCAATGGTATATTTTAACTGTTTTATTATACTGAAACAAACATTATACTGAAACAAACATATCTCTTAGGTATACCGAAACAAACGTTATACTGAAACAAACATATCTCTTAGACTCTTAGGTCCACATGGTTCCAATGGAAATTCTAATGATTTTGCCTTGCCTTCTCGACTGAATGACTGAGTGATGGAAAATATCAATTTTTGATGATAAGATAAACAGTAACATCATTTATCACACTCATACATGTTTAACGTTTTGATTGTTTTATTTTAATGCGGATTAATTCATGTGCTAAGCGGATAGGAGGCGGATTACTGTGCTCGCGTATTAAAAGCGACATCCGATCAACCCTCAACAGCACTGATTGGCTGATACTGAAACACCCCCAAAGAAGCTCCGCCCCATTTTGAAACTAACTCCCTAGGGAAATAGTCTTCTCAACTAACGCACCCCTTTGCGGGGAAATAAACTTATCAGGCGATTTTCAGGGATTTAGTTGAATTTTATGGGTCTCTTTTTGTATAGGAAAAAAATCAGTAGAGGTATAATAAATACACTTAACAATCACCACGGGGAACGATTAAATTATCTGTGCCACACTGCAATACAATACAATACAATAAAATTACCGAAATACTGGAATTATGTCCTGCTTCTTGAGAATATGAAACAGTTACTTCTAGATTATCGTCAGGATCTTCTTTCACTCATTTGTGTCACACTGATGCACTTTGCCGCGTGGAGCTCTTACAAAATTCCCCACAAGGGTTTGACAGTAAGTGTTTTGAATATTTTCCCCTGACATTGTCACCTATAGCACTTTCTATATAGACATAACCTTAGACAGTGTATGCATTTTAGATAATGTTTTCATTTTCTTGCGTGAGCTTCGACGGCGGTTGCGGCTCGCCAACAGGGGATGCTTACTCCTCCTGGGCACCTAGTCCCACCACTAGCTTGCTAGAGGTCCGTCTATGCTCAATTTGGTGTTCTATTGTAAGTGCTGTTCAGATTACCGGCAGGATCTTCTTTAACTCATTTGTGTCACACTTATGCCCTTTGCCGTGTGGAGCTCTTAAAAAAGTTCCCCGCGAAGGGTTTGACAGTAAATGTTTTGAATATTTTCCCTGACATTGTCGCCATAGCACTTTCTATATAGACATAACCTCAAACAGTGTATGTATTTTAGATATTGTTTTTATTTTCTTGCGTGAGCATCGACGGCGGGTGCGGCTAGCCAACAGGGCTTGCTTACTCCTCCCGGGCACCTGGACCCACCTCTAGCTTGCTTTGCTCAATTCGGTGCTCTATTGTGAGTGTTGTTGAGATTATCGTCAGGATCTTCTTTAACTCTTCTAAATATCTATACAAACCAGCTGGTCATATTGTTACAGGTAACTTTTCAATTATCCAAAACAGGCAGCTCCGTAGTCTTCTTAAAAATGACCTAAGTATAGAATTACATCCAAGATAGATTTCATAAAGCTACAGTGTCCATGAAAATAGATTTTATTAAAACGTAAAATTTATTCCGAAGGGTTTTGATAAAGGAAAAAGGGAGCCATTAAAAACTTTATCTGAAAATACGTAATAACAACCATAATATTGTACAATTTGTAAAATACCTTTATTGTAAAAACTCAATACATTGTAGGTGGCGCTTGTGGAATGAATAAGAGCTACGCACCCCAAATTCAAAAAAGACGTATATACGGCTATAACTGCAAATGTATGCCTTAGATTTGCATGAAAATTTGAATTTATACAAAAGAGAATGTATACTTTCATATGAAAAGAAAGACTTTGCATTATCAAATTTTGTAAAATTATTTTTTCAGGGACACCATACCTTATATAATGCCGCGAAGTGCTATAGGAAGCCTTAGATTACTATACCAAAAGATGGTGTAAATCAGAAGGAGTCGAATCGCATGCCCTGAATGACTGGAAATATCCCATTTTAGATATAACGGATATTCAAATAGATAACAGATAATGGATTCCATAAAAAAAAAAACACTTCATCTCTTTCAAAATCCACGATCCGAATATTTCAAATCCATGTTGCATACTTAACATGAAAAATATGTCTTTGCATTAGCTAATAAAGCAGCCAACAACACCATAATCATTTTAAAACGTTAGTACATGATCAACAACATGGTCAACATTTTATGTAGACAAATTAATCTAGGCCCCTGAGTTTTGCTGTCTTGTATGTGTGGTCATATACAGTGAGGAAGTTATCTTACACTACAATTGTGTCTTCTTAAAGAACTTTTGGAAAAGTGAGAGGGTTATAGTAATCCGGATAACACCATTTGCTATTTGCGTAGCAGATCACCGTCTTAAGTCGACACCGGTTACCTATTTGTCTCGTTGGTTTATGTGTAGTCTTCTGTGTTTAATATTTCTATGTCATCGTACGTCTCTTTCTGTGCTCGTCTTCTCTGTGTTTTCGCGTCGAAAAAAATGATTTGGTATTTTGCTATTGGTACTGCTACCGGGTCTGGTCGGAGATCTCCTCCCTTCTCGTATGTAAATAAGCTATAAAGAAGTACCTATCAGTTATTATGTCTCAAAGTCGAGAAGGCAAGGCAATGTCAAGAATTCCAATAAGAACTGTTGCGAACATTGGAATGAATAACATTCCGAAGTGAGACCAAGTGCCCTGGGAGAGTCAGCGTCTCCTGATTGCATACAACCCTCGTCGCAACAGCTCCATGGAAACCTGTCAAATTCGGTGATTGTCTCGATGTACATATTGATGCACCCATCAGGTAAGTATTTCTTGTTTGGTGATGATGACAGTCATTCATTCACAATCCAGAATGTCACTGATCATCTGGAAAGGGGGATCAGGTATGCTTTTATTTCATCCCCATAGGGAATCTAATATAATTATGGTATATGTCGAAATATGGAGATTTCCATTTAGACTATTTTTCTGTTATTACGCGAAGAGCTTCCGATTGTCAAGATGACTACATAATTTTTATATTTATATAGTTTGCTTTCCATCTACAATCCGAGGTGATTACAAGTACTGCTTGTTAGAATAATTACGTCTCTTAATTGATATTGTACTTTGAATATTTTGGTAAAGTTGATTTGAATAAGAATGTATATTCGATATTGAATTGACTGATTGAAAGGCATTTTCTTCAATTGTCAGCAAAAGTGCATTTATTATAAGACATTTCCAACTTGAATTGTGGTTTTGCTAATTGATATTTGAAGTAATCTGTGATGCATATCTGAAAATGATTTACAAAATCAATGGAAAACGTGTTTTTTCGTTTGATATCTTTATTTTAAATGAAGTTCTCATGTAAACCTTAAAATGAAATGTAACTGAAATCTATTTATCTTTTTACATCTCAGAAAAATGCTATTTACCTGAATTTGTGGAAGTTTGCATTCGTTTTAGACGAATGTACCGAACGCTTTGTGCTAGAAAGTCTAAAAGCCTTTCAACCTTAAAAATATTGTTTTAAAAACTATGCTCTTAGCAGAAACATAACGAAGTTTACTTAGTATTTGAACTGATGGTTGTCTAAAGAAATCTTACATTTAATGATTAAAGCTCACCTTTTTTTTATTCCTTTAATGTGTTCACTAACATACTTAAACACATTGTGCTCATGTTAAGCTCTGGTTAAATTTGTCAAGTTCCTAAAATGAATTTTAATGAAAGGCATTGGATACAGTATAAATATGAGAATCTAAGCATAAAATTTACAGACTCTTATCGCTAGTGACGACTTATACATAGGAATTGATCATAGGATTCCAGCGATGGCGGCTTTGGATAAATGGGACATACTCAGGTTGACAGCAGGTGGAATTCTCTTCACAATGAATTTCATCTCTATGTTGCTTCTTTGTAAGTGTAAGAAACTGGCATCACAAATTAAAATTCTGTCCATCAGTCTGGCGATTACGGATTTTTCAGTTGGAATATTTTCGATTATGAAGGGACTGAAGTTTCATGCGATATCCGTCGTGACTTGCCGAATTGTTTTTCATTCTCAAATAGTTCTAAATGTGGTCACAAGTTTAATTATAACTGCATTTGCCTTCGATCGATTTTTGGCCATCTGTTTTCCACTTCAGTACTTCACGAAAAGATCGAAGAAGGTCATCATCATCTCAGTTTTGATTTGGATAATTTCGATATTCGTATCGCTACTCACAATTATCAAGAATGATCCATTCTCGCACCAAAAGTGTAGCTACATTAAAGAAGTATACGGTCCTATTGGATTTAAGGTACTTGCAGTTCTCTGGGCATGCGTACTTCTTCTGAACATCATATTCTACGTCAGCATTTTTGTTACATTATCACCATGGCGACGCGAATCCCTGCCGTTGGATAACGACTTCCTGGCTAGAAGGCTGAATTTACAAGTTCGAATACTTATGAAGATTCTCGGGGTTACTGTTCTTTTTGTCGTCTGTTACACTCCATACTTCGTAATTTACATCTTGATGGCGATTCAATACGATGAAAGACAGACTTACTCAGATGTATTTTTCATAACGGTTTTAATACGCATGGGCAATAGCTTTTTCAATCCGTTCATATACGTATGGCGCTTTAAAGAGTGCAGACGTATTCTGTTCAGGGCGATTTGTATACTTCGGGAACGCCGAGAGGACACCAATACCGGAACTCAAGCCTCGGTGATTTCCGTGATTCAAAGTGAAATATGATTCACATGTTTTATCATTGTTCCTACGTTTTGTAATCGCAAAATGAAGGAAGAATAAAAAGGAAGTTCATCGTAATTCGAGTTTGATACTTTGTTGTTTGAACCAAGAATGACGGTCATATATCCTGTACATATTAAACTTAAAGTTGTTAATTTGTTGTGTGTTAATGTCTTTCGTTTTTAATTGTTTGAGAGCGTCAGAGACTGTGATACTTTAGGAACTTTGTATATATCAGGGACTTTTTATACGCAAGGAATTTGAATACGCCAGGGACGTCTTATACACCAGAACTTCATATTCACCGGGGACTCTGTATACGCCTGAGACTTTAGACACGCCAGTGAGGTTGTATACCGCGCTTGCGTTTTATACCCTAAGGACTTTGTATACACTAAGAACTTTTAATACACCAGAAACGTTGAATTCATCACATACTTTGTGAACATCAGGTAATGTGTCATTATGTGTGTACGCTAGGGCATGTATATCCCTCGGATACTTTGCATACGTCAAGGATATTGTATACACAAGAGTCGATGTAAATGGCAGTGCCGTTGTATACGTTAGGGACTGTATACGCCTAAGACTTTATTCACACGAGGCCTAGGACTGTTACGAAGTTTAGGAACATACCTAAGCTTTAATCTCTGAGATTTAATTCAAACAAAGTGAAATAAGATAAATAGAAGAGATATATGAAAGGTGAGCATTTTGATGGAATTTTGCAAAAACTCGCGAAGTATAACTTCATTTACTTCACAAATGAAAGACGTCGAGAAATGATTATTTAAACTGATTTAATATTCAATGTTGTAGTGAAATTACTGTGAAGTCACTTGAATTTTCAAGAACAAGTATGTTGCGTGTGGACCAAACATGTGAATTAGAACCTGATATATAGAAGTATTATAAGTGAAATGACATATCAAATATATGTCCTTTTAGAACATATTCAGAGCTGCATTTTGGAGGTTTCACCAAATAACTCATTACTTTACTGCCCGTACAAGATTGAAGAAATATATTGTTTAGTGATTTATGCCAAAATATGATTACCAAAGAGACAGACGTACAGATAGCATGACCTATCGACCTACCGACCGACAGGCAGTTGAAGGGGAAGTTGTTTTCATTCAATTAAACATTTCTGGTCATATATTACAAAAATAAATAATTATGAGGACCTGAAATTAGGACACTCGGACATTTTAGATAATCTGAAAATGTAAGTAAAAAAGTCTTATGGATTTGAAAAAAAAATATGAGTTAAAGAAGACTCTATATAGATATAACCTCAGACAGTGCAATGCATGTATTTTATATATTAGTTTTATTTCCGTGCATGAACATCGACGGCGGATGCGGCTAGCCATCAGGGGATGCTTACTCCTCCCTGGCTAGAGGTCCATCGATGCTCAAATTGGTGCTCTATTGTGAGTGATGTTGAGATTATCGTCAGGATCGTCTTTAACTCATGTCCACACGAGATGCTCAGGCTTCCTGGACAACTGGCATCACTAGTAGTTGGGAGTGTTATGTTCACTTCTGCCCTCTCAGTAAACAGTCTCGTTTTGATTCCTTTTTGCTCACCTGACTATTGATATCTAACTGACATATTGATATGGTGTTTAAATGATACAAATGTCGAAATCTTCATATATATATACATAAAAATATTGAATGTAAGTTCTGATCACCTCCTGAAGAAGAGGCCGTTGAGCTCCGAAAATTTGAGTTAGATTTATTTAGTTTCTTGAGTCTCTCATACCATTTCTTGATATATATAAAACAAATTTTGCTAACTATGTTTAAAACCTTGTGGAATTCATGTTACTGAATCTACCCTACAGGAATTTTAGAGCCGCACACTCTCTGCAAATTGCGCAAATTAAATTTGAAAAATATAAATAGAGGGCGCTGCTAAAATGAATTTGGACTGTGTCTAAAAATCACTTTGGATGAAAACATCACTGATGAGGATTTAATATCCGAAACACGTGTCTTGTGCATTATATATAGAGAATAAGTGTCTTAATTTGTGTTTTGTTACGGGTATACAACACACAGCAAGTGCATTTATCGTACATATAATGCGCGTTAGCGCATTTCAGGCGATAAATGCACTTGCTGTGTGTTGTATACCCGTAACAAAACACAAATTATGACATTTATTCTATATATATGCACTATAGTTGTCTATTTCATTTCGGCATGTTTCTTTACATCTTATGCATTTTGACGTCACTAGTGTTAATACACGAATTGCAGCATGTCCCTTTCAATAGTAACATCTCAGGGAATTACATTGGTTGTGCATATATATTGCTTTGAAATTTTCTTCGGAAGGTATATAGTTTCAACACTCCAGATTTATTATAGTTAATGGTGTTGTTTCGGATATTCTGGGTAATTCATTTCCTTGCTTTCTTTGTACTTTTCCGTTTCCTCTGCATTGCACTCAAATATTGAGTGTATTTTCATCACGGTATTCATTCTTCTAATGACAAAGTATATGGTTAAATAATGTGACAAAAACATGTTGCCCTATCCCTTTTAATGTTTATATTGAATAGAATATGTTTAATCTAATATAACTATGGTAATTGTCAAAATATTGAGATTTTCATTTAGGGTATATTCTGTTATTACGTGAAAAGCTTCCGCTTACTTGGATGATTACATCAGTTTTATTTTTTTATAGTTTGCTTTTCATCGACATCCCTAGGTGATTACAAGTATTGCTTGTTGGAATATTTATGTTTCTATATTGATAATGTACTTTAAATATTTTGGTAAAGTTGATTTGGTCTAGAATGTATATACGATATAGAATGGACTGACTGAAAGCAATTTTCTAGTTTTCTCAACAAAAGTGCATTTATTGACAGACATTTCCAATTTAAATTGTAGCTTATCTTAAAATCATTTACAAAATCAATGGAAAAACGTGTTTTTCGTTTAGTTTTTCTTTTATCATAGTGAAGTTCTCGTGTTAACATTGGAATGAAATGTAACTGAAATCTATTAATCTTTTAACATCTCAGAAAAAAAGCTATTTACCTAAATTTATGGCAGTTTGCATTTATTTTAGACGAATTTACCTTACACTTTGTGCTTGAAAGTCTAAAAGCCTTTCATCCTTAAAAAGTATTGTTTTAAAAACTATGCTCTTAGCAGAAACATTACGAAGTTTACTTAGTATTTGAATTGAGGATTGTCAGAAGAAATCTTACATTTAATGAATAAAACTCACCTGTTTATTATTCCTTTGATGCGTTCACTAACATATACCCCAACAATTGTGCTCATGTTTACCTCTGATTTAATTTGTCAAATTAGTTTTAATAAAAGACGTCGGATACAGTATAAACATTAAAGTCTAAGAATATAATATAATGGTCTATGCTGCCAATTTATCTGTTCTTCAATGATGCTATTCAATTTGAAGACGTATAAAAAATTAACAGGCTCTCATCGTAACTAACGACGGATACGCAGGACTTTAACTGAGGATCTTAGAGATGGCGGCTTTGGATAGATGGGACATACTCAGGTTGACAGCAGGTGGAATTCTCTTCACCATGAATTTCATAAAGGAGGGGATCTCCAACAACACCAGGTTGTAGCACCCATAACCCCAAAACACCCAATGCAAACACACAAAGCAGACAAGCAGAAAGAGACGCGTAAGGGACAAGGAACGTCAACGCACAACACAGAAACATCAAACATAAAAGACTACACATAAACCAACGAGACCAATGGGCATCCGGTGCCGACTTAGGACGGTCATCTGCCACGGAAATAGCAGAAGGTATGGTTATCCTGGATTACGTGCGCACAACCCTCTCATGTTGCTTCGTTCACCATGAATTTCATTTCTATGTTGCTTCTTTGTAAGTGCATGAAACTGGCATCACAAATTAAAATTCTGTCCATCAGTTTGGCGATCACGGATTTTTCAGTTGGTATATTTTCGATTATGAAGGGACTGAAGTTTCATACAATATCCGTCGTTACTTGCCGAATTGTATTTCATTCTCAAATAGCTCTAAATGTGGTCACAAGTTTGATAATAACTGCATTTGCCCTCGGTCGATTTTTGGCCATCTGTTTTCCACTTCAGTACTTCACGAAAAGATCGAAGAAGGTCATCATAATCTCAGTTTTGATTTGGATAACATCGATCTTCATATCGCTACTCACAATTATCAAGATCCGTTCTCGCACCTAACGTGTATCTATGTTACAGAAGTATACGGTTCTATTGGATTTAAGGTACTTGCAGTTCTCTGGGCATGCGTAATTCTTCTAAACATCATAATCTACGTCAGCATTTTTGTTACCTTATCTCCATGGCGACGCGAATCTCTGCCGTTGGATAACGACTTCCTAGCTAGAAGGCTGAATTTACAAGTTCGAATACTTATGAAGATTCTCGGGGTTACCGTTCTTTTTGTCGTCTGCTACACTCCATACTTCGTGATTTACATCTTAATGGCGATTCAATACGATGAGAGACAGACTTACTCAGATATATTTTTCATCACGGTTTTAATACGCATGGGCAATAGCTTTTTTAATCCTTTCATATACGTATGGCGCTTTAAAGAGTGCAGACGTATTCTGTTCTGGGTAATTTGTATATATCGAGAACGCCAAGAGGACTCCAACCCCGGAACTCAAGCCTCGGTGATTTCCGTGAAACAAAGTGAAGTATGACTGGTTGTTACGTTTTAAATATTATTGTTTTTATGATCTGTAGAACGGAAGAGAAAAGGAGTTTTTTTTATCATAATTTGATACTCGCTTGTATGAACCAAGAATCACGGCCATATATTCTGTATAAATTAAACATATGCATGTTAAACTTAAAGATGTTATTGTGTTTTGAAATAGTGTCAATATCTATGATTGTTAATATATGCATATTTAAAAGCAGGCACATTCTATTTAGAGAACTTTGTATACGCCAGGGACTTTGAATCGCTAGGAACTTTGTTTTATATACGCCAGGACTTTGTAAATGCTAAGACTTTGTTTTCGCCAGAACTTTATATACGCCATAGGCATAGACTTTGTATATGCCAATGAGGTTGTATACCGCGCTCACCTTTTATACCACAAGGACTTTGTTTGCACCAAAGACTTTAAATGAACCTGTGACTTTTTTTTAATTCATCTCACACTTTGTATACATCAGGTACGTTGGATATGCCAGAAAATGTACATTACAGACTTTGTATACGTCAAGGATTTTGTATACGCAGAGACGATGTACATGTATATAGCAGGGTCTTTGTATACGCATGGGACTTTGTATACGCCTAGGACTGTATATACGTAAGGCCTTGGACATTGAACACGTCATGAGTACCGAGATTATGAACATACCCAAGCTTAAATCTCAGAGATTGAATTAAAAAGTGTAATTACAACTCAGATAAATGAAAAAGATTTATCAAAGGTGAGATACTTGTCAATACGAAAGCTTATTGTCATTTTGGGGGAAATTAAAGTCGTTCAAACAAGTTAATTAGTCGTTCAAACAAGATAAAATCCTTTCAAACGAGATAAAATGTCGTACAAACGAGATTCGTTTAAACGACTTTTTAATTTGTTTAAACGAGTTTATTATCTTGTTTCAACGACTTTAGATCTTGTTAGAACGACTTTTCATCTCGTTTGAACGACTTTTTAACTCGTTTGAACGAGTGTTTATCTTGTTGGAACATTTAGAAAAAAATCTTTCCCAAAAATGGCAATAAAAAATCTTTTGTCTGTCAATGATGGAATTTTGCAAATAATTACGAAGCACAACTTCATTCACTTCACAAATGAAGGACTTCAAAAAATGGTTTATTTTGACTTATTCCATATTCCTTGTTATATCCCACCCATCCTGCTATGCCTTTCGGTACATTTGTGGACAGAATAATTTTCACATTCTTTCGCCATATGACATTCTTTGTTTAGATTGAGGATCACTGGCGAAGTTTTAGTGCCATTAACGTACACGTGCAAATTTATCTGTTTTGAATTTGAAGACGTTTAACATTTGTTGTTGTGAAATTAGGATGAACTATCAAGAACAGGTATGTCATGTGTTGACAAAAATATGTGAAGTAGAACTATAAAGTATTATTATTATTGAAATGAAATATAACATAATCCTTTTAGAACATATTCAGATCAGCATTTTTGGGGTTTCACTACAAATCACAAAACTTAACGACCCATACAGGTTTAAAGGAGTATATTATTAAGTAATTTATGTCAAAATAAGATTTCCAAAGATACGAGGACGACTGATCGACCGACAGACATACTGATAGCTAAGACAGACAGACAGGCGGACGGACGAACCGGCCGACTGACAGATCCAGTGGAAGTTTGTTTTATTCAATTAAAAATTACTGGTCATATATTACCGAAGAAATACTTATGAGGACCTTGACTCGGACAATTCACATAATCTGAAAATGTAACTGAAAAAATCTTATTGTTTAAAAAAAAAAACTAAACTGAGTTAAGGTGTCGGATGTGCCATATTCACACGAGACACTCAGGCTTCTTGGACACCTTCCATCATTATAAGGTGGGAATTTTCACTTCCGCTCATTCAGAAGACGCTCGTTTCCATTCATCGTTTGCTCACCTGAGGGTACTTCAAGTTAGCTATTGTCATAGTAATTCTTTCGTCTTCGTCGACATCGTCATTATGTCCGTCATTACCTTTTTACATTTTTCGACTTCTCCTATAGAGCTGTTTGAAGGATCTTTATGAAACTTAGTACGCATTTTGTACTCTATGATCCCGATCAAAATTGTGTCCTGGATCCATATCCGTGTAGGGTGGATCCAGGGTGAGATAAAAAGTGTCAAAATGGGTATCTCTCTTTAAAAAATTCTTCTCCCCTGAAATCACTGTACGGATTTGAAAACTTATTGATATATACAACCTATATTGATATGGCGTTCCAAACGATGTAAAATTCGAAATCTTGTATAAATAAATTAAAAATTTTGTTACGTTTGTTTAAACCTTATTATGTATTGAGCGTATGTGATGTATATTTAAAAATCTTGATATTTTTGCAAAACATCTTGATGTGTATGAAAAAAATCTTGATGTGTTTGTAACAATCTTTACGTGCTTGTAAAAATTTTGTTATGCGTTCAATAATCTTGATGTTTATTTAAAAAAGACCATTTTGAATTGAAATAGATTTTTCAATGAATTTCTTAAACTATTAGTTTAAACATATTTTATTTTCCAAAACATGAAAATGGGATTGGGCAAAAGTTATGCCAACATTATAAACGCCCTCTCCCTAACATATATATCATACAATTTCGTCATAAGAGGCATACACAAATAATGCACTTGAATATAAATAACATGAAAATGATGAAAAGGATGAAAAAGAAAACAAACAAAACAAACAAGAATAAATTGCTGTATATATACAATGTACTACTTATATATAATTACCTTATGGAGAGAGAGAGAGAGAGAGAGAGAGAGAGAGAGAGAGACCTAGAGCCTATAGATTCACCATGTCTACCTGTATAATGACCTAGAACCTATTAGTACTTTTAATGTAATGGATAACATGATTTTGAACTTTGATATTGTCAGACAGGCTGATCATATCGGAGCCGTACAGGATATCTTCGTATGTTAAATTAGCTATGTCATGTATTTTCCTAAAAAGTATTTGTCTTTGGTTAGAATAAATATTACATTCGAACAAGTAGTGACTTAAGTCTTCCGAGAAGTATCCACAGGAACAATTTGCAGTATTAGCTAAATTAACACGGAATAAATCGGCATTCAAATTACTACATAAATTTCGTATACGAGTGAGAATAATGTTATATTTCCTGTCACCGACTTTAAAATATTTTGGAACATTGTATGATGAATATTTGCGCTTAAGAACGTATTTAAATTGATTCAATGTCGGACTACTTCTTATCTCGGGGCTCAGAGAATTCCATAGATGTAAAGTAGAGGTAAAGAAGGAAAGAAGAGAACTCTGGAGTCTGTACGTCGGTATCCTGTAATTATCGCTGTTTCTAAGATTATAACCAGAAGAGTCCTG
Source organism: Pinctada fucata (assembly GCA_028142955.1). Classification (NCBI taxonomy): domain Eukaryota; kingdom Metazoa; phylum Mollusca; class Bivalvia; order Pterioida; family Pteriidae; genus Pinctada; species Pinctada fucata. Next base: position 9,034,709 of record AP027114.1, on the reverse strand, counting down.
AACTTGTCCGGGGAGAATAAACTATTATAGAGGGATAGCAATTTTTAGCCCGAAAATGACCTTGACTTTTAGGATTGACATTTTCCTGAAGGGGCTTTTTGGGATATTTGATGAATTTCTCATAAATCAGCCTATGTAACATGTACATTGTATATACATTCAACAGAAGTTATGTGTAATACTCAATCTCCCCCTTTTGGCACTCATTTTCTCATTAATACAGTAGAAAAATCAAACTCGAATCATATGGGAAAGTTTACGCATTTTTTATCATTATTTAAGATTCCAGATCGTTTGAACAAAACACTTAATTTTTATGAAGTTTTAAATTATTTATTGCAAAAAAAGGGAGATATTTTTAGCCTGAAAATGACCCCGATCTTTGATAATTTGACCTCCAGTGAAATTTGTCCCAGATGTTTTATCCTAATAATTTGTTTTAATTATGTTTAAACTCTAACAAAAGGTGTAAAAGATATGAGCTTTGACGGACGGACAGACAAACGGACATGACAGCGACTATATGCTTCCCCGATTTTTTTTCGGGAGTATACAACTCTTGATTTGTTAGTTAAATATCTTTTTATGTACGTACAGTTACAGAAGGGCTGTCTTTGTCATAGAAGGGGTCGTTTTTTAAAGCTTGAAATGAAGTTTTAATTGAATTTCTATTCGTCTTTAATATAAACAATTTCATTCCTTTCTACTCGACAGCTATTTATAGAATATATTTCAATCCGTGGACAACCTCATGATCCACAAACCTTCTATAAAAATGGGTGGAATTTAGGAAACGTTTGTGCGGGACCATGAAAATTTTGATAATTATGTATTTCTTATTTTAAACACATATCAAGATTTATTGAACATATATACAATACGGAAGTGCTCCAACTCTTAGCCTTACCGAAGAAAATTTAACACGATAACACGTTTTTTTTTTGCAAAGGCATTTAGAGTTTTTATGCTCTTCGAAAGTTTTCTCCTAGAAGAAGCAGCAACTTTCGGACCAACATTCAGCTTCTTTTCTGAGTTTTTCGACGATTTCGCCCTTTTGGGGTATATGTAAAAGTAGATTACATATGTGGTAAACTATGTGATGCCAGAATCTGATAAATGTATTTTCGTCCGTATGTCTGTGCGTCCTTCCATCCGTCCGAGGTCATATTTCCTGGACTTTTTAAAGAAAACTTTTCAAGATATTGAATTGTAACTTGAAATATGACTTTATATCAAGTGGTGTCAGATTCAGTCCGAGTTTCGGGAAAATTTACCTATTTTTAGGAGAGTTATGGCCATTGAATATAGACATTTTCAACAATTTAACTGTTTTCCGAACTTTTTTTTCGCAGCTATTGAATTGAAACTTAAAACATGCCTTTACAATAAATAATTACAGATCCAGTTCGAGTTTCGAAAAGATTGACATATTTTTAGCAGAGTTATGGCACTTGAGCATAGAAATTAATTTTTTTTTTACAGTTTTCTGAACTTTTTTTGCAGCCTTTCAAGCTTTTAAATTGATTGATTAAAGGGATTGAATGTTAAACGTCTTTAAATTCAATGAAGTTTGATATCCCTTCAAAATAAATAATAACAGATCTATTTGAAGTATGTGAACAGTCGACCAATTTTAAGTAGAATTATGGCTCTTGAACTTAGAAAATTTAACAATTTTACAGTTTTCTAGACTTTTTTCGCAGCCTTTGCAGCTATAAAATTGAAACTGGCTTGGTAAAGAACAAATCTATAGCCTTGTACCGGTGCATTTTTAAGATATGCACTCTGACTGATTGTGACGAAAGTACTCCTTGATGGGCTCTGCCTAAACCGCTTTAAAGAAGATAGGGCCCCGACCACCTGTCCTCTCTGAATGTCAGTCGGACTCTTTGGTGATCACATGCTTGAGCTCGCTACAGCCAGCAGAGAACAACATATGTACAATATATACAATAAACATCGAAGGTGTTCACAAAGAATAGAGAATATATACTATATAAAAGCAAATTGCATAAAAATATAAATATCAAAAGAGGACAAGACCTAATGAATTATAAAAACGTGAAGGCATTTACCTAGAGCATGTGGTATAAATTTTGGCTTTTAAATAGAAATATCGTGGAAGACAAGAGGCTTTTGAAAAAATAATATGTTTTAAAAAATGACAGAGTTTTTGAAGAAAATTGATATTATTTGTGCAGAGTAATTTCTTAAGTTTATGTGTATTTGGCAAGATACAAAATTCATCACCAAGGAAATCTTTTCACTCAGAATACAGATATGTACATTCAAGTAAATAATGAAACTCGTACCCTACTAACACTTGATTACATGAATTACAAATCCTATCTGCTCTATCTTTTTTTTTTTTTTTTGCCATCTTCTCGTTTCAATGATTAATCTAAATAATTGGTTGTTCTGAATTTACACTAAGCATCTTTATCTTTTCACATAAAATATCAAGGTATTATAATTGTACAATTCTGCATCTGATATCAACAAGGTCAAAATCCTACTGAATGAGGATATAACATTGGTTAAAGTTTGATGTGATGAAAATCGTATGATAATAAATGAAAATAAAACTACAAGCATGTTGATAGGATCGCGACAAAAACTCTCAAGACTAGACAGCGCCAATATTTATTTGAAAATTGATGATCACTTCATAGAAAACATAACAGAAGATAAACTTCTAGGTGTACGCATAGATAATTGCTTAAAATGGTAGTAACAAGATCTATCTCGCTAAAGCGCTTTCTTGACAAAACCACCGAATTCTTTAATTCAATGCATATATTCATCCTACAATTGGCTACAGTCTAACAGTATAAAGTAACACATCCAAAACACAAATAGAAAGAATCCATAATATTGATGCACCACCTGATGTACCATCCCAGTCACTTTTTGATGAATTAGGTTGGTTAAATGTATTTGAACGATGTCAGTACAATAGAGGTATACTACTCTATAAATAGTATATATATATATAATATCTGTTTAAAATATTTCACGATATTTCCCCTGAATATCTGAAAGATTTACTCAATTTAAAGGAGCTGTTAAGATAAGACGTAAAATCTGCCCTGAAAAGTCGAAATTTCAAAATGCAAAAATTAAGATTTTTTTTCGGTAAAAATAACAAATAAGTTGGTCCAGATATGAATCTTCTGTGAGGTTAGATAAGTTATCTAAAAAAAGACCGATTTTTGGGTCAAATCAAGCGTTTTTCCCATACAAATCAATGGAAAACGGAAAAGTTTTCTACAACATTGTTCCCCCCCCCCCCCTCGGTTCAGAATGCCACTTTCACCAAATGTGTATATCAATAAAAGAAATTTTCTGACCAAGTGGGGTTCTGAACCGAGGGGGGGGGGGGGGGGGGGGGGAACAATGTCCTACAGACAAAAAACGAAAAAAGGGGGGATGGAAGACTATTTTAGAATCACTCCTTAGAGCGGTAAAATATATTTAAATTGCCTTCTTTTCCTGTTAATATCATAGATCAATCTATTCAGAGTATGTTCTGATCAAATATTTAACCGTTAGGAAGTAAATAAACAAGAAAGTTGTCTATTCCTATACTGTGTGTATTTCGCGCCTGAAAGCTACATATGTGGCTGATAAGTACGAAATAAAACCGTTTTCAAGTTTCCGGATTGCGGATTTTGCCGATTATATTGATATAATAACCTCAAGATTTATTTCATTTATCAAATTTTGACTTGAAAAGCTACAGAAGCATAACTTACATCAAATTCATCTAAAATTATGCATTTTTTGAGAATTTTCGCTCAATATTTGACGTGTTCTCTCTTCAGTACCCCTACCTCTTCAACCCGTAATTATAACATCTATCACCAAATCTATTTAAATAAAATACCTACTAGGAATCTTCTAATACTTGATATTTAAATCCTGACAATTTTTTTTCCTAAAATAGAAAGACAGCGCACGAGAAATAATCATGTGATTTCAGGGCTAAATCAAGCCCTTATCTTAACAGCTCCTTCAAATATTATAGGCACTTAAAGACAACGCTCAGTTTCTGACAATAACCTCGTTTTACCCCCACACAACACAGAGTTCTTTAAGGCATGTCATTTCTGAATGAAGGAATTTCAACGATTTTATGATTACCATTTGAAATTATAGTATTCGTGTCAATTAATCATTTTATGAAGGAAAATTAATAGGTCCGTGATGAAAATCAAGATTTCTGCTTATTTGAAAAACTAGGTAAAATGCCGGAAAGGGGTAGGGCCACGAGGCCCCTAAATCGGCCCTCGATTTTTCTCTAGAAATAGATTTCATGAGAAATACTTGATATCTCTCATGAAAATACACGAATGTATACCGCTTTTCATGAAAAGAAAAATATCACCAAACGAAGTGTCATTTAACTGTAATGACGTCATGAAGTTAAAAATTCTAGGAAGTACAATGTTCAAAACTAGGGCCAATATCGGGCTTCGTGGCCCTACCCCTTTCTTGCTGAAAATAGCACATTTGTGAAGAAAATACAAAAAGTGTTGAAATGCCCTCATTTGATTTTCATTTTATATTTCTTTGTTAATTCACGATGAACAGGTTAAAAACTTTGTATGAAACTTGAATTTGATAAAGTTTTACAAATGAGTTAAAGAAGATCCTGACAATAATCTCAACAGCACTCAAAATAGCGCACCAAATGGAGCATCGACGGACTCCTAGCAAGCTAGAGGTGGGACCAGGTGCTCGGGAGAAGTAAGCATCCCCTGTTGGCTAGCCGCACCGCCGTCGATGTTCACGCACGAAAATTAAAATATATTCAATACATGCACTGTCTATGGTTCTGTCTATATAGGAAGTGCTATGGCGATAATGTCAGGGAAAAATATTCAAAACACTTACTGTCAAACCCTTCGCGGGGAACTTTATTACGAGCTCCACACGGCAAAGGGCATAAGTGTGACACAAATGAGTTAAAGAAGATCCTGTTGATAATCTCAACAGCACTCACAAAAGCGCACCAAATGGAGCATCGACGGACTCCTATCAAGCTAGAGGTGGGACCAGGTGCCTGGGAGGAGTAAGCATCCCCTGTTGGCTAGCCGCACCCGCCGTCGATGTTCACGCACGAAAATCAAAATATATTAAATACATTCACTGTCTATGGTTCTGTCTATATAGAAAGTGCTATGGCGACAATGTCAGGGAAAAATATTCAAAACGCTTACTGTCAAACCCCTCGCGGGGAACTTTATTACGAGCTCCACACGGCAAAGGGCATAAGTGTGACACAAATGAGTTAAAGAAGATCCTGTTGATAATCTCAACAGCACTCACAATAGCGCACCAAATGGAGCATCGACGGACCCCTAGCAAGCTAGAGGTGGGACCAGGTGCCCCGGAGGAGTAAGCATCCCCTGTTGGCTAGCCGCACCCGCCGTCGATGTTCACGCACGAAAATCAAACTATATTAAATACATGCACTGTCTATGATTCTGTCTATATAGAAAGTGCTATGGCGACAATGTCAGGGAAAAATATTCAAAACACTTACTGTCAAACCCCTCGCGGGGAACTTTATTACGAGCTCCACACGGCAAAGGGCATAAGTGTGACACAAATGAGTTAAAGAAGATCCTGACGATAATCTCAACAGCACTCACAATAGCGCACCAAATGGAGCATCGACGGACCCCTAGCAAGCTAGAGGTGGGACCAGGTGCCCGGGAGGAGTAAGCATCCCCTGTTGGCTAGCCGCACCCGCCGTCGATGTTCACGCACGAAAATCAAAATATATTAAATACATGCACTGTCTATGATTCTGTCTATATAGAAAGTGCTATGGCGACAATGTCAATAATAGGTACCAAAAAGGTACCAAATTTACCGATCATTTCAAAGTTTTCTCGATTTTACACAAAAACAATTAAATCATCCTAGTTAAGGTCAAAATATCAGAGATACTGAATTTCAACGATTTCTTTCAAACACACATTAATATGTACTCATAGGGAAGGTTTTTCAAAATATTGAAGAAAAATTATATATCGGTGTTCAAATAAGAAGGATAAATGCTCACAAATAGTGCAATTTTGTGGTTTTCTTGAAGAAGTGTCAGAGCGGTAAAATTAGCCTGATTTGGGTTGCAATTTAGAAATTTTATAACTTTTCAGAATCCATCAGCTTTACCTTATAAAACAGTTTAAATCAATAACATCCGTATGCAAAACAATGGGTAATTACTTTCGTAAGAAATATGCCAACAGTTACAAAAAAGTAAATCCAGCTCAATTTTTATAGAAATTACCGCAAAGCATTTTCTTACGCATATTTCATTCAGTTTAGATCAAATTTTCAAACTTATCTGCGGTTAGGCATTTAATGAATAAAGTCTTAAACAGAGGTAGAAATTATACATTGGCCATAATAACTTGACATATCTATAAGATTCTAACTCAATGAGTGCTAAAACAGGAGATGCGCAAGAATTGTCCAAAATCGTGACCAATGACGCACCTTAAGCGTACCTTACACTAAAGTGACATACTTTGTGGAATGGACTTCCTTCTTCTATACGGAATTAATCATCATTTTGCTCTTTTAAAAATTCACACCATAAGTTCTTTTATTGTCAAATATTACAAAGGACAAAATACAAAAGTAATATTTTATTGGTGTATTTAATTCAGTGTCAGACGCATTGTAATTATTTTATTCTTCAATATGCCAACGTTTGTAAAAGATAAGAGTTTTGCTTTTAGGGGCATACACTGGTTTTTCTTTATTGTGATGCTATAAATATGATATTGAATGTTAATAAAAAAACAAATAACAAAAACAGAAACAAAACAAACAAACAAACAAACGCCAGAGTAATTGTTGAAACACTACATGTAAAGACTCAAAATGTTTGTACATATTTGTATATATATATATATTGTTTTGTATGCTGTTTTGTTATTGATGGCCTTATGGAAGATTAGTACTTTTACTTTAAACAAGTCACCTTCTTGAAATAAAGATTATTATTACTAGTCAGACTTTTTTCATTTGAAGAACAACACATTGTTTTTCATTATATGTCTATTTTGCCGTCCTCATTTTGCCTTCAACTTTCTTTATCATCGTGTTTGAATGGATCCGTATATCATAAACATATACAAAATTAAAATTCAAATTAACACTTGAATATATAATTACCATATGCTTCATTTTCATGGGCCGATCTAACCAGGTCAGACGGGTGGATAGTTGGTTTGAAAGACCCTAACCTTCGCCTATTTGGTCAAGCAAAAATAGAACATGGAAAATGAGAGAGAGTTCTCATGACAAAATGTAACCATCTATTCCTAAATTCTATGGCTCGCTTCACTGAATTTAAACAATATAAACTTTATATCTTAATTTTTTTCGACTCGCTACGCTCGCCAGTATTCCTATGAAATAAAATAATTTTATCAAGGAACTTACTCTATTTCTTACACAATGTCATGCACTTACAGTCACCCCCCCCCCCCCCTCTTACTTAATAAGATCATCTGTTTTAAGATTGACGTTTCCATCTTTGTTCTTTTTTCTATGCTTATTAGCTTTTCTGTAAACAATTCTCGTTGAGCTGGACTTCGCCCCCACTCCCTTCTGAAATGCTCGGTCCTCCACTTGCACGGATGAAAATTAGTTTACATGTAAGTATAAACAATGCTCTCCTACCGATGAGTTAAAGAAGATCCTGACGATAATCTCAACAGCACTGGAGCACCAAATTGAGCATCGACAAGCAAGCTAGAGGTGGGCAAGGTGCATAAGAAGTAAGCATCCCCTGTTGGCTAGCCGCACCCGCCGTCGATGTTCATGCACGAAAATGAAAACAATATATAAAATACATTCACTGCATTGTCTCAGGTGATGTCACTCACAATAAAGCATCATGTTGAGCATCGACGGACCCCTAGCAAACTAGAGGTGGGACCAGGTGCCCGGAAGGAGTAAGCATCCCCTGTTGGCTAGCCGCACGTGCCGCCGATGTTCATGCACGAAAATGAATACAAGAGTATGAGTACAGTGTATGTACAAATGAGTTAAAGAGGATCCTGACGATAATCTCAACAGCACTCATAATACAGCACCATGTTGGGCATCGACGGACCCCTAGCAAGCTAGAGGTGGGACCAGGTGCCTGGGAGGAGTAAGCATCCCCTGTTGGCTAGCCGCACCCACCGTCGATGTTAATGCACGAAAATGAACACAGGATATAAAATGCATGCACTGTTTCAGGTTATAGAAAATGCTATGGTGACCATGCCAGGGAAATATATTCAAAACACTTACTGTCAATCCCCTCGCGGGGAATTTTTTACGAGCTGCACACGGCAAAGGACATAAGTGTGACATAAATGAGTTAAAGAAGATACTGACGATAATCTCAACAGCACTCACAATACAGCACCATGTTGAGCATCGACGGAAGTACAATGTACAAGTACAAAACAACGGAGGGGATCTCCAACAACACCAGGTTGCGCCATCCACAGCAAAACCCTAAAACACTCAATGCAAAAACACAAAGCAGACAAGCACAGAAAGAGACGCATAAGGGACAAGGAACGTCAACGCACAACACAGAAACATCAAACACAAAGGGCTACACATAAACCAACGAGGCAAATGGGCAACCGGTGCCGACTTAGGACGGCCATCTGCCACGGAAATAGCAGAAGGTGTGGTTATCCTGGATTACGTGCGCACAACCCTTCCACGTTTCCGATTAACCAGAGGTCTCGAAGAACGTACAATCGTGGTGTAAAACAACAAGTTCTATTTTGGTTTGATCCCTTGAAGTGTTGATGCAGGGACAAGTTCTTGAATGTCCTAGACAGTACGTTCACTCCCTTAACCCTTTAAAAACGTCTTCATAACTGCTGATTGGATGTCGTTTGAAAGAATTATCTCATCTGAGTGATCAAGTAGGATGAATGGTTCGTTTTTTTAATTGGTTAACATATTTTTTTGTCCAAGTATCTATGGCTTTGAATTTTTCCGTATATTCTAAATAACTGATTCTTTCACCATACAATTGTTTTACAAGTGGTCAAATCTGAAGACACTTGTTATATTTTTAGATTGAAATAAATTTTATCCCTGCGTTATTGGTGTTACATGGAATTGAAATTTCAAATAAAAGCGACTTGATTTCACTAATATTTCATGTGAAAGATCTCTAAAACGGTCATACCCAGTTTACTCTAGAACAATATATGAATGAATACAAATATACTTTTTCTAAAAAAGAATTTGAAACATTTAAAGGCGCAAATTTATTGGTTTATATTTCCGAAAAATGATATCAAATCTTGTGATATTAGTAATGATATCGAGGAGAAAAGCGAAGTAGATCACTGACATGTTGAAGTCATTCTGGTCTATTACGATATTGCATTCTTATAAAATTAGTCTCTTAAAAAGACTCAGATATAACAATAAATACGTTGCAGGAGATATCTCTTCTTTTTTGGCGTTTGAGATCATGTAGAGATGTAGTTTTTGACTGATGTGACCAATTCACAACAATTAACAAAGAGTAGTATCTTGACATTTTAAGGCTAACGTCATTGTTATTCCCTATTAGCGATTCATGTTATTGGCACGTATGAATTGGTAGCAGATGGCCATCCTTAGTCGGCTCAAATTTACCATTGATCTCGTTGGTTTACGTGTGATATTTTGTGTTTGGTGTCATGTTTTACTGTTCCTTGTCCCTTTTGTTTCTCTTGCTGTGTATGTCTTCTCTGTGTTTTCACTTGGGATGGTTTGATGTTTTGCTGTTGGTGCTGCAGCCGGGTATTGTTGGAGATCCCCTCCTTTCTTGCTTGTTTGCATGACCGTTTTCGTAGGTTATGTTGTGTGCGTCGTTGCCCCTTGTTGTTCGTTGAAGTTGCTTTGTATGATGTTCGTTGCATCCTGAGGGTGTGCTTCGCTATGTTCAGCTGTGGAGAGTCTTTCTTGATAGCTCCACATACTTCTAGCGGCCTGGTGATAATGAATTTTGACCAAACTGAGGAGAAGGTAAAGCAAAGAAATCATTTGGAACCTGATTTATTTAAAATTGTTCTATAGAATCTATGTAATGGCATGTCATCGCATAAATGTCTGTCTCAAAATCTTTGGAGGGATGGTAGAGTTGTTTTACCGCTATTTTTAAAGGTGACAAAAATCCGAAAAAAAGCTTTCAGAGAGATTAAGAATAAGAAATTGGAAGTAAATTCCGCTGAAACATTGTGGGAACGCAGTATCTTCTCGACAATGTGATAAAAATAAGAGCGAGTGATAAATAAAAACCAATGTTTCAACTTTCTTATATTAAATTCACACTTTTACATAATCTCTACTGATCAATTGAGTTAAAGAAGATCCTGACGATAATCTCAACATCACTCACAATAGAGCACAAAATTGAGTATCGACGAACCCCTAGCAAGCTAGAGGTGGGTCCAGGTGCCCGGGAGGAGTAAGCAACCCCTGTTTGGCAAGCCGCATCCTCCGTCGATGTTCACGCACTAAAATGAAAACAATATCTAAAATACATGCACTGTTTGAAGTTATGTCTCTACAGAAAGCTCTAATGCGACAATATCAGGAGAAATATTCAAAACACTGTCACTGTTTTTTGTTTTGTTGTTTTTTTTTTCGTAAAATGAATCTTGGTTCTGCCTGAGTATATAAAACAAACAAGAATGCAGAAAAAATGACATTTATTTCAGCTTCATCAGAGATTATAATTGCATTTTTTTGCGAACAACATGAGGTTTCATTAGTTATTAGATAAAATTTCATTCTGTACCTCGTGAGATTTTCTCTAATTGTCTCATTGCCCATTTAACGACAAATCTCGTCAAAACCGAAGAGCATTTTCGAACAACCCTCGTATATATATTTCTATGAAAACAAAATTCATTAAGATATCATGGAACAAACTGCTTAAGAAATAAAAAGGACACGATGATATTTACTTCGGATTACTCACACATATTGTTTGTCAATTTTTTTTACATATATATACGCTTTTGAATAAACCCTACACAAAATTTGGAGCCACTCATTTTGGTAAGAGGAAATTAAAGCTCTGAATTGTAGATTGCGCCACGAAAATTCACTTTGGCTTTATTTATACTTTTTGGCATAAAGTACTACTGACGAAGATTAAAATATCCGAAACACGTGTCTAGTACAACAAAATTGGTACTATAAAACATATATTTCAATATTGACAATTAATGACGTTTTTTAAAAATGTCAGCAAAGTGTATTTCGCGTAAGAGTTATGGGGGAAAACGCAAAAAATATCATTGAAAAGTTATGACGGAATTTTGAAAACAAAAAATATACACATCATTTTTTTTCCTGAAAGCAAGAGGCCAATATAATGTAAGGAGTGACAATTCTGAATGGAAACTTATGTTTGGAATATTTCAAGGCAGTCAAATTATTCTATTTCCGGTTCTGATACCATAGTAAGTATATCACATGATAGATTCTTGAATTTTCATTGGTTGAGCACACGGGGATTATGAATGACTGGAGACCGAGCACTGTTGCCATTTACTTTACAGAGTTAATTCGCTTGGCGAGTAATGCGCTATAGGTGTCGCCGGCTCCTTGTAAATAATCTTAATATAGATTACAGATCACAATTAATTTTGAATGTTCGTTGACCACGCAAATAGTCCCTGACTATTTCAATCCCTCGTCTTCTTACATTTAATTTCTACGACTCTTTTTACACTAGATGATTCGTTTTTTACGTCAATGAGTCGCAGATGAGTTGAAAAAAAATATTCTAGCATGTTGATTGATGCTGCATCATCCTAATCGCGGAATGCCAGATGTGTTATGAGGCTCTAGAATTGATAGATTGTAGAACATTAGAGCCACAGATACACCCTTTCGGGTTTAAAAAGATATTAAAAGTCTACTAAGCGACAGATTTTTGCATGAATCCATTTCTGAGCTTATTTTGATACTATCTAGCAGATATAAAAGTTTCAAGCAAAAAATGGTGGTGCGATTCGAGTATTTAATCGTCATATTAGTATAATTTACAAAGGATTATATAGGAAAAAATAATTGGGGTCTGATACCTATAAGCGCGCGTAGTGATATCACGTGTGTAACTAAATAGAGACCAGACGAGGGGAAAAGGAGAAAATATGATACATGTAGGATGAAAATATCATGTTCACGATACTGCTAGATGCCAATTCTTGTGTTATCAAGGCTGACCTGGCGAAAATCGGGGGGGGGGGGGGGGTTTGGGGCGAGCGAACATGGGAAAGGAGGCCGAGGTAAGGACATAGTGTGATTTTTTTTTCATTACTGCGACATGCTTGCATTAGCTGTGTGTCATGTTGTTACTTTTACCATAAATATATTTGATCTCATCCAATAGCCAAGCATTGCCTTGCTCCAACCCCCCCCCTCCCCCCCCCGCTTAAAAATAGGAAATCGGGGAAGGGGGGGGGGGGCTCCGTTTTTCGATCTCCGCTCGTAGTTCACATGTACAACTGAACTTCATTTGCTGGAATAATGTTTTTATATGACATCTCATGCGTTCTGCACTAAAAATATCATTGAAATCGTAAAAGAATAAGTTTTCTGATGTTTTAAACGTTAATTTTTAATTTTTTGTCGATACACTAAGAGGGCCTAACGAAAATTCATATAAATTCGAAAACGGTACATATGCAGTTTTTAGCACCATAAATTATGAGAATTCAGCCATTTGAAAGAGTCACATTTCATTTTTTATACATATCTGTAGAATTGTGGAAATAACAGAAATTTGAAAATAGCGTAATTGAAAATAATTCTTATCAAAAACTTGATTTTGGGGACATCAATAGACTACCTGTAAAATGCTACTATTTGAATAATAATGAAAGTATTGAGCTGAAACTTGATAGATAGCATCAGAAGATACCAAGGAAGAGTTCTGAAGCAAAAGTTTGACTTTCAATTAAATTTTTTGAGAGTTTTAGATTACAGATCACAATTAATTTTGAATGTTCGTTGACCACGCAAATAGTCCCTGACTATTTCAATCCCTCGTCTTCTTACATTTAATTTCTACGACTCTTTTTACACTAGATGATTCGTTTTTTACGTCAATGAGTCGCAGATGAGTTGAAAAAAAATATTCTAGCATGTTGATTGATGCTGCATCATCCTAATCGCGGAATGCCAGATGTGTTATGAGGCTCTAGAATTGATAGATTGTAGAACATTAGAGCCACAGATACACCCTTTCGGGTTTAAAAAGATATTAAAAGTCTACTAAGCGACAGATTTTTGCATGAATCCATTTCTGAGCTTATTTTGATACTATCTAGCAGATATAAAAGTTTCAAGCAAAAAATGGTGGTGCGATTCGAGTATTTAATCGTCATATTAGTATAATTTACAAAGGATTATATAGGAAAAAATAATTGGGGTCTGATACCTATAAGCGCGCGTAGTGATATCACGTGTGTAACTAAATAGAGACCAGACGAGGGGAAAAGGAGAAAATATGATACATGTAGGATGAAAATATCATGTTCACGATACTGCTAGATGCCAATTCTTGTGTTATCAAGGCTGACCTGGCGAAAATCGGGGGGGGGGGGGGGGGTTTGGGGCGAGCGAACATGGGAAAGGAGGCCGAGGTAAGGACATAGTGTGATTTTTTTTTCATTACTGCGACATGCTTGCATTAGCTGTGTGTCATGTTGTTACTTTTACCATAAATATATTTGATCTCATCCAATAGCCAAGCATTGCCTTGCTCCAACCCCCCCCTCCCCCCCCCCCCCCCCCCCGCTTAAAAATAGGAAATCGGGGAAGGGGGGGGGGGGCTCCGTTTTTCGATCTCCGCTCGTAGTTCACATGTACAACTGAACTTCATTTGCTGGAATAATGTTTTTATATGACATCTCATGCGTTCTGCACTAAAAATATCATTGAAATCGTAAAAGAATAAGTTTTCTGATGTTTTAAACGTTAATTTTTAATTTTTTGTCGATACACTAAGAGGGCCTAACGAAAATTCATATAAATTCGAAAACGGTACATATGCAGTTTTTAGCACCATAAATTATGAGAATTCAGCCATTTGAAAGAGTCACATTTCATTTTTTATACATATCTGTAGAATTGTGGAAATAACAGAAATTTGAAAATAGCGTAATTGAAAATAATTCTTATCAAAAACTTGATTTTGGGGACATCAATAGACTACCTGTAAAATGCTACTATTTGAATAATAATGAAAGTATTGAGCTGAAACTTGATAGATAGCATCAGAAGATACCAAGGAAGAGTTCTGAAGCAAAAGTTTGACTTTCAATTAAATTTTTTGAGAGTTTTAGATTACAGATCACAATTAATTTTGAATGTTCGTTGACCACGCAAATAGTCCCTGACTATTTCAATCCCTCGTCTTCTTACATTTAATTTCTACGACTCTTTTTACACTAGATGATTCGTTTTTTACGTCAATGAGTCGCAGATGAGTTGAAAAAAAATATTCTAGCATGTTGATTGATGCTGCATCATCCTAATCGCGGAATGCCAGATGTGTTATGAGGCTCTAGAATTGATAGATTGTAGAACATTAGAGCCACAGATACACCCTTTCGGGTTTAAAAAGATATTAAAAGTCTACTAAGCGACAGATTTTTGCATGAATCCATTTCTGAGCTTATTTTGATACTATCTAGCAGATATAAAAGTTTCAAGCAAAAAATGGTGGTGCGATTCGAGTATTTAATCGTCATATTAGTATAATTTACAAAGGATTATATAGGAAAAAATAATTGGGGTCTGATACCTATAAGCGCGCGTAGTGATATCACGTGTGTAACTAAATAGAGACCAGACGAGGGGAAAAGGAGAAAATATGATACATGTAGGATGAAAATATCATGTTCACGATACTGCTAGATGCCAATTCTTGTGTTATCAAGGCTGACCTGGCGAAAATCGGGGGGGGGGGGGGGGGGGGTTTGGGGCGAGCGAACATGGGAAAGGAGGCCGAGGTAAGGACATAGTGTGATTTTTTTTTCATTACTGCGACATGCTTGCATTAGCTGTGTGTCATGTTGTTACTTTTACCATAAATATATTTGATCTCATCCAATAGCCAAGCATTGCCTTGCTCCAACCCCCCCCTCCCCCCCCCCCCCCCGCTTAAAAATAGGAAATCGGGGAAGGGGGGGGGGCTCCGTTTTTCGATCTCCGCTCGTAGTTCACATGTACAACTGAACTTCATTTGCTGGAATAATGTTTTTATATGACATCTCATGCGTTCTGCACTAAAAATATCATTGAAATCGTAAAAGAATAAGTTTTCTGATGTTTTAAACGTTAATTTTTAATTTTTTGTCGATACACTAAGAGGGCCTAACGAAAATTCATATAAATTCGAAAACGGTACATATGCAGTTTTTAGCACCATAAATTATGAGAATTCAGCCATTTGAAAGAGTCACATTTCATTTTTTATACATATCTGTAGAATTGTGGAAATAACAGAAATTTGAAAATAGCGTAATTGAAAATAATTCTTATCAAAAACTTGATTTTGGGGACATCAATAGACTACCTGTAAAATGCTACTATTTGAATAATAATGAAAGTATTGAGCTGAAACTTGATAGATAGCATCAGAAGATACCAAGGAAGAGTTCTGAAGCAAAAGTTTGACTTTCAATTAAATTTTTTGAGAGTTTTAGATTACAGATCACAATTAATTTTGAATGTTCGTTGACCACGCAAATAGTCCCTGACTATTTCAATCCCTCGTCTTCTTACATTTAATTTCTACGACTCTTTTTACACTAGATGATTCGTTTTTTACGTCAATGAGTCGCAGATGAGTTGAAAAAAAATATTCTAGCATGTTGATTGATGCTGCATCATCCTAATCGCGGAATGCCAGATGTGTTATGAGGCTCTAGAATTGATAGATTGTAGAACATTAGAGCCACAGATACACCCTTTCGGGTTTAAAAAGATATTAAAAGTCTACTAAGCGACAGATTTTTGCATGAATCCATTTCTGAGCTTATTTTGATACTATCTAGCAGATATAAAAGTTTCAAGCAAAAAATGGTGGTGCGATTCGAGTATTTAATCGTCATATTAGTATAATTTACAAAGGATTATATAGGAAAAAATAATTGGGGTCTGATACCTATATAAGCCTGTCATTTTAAAAAAATCATGTGATGGACTCTACTTTTCCCTCGTTGTGGTGCTTTTGGAATGTAAATAGTGCCCGAGAATTTCTATGAGAGAACAGTATCTACACAAACGGACATAAATAGGTAAATAGTACGAAGGCATTATATTTTATATTTGAAACTTCTTCTACAATTGTGATAAGTATACGGCGCCGAATTAATTCAAGTGGCGCCATCTATAATAGATTTCGTTTTTTATTGGAATCTAATAACAAAGGAAGATTGAGAAAAAAATCGATCATGAAATGCCCAAAATACAAATGAAATCAATTTTCTTCTTAACAGTATACAGCCTCGACCAGTCGAAAGTTTAACGCCGAGATGACGAAATTTTGAAAGCTAAATGCGAAAGTTTCGTGAACTATTCGTCAGCATTTTTTTAAAGCTACTGAGATGACGAAATTTTGAAAGCTCTAAAAAGCTTTCGAAAAATAGCTGACGAAAATTTTGAAAGCCATGAGTTATCTCGGAGCGTTCAAAAGGTTTGAAAGCAATCGCTGACGAAATTTTGAAAGCAATCGCTGACTAAAATTTTGAAAGCAATCGCTGACGAAAATTTTGAAAGCTATCGCTGGCGAAAATTTTGAAAGCTATCGCTGACGAAAATTTTGAAAGCTTTTTGAACGCTCGGGCGCCATATTGTATTTGCCATGGCTGCGGTAAGCCTCGGGCGAATTTCTCTGGCTTGGAGGATGAAAGATCCTGTCTCATTATTGGCGTGGCACTTTAAAAATTCACCGATTGTTAAATATCTTTCAAAGCTTCCGACAGTCACAGAGAAGCCAGGGTTTCACTGGATATATCAAGAATTGTGTAATTAAAATCTAGTTCGAGGAAACACGGAATCTTTAAATAAACTTATAAAAATAAACAAGATACAATATTTCATTTAATCCAAGAATATATATTTTCATAATTCAATCTGAATGAACATCATTTTTAATACTATTTATCAAGCAAATTATGAAGATGATTGCTTTTATTTCGGCCATCTTAGGTTTTTGAAATTTAATCGCTGACGAAATTTCTTTAACTTTAGCTTTCAAAATGTTTGAAGGCTATCGCTGACGAAAATTTTGAAAGCTAGGGAATCGCTGACGAAAATTAGTTAACGAGAAATCGCTAACGAAATTTTGTCAATCTCTCGAGAATTCAAAATTTTGAAAGCAATCGCTGACGAAATTTTGAAAGCTAAGATTTCAAAAAGCTTTCAATTCGTTTACGAATTGAAAGTGAATATTTTAAAACTTTCGACTGGTCGGTGCTGTAAGTATATATAAAGATGAATATAATATATAAATATTCGACAAAACAACGATAGAAGAATGTTTTTCATAAGACTAGATATATAAGATGAAACATATGACAAAACAAATTATGTATAAAACGCCCATGACTAAGGAGTCTCCTCTACTCAAGTTGTTCTGAGGATAATTGGACGTTCAAATAAACTCTACTCTGCCATATTTTCTCAGTCGGAGAAAGGTTGAATCTCTGACATCATATTACTTGTTCGAGTTATATCCCGTTTGAATTAGAAAGTAATAAAGTAGCATTTACTAATACTTAAGAACACTTAGTGAATGGTAGTCAAGCACAAACACTGAAATAAAATTCCCATCAAATGGCTTACACATTCTTGAAAAAAATATATAACGGAGCGTTCGCACGAGAAAAGATGAAATGATAAACAGACGGAGACAATAACACAGCCTCCAAGAACACCAAGGATAACTTAATCTAAGAACAATCTCAAGAGTATAGTGCTATAATAAGTAATTAACGAGGCTGTGTCTAATTAGAAAATGATGAACTTCTACCCAAGGTATTTTGACTAAATTCGGATCATATAATTGCAGTATTATAAAATTCATTTTATGGGAAAGAAAATAGAAGTTGACCGTTCTGTATTTTGTAGGGATCATCTCAAAGATAATGGCATTTTACAAAGAGACCTTATGGGGTTTTACTGCAAAATAATGATTTTTCTCAAATTTTTTATATTTCTGCGTAAGAGATTTTAATTAAATTCATGTTATTTATTTGTTGTACTTCAAATATCATTTTAAGAAAAAGAAATTGAAATTTCACCGTTATCAAATTTTTCTAATTGTACTCAGCCTCGTTAAATCTTTATCTTTATGAAAATCTTTAATCCTCAAACACATCCAAAATTCATTTCTATAGTGCTCTCTTATTAAATTTCTTTTGGAAAAGGTGGGTAGATGTATTACCACCGGTAGTGATTAAAATGTAACAAAATAATAAAGTATGAAAAAGCTGCACTTATTTGTCTAAATTTAACTTCTATATTCAAGTTAAATGTTCGAGGTAACAAGTTCTAGTTTCGATATACAATTTTTATATTAATTTTTAAGGCAGGCTATTGATATTTAAGGGCATCAACGATTCACCATTGTTTCACATATAAAAAGTGCGCATGTACTAGTACATCTGTTAATTGACACAAAACGAAATCTGTAATCACATAATTAGAGTCACATTATACATAAGTCAGAATGTGAAAGAACACATTCATAAGAAAAGCTTTACTGTTCTAACAAACAATGTAACTTTAAAACGATAATTCGATGATTGGATCTTCTGAAAGAGTTTGTCAGTTTCAAAAGGGAGTGATCGTCCAATGACTGCTCAAAATTTATATCAGGTCCACATCTAGAGGCGGGCCTAAAAAAACCATGTATATAATAATACGACAGTGTTCCAACTCTATACTTTATTGAAGAAAATTTCAAACTAATTTTCATGCACCAGTCACGCGTTTCGAATATTAAATTCTCATCAGTGATGCTTCCAGCGGAGCAACCAGAGTTCATTTCAGTAGCGCTCTCTTTTACGTTTTGAATGTAGATTTCTACATTTACTTTACAGAGAGTGCGCAGCTCCATATTTCCTGTAGGGTCGATTCTGTAGCATATCCAAATAAAATATGTGTTCAAAATAGCATAGGAGGGATGTTGCTAAGATGTTAACCTCCTTTCATTTCGGTTGTAGTTTTGAATGGAATGATAAGTTTTCGAAATAGCAAAATTATCTCTATGATTCCAAATCGATAAAATGCCAAAACAAAGCTTCTTTCATGCGACAGAGCTGGAAAGAAGTAATTAATACACTTCTAAACATCAGTTCACGGGGAACGATTTTAAATGCGCAACACTGCAAGGTAAAATTGGACTGAGATGCGAGGTGCTTTCATCCAGTCGAGAGCAAGGAGAAATGCGTCCGTTTTACTAATTTGCATAATTCCGCCATATTGGATTTTCAGCTAAAACGGACATACGTGTTTATATAAGGAAATAACGAGGAAATCGCTGAGGAACAAAAGTTTTAAGTCGGGCACATTTTGCATGGGTGTTTAATTTAGCCTACACCGGTACGATCAAAATGATTTATCAAACTCTCATGAAGGTCAAATATTGATCTGGCGAATTAAATTTGAAATTTCCAAGCGAAATCACTATAAAACACTATGTAAATATTTGCATTTTTGCAAATTCGAGACACTTTGCCCCAAAACAACAACATTTTGCATTGACATATGCGACTTGCCATGGGTGGATCGATTTCCTCTTCAATCGCAGATGGCTGACAACTTCGATTTCGGTTAGCGTCTCTCGATATGAGGCATATTTCAATCCAAAATTCAGTTGTTTCCATGATCATACATCCAAAATCACAACAGAAGGCGATCATAATTGGTTTATTGGTTTAAGAAATTAAAATAATATTTTCAACAAGATTAGCACATGTCATTCGATTTGTTTGCATAAATCAGCAAAGTTCATTTACATCGTTGTATTTCTATGTAATATAAGGATTTATCCACACAGTACTTCGTATGCACCATCGCGATACTTACTGTGTTGGAAAACTAAAAGAATAAAGTGTAAAATGTACACTTAAAAGTGTAAAATTTACACTTAAAAGTGTAAAATTTACACTTAAAAGTGTAAAATTTACACTTAAAAGTGTAAAATTTACACTTAAAAGCGTAAAATTTACACTTAAAAGTGTAAAATGTGCACTTAAAAGTGTAAAATGAACACTTAAAATGTGTAAAATGTAAACTTAATAGTGTAAAATGTACACTTAAAAGTGTAACATTTACAGCAAAAAGTGTAAAATGTACAGAAAAGTGTAAAATACACAGCCATAAGTGCCTCACATGGAATTCATATGAAATGAGCATCATGTAAATTTTACATGTGAAATTCATATAAATTTTACATAAATTTTATGTGAAAAATGTTTTACATGAATTTCATGTAAAATTTACTTCACATGAATTTTACATTAATTTTTCTTTGTGACCCTTATGCAAAATTTACTTTACATGCAATTCGTGTCAGAAACTTCACATGAATTTCATGTGAAAAAAAATCATGTAAACGTCATGTTCGTGCTCGATTCACATAAATATCATGTGAACTTTTATGTAAAATCCATGTAAAGTTAATGTAAATTTACATGAATTTCACATAAGGCACAATTTGCTGTGTATCCAGAAAAAAAATGGAAAAAAAATACAGAAAAGTGAAAAATTTACATATAGTAATTAAAAATTTCCAGAAAAAAGTGTAAATTTACACATTAAAGTGTACAATTTACAGCAAAAAATGTAAAATTTACAGAAAAAAGTGTAAAATTTACAGAAAGAAGTGTAAAATTTACCAAAAAAGTGGAAAAGTTACACATAAAAGTGTAAATTTATAGAAAAATGTGTAAAAAATAAATTAAAAAAGAGTATCAATCTGGCACTAATACGCTTCCTTTTTTTTCTATGGTAAAATTATTTATATTTCATGACGTCGGTCACCATGACGTTACTGTTTACCATTGTTCATACGGAGAACAATATGGCGGGCTGGAATAACATTGAAATTACTTGCAAACATTTTATTTTCCGTATAGCAGCTTAAAAACAGTTGAAGTTTTTAGTTCATTTACATTTCCTGTTACGACTAAAGGAGGTCAACCTACGAAGATAATAAATAATTGAAGAATTCCTAAGGCAGCAGCATAAAACTTCAAAACAGGATGACTGTATGGATTCAGTGAACAGGACCGTAGATATCTCAGTGTTATTTACCATCAAACAAAACTGCATGATTTTAAAAGACCTAGTCGCTAAAATATGTCATTCTCCAATAGTTCCTTCGAATTACTTAAGTTTTGTTCATTTAGTATATTAATAATTTATACCTCTACTTATTTTTTTCCTATATGAAAAGATATTCATTAAAACTAGCTGTTATTCGTCTGATGAGACTGTTCATATGGATAAACATCAAAGAAGTACCTAACAGTTATTCAGTCTTAAAGTCGAGAAGGCAAGGCCAAATCGTGAGAATTTCCATCGGAACGGTTGCGAACCCCGGAATGAACAACACTTCGAAGTGAGACCAGATGCCCGTGTGTTTTTGTATTTGTGTGAAATATAATGAAATTCTAATGTAGGGTTTAGGAGATATGAGCTCGGACGGAGGGACAGACCGACGGACGGGATGGCGACTATATACTCCTCCGAAATTTTTCGGAGAACATAAAAAGATGCTCTTCAATTACACTACGTAAAAGACAAACACGGTTTTCAAAGAATAACAGAAAGTACTTCAGTAGAGAAAGCAAAGGACGAGGCTATACATCGTTGTAACAGATGCACCCCTTGCTTCTGGATTGTACATTTGCAATAAACAAGTAAAAGACCTTATTTGTATGTACAAGAACCTGAGGATCACAAATCCGAAAAAAAATGAGAAAAAAGACGTTGGATTAAGAGTAATCATAGACCAACCCGTTAAATAGTGACATTTTATTCAAAAGAAAAATTAAAGAAAATATTAAAATATCTCTATTCTGAACCTAAAAGGTAACTTCTGACATAATTATTACAAACAATACTACGATACATGTACATAAATATGTACAAATAAAATGAATACCCGATTGGGTTATGAAATTATACATGCTAGCATAAATAGGAAACAAACGAACAATTGTCAAAATAGCACTAAAGACTCACCGATTTGTCCTCTTGCAAGCACGGAGAATGATGTTGAAGTTCCATGACAGGATGTGTTATAAGATTCGGAGCCTGCAGGTCTTTTTATAAAAATGCAGGCATAGAGACAGCAAAGAAGCATCAGAGCAATTATTGCTACAAGGATCAGGGAAGTAAGGAGTATGGGGTCCATCTCCGGTATAGAAAAGAATTTTAAAATTCTCTTTTAAAAACCCCTTGTGATTTCTCTTGTTAACAGAAAAATATCTTTTGATTAAAATAAAAAGGAAAGACTCAAGCAGTGTCTTAAATATTCCCAGGTAATGATGTCATCTTTCAGATAATTGTGAATATTATTTTTAACCAATGAAAAAAGATATTTCTTCTACTGCAGAAAAGGTGAATGAACGAAACCGTACGTACTGGTGTTTTGGATTTTCATTGTAATACCAAGAAACTTTGGAAAATTTGGATCCATACAAGCAACAGAGTATATTACATAATGTATTTCACAACCTGCATTTTATGGTGACATAATTAAGAAAATAAGAAGGATCAAAGGTAGACAGAATAACCATTAAACGTGTGTAAGAATCATCAAACGAATTTTATACCGTTGATATGATCATTCTGTCATCAGACGAAAACTTGGCTTGGTACTGGACCAATTTAGAGTCTTGTACCAGCGTATTCTTGCATTCTTAAAAATTACTCTTAGACCGACTGTGACGACAGGATTTCATGACGAGTTCCGTACAAACCTCTTTGGAGTAGACAGGGCTTCGACCAACTGTCCTCTCTTAATCTCAGTCGAACTCTTCGGGTAATCACATGCATGAGCTCGCTACAGCCGGCAGAACACGGAATGTATTTCGTATGCCTTCTGTTTTTTATACCCATTTACATATCCATCTGTGTGTCCCTTGGGCCCTTACATCATGCTTTCTATCTGTATGTCAATTTTAAAGCGAGGAAGTTATTTTACAGAACAATTGTGCGTTATTCGAGTCCTCTGGGTAATCGGAAAAGTGGGAGGCTTGTGCGCACGTAATCCGGATAAATATACCATCTGCTACGTGCGTGGTAGATGACCGTCCTTAGTCGGCACTGGTTGCCCAGCGGTCTCATTGTTTTATGTGTGGTCTTTTGTGTTCCATGTTTCAACGCCTCTTTATGTGGTTATCTGCTCTGTATTTTTGCATTGGGTGTTTTGGAGGTTTGCATTGGGTACTGTAAGAGAGTGTTGTTGGAGATCCCCTCGTTTCTTTTCCGGTCTGATAAAGCAGATATGATACTTTTACCAAAGAGATTTTCACAAAGCTTTCGTTATTAATCTAAAGATAATGTTTATAATCCTTGACCAAAAATTATTCATGGTCCAGATTAACCGCTTGGCCGTTTCAAAGTTGAAAGTCTTTTCAATATAAGACTCTAATAAGAAATCAAACAAACAGTGCTATATAGAAGGCAATTAAAATCCCAAATTAGAGTCAAAGAGCAAATGTCAATCCTCATTGAAGATGAGATCATGTGTTCAGGGAGAGTATCCTGTGTGCAAGCAACATCCTTAACTTAAGCAATACGGATCCAACTTTAATACATTATGTGTTTTTTTTTTCGGAATACAGTACAATAAAATAATCATTTTCTAATGTAATAGGGTTCAAGCCTTTGGGGAGGAATGACTTGGGGTTTTCAATTACCTTTAATATTGAAAAATTAATCGGAGCATAGGTAATTTTCTCTTTGTTTTCTTTTGAGACTTTCGAAGTGATACCTTTTCGAAGTGAAGCCGGCAGAGCACGGACTGTATTACGCATGCCCTCTTTTTATATCCATTTACATATTCATCTGTGTCTCTGGGGCCTCTGCGTTTTGCGGTCTTGTTTGTGTGATGTCATCTTACAGTGAGGAGGTTGTTTTACACCACAATTGTACGTTCTTCGAGACCTCTGGGTAACTGGAGAAGTAAGAGGGTTGTGCGCACGTAATCCAGGATAACCACACCATTTGCTACTTGCGTGACAGATGGCCCTCCAGAGTCGGCACCGGTTACCCATTGGTCTCGTCGGTTTATGTGTAGTCTTTTGTGTTTGATGTTTACATGTCGTGTGTCTCTTTTACGTCTCGTGCTGTACTCGTCTTTTGTGTTTTTGCATCGGGTGTTTTGGTGTTTTACTGTTGATGCTCCAACGGGGTCTTGTTGGAGATCTCCTCCCTTCTTTCTATGTGTAATAAGCATCTAGTAATCACAATTAAGCAAGACTGCAATTGATTTGATCCATGCAGAAAGGATATCACACGAGTTTTTTTTACTTCTTGCATATTCCTCGCGTAAAATCATCAAAATCTAAAAAAGGTTCCTAGCAGGTAAATGATGATTTGTTGGAACTAATACGTAGTATTGAATAACTTAACCGACGAGATATCCTAAATTGATGTATTGATTCGAAATAAATACGAGTCTTGTTCTGACATGACAAACAAAGGAGGAGATCTCCAACAACACCAGGTTACAGGATCTACATCAAAACTCAAAAACACCCAAATTGATACAGACACGCACAGAAAGAGACGCAAAAGATACAAGGAAGTTAAAGAAGATCCTGACGATAATCTCAACAGCACTCACAACAACGCACCAAATTGAACATCGACGGACCCCTAGCAAGCTAGAGGTGGGACCAGGTGCCCGGGAGGAGAAGGCATCCCCTGTTGGCTAGCCGCACCCGCCGTCGATGTTCATGCACGAAAATGAAAACAATTTATAATAAGAATGCACTGTCTGAGTTTATTTCTGTATAGAAAGTGCTATGGCGACCACATCAGGGAAAAATATTCAAAACACTTACTGTCAAACCCCTCGCGGGGAACTTTTGTACGAGCTCCACACGGCAAAGGGCATAAGTGTGACACAAATGAGTTAAAGAAGATCCTGACGATAATCTCAACAGCACTCACAACAGAGCACCAAATTGAACATCGACGGACCCCTAGCAAGCTAGAGGTGGGACCAGGTGCCCGGGAGGAGTAAGCATCCCCTGTTGGGTAGCCGCACCCGCCGTCGATGTTCATGCACGAAAATGAAAACAATTTATAATAAGAATGCACTGTCTGAGTTTATTTCTGTATAGAAAGTGCTATGGCGACCACATCAGGGAAAAATATTCAAAACACTTACTGTCAAACCCCTCGCGGGGAACTTTTGTACGAGCTCCACACGGCAAAGGGCATAAGTGTGACACAAATGAGTTAAAGAAGATCCTGACGATAATCTTAACAGCACTCACAACAGAGCACCAAATTGAACATCGACGGACCCCTAGCAAGCTAGAGGTGGGACCAGGTGCCCGGGTGGAGTAAGCATCCCCTGTTGGCTAGCCGCACCCGCCGTCGATGTTCATGCACGAAAATGAAAACAATTTATAATAAGAATGCACTGTCTGAGTTTATTTCTGTATAGAAAGTGCTATGGCGACCACATCAGGGAAAAATATTCAAAACACTCTCTGTCAAACCCCTCGCGGGGAACTTTTTTACGAGCTCCACACGGCAAAGGGCATAAGTGTGACACAAATGAGTTAAAGAAGATCCTGACGATAATCTCAACAGCACTCACAACAGAGCACCAAATTGAACATCGACGGACCCCTAGCAAGGTAGAGGTGGAACCAGGTGCCCGGGAGGAGTAAGCATCCCCTGTTGGGTAGCCGCACCCGCCGTCGATGTTCATGCATGAAAATGAAAACAATTAATAAAAATCAAATTCAAGGAATTGTGGTCCCCCGCTTTTGGGTGTTTGTCTTTAAAGAAATGCTTACAGACATCCCCCCATTCTTAAGTTTAAATAATATATCTCATATATTATCAACATTCTAAATATGAAAGATTAACTCCAAGAAAAGGTCAAAAGGTACAAACTTTTGTTTTGTTTCCAAGGGACAGGGCTTATAAAAAGGTATGCACATGTGAAATATTTAAGACCTATGATTTAAATTATAATCAAAAACTTATGGTCGAGGTTGAAGTTTTTAAATGTGGGTCAACCTCCATGGACAAGGTCACAAGGTCAGGTTGTTGTTACCAACAGAAAGGTCTCGTCACAAGGAATACACATGTGAAATGTGAAAGCCCTATCATTTTCCATTAAAAAGTTATGGACAAGGTTATAGTTTTTTGAAAAGTAGGTCGAACTCAAAGGTCAATGTTACAAGGTAAAAAATTTTGGTATCCATGGAAAGGTCTTGTCACAAGGAATACACATGTGAAATATCAAAGCCCTATCACTTTCCATTCAAAAGTTATGGTCAAGGTTATAGTTTTTTGAAAAGTAGGTCAAAGTCCAAGGTCAAGGTCACAAGGTCAAACATTTTGGTATCCATGGAAAGGTCTTGTCACAAGGAATACACATGTGAAATATCAAATCCCTATCACTTACCATTCAAAAGTTATACACAAGGTTAAAGTTTTTGTGACTGACGGACAGGCGGACAGACGGACGGACAGACGGACAGACGGACGAACCGGTTTTAATGTCCCCGCGCTTTCGCGAAAGCGGGGGACAATAAGCATGCACTGTCTGAGTTTATTTCTGTATAGAAAGTGCTATGGCGACCACATCAGGGAAAAATATTCAAAACACTTACTGTCAAACCCCTCGTGGGGAACTTTTGTACGAGCTCCACACGGCAAAGGGCATAAGTGTGACACAAATGAATTAAAGAAGATCCTGACGATAATCTCAACAGCACTCACAACAGAGCACCAAATTGAACATCGACGGACCCCTAGCAAGCTAGAGGTGGGACCAGGTGTCAGGGAGGAGTAAGGAACACCAACTCACACCACCGAAACATCAAACACAAAAGACCACACATAATCCAACGAGACCAATAGGCAACCGATGCCGACTTCAGGCGGCCATCTGCCTCGCAAGTTACAGACGGTGTCGTTATCCGGATTACGTGTTCACAACCCATTACGCAGAGGTCTCGATAAGATTCATGTTGGAACCGTTAAGTGCATGTTATTTGATTGATTAATGGAATTGAGTAACTGATGCAGCCCGAAAGGTTCACTTACAAAGGAAGCCGTCATCAAATATACCCTATGTATGACAAATATGGATAATGACCATATCTCTGTATATAGCACAGAATCGATAATTCAGAAAATCAGAAACCGAAGGCATACAAAATCAGGATAAAAAAGGAACCAAAGCAAACAAACAAAAACCTCCACCACATGAAAAGAAGCAAACCCCCGATATGGGAGTGAGACCAGGTGCCCAGGAAGAGAACGCATCTCCTGCTTGCATGCAACACCCGCCGCTTCAATTCGGTAGAACTATCACATCCGGTTTTTTCCATTTCGGAAGACATAGAGTACAATCTTTGGCTGGATGGCCCAAATGGTCTATGACAAAATATCATCCACCATTCTTGAAAGTGGGACATCATAGTGTATGACAAATTCTCCATATCGACCGTAGAACTTCCTCAGTGACGATGTTAGTCGGTCACAAACATATCCCTGACTGAGAAGCTTATCTGAAAGACGCCTAGCTCTGAGAACAAAATTCGTAGTATCAACATCAAGTTGAGCATCGACGGACCCCAGGAAGCCAAGGCGGGACTAGGTGCTCGGGAGGAGAAATCATCTTTGCTATCCGCACCGGCCGGCGATGGTCAAGCACGCAAATGAAAACAATATCTAAAATACATGAACTGTCTGAGGTTATGTCTATATAAAAAGTGATATGGCGACCATGTCAGGGAAAGACATTTGAAACACTGTCCTGTCTCGGGGAACTTTTGTACGAGCTCCACATGGCCAAGGGCATGTGTGCAACAGATGAGATAAAGAATATCCTAACGACAATATAAACATCACTCACAACAGAGCACCGAATTGAGCATCGAAAGACCCCCAGCAAGCCAGAGGCATGTCTGGTGCATGAAAATTGGTTGGAAATTTCTTCAAGAAGGTATAGAGTTGGAACTCTTCCGAATTATTGTGTATGATTCATTGTCCCTAACACCTGCACTTTTACGAATATAAAAGAATGGTAAGGGAAATATAAGATATGAGTTGCAAACTAAGTCCAAATAAGAATTTCTGTCAGGTTGGAAAACTTATTAAAAATAAGAACGATGTTTTTGCTCAAAATTAGCGTTTTCATCATAGAAATCATAGGAAACGGAACTTTTTTCCAACATTCCCCCTCCGTTCATCAGAATGTCAAATATGGATAATGACCATATCCCAGTATACAACACAAAATCGCCAGGGAGGGACAGGGAGGGACGGCAATGTCCAAGACACGAAGACGATAAAAGGGGAGAATGGATGACTATTTCAGAATTAGTGTTTAGAGCGGCAAGGTAGAACAAAATGGCTAATTTCTACTTTTATATCATGAAACAATCAATTCAGTGTGTGTGGAGATCAAATATCTAACCGTAAGGAATGAAAAAAATCATAATATTTCCGCACTGTCTGAACGCTACATAAGTGGTTATGAGTACATGAACGAAATAAAACCGTTTTCAGTTTCCGGATTGCGTATGTGATGCAGTGTAAGAATGAGTTGTATTCAAAATAAGGTGAATATTAGCTTTAAACGCGAGTCCTGTAGCATCCTGCTACGTCTTTCGATGTATATTTGGACAAGTTTCACACTCTTTGGCCATGTAACATTTTTAAGATTAAAGATAACTGACGGAGTTTAAGTACCCGAAACGTGCATGTCTGGTCCATGCTGCAAATGTATTTATCTGTTCTTAAATGATGCCATTGAATTTGAAGACGTTTAAGATTTCAATAACGAAACCAAGATCGGCGTTCCATTTTCTCTTTCATCTATATGAATCAAGACGATGTTTTTTCAGCTTTATAAAAAAATACTATTTTCTTATTTTGGATACAACTCGTAGTTATGACATCCTCCCACTGCCTTCTCGACTATGGGACTGAATAACTGATGGGTACTTCTGTAATGTTTACTGCATCACATTTCCCTTTTTGTGATGAATAATCGTTATCACACAAAATTATAGCAAAAACCGAATGCTCTGCGTTGCGAGATTACCTACCGTGCTTGTGTAACTGCTTCCTGCAAGGTTCGTGAAATTCTGTGCAGCGGTTCCAGTGATGTCGAAAATATGCCAGTCAGTCAGAGCCCTCGGTGGCCATTTTATTCTAATCGGCACGAAAAACACAATATGGTAGAGGACCTTGAGTACTAGCTTCATGCAAATTTCGCAAGATTGTGTGAAATTGCATCAGCCAACCACAGCCCTCGACGGCCATATTTCTTGACCGATTATCATGCATGAAAAACACAAACGGGACAGAGGACCTTGAGTACTAACTTCATGTAAGCTTTTCTGAAATTCTGTGCAGCGGTTGCAGAGGAGAACTCAAAATTTCGACAGCCAATTAGAGCCCTCGTTTGCCATATTTGTTGAACGATCCTCAAAAAACCCACATAAACTTGGTTGAGGACCTAATTAGAGTACTAGCGTTATGTAAGATTTCGTGAAATTCTGTGCAGCGATTGCAGAGGAAGGGTCGAAAATGCGTCAGCCAATCAGAACCCTCGGCTGCCATATTTGTTGACCGATCGGCGCGAAAAACACAAACTTGGTAGAGGACCTTGAGTACTTACTTCCCGTAAGATTTTTTGAAATTCTGTGCAGCGGTTGCAGAGGAGAATCGAAGATGTACAAAAGTTTACACCGGCTGGACGGACGACGGACGCAGCGCTATGGCAATAGCTCAGTTGAGCTTCACTCTAACGAGCTAAAAATGAAGTAGATAGTGGTCTGAACATTAAGTAGGAGAGGGTGTTTCACGCAAGAGGGATTACCGGAGCACTAACGATAATCATTAGAACTCATCATCTTTCATGAGTACTTTGATTGGAGTTGTACATAACGCCCTGTATATAGGCAGACTGTAGCTAACGAAGTAGTCACCTCTACTCTCAGACCCGTTCCAGACATGGAGAATTCTGTCACTTATATCAGAATGCAGATTGAACCCTACATGCAAAGCTTGGTTAGGTGCTTGTACTGGATCAATTCACTTGTACTGGATTAATACATTTATTCATTATATGAATTTCCTTACTTGTTGGAATGCGCATGTCTTTGCACAAATATAATCATATTACATGTACAAGATTGTTTTCAATCTTGATTATTTGTGGAAAAAATATGCACTCTGGATATTCGATATTTAATCATTGATAGATTTAAGTTCACTCTACATTATATTACCTCTTGTGGCTTTTCCCTATAATAATGTATTACGTAAAGTCGAAAAAGGTTAAGGTGATAGTCTATAGCCGAGCGCGCCTTCAACAAACCCCCGGGAGATCTGCACGTTCATGTGAATTATTAACATCTTAGGGAGTAACCAAGGAATCAGAGCTGTCATTAACGTAATTTCTATTGCACTAATGGACATTTTTCATGTCGACGAACGTCGATATTCGCACTATGCACATTGCACTGAAAGAGGTCATATAACAGAAACGGGTTAAAGAGGCAGATATGAACACACTACAGATAAAAGTGTTGGGAGTCTCCTTCCCCATTTCGCCAGTTCAAAGTAGAAAAATATTATACATTTTTTTGCAAATCCGTCAATATTTTGCATTAACACAGTCCCTTCGAACTGCGAAGCCCAAAGCGCGCAGTCCAGGACCTATGAAAAATGCCAGATACTTAACTTAGATATTGTGGAAATCTAAAATCGTGTACAGAAATGAACCCCATATGTCGAATTTCTCGAAAAACGTTTAAAAAATTAAGTAGATGTTGGTCCGAACATACAATAGGAGGGGTATTAAATGCAAAGTGGAGTACCAGAGCACTGAAGATAATCATTGGAATTCATAATCTTTCATGAGTACTTTGATTGGAGCTGCACATAACGTCCTGTATATAGACAGCCGTAACTAACGATGTAGTCACATCTACTCTCAGACCCGTTCCAACCATGGCGAATTATGTTACCGATATCAGACTGCAAAATTCCGCCCTACATGCAATATTTGTTGAGGTGTTTGTAAAGTTATCCAATTGGACATTTTTCAAGTATACGTACTTCAGACTTCGAACTCCAGACATCGCACTTTGAATATTTTTCCCTGACATGGTCGCCATAGCACTTTCTATATAGACATAACCTCAGACAGTACAGTGCATGTTCTTATATGTTCCTTTTATTTTCGTGCATGAACATCGGCGGCGGGTGCGGCTAGCCAACAGGGGATGCTCACTCCTCCCGGGCACCTGGTCCCACCTCTGGCTTGCTGGGGGCCCGTCGATGCTCAATTTGGTGCTCTGTTGTGAGTGCTGTTGGGATTATCGTCAGGATCTTCTTTAACTCATTTATGTCACACTTATGCCCTTTGCCGTGTGGAGCTCGAAAAACAGTTCCCCGCGAGGGGCTTGACAGTACGTGTTTTGAATATTTTTCCCTGACATGGTCGCCATAGCACTTTCTATATAGATATAACCTCAGACAGTACAGTGCATGTTCTTATATGTTCCTTTTATTTTTGTGCATGAACATCGACGGCGGGTGCGGCTAGCCAACAGGGGATGCTCACTCCTCCCGGGCACCTGGTCCCACCTCTGGCTTGCTGGGGGTCCGTCGATGCTCAATTTGGTGCTCTGTTGTGAGTGCTGTTGGGATTATCGTCAGGGTCTTCTTTAACTCATTAAGGGGTCATATTGAAATAATCAAGTGAAATTAAAAATGTTAAATATGAACACAAGATTTACGAAATTACGCTTGGGAGCTTTTGATATATTTTTATTCATAAATAGAAATAAATAAACTCTCATACAAAGTATTCTAGGTTCATCGGGATAACATCACAATTTTTACATTTGTGACATAGTCCCTTCCAAGTGCGGTGTTCGAAGCTGTAAGTCAGCAAACATGAAAAATGTCTAGTAAGATATTCTTACATAATACTAAACTTAATCAATTTGATGGACGTGAAAAACAATTTAGTTTTCATCGGATTTCATAGAAATTTGGAGCCGCGCAATCTCTGTAAAGTAAATACACAGATTAAAATTTTAGAACATAAAACCAGAGGGCGCTATTGAAATGAATTATAGCAGCTTATTAGAAACACTTTGGCTGGAGGCTTCATTGATGAGGATTTAATAGCCGAAGCACGTGTCTGAAGCATAATAAATTCGTTTGAAGTTTTCTTCAAGGAGGTATAGAGTTGGAACCCTTCCGTAAAAGACAGATATGAAGTTAAAAAATTCCAGTTTTGAGCTTGAAATCACTAAAACAATATCGTTTGGTAATTTTGATAGACATGAACGCCATGTAAGGGCAGACCTAGCCGCATCGTAAGAATGTTCCTTCACACCCACGACCGTCAATTCCTCCTCCGTAATGCATACATGTATATAGGCTATATATTAAACGTCAAATTCAATAGCATCATTCAAGAACAGATAAATTTGCAGCATCGAAGAGACATATTTCTACGTTTAAATGGCAAGATGGAGAAGAAGAGCTTAAGTCTTAACCCCTTTATCTCTTGTGAGTTCATATCTGCATCTTTAAACCGTCGTTCATATGATCCCTTTTCGTGCGATGTATGTGTAAAGATGAACCTTACCAAGTGGCTCGAGAAATGAGGATCTGAGGAGATCATTATTGACAGACAGTTTTACTATCAGGACGAGAAGTTCGTACCGGCCGAGGAGTGCGATTAGTGGTCCAAAACAGTTAGCTGGTTCTGCTCCATCATAGCACTGACCCAAGACAGATTTAACATGTAAATGTAGCTGTGATGTCCGTGATAGTTACATACGCATAGCTGGTCAGCCAGATTTCACCTTATGTTAATAGTTCAAGGTAGGATTTTGTGTCAGCGTGGTAACCTAGAACTTGACAAAGGGCTTAAGCGAAGCTTACGGGCCCTGAAATGGCAATGTTGTAAATATTTGATATTATACATATTCGTATATGTATGAATTCTTGAAAATTCAAGAAAAATAGAAGTATGTAAACTTATCCTGTGGCATTCTAGAAAAAAAGAACATGCTAAAATAGACAAAAATGGACATTTGTAACTAATAAAACTAACAATCCAAAGAATGCTTGTGCTGCATGTGAAGCGGATTATTTTCAAAAAGTGCATCAAATATATAGGTCAAGGTCACTTGGTATTTATGTATTTGTATGAATAGGAAAATATTGTTAAATAAAATTCACGTGCGAAATATTAAACCTCTCAATTACCAATTTTAAAAAGATATGATCAATCTTTCATTTTCAGAAAAGGTCAATCATCTAGGTCAAGGTCACTAGGTAAAACTTTATGGGAATAAGAGAAGGAGTTATCATAAGAAATACATTTATGACATGTTAAAGCTATATCACTAACCAATCAAAAGATGAAGCCAGTATGTTTTTTTTTAAAAGTAGGTCAAATACATAGGTCAAGGTTACTAAGTTAAAGAATTATGGTATGTGTAGAAAGGTCTCATCAAAGCCCTATCACTTAGCAACAAAAAGATAAAGCCAATTTTTTGTTTTGAAAAGTAGGTCAAAGATATAGGTAGAGGTCATTAGGTCAAAGTACGTGTTAAAGGGCTCATCACAAGGAATACATATGTGAAATATGAACGCCCTATCACTTACCAATCAAACGTTATGGAATGTGACACCCAAAGTTCGACAGACTGACTGAAGGACTGCGGACAAAGTGATCCCTCAGTGTCGCTACGCTTTGCAGGAGACACAAAAACCGAGAAGACCAAAATCTTCGATTACGGGGGCATAAAAAACGGGAATGTCATTTCGCTCTGAGGTCATCAAATACACCTTGTACACAAAAAATATCAAAAATCTGACACATGTCGTTTCCAAACATGTCTGATATTTAGGTTTTTACATAAAATCCATATTAAAAAGTATGAAAAAGAGATTATTTCATTCTATGAAAGGCAGTCATGTCATACATAAGGAGAACTACATTTTTTGTTAACATGATTGCTGACCAAGTGACATTTTGACCTTATAATCTTGTATATAGTATTTAGATAATAGAAATGAAAACATAACTCTTTGATACTCTTCGTATTTATTCACACATTCCAAATAAAAGAGTACTACATTTTTAACCTTATCCTTACAGTATTGAACTTCATTTTGGACTCTGACTTGGATCTTTTATTATCATATGTATAATCAATAATTGTTATTGAACATTTCCATATGCATGTATAGCACATATATACATAAGTCTGCACATGCGCAAAAGGGAGAATTATTTCGTTCCCTCGCAATATTATTTCGTTCCCACGCAATATAATTTCGTTCCCACGCAATATCATTCCGTTCCCACGCAATATTATTTCGTTCCCTCGCAATAGGGAACGCAATATTTATTTCGTTCTCTCGCAATATTATTTCGTTCCCTCGCAATAATATTTCGTTCCCACGCAATATTATTTCGTTCCCTCGCAATATTATTTCGTTCCCTCGCAATATCATTTCGTTCCCTCGCAATGATATTTCGTTCCCACGCAATATTATTTCGTTCCCTCGCAATATTATTTCGTTCCCTCGCAATAATATTTCGTTTCCACGCAATAATATTTCGTTCCCACGCAATATTATTTCGTTCCCACGCAATATTTATCTCGTTCCCTCGCAATATTATTTCGTTCCCTCGCAATATTATTTCGTTCCCACGCAATAAATTTATTTCTCACACGGCCCTTTACGGCCACCGTATATATGACATCAGACAAAACTACAAACCACAAAAACTACACGATAAAAATCACTAGAACATCATACAAAACAATCGAAACAGACGCACAACACCATCAAACATTAATGACAATACATAAAAGGAAGGAGACCAATGTGCACCCGGCGCCGACATTGGACGGCCATCTGCAATAAGCAAATTGTGTGGTTTTCCGGATTACGTGCGCACAACCCTCTCGTTTATCCGGATATACAGAAGTCTCCATAGACGCACAATAGTTGTATAAACACAAAACTCCTCACTGTAAGGTGACGTCACAAACAAGACAGTTAAACGCAGCGGCCTTTTGAAACACAAAATCTATGTAAAAGGATATAACAAATTCTATGGCATGCGTATAACAGTCTATGCTCTGCTTTCTCAAGCGAGCTCAAGATAAATCACCCGAGAAGTCTAAGTTTCAGACATGACAGAGAATTAGGACCAATTAACAATAGTAAATTTCAATTGATTGGTAGCAAAGATACTTTCCTTTATTCCTATACCCTTTACTTTTTCAAGGTCATTGACATCGAGGTCAAGGTCATTTCAATTTCAATGTTATAATTTCACTGAAATCTGCAATTTTCCATTTTTGTATGTCAATCTTTATTTGCGTTTTTAGGGTAATGATGAATGGAGTAAATGTTCATAAATTTTTAATTTATAAGGAAAGAAAAACGTGCAATTAACATGACTGTCAATTTTCTGACAGAAAAAAGAATTTTGATCAAAAAGTAAGAAATTGATATATTTGACACCTTTTCCCTTCAAATGTATGCATGGGATTGAGTTTATCAGAGATACACAGCTCCTGTGCAACTTATCCCTATGAGTAAGAGATATATTAAATACTATATTGTATAAAACAAATTTTGATAAAATGTCATCTGTTTTCTTAAATAAGGATTTTCTATTCTCATAGAAATCACATTAATTTTGTAAAATTGGGTCATTTACAAAACAGTGACCTTGACACAAGTTCGAATGACAATGGAATGTTTTCAAAGTCAATTGTAATTGAAATGTCTAGTAATTGACAATCTCATTAAGTTTCTTCTGCATGGTTAATTCAAAACAATTAGAAATGGAACATATACTCCATGTATAGAAAGATAGAACTAAATATTGCCATAGTGACCGTTTTTGATGTTCTTTTTAATTAAAATGATATATTTACCGACTCTCATTTTTACATTTTTTAAAAGTTGAAGGGTGATAACTTTAAGATGAAATAAAGCTGAACTCCACTTAACCCTGCTGATCTAATATTACATGCTGTAAACTAAGCAAATTAAAGCAAAAATAGGCACTTTCAAGTAAAAAATATGCCCCTTTCTGAGCTTGTTTAACACTCTCCTAGACCACTAATATGAAAAATATTGATTGATGGAGCGCATTTCTTTTCACTTATTTACACATAAGGGGATACAATGATTTAATTTTTTTGAAAAATCAGACATTGTAACCTTGGCAACGGCAACTTAAATTGCAAAACTGAAGACACTTTGATTTAACGCAGGGGCCCGATAACACACAAATTGATATGTAAATGGATAAAAAAAAACAGATCAGGGGCCCTGTCTTCTTTCAAGAGATTTGGACAGCGCCGTCCATGGAGTCCTGTCGTCACAGTCAGGCAGAGTGTTATTCATAAGAATACACTACAATACCAGGGCCCCAACCATCTCTCCTCTCTGAATATTTGT
Organism: Pinctada fucata; assembly: GCA_028142955.1. Classification (NCBI taxonomy): domain Eukaryota; kingdom Metazoa; phylum Mollusca; class Bivalvia; order Pterioida; family Pteriidae; genus Pinctada; species Pinctada fucata. The sequence goes on along the minus strand of AP027114.1, from coordinate 8,997,905 downwards.
CGGACTCCCTGAGCGATCATATGCTGAGCAAGGACTGTCTTTCGTATGGCTTCTGTTTTTTTTTAACCATTTACATATCCATCTGTGTGTTATTGGGCCCCTGCGTTAAATTGATGTTCTTTCAGCATATCGACGACTTAGCCTTACATGGCTTATCCGAACGTTTCATCTCTAATATTATGTAAATTAATTCTAAGGACACCTAGTAAGTTATGTGTCCGAAGACGCAACATGATGTGACCCTTTTATAGTATGCGACGTCCCAACTTGTAGGTATTTCGAGTGTTGTCCATCTTAGAAAAAGACTGCCCGACAGGAAAGAAAGCGAACTCCCAATATGGGAGTGAGACCAGGTGCCCAGGAATAGTCAGCATCTCCTCCTTGCATACAACACCCGTATGTTGGAGAAATGAAAGTAGAATTTCAAATTCTGTTATTTACTTATTGAACATCGAAACGTCATTTATTTCGTCTGCTATGATTACATGTACAATACTTTGAAATTTAACAAGTCTACTCAAATTAAATATTTATATGCTAATTTTCTTTGCGCACTTCTTCTCACGAATATAAGCCCGCGTAGAAATATACAGATCTGTTTATTATCCGTTATGTGTCATACGGATAAGATTCCATTCAGAAACATAACTCCCAATACACGTCGCTACCAGGGAGGAAGTTTGTAAGTGTTTTATATAGAAATGGCCTCAGACAGTGCAGTTAATGTTTTTATTGTTTTCATTTTCGTGCATGAACATCGACGGCGGGTGCGGCTAGCCAACAGGGGGATGCTTTCTCAACCCACTTGACACTTTCGGAGACCATTAATCAGTACGCTTTTCATCAGAATAAGCTGAATGGTTGTAAAAAGGTGCCATATTTATAATCATTAGCCCATGTGCATTTTAATCGACAAAAGAAGTCAAAGAAATCAAGAATGATAAACACTTTAGTTACAAACTATATCAAAGTAGTGAAGTATTTAAAAGTGACACGTTTTACATAAAAAGGTCGGAGGCACATATATGATATTTTGACAAATATTCCGCATGTCAGAGCACAAAAATCTATAATTTTGAGTTATTAAAAGAATGTGTAAAACAATGGAGCATTTCTGACACAGTTTTAATGGATGCATCCAAAATCTAGCTAAAGGTGTGTAACCAAATACCATTATATTAGAACTATAACATATGTTATGTTCTAATTCGTTCTACTCAAACGAACATAAATCATTTAAAAGATAAATAACACATGTATTGGAGTAGGAGGCGAAGCGCTCAGATTTATTTACATTAAATTACAAAGACAATTATCGCGAATCATCGTCAACATCATCGTCATTATCAAAGTCCATCAAAAACGTCTATTAAAAACATCATGGTCATTTCATAACTATAATAGAAAAATACATGAGTTAGCAATATATCAAAAATCAGAGATAATTCAATATATTACTAGGACAAATGTATGTACTATAGAGGGAGGGTGGGAGGGGTTCGAGGAAAAGCGTGTTAGTGCTTCAAATCTGAGCCTTCGAATGACCTTATAAATTCCTTACTCACTAAACTGACCACTGATCAGTAAATATCCAATCAGAATATCCGTAACAAACCCCCGTTTACTCTACCGTAACATCACATGTTCAATAACTCTGTTAAATACATTTATGTTCTAATTCGTTCTACTCAAACGAACATAAATCATTTAAAAGATAAATAACACATGTATTGGAGTAGGAGGCGAAGCGCTCAGATTCGATGACAAAGAAGAGACAAATTAAAGATCGGCACTACAATCTTAATGTGATTTTTTTTAAATACCCAAATTTTTTGACACGGACAATTTTTCCTCTAACCCCTCTCTAACATATCCATCTTTTGCTTTGTCTGACTTCCATCTACCGTGCTTTTTGAAAGTACGATCACTGACCCCTGCAGCAGCAGCTGCGGTGGCGCCACCTGATCGTAAGCTATGTAGTACAAATTTGGAGCAGTCCAGACCAACAGATTTTAAACAAAACAAAATAATTTCTCTAGCTATAGTGTAAGACAATGGTTTGTCAGTTTTTCTTAATTGATAAGAATGTGTCTTTTTCATAAAGGTTATCTGGCGAAAAAAGATATTCAGAAGAAGAAGACTCAATATTAGCTAATTTCAGATATCTTATCAACATGGCAACTGGGCATGTTTTATTGCCAGTCTTTGTGATAAAAACATCAGATCCTTCGTTATATTTATCTGTCTTACTCTTTGGCAGAAAAATGGTAACATGGTCATCGTAAAAAGAGATGTGTGATCTTCTAATGTGAATAATCTCTGAAAAACGTAGGAAACCTGCATATCCAAGCAAACACATAGTAATAAATCTTAAATCACTAAGGTTACATGAGTCTTGACCATATTTCTCCACTAAAATAAGTAAATATTCAGGAGAGATAGGTTCCTTTTTAACAATAGGTTTACTGGTCTCTCTTATGGCGCCTTCTCTGCACTGTTTTACCAAAGAGGACTGACAGGGATTCTCAAGTCCGGCCAATGAATGAGCCCAAGAAATGGCACACACTGCTTCCTCTATCTTGGAAGCAGATTTAAATTCCTGACTAAGATGAATGATATATAGAGAAACAGACATATCTGATGCAGGTAGGTAATCGAGTTTCCCTTTTTGAGATACACACCATGTACAGAATTTGTTAAACGCATACCTATATTTAGCTCTAGTTGAGGGTACCTTTGACATCATGCAGTAATCCGGTAGACGGGTTGATAACCTCCTTAGATAAGCATCATCCGAGAAGAGATCTGAATTCCTCCATCTGCCTACTTTGAAGATCTCTGCGAAACGTAAATATGAATGATGAAGATAAGTTTACGAAAGACTTTTTTTTTAATAATACATCTGCAGTGCAATAATCAGCACCAGGACCGAAATACAACCTATTATAGTCTATATAAATATACAAACTTCTGCAATGTGCTCTGCACACCAGGATCTAAAATTCACCATATATACAAAACATACTTCTGCAATGTACCAATGCACACCAGGACCTAAATTCACAATACAATGTATATATCCATAATTATTTTAGTAATGTTCAATACATCTGAACTTCTTCAATGTGCCCATGCACATCAGGCTCTACAAATATATGTACAATGTCAATGATAAAAGCGAACTGTGAAAATCATCTAAAAGTTCATAATCTGATCATCTGCAATGTGCAGCTGCACACCAGGGCCTTATACGAGTCAACAGCAAGGTCTAGCATCCAATCTCACAGCTAAAATACTTGAGTAAAACTTCTCTGAACTGAATACAGAATTTTTGTTGTTCCCTTGTTTCAATATTTCATTAGGATTGTGAAATTCAATCATATCTTTGACATAAACTTTGAAATTCGATTTTTCGTCAAAAAGAAAACTCCAAAAATAAGAAGACGGCCAATTTGGGACAATTAGAGTCCCAAAACTATGACAAGAGACTAAATGTAAAATACATTTCCCAATGAGGTTTATTGGTGGGACCAACCAATTATTCTCGCCGTCCCAATCCCGATTAAAGCAGTCTACGCCCTCGGTACCCGGATTCCAAAACAACGAGTTAAATCGCTGAAGCTTAGAATTATTGAAATTTGCGAATCGGTCTATGGTGTATGGTCCCCATAAATGGTACATAAACTGGAAAAAAATCATCTGTAACTCCCCAATCTTCACAATCTACAATTCTACTCATGTAATCTGCCTTACAATTCTGTTCTCTAGGAATCCATTCCATTTCCAAGGTTATGCCATAATTTAAACAAGTTTTGAAAATAGAAAAAGCGATATCCTGTAAGTCATGCTTCATAGTAGACTTTTTTCACCGTGACGAACTTCGCACTTCGAACTTCGTACTTCGCACTTCGAACATTGAAGAAAAAGTGGCGTAGCTGGCGTTCGCGTATAAACTCATAAGCGGAGTCATCTATATTTTGATTAGTATACTCAATGGAATGGTTTATTGGTTTTCCTGTACAACTGGTGCGTTTTTTCGGTAACCAACTTATGAAATTAAAGTGCGAAGTTCGTCACGGTGAAAAAAGTCTACTACCACTCTCTACAATTTTCACACAGTTCTGATTATCTGTGAACCACTTTGATGATTTTCCTTTTAAACTGCCCGAAAAGGAGCGTAACCCGAGCTCAATGGCCTTAAGCTCCCTCCAAGTGGAGGATCTACAGCTCTCATCTCCATTCCACATACAATGAAAAATCTTTTGATTAATTTCTAAAGTATATGCAGCTCCTGCTACATCACTAGCGTCAGAATAAATAACAAGATTTTTCTTCTGATAAGAATGCAGACATCTAACATTATAGGTCCTAATACATTCTTTCCAAAAACGTAGTTCTAATAGAACTGATTCTAAAGCAGATGTATCAAGTTTTCTATCCCATTCTACTCTAGATTCTATAGCAAAATGACATCGTCGTGTCATGAGTCGTACAATATTTCCCATAACTGGGGACATAGAAATAATTTTGCCAACGACTTTTGCAAGACATCTAGCCGAAACATTGGGTAAAAGCGCGATAACTCTATCTAAAGATATTTCTGTGTCTATAATTCTGCGCTCAGGAATTTGTAAAGTGAATTCGACAGAGTCCCAAAGAAGACCTAACCATTCTAGTTTTTGAACTGGTTCAAACATAGATTTTTTCTCGTTAATGAAAAAGCCTGCTTGAAGAAAAGAATTCTTTACAAAAGTAGTAGCTCTAACACTGAGATCTTTCGTATCAGAGATCAAAAACCCATCGTCTAGGTACAAAACTATCTTTAGATTGTTTCTTCTCCAGAATTTAACTAACGGTCTCAAACATTTTGTAAAGCAGAAAGGTGCTGAAGAAAGACCGAAAGGTAAAACGGTGTAAACATAGAAAATCCCATTCCATGAAAAACCTAGATACTTCTGAAAAAATGGATTTATATCAATATGATGATAGCCGGATGTAAATCAAATTTCGTGAGGAAGGAATCTTTTTCAAAGTACTGAATAGCAATCTTCCAATCTTTAAATTAAATTTTTTCTTTTTGAATGAATTTGTTCAGGATACTAAGATCGAGGATTAATCTTTTCTTTTCTCTATTTTCTGCAACGCTCAAAGGGCTAACAACAAACGGTTTACTAGGAACCTTTACTACTCTACCTGAATCGATTAGTTCTTGAACTGCCTCTGACACAAAATCTTCATTCATAATGGCTGATTTATTATTCTTAAAGAACATGCTTGGAGGTTCTGAACTAAAAGGTATGGAGTAACCGTTTTGAATAACAGAAATGACAGAATCGAAAGCATTTGTTTTTCCAATAACTGAGATTTCGAAATAAGTTTTTCTTGACCCTGCCTTCATTTTCAACCGAACATTTCTCTGTTTTCTGAAGGAAACCTTCTAACTCAGAACCTAGAATTGTTTGATACTTATCATCATCACTTTTGGCCTGCAGAGGGCCCGCTACTGTCTGACTGCTGAGAGGTAAAGTTAAGGGGGCATCTGCTTTTCCAGTGGCCAGTCTGGTAACATTTAAAGCACAGGTCTGTGGGCTGGGGGTCCTGCGCGAGCCCCCGCCGACACGAAAGGGCTGCAAGGAGCTGTGAAGATGATATGGAGCGCCAACAGAATAATTCTGAGATAGCTGAGCAGCCGAGCCTGCCGCTGCCGGAACGGTCCTCTGATATGGGTGTGGTCGTCCTCCCCTTCCACGTTTAGCGGCCTGTAGAGCTCTAGATTCTGCATTTCTGATGCGTTTATCATCGTCTGAGTCGTCGGCGACGTCGTTGAGTTCATACTCGGACACTGTTTTCCATCCTGCGGGGCTGCCATCCGCGATTCTTATAAGTTTATTGCGTTTACGTAGCTTATCTTTTATTTCTCGAATCAAGGCAGATAGTGAAGGGTTGGAAATCTGACCCTCCAAGTTTTCAAGGTCCTCAAGGATTTCCTCGTTGAAGGAGTATTGAATTTTATTACCTTCTCCTTTCAGCTTACTGGCGGGATTCTCCTTAAACTTTTAAAATAGAGTTTTAACGTTAGCCTGCTGGTCAGTGAGGAGTTTTTGAGCTAAGTTGGAGAACTGATTGTCCAAAACTGTTCGAAATAAACTAATGGCATAAGCAAAATCAGAATTATTAGATGAAAGGCCTTAAGTTTTTCCCCCAGACTTACTACTATCGTCCAGAAGCAAAATATCCTCGTGGTCGGACATTGAGGAGAGTCGAGGAAATGCGTGTTAGTGCTTCAAATCTGAGCCTTCGAATGACCTTATAAATTCCTTACTCACTAAACTGACCACTGACCAGTAAATATCCAATCAGAATATCCGTAACAAACCCCCGTTTACTCTACCGTAACATCACATGTTCAATAACTCTGTTAAATACATTATGAAGGCCCCTTTTATCTATCTCATGCTTTCGATTTGGATTTGTGTTTATGTTCTGAAGTAGAAGAGAGTTAAAGAAGATCCTGACGAAAATATCAACAGCACTCAAAATAGAGCACCAAATTGAGCATCGACGGCCCCTAGCAAGCTAGAGGTGGGACCAGGTGTCCGGGAGGAGTAAGCATCCCCTGTTAGCTAGCCGCACCTACCGTCGATGTTCATGCACGAAAATGAAAACAATATATAAAATACAATAGTGTGTCAATATAGAAAGTGCTATGGCGACGTTCGAAGATAAGAACAACGAGGAAGGAAAGCGTACATTAGGAACTTTAAGGAGAAAGTAAGTAAGATAAAGAAGATCCTGACGATCATATCAACAGTACTCAATATAGAGCACCAACCTAAGCATCGACGGTCCCCTAGCAAGCTAGAGGTGGGGCCAGGTGCCCGGGAGGAGTAAGTATCCCCTGTTTGGCATGCCGCACCCGCCATCCATGTTCACACACGAAACTTAAACAATATCTACAAAACATGCACTGTCTGAAGTAATGTCTATATAGGAAGTGCTATGGCGACCACGTCAGGGTAAAAAATATTCAAAACACTTACTGTCAAACCCCTCGCGAGGAACTTTTTTACGAGCTCCACACGGCAAAGAACATAAGTGTGACACAAATGAGTTAAAGAAGATCCTGACGAAAATCTCAACAGCACTCACAATAGTGCACCATGTTAAGCATCGACGGACCCCTAGCAAGCTAGAGGTGGGACCAGGGAAGAGTGATCGATGTTACGAAGTATTTGCTTATGACAGTACCATCGTGTAAAAACCAAGAACATAACTATAAGAGAAAAGGATTTACTTCCTACTTAATATTTACGTTTTTCCTTTGGGTCTTATCTTAAAATTTAATTTCTTATACGCTCATAAACTTATCAACGAAAATAAAGAACAGTTGCTTGCTTAAGTTGCTTATCTTCCTTTTACTAAGCGTAGCATCTTACTTAGGTCGAATCCAGTAAAAATCATCAACGTTTATATTTTTGGTGCGTTCTTACCTAATATATCTTTTAATTTGTAAAGAATTTGTATTAACGTTATAAAATTTTCAACTCATTATGAAAAGAACGTTTGTGTTTGATTATTGTTTGTTTTTCTTTCTGGCTTGCCGATAGATTTCTTAATTTCTAAAGGACGCAAAAACGAAAGAGTCGAAATTGGCCCTATATGTCGATGAAATCAATAGAATCCAGAATTTTGCATTTTGATTTTTGTCAAAAGACTTCAAAGTAAAGTGTGTTGTCATCTCCGTTGGTTGTCTAATTGTTCGGGTGAGTGATGATGAATTCGCAGCCCCCCCCCCCCCCCCCCCAATCAAATCAAAATAAAAACAAATACATGTAATAACAAGATGGGATTCTTTATAATTGAAATACAGTATCTGTTACAAAAAGAGAAGGAAGATATTTCTTAATCATAGCAAAATTAATAGAGACACACAATAAATAAACAAACAAACATACGATAATTTTTTGAAGAATTCTTCAATGCCTTAAATTCTATAATCAATATGTATCAATATTTTCAAAGAATATTTTTAAAGCATAAATATTCATGGGTTTAATAAAAATGCACAGGTATTATTTACAGCTAGTTGTTATTATTTTTGCTCGAATCGCATTAAATAAACATGTTTCTCGTGTGTAACCTGCCTTTATTTTTTTTTCTCTAACTGTATAATACCTTGAAATTAAACCGTTATAAAATTTTTCTGTTCCAAGAATACACTCATTCAATTTTTTTTCCCAACAAGTCTTTCTTTAGTCATTTTTCCCTTTGGTGCTTAAGAGTTATTAAAATATGATATATAATTATACTTACAATATAATTATAAATACACACAGACAGCACAAAAAAGGTACAAGCGGCTACAACACTAATATGAATATACACATATATATTGTTTTCCAAAACGAATTTGACACAAATTTAAAAAAAAATTGTTTTTCAGAAAAAACAGATGTCTCCCCCCTCCCTTTAAGTTACTTTGACCTTAGGCCAAGATGATGTGAAACCTTTGAGTCATGGGCAATACCATACTAAAACATAAAAGTGATTCATTATATTGTTTGAGGTAAAGTCCAAACATGATTAGCATATACATTTCATTATAAGCATATTTAGTGAAATTGACTTTGGTAACATGACCTTGGATATAGGTGATCTGAAACCTACATTGTATGGATCATGAGCAACAACAAAAAAAAAAGAATTAGTGATTCGATACACGGTTCAAAATATAAAGCCTAAACATGATAAATATAAACAATTTCAGCCTAGACATGATTAGCATATACAATTTCATTACCAAAGTAAGAAGTGACCTTAATCGTGTGACTTTGGGACAATGTGATAAGAAACATTTAGTCCTGAGAAACAACATACTAAAATAAGAAAACAATTGTAGGAAGGGTTCAGGAGATATAGCCCAGACAAGATTAGTACGTACAATTTCATTAAAAAGAACTAAATGATTTTGACCTTGGGCACATTACCTTGGGTCAAGATGATAAGAAACCCTCCAATCCTGAGCAACAGCATACTTAAGTATCAGAGTGATCCAGTATACGATTCCACAGATATAGTCAAGACTCAAAAGCATTTACAATTTCATTAAAAAATGTAAAACTTGACCTTGACCTTAGTCATATGACCTTGGATCAAGGTGGTGTGAAAACTCTGGGTCATCAGTACCATCATACTAAAATATGAAGTGATCCTATCACGGTACAAAAGATTAAGCCTGGACATAATACACATAATACAATTTCATTTTAAATATACTAATTGACCTTGACCTTGGTCACATGATCTTGAGTCAACGTGATGTGAAACCTATGGGTCATAAGGAACAACATACTAAAATATGAAAGCGATCGTGCAAACGGTTCATGAGATATAGCCCGGACAGGAATGCATGTACAATTTCATTAAAATTGTACTACATGACCTTGACCTTGGTCACATGACATTGGGTCAAGGTGATGTGAAACCATCGGGTCATAAGCAACAACATACTAAAAAAATGAAAGTTATCCGGCAAACTGTTCAAGAGATATAGCCCGGACAGGAATGTATGCATGATTTCATTCAAAATGCACTAAATGACCTTGACCGTGGTCACATGAACTTGGATCAAGGTGATGTGAAACCTTCGAGTCGTAAGCAACAACATACTAAAATATGAAAGTGATCGGGCAAATCGTTCATGAGATATAGCCCGGACAAGAATGCATGTACAATTTCATTAAAATGCGCTCAGTGACCTTGACCTTGGTCACATGACCTTGAGTTAAGGTGATGTGAAACTTTCGGGTCATAAGCAAGAATATACTAAAATATGAAAGTGATCGGGCAAACGGTTCAGGATATACAGTTATATATTAGGTTTACGACTGAGAACATATATCTGAGATAAACAGAAAACAGATGAAAACCTTATAACATTGTCATGATTATACGAAAAAGTTTAATGGTTAATGAAAGCTTTAGCAAAAATTACGAATGAATGAGAAAGCAACACATGGATAATATTATGTAGTTAAATACAAATCATGGAGAAGACAAAATGCTGGACCGGGTATGATATAATATAAGAATTTGTTTCTTCATTATCAGTTTTACGCAGGTCGATTTGACAGATGTGACGTCATTGTTTGAACAGATCTTTTAAACAGTGCTGGTGTTTTATGAGCATACTTTATGAGCATATGACGCCTACTGCTTCATTTTGATTACAGCTGTGATCGTTTTTCCCGATATAAAGACAGTCCTGTATTGCCAGCTCTGTTCCCACACAGTCGATGTTATCCATTAAAATTTTTAATGTATCTGATCCGAAAAATGCCCCTCGTTTGACAATTCCAGAGCTTCAAAAAAAGAAAAAAAATCCTTACTTTTCAAGTTATCTTCATATAAGCAAATGCTTAACTCTCTGACTTTATCAGCGCAGGTTAAAACTAGAGTGCAAACATCATTATAGGATGAAAAAATATAAAAAAAAATGACATGTAAATTTTGAAAAGGACAATGTGAATCCTAAATGGAAATATATTAACAACGAAACATTAACCATTAATTGACTTTCGTCTTCATTGACCAATAAATTCCGATCATTCATTAAAAACAAAACTGAAGTTTCTAAATAATTATCAATATAATCCGTATCATAATTGTCATTTTTTTTTATTCATTTTTAGTTTTTGAGCTTTAGTAAAATGTATTTTGCATTACATTTCTACAAATTGTACAAGACCTAAGGTAATTAGAGTTTGAAAAATGATCAATCAATTCGGGCAAGTAAAGACCCGACTGAACTCCCACGAATGGTAATTTGCATGTGCTAATGTTATTTTCAATATACGATGACCAACAAGAAAGAGGTACCATCTTTATTATTTACTTGCATATAAGATAATGTATGTACTTTGAAAATATCCAATACCTATATCCAAGTTGTCTACAGACGACGTCCGCTTCATTCGGTCCAAAGCTGTGATCGCATACGTTTCCCCATTCGTCTTCTATCCACACTCTTAGTATACCAGACATGGTATCGCCATTAACAAGTCGCACCAACTGTCTGTCTACAATTGATTTCATTTTGCATTATCTACGCATTAAGTTTATCTCTCTTATTTACTTAATATTAAAACCATAGCGTACTTGTCTAACACACATTAAGACGCTCTCCAAATACATCCCGTTTTTCAAAACTAAAATGCAATAAGAGTTAACTTCATGTGCGCCGAATGAAATAGGAACGATATTTTTCACTCTGTTATGATACATGTAGATCTGCTGGAAATAATTTGTTTTATATTTGAAAAGAGAGTTATGAAAGGTTTTATTGCATATTATAATTGATTATAATTTGATTGGATCATGCGACTCGGGGGATTACTGGACAATAAACCATGACTAGCTAGTTCTTGTTTTTAATTCTAATATGACTTGAAATTTTCTCCCTATATGTACCATAGAACACACCTGGTGTAAAATCTCCAACAAACTTCCACTCCGCTAAGCTCGGCCCATTCACGTGCTTTATTAGAATAGAAATAACAACTAGCTAGCCGTGATTCATTGTCCAGTAATTCCACTCGTCACATAAACCAATCAAATTATCACCTCGCCGCTCGGTGATAATTTGATTGGTTCATGCAACTCGTGGAATTACTGGACAATAAACCACTACTAGCTAGTTGTTATTTCTTAAGTAGTTGATCTCTGCTTGATCAATGGATGAAAACAAGTGTAACAAGTATGTTTCCATATGGATACGTACATCAGACATGCATGTTATGGCAAGCCAATGTGGACAAAAATAGATATTTCCTAATATTAGAAATTCATTTTCTAATATTAGAAATTCATTTTCTAATATGTGAATTAGAAAATACCTATTTTTATCCACATTGGCTTGCCATATGTTATGGATGTTTATACTATCTACTAACGTTCATGCAATAGGCTAAAAAAAAACTCATAAAAACTTTTTGCCACACATTTTGTTATTTTGATTTTTAGTAAATCATAAAACACAGGGCGAATGTTTTCAAATAAAATATGTTTCAATACTTTTGAGGTATGTGTTAAAACCTAAAATTATAATAACGTTTGTCATTCTTGATCGAAAATTTTATTAATATAATTTTCATAAAACTAAAGGTCCGATCCCTATTCTTCTATTGGAAATAAATTACGTTTCAACTAAAAGTTGTTTTGTTGCCTGTATAGGTAATACCCATGTACTATCTGAATGGCCTATTCTGAAAAGAAAACATTTGTACTGACAATTGATCTACGGTACTTACTTCTTATTATTGTTTGGAGCAGCAAGTAATGACTTGTGGATGAATTCATTTGGACATTTGTGCATCTTTCATTGACAACTGTAATGTCCTTTTCTAAATCTCTAATTTCCATTGTTAGTGATGCATTGATATGTTCAAGATTATCATTGACTTCATCCAAGCTTGAAATAGAATTATTCAATTTATATAATTCAAGAAAAATTCTGAAAACATTCTTATTCAAGTAATCAACCATTCCCGCCACGTATGTATTTATCTCCAAGGGTTGACACATCTTAATTACGTTTTGAAGATACCCAACGCTTTCCTTCATTTTCAAATGCATAGCTTTCTCCAAGGATAAAACACTTTCATTCAAAATATTGTTTTGTATCTCGAGAGTACGAAGCTTCTCAAATTTTGCATGATAACGTTTCTGTGTACGAATGATGCCTCTGTTCATAGATCCATATCGATGGTACAAATCCATTATAGTTTCATTATTTGAAGAATATAATAACCAGAGTTTTTCTTGAGAATTGTTCAATTGATCAATCTTATGAAATATTTCGTCTTTTGTTTGATTGATAGCAATATCGGTGTAGTCAAGGGCTCTCTCCTTAAGTTCAATTTTTTCTTTATCGTTCTGTTCCTTTACATCGGTTTTTGTATAAATGTCCTGAAAGTTTTGTTGAGGAGCAACGAAATTTTCTTTAAAAAGCTCACTTCCGTTCTCAGTCGATGCTGATCTTGAAGTCATCGCTAACACTCGGTTTTCCAACGTTTTTATGCGTTCATTCTTCTCTTCGTTTAAACGTATTATAAATGTACGTACTGAATCTTTTTCTTCATCTTGATCATTCTGTTGAATTTTGCAACTTTGTGGAAAATTGGTTAAAAGATGCTGACATCGGCTATTCAAGAATTGCATAACAAAAATAACTATAAGTAACGCTTCCATCTTCTATGTTACAATTTATTAGCCCCTTAGGAAAATTTGCAAGTGTGTGAAAAATGTAATACATTGCCTCCGCTTTTAAATGTTTTATGCAGCTTTGCTGCTCATAAGATTTCCTGACCGAATGCAAGATATTAGCGATAAACGTCACTGTTTTGCTATATCGGAAACTAGCCATTTCACCGAAAAATATCATCGAAATTAAAGGAGTTTAACTTCTTAGCACCATTCCTCCAATGCTATTTTGAACATAGATTTTATTTGGATATGCTACTAAATCGACCCTACAGAAAATTTGTAAAGTAAATGTAAAAATATTACTTCAAAAAATTAAAGAGGGCGCTACTGAAATTATTTTTGGTGGCTCCGCCGAAAGCATCACTGATGAGAATTTAATATTCGAAACACGTGTCTGGTGCATGTAAATTGGTTTGTAATTTTCTTCAAGAAGATAGAGAGTTGAAACCCTTCGACATTATTATCAACACACATATACGTCTTCCTAATTAAAGAAACCATTTGAATATTTCCTATCAAAGACATATATCCTTCATATTCCTTATTTGGTCCATGCTGCAGATTAATCTGTTCTCAAATGATGCTATTAAATTTGAAGACGTTGAACATGTTTATTTCTTTAAATTTGAAATTTACAAATAGGCAAATAATCTTACTTTAACGCAGTTAAGTTATTCCATATAACAATCAAAGCACTTTCTGTCATTTTGTAGCATCCTTGCATACCCATCCATACGCCTTCAAATGTGACACAAATAAAGTTCAAAACATAGCACATTGTGTATATTTATAAGCATGGTAGTACATAATCATTCAATTTTCATATAACATGTACACAAACTACAGTACAGCATGTTTAATCTGGATATAATATATGTTATGGATCTAGGATACGTAACAACGTTTCCTGTGACTTGATGTTTGTTAAGTATATTAATTACTTCTTTCCAGCCTTTCCTTCCCTCCTTTCTTTCCAGCTCTGTCGCCTGAAAAGTACATGTCTGGTCCATGCAGGAAATCTATCTATTCCTAAACAGTCCAAGAGAATACTGGAAACAGTAATATTACTTAAAGCAATAATATAGATTAAATTGGAGTTATCTTTCTTGGAAATTTATCTCTTTATATTACTGTAAGTAGTAATACTATTTAGATGGTCAGTTCGCTCATATACCAGTGGATTCGGGGAGAAATGGGGGTGATTAGGAGTTGTATGTTAAACGTCTTCAAATTCAATAGCATCATTTATTAACGGATAAATTTGCAGCATGGACCAGACATGCACGTTTCGGGTACTCAACCCTCGTCAGTGATCCTCAATCTAAAAATTGTAATATGGCCAAAGAGGGTGAAAATTATTATGTCAAAAATGTACCGAAAGATGTAGTAGGATGGGTGGGATATGATGCTTTAGGACCCACGTTTTAGAAATTTCAAGACTTTTAGTACCAGAAAATTTTGAAAGCGTTGAAGAGACAGACGATCAACCGAAGTTGATCGAACTTGGCTACATGTGCCCTCGGGGACTCCTGGTCCACCAGCAGTGACACTCACCAAGTAGTTCAAATGTTAAACGTCTTCAAATTCAATATCTCATTCAAATGTACACTGAAAAATTGTTCAGAACATCAGGAAAATGTTTTCCTTAACATATTTGAAGAAAATGTGATTTCAGAAAGAAGAAAAAATGAAGAATAGGTTCCAAATGGACATTATTTTCACTTTTCAGTAGAATTTTTTTTCATATCTAATGAATTTGTTGTTGAGTGAAAGAATTGTATGATAGAAACAGTGCTAGTGCCTTTAAAACTTTGCTTTGTCTATATTACAGAAATATGTAATATAGGGTGGCAACATTACTGTTTTCAATAATATCAGGGATTATTGTTAACAGTAATATTACAGTCTAAAGTAATATTACTATTTTTCGTATTCTCCTGGACTGCTAAATGATGCAATTAATTTTGAAGACGTTTAACAATTGTAATAAAGTAAAAACTATTACTATAAAGACGTTCAAAATGGTTATCCAATCCACTCCATAAAGTAAAGAGCTTGAAAACTTCAATATTATGAAAATGTACCTATGGCGGCAAAATCGTCTGATGAGTGCGAACGAAAAAGACAGGGTCAATGAAGGATGGGTAGAAATTTCTTACTTTTTTATCTCATTTGTCATACTTATTCCCTTTGCCGTGTGGAGATAATAAAAAAGTTCCCCGCGAGGGGTTTGACAGTTAGTGTTTTAAATATTTTTACCCTGACATGGTCGCCATAGCACTTCCTTTATAGACATTACTTCAGACAGTGCATGTTTTGTAGATATTGTTCGAGTTTCTTGCGTGAACATGGATGGTGGGTGCGGCATGCCAAACAGGATATACTTACTCCTCCCGGGTACCTGGTTCAACCTCTAGCTAGCTAGGGGTCCGTCGATTCTCAATTTGGTGCTCTATTTTGAGTACTGTTGAGATTATCGTCAGGATTTTCTTTATCTTACTTACTTTCTCCTTAAAGTTCCTAATGTACGCTTTCCTTCCTCGTTGTTCTTATCTTCGAACGTAAGTTTTTATATCACTACACAATTACAGTTATCAGTGAAGCACTTGAAGTTATCAGTGACAATGAAAGAAGGTAGCTTCCTTAAAATCTGTTATCTTTCTTAGGAATAACATCTTAAGTCTGGTCTAAAAAATACACTCATCCAAAACTCTGGAGTTTAACATGCCCTATCGATTAGCTTGCCTCTATTCGGAAGCTTTAATAATTAATATAAAACTTAACTTCGTCTGATTTTGAAGCTCTATAAACATATATATTGTGTATAAAGTTGTTTTGTCAAAAAATATTAAAAGTATTGCGGTAACGGCTTAAAGTATATATGAGGGAGCTCGTATTGTCATAAAGAGAAAACAGATTTAAACTTCAACCAAAGCATTATAAATCCGGCATGAAATTGTCATTGCAATACGAAAATTTAATGCTTGAGTTTAAGCTAAAGCGAAAGTAACAATGCGGAAACAAATTATTATATATTCTTTATATATTATTCTATATACAAATCGTGAAAAAAACAATATATTTTTACAGTTAAAAACATCTGTCTTAACTATTGTCTAACAAACAAGGCGTCATCGTTAAAACAGATCTTAAAGAATGAGCTGGAATTAATTTATAAACACATAACGCCCACGTCTTCATCATGATCACAGTTGTGTGTGTCCTTCCCGTTATAACGACAGTTCTGTATTGTCAGCTCTGTTCCTATACAGTCCACATTATCCATCAGTATTTCCAATGACCCCTGGCCGAAAAATGCGTTTGTCTTTACGACTCCGGAACTTCAAATAAATGAAAATTTGTTGGTTTATTTACTTTGGAATTTGATCTCTTTTTCATTTTATCAAATACTTTAAACCTCGTATAAAGTGTTATTTGATTTGTCCCACGATACCATTTATCCATTGAAAAATATAAAACTCTTGCCGTCTTATAATCTGATCAAAAGTTATATTTTGTATATGATAAATAAATTTATGCCGTCGCGGCATGTTTCTTTAGATCCATTGCATTGTTACGTTACGAGCGTTTCTATGCGAAATGAATACACGTTCCTTTCGCAACCGTTCCGATCGGAATTCCCACGATTTGGCCCTGCCTTCTAGACTTTGATACTGAATAACTGTTAGGTACTTCTTTGATGTTTATTTCCATAGTTCCATCACAGGAAATTAAATTGGTTGTGCATATATACAAAAATA
Source organism: Pinctada fucata (assembly GCA_028142955.1). NCBI lineage: Eukaryota > Metazoa > Mollusca > Bivalvia > Pterioida > Pteriidae > Pinctada > Pinctada fucata. The sequence goes on along the minus strand of AP027114.1, from coordinate 8,980,881 downwards.
TGTTATTTCAGTGCACCATATGCGCATTTCAACCAGTAACGTCTCATCAGTGATGCTCGATGCCGAGAGTCCCCTCCTATCTTTTGGAAAATTTTGATGGTGAAATAACACATGTACCTGTATCCAAGCTGCTTACACACTATGTCTGCATCGTCAGTATCAAAGTTATCATCACATACTGTTCCCCACTCGCCGCCTACGTTAACTTCAAGTCTTCCTGATAAGAAACCGCCATTAACGAGACGCACTAGCTGTTTGTCTATAAGAAATTTTATATCATAATTTTAATACAATCTGTTCATCCCTATAAATCAAGAAAGTTGAAAATCTAAGAGAACTGGAAGTTCGTTTGTCACAAAATAAAAACGGGAAAACCTTCCTATTTGCCTAAGGAATAAGATAGCATTGTTTCTACTCAATCAGTCAGTACTACTTTTGTTTTCTACTCACTTACAGATAGTTATTATTTTCTTTTACATGTAATGATAGAGTACGAAAAGAAAGGTTGCAGCACCAACAGCAAAACACCAACGTTGCCGACTTAAGACAGCCTTCTACCACGTCAGGTGGAAATAGTTTGGTTATCCGGATTACGTGTGCACAACCCTTCCACATTTCCGTTTACCCCAAGGTCTCAAAACACGCAAAATAGTAGTATGAAAAGTGCTCCTCATTGCAAGATGACCATACAAACGAGACAGCATAGAGCAGGTAGACAAGCAATAGACAGGTGAATACTCATTAGAATTTCCATAGGAACAGTTGCAAACCTCGGAAGAAACAACATTCCGAAGTTAGACTAACACATAAATGATATTCTTTTTATTCAGAAGAACACGTTTAAAATACGTACCTTTAAAGAATTTTTGATACAGCGAGCACTGACTTTCAGACAAGTTCAACTGAACATTTGAGCATCTTCCATAAAGATCTGCCATTTCCTTTTGAAAATCGTCCATTGCCGTTAACAACGAAGCATTAAGACGTTCAAAATTATCCTGCACAGCTTGGACTAAAAACTTTTCAAAAGACTCAATTCTTCTTTCAATCGCATTAAATTTTGAAGTTATCGCTAACCTCCTACTTTCCAAAGTTTCTATGCGTTCGTCCTTTTCCTTGTTCATTTGTTTATACATTTCGCAATTTTGTGTAGTAATTGTCAAAAGATGCTGAGAGTTCACGAAGTGTACAAAAACAATACACATAAGGAATACATCCATATCCTCTGATTCGATATTTTTACTTCTAAGACATTTTGAAAGTATGAGAAAATATGATACAAGTCTTCCCCTTGTTCATATTTATGCAGTTATCTACTGAAAGGATTTCCTGATAGAAAACAAGATGGTATCGATTTAAGACACATACTGGTCTGCATATCATGTATGTATCGTGAAAAATCCTATCTTATAAAAACTTTTTGCATATTCAGGGTGGGTAATCTCGCAATGCAGAACAATTGATTTTTTCTATATTTTTGCGCAAAATAGATAAAATAATTTATTAAAAAAAGAGGAATGTGATGCAGTGTAATAATGCCCTAAATACGAGTTACATCCAAAATAAGGTAGATATTAGCACTTTCATCTACACGAATCACGCCTATCGTTTTTCAGCTTTATTAAAGGATATTACCTCTCTTACTGTGGATAAGCATCCTTACACTGCATCACATTTCCCTTTTTGTGAAAAATAATTTGTGTTATACGAAATTTTAGATAAACCGAATGTTCTGCGTTGCAAGATTATCCGTCGTAATATTCGGGTATTTTTTTACATTAAATGTTTTAAGTGTACCCTTATATCAGCTAATGGAAACGAATCGTCAAAACCTTTAACTTTTAAATACAATCTATTATGATATTCCCGATATGTCAATGTGTATTTTGGTATCAGATAAATATTATTATGTCCTATCTATTCAAGCTATTTCGATTACAATCTTTTAAGCTTAAGAATCTTTGAAAAGCAAATTATTTTATTGTCTTCCATACAATCTACTTTGTCCAGCATAGATTGAGTATATCTCTATATATTTCAAGGAATAAGTTTATATGAAAACAAGAAGACTGATGTTTAAATGGACTAAGCAATTATTTGTCATTGGCGACCTTTCATGGGATCATCTTAATTTTACCTACTTTTTGAAAAATTAATTCATATATCAACTAGTTAGTGGGCGTCATTGATTGAGAATGTGATGAATAGTGCTATAAGCTAGAAACATTACTCATCCACGATCCACAGCTACCCTTGGAATATTATGAACAAACGCAATTATAGAACTGTTCATTTAAACTACACAGTGCATTCTTTAATTCAATATCCTCAAGTAATTGAACAATAGGAAGGGTCCTGCAAACGTAATCGGTATAACCACACCATTTACTACTTATGTGGTAGATGGCCGCCCTATGTCGACATCGCTTGTGCATTGGTCTAGTTTGTTTATGTATAGTCTTTTGTGGTTGGTGTTTTGGTGTCGTGTTTGATGTTGCTGTGTAGGTCTTCTCTGTATTTATGTGTAGTCTTTTGTGATTGGTGTTTTGATATCGTCTGTTAATGTGTAGTCTTTTGTTATTGCTGTTTTGATATCATTTGTTGATGTGTAGTCTTTTGTGATTGGTGTTTTGGTATCATTTGTTAATGTGTAGTCTTTTGTGATTGGTGTTTTGATATCGTTCGTTAATGTGTAGTCTTTTGTGATTGGTGTATGATATCGTTTGTTTATTTGAGATTATCGTCAGGATCTTCTTTAACTCATTTATGTGTAGTCTTTTGTGATTGGTGTACGATATCGTTTGTTTATGTGTAGTCTTTTGTGATTGGTGTTTGATATCATTTGTTAATGTGTAGTCTTTTGTGATTGGTTTACGATATCGTTTGTTTATGTGTAGTCTTTTGTGATTGGTGTTTTGATGTCGTGTTTGATGTTGCTGTGTAGGTCTACTCTGTGATTTTAATTGGGATCTTCTGATGTGGATGCTGTAACCGAGTCTTGCTTGAAATCCCTTCCATTCTTTTTATGTTATCTATTGAAGATTCCACTTCAGCCGACAGAACACTGACTCTTTCCGAATTGCCATTGCTGTCGAAGTACACTTAAATACTTTTGGCGTTACATGCTGTTGAGATTGTCGTCAGGATCTTCTTTCTCTTAAGTACACAAGGTCCTGTGTTGAGTTGTATAATTTAATAGTTCATCTCACTATGATAGGACTATTCCTTTTTTCAATAGACGTGCGTCTCGGATCTTGCTAAATTTGGAAGATCCCTGAACACTAAATCTAACAATATAATTAAGAAAGAATTTCCAGCGAGAAAGGTGCTTATGGTCTTTTATAAACAGAACTTAACTAATTTGAGTTTGTCAATAATCGCAGGAGATGTAATAAAACCGCAACTTTAATTTTTGTGGTCCAAAACTTTCAATTTGTGAACTATAAAAGAAAGGAGAAGATCTCGAGCAAGATCCAAAATGTGAAAACAGAAAGGATAAGCACAAATATAGAGGGAATCTCAGACATATATCGTTAGCAGCACACACAACAGAACATCAAAACAAAACAAGCGACAACACAGACATACAAACAAACACAGCACGAGACGCATAAGGCATCGGGAACACCAAAACAACATCAAAACACCAAACACAAAAGATCTCAAATACATCAACACACCCACGAGGCCAATTGGTAATAGGATAGAAGTAAATGGTAGGGGTGTAACAATATATCTATATATTTCGATAGTTTATTAAGTCGTATCGTATCGACAAATCAACGTGTTAAGGTATGTCAAATAGTTGAAATACAATAATACGGAAGTGTTCCAACTTTATACCTTCCAAAAGAAAATTTCAAACCAACACTTTATGAGCCAGACACGTGTTTCGGATATTAAATCCGTATCGGTGATGAAATTAAATTTGTGCGATTCGCAGACAGTGCGCGGCTCCAAATTTCCTGTAGGGTCGATTCAGTGGCATATCCAAATAAAATCTATGTTCAAAATAGCATTGGAGGATGAACATGAAACTAATTGAATGGACCATTTATTGGTTATACATGTATGTTACCAAACAAAAAAAGAGTTTATGGTAAAGCAGATATAAAACTTAAAACCTATATGATCCACAAGATGCTTAAAACGAATGTCTAGAAAAGACGAAAACCAAACGTAATATGGAGTTCAAGTTCATGTACAATTGTTATAGATATACATGTAAAAATGTGTATCTTTCAAAAATCCATTCCATCCATTGGTCAGAAATATGAACCCATCGTAAAGTAAGGTTGAATCCTCGTCATGGGGTCATGAACAGCTGACACCTACGTCTTCGCTATGGGCACAATTCTCTTTTGCTTTTCCAATATATCGGCAATGTTGTATTGCCCATTCTGATCCGATACAATCTACGTCGTCCATGATGATGTCAAGTGATCCTTGACCGTAATAAGCTGACGCCTTTGCAATTCCGGAACTACAATTCAATGGGAAATCCACTTTAAAATAATCTAACTTAAAATTGAATAAGCACATTCAGATCTCAACAAATGCCGTTATTATCTTATTTTAAAATATACGTGGAATTGTTCTTGATTGATTGTACCTTAGAGACACATTTTTTCTCCCAATTTAACAAGAAAACAAGAACCTTTTACTTTCTTTTTAAAGATGATATGTCATGTTTTCATTCTTTTTGTTATAGATACATTGCAAAATTGTGAGGATAAACCTACAAATAGAAGTAATCAGTGAACGAAAGGCAAACAAAATATATGACATAAGAACTCAAAATTCACAAGCAAAAAGCTTAGAAAATCTTGAAAAAATGGAGCTTTCTCACGAAAAACAAACCTCGGACAAACATACAGAGAGAACAAAACATCTCCATAGAAACAAGAAGGACAGCTTAATCTACTGAATAATCATTATTGTCCAGTGCACGTACAGAGAGTAAAGCACGAGGCTCCATCAAAAACGCACCGCTCCAGCCAGCAAAACCAAAACACATCCAACCATCACAAGAATCAAGTTATACACACAACGCAAGCCAGAGTATCCAAGCAAGTAGCGCCAAAAGGAAAGCTTTAAGCTTATTTTGATTTCTCTTTTTTTACTGGAATATACTCATATCACAGTTTGGATGTTGCTTTTTGTTTTTGGTTTTTTTTTCTTTCCCGATATCAAGTTGATGGTGGACTACGTAAAAATTACCCCATCAAATGACGAATCAGTCTTTGAAAGATACATTTTAGAAATACCTATATCCAAGCTGCTTGCAAACGACGTTGGCATCGCTAGTTCCAAAATTGTCGTCGCAAACATTGCCCCAACCTTCTCCATCAATGTTTACCTCTAGTCTTCCATATGATGAGCCGCCATTTACAAGTCTTACCAATCGTTTGTCTACAATAAATTTCATATGTAACTGTGACCTTTGTCCTACATTTAAGATCATTCTACATTGGCTATTACTTAAAGAGGTAGGATTCTCGTGTTTTGTGTATTTGTCCGTTTGATAAGACCTTCCTAACGGTGCGAATAGATTTATCATTTAACGATGAAAATGATGTTTGAAAAAATTATCATCATTCAACTATACTCTTCGATGAAAACTTACACGACTGATAGATATACTCATTAAAACCATTTACCAAATATAGTTTTATTCCCGGTCCAAATCAATATTGTGTATTTCTTTAAACTAATCATATCGAAATGATTAAAATTCATAAGATTGTCAATATTGAAATATATGTTCTTTAGTACCAATTTTTTTTACTAGGCGCATGTTTCGGATATTTTAATCCTCGTCAGTAGAACTTCAAACAGTTTAGATATAGCTAAAGTGAATTTTCCAGGCGTCATCTACAATATAGAGCTTTTGTTTCCTCTTGCCAAAATGAGCGGCTCCAAATTTTGTGTAGGGTTCATTCAGAAGCGTATTTAAGTGAAAAATATGGCCAAAAATCGTTGGAGGGTAGGCGCAAGAAGCTTAATACTAAACATGATCGAAAAAATTATGCCGAAACCCAGCTAAGAACAGAGCTATGCAATGAGGGAGATAACCCTTTGTTTTAGAAATTTAGGTCTTATTTTATAACAGGAAATTCGGAATGTATTTTAATGCAGTGCGTAAACACTAAAACTAGGTGAGCGATACCCTTAGGGATACTTCATTTGCCGGAAGATTAGGGTATACATTTTTAATGTTTCATTTCGTTTCTAGGGACGATGTAAGCTTAGATAAAATGCAACTGATTCGTGCCAATTCGTGACACTAATTTGTTATATTTACATTACTAGTATATTCCAACTCAATTGTGAAAAAGGGGAAATAAGTATCTCTTGAACAATTCTGGTTATACAGTATTATTTATGCAAAGGGAGGGTACTTAAAATCATAATTGCAGAGATTGAACCATGAATATAAAGGCAACAAGGATTAATTTCCTTTTTAGGGGTACCTGTAAAGTGCGAAACGAAACAAAAACGAAACGAAACAAATCGAAACGAAACAAAACAAATCGAAACGAAACGAAACAAATCGAAACGAAACGAAACAGATCGAAACGAAACGAAACAGATCGAAACGAAACGAAACAAAACATAAAACTTAAAGAAAATGGGTAAAAGAGGAAAAATCGCCGAAAACGAATATTTCAAGAAAAGATCTTATTGAAGGGTCAGGTGGTATGCTCTCCTCCTGCCGCCTCCCCCCTCCCCGTGGGGGAAGGGGTCTAGGGCGGTCAAGACAAATGTTTAAACTTAAAAGTGTAAATTGGTGTAATAGTGAAGATATTTGGGTTATTTCCTTTTTAAACCTTGAAAAAAAGAAATAGACCTGTTTAGATGAAAAACTAAGGTGAGCAAAGCGAGCCTGAAGTATTTAAAAAATGAATTGAAAATTGCGGCGAGCGAAGCGATCATGAAAATTTTTTAAGGTATATATAGATGAATTTCGTGGTAATTTTTAAAATTGAGATTATGTACATGAACGCATAAGAGCAAGATTATTTATATTAAAAGTAATTTCCTAATTTTTTTTTGTTACCGTTGCCCTCCCAATCATATGTCCCTCCTCTCGTCCCCTTTCATCTCCTCCCGCCCCTTTTTCCCTCCTCCCGCCCCCTTTCTCTCCCCTCCCTTTGTCCCTGTCCATCCCCTCATTATTGCCTTCAACCGTTAGTTCTTGTGGCTGGAGGGTTTTTTAAAGAATCAAAGTTGACGATTAAAACATAATATATAAGGTATATAGCACAATTGCATTTTCAAGGAGAGTGAATGGGATGAATAACCTCGTCATAGACGGAAAAATATTATTTAGCAGGGAGGAGTCTAGCGCAGAGGAAACAGAACTGTTCCGTTATGTGTATTTGAAATTTTATCGGAAAAATGAGACCAATTAAAAACGGGGGGGGGGGCACATTTCGTTTGAAAAAGGATAATAAGATTTTTTTCCCTGAAATGTGCCCCCAACCCGTTTTATGATCTCATTTCGGTGTCATAGCGTGGTTTTCTATCTCCTCCTTTTTATTCCTCTTAAATGCATGAATGGCATTTGACATTTACTTTTTTAATTGTCAACTTTGACTCTTTCAAGAAACCCTCTCGGCGCACTAGTAACAAATGTAGAACTCTTGGATTAATGCAATAATACATGCTGATCTTGTCTTGAAATATTCGTTTTCGGCGATTTTTCCTCTTTTTCCCATTTTCTTTAAGTTTTATGTTTTGTTTCGTTTCGTTTCGATCTGTTTCGTTTCGTTTCAATTTGTTTCGTTTCTATTTGTTTCGTTTCGTTTCGATTTGTTTCGTTTCGTTTCGATTTGTTTCGTTTCGTTTCGTTTTTGTTTCGTTTCGCACTTTACAGGGACCCCCTTTTTAGAGCTTTTGTCTTGACTGTGGATTACAATATTTTAAACTTTTGAAGTTATTTTTAATGCAGGTGTAGCTACTTTTAAATAACAGTGTTATAGTACAAAACTACTTACAAGCCGATTTGTGATTTGAAACCCATGTCTGAATACTGTTCATAGCTGATTGCTGACTTCCTCTGTTTCTTTCTAAGCTCGCAATTCTATTTTGAAGATTATTTAGCGAATTGCGACTCTCTGCTAGGGAACCTGTGACATTTTTATCTGAAATATTGAAGGAATCCGATGTACAATATAACATCATTTTTCATCCCTGGTAAGATAGTAAAAAGTATGTATTTTGTGAAAGTTAACAGTGCCAATACCTCAGAAATATTAATTTTGGGCTGAGAAATCAAAATGTAATAATTCATGGAGCATCAGTTGTCTATCTTTTGCTACATAGGCATTTACAAAATAATGAATATATTGAAGTGTTCCAACTCTTCACCTTCTTAATCCCCGTTTACACTATCAAAGTTTTCTTGTACAAGAAAACTTGGTCAAAGTTTTTGACGCGAACCAAGAAAACTTTGATCAAAGTCCGTCGAAGAACTTGGATGGACTTTGACGGAATAGAACTCCATCCTATTTTTCTTGAAACTGTGACGGACTTTGACGGGAATCGACCAATCAGAGTAGAGATTCAAAGTTACACCAGAAGTATTTTAAGTTGCGTTGCAGTGAATTCCATCTATATTTTTTTTATAAATCCTTGAACTCGTGCTTAATTGTTCCATATCATGTAATACGACCTATGAACAACCACTTACATAAACTATAATGTTTTCATGAGAAATATTCACAATATTTACATGAACCATCTATGTTTTGGAGCATATTTACCACGTTTTCTTGTACAAGTCCCTCAAAGAACTTTGATAGTGTAAACAGACAACTTTGTCCAAGAAAACTTTGACCAAGTTTTCTTTGACGGACTTTGACCAAGAAAACTTTGATAGTGTAAACGCGGCTTTAGAGAAAATTTCAAACCCAATTTCATGCACCGGAGAGACACGTGATTTAGATAGTTTGACAGTTCATCCTCATCAGTGCTACTTCTTTAAACGCCGATGTGATTTTCAGACAAGGCCAAATGTATTGATTTTTCATACTTCTCGGGTGATTGATCTTGAGCTCGCTTCAGCCAGCAGAGCACAGACTGTTCTGTTATTCAGATGCAATAGAATTTTTTAGATCCTTTAATATAGAATTTGTGCTACAAAAGGCCGCTAAGATTAACCGTCTTGTTTGTGACGTAACCCTACCGTGAGACGTTTTATGTTTATACAACTATTGCGCCTCTAATGAGACCTCTGTATATCCGGATAAGTGGGTGGGTTGTGCGCACGTAATCCGAATAACCACACCATTTGCTTATAGCAGATGGCCGTCCAAAGTTGGCGCCGTGTGCACGTTGGTCCCCTTCCTTTAATTCGTTGTCATTAATGTTTGATGTTTCTCTACGTCTGCTTCGATTGTCTTGTATGATGTTCCAGTGATTATTGTCGTGTATTTTTGTGGTTTGTAGTTTTGTCTTATTTCATTTACGTTTCACTTTCTTGTGGGTTTGTTTCGCTGGGTGAGTTCATGGTGGTCATGCTGGAAATCATTCCCTTATCTTCGTAGCGCCCTCTAGTTTTATGTTTTTTAATTTAAATTTGTTTCGTTTGGGCATTTTTACAGAAGAATGGTATATAATGCAATTTGAATAGATATGCCGATTCGTAGCACTTTTTGGAACTGTTCATAACTTTTCATACACATTTTTTAAAACAAGTTTTTAAGTTTTCAATTCAATCGCGAAATAGCCAAAATAAGAATCTCCCGAATAATAATGGTTTTACGGTATTTTCATGCAAAGTGAGAGTACATGTACTTAAAATCATAACTTCATAAATCGGACATGTATGAAAAAGCAACAAGAATTCATTTAATATTTAAAACTTTTGTCTTGACTTTGAATTATAATATTTTGAACTTTTGTAAAGTTATTTTTAGAGAAAATGGCATATATTGCAACAGATATGCCAGTCGAACTCCTCTGGTGATCACATGCATGAGCTCGCCACAGTTGGCAGAGCATGGACTGTATTTCGTATGCCTTCTGTTTTTATATCTATTTACATATCCATCTTTGTGTTTGTGGTAACTTGGCTTGATTTAAACTCTGAATGCACGTAGTTACAGAGCCGTAGCAACAGATATTTAAACGTATTTAAATGAGTTAAAGAAGATCCTGACGATAATCTCAACAGCACTCACAACAGAGCACAAAATCAAACATCGACGAACCCCCAGCAAGCAGGAGGTGGGACCAGGTGCCCGGGAGGAGCAAGCATCCCCTGCTGGCCAGCCGCACCCGCCGTCGATGTCTATGAAGCATTGAAATGAAAATATACAAAAGTCATGCACTGTCTGATGTTATGTCCATATAGAAAGTGCTATGGCGACAATGCCAGAGAGCAGCAAGCATCCCCCGCTGGCCAGCCGCACCCGCCGTCGATGTTAATGCACGATGAAGAACACAGTATATAAAATGCATGCACTGCCTGACCTTATGTCTATATAGAAAGTGCTATGGCGACCATGTCAGGGAAATATATTCAAAACACTTACTGTCAAAACCCTCGCGGGGAACTTTTTTACGAGCTCCACTCGGCAAAGGGCATAAGTGTGACACAAATGAGTTTAAGAAGATCCTGACGATAATCTCAACAGCACTCAACAGCACTTAAATGTCCTTTAAGCATTAAAAACGGGAATGTAAATATATGTAATAACTGTCTTTTGGAATGTGATTATACTGTGGTAAACTACAATGGATCCAGGAATTATGTTTCTCATAATGTGCTAACGCGCATTATGGAACATAATTCCTGGATCCATTGTAGGTTATCACAGTTTACTCATATTCCAGAAGACAGTTGTTCTATAAATGACAGTGTTATAGTACAAAACTGCTTACAAGCGGATTTGTGATTTGAAACCCATGTCTGAATGCTGTTCATCGTTGATTGCTGACTCCCTCTGATCCTTTCTAAGCCCGCAATTTTATTTTGAAGGCTATTTAGCGAATTGCGACTCTCTGCTAGGGAAACTGTGAAATTGTTATCTGAAATATTGAAGGCATCTGATGTACAATATGGCATTTTTTATTCCTAGTAAGGTAGTATGAACTAAACTGACAGGTACCAAAGCCAATACCTCAGAAATATTAATTTTGGTGTTGAAAAAATCAAAGGGAGATAATTTGTGGAGCATAATTTGTCTATCTTTTGCTCTATAAAAAATGTTGAAGATATTGAAGTGTTCAAACTCTTTATCTTCTTGGAGAATATTTCAAACCAATTGTAATGCAACAGAGATACTGACGATAATCTCAACAGCACTCACACTGTTGGCCAGCCGCTACCGCCGTCGATGTTCATGCACGAAAATAAAAACAATATATAAAATACATGCATTGCACCGTCTGAGGTTATATCTATATAGAAAGTTCTATAGAGAGACACGTGTTTTAGACAGTTGGACAGCGCCCTTTAGTTTTAGTTTTTGAATTTAAATTTGTCTCATTTGTGTATTTTTAGAGAAGTATGGAATACAATGCAACGGATATGCTTATTCGAAACACTATTCTAAAACGTGGGTCCTGTAGTATCATATCCCACCCGGCCTGCTACGTGTTTCGATAAAATCAATATATAAAATACATGCATTGCACTGTCTGAGGTTATATCTATATAGAAAGTGCTATGGCGACCATGTCAGAGGAAATATTCAAAACACTGTCAAACCTTTTTACGAGCTCCACACGGCAAAGGGCATACGTGTGACACAAATGAGTCAACAGCAGTCACAATAGAGCACCAAATTGAGCATCGACGGACCCCTATCTATGACAAATACGGATAATGACCATATCCCTGTATACAGCACAAAATCGATAATTCAGAAAATCAGAAACCGAAGGCATACAAACTCAGGATAAAACAGAAACCAAAGCAAACAATCAAAAACCTCCACCACATGAAAAGAAGCAAACTCCAAATATGGGAATGAGACCAGGTGCCAAGGAAGAGTAAGCATCTCCTGCTTGCATGCAACACCCGTCGCTTCAATTCGGTAGAACTGTCACATCCGGTTACTTCCATTTCGGAAGACAGAGTACAATCTTTCGTTGGATGGTTCAAATGTTCTATGACAGAATATCATCCACCATTCTGGAGAATGGGACATCATAGTGTATGACGAGTTCCCCATATCGACCGTAGAACGTCCTCAGTGACGATGTTAGTCGGTCACAAAGATATCCCTGAGAAGCTTATATGAAAGACGCCTAGCTCTAAGAAAAAAATCCGTATATTTGGTACTTGGTACCTCTGGCATAGCTTATCAACTGAGATATGAACACGCAATAAGCAGGCGATGAAGGGATGTTGCTACTCAGAAAAGGGAAGTTTGTAATGCTGAAATTGAAGTCTTCACGTTTGTCATAGAGTGAGGTGGGACCAAGTGCCCGGGAGGAGCAAGCATCCCCTGTTGGCTAGCCGCACCCGCCGTCGATGTTCATGCACGAAAATAAAAACAATCTATAAAATAAATGCATTGCAATGTCCGAGGTTATATCTATATAGAAAGTGCTATGGCGACCATGTCGGGGAAAATATTTATATGACTTACTGTCAAATCCCTTAACTTAACTTTTTTACGAGCACCACATGGCAAAGGGCATAAGTGTGACACAAATGAGTTAAAGAGGATCCTGACAATACTCTTAACATCACTCACAAAAGTGCAACAAATTGAACATGGACACTTAGCAAGCTAGACGTGGGACCAGGTGCCCGGAAGGAGCAAGTATCCCCTTTTAGCTAGCCGCACCCGCCGTCGATGTTCATGCACGAAAATAAAAAGAGCCCCAGACGGCAAGACGCTCACCTGATACTCATGCACGCTCTAACTGACATACTGACATTGAATGACAAATATGGATAATGACCATATCCCTGTCTACAGTACAAAATCGATAATACAGAAAATCAGAAACCGAAGGCATACAAAATCCGGACAAAACAGGAACCAAAGCAAACAAAAACAAAAAATTGAATACTGATAGTGCCAGTACCAGGATTTTAGCCCACAACCTTTCTAAAAAGATTTTTACCGGATGCAGAGAAGTTTTTTTTCAGACAACCTTTAAAAGTACAAAAAGAAAAAAATAGTCATATGCCTAGCTAGTATAGTTAAATTATGCAACATCAGAAATAAAATCATATTGTAAAATTCCACATTAATGTGCAGCAGAAAAAGAATAAAACAATGAAATGATTTCATAAAATTAATTAAGTTTATTTAAAATTGAACACCAAACCTTTCATTATTGATAGCTAGCATGCCAGAAATTATAAAGCCTGTGTTTGTGAAACGAGAATGCTCCCGGCGGCATCTTTGTTAGTATAAAGCCATTTTCTGTTAAGTATGTGAGAGGTCAGGGTCAGCATAATATTGGTATCAATGGAAAGATCTTATCACAAGGAATACACATGTAAAATATGAAAGCCCTATCACTAACCATTCAAAAGTTATGCCCAATGTTAAAGCTTTTGAAAAGAACGTCAAAGGTCAAGGTTATGGTCACGAGGTCAAAAATTTTGGTATCAATGGAAAGGTATTGTCACAACGAATACACATGTGAAATATGAAACCTCTATCACCAGCTTCCATTCAAAAGTTATGCCCAATGTTAAAGTTTTTCGGAAAACAGACAGACAAACAGACAGACGGACAGGCCAAAAACTATTTTATTCCAGGGACAAAAAAACAAAGATTTTTCGATTTTGCCTTTATTCATATTAAAGTATACTGAAATCTATGAAAGCTTTTGAATGGTAATGATTTCATCTCAAATACATGAAACGTACAGTTAAAATCGTTCTAATCCAATATTTATCAATTCAAGTGAGTTGTGCAGAAATTGGGCCAATTTGTTTTCCAAAAAGCAGTGTACGGTGACTCAAACCCCATGAACCAGTGAAGCCACTTGAACAAAATAATTTCAGTAAATATCTAGAGGAAGAGATTACTCATTAGACGTTTCTTCAAGAAATCAGTCCGTAAATTACTTCATCTAAGAGAGTCTACGACAAAGGAAATTCGAGCAAACTTTATGCATGATAGCAAGTGTTCCAAGTACATGAATGATAAACATTATGAAAGTGTTCCAAGTATAATGCACATTAAATAAAAATCTATTCCGTTTGCACTGTATCTCCTGAAATGTATCGCAGTACTAAAGGGTTGTGGAGGAATCTAAAGTACGGCGACTTTGTTTACAGTTACAGGTATCGCAACACTAAAGGGGTAACTATTGGAAATAAAAAGCGTCTTTGTATGATTAACGAATTGGCTCGATTTGACTGACTTAAAATGCCCGGAAGTTTGTAAAGTTGGTCTTTTTCGCTTGCGATATCTGTGGCACACATAAAAATGAAAAGAAAAAAGGGGGGTCATGCATGTCATTTTTTTGCAAATTTCACTTTTTTACAGGACCCCTCCGTCCTCATCGAAAAATTTCAAATTTTTACGTATTTTCAAATCGATCTGTAGATTGCATAAAAGACAATATCAAGTTCAAAGTTAAATTTATCACGACTACTGGTCACATTTTATTGATTCTATATGTTATAGATACATTTCCAACATTTTTTACCAATGGTGTGACACCTTTTATTCAGTACGGTTTACCAGTCAAAACGGAGGGGAATCCCCATGAAATTGTTTACTGTAGTTACTTCTATATGGGGAATCCCCTTCGGGTACACGACAAAACATGGCGGCTATTGAAATCTAGTTCCCGATTTTGAAATTAAAATTATAAATAAGTATAAAGAATTTAAATAATTGAATCATATCACATAAAAGGTCAATCAATAAGAAATAGGAAAAATGGGTCACTTGAGCCGTTGGCTCAGGTGAGCTAAAAGCTGAAAAAGGGGAATAAAATTTTGTTGGGGTCCCGCCGGGGTTTGAAACCACTCCCCATGGGTCCATTGGGCATGGAAAACATACATTATACCTATGTATAATCTTAAAAAATATTTCTTAAAAATCCAAAAGTGGATATCTTGACAAAATTCTTTCACTTGTAGGGTACCATGTATGAGTACCTCATACCTACAAAATGTCATGACAATCTGAAAAGTGGTTATAGAAAAGAAGCAGAAAATGTATGAAAATCAACCCCCCCCCCTTTTCCTTTTTACATAAGAAAAAATTCATATGATAAATATGTAGCAAATGAGTGTGTAAAATCATACACCTTTTGAGTTATTTTAAGAAATAGTACAAAAATGTGCATTTCTGACTAAGTCCGAAAAGACGTCAAAAACGAGTCAAAAATTTGACTTCGAAGTGGAACCAAAAATAACAACACTTCTTAAGACATCTCTCTAGATCATCCTGATGCTTTCGGTTTGTCGATACATGCTTCGGTTCTGAAGAAGAAGTTTGTCAAAGGAGGGTATCCCCGTGACCTACTTTTGGCTGTGGTGGCGCCGCCTGTTGACGGATTCGGACAAAAAACAACAACACTTGCAGGGGACCATGAGTACTTTATACCTACCAACATTCATCAAAATTCCTTCAACCGTTCTGGAGAAGAAGTTTAAAATGTGAAAAGTTACGACGACGACGGACGACGACGGACGACAGACGCAACAATATGACAATAGCTCACTTGAGCCGTTGGCTCAGGTGAGCTAAAAACAATATACAAAATGCATGCATTGCACCGTCTGAGGTTATATCTATATAGAAAGTGCTATAGAGAGACACGTGTTTTAAATAGTTGGACAGCGCCCTTTAGTTTTAGTTTTTGAATTTAAATTTGTCTCATTTGGGTATTTTTAGAGAAGAATGGAATACAATGCAACGGATATGCCAATATGAAACACTTTTCTAAAACGTGGGTCCTGTAGTATCATATCCAATCCATTCTGATACGTGTTTCAGTACATTTTTTACATAATAACTTTCACACTCTTTGGCAATATTACATTGTTTAGATTTGCGATCACTGACAAGGGTTAAAACCCCGAAACGTGCATGTCTAGTCCATGCTGCAAATGTATCAGTTCTTAAATTGTGCTATTGAATTTCATACCGTTTGACATTGTAACATTTCATAACTGTCATTCATAACTTTTCATCAAGCGCAAACACAGGGGTATTTACAATTATTTATAGAACGTATTCATTAGAGTGTAGGAAAGTCTAACAATAAACCCAATGTTACACGTCAACCTTATAGAACAGATACATTTGTAGCATGGCCTAGACAAATAAAATCTCTCACCCAACAGATATACGAAGCCAGGAAAGATCAAACAAAACAACCAAAAATGCCGTGCAAAGCAATAAAGGTAATTTAATTCAACGATGAGATCACATACCCGGATAGATTAAGCATTTTCTGCTTTCTGACACCTTTCTCTAACAGATGCGAAGACAAAATGAGTCGAAATGGAGAAGAAAAACATGTACGTACCTTTTGTAAACAACATGTTCTGAACTTCATTTACCTTTAACGTAACATTTGTAAATCTTTGATAAAGATCAGTCAAGTTCTTATGAAAATTATCCATTGATGTAGTACATGAAGCATTGATATAGTCAAGATTAATGTTGACAACATCCATATTTTGACTTGACACTGTATTATTCAGACTATTCATTTCGCGATTCAGCGTGGAAATATTCGAATTAAAATACGACATCCGTGTCTCTACGTTCATCAAATTCATTTTTAAGCCTTGAAACTTTTTGGTGTTGTTGACAATAAACTGCTTTATGTCATGTATTTCTGAGTGCATAATATCTTCCAATGATAAGAGACTCTGATTTAGAAGGTCATTTCCTTCCTCAAGTTTGCGAAGTTGCTGATTTTCTTTCGCGAATCTGGCATTGAAATTACGTTGTGTCTGCACGATACCTTCGTTCATCGATTCATATCGGATAAACAAATCGGATGTTGTTTCGTTACATAAAGAATTTAGTATCCAGAGTTTATTTTGTGAAATGTACATTTGATCTAACATGGAAAATAGTTCGTTTTTGGTTTGATTGATAGTGACATCGATATAGCTAATGGTGTTTTCAACATTTATTTCCATTTTACTTTCTAGATCATTTATTCTTCCATTTATGATGGTATAGCTTTTATTCGTCATGTCTTCTATATTTGCAAGTTTTGTTTCAACTTCTTCCTGCTTCGAATTGTATTCTATTAATTTTTCATTCATGTTGTTCAAAGATCTCTGTAACGTGTTGATTGTATATTGTTGATTCAGTACAGAGGTATTTATTTGTGCATTTTCAGCTGATTTTAACGTCACATAATTTCGAACACTCTCTGAAATTTGTCTGATATTAGAAATCGTTTCATTTAAACTCTTCATTTGCATAATTGTTTGATCACGATAAATTTTTGTCCCCTGATTACTTGATTCATTTACTTCCAAAATCCTTATATTTTGTTTTTCTATTGAGGTTTTAATTTCCGCTATTTTGGTAGCGAATTCCCGTGATAGATCGGAGGATCTATTTACTTCCGAAATCCGGGCATTTTGTCCTTCTAGTGACGTTTTAATGTCAGTTATATTTGTGGCAAATTCTTGTGAAAGTTTCCTCTGATCGTTGACAAGTTCACTCGCATATGCATATGTTATATTTAATCTATCCTGTAGTTCCAAGCTTTCTGTTTTAATAATTTCCTTTAACTCGAACATGTTTGCTTCATTCTTCTGAAGGTTTTGTTGAACGGAAACTAAGTTTTGTGTGAATGAGTCCATCCTAGTTTCAATGGCTATAACTTTTGAAGTCATCATTAACATCTGATTTTCCAAAGTGTTTATTCTGTCATCCTTTTCCTTGTTCAAACGTATTAAAAAATCACGTGTCGTGTCCTCTTCTTGATTTTTATTTTGATGAATTCCGCAATTTTGAATAGAATTCTTTAATATATTCTGACATCTGCAACTCAGAAAGAGTAAAAGAAACATAAATATATAAGATACATCCATTTCTTATTCTTACAATATGTTAAACCCTCAGAAAATTTGCAAGTTTACGAAGAAAAATGCAACAACACCTCTACTTGTACTTGTATATAACTCTACATTGATAAGAACTTCTCCTTGTCTAAACTTAAATGGTGTAATTTTAAAGACAACAATTATCAAAACACTTAATGCTACTTATCACGAAGATATCACATGACAATACCGCTTGGAATGGTGTCTTAGTTCCTCCTATTTTTTTCTAATGAAAGTAGTGTATCTTCATCTTTACAAATGAACAATGAAAATCATATATATGCTCTATTGTTAAAAGGTTAGTGCACCATATGCGCATTTCAACAAGTATATTATCATCAGTGAAGTTCGATGTTTGAAATGAAAGAAGTTAAATTACACATCAAAGAAGTACCTATCAGTTTTTCAGTCTCAAATTCGAGAAGATATTTGTTCACTTATTCCAGAGCACCCTGTTTGGGCGATTTATTCTGTCGTCTGAAGAATTTTGCTATAAATAATAGTTTCCGAGAATTGACCTCCTTTAGTCGTAACTGGAAATTAACTTCAACTTACTCTATCAGCTGCCCTCAAACCGCAATATGAAAAAATAAAATGTCTACGGGAAATTCCCATGTTAATTTCAAGCCGCTGCCATATTGTTCTCCGTGTCAACAATAGTAAGCAGTGACGTCAAAGCCTCCGACGTCACACATTTTCAGCGATTTTACTATAGAAAATCCCCGTAGACTTTTTATTTTCCGTCCTATTTCTAACTTAGCTGACGCAGAGCCAAAAGAATTGTATTTTCTGTTACGACAAAAGGAGTACTATAAAATTGATATCTTTTTGGAAGATGACATTGTCATATTTTAAAGAAAACCAGGAAAACAGGGTGCTCTGGAATTAGTGAACAGGACATTAGATTTTCCATATGAGCGGTTGCGAACCTCGGAATGAATAACATTCCGAAGTGAGACCAGGTGCCTGGGAGAGTCAGCGTCTCCTGGTTGCATGCAACATCCGATCCAACAGCTCCATGAAGACTTGTTAAATTCGGTGAATGTCTCGATGTGCATATTGATGTACTTATCAGGAAAATTCTTTGTTTGGTAATGATGCCAGTCATCCAATTACAATCCGGAATGTCACTGATTTTTCTGGAAAAGGGTATCTGATATGTTTGGTGATGATGTCAGTTATGCCGTTGATGAATAAATGAACAAGAATTCTTAACATTAAAGAAATTGGAACGCCGAAGTACTAGCTATGGATAGAGGTCTACATTCAGGTACAGACCCCTTAGATTAAGAATAATTCATCAAATTTGTTAAGACTTATAGATTCTGATTTGGGATTTAAGGTTTAATAAAAAAGCTGAAAATTAAATAAAAAGGAATGAAATTCAACATTCAACATTCAGCGTGTCGCCCGTCGTCATTGTTCCTTACATTTGATATTTAGTCTCATGAACGGCTTGAGAAATACAGGACAAAGTACTCATGGTTACTTGCATATAAATATTCTGTATCAAGTGGAGTACCGAACTTCGTACGATTATCAAGTGGACATCCTTCTTTGATAAAACATCTTCAGACCTAAAGAACATCTTGACTCCATCTTGACACACATAGAGCATCTGTGTAACCTTAAGTTACTTCTTAAGTAGCGTTTTTACATCCTGTTTTATTTTCTCGCTTTTTGGACTTTGCACCATATATTCATGGTAAATGTCGATTCCTTGAATAGCTCAAGTTATTGCTGTCACTTTACTTCCCGTCAATTTTAATATCAAGATCGAGGTTTTGTAAAAAAAAAGGCAAACATTTTCTTTTGTAGGAATAAATAATATTACATAATATGAACATTTCACAGGCTTCTAGGTATACTTTTATTTCTCTCTTCTTAGGAGACCAAAATGTTTTACCTTAAATTAAGAACTCATTCTTTTCTTATTAAATGCCCTATACGGTAATCTATTACAATTTTGTGCATTAGTTTTCCTAAGCAAGGTTCATTTGTCGATAATGAGTTGATAACACAAATACCAATTTTTTTATTCTCATAGATGTTAAACGTCATCAACTTCAAAAGCATCATTAAAGAACAGATCAATTTGCAGCATGGACCAGACATGCACGTTTCGGGTACTTAACCCTCGTCAGTGATCCTCAATCTAAACAATGCAATGTGGTCAAAGAGTGTGAAAATTATTATGTCCAAGAATGTACCGAAAGACGTAGCAGGATGGGTGGGATATGATGCTACAGGACCACGTTTTAGAAATTTTAAGAAATTTTGTAACAGAAAATTTCAAATGCGTTGAAGAGACAGACGATCAACTAAAGTTGATCGAACTTGGGTACATGTGCCCTCGGGGACTCTTGGTCCACCAGCAGTGACACTTACCAAGTAGTTCAAATGTTAAACGTCTTTAAATTCAATAGCATCATTTAAAACCTGATAAATTTACAACATGGACCAGACATGCACGTTTCGGGTACTAAACCCTCGTCAGTGATCCTCGTCAGTGAATATTTAGTGTCTTTTGACACTTTTGTTTTTTTTATATGTGAATATTTCTTATATTGATTTTTGTATTGATTTTGAATATTTTTTATTCCTTCAATGTGTTGTTATTGAGACATTCACAATGTTTAACGTCTTCAAATTCATAAGCATCATTTTAGAACAGATAAATTTACAGCATGGACCAGACATTCACGTTTCTGACATTTAACCCTCGTCAGTCCTCCTCAATCTAAACAATGAAATATGGTCAAAATTTGTGAAGTTATGCCTTAAATATACCGAAAGACGTAGGAAGATGGATGGGATATGATGTTACAGGACCCGGCTTTAAGAAATTTCAGAAAACTTTGTAAACAGAAATTTTCGAATGCGTTTGAGGAAACGACCAACCGAAATTGATCGAACTTGGTAACATGATAGGACTAAATGATGTAGTTATCCGGATTAAATGTGCACAACCCTAGAGAGACATGTATATATCCGCTTAAGTTTACTAACATTGTACCACATGACATAGCACAATTTAATTGTAAAAGAAAGGATATGATCTCCAACAAGACCCGGTAGCAGCACCAACAGTAAAACATCAATACACCAAAATTGAAAACACAGAGATAACATACACAGCAAGTGACGCAACAGGGACAAACACGACATCAAAATACCAAATACAATATACCACACATTAACCAACAAGACCAATAGGCAATCTTTGCCGACTAAGGATGGTCATCTGCTACGCTAGTAGCAAATTTATTCGAAATCCGAATAGTGAATATGTGACGTGTAAATTCTAGACTTTACATACAATCTATGATCGGAAAACTTGTCGGCTTGGATCTAAGCCTCTTCCGAAAATAAAAAAGTTATTACGACCTGACTTTACATAAATTTCCCAAATGCAAGGACAACATTCAGGGATTAGGTCGCTATATCGAATGAAATAATACGTACGTTCAATGTTGTATGATATATATTATAAGATAGCCTTATGAGATGAGTGATGTAGCTGACAAGATTAAACATTTGAAATGCATATAAAATAAGTCAAACTCAAGTATAACCTTTTTGGCTGCAATTTCCTTTCTACGTGGACATCTACATAATGATTTTTCTTCGTATAAATGTTATTGAAATATATTAAGGTAGCTCAATAATCCAAGAATTCTTTGTCAGAGCAAAAAAAAATTCTGTTTATTTGACATTCATATCGGATGATTTATATTTGTAATTAAGATTACATATCATCGTTCATTTGATGTACTAATGGTCCTCTGAATATACACGTGTTAAACAATTCCGAAATCTGTCGCAAAAAAATGAATTTTGATAGATAAATACATGATATAGGGATAATAATGTCACAATGAAACCATTCTTGTGATTATTTTGACCATGATATAATCAAATATGTCTATTTCTTTATAGATTATGCTTTCGAAGAGTGAAATAGCTAAAACTGTCCCCGAAAAGTACATTTTGTGCACCCTCCACCAAAAATGAAAATCTAAAAAGAAGAACCCAGTACCCTTATTTGTCATCAAAGTATTAAGAAGTCTTTGTCAGAAGTTATTTTCTTTTACATATTTCTCAACGACAAACTCTGCTCTTCAAAATCAATTATAAAAAAGAACATGTTTTCGTTCTTCCTGATTCAAAATACTTGTCATTGTAACGATTTTAGGGGGAGGGGGGATGGGTAGGGTGGTCAATAATGTTTAAAAAAGGGGGCGATTCTGAAATAAGTAACACAGAAGATGAAATTTCTAGATAAAGTTATATTTCAAAAGGCGCTAACAATGTAAAATAAGCGGTTCTTTCAAAGTACAACGATTGCCGGGTGTCGGAGACACGAAAATATGAATAAGAGAAATTGAAAAAAGTAAATGGAAGCGTTTTTAAACATGTTGACGTCCTTGTCAATTAGTAGATGTCACTAACCTCCCTCGTTCTCGATAATATGTGCACTTATCTGTAAAATAGATATATCTTTGAACAAAGCAGGGTTAAAACTAAAATTCACTCGCTCAAAGTTTTTAGGTAGTGAAACTTTGTTCCATAACATCTCGCTGTAAAGTATGAAAGTTGACAAAATTGAAGGAAAATTCTTTTAACCAAAAGAAATTTAGAGAAACTAAGCTTAAAATATCTTATTTATGATACCGCTAAAATCTCCAAGAAACATTCTGTTTGATCATTGCCTTAAATTTACCTACTTCATTTTGTTCCCAAGCAACAAGCGGTTGAATTTCCGATGATGACGTTATAAAAATAATACGTGTGTCTCACTTACGGGATGTTTTTTAATATATAGATTTAACGATACATTTGACTATATATATTTATTACACTCAAATTGTAGATGATATTTTGTTGGTTCCATCGATACCAAACTTGTCGAAATCCTTCAAGAATTAAGCGAATTAGAGGAGTTTGAAGACCGAAACGGCTCTCGGTACATTGACGCCGGGCAAATGATGACGTCAAACGATTATTCATCCTCTTTAAATGGTTTTGGAGGAGTTGCGATGACAAGGTTTGACACTGAAAATCATTTAATGCATGAAAAATCTTATTCTAAGGACCATATCAAAGGTCTAACTTTTTCGACAGCAATCCCCTTTCATTGATCTTTCATTGTGTAAAGTTTCACGCAAATCCATCAAATCGTTTAGGAGGAGTTGCGACGACAAGCTTTCGTCTACAGACAAACGGAGAGACGGACGGACGAACGGACAACTTTGTTGCGTGGGGTATAATTACACTTGCGATGTCATGCA
The DNA here is from genome assembly GCA_028142955.1 of Pinctada fucata. Classification (NCBI taxonomy): domain Eukaryota; kingdom Metazoa; phylum Mollusca; class Bivalvia; order Pterioida; family Pteriidae; genus Pinctada; species Pinctada fucata. Next base: position 8,957,574 of record AP027114.1, on the reverse strand, counting down.
GACATTTTCGCTGTGATCTATTCTATTGATATCTTATTTTGTATATTTCTCGGTTGATAATTCTTGGATTAATGATATATTTAAGTTTATTCTTACTAATGTTTGACATTATCCATGTTTGCTAATTCCTTATGGTACCTTCCTTTTGAACTCAGATACAAGGACGGTTGAACTTTATACTATATAAGGAAATGCGATTGGGATTTGCTCTGCAATGATACAAATTACAAGTGAAACATGATTATTTGGAACATATTTTTCATTGCTGGTAAGTATGGAAGGCTTTTAAAAGGTATAACGAACTATCAATTAATAATTTTACTTGTAAAATGTTTAAATGTACTTTTTAATGAAGCGAATATGGTTTATCCTTACTGTAATGTTTGACATTTGAAGGAACTGAGTTAAGAAATAACCAATAAACTAGAAAATGAGTGTTTAAATCAAGTAAAGTAACTGTGTTTTTATCGGTATATGCAGCAATTCTCTTAGTCAAATTCAATAATTTCGACGTCACAAATCACAAAACAAGTAATTTATTACATGTACTTCATGTAAGTTAAGATTTTAGAGATAAGAAAATTCAGGACGAAATTGACATTGGTGTAACCATGTGCAATACACAATGAAGATAATTATTAAGGTAAAAAGAAAGATGTTTAGTTTCTCTAGGAGAAAAAAAATGTTCAATATTTCCTGCTTCCATGAGATTCATTTATTTTAATTTCAAACCAATAATCTGGCTCTTACGATTAATTTTTGTTTCCATACATTTTTAATCTCAATAAAACTTTTGTTCCCTTTCCTTGACCTCTTTTCGTTTTTTTTTTTTTTTTTTTTTGTACCTTGTCAGTGCGTGTCCCCGCTGTGATTACTTCAATACAATATACAATTTGTTACAATGTTCTGATACTTTTAAATGCCCGATCGGAATATGTATCATTTTGAGACTTGTTTCCTCTGCCATTACAGTACTTTCATAAATAATGACAACAACAAAAAAATAAGATATCGAAGAGGCAGTGAAAGTACAAAAATAATTTGAAGAATTAAATTCCAAAATCTATGAAAGCATCAAAAGCGAAAAATTATGTAGAGTTGTTATTATCTGTATTTAGCAAGTAGTATTATACGTGTAGTTATGAAATATAGAAAACCTGTGTCCTGATACTTACATGGTTTACATCACCTTGATATGATGAAGTCGTGTCTTTCAAAGTTATCGAATCAAATATCAATTGCTATTTTTGAGTTAACGATACCTTTTCGCAAATGAAAATACCAATTAATACCGGTACATTGATGAAACTGTCAGACGCTTACAAATGTATGAACGTATATTATGAATCCTTAACTTTTTGTTTAGATTTTTATCATTGATTTTCATTGTATCTTTAAGCGGCATTTCCAGGCAATGGAATCGGGATTCTGTTTGATAACATAGAACATACATATCAAGCTGGTACGTATTTCATTTCCAATAACAAATGTCTAGACACAAAATCAAAATCGTCAGAATTAGACGTAGATTAATAGGACATAATTTTCACTGATTTTGGTCATATTACATTGTTTAGACTGAGGATCACTGACGACGGTTAAATACCCGAAACGTGGATGTCTGGTCCATGATGTAAATGTATCTGTTCTAAAATGTTGCTTATGAATTTAAAGACGTTTAACATTTGAACCACTTGATGAGTGTCACTGCTGATGAACCAGGAGTCCCCGAGGGCACATGTAGCCAAGTTCAATTAATTTCGGTTGGTCGTTTCCTCAAACGCATTCGAAAATTTCTGTTTACAAAGTTTTCTGAAATTTCTTAAAGTCGGTCCTGTAGCATCATATCCCATCCATCTTCCTACGTCTTTCGGTATACTTAAGGCATAACTTCACAAATTTTGACCACATTTCATTGTTTAGATTGAGGATCACTGACGAGAGTTAACTGTCCGAAACGTGAATGTCTGGTCCATGCTGTAAATTTATCTGTTCTAAAATGATGCTAATGAATTTGAAGACGTTAAACATTGTGAATGTCTCAGTAACAACACATTGAAGGAATAAAAAATATTCAAAATCAATACAAAAATCAATATAAGAAATATTCAGATATAAGAAACAAAAGTGTCAAAGGACACTAAACGTTCACTGAAGAGGATCACTGACGAAGGTTTAGTACCCGAAACGTGCATGTCTGGTCCATGCTGTAAATTTATCAGGTTTTAAATGATGCTATTGAATTTAAAGACGTTTAACATTTGACCTACTTGGTGAGTGTCACTGCTGGTGGACCAAGAGTCCCCGATGGCACATGTACCCAAGTTCGATCAACTTTAGTTGATCGTCTGTCTCATCAACGCATTTGAAATTTTCTATTACAAAATTTCTTGAAATTTCTAAATCGTGGGTCCTAGAGCATCATATCCCACTCATTCTGCTACGTCTTTTGGTACATTTTTGGACATAATAATTTTCATACTTTTTGGTCATATTACATTGTTAAGACTGAGGATCACTTACGAGGGTTAAGTGCTCGAAACGTGCATGTCTGGTCCATGCTGTAAATTTATCAGGTTTTAAATGATGCTTTGAATTTAAAGACGTTTAGCATTGTAAGAAAACAAAAGCGGCGTATGAATGACCAATGAAACACGTCGTCAACGATGCCTGAAAGGGCTATTCTTATCAAATTTAATAGCTTGAATACATTTATACTGTTTGATGACCTTAATGTGTTCGGATACATAGGACAGCTGTACGCCCGTAAGCAGATGTCTGCAGCCATTTTCACAAAAATACTTACGATAAATTTGAGAATTTGTCGTAACTTTTAAGTATACTGTATAAGTAGAATCATTCGCTGGTACTTTCTTTCGCGGTTTTAGAAGAGTAAACCATTTCGCGTGGACAATGATTCGCGGATCCGCCCCTCATCAATGTACATATTTAAACAACCAACAATACTTTTTTCATTTGACACGGTGCGAAAAGGTTGTAGTTGTAATAATCGTCAGAAACGTCAGTCCATGAATTGCATAATTTCTTAACGTAACTCTCCGGCCTACTCTCTTGAAAAGAAGGGGGGCTTTCATGGACAATTCCCATGTTTAGAATGTCAATATCTTTGAATCGTCTAATTTGTTACATGAGATGCGTGTCCTGTATACTAGTAAGTAGATACGTACGTTGTGCGTTAGTCAACGCTATAAAAAAATAACACGCCTCCGACGGTAATTGTTTAATTACGTACGTACAGTATAGGTTATATTTCTGAAATAATTAAACAAACAATCTAATTATCGTCAGCAAGATAATATGACGCATTCATTACTCGTCAGAGAGAAATCGTAATTTTATGTTAAAAAAAATATTTATTTTTTATCGATGGATGTATTTATACAGAAGAAACCTGCGTAAGAAAATGCCAGCATTTTATCTAGTGTTATATGTTTTTACAAAGAATATGTACATTTATTACACTTAAACATGACAAAGTTTAATTATAGTAACCCGTCTATGAATGATGTTTTTTTTTCGGTATTTTGATTCACTGAGACAAACTTTCGCGGTACGAGAATGACCGCGAAAGTAGCGAAGGTTAATACACAACGAATGATTCTACGTATACAGTATATATTTCTAATAATCCATATTCAATATTCAAATCTTATGCCACATTTTGGATCTTTCAGTAGTTAGAGAAAGAAAATCAAAACTATTCGATTGTTGAGATTTATTTGACAGAGATATGATGAATTTAACGTTACGACAAATCCTAAAGTTTATCGTAAGTATTTTTGTGAAAATGTTCTTTATTTTCGAAAACCGAAGTCACTCCCGTTTTGGACTGTACCTGACGTAGACTAAATCTGATGTCACCAAATTCTACGGAAACGGTCATAAAACTCTGGGAAATGGCGGTATAAAATTGATTTTATCATAGCATTTTCATGACGTCATAATGGTTTTACGTCAGATAACATCTCAAAAGGGAAATAACTCTGCTTCCCGCAAAGTTTCAACATAGTGGTTAATCGTACAAAGTCGGAACTGGAAGCAAAATGACATGTTTTCTTTTTATGCGTTGTCTGTCATATTTCCGCAAGGTCTTTGCTTTGTTTCTTGATCGTTTTAGGACAATTCTTTTTGCCTCAAAATGTCTGTTGACATGATTGTTGGATGTCTATTGTTTCTTGTAATTTTGATTAATTGACAGTCACAAGTTCTCAAAGTTGACTTTTTCTGGTCTCAATCGAGCTTTTGGCAAACTATGCTAGACCCCTCCTTCCCCAATATGTTTTATCTGATATCTTAATCCGAGATTACATGTATGTCTCATCGACAGAATGCAACTTTTACATCTAAATTGATTTCATTATGTTAGGAAATTAATGGAACTTCAAGTATCCTACTTTCAATTTGGAACCAAAATCCGACAACATTTACTTGTTAAATTCGTTTATTTGTATATCATGCCTGTCTGCGGCTATTCATAATGAATTTCGATTATTTCACGAGAAAAAAGCTGTTAAAATTTGGGTTATGAGACTTCCTCATTTTATGCGTTTTGTCTCGGGATTTTACTGTTAATTGATTCTTTCCCACTTGTCCGGTTACCCAGTGGTATCGAAGAACGCAAACTCGTTGTGAATAATATTCTCCTCACTGACATATAACAACTCAAACAAGACAGCAAAATACCGGGGCCAAAGTAACACACATATGAATAAATATAGAAATCAATAGCATAAAGGTGTACAAAAGAACTGTCCCTAATGAATAGTTCCATGTGGTACATTTTGGAATATCGAAATATCGATGGATGGCAATGGCAGATCGGAATGGAGTTGTTCCTTTTTATGTACAATATTTCGAATTTGTGAAGATCCGCAACATCTTTTCAGTGTCGCTACTCACCCAAAATTTTGTTTTTGAAAATGAATTTATGGAAATGATCCTTTAATATAGTGTTGTGTTAAACGTCTTCAAACTCAATAGCATCATTAAAGAACAGATAAATTTGCAGCATGAACCAGACATGCACGTCTCGTGTATTTAACCCTCGTCCGTGATCCTCAGTCTAAACAATGTGATATGGCCAAAGAGTCTGAAAGTGTGTATTGTGCATAAACTGAAATTCAAAAAATAAAACTAGAGGGTGCTACTAAAATACATTCGGCTGTGTCTGAATATCACTTTGGCATGTACTTTAGTTTTACTATCCGAAACACGTGTCTGGTGCACTTAAATTGTTTTGAAATTTTCTTCAAGAAGGTAGAAAGTTCCGTATTATTATGAATCCTGTTACCATGGTATTTTGCCTTGTTTGTTTGTTCTATTGATATGAATGTTCCCGTTGACTCCATCTGATATTAATGTGGTATTTTTGGGTTATACCTTCTCTTTTTCTCGTTCTATGTGTTTGTTTCACTGTAAACCCAACACGATGTTCATGTTAGACAAAAATTTACGACGTTGCGACTGAGACAGGGGAATCTCATCCGATTGTAAAAGATTTGCAATCCACGACGAGGTTTGCCGCATCGTGGATGTAGCAAATCTTTTGCACGAGGATGAGATTTCCCTGTCTCAGTTGCAACGTCTTGTTTGATTATTTTTCTCACTCACCTCGTTTTACGTAATTAACGTTGCCATGATTACTTTCCGGACAAAAATAATAATAACTGTCAAAATATTTCATTATATCTCCTTGAATGTTTATTCAAGATATTATTAAAACTAAAAAGGAACTCCTTTTGGTGTATTGTTACTTAACTTTTAAGAATAGATGGTTTATTTGTCAGAATGCGCGGTTCGTTTTAAGCATGTAATTTACGTTATTGCTTTTTCTCAAAATATAGCAGAAAGCATAAAGAAATGACATGTTACGATCATTGCCGACACTCTATAGTAAAATCAATTACAGTTATCGTTCATGTAATCAGTCTTTTCTTGAAGTTATGCTTGAATATGAGTAATAAAGCCTACGCTCACGCAGCAAGATACGCCCGTTGGGATTTTTTTCACAACACCAAAATATCTAAGTCCCATAACTCTATAAGGACAAATCGGATGAACCTGAAAATCGAAAGGCGGCTTCCTCTTCAAAGTCTGATCACAATGTACAAATATCATTTAAATCCGTTGACGCATATTCAAGTTATTGCGTTCCATGCACCTATATTTTGCCCTAAGCTTAACATGTATGTGCATATAACCCCCCCCCCCCCCCAATTACACATAATTTCTGGATAATGTGACAAAAAATTTAAGAATCTGTTATATATGTGAAAGAACATCCTTTCTACTTGACGTATACAAAATTTCAAAACATTTTGACCAGAAATACATTTTTAAGAATTTTTAACTATTTTAGTAAATTTTACATTGTATCTAAAATATCTAAGTCCCATAACTCCGTAACGAGAAATCCGATGAACCTGAAAATCGAAAGGCGGCTTCTTCTTCAAAGTCTGATCACAATGTAGAAATATCATGTAAATCCGTTGACGCATATTCAAGTTATTGTGTTCCATGCGCCTATATTTTGCCCATAGCTTAACATGTTTGTGTATATAACCCCCCCCCCCCCCCCTCCCATTACAAATATCTCAGTTATGCGACCAAAAAATTAAAAACCCGTTACATATGTCAAAGAGCATCCTTTCTACCTTAAGTATACAAAATTTCAAAACATTTCGATCAAAAATAGATTTTTAAATAATTTTTAACTACATTAGTATATTTTCAATGTATTTTAAAATATCTAAGTCCCATAACTCTGTAACGACAAATCGGATGAACCTGAAAATCGAAAGGCGGCTTCCTCTCCACAATGCAAACATAATGTATGAATATCATGAAAATCTGTTGACGCATATTCAAGTTATTGCGTTCCATGCGCCTATATTTTGCCCTTAGCTTAACATGTATGTGCATATACCCCACCCCCCTTCCCATTACAAATATCTCGGTTTTGCGGCAAAAAAATTAAAAACCCGTTACATATGTCAAAGAACATCCCTACTACTTGAAGTATACCAAATTTCAAAACATTTCGATCAAAAATAGATTTTTAAATAATTTTTAACTATTTTAGTATATTTTCAATGTATTTTAAAATATCTAAGTCCCATAACTCTGTAACGACATATCGAATGAACCTGAAAATCGAAAGGCGGCTTCCTCTCCACAGTCCAAACATGATGTATGAATATCATGAAAATCTGTTGACGCATATTCAAGTTATTGCGTTCCATGCGCCTATATTTTGCCCTGAGCTTAACATGTATGTGCATATAACCCACCCCCCCTTCCCATTACACACAATATCTCGATTATGCGACAAAAAAATTAAAAACCCGTTACATATGTCAAAGAACATCCTTTCTACTTGAAGTATACCAAATTTCAAAACATTTCGACCAGAAATGGTTTTTTAAATAATTTTTAACTATTTTAGTATATTTTCACTGTATTTTAAAAATCTAAGTCCCATAACTCTGTAACGACAAATCGGATTAACCTGAAAATCGAAAGGCGGCTTCCTCTCCATAGTCCAATCATAATGTATAAATTTCGTGAAAATCCGTTGACGTATAATCAAGTTATTGCGTTCCATAGGCGGACGGACAGACGGACAGACGGACGGACGGACAGACGGACGGACTTCACCATACCATAATACGACCCGTCAAATGACGGGCGTATAAAAAAGTAATTTACGTTGAGTAATTTACGTTCCCTATGGAATTATTGAAGGGTCGTAAACGTTTATTTTACTGATTATTTTGTTTTAAATCTTTGCTAGGGTTAATCTGAAACTGGAATCAAATGTAAACTTCGCCATGTTTAGTGAATATTCCCCAATATCAATACAACAATAACGCAAATTACACTATTTTCCAACGACATGAATAATCTTTCTGTTTTCTTTAATTATATCAAAGAAAGCTAATATATGAATGGAATATAATATATCTTTTCATCACATACATTCATTGTTTACAATTCTAGCATGCGTTCATGTAAGAAGTCTTCGATAACGTTAATTACATTGTTGTCATGTTCTTAGAATTAGATATTCCAAGTCTTGTTTTCACATGATATGGATGAAAGCGAGAAAGGAGATATACAGAATGTAAAGTAGGACATAAAAATAGGATTTAAAGTCATGTTTGGCCTAACAGACAAGTGATACTGCATAGGCTATATTGTGTTAGCTTTGCAATATGTAACACATATTATCTCAGTGAAAATAACTGAAACTTCATGAATTAAATCACAGAGTAATTCACAGTAGTCAAAACAACCAAAAGATGTACTTATATTGGTTAATAATGTGTCTATAGACTTTTTTTTCATGACGATGAAGTTCCAGATCACTTCTTTATGTAATTTACGTTATGTGTATTCTGACATGGTTGATGTTTATTTGGTCGTTTCTAGCTTTGCCCATCCCTTGTTTTCAATTCGCATTTGCTTCAAAATGTTCAGAAGTTAGAAGATAAATTACATAGGTGATGTTGCATCCTTTATAAAGGTACTGCTGTGACAAACAAATATATTTTTTCATTATGAATTTGGAACAGATTGAATTAAGGACTTATATGTCCGTCATCGTATGTATTTAATAATTATTTATGTTTTTATTTCCGACAGACTTTAAAAGAACAATCCTAAATGCAAAATGGAGAGTTGTCTTTAGATAACTGTGAATAACAAAAGCTTGTATTCAGAATCCGAGCCATCACGTAAATTACCAATATAAGTGAAGCCCTTCAGTAAAATTGTTATAATAAAGTTATTTGTGACCTCCGAGTCCTGAAATTTTGCACAATTCTTCTCAAATGTTTGTCGCATTGATTAAAGCACATTCTTTTTAGCTGATGCAACTTTCATTTTTGTTTCTTCTTTTTTTTTAATTTGAAATGGGCGGATTTTGTGAGAAAAGGTGTTTATCATCACTAAAATGAATTTTCAAAACAAGAATCGATACCAAAACCTACACAGATCTAACGATGGAGTGACGTTACGTTCTATGATGTCATAATAGGAGTCACGTGAAGTGTGAGACAAGGAAATCTCAAACTGCTACGTTTAAGTTTTTTTCTTTTGTCTCATGACGTGAGTGAGAAATTGTCTAAATAGTATTTGATGAACTCTTCGCTTTGTTACTATGCTCGTCTTCTTTGATGTATGATTTTATGTGCTATCTAATTTCATGTATATGACATGATTAATGTGGTATTGGGTGTGTTTTTATGCCCCCGGAATCAAAGATTCGGGGGCATATAGTTTTTGGTCTGTCCGTCTGTTTGTCTGTCTGTTTGTCCGAAAAACTTTAACATTGGACATAACTTTTGATTGGGAAGTGATAGGGCTTTCATATTTCACATGTGTATTCCTTGTGACAAGACCTTTCCATTGATACCAAAATTTTTGACCTCGTGACCTTGACCTTGACCTTTGACCTACTTTTCAAAAACTTTAACATTGGGCATAACTTTTGAATGGTAAGTGATAGGGCTTTCAAATTTCACATGTGTATTCCTTGTGACAAGACCTTTCCATTGATACCAAAATTTTTGACCTCGTGACCTTGACCTTTGAACTTTTAACCCAATGACCTCACATACATGTACATAACAGAAAATAATGTTCATACTAACAAAGATGCCACCGGGGGCATTCGTGTTTCACAAGCACAGGCTTTATTGCTTTGGTTGTTGGTGCGGCGCGGTTTTAAGAACGAAGTCTTGATGAAGAAAGCTTTCTTTTATTTAGCGCAATTAGCCGATGACTAAAATCGTGCACATGAACTCGCTTCTTATATATGATCAATTAGAATTGAGTTAGTCATAATTTTTGTGAGCCTTAATACATGAACAAAATAACGAAAACAATATCAAAGTACTTCAGACTTCATTTTTAAGCACAGACACGAAGACTCCCGTATTGATATCTTCATTCAATATATATATATATACATTGTATATATAAGTCAATACTTATCTTAAAGGACCAGATTGCCTGGATGTCGCCATAGTCGGAGCAGGTGTTGGTGGCTCATTCGCAGCTTGGCGTCTTCGTAACAGTGGTCTGAGAATAGGAGTGTTCGAAAGTTCAGAAAGAATTGGAGGACGCATGTTCACACGTAGATTCAAAGATGCAACTGATGTGAAAATTGAACTCGGGGCAATGCGCTTTGTTCCAGATGCGCATCGTAGGTTGTTGAAAGCAGTGAATGAATTAGGATTAACGGTATATATTGCAATTTCATTTCAATCTCTATAAATATTATCTTATGATTTTGAAACAAAGATATACTAGTATGAGTTTTTAATATGAAAATCAATAAGCAAAAGTAGCATATTAAAGTGTTTATATTCATACACATCAAACCGTTGAATAACATACATTCGAAATATTTGTGAAACCAATATAACCTGATGTTTAATTACTGTTACAATGTAAATGAAAACGTCATGTAATCACATGATACACCCGTAATGCAGTTTCATAAAGTCATTTCATGATCAAATGTTATGATTACACGTTATATATCGCTCTGCTTGAATGCGACTTGATCACGTTCGTAAATATATCTTATTTGTTGAGACAACAAAGATATAAAACACACAACTCGTTTCATGATTTCCTATGAAATGAAACTGCATTTGAAATCCTATATTGACACATGTTAACATAAAATCTGAATTATTCCATATAGACAGTGCATGTACCAGTATTCAAGATATTGTTTTCATTTTCGTGCGTGAACATCAACGGATCAACGGCGGATGCGGCTAGCTAAACAGGGGATGCTTACTTCTCCCGGGCACCTGGTCCCACCACTAGCTTGCTGAGGGTTCAAGTTTGTGCTATATTGCTAGTGTTGTTGAGATTATCGTCAGGATCTTCTTCAACTCATTTGAATAGAAAAAATAATTTAAAAACATGTAATAATGAAGTTATAAAAAAAACATATTTAAAATGTGTGTTTCATATTTTTGCATATATCTTTGTTCTTTGTTTTTAAAGAAGGGGTTCTGGGTCACAAATTAACTTCAATAAAGATCTATATATTGCACCCTTGAAACAAAGATATACTAGTATGAGTTTTTAATATGAAAATCAATCAATATTGTGTAATATCAATTCTCTGTAAGGACCAAAATATTTTGGAAACAGCATGTCATGGATTTTCATGATTTTCTCTGTAAATGGTATGTATAATTCCCTGAATACAAAAATAACAATTTTTTGAAAATGAATATTCCGGTTGCCATGGAAACGAGGTCTTTCTATTTATAGCACTAAAAAATGGTCAAATAAGTCATCTTTGGTTATTATGTTGCCATGGAAACCATTGTCAGAGTTAATTGGTATTAACAACTTATAATCTTTAAAACCTCTATTTTTAGAAAAAAAAAATAATTTTTTGACATTTCTTTCAATTAGCCGGATCCTAACAAATCAAAATCAGTCAAAAATTGCCATAAAATGAGGTCAAAATCAAGGCCTATTTTTGTCCAATTTTTACCATTTTAAGCAAAAATAACACAAAATGTCAGGCTGATAACACCATCACTGTTGTCAGAACAAAATAGATTTCATGTCACAAATATAATCACTGGATAAAATAAGTGGGACCTTGTTTTGTTTTCCTACATTTTGAGGTCAAAAAATGGTTGCCATGGCAACTTTTCATTAGACACATGATGACTATATCTTTTCATATTGATTTTTAGCATGATTTAAATAACTTATATTGCTCAAGCTTTATGTAGGGACAACAGAAGAAATTGTTCTTCATTTGAGCACTTCCAAAATTTTTCAAGGTCATTGACTTTAAGTTCAAGGTCAATTCAAAATATAGGTTCCAATTTCAATAAAATTTGCATTTTTGTTGTTATTTATTGTTACTAAATTCAGGCTTGACTGCCATATTTTTGTATCAAAAATACTTCTTTCTAAAAATATGACCAATAGATGGAAAAACATTACAATTTTTAGTTCAGAACATTTTTCCCCAAAAAATAAGCCCCAGACAAAAATCATGATAATCTCACATTCTTTTATATGTATGTATGAAATACTAGCTAAAAATCAAGGATGTCATTGATTTTGAGATTTTTTGCAACTTTGGTCAATAAATAAGGGATATATCCAAAATCACTATGTATGTATTTGTTTTACTCAATACCGCATGATATATGAGTAACTGCCTCTCATATTTTTGAAAAATCGCAGAATTTTGCCAAATTTCGTGAATTGCATTCAAGATGACCTTGACATTGGGTCCTGTGACCTTGAAAACTTTTAAGGTGTTTTTTTTAATCAATAATGCTCTTTTATATGTACTGATTAAAAAATGCTTAAAAATATATAACGGACAGCTGAAAATTTACCAGTAAATTACTCTATGTGTAATAGCACTGAACAGAATGTCACCATGGTAACCATTTTTTATACCCTTTTGAATAAAATTGTGAAGAGGTCCCACTCAAATTTTAACATTTTCTTAAAGATCGAGGATTAAACTTTAAAGATAATTGGCAGTAGAAATCAAGTTAGCCTGACATTTCTAATTATTTGCCCTTAAATTTGAGCAAAATCATGTTAAATTAGGAGCTTTTTCGGTCTTAAAAAGGGCCTCTTCAAAACAGGTTTTTGCCAACATTTTGAGCATATTGACAAAGAGAATAGCGGACAAAAACATACTTCTTGTGTAATATTTATACTATTAAAGATATAAAGAGAAAAATTAAGGAAATTTCAGTTGACTACAATAGCTGTTACCATGGAAACGAACCTTGTGAAAATGCCATGTTACAAGTATTCTAGTGATGCGTAAAATTTCAAACATGGTTTCCATGGCAACGATAACTTAGTTTGTAAAAAGAAAGTTTATTTTTGTCTCAGGACATCATATACACCTTCCATACCAAAAATCTCCAAAATTGGAGACATGCTGTTTCCACGTGCTATTGAAATTATTTTGGTCCTTACAGAGAACTGCTATTAAGTCTTGTTTGTCCTTTTGACATCTCTTTTTATACTTGTCCAATGTGTCTTTCTTTCGCATTTTGGTGTTTCGATATTTGTGGTTGCTGCTACCGAGTAATGTCGGAGATCCCCTCCTTTCTTTTACTTCCAGGTTATAGATTTCCCAGAAGGAATAGGAATACATGAAAGAATGTTTTATTATTTAAGAGGCCACCATCTGCATCATCAGGAATTAACAAGTAAACAAAAGCTGCCATACTTTTTACGGGACAATGAATATAGGCTTCCAGTCGATCTGCTATGGTAAGGTGTTTCAAATATTCAGATGCTAAACGTCTTCAAATTCAATAGCATCATTTATGAACAGATAAATTTGCAGCATATCGAAGGATACTCCCTGGCAAGATACAAATTAAGAACCGATAGCAACATATTATACACAAAAGACAACACATAAACCAACGAGACCATTTTGCAACCGGTCAGGACGGTAAACTTCCACATTAGTACCAAATGGTGTAGTTATCAGGACTACATGCGTACATCCTTCCAATTGGAATAAATCACAAGCTGTTCAACAATCTGATACTTTAATTTTTTTTGTTATGTTGAATTCAAAATGACTTTTTTCCAATAATTTTAAAGGCATGTTTCTTCGACGGCAACAAACTACACAATGGGTACTAACAGTCAAGGATATTTTGATTACGATCATGCAAATTTCGATAGCGTTACAAAGGAAGACGGCATCAAAATATACAAGCAAAGGTAACGATCCTCATATTGTGGTATATATAAAGTTAAAGTAGATGGGACGTAAACGTACCATCCTCTCTTTTTTTCTTCGATAATGTGCATAAAGATTAAAGGTTAAACGTCTTCAAAATCAATCGCATCATTTAAGAACAGATAAATTTGCAGAATGGAATAGACATGCACGTTACTTAACCCTCGTCAATGATCCTCAATCTAATTAATGTAATATAGCCAAAGAGCATGATTATAATTTTTGCCAAAGAGTATGATTACAATTTTTAAGTCAAATGTTAAACGTCTTCATATTCAATAGCCTCATTAAAGAACAAATGAAAAATTATTTTTCAAATTTAACCTTTTCCAAAAATCATAGATAAAATTTGTAGAATGGTTGATTTATCTATGATGGTGGCTTGCCTTTAATGCTTTTCACACTAATCCCAACATACACCTACAAACAAACACAAGAACCAAAACAAACCAAAAGACGCATGGTATACAGCGGCAGCAATGCGCAATCCTCTCCGCCGTAGACTTTTAGGGCGACTATGATAAAACATGGGGATTTAAGGCAATTAATACAATCATTTTCACAGAAGCTGTTGTGATATTATTTCAGTGTGGAAGAGATACTGGAAAAAACTTTGAGTCATGAAGCGATTGAGTACATCTCACAGGTGGTTGCTTTTGATTCGTCCTTTTATGGAAGTCAGTCAACAAGAACACTTTCTCCTTATCCACCTTCCAATAGAAGCATTGACGTAAAGACCATAGCAGAAGGATTTGAGTCTTTGCCCAATGGATTTATGAACCAGTTTCTAAACACAAGCAGCAAGTAATTGAAAACTTTCAATGAAAAAGTGTTTTGACAAGTATACATGTAGTTATTTACCATACTTGTTTACATAATACGTATTTCTTCTTTTAGGTGGATTCTTCTTTTCAAATTGGAATGAATTTTTTATTTCTATCTTTGTTTGGCCAGCTCATGTCTTCATGAAACTTAATACAATACAATCTATTCTAAAGGATGTATTCACCATTTTCAAAATTTTGTGATAAATACCTGTTTCAATTATTAGAAGCAAACCTGTTACACCCATCACATTTACATTTGTCAATGTTACATGTATTTTTAGCCATACATTTCATCGAAACATGCGCCTGGATAAGATCAGACAGACCTCGGGTACAACCTATCACATGACATTTGCAGTAACAGCAACAGTAAATGGAACTGTTCAAGATACTCAGCAAAGGACGACTGTGTGTACTCGCAAACTCATACTGGCTATCCCAACTCATTCCTTACAAGACATTGATTGGCCGCCATTCAAACAGAGCTATGCACGTGATCTTTTTGATAGCGTCCAGCAAGTAGCTGCAAGTAAGGTGGTTCTACTATACCCCTATGCTTGGTGGCTAAACTTGACAACAACAGGCTTGAACAGAACACATACAAGGTCTGACCTGCCCAATCACCAAACATACGACTTTGGACACTCTAAGAACGGCAAGGCTGCTTTACTTGTGTCTTATACAGATAAGCTAAATAATGTTCTGTTATGGAAGAACATGCAGAATGTTGGCAAATGCATGAGTAGTGACTGTGGTAGGACAAGAGTTACCACTGAAGTAGTGAAGCATGCCCAAATTTATCTTTCTCAGATCTTTAATGTTACTAACATTCCTCAACCAATAGATGGAATGATGAAAATTTGGGATAAGGACCATTTTTCTACTGCGTGGACAGTTTGGAAACCTGGTGTCATCTTCTCGAAAACATTGATTGATGTCATGAAACCCTTTCTGGACTATCAGATTTACGTCCTGAATGCAGATTTTGCCGAGCAGAAGTTTTCAGGATGGTTGGAAGGCGCATTAGATGTTGCCGATCGTCTGCTGCAAAAGTACTTCGGAATACAGCCATATGTGAAGTAATACAACACATCGCCTAGGTTCGAATGTAAATGTCGCATTGGAATAATTAACTGACAATAAATGATGCAATTTTATCGTGTAAGTTTTCATCTAATCATTTTTTGGACATAACAATTTTCATACTTTTTGGCCGTATTACATTGTTTAGACTGAGGATCACTGACGAGGGTTTAGTACCCGAAACGTGCATGTCTGGTCCATGCTGTAAATTTATCAGGTTTTAAATGATGCTATTGAATTTAAAGACGTTTAACGTTTGACTGGGAAATTGAAACATTTTTGTTTGCTGCATTAATGCAAATATTAAGTCTACATATTTAGCTGCATTAATGCAAATATAAAAGAAAGTAGGGGATCTCCGGCTATACTCGGTTGCAACCAACGCAACCTTTTCTAATACACATATATTCAATTTGAAGACGTTTTCATTTATACCACTATGTGAGTGTCACTGCTGGTGGACCAGGAATCCCCGAGGGCACATGTGGCCAAGTTCGATCAATTTCGGTTGATCGTTCCTTCAATGATTCTAAAATTTCTGTTATCAAAATTTCTTGAAATTTCTAGAACCTGGGTCCTGTAGCATCATATACCACCCATCCTGCTACGTCTTTCGGTACGCTTTTTCGACATAGTAACTTTCATACTCTTTTGGCATATTACATTGTTATATTTGAGAATCACTGACGATGGTTAAGTACCCGAAACGTGCATGTCTGGTCCATGTTGCCAATTTATATGTTCTTAGATGATGCTATTCAATTTGAAGACGTTTAACATTGAATTGATTCTCATGTGTGCATTCATCTTTTCCCGACCTATTCTAGTACAATAAACACTGATTTTCATGTTGGCATTCATCGTTTTGTATTAGTACAGGTCAAGGCAGAGTTGCAGGACATAGATAAATACCAGTAACGGACTTTTATTGCTTCGTGATTCATAAATTTTCATTCATAATTTCATATGAACAATTCACAGAGGATGCCATCATGATTAAAAAATACAATGAATTTTGAAATTTTCTTCATTGAGGTAAAGAGTTGAAACACTTCCGTATAATCATATGATTGAATTGGTTTATAATTGCAATCATTTTCAAGCTCCCCGAGATTTCCTCTTGTGGGATTTACAATAAAATGGTGTCGGGTATCTGCAATTGGGTGACCTAACATAACCTACTTTGTAAAAGAAAAATCCGATTCTCAAAATAAGTAGACTGAACAGACATGATTCAGATGTTAAACTTTCTGATCGACAGCATTTTGTGGTGTTTGGAGGAAAAGTTTTCCAGCAAATTGTCGGAATTCCAATGGGGACCAATTGTGCCCCACTCCTTGCCGACATTTTCCTGTACTCATACGAAGCTGAATTTATTCGATCTTTGGTCTCTGAAGGGAAAAGATTCTTAGCTTCTAACTTTAACTTCACTTACAGATACATATACGAAGTGTTGTCCATCAATAATCCAAAATTCGCGGATTACCTCAGCTGTATCTATCCTTCGGAGCTTGAAGTCAAAGAATCTACAGAGACAAATAATTCGGTATCCTATTTGGACATAATGTTGTCCTACGACACTAATGGTCACATGAACACCTCACTCTATGACAAACGTGACGACTTCAACTTCAATTTCAGCATTACAAACTTTCCTTTTCTGAGTAGCAACATCCCTTCATCGCCAGCTTATGGCGTGTGCATATCTCAGTTATCTCAATTGATACGCTATGCCAGAGCAAGTACCAAATATACGGACTTTGTTCTAAGGGCTAGGCGTCTTTCATAAAAGCTTCTCAGTCAGGGATATGTTTGTGACCAACTAACATCGTCACTGAGGAAGTTCTACGGTCTGGGGAACTCGTCATACACTATGAAGTCCCACTTTCCAGAATAGTGGATGATATTCTGCCATAGACCATTTGTACCATCCAACCAAAGTTTGTACTCTTAGTCTTCCGAAATGGAAGTAACCGGATGTGACAGTTCACCGTGCAAGCAGGAAATGCTCACTCTTCCTGGGCACCTGGTCTCACTCATATATTGGGAGTTCGCTTTTTTCATATGATGGAGATTTTTGTTTATTTGCTTTGGTTCCTGTTTTATCCTGATTTTGTATGCCTTTTATTTCTGATTTTCTGAATTATCGATTTTGTGCTGTATACAGGGATATGGTCATTATCCATATTTGTCATATATATGATCTATGTATTATGCATAACTATCCCCATTGCTTTAGTAGCTGCTTTATTTCAAAGAAAATTAAACCATACAGTAGAAGTAAAATGTAATGCAATTCCAAAAATACCAGGTACAGATGGACAACAAAGCGTATGTCTGTGATATCACAATACAATTCTATGGTTTTTAAAACAAGAAACCGAAACCAAGAGGCTCACATCATTCATATGCATTGGTACACTGTACATGAAACGATATATGTCAGTAAAATTCCACCCAAAGAACAAAGGTTCAGAATTTTGTCTAGAACTGAAAACTAAGTGAAATTCTTAAAGATACTTGTTGAATAGATGTTGAAAATATAATTCAGGTACGTATGTATGTATGTAAATAATAAATATCCATTCCCGGTATAGTCAATATAATCAAAATCAAAGTGACATAATGACGATTAAATTTGTTTATTGCACTAAACGTTTTCGCCTGTTGGCTCTTTAGAGTTGCAATGAATATAAACAATACAAAGAACAATAGGTAGGCTGCCGGTTTAATCGTCATTATGTCACTTTGATTTTGATTATGTATGTATGTATATACATTGTTGCGGATGAAGGATTGATAGTGGCCAATTTCGTAGGGTACCTTGAAAACTTGCTTCCTGTAAGGCTCTTGAAACTCTATAATATCATTATAGGTTATTAAATGTAAAACGTCTTTAAATTCAATAGCATCGATCATTTATAAACGGATAAATTTGCAGCATGGACCAGACATGCACGTTTCCGGTACTCAACCCTCGTCAGTGATAAAAAATCGAAACAATGTAATATGGTCAAAGAGGGTGAAATTATTATATCAAAAAATGTACCGAAAGATGTAGCAGGATGGTTGGGATATGATGCTACAGGACCCACGTTTTGGAAATTTCAAGAATTGTAGTACCAGAAAATTCTGAATGCGTTGAAGAGACAGGCGATCAAACAAAGTTGATAGAACTTGGCTATATGTGCCCTCGGGGACTGCTGGTCCACCAGCAGTGACACTCACCAAGTTGTTCAAATTTTAAACGTCTTTATATTCAATAGCATCATTTATAAACGGATTAATTTGCAGCATTGACCAGACATGCACGTTTCGGGTACTCAACCCTCGTCAGTGATCATCAATCTAAAGAATGTAATATGGCCAAAGAGGGTGAAAATTATTATGTCAAAAAATGTACCGAAAGATGTAGCAGGATGGGTGGGATATGATGCTACAGGACCCACGTTTTGGAAATTTCAAGAATTTTGAAGGCGCTGAAGAGACAGACGATGCGACTTTGTTTCCACTGTGTATTTAGTTTTCAGGATTTTATCTGACATTTGTGTGTGTAGAAGTTGTAATTCTAAAAAGTATCTCTCATCTTAAACGAAAAATCGTTTTAATCTTAAATTCTTTCATTTTTATACTTTTCCTCTACATGCCATAAAAGCCATTTAACCATAGATCTAATTTTTCCCATACTACAATATATTTTGTCGGGGTTATTCATATTCAGCAGTACCGTACCGTAATTTCGTCAGAGAAGGCACTGACGAAATGATGAAAATTTGAACTTGACGACTAAAAAAGCAATCTATAGTATTTTTGTAATCCATCTCAAAACTTTAGAAGATTTAGTGATATCGCCAACATAATTCACCGATTTAGGTCAAGTCTCCATTAATGAAGTGCTTCCGATAGTTCGCCATTCTTTAAACATAATGTAGCGTTAACACAATATGGTGATGACACAGGTGGGATTTTACTGAAGCTCTTTTCCCTTTTTCTCAAAAGCATTTCACAGGAAGTCCTCTTTACATTTTTGAGGAATTTGTAAACCTATTGATTTTAATTTTTGGATTCTGAATGTGGCTTTTGTGCTTGACTTTAGAGCATTATAATCCAAAGTTCGCGGATTACCTGAGCAGTATCTATCCTTCGGAGCTTGAAGTCAAAGAAACTACAGAGACAAATAATTCAGCATCCTATTTGGACATAATGTTGTCCTACGACACTGATGGTTACATGAACACCTCACTTTATGACAAAATCGACGACTTCAATTTCAGCATTACAAACTTTCCTTTCCTGAGAAGCAACATCCCTTCATCGCCTGTTTATGGCGTGTTCATATCTCAGTTGATACGCTATGCCAGAGCAAGTACCAAATATACGGATTTTGTTCTGAGAGCTAGGAGTTTTTCAGATAAGCTTCTCAGTCAGGGATATGTTTGTGACCGACTAATATCGTCACTGAGGAAGTTCTACGGGAACTCGTCATACACTATGATGTCCCACTCTCAAGAATGGTGGATGATATTCTGTCATAGACCATTTGAACCATCCAACCAAAGATTGTACTCTATGTCTTCCGAAATGGAAGTTACCGGATGTGACAGTTCTACCGAATTGAAGCGGCGGATGTTGCATGCAAGCAGGAGATGCTTACTCTTCCTGGGCACCTTGTCTCACTCTCATATCGGGAGTCATGTGATGGAGGTTTTTGTTTGTTTGCTTGAGTTTCTGTTTTATCCTGATTTGTATGCTTTCGGTGTCTGATTTTCTGGATTATCGATTTTGTGCTGTATACAGGGATATGGTCATTATCCATATTTCTCATTTATGCTTTTTTAGATACTTTTGAGGGTATCTCCCTCATTGCATAGCTCTGTCCTTGGCTGGGGTTTCGACATAATTTTTTCGGTCATGTTTATTATTAAGTTCCTTGCGCCTTCCCTCCAACGATTTTTGGTCATATTTTTCACTTAAATACGCTTCTGAATAAACCCTACACAAAATTTGGAGCCGCTTATTTTGGCAAGAGGAAATAAAAGTCTGTTTTATAGATGACACCAGGAAAATTCACTTTGGCTTTATTTAAACTGTTTGACATGAAGTACTACTGACGGGGATTCAATATCCGAAACACGTGTTTAGTACAATAAAATTGGTACTATAAACATATATTTCAATATTGACAATTTCATTCACTGATGGAGATAAATTTCTGTTAAAAATTATCAGCCTAAAGACAATTATAAATTGATACTTTTGAAGTTAATGTTAAACACTTGACATCACGTTTACTAATTTGAACAAAATCCTTATTATTTGAACAATTAAAACTATTGATGTTCAGCTAAAATTTTATGTAATGCTGGGAATTCGATTTTTCGGATTGTAAGTTTAATTGTAGATGCTTAAATTTATGATTTTGAAGATGTTTTATAGGCACTTTTTTCAGCAGAGTCCTGAATTTCTTTTTGCAATGGGAGACATCATATATTTAGTCATGTTTTTATTTTTCTGTTGATGTTTTTTTTTTCGTCTATACCTGTGTGTGTTCCGCTGCGATCACTGACATATTCGGGATCTCTTCCTTATCTCTATACGTTTCATATTTTTATAAAAAGTTTTATATGTTCAGCTTTTCCCTCCTTTTAATCTGTTTGATTTTGTTAACCCTCGTTGGGGATGGTTTATTTTAAATAAAAATCATTTCTATCCCCCCAGTTATATTTTTTTCATGTTTGTGCGTTTGAAGATAGATTTAAGGTAAATGAAGCAAAGGATATTTTCAATCCAATATGTAAATGTAAAATGAATTTTGATTTCATATTATTCATGTAATTATCCATCCATTATGTATTCCTTTTCGAGTTAATCCTATTAGACTTTATTGAATGGAACTTTGAATATCTTCCTTCGATAACGTTATAGGGTTTGTTCCTGTCATACTTCCTACTCAGAAGTAGGTGTGTAAATATGTTACACACCTTCTTTGAGAAGAAAGTATGACAGGGATAAACATTATAACGAACTTAAAAAATGCCCAGAATGTTAAACGTCTTCAAATTTATCAGCATAATTTAAGATCCATTTTATGACGTTTTGTTAGTAATAGTGACGTTTGAAAATTTAGTGACCTACTTTTCTGTCAAAGTAGCACATAACGTGAACATTATACTTCGACGTAATTTGGTGAAATTACATGATAAGGTGTGATAAAGTTGGAAAACATTATATCATTTTATGAAATTGACTTTACTTAAACTGTTGAATCATTCTTTAAAAACACCACAGACATGTAAACAATACACCACTGGTGTTAAACCGATGATAGTAACTTTAGTTACTATCATCCCAAGATGGCGGACGCAAAAATAGGCAGAACCGATTTTTGTCCAAATTTTGTCTTTTATGCGATGTATAACAAAAAGTTGAAGCGGCCAATTTGAAGAGAATCGATATAACATTCCAATTATACCATTAGAGTTTATTGTTAATTTCAACGTTATATTCGAGAAAACGCCAGATAAAAAAATCATCGATGATGATAGTAACGCAAAAATGCCTGACAACGCTTGATGATAGTAACTGGAAATGAAAATGATAGTAACTCGATGAGCAGCAATGTTGAAAATCGCCTTTTGTGATAGAATTAATTGATTTTTTTGGTTCAAAAGCCTGAATTTAGCTACATGGCATCTACATGTAAATCGTAAAGCACTTTATTTTAAAATTCTGATCTATTATGTCGTTGTTTAGGTCTTGAAGTTTCAGTTATATATGAATTATACAATTTCACATACTTTTCGAACATTGCCTTTCAACAAAGAAATTGTTAAAGTTTAAATTCATGTATGTTACGACGTTACGAGATTTGTTGACGTCATGCAGCAAAACTGATGTTTATTCTTCCCGCCATATACGTCGCAAGTGCTATAGTCATACATTGTGTAAGAGAACACAAATAGATAATAACTAATCATTTTGAGAGATTTTAAACAGATAACGACAGTAGACAAAATAATTATTCATGAGAAATCTGTAATTTTAGCAGAATTTTGTTTCAAAGTAACGCGTGATTGCAGAGATTTAGATGATGACCAGAATATCTCATGCCCTCTTCTTATTCTGACTTCGTGATATACTAGTGCATGTTACATGTAATAAGATTAAATTTAAAATCCCAATTGAATCCATTGTATTGGAGTAATCAACGATTTTGATGACTTCTAAATAAAATTCGGGGGGGGGGAGAGGGGGAAGGGGACTGAAGTTTCAATTATACGTGTATTCTATTTATCACTGCTAGAAATCGAGAAATCAAACATAGGCGGATCCAGACTTTTTTTAAAGGGAAATTGAATGCTCAATATTTTTTAATTCAAAATTGTGTTCAATTTCCTGTAAATTTTTGAAAATTTACATGTAAAACTGGAAGCGCGGCGAACCGAAAATTTTCAAGTTTAATTAATACATATACTAGTATCTTATTTCAGTCCTATAGGAGTTTAAGATGATTTACTTGCGTATATCGGCGAATACAGGATTGTATTTTGCCTATCTAGGGAATGTAATTAATCAATTTTTTCCGCAACAAACATTGCACAAAAAAAATCGATATAATTTAAATCCCTTTGTAAGAAAATATACTCTTCTTAGATAGCTACAAATATACATGTACCATGTCTTTAAAATGACAAACGATTCAGTGCTAACCAAGAGGGAAATAATCTCTCTCTCTCATTTCATCTCACTCATCTGTCAGCTTACTGCTAAAGAAAAGAAAAGAAAAGAAAAAAAAACCAAAAAAAAACCAAAAAAAACAACCAAAAACAAAAACAAAAAACAAAAACAAAAACAAAAAAGCAAAAAACATTTAATATGTCTCAAACGATATAGATGTTGCAAAGTCGGTTATTTTAAAAAATGAATATTGACTATCATTTTAAAATTAAAGAACTATATTTATTTCAGGTCTTTTTTAGAGTGGAGTTATAAAGGGTTCACTCCGTAAATGAGTTTCGGTGTATAAATACTATTTCTATACTTCTGTCAGACTGTGGCCTCATCTGATTGTCTATTTTGCCGGCCACAGTTGGGTGTGTAAAGTTACAATAAATCCTTGATAACAAAGAACTGTTTAAAAAAACTGATACTTTCCGAAATTCTAAAATGAATGGCTTTAAACAGCGCTTATTACATAGTGAATAAAAAAGAAATAACAAATTTATCAATATACATGTATCAACTATCATGTCTTCTTCCGGAAACATAAGACACTGATTGTCCGTTTAAAACCTAACAAATATAAAACCACGTAAATTTCCGTATGAAAGAAAAGTTCGTTTGGTGGGATCATTCATCATTTATTTGTGTAGTTTCACATGGTCAAGGAGCGCAGGTATTATGAAAACTGAAGAATCTCAATGTTTAATATTCATCTGAGTATGCATGCTTCATATAAATCCAAATTGATGACCATATGAGGCGTGTTTACTGTAAACAACTTGGAGCAACCTTGGATAAATAACGATGTATCTGCATTTGCAGTATCGACTACGTGTACATGGTGATATCCCAGTTGTGGATCAAGGGTAGTGACTTTAAAAGGTCATTTTCTACTGCAGAATAATCTGGGGCAGTCATTAAAGTGAATTAACATAAAAAGGAAACATCTTGCATGCCTGATTCTTAGTACGTACTGGTTAAAATGTCCCTTCTGCATTTTTGAGGGTGCGTTACTATCATCTCATGAATTTCAGGAGCTTTGAGTTACTATCATAAGGAATTTGCGTTACTATCGTCTTGGCTAAAACTTTCGCTGCCTATTTTCTGCTCTAAAAAGAAAGATAATAGATTTTTGAAAGTTCCCCTATAATAATACTTTGTATATGTACATTTCCATCGCTTCAGATTGTTTATATACACTAGAAAAAGTGAAATAAAAGGGAAAAATCGTTTCTGCATGTTTTTGTGTCCGCCATTTTCGGATGATAGTAACTAAAGTTACTATCATCGGTTTAACACCAGTGATACACAGACAAGGTCATTTTCATTATATTACACAGAACATAGATGAGTATACGTATACGTATACGCGTGGTCCTAGCAATGTTCGAACCAGCAACCTTTTTCGTCGCTGGCCGACACCCTTTCCACTAGAATACGGCGTTGAATTCTTCTTTTGTTTGTTTTGTTTGGTTTGTGTGTGTGAGGGTGAGGGTGTGTGTGTGTGAGTGTGTGAGGGTGAGGGTGTGTGTGTGTGTGTTCCTTGTCCTTTTTTGTGTTTCTTGTTACACTTGTCTGTTCTTTGTTTTCACATAGAGGCGTATATATGTTCTGCACATTCTACACATCCCCTTCTTTATTTCATTCATGTTCGACAATTTCCATAAGACCCTATCATATGGACAATGTTAAACGTCTTCAAATGTATCAGCATAATTTGAAAGCAGATAAATTTACAACATGGACTAGACATGCACCTTTCGGGTATTTAAGTTTAAACCCTCGTCAGTGATTATCAATCCAAACAATGAAATATGGCCAAAATATGTAAAAAGTATGGCCAAAATATACCGAAAGACGTAGCAAGATGGCTGAGATATGACGCTTCTGGACCCAGGCTTCAGAAATTTTGTAAACATTATCAGGAACCGTCAATGAGGAGGTTCTTATATAAGGTCTGTGTGATGAATAGATAGATTAAAAGGAACAGATCTCCAACAAGACGAGCTCAACAGACTACAGCCGAACACACAAATAAGAACAAACAAACAACAAACAGCCAGAGATAATACAAAATATTAGAACACTTACAGAAAAAGAACCTGCAGTGAGGCAAAGAAAACAGACTATCAAGAGATGAGCAGCTACACATAAGAAGATTGTACTATATAAACACACTCGGAGCATTGATGACTGAATTGACGAGTGTTGCTCGCTAGCAGAAGATGCTTACTCTCCCTGGATTTCTTACATCATCTCCTTACGCTATTAACCTTATAGTTTCCATTTTAAAGAATGCTCTCCTTATATTGTTTTGTGTTTATCAAGTTTTTGTAAGCCAGATCATCATATTTTAATCATGTTTTATATCAAGTTTGACTTCCAGTCACTGATTTTTCTGCTTGAAAAGAGCAGAAAAATTCCCTAGGTTGGCTCTTGTTGCCCGTTATAGTTTCGCTGGTTTTATGTTTAGTATTTTACTGAAAAATCGTTGGTATTTGCTTTTCCTGGCCCGGTTGGTGTCTCTTGTCCACTATGTGTTTTCGATTTTTGGTCTTTCGCTGGAGGTGGCTTGTTAGAGATTCCCTCCTTTTTTAACAACAGTTTGATTATGATATAGAAAAAAGGATGTGTTCCAACTATCTTTAATTTTTGAAATAAAGACATAGATGGTCTTTTCTCCCACTGTAGACTGGCATATCCGTGGAAGCGTTGGGAAAAGATATCCTGCTGTCTTACCCTTATGGGGTAAGATAACATTTTCGCGTGCCCTTTAATTGTGGCTTTAATTGTGACGTCATCATGATTGTTGCGTTAGACGATGAAAAAATGAAGAAGAATACATTAAGTTTCATTTTTGAGCGCTTTTAGACAGTGGGAGAAAAATAATCAATCACCAGAATGTGATCAGGGACACTCGGTTTGGATTTAATTGTACCTGATCACATCTGGTGATAGATTCTATTATTTTGTGTTCATAAAGCTTTGGAATGAAAAGAATCTCATATATTTTTTGATCTCTTATCAAGATATTGAACCTTACTTAAGAAAGGATATGTCTAAAGAATCTCCCAAGAGGAAAGGGTTTTCTTAATGACTGAAAATAACGGAAATAATGCAATAATACGAAGGATGGGTTTTTTAATGAGACAGGATGTCTTTGAAAGCATTATCATATTCGTGATGACTGTGAACCTTTATATACGCTTTGCTTATCTCAAGTTCATAAGATCGGTTGGAAATTGTTAATTTCATTAAACCTCTCATAACTGATATGAATCATTAGACCATAAATGAAAGGACAAAGAATGTTTAAAGTAAAATAAACAGGAATATATGCGGTCAAGCTTTGAGCTAATTACTATGAAATCAAATGATATGTATTGAACTATCGAACTTCAAAGACGTGCAGATTATAAATCACGAAGTGTAACTATTACTGCGATATAATTGTTACTTTCAGTTGGCATCCTTCGTTTTACTTTCTTTTATTACACAGGCCGAGACAAAAGGCGGACTTGCATAGGATATCCGTTTGAACGAATCATTTTGTGAAAAAAAATTATCAGAAAATGGAAGAATTAAGTGTGAATGACATATTGCGTATAAGCTTTGGACTTACTCTTATAATTCTTAACATGTTATCTATCATTGTACTTTGTCGAGCTAAGAAGTTGCCTGCTCAAATATCAAGAATGTCCATGAACTTGGCAATAACCGATATGTCTTTTGGCATGATTTCCTTTCTCAAAGGGCTGCATGTGCACCTTATTTCAGTGTACAGTTGTCGTGTTATATTCCACAGTCACATTGCGCTTACTTTAGTTACGTGTTCTATAATCACAACGATGGCTTTTGATCGCTTCATGGCGATTAGATTCCCAATTTCTTATCAACATAAAGTCAAGTCAGTTCTTATAAGAATTGGTTTGGTGTTTCCTTGGATTTTTGGTTTTGGGATTTCCGCTTTTACCCTGATCAGAATGGATAATTTTCTTTACGTGAAGTGTGACTACATCGAGGAAATGTACGGTATATTCGGATTCCGTCTGTATGCAGCGGTTTGGATCATGGTCATCATGATGAATCTTGTGTTCTACTTTGGAGTATTTCTCAAATTGAGGAGACGAGAAAAATTCATTCAGACGTGTACACTTCGTTCTGCTGCTTCTGCAAACACCTTCAGAGTACCTCAAGCAAGTCTGGAAAGGAAAATTCTTATCCGGCTTTTAGCTGTTACGGGGATATTTGTTATAACGTACGTACCAAACCTTACTCTTGCAACAGTCATTGCTTTTGATCATCAGAACCGATCTTCATACAAAATGGCATTTTTCTATACGGTATTAATTAAGATGTTTAATAGCTTCTGCAATCCTTTTGTCTACTTCCTGCGTTATGAGGAATGCCGAAGGTTGATACGTAGAGTCTTCAGGACTCGTTGCCAGCAATGTAGAGAGGATCACGGTTTACAGGCCCGTCATACAGGCAGTTACAGTGTTTACTCTGTCCAGAGTAGGTGCACAATTGACACAAGCATAGCAGATGTTTCGTTCGAAATGTATTGACATCGACGTTTTGATATGTGATCGCCATATTAAGGACATTTACTGTTTATTCAGTTTTAGGATAGATGTCCTTTACATTTGAATCAGTTTCATCTTACTGTATGTAAAAGTGATGTGAAGTGACACTTGATGAGGTTACCATAGGAAACATTAAAGTTCTGAATACTTCCCAAATAGACTCATGCAGACATTTTCAATTGCAAACTGTGGGAAATTCAAAATTATACTTAATAACTTTTTAATTGTTGTATGATTTTCCTTCATATTTGGAACACAATATATTGGATATTCTACTTATTAATTGAAGCGAAGAATTTGACATCTTTCCGTACATACCTTTCTGTAAAATAACATAAAAACATTTATATTAAAATAATTTTCAAAAAAGTTTATAATGGAAATCGGATTTATCTTTCTTTGTACGTCAGAAATACAGAATACTCTTCAATGTGAAGATTCAAAATTTTGGGTGGCGGATATGTCCTTAAGCTGGTAATAGTATAATAGTTATAGAAAGTATATTTCGCAGATTCAAATTTTGACTACATTCGGAATGTTTAATGTACTCATAGAAAGTATATTTCGCAGATTCAAATTTTGACTACATTCGGAATGTTTAATGTACTCATCATACATTGAATTAAATTTTTGTTTGCATTAATGAGTACTTTTTAGTCCCTTTCATTGTTTAATCTGAACAATATTTTTGAATAATCGAATCATCTGAACTTCTTTACAGACACCGAGAGTAGATTTACGAGACTTGAATACTAGTATTTCTTTTGCATGCATATTCCTTTTTGAAAACCCAAGTTTTAAATCTGAGAGATATTTCAAATCCAATAGACATGAAAGAAGTACCTAAAAGTTACATCTATTCAGTCTCAAAGTCGAGAAGGCAAGGCCAGATCGTGAGAATTCCCATCGGAACAACATTCCGAAGTGAGACCAGGTGCCCGGGGAGAGTCAGCGTCTCCTGATTGTCACCTGAAGTCGGCACCGATTGCCCATTGGTCTCGTTCGTTTATGTGCAGTCTTTTATGTTTGATGTTTACATGTCGTATGTCTCCTTTTTGTCTCTTCTTGTGCTCGTCATTGTGTTTTCGCCTAGGGTGTTTTGGTGTTTTGCTGTTGGTGCTGCAACAGGGTCGGGTTGGAGATCCCCTCCATTCTCTTACAGATCAAATTTGGTTTCGAAACTTTCGTCTACAAATGCTTATATCAAAAGCAATGAAAGTACCCTAACCTTTTGAGCAAACACAACAGTTAACTTTATTCGTTCAACATTTCTATTTCTAAATTGGATCTTCCTACATTATACTGCATACCAATACTGCACAAGTCTCCTTACAAGTTTTGCTGCATTGCAAATTCTAGCAACTGCTCAACTACAATTTTGTCTAGAAATCTGAAGTCAGCACACACGGTGATAAAGGAACACATAGCAAAATATTGTGAAACTGTTCTAAACAGGAATGGTGTTAACTTATTTTGGTCTATCAAAAATTCAGGGGATGTGATTGACAAATGAAAACTAGAAATTTTCAAGCCAATAAGATTTCTTCATACGAATTCTCAAATATTTACACCACGTTTCTTTACGACAAAATTAATGATCAATTATCCAAACTCATTAAATGGTGCTTTAATCGAGAGGGGAAAACTTATAATTGTACATCTAAGTCAAAGGGTTTCTTTTCCACTGCAGAATACAAATCAAACAAATAATGGACATGTGGTGACTTTTACATTGCCTTGTCCTTCCTCTTTGACAACATTTATGTAAGAAAGGAGGGGAACTCCAACGAAACTCGGTTGCTGCACCAACAGCAACACAAAAAACACCCTAAGTGAAAACACAGAGAAGACACATACAGCAAGAGACAGTAAACAGCAAACAAGACATCAAACATCGAACATAAAAGACAACACCTAAACCAACGAGACCCTTTGGCAATCGGTGCCGACTTAGGACGGCCATCAGCCACGTTAGTGACAGATGGTGTGATTATCCTGGATAACGTGCGCACTACCCTTCCACTATTCCGGTTATCGAAATATCTGGAAGAGCGCACAATTTTTATGTAAAATAATCTCCTCACTGTAAGATGACCATACAAACAAGACAGCACAACGCAGGGGCCCAAGGAACACAGATGAATATGTAAATATATATAAAAATAGGGTAAGGGCGTACGAAATGCAGTCCGTGCTCTGCCGGCTGTAGCGAGCTCCTGCATGTTATCACCCGAGGAGTCCGACCGACATTCAGAGAGGACAGATTCGTGGCCCTGTCTTCTCTAAAGAGGTTTGGACTGGGATCGTCATGGAGTCCTGTCGTCACAGTCGGTTAGAGTGCATGTCTTAAGGATGCGCTGGTACAAGACTGTAGATTGGTCAAATGCCATGCCGAGTGTCCGTCTTCTGACATTAGGATCATATCCACGGTATAAAAAACGTTTGATGATTCTGACGCATTTTCGATGGCTTTGCTGTCTGCCTTTGATCCTTCTAATTTTGTTTATTATGTCACCATAAAATGCAGGCTTTGAAATACCCAAAGTAATACACTATGTTGCTTGTATAGGTCCGAACTTTAAAAGAAGCTGACTGTAATTTTTGTAAAATTTCCAAAAAAGTCTTTACTAGTTTATGAAAACGGAAATCTTGACCTCAAAGTTTCTTGATTTTATGTAAATTTTTACTTTGAAAATCCAAAACATTAGTGCACGCTCTAGCGTACCGGATGAGCTGTGATATGTAAATGCCGTATGACGGTAGTCTGGGAACGTCGCCGTCTAGCTAGGGGAAATTTACTATGTTGAATCCAAAATCATCTCTTTTGTCATAAATACTGGTATGAATTTCTTCGTTTGTTATTTTGATATTTAGGTCCAAAAAAGGTGTTTCTGTATTTTTAACGTTTGACTTGTTGAGTGACAAATATGGATAATGACCATATCCCTGTATATAGCACAAAATCGATAATTCAGAAAATCAGAAACCGAAGGCATACAAAATCAGGATAAAACAGGAACCAAAGCAAACAAACAAAAACCTCCACCATATGAAAAGAAACGAACTCCGATATGAGAGTGAGACCAGGTGCCCAGGAAGAGTAAGCATCTCCTGCACCCGCCGCTTCAATTCGGTAGAACTGTCACATCCGGTAACTTCCATTTTGGAAGACATAGAGTGTCAACTCCTGTGGATAAATTTCATTCTTATATGTATCAAAAACAGGATTGTCAATAGTGAGAATATCATCCAGGTACCTAGACGTGTAAGTAAAGCATTTCAAATCATCAAATTTTCTGTTCTTTTGAAGATTTTTGGATAAACTTCGTTTCATAAGTGTATAAAAATAAATCTCCAACAAGAGGCGCACAGTTGGTACCCATAGGGATCCCTACAACATGTTTGTAAAGATCCTCACCAAATATAACATAAATATTGTCCAAGAGGAAGGACAAGGCATTACACAGGTCGTTCCTTGTCCATGATTTAAATGATTTGTATTCTGTTGAGGAAAAGAAACCCTTTGATTCAGATGTACAAATGTAAGTTTTCCCCTCTCGATCAAAACACCATTTAATTAGTTTTGACAACCGATCATTAATTTTGTCGTGAGGAAGCGTGGTGTACATATTAAAGAAGTCGTATGAAGAAATGGTTTTGGCTTGGAAATTTTTAGTTTTCATTTTGTCAATCACATCTGAATTTTTAATAGACAAAAAGAAATTAACATCGTTCCTGTTAAGAACAGTTTCACAATATTTTGTTACGTGTTCCCTTATCGCCGTAAGTGCTGATGTAAGATTTCTAGACATAACTTTAGTGGAACAGTTGCTAGAATTAGCAATGAATCGAAATTTGTAAGGAGACTTGTGCAATTTAGGTATGCAATACATGGTCGGAAGATCCAATTGAGAAATAGATGTAAGATATGTTGAGAATCTCTACAAGCAGGCTGTAGGGATCCCTATGGGTACTTCTTATAAACTAAAACTCGCAATGCTTTGTTTCTGAATTTATGATAAGTATATAAAAATAATATTGGAAAGTGCTATTGGATGATGAAAGTTACGAAAATTTCTAAAACTTTTCTTAAGAATTTTTGTGAAACTGGACCCTGGATGATATTATATGAAAAGTATAGAAATGTTATTTATCCGGAAGAACTGACTCTAAACAAGGCAAACGTGACAAATAAACATTAAAGAAGTACCGATCAGTAATTCAGTCTCAAAGTCGAGAATGCAAGGCCAAATCATTAGAGCTTCCATTGGAACGGTTGCGAACCTCGGAATGAACAAAAATCCGAAGTGATACGGCGTAGCGTATGAGCTAGGAAACACAAACGCCATAAGCAGCAGAAGACGGATTGTTGCTACTCATGAAAGGGAAGTTAGTTATGTGGAAGCTGTAATCATCACGCTTGTAATACAGAGAGGTGATTAAATTGCCGTTTGTGTCGAAGGTAAGAAGTATTTCCAAGTACGAAGCGGATCTGTTGCTCTCTGCCGTTTCCTTGATCTCTAGTTCATGGGGATAGATTT
Source organism: Pinctada fucata (assembly GCA_028142955.1). Lineage (NCBI taxonomy): Eukaryota > Metazoa > Mollusca > Bivalvia > Pterioida > Pteriidae > Pinctada > Pinctada fucata. Next base: position 8,925,014 of record AP027114.1, on the reverse strand, counting down.
CATACAGATGATTCTTAAAGTTCGGATTATTGATGGACAACACGTCCTCTATGTTTCTGAAGGTAAAATTGAACTGAGATGTTATATGTTTTCGCCCATTCGAGAGCAAGGCCTGGATGAAGTCAGCTTCATATGAATATAAAAATAAGTCCGCAAGCAGTGGGGCGCAATAGGTACCCATGGGGATGCCAACGTTAACTATTTGCTGGAATACAGTTCCTCCAAACACCACAAAAATGATATCGTCTTCGGTATACATTTCGGTATGTTTATACTTCGGTATAAACACAGAAACACCATTTTTGGACCAAAATAGTTAATCGAGAGATTCATACAAGTGTGTATGACAAAAGAGATGATTTTGGATTGAACATAGTAAATTTTCCCTGGCTTGACAGTGATGTTCCTAGATTAACGTCATATGATATCTACATTTCGCAATTCATCAGGTATGCTAGAGCATAAACTGATGTTTTGAATTTCCATGGTAGAAATTTACAATTACCAAGAAACTTTTAGGCCAGGGTTTTCGCTTTCACAAACTGGTGAAGACTTTCTGGTAATTTTACAAAAATTATCGTCAACTTCTTTAGAAATTCGGACCCATATAAGCAACAGAGTAAAATACTTTGGGTATTTCGCAACCTGCAATTTATGTGACATGATAAACAAAATAAGAAGGATCAAAGGTAGACAGAATTACCATCGAAATTGTGTTAGAATCATCAAACGCCTTTTATACCGTGGGTATAATCCTTCTGCCACAAGACGGACACTTTGCTTGGTACCTGACAAATTTACAGACTTGCACCAGCGCATTGTCAAGAATTGCACTATGACTGACTGTTAATCCAGGACTCCATAACGGGCCCTGTCAAAACCTCTTTAGAGAAGACAGAGCCCCGACCACCTGCCCTCTCTGAATGTCAATCTGACTCCTCAGGTGATCACATGCATGAGCTCGAAACAGTCGGCAGAGCAAGGAATGTATTTCGTACGCCTTCAGTGTTTTATATCCATTTACATATCCATCTGTGTTTCTTTGGTCCCTACGTCATGTTGTATGTTTGTATGTTCATCTTACAGTGAGGTCATTTTACACCACAATCTGGGTAATCGGAAAAGTGGGAAGACAACAACAAAATAATATCTTTCATTGCATGGATTCATTTGAAATTTCATATACAGTTTGATAATTATAAGAAGCATTAGTGCTGAAAGATTCAAGTCCCTGTCATGAGTATAACAGAAGATAAAGGGCAAACGGCAATAATTACTGCTCGGCGATAACTACTTCCCGACCAGAATCGCCTCGACTTTTATTCCTAAAAATTTACGAAAGTCAAATTTCGTTTATTCATCAAAGATGCGGACCAATAAATTCCTATATGAGGACAAAATTTCATTTTGATTGGTTGCATGAAATCGCGAGTATTCTTAATTTATTTCTTGCTCCCCATATACTCCTATAGTAAGAAAATGAAGTGTATGGTATCCAATATGACCGCTATGCAAATTAAGAAATTGAGCGATACTTTGGTTTTAATAGTATAAACCCTATAGCCGCGATTTTCTTTATGTAAAGAGTCAGAGACTGATATCGCTATAGTGTGTATGATAATTAAAATAAAGAAAAGTTTTAAGGTATCATTAGATTCTGTAAGATTTTTGTAAGATTTTTATGGATTCTATTTTTAGATATGCATATAAAAATCAAACTGGAAGGAGTCACAACGTAGAGGTGGTTTCCGGCGAGGGGTTCACAATGGAGACTTGTGAAATTCGCTTCTCCGTGGTGTATTGTGGATTTCTCAAAACGAATCGGCGAATCCCTAAATAACTTTCATATATTATTTACACAGATTTGGGCTTCCAATCAGCATAATTGTTATATAAAGAATTTTTCTGGAATGGTCAAAATGGAACGAAAGTCCATCTGAATGACATGTCAAAATTTCTCTATTTTCACTTTCACTTTCGTTTTCGGAGTGAAAATGGTAACGGAAAGGTATATATCATTTGGTACCAATAAAATCTACAGGAAATGATCTTTCTTTTGATATATCACTTTCTATAAAAGCCATTCATTTTAAGTCAGTAAATGACGTCAGCTTTGGGGTGTAGAACACAAGTTTTTGAGGTCAAACAGTTATGCTATTTTAACCTTTGTCAAGTTTAGATTAAAAAAATAAAACTTAGAGGACGCTACTAAAATACATTTGGCATTTAATGACGTACCAATGATGAGGACTTTCTATTCGAAGCACGTGTCTGGTGCATTAAAAATGGATTGAGATTGACTTCAAGAAGGTTAAGAGTTGCACCCATTACATTCATGTAAAGGGATTTCATAAACGATACTATTTTGTCCATTTCTGCTTACCAAGGATTTATTTCTAGTATTTCTAGAGAGATATACGTATAAATGAGAGGGGCAAATAGAAAAAAAAACCTTAAAAACAATCTGGTGTCAAATGGCAAAACCAATGATGGTGCATGTGTCATAGAAATTGTGATACAACTCTCTATGTAATATGACGTACGTTTTAATTTCGAAATTAGATAAATTAGATGCATATTATGATTAAGAAATTCTACCCCACTGATCCCAGAGCTTGCCAAACATAATAATTACTGATGGAACCTGACATAACATGTATAAAATAGAAACAGCGACCACTGAATGTCACCACGACGACGAAGAGTAAGAAACATAGACAATAATTTCAACAAGTAATACATTCAATTTAAAGACTCTGCAAAAAAAAGGAGAAATGCATTCCTAATGGAGATGAGATCAGGTGCCCGGAGAAATTAAGCATTTCCTCGTTGCTGGCAACACCCGTCATGCACTTAGGCCGAGCAGGTCATAACTGGTAAAGGGGTTGGGGCAAAATCTGCTGTTTTTAGCCCTAACTTGTGGGATTTTCAAAAATTGCTGTTGTTGTTTTTGTTTTGTGTGTGTGTTTTTGTTAATTGATTTCCACATTTCAAATAATTGTTGAGATATTTATATTTACTGAATTAGTGTCGAAAATAGATATTCTAAATTTAATTGAGTGGTATTTCCCGCCGAAACTGGACATTCTTACTGAAAATAGTAGTGAAATGATAGGAGATAGTTTGGACTCCAACACATAGTTAATGATTGTACCTAGAGCAATTGCGTGTAACAAAGTTTGTCCCATATATAGAAATTTGAATTTGTTACAAGCACTTGCTCTGGGACATACAATTGAAGGTATGCTTGTCTATTGGCGGAAAATCTTAATTCTTATTGTGAAAAAATAGAGCTGAATTTTCTATGTTTCTGCCTGAAAAAAATTAGGATTATCAAGAACTAATATAAAATAAGAACTTTTTCGTTTACAAGAAGCATATGGAAGAAGAAAAATATGTCTTTTTCAAAAATTCGGATTGGGGCCAAATACGGTCACTTTTGCCCCTATCCCTTTGTTTGATTCGGTGTTTTGAATGATTTTAACCTAAATATTTTCCAACGTTGAGGACCACGAGAAAATACTCTGAATCGTATACAAGTTTTCTTCATGCGTTGATGTCTTCGCGAATCTTTCTTTCCGTGTGCGTTCAAACGATGATTCCCAATCCTCATCGTCTAGGGTCTCATGATACATGCCTTTGAAATCTTTCCAAGGTTCATGTCATTCACTATTTTAAAAGTTTACAGTTTTTTAAGTTCTATTTTTTCAAACATGAAAGAGAACACGTAGGCCATATTTGCGCAAATCCTCGGGGACATCCCCCTCCTGCCAACTTGTAATATTGTCAAAAATGTTACCTATTTTAAGAAGTCTTTCCCAAACAAGATGCGATAAACCCCTTAAGCTGGGATAGATCTCTTCCGAAAAAAATCTAAAACCGCGCATGCATTTGGTATTATACCAGGTAAAACAGTTTAAATGTTGGCAATTTTAAGCCTCCGTAGATTCCAGAGGTTCCTACCAACAACTGCTTCATGGTTTTGTTTTCTTTTCTTATTATGAATCTTGATATTTGTACAATGATCCAATTATTTTACGAGATCGAGGAAAGCTAGGATAGAGAAACATAGAACAAACGGACTTTAATACTAAAAATTGTTATTCAATATGAGTCACAAGAACCAGGTATGTAAATATGTTAAGATACAGTTAAACACAATAAAATCCTTTATTCATGCCATTTCAAAACCGAAAGTACATGGAGTATTTGTGATTTTATATGTATTTCGTTGAGAAGAAATATATTTAAGTGTCACAGGTTTAAAGTAAAGTATTAGACAGGGAAATAATTATACATGTACTCAAAACAGATTTAAACATTTTAAATTATTTGTTTCCGCTTTAGAAAGATCTTATTTTTAGATCTATTTTGGTTTATGGATCGAAGGAAATTTAAAGGTACACGCATGTAAAATGAGCATGTATGGAAATATGTGAAGGACATAAGCGTTTAGATTTATATGGTTGAGTTATGGTAGAATGTCAACCCCCTTTGACAAAGTTTGGTGCTCTGATGTACCGGGTACAACGCAGCATCAAGAAGATCCTGACAACAAATTCAATAGTACTCACAATAGAGCACCAAAAAGAGCATCGACGGACCCCTAGCAATGACAAATATGGATATTGACCATATCCCAATACACAGTACAAAATCGATCATTCAGAAAATCATAAACCGAAAGCATACAAAATCAGGATAAACAAGAACCAAAGCAAACAAAGAAAAACCTCCAACATGTGAAAAGAAGCGAATTCCCAAAATGGGAGTGAGACAAGGTGCCCAGGAAGAGTAAGCATATCCTGCTTTCATGCAACATCCGTCACTTCAATTTGGTAGAAGTGTCACATCCGGTGCTAGAGATGGGACCAGGTGCCCGGGAGGATTAAGTATCCCCTCTTTGGCTAGCCGCAATCACGCACGAAACTGGAAACAAAATCTACAATTGAACGAAAGAAGATCCTGACTATAATCTCAACAGCACTCACAATAGAGCACAAAATTGAGCATCGACGGATCTCTAGCAAGCTAGATCGACGTGGGACCAAGTGCCCGTGAGGAGTATGCATCCACTGTTTGGCTAGCCGCACCCGCCGTCGATATTCACGCAAGAAAATAAAAACAACATCTTAAACCCTTGCACTGTCTGATGTTATGTCTGTATAGAAAGTGCTATGGTGACAATGTAAGGGACACATATTCAAAACACTTACTGTCAAACCCCTTACGAGCTCCACAAATGGCATAAGTGTGACACAAAGGAGTTAAAGAAGATGCTGACTATAATTTCAACAACACTCACAAGAGAGCACAAAATTGAGCATCGACGGACCTGTAGCAAGCTAGAGGTGGGACCAAGTGCCAGGGAGGAGTAAGCATGTAAACATGTAAAATAGCCTCCTCATTGTAAGATGGCGATACAAACAGACAGTATATGACGAAGGGGTCCAAGAAACACACATATGGATATGTAAATTGATATAAAAACAGAAGGGTTACGAAATACAATCCGTGCTAGGCCGACTGTGGCGAGCTCATGCATGTTCGACTGAGATTCAGAGAGGACAGGTAAAATAAACGGTAAAAAGGTGTCTATTTCTATACGCATTGTGTATTTCTAAAAGCTTTTAGTATGACTGTGTACTGCAAAATAAAACGTTTTTCTGTTCTATTTTTTTTTTCTTTTTTTCAAGTTGTGCACGAAAGAGAATTGAAACTTAATACACGTCAAGTTTATGTAAAATAATTCTCTTTTTGTATATTTTCGTTCCCTATTTGACATTTTCCGAGATTTTTTTAGTTTTAGGTGCTCAGAAATTATAAGGCTCTTGACAAAAAAAATTCATCTTATTAATAAGTTAAAGAAGATCCTGACGATAATCTCAACAGCACTCACAATAGAGCACTATATTGAGCATCGACGGACCCCTAGCAAGCTAGAGGTGGGATCAGGTGCCCGGGAGGACTAAGCATCCCCTGTTGGCTAGCCGCACCCGCCGTCGATGTTAATGCACGATGAAGAACACAGTATATAAAATGCATGCACTGCCTGACCTTATGTCTATATAGAAAGTGCTATGGCGACCATGTCAGGGAAATATATTCAAAACACTTACTGTCAAACCCCTCGCGGGGAACTTTTTTACGAGCTCCACATGGCAAAGGGCATAAGTGTGACACAAATGAGTTAAAGAAGATCCTGAAGATAATCTCAACAGCACTCACAATAGAGCACTATATTGAGCATCGACGGACCCCTAGCAAGCTAGAGGTGGGATCAGGTGCCTGGGAGGAGTAAGCATCCCCTGTTGGCTAGCCGCATCCGCCGTCGATGTTAATGCACGATGAAGAACACAGTATATAAAATGCATGCACTGCCTGACCTTATGTCTATATAGAAAGTGCTATGGCGACCATGTCAGGGAAATATATTCAAAACACTTACTGTCAAACCCCTCGCGGGGAACTTTTTTACGAGCTCCACACGGCAAAGGGCATAAGTGTGACACAAATGAGTTAAAGAAGATCCTGACGATAATCTCAACAGCACTCACAATAGAGCACTATATTGAGCATCGACGGACCCCTAGCAAGCTAGAGGTGGGATCAGGTGCCTGGGAGGAGTAAGCATCCCCTGTTGGCTAGCCGCATCCGCCGTCGATGTTAATGCACGATGAAGAACACAGTATATAAAATGCATGCACTGCCTGACCTTATGTCTATATAGAAAGTGCTATGGCGACCATGTCAGGGAAATATATTCAAAACACTTACTGTCAAACCCCTCGCGGGGAACTTTTTTACGAGCTCCACACGGCAAAGGGCATAAGTGTGACACAAATGAGTTAAAGAAGATCCTGAAGATAATCTCAACAGCACTCACAATAGAGCACTATATTGAGCATCGACGGACCCCTAGCAAGCTAGAGGTGGGATCAGGTGCCTGGGAGGAGTAAGCATCCCCTGTTGGCTAGCCGCATCCGCCGTCGATGTTAATGCACGATGAAGAACACAGTATATAAAATGCATGCACTGCCTGACCTTATGTCTATATAGAAAGTGCTATGGCGACCATGTCAGGGAAATATATTCAAAACACTTACTGTCAAACCCCTCGCGGGGAACTTTTTTACGAGCTCCACACGGCAAAGGACATAAGTGTGACACAAATGAGTTAAAGAAGATCCTGACGATAATCTCAACAGCACTCACAATAGAGCACTATATTGAGCATCGACGGATAGGCATAATTCAATATACATACGTATTTATGAGTTTGGTTATTTTGTATTATATATTGCTTGTACATGTAAGGTGCATAGTGAAATTTAATGAGCCTTGATCGTCACTGCACCTCTTGTTTTTTTCTTCTTATCATTTTTTAATGTTAACTCTACATGACAATAACTGCATTTTCATATTACATAATCATACAATCTAGATAAACCTGGTTATAGTGTTGTTAGTACTTTGTAACATAATGACATAAAAAAGTTTTTAGAAAAATGATGTTTTGAATTTTAAAAGAAATTTTAGATCTAAGACGTTTTCCAATATTGTTAACCCCTGCCTCTTCATCCGTGTTATTTTAATATCTTCAACAAATCCATCTAAATAAAATGCCTGTAAGAAATCACCTAATACATCATTTGTTATCTTATCTTTTTTCTTCAAGGTAGGAATGTTAAACGTCTTCAAATTCAATAGCATCATTTAAGAACAGATCAATTTGCAGCATGGACCAGACATGCACGTTTTGGGTATTTAACCCTCGTCAGTGATCCTCAATCTCCACAATGTGATGTTGCCAAAGAGTGTGAAAATTATACTGTAAAAAATTACCGAAAGACGTAGCAGGATAGGTGGGATATGATGCTACAAGACCCACATTTTAGAAATTTCAAGAAATTTTGATAATAGAAATTTTCGAATGCAAAACACGAGAAATCATGGAATAAATTCAGGGCTAAATAAAATTCTTCTAACAGCTCTTTCTTTATTTCGCGGAATTTTGATGGTTCTAACCTAATATAATAATACGGGAATATTAGTTAAATCAACAATGTTTATTATGTTTCATATTTTCATTTATATTGATACATGTAATGTTTTGAACATATTTTCATTTGTATCGTCAAAATTTAGTTGCACATATCACTGGAAACGTCGCGATTTGTTCTAAGTATGAATATCATTTCCAGGCACCTAAATTCTCAAAGGCGATTTTTTCGAAAATGTGTCAAATGGTAGTTAGAAAACTATAAGACTGAGAGCGCGAAATATACCTTGGGTTGAGTAATTTTCGGTTAGTTGCCTTGCGCTAAGAACAAAGTAGTTTGAGCTTGAGCCAGTTGGTTCTACCTTGAATTTCCACAATTTCCAGAAGGATTATCTTCACCCTATGTCATAGCAATAAGGGAAAGGATGATTACTTTTTGCAGGGAAAAAAGCAAGGGATAGTAAGAGGTTCAGGCGGGAAAGATTCAACAAGCGTTGTAGGTTCAACAATCGGCAGAGTATCGTCAGCCGGGAGAAGTTCATCAAACGGGAGAGGATATCAAGGAACTGTACAAACACATAAGAGCAGTTTCCCGGACAAACTGGGAAACAATGCACAATCAAGAATACCTCCAAAACCCGAAAGAGGAAACCCACAAACGAAAAGAGGGGTTAATCCAAATTCCATGGGTAATACCCTCGAAATTAGAGGAAATGTTCCCCTAAAGAATGGAAGACCTAATGCATATACTGTGAACAATGCTGTAGGCTCTACGAACAGAAGACCACAACAAAATGTCAAAAACAATTTTCAAGTCGACGATTCCAGAACATCATCCCCATCTGTGCAACTATCGTCACAACTTCAACACCAGGTCCCCGCTGACTTATACAAGGAAATCGAAAAACTGAAGGCGGAAAATACACGGCTTAAAGCTGAAATAGATTCTCTCACTTCAAGGTTATTATACTACGTTCTTTACTCTTAGTAATATTAGTAGTTGATAATACTGTTTGTCCGTATACCTGTCTGACTAGGATGTATAGAATTTTTAAGAATTCCCTCGTAAGACAAATAAAACAAATGGTATCTAGATTTTAAAGATAAGAGGAAAAATATAGTAACCTGTTATGCCTAAATACATTATTTTCCTTTATTTTGACAGACTTAGTTCCTTCGCCAGTAAGCAGCTGTCGGCGGGAAATCCTAACATCACGGACCTCAGTGATCTCAACAGACCTTCCAAAATAGGTATCATTTTTGTCATTAGGGAGTAGAATAAATTTCATCTTTTCCAACTTTAAAGTCTTTATATAAATGGTGATGAAAGGACTCAAAAATCTCGTTATAGAAGACGTGAGCCTGAAAGACTATGCCCGTTTCATCTCCGAAAGTTTGTGTTGTGTGTTCTTTGGTGATCCACTTGATGTGAATGTCATCGTATATTTCTGGATTCTGTTGGTGGGTTGTTTGGTGTGGATTGTTTGTTGCTGCGTGTGCGTGTTTTTGTGTCTGCTTTGTGTTTTTACAGTGGATGTTGGAGTTTTGCTGTTATCAAATTAGTGCGACCGGGTGTTGTTGGAGATCCCCTCCTTTCTTTGCTATCATGGATGCATTTATGTTCCGCTGCAAATGGTCACTGCAACATGATCTTACTGGAGATGTTTCCTTATTTTGATTGCAGCACTAAGTTTTCTACAACGTTTTTCTAAGTATCAGCAGACTTTTTGATGTTGTCCTGTCCGTCTGCCCTCTGTCTGTCTGTCAGAAACGTTTAACATACTGCATTTTCTTTGATCGAATAGTAACAAATTAAGACTTTCACATTTTGCACTTATAAATATTCTTTGTGAGAAGACCTTTCATTTTGTATTCATGCTTGACCTTCTGCTTGATCACCTTCTCCACAGTGTCGGGATGTTCTACTTTGCATTCATACATGTTTTCAGTGGTTCAATACAAACACATTTTAGTATTATTTTCAAAATTTCAGGTGAGAATTTCTCACAAATCTATGACGATGAATGGAGTGAAGCGTACGAAGGACTAAAAACCACGACAAAAGACGAAGAACAAATTCTTAAAATTCTGTCCTCTTTAATACAGGTTTGTTTTCTAATTACCTACGTATGAACCATGTTTAGCGTCTTCAAATTCATTAGCATCATTAATTTTCAGCATGGACCAGACATGCACGTTTCGGGTATTAACCCTCGTCAATGATCCTCAATCTGAACAATGTAATATGGCCAAAATCTGTCATTTTCCCTAATCTTGTTATCAACGTGTGCATGATTAAATACCGATCCGGAATTTTATAGATTCAATATAACAAACAAATGATGTTTACACATTATAACATGACCAACAGATTCCAAAGAATACGTGACAATCTGAAATCAAAGTATATAATTGTTCAATATTCTGATTAGAGGGAAAAACATTGTGGACTTAAACTTCGATACAAGTTTGATGTTGTATTGTATCGATTTTGGTTAGGTACCAGAGAGCGTAGTTATTAAGTGGACCTCGTGTTTTCTTTGATTTTCAGCAATGCTTTGATTTTGCTTCAACTCATTCAAATACACAACAAGAACAAATGGTGTGGAATCTACAGACCTGTATGCTGATACAAGATCAGCAGCTTGACAAAGTATGTATGATCATTTTAAATGGACATGATTGATATTTGAATCATTTAATTTCCATTGTCATTTTCAAGAAACGAAGATTCTGATTGGCTGAGGAATTTTGTTGATACATCGATCAACACAATTTTTCACGGAAGTCTATTTATAGCATTATCTATTTTTAGAACAGGGGGTTCCCTCAAAGACGAATGAATTCGTTGCTGAAAATACAATTTGTTGATGTTTGCTTATCATTTCAAGGGTACCATTTCTTTTCTACTTACTCAAAAATTAACAGTGGATGTTGAATTCGCTAAAACTGGTCCTTATTCCAAAGATATAGAGAGACGATCATTCGCTGTTTGAATCGTGGCGGCTGCCATAGCTTGTTTTGACATACGTATCACTGCGAAACCCTCCGACTTACGAAATATAGTGCGGTGATTGATTGTTTTTAGATCCAAGAAAACATTCTGTTTTCCATAAATAGATGATAATTAAATGATAAGAAATGAATCTAGCGCATTGATGCAAAGGTTTTCTGTCCAATTTTTCGGGTGATACCTGCATCAACAGAAAAAATATGAGATTCATTTCTTAAATTAAATAATGCCGATTGTATAAAACATATTGAGTGTACTTGTCCAGTAGATTAAAATAAATCAAAACTGATTTCTCTATCGTACACTTACCATTTGCTAATAACAGATGGCCGTCCATAGTCGGTGCCGAGTCAACATCGGTCTCCTTCCTTTTATGTGTTGTCATTGATGTTTCTGTACGTCTGTTTCGATTGTTCTGTATGATGTGCTAGTGAATATTGTTGTGTCATTTTGAGATTTGTAGTTTTGTCTGATGTCATTAATGTGTCACTTTCTTGTGGTACACTGGGTTTGTTTTGCTGGGTGAGTACAGGGTGGTCATGCTGGAGAGCTTTCCCTTTTCCTTACTTGGTACAATAACAGCATGCTTGTGTCTAGGAATCAAAATTAAAATAGTCAAAAAGGGGGGGGGGGGGGGGGGTTCCAGTACCTACTATTAGGATTTTAGCCTCTCTGAACTGCAAAAAGTATTTTTGCCCAGACATACCTTAATATAAAGACTGATTAAGACTTAAAGTCATCAGTTTTGGCCAAGTTTGAAGTTTTCACTCAATTTCAACATCAAAGTCATTGCTTGAAGAAAGAACAGAATCTCCAACAAGACTCGGTTGCAGCGCACACAGCGCAATACCGAAATATTCACCCCGAGTGATCTCAGTAGATATACTCAGCCAGAGACGTAAAAGGGGCAAGAAGTATTACATACGACATCAAAACTTAATAACATTAAATGTAAAAGACTACACATAAACTGACGAGACCAATAAGATAATATTTTCCATATTTAAGGAGTATATAAGAGATAATTTAAAAATATGTTGTACGTGTTTAGGCTCTTCCTCCAGACAAGAATCTCCATTCTATCTGCCAGCGTCACGCCAAGGACTTCAGAAAAAGTGCTGCACTCAGTTCCGTTCCGGGTCTTAAAAAGGTATGTGAGTCTATGAGTATGTGAGTCTATGAGTATGTAAGTCTATGAGTATGTAAGTCTATGAGTATGTGAGTCTATGAGTATGCAAGTCTATGAGTATGTGGGTCTATGAGTAAGTGAGTCTATGAGTATGTAAGTCTATGAGTTTGTATAAGTCTATGAGTATGTGAGTCTATGAGTATGTTAGTCTATGAGTATGTAAGTCTATGAGTATGTAAGTCTATGGGTATGTGAGTCTATGAGTATGTAAGTCTATGAGTATGTAAGTCTATGAGTATGTAAGTCTATGAGTATGTGGGTCTATGAGTAAGTGAGTCTATGAGTATAAAAGATTTTTGGGGTCTGATATTGGGATTGGAGTTTGAATTTCATTCACTGCTGTAAATTTACACTCTCAGAGAAACAAGTACAGAATATTGCCAATAAATGGTGTATATATAGGGGCTAAAAAAGATGAGGAAAAATTTAGAACTACTCAAAAGAATATGTCGAAGGGTATTGCTAGATTGATTTTCTAACCCGGAGTTGTAGCATAATTCTCCCCCCCCCCCGGGAAAATGGGTCCGGGCCCATCGTTTTCCCTAAGGAGGAAAACCGCCCCAGTATATTCTTTCACCTTTAAACGGCCGGCTGTCAGTATAGTATTTCACCTAGGTGGAGAGGCGCACTAGTATATCTAGAATCCCCCTATGGCTATCCGGATTTTCCAACCGGAATTTTCAAATCTTCGTGTTTCGATTTTCAATTACGAAGACCCTGCATAACAGACGGAAAATAAAATGTATACGAAATTTCATGCAAATTTTATATACGTACGGAAACGATAATTTTAGTTCGTAAATTCATTTCATTTCGGAAATATATTTTTATCTAAAGCATTAAACTTTAGCTACTAGTATATGGAACAAAACCAAAATTCTCGAAATGATGCGTATAATTTATGAGAAAAAATGTTAATGGGCGTTATTAAACGTTTTAAATTAGTTCTGTTGACTCTGAGCCAAGATATCAATTATCAAAATTGACAACAAACCTTGACAGACCTAAAAGATACTAAATATTGGGACCATCATGGTGGAAAAATTTCAAAAGTTTTTATTTTTCAAACAAATAGTTCAGTCTTCAAAGCTTGCTTTATTAACCAGAAAAGAAGGATTAATGTATGCTTAAAGTGTTGCCCTGTGGTTATAAAGAATTATTACGAAATTTGTAAATTACTTCATTTGAAAGAAAAGGCCTATTGGAAAGAAAATCATGAAACTAGGAGGGAGTTCTATACCGGGGCGGTTTTTCTTAGGGGAAATTGTGCCAAGGGTGGCTTTTCCTAAGGTGAAAGTTGGGCCTGGGTCCATTTTTCCGTGGGGGGAGAGATGGGCCCGTTGTTCTGAATGGGATTCTATGGATTCCGGATGGAAGAAAAGTCTATGCATTTGGCAGATCGAATTAAAGCACTATAATCACTGTGCGTTAATCGTCCAAAAAATGTGCAACTAGCTGCTATTTTCAAATTCAGTCCATAAAAATTTCTCTTTTAAGAAAATTTAAGTTTATATCTGCTTGATCAATTTATAAGCATTTAAAACATTCATACTGTATGTTTTAAAAGGAAAAAATCTGTCGGTATCTTTTCTGTGTAAAATTTATGCATACTCAATGATATTATCTTGCAGTTATTCAAAGAGACCATATTAAAGAAAAGTGAAATCTATCAAAAACTTTCATCAACGTCTGCAGGGAAGACCCACATTAAGTCATTAGAGGACTATTGTGACGCCTTAGTTCAACAAGCTTGGTTAATGAGGGTACAGGACCCACCCATGGTGATGTGCTTCGCCAAGAAGGGGGAAGATTTCAGAAGGGACGAGTTCAAAGAATACAATAAAAAAGGGAAAACAACAAAACTCTGTGTGTGGCCGTCCGTGCGGCTCCACACTGATGGACATTTGGTATCCAAGGGGCATGTTCTACCAGTATAGTAGAAGTTCCGGCGTGCTCAGCTAGCCAAACAGGGGCTGCTTACTCCTTCTGGGCACCTGGTCCCACCTCTAGCTTGCTAGGGGTCCATCGATGCTCACTTTGGTGCTCTTATGATGCATTATGTGTATCAGTGTTTTGTAGATACATTATGTGTATCAGTGTTTTGTAGATGCATTATGTGTATCAGTGTTTTGTAGATGCATTATGTGTATCAGTGTTTTGTAGATACATTATGTGTATCAGTGTTTTGTAGATACATTATGTGTATCAGTGTTTTGTAGATACATTATGTGTATCAGTGTTTTGTAGATGCATTATGTGTATCAGTGTTTTGTAGATACATTATGTGTATCAGTGTTTTGTAGATACATTATGTGTATCAGTGTTTTGTAGATGCATTATGTGTATCAGTGTTTTGTAGATACATTATGTGTATCAGTGTTTTGTAGATACATTATGTGTATCAGTGTTTTGTAGATACATTATGTGTATCAGTGTTTTGTATATGCTGCAGCTGTGTCCTGTTGGGGATTCCAGCTTATCTTCTACATTGGGAAGTGAAATGGGGGTAGTAAAATTACCTACTGTTAAATAATACGGAAGTGTTCCAACTCTATACCTTCAAACCAATGTATTACGCACCAGACACGTGTTTCGGATATTAAATCTTCGAACATTGATGCTTCCAGCCAAAGTGATTTTAGACGAAGCCAAAATGCATTTTAAAAGAAGTTCACTCTATTCTTTTTTTCCATAATATAAGCACAAATCTCCATTTACTTATGCTTCTAATTAGACGTAAACGAAATTGGAGCCTGTACTCAAAATACAATGTACTTGAAAACGAGGAGTCCCATACTTTCCTAGAATCAGTTGGGCTTAATGTACCACATATGGGCATTCATTGTGTGAAACATGCGTGTATGATACGCCAAAATTGGATTTTCCCTACCAGAAGGCTGCTCTCTATGAAACATGCGTGTATGATACGTCAAAATTGGACTCTTCCTACCAGAAGGTTGCTCTCTATAAAACATGCGTGTATGATACGTCAAAATCGGATTTCCTTACCAGAAGGCTGTTCTCTGTCACCACAGTTTGTGCACATTGTTTTTTTCTCCATGTGTACCGTCGGAAGCTATATTCTCATTTCAGGGTCATTCGACCTTGCGTCAAGGTCACTGTCTTATAAATGATCCAGTTTTACAAAAATAATGTGATTTTTATGAAAATAGAAAGCTATATTTCAGAAATCAGATGATATATCAAAATTGTTTTATACGATACAATATTTGATATATCTCTTATGCATAGGGATAAGTTGCACAGAAACTTTGTTCTCTGAAATACTCAATCCCATGCATGCATTTGAAGGAAAAAGGTGTAAAATAGAATAGAATTTCTTACTTTTTACACAATTATTATTTTTCAATTAGAAAATTGACAGTAATGTAAATTGTACGATTTTCTCTTCTTATAATTTTTAACTTTTTAAACGTGTACCCCAATCATCATTACCCTAAAAACGCAAATGGAAAATTGACACCAATAAAATGGAAAATTGCAGATTTCAGTGAAATTTTAGCATTGAAATTGAAATGACCTTGACCTTGAAGACAATGATCTTGAAAAAAAATCTAAGGTTATAAGAATCAAGGAGAGTATCTTTGCTGCCAATTCATAGAAATTCACTATTGTAAATCATAGCGTAATCAAGTACAGATCCCTATAAAAGAGTAATATGGGTGGCGGCTCACATCAAAAAGTTGCCATAGCAACCATCTTTCATGACAAATTTAAGGAAAATGGTTAATTTCCCCCATGGACTTTTTTCTCCTAATTTTGTTCATCAGATTATATTTATTTCATTTCAACAAAACAAGACAAAAATTATTAAGCCTGCCTTCAGAGTTATTTGTGATTAAATGTGGTCAAAATTGCACTAAAAACGGCCAAAAATTTGCCTTGTTTTAATGCCTGTTTTGACTGTTTTTGATTTGCTGTTGTATGTGTTATATATGAAATATCTTTAAAATGAATAGATTTTCTTAGAATAGAAGTTTTAAAGAGTCACATATGTCGAAGTTGTTAAGCTATTAATTTAAGTGGTTTCCATGGCAACACATTGTCCAAATATAGCTTACTCCACAGTCTTGTTGGGGCTAAAATAGACTGACCTCGTTTCCATGGCAACCGTCAATAACATTGTCCGAAAAGGGTCATTTTCCTTGTCAATGTACCAAAGGTACCATTTGCAGAAAAAATCAGCAGAATCCATGACATGCCAAGGCCAGCCAATTTTGGTCCTTACAGAGAATTGGTATTTTATATCGTTGAGATTTTACTCTTTATCTTATTTTACATTTTAAAAATAACTTCATGCATATATATATTAATTTATTACATTATAACATCTTTCTATGATATTCAGAGTATACAAATTTACAGTATTCTTGTACAATTAAATAGACTTTTTTGTGTAAACCATTCTATGTGTAGGAACAGATCTTTGATACATTGTTTTTCTTATTACTTTATTTAATATCATTTGTTTCACATTAAAGTTTGACTAATATTGAAACTCTGCATGTCATCTCTTCATTATTTGCATAGTGAAGTTGCATAAAAGCTTACTGAAAACAATAAATGAACAACATCCCCCCTCTCCGTTCTTTTTGAAAATAACCTAATTGATGACCCCGTTTCAACAATATTTATTGTACATGTTAATTTTCTTCATGATAAGTAAAAGTTTCATGATGTTTGTTTTCAGAATTTCCCAAATGAAGGATATGTTCTGATTCAATGGCTAATTCTTTGGGAACTGCAGAGAATGCGTTTCCTAAAGTATAAACGAGTGTGACCTATCTTGATTTTGAGCCTAAAAGTGAATAGGATTCATCCTCTCTGCAAATATTTGTAGAAGGTTTGAAGTTTCTATGAAGATTACTTTTTCTTCTATCAGTAAATAATAGTCAAACAAAAAACCCGACATCAGATTCCAAAAATCACAATCAAAAGGCTTGAAAATGAAATTATAAACAGAACTTTCTCACGAGAAAAGAAAATAGGACAAACAGACGGATACAATAACGCACCTTCATAGACAGACGAAGGACGACTTAATCTAATGAACAATCTTCAGTGCAAGTGCAGAATGGATTGAAGATGGTGCTTTGACTTCTCGGGTGATAACAACAGCCTGCAGAGCACAGGTTGTATTACGCATGCCCTCTTTTTATATCCATTTACATATTCACCTGTGTTGCTTGGGCCCATGCGTTTTGCGGTCATCTGACAGTGAGGAGGTTGTTTTACACCACAATTGTACGTTCTTCGATACCTCTGGGTAATCGGAATAGTGGGAGGGTTGTGCGCACGTAATCCAGGATAACCACACCGTCTGCTACTCACGTGGCAGATGGCCGTCCTAAGTCGACACCGTTTACCCATTGGTCTCGTTGGTTTATGTGTAGTCATTTGTGTTTTATGTTTTTCTGTTATTTGACGTTCCTTGTACTACTGCGTCTCTTTCTGTGCGTGTTTTTTTTTTTTTTTTTTTTTTTTTTTTTTTTTGCAGTGGGTGTTTTGGGAGGTTGCTGTTGGTGCTGCAACTAGGTGTTGTTGGAGATCCCCTCCTTTCTTTTTGAAAGCGGATCCGTGCTTATTACCTGAATATATACCCGAAACGTGCATGCATGGTCCATGCTGTAAATTTTGTCTGCTCTAAAATGATGCTAATGAATTTGAAGACGTTAAACATTTGTCCCATTTGGTGAGTGTCACTGCCGGTGGACCAAGAGTCACATGTAGCCAAGTTCGATCAATTTCGGTTGGTCGTTTCTTCAAACGCATTTGAATTTCTGTTTACAAAATTTTCTCAAATTTCTTAAACCTGGGTCCTGAAGCATCATATCCCAGCCATTTTCCTACGTCTTTCGATATAGTTAGGACATAATTTTCACAGATTTTGGTCATATTACATCTTTTAGACTTAAGATCACTGACGAGGGTTAAATACCCGAAACGTGCATATCTGGTCCATGCTGTAAATTTATCTGCTTTAAAATGATGCTAATGAATTTGAAGGCGTGTAACATTACTACAGTTAATACATATTCGTAAATCACATGAATCGGGTTACATCTATAATGCAAGTATCGGACTAAAAAAGAAGCTTAAAGCTCATTTAATTATCTCGCTGTATTATCTAAAAAAGACAAACAAGGGGGAGATTCTCTCGTTGGCAGCGGTATGAGAATTTAGAATAAGAAAAATCACCAAAAATCATCGTAAGTATCGATACCTCGAAAAAGAATTCAATGAAGAAATTAGATGTACACTATACATGTAATCGAAAAATGTAGCCAAGTTCGATCAAGTTCGGTTGATCGTTTTTCAACGCATTCGTAAATTTCTGTTATCAAAATTTCTTGAAATTTCTAAAAACGTGGGTCCTCTAGCATCATATCCCACCCATCCTGCTACGTTAGCGTTATACCGGTATTTTTAGACATAACTTTCACACTCTTTGGCAATATTACATTGTTTAGATTGAGGATCACTGACAAGGGTTAAGTACCCGAAACGTGCATGTCTGATCCCTGCTGAAAATTTATCTGTTTTTAGATTATACTATTGAATTAAAGACGTTTAACATTTTACCACTTGGTGAATGTCACTGCTGGTGGACCAGGAGTCCCCGAGGGCACATGTAGCTAAGTTCGACCAACTTCGGTTAATCGTTCTTCGACTCATTCGAAAATTTCTGTTATCAAACTGTCTTGAAATTTCAAAAACGTTTGGCTTGTAGCATCATATCTCATCCATCCTGCTACATCTTTTTGGTACGTTTTGGACATACATAACTTTCACGCTCTTAGGTCATATATAACATTGTTGTCCATGCTGCAAATTTATCCGTTTATAAATGATGCTATTGAATTTGAAGACGTTTAACATTAGATTGAGGATCACTGACGAGGGTTAAGTTCCCGAAACGTGCATGTCTGGTCCATGCTGTAAATATTTATCTGTTTTTAAATGATGCTGTTGAATTTGAAGATCTCCAACAAGACCCCGTTGCAGCATCAACAGCAAAACACCCGATGCAAAAACACAAAAGACGAGTACAGCACGAGAAGGAAAAGATACACACGACATGTAAACATCAAACAGAAAAGACTACACATAAACCAACGAGATCAATGGGCAACCGGTGCCGACTTTGGACGGCCATTTGTCACGCAAGTAGCAAATGGTGTAAAGAAGCAAAAGTGAATCTCAAATGGAGATGAGATCAGGTACCAGGGAAGAATAAGTATCTCCAGTTTGCTAGCAATATCCGTCATTTTAGGTCGTGTAGAAAATGTCAAATCCGGTTAATTTGTTACGTTCGGAGTTTTGAATGGTTTTAGCCTAAACTGTCTTTCAACATAGAGGACAACGAGATGTATAATATGTTAATTCATTAGTTTTTTGGTTAGTCTACTATCCCCCATTAGATTGAGCTTGCTAGTTCTAGAATAGCGTATCAACTGCGATATGAATACACCATAGGCAGGGGACGAAGGAATGTTACTACTTAGGAAAGGGAAATGTGTAATATTGAAGTTGAAGTCGCCATGTTTGTCGTATATTGAAGTATTCATGTGACTATTTTCGAGATGTAAATATGAAGCAGAGTCAATGCTTTCAGTGGTTTCTTTCACCTCCAGTTCACATGGATAAATAGTGTTCAGAAAATCTGCAAAATTTGGATTATTAATTGAGAGCACATCATCTAAATATCTGTATGTAGAATTGAATTGGAGTGCTAGGTGTTTCTTTCCCCTCCCTTCTTTCCGCGAGAAAGCCAAGTCTGAACAAACTTGCATTCATATGAGTGTAGAAAAATATCAGCAAGTAGTGGAGCACAATTGGTTCCAATTATTTGCTGAAAGACCATTCCTCCAAACACGACAAATATGTTATCGATCAAAAAAGTTTAGCATTACGATTACCTCTTCTTCTGTGTTTCCATCATTTGAATCATTTTCCCTCACGAAATAAATTAATTTTTTGTTGTAACCCAGAACAATGAACATGTACTGTCTTGTATTTTCGATAGCCATCATTGTTAGTGAAGGCGATCTTAATGATTTGAGAGATTCTTTTTTTTTTTTCAATTTAGAATTTGGAATCAATGTATAAAGAGTCGATAAATCGAATGATTTGATGGAAATAGGCCGAAGTTAGTTGTTCTAAACGTTCCTTTATTTTTTTTATATTCACATTTGGTTGATACCGCTTCTAGAGTAAATTGTTTCACATGCTGTGCTTTTGAAAACCGGTTGATTTCTGAAAGACGTTTGGTTAAAATGATCGATACATGTACAAATTTAGTGGAGCATTTTGACGATCCAGCTATAAAGCGTCGTTTTGTATGGCGCTTTTTAGACCTTAATATCAAAATTGTCAATGGGGAGATTCATACAAGTGTGTATTACAAGAGATGATTTTTGGATTCAACACTGTAAATCTTCCCTGGCTTGACGGTGATGTTCCTAGACTATCGTCGCGCGGTATCTACATTTCACAGCTCATCCGGTATGCTAGAGCATAAATTTACAAATTACCAAGAAACTTTTAGGTCAAGGTTTCAGTTTTAGCAAACTAGTAAAGACTTTCTGGAAATTTTACAAAAATTACTGTCAACTTCTTTTAAAATTCGGACCAATACGTCAAGCAAAAGAGTATATTACTTTGGATATTTTACAACCTGCATTTTATGTTGACATAATTAACCAAATAAACTCATCGTGTGTGATGTGATGTATTAATCACGTGATGCACGTTATCAGATTCGTCAATCCGTTTGATAGTAATGAATAATCTCCACGAAGTCCCATTGGTCTCGTTGGTTTATGTGTGGTCTTTTGTGTTTCATGTTTCTATGGTGTGAGTTGGTGTCCCATTTACGGCTCTCTCTGTGAGTATGTGCTTTGTTTTTGCATATAGGTGTTTTGGGGTTTTGCTGTTGGTGCTGCAACCGAGCTTTGTTGTATGTCCCCTCCTTTCTCTTGTGCATACAATTAGTGTCAAAGGAAAAACTGGAGCTGTTATCAAAAATCCGGACACACACAATTACACGGACGCACAGCAGCGATTTAAATTTCCGCTGCAACAGAGTTGCAAGGAGATAAAATGGTAAAAATTAGCATCATGGCAAATTCACCCTCTCCCCATCTAGATCCATTATATTCGTACTTTGAAGAGCATTCATCAATGTAATTATCCTCTGGCAACTCTGTTGTGAAGGGTATATCTCATCGCTGCCGTGCGTCCTTGTGTTTGTTTGCGTATGTATCCTTATTCTTGTGAACAACATACAAGACAAAGTTACCATCATAGAAACATCAAAACTTCAATAAATATTCCCCTTGGTCAGAGGATGAACCCTATTGACTGTCGTAAGTCAAGAGTCAAAGTCACTGTGGTCTTTGGTATAAAATCCTTTTGAACAGACTAGAAGTAATCGTCATACGAGGGCTGATTGATATGTTGTGAGTCTTGGTTTTCTTGGTTGCAGAAGGTATTCTGCCTATAGATTATCTCAAAAAAGGACAAAGAATCAATGTCACATATTATGCTTCACTTCTGACAAAGTTACGGGAAATATTAAACTTAGGCGCCGCGAAAAGCTCACTAGTTAAAGGTGTGTTGTTCCATCAGGACAATGTTCCTGTTCACAAGTCTGTCACTGCCATGGATACCATTCATGATTGTGGCTTTCATTTGATTGAGCATCCGCCTTATTCACCTGATCTTGCTCCATCAGACTTTCATCTATTCCCAAAACTGAAAGCAGCTATTTCTGGCGACCATTTTCGGTCCGATGACGACATCATACTTGCAGTGGATGGCTCTCAGAACAGTCAAGATAAGGAGTTCTTTAAAAGTGATATTGAGGCCCTTAAACACCCGTAGCAAAGGTATATCCTAAAATACGAGGCTCACAATGTATCAATCAACCCTTGTAGAATCATTAAAACCTCTACAAATGTTCTCCATAAAATCCGGCTAGAAGTAATCATCATAGAATTATTGAAAAATCTGCCAATCCAAAGGAAGAGCATGAATCCTACTAAGGTGGAGTCAAAGGTCAAGGTCACTGTGGACTGAAGCATAAAATTCTTAAGAACAGCCTAGAAGAAAATGTTACCAACATAGAAACATTCGTTCCCCAGAGTGGATAATCCCTACTGATTTTCAAAGTAATGGGTCAAAGGTCAAGGTCATTTTGGACTTAATAAAATCGTGAACCATATAGAAGATAATGCAATAATCATAGGATCACTAAACCTTCCACAAATGTTCCCTATGGGAAGAGGATGAATTCTATTGATTTTCAAGGTCAAAGGTCAAGGTCATTACGGACTAGATTTCAAAATCATTTTGCTGATAGAATAGAACATGCAGTTACTAGGGGATGATATTCTTGTGTTGCCTTTGTTTATGATGAAACAATGTTTGTCCATATAATTGTTTACATAACTATACATGTTCTTTGTCTTCCATAGAGTAACAAACACTGTGGCAGTTTAAAAATAATGTATTATTTATTTTCAAAAAAATACAACATTTAATGTGGAGTATAAGAAACAACTGTGAGAAATCATGATCTACTATCATGGCATACATGTACCCATCAATAGTGAATACATTTAGGAATAGCTCTTAATGATTAAACAGATACTTTATCAAAAAGAAAATCATTTTAAATTAATATTTTTATTCCTCATTTCTCCTTATATTGCTAAATTAACAAGGTAGCAAAATAATTGTATAAATGCCAGTCTGTTTTTTATCTAAATTTTTTCGAATATTTGAATTACCAGGATTATCTTTTCTTAAATGATTGGTATAATTTCTTTAATCTCAGAATGTAAAATTGCTCTAATTTGAATGCAATATTTCTCGATCATCATTCTTCAAGAAAAAGTTGTTTAGCAACTTTTAGTCTTTCATATTTAGTAAATAAAAAAATATAAAAAAATAATCTAAGCGACAATAAATGATTATTACCAGAAAAATGAAAATGTACTGCAAAAAAAAACTGTTTGATTGAAAAATTGCATACTAAATTCTGTACTTCTTGGCCAATTTGCGTAATAATATGATAAAGTACATATTAAGAAAATCATTTTTAAATGAAGGAAATGATGATTTCATCACCCTTCACAATAATCTACATATAGAAAATCCTGACCTTGAAAATTTTCCTGAAATGGAGTTAACATATTTCCATTATTGACTTGCTCAAAATATCACATTCTGTTTACAGACCTACCTAGCTCCCTGTTTCTTGCCAAAAGTGTAATATTTTGCTAAAGAAAGCGTAACTTAGTAAAGTGTAATATGAACCACTGATTGTAATTTTGAAGACAAAGCATTGTCTTCTCTTCACTTTGACATTGTAACAAATCTTAAATCATTTACGTACTTGCTTATAAGATTTATGGAAGAGATCCATTCAACAACTGACTGACATAGAATTTTAAATGTACAAGAGTCTATTAAAATGGAAAAAAAGTCATTCTGCTTGGAAGCGTGTTCCAGGCATCAAATTGAGCAGCAAAAGTGTACATCATAATTCTAGGTCAAGAATTGTAAAAAAGATTCGCCAAAATCGTTAGTTTCAGGTATGTGTTTACAAATTTACACTTATTTGGATCTTTTCTTTTGATGCGTCACCTTTACATATCACAGGGGCCTGAAGTTTTCATGATATGAGGATACATAGATGTAAATGGAGAAAATTACCTAATTTTCATCAAAGGCATGTAATTACTATCAGTTATTTATAGTGTACACTGTTTTGCTAGTTCTTATTAATTTTTTTCCTGAGGGAGGGAGAAGGGATTTTATCGTTATAAATCTAGAAGTGGAAAAGAGCATTGAAATTGCTGATATTTTACATGTATTAGACAATGAATCAAAAATAACATGGCATGATAAGATTGAATAAAAATAATAAATAACTGTATTAAGGCCAAGAAAAGAAAGGAATTGCTTCTCAGGCCCCACTGCATATGTGTTTTGACATGGAGAGAACTGAGCTGACAAAAACATGTCCCCTTATAAGTGGATACAAAATGTATTTCAAAGAAGAAAAAAAAGAAATAAAGAAAAAACTAAAATGTAGAAGTCAATTTGTAGTTGTTCTGAAAATGTTATGATTAAAAAAAAAAACCTGCCTGCTGCATATGATTTGAAAAAATAAGGCCTGAGAACCAAGTTTTTTTTCTTGGCCTAATGGCAAATATACAGTGATGTATAAAATTCAAAGTTGGCAAGCTACTATTAATATTAATATCAGAATATGTATATCAAAAAATTGTCCCACTATTTGACCCAAAAATCAATGTTGATTACATACACATTTTACACATAATAATAATCAATACGATGGTCTAAGGCACACAAGTTTATGATATTGTACACAATGAAAACATCACCAAAAATCCATGTTCTCAATTACTAAAGTTCTAAAATACATACATTCACACATTCTAGTAAAGATTTTAGGGAAATATAAAATAAATGGCTAGTTTTCTATATAAATATTTCTCTGAAATCTTCTAAATCAATAAGACTAATCAACACAGTACAAACATTAGAACATCTTGTGTCCTACGTCAAAAATAAGTCAACACCATTTTAAAGCTACTTTGGGAATGGTTACTATGGTTACCATAAACTTGTCTTCAATTAAAATTCTGGATATTTCAGCATTTCGTAAATTTGCCTTTTCGTTATAAAATTAAAAAAAAAACACATTGAATTTTGCATCTAAAAACTTTTCTGAATCAACATTTTTTATATCTATAACTGATATTAAATTCCACTAAAAGTAATATATACATGTAACTTGACTTGCATTTAAGTGATCATCAAATAGTTTTCTTTCAGTGTTGGTTTACACTGATTAAGAAAATTATTTGAGTTAAATATACATGTATGATAAACAAATAGAATTATTGTTAACATTAGAGCAAAATAATGCTGTTCCATTTTATTAATATATGTGACCTTTCTATTTTGTAATTCGACATGACTGCATATATACATACATTGTATCCTCAACCCATTAAAGCAATATGAAGAAGATTTTATAAATTAAAAAAAACAACAAAAGTGACAAAAAAGAGAGATACGTAACAAAAATAATTAAATTCCCTCAACAGGCAGAGTATAATATGTCAAAGGGTGAATCTCAAAATATTAACCATTTAAGTTTATAACTCAAATAAGATTTCAGCTCATTTTCAAATGTCTTATTGCCCTTTATCATCAATCGAATGTAAATCCAAAATCTTTAATAATATTAATAGTAGAATCATTGTATCACACAGACAGACTGAGAGACAGACAGAAAGACTAGTACATGCACAGTCCCCTATACATGTAGTTCAATTAAATGTACATGTACATCAAAAACATCAAATATACATATAGGATAAAAACATCATTTTTGGACCAGCCACTCAAGAATTGCATTATACTTTAGTAAACGCCATTCAAAACAACTACAAAAATATCACATAACTTTTCATTATAATAATTCTCTGTACAACATTATCACTTATCACATAAAATGGTGGCATACAGGAGGATGGTGTTTGTTCAGTTGGATGTCATTCAGGACTGTTATAATACAGCGGCACCGATTGGATTAAACTTCAAGTCAGATGGTAGTCCAAACTGCTTAATACTGAGACACTGATTGGATGTCATTCATGACTATTATGATACGGCAGCACTGATTGGATGAAACTTTAAGTCAGATGCTGGTCCAAACTGCTTAATACGGAGACACTGATTGGATGAATCTTAAAACTCATATACCAGTCGAAACTGCTTTAACAGGCAGACACTAATTATAGTGGAGATTGGCATATAAAATTATCATAAAGCATATGTTCAATATGAGACCATAAACTTGTTGTTTGGATATAAATGATACCCAACATTATATCTTAATCTGACAATTTCCAGTGGCGGATTTAGGGGGTTGCGGAGGGGGCGTCCGCCCCCCGGCACTGACCCAAAATTTTCCAAAAACAGGTGTATTTTGGCCCATTTTCAGTAAAAATCGGCAAAATTCGCCCCTTGACCCCCCGGCAAAGGGGGCGCTGGATCCGCCACTGATTTCACTGTTAGAGAAAAGTTGTTCTTAAAATCTCTATGCTTACTGGTAAAAAGCTTATATCATTAATTTAAAGAAAGGATAAATTGTACTTTTTCT
Organism: Pinctada fucata; assembly: GCA_028142955.1. NCBI lineage: Eukaryota > Metazoa > Mollusca > Bivalvia > Pterioida > Pteriidae > Pinctada > Pinctada fucata. The sequence goes on along the minus strand of AP027114.1, from coordinate 8,898,583 downwards.
TTCAAATTCATTTTTTTCCTTCAAAGAACTAGAGTTGTATATAAGTGGGTCCGTACTTCTCCCTATAAAAGAAAGTCTCTAGTTGACAGTTTTTATTCCTTGAAGTAAACTAACATCAGCTACCTTAATTTAACCTGCCAATCCTTTCCAAACATTTCATGAGGTAATTTTACTTCTAATACCATAACTTTCTCCATGTAAAAATTTTGTCATGATTTTACAAATAATTTTTTTTTTATTCTGTGCTTCTGAAAAAGTCAAATAGTTTACCTGTATGCAGGTATTAGAATAATCAATGTAGCAATGCTAAGGAATCTGCCCTTTAAATTTTGTTGTTTTGAGCAGAATCATTCAGGTGGAAAATGTAAGTCAAAATCATTATCATAGAGTTTGATTTGGGATTCCTTAGGAAACTTAAATCCAAAATTGTTGATTTAAAAACAACATTTAACACTGCCAACTTACAAAAAAAGAAAATTCTTAAAAATCCACCAAGGTCTAAAGGGACACTGGAAATGTTGCTATTACTTTTCCTTACTTGAGCTTAAAAGTGTAATTTAACAATTATGTAAGGAGATACATTAAGAAAACTCTGGAGAGATTCATTTTTGTTTGGTTGACTAGACAAATATGAATCTCAACTTCACATAATTCCTTCATGTACATTTAACAGGACTTAAATTTAGCAGACTTTTGCTTAGAAAATGTGCAGACAAAATAAATTCTATCTTACATCGTCATAAAATCACATTAATACATAGACATACATTGTATATAGATATATATTGTAACAATAAAATACATGTAACAAAGAAAATGTAACAATTCCATCAGTATGACAGGATGTGAAAAAAAAATCAAAATAATTATTTCTACTTTGACATTTTTATATCAACTTCGAAGAGACAATTTGTGATAACTTTTATCAGTCAGACATGAAAGGACCTTCAGGGCATCAAATTTGCAAAGAAGAAAATTGTTTATTGCCTGCAATCTATGAACGTTTAAAGTGTAAAAGGACAGAAAATACTTTGTAACTTTTGGGCATTCAAGCTCCTTAGTATTTGTATTATCATATCTGATACCAATTTCTGAAATCAAACATTTTTTTACTGGTCTTCCTTCTTTTTATTCTTGATCCCTAGGCCTTGTTTAATATACTTGATTGATTTAATCTGTTCATGAAGGTGAAAAATTGTATTTCCATCTGCCGCAAAAAAAAAAAAATCTTACAATATTACCTGTAGATAAGAAATTTCATTTTCGGCTAAAATCATCATCTTGAAAAACAAAGTAATATTGTGATTCTGCTTCAAAAATAGTACAAACTCCATATCAAATAGATGACAAGATATCTGTATCACACACAGTATATTTCATCTTCAGAAATACAAATTAAACCGGTTGCAAGATTTCTCATAATAATCATTATTGCACTAAAATGACCATCTCCTTTCTTAAAAATCCTCTGAGACAATGATATCAATATGTGTAGATGAGAACAAACCAGTAAATAAAATCGAGAATCATGATTTTCCACAGCTAATGAGGAAGTTTGTAAGTATATCCACTGGTTGCCTCAACATATGACGGTGGCTCCATCTTGTGACTGGCTTGGTTATCAGTAGAGGAGGAGGTAAATCTGTCATCAGCCGTATGATATTCATCGGACAAGCTGTTTGACTGAAAAAGATGAAATAAAGTTTTAACATTCTTTTTCTGTCATGCATATAATCTAGATATTATTTTCTTTCATAATGTATTGTAACATTAGTTTCACTGAAAGCCATAAAACAATGTGGGAGGAATTACTGGATGCAACACTTATTTCTATTTTTTTATTGAGGCACAAAAAAATATTTATAAGCAATACAAAGTCCCCTATTTTCAATAAAAAAATAGCCATCAATTGGCATAGCTTCTCCAAAAGAGGTAATCGAAATAATGCTCACCATAAAACCTAAGAATACTATTTATTTCTTCTCCATCTGTCTGTCTCATTCAATATTTCAGAATATTTTCTTCGATAGAGAGGAGAAGTCAAAAATGTGTCAGCCAATAAGAGCCCTTAACGGCCATATTTGTCGACCGGTGGGCACGAAAAACACAAACTTGGTAGAGGACTTTGAGTACTAGCTTCCTGTAAGGTTTCGTGAAATTCTGTGCAGCAATAGCATAGGAGAAGTCGAAAATGCATCAGCCAATAAGAGTCTTCGACGGCCATTTTTGTTGACCGATCAGCACGAAAAACACAAACTGGTTTACAGAGAAAGTTTGTGACAAAACTGAATTTATTCTCATGAAAGCACCAACTGCATGTAGCTACTATAAACTGAGTACACTTGCACTGTATATGCCATTACATTGGCAGAATCTATATCACATCAGCAACATGAAGAGTGTGGTAATTTTATAACTACTGTAACATTATTATCTTCAATCGATGTGGATCATTATAGAAAATGAGCCATACTTGCAAATTATAATTACGCTATTTCATGTATGAAATTTTTCCCTCTACAAGATAATCTCCCCTTGAATAGGGTCCAACCAATTTTTAATGAGCCACAGTCCCGTTATTATTCATTCATATACTGTACATGTATGAAATAGAAACTCTTATTTTATAGACAGCCTTACCTACATGTACAAGTATATCAATATAAAGTCAGGTATATCAGCAGTACCACTCAAATGTGCCCTTAATTTGCAAAATGACCCATTGAAAACCTTTTATAAGGAATCATTCAATGGCCAATTGAAATTTTAGAAAATCATGTCCTACATTCTTACACTAATTCCATCTGCTACCAGGAGTCATGGTCATGAAACAGTCTCAAGAGAATTTTCTCAAAAGGCCCAAAACTAATAGAGTTTTAAAACTGTCATGAATCTCTCTTTAAAAATAGATCACCAATGATCTCACTGTCTAAAATTTAACAATATTTAGCATGTAGTATTCTTAACACATTTATTTCATAATCAAAGTTATTTTATACAATTTAGAAATTGCAACAACACAGGAAACAATATGCAATGACACAACATTAAATTCTCTCTCATATCTCCTTTTATATTAAATGACGCAATACGCAATGACGCATCGAAACACAAGTTGCACCGCGAAGGCTTAGCACCATGCCATCTGAAATTTCTGGGGGGAACACTGGATGAGATGGACAATCAGAGTGTTTCCTATATCCCTACAAAACTTTGTTGCAGAGGGTATACTTGACATTTTTCTCAAGTTGACCTACTTTGAACTTTGCAATCCGGACTTCACACTTTAGGGGTCATATGAAAGAAATCAAGTGCATTCAAAAACGTAAAATATGAAGACACAATAGACAAAATTATACTTGAGATCCTTAAATATGTATATTCATACATAAAAGTAAATAAATTCTCACATAAAATATTCTAGGTTCATGGGGATAGCATCATAAATTTACGTTTGTGACATAGTCCCCTCCAAGTGCGGTGTCCGAAGTCCGAAGTCCTAAGTCCCCGAACATGAAAAATGTCTAATATGAACACATTTATGACAGGTACGTGAATTACAGTACTTACAGAGTGTGACATTTTCTGTGGTAGGGGACTGTACGAGGGACTGTGAGATTTGGAGTATAATATTCTCTCCCTAAAGCCTGATTTCCAAAGACATAAACATGTGGACAGCATCACTAAAAATACCACTATACCAAGCCTGAAATTAATAATTATGAAAAATCTAAATATTATATAAAACAATTTTTTTAGTCCTACATGTACATTGAATCATAATTCCACATATTTCTATCACAGCTTTATTGTCTCAAACCTTCCTTGTTCATGTTACTGTGAGGTTTTATGCACTGCAGAATTGTTGTGCAATGTAATGGTACATTACTGAACTTCAAATACTCATTTCTAATTAAGAATATCAAGCATACAAATGTAGAAGAATAAAATCATGTACATGATGAAATCTCTTCATCCATAACTAACATTAATAAGAAGATAGACAAAGTCATGAATAGCCTACATGTATTATAGGCTTGCGAGAGGTATGTTCTCTCTCATATCTCCTTTATTTGAAGATGATGAATGTAAAAGCTTATAGGACTTGTGCAATTTCATGCAGGGTCATCAGGGCACTTGATCGACCTGATTAGGGGCCGATATTTGACCCCTTCCCAATGCAAAATAGTATCTTTTTTCCCAAATTATTGCCCTATTTTCCCCTATTTGAAACCTCATGTAAAATTTGAAAAATATTGGTTAATAATGCTTAATTTCAAGTAAAAAGGCCTCCAAATTTATCAATATTTTCCCAATTTCAAAGGCCCCAGCAACAGTCCCAAAAGTAGGTGCGACAGCCCTGGTCATAATTATTGTAGTTTGAAAACTGGCAAAGTGCTTAAGGATCGTTTCAGCAAATGGCAAAAATTAGTACGTGTCAGACTTACCAGAAGTACCATAGTTCCCAAACTGTGTATGACACACAACATATACCGTCACCGCAGCAATATTCATTCTCTGCACATCTACAATCAAACAAGATTTCATTTAACATGTTTAAGCCTCTGTTTGATGATACAAAATGTATTAATAACCACGCAAAATTACAGTGTAGGAGCTTGACAACACAGACATACATAAAATAGCATCCTCCTCTACTTTCTAGAGAAGGAGTGGATTTCAGCAAGGGTCATTGACGTCAAGCTCCTATGTGTAAAATATCTTCAAAATGAAATTGATTATTTTCATATATTTCTACAAAGAGTATAGATTTAAGTCTGATAGACATACATCATTTGGTGATATTTTGACTATGATGATACAACAAGGGTGTTTAATTTGCCATGGGGATGCTTTATTACCATGACTTTACTGATACATGTAAGGTAACTTTGCAAAATGTTGTCAGATATTGTGGTGTCAGACCTTTTTCTTTCATACCATTTTAGTTACAAGTTTATATGAAAATGGTCTATTACAATTATAGCTTATATGACCCTATCATAAATAATCTTATTTGAACTTATAATAATGAAACAGAGAGATGTATCGAATGATGAATTGAAAGCATAAAGCATCTAGAGGGTGAATTATAATAAAATTTATTTCTACTGTTTATTGAGTATTGTGGACTACAATTTATCCCACCTCTGGCAAATTTCTTGCAATCTGATTGGTCGAGAAGAACCTAATATTATGTTGTATTATTTTACTGACATGATATTATTTTAATATCCTGCTTCTACTAAGACGCTTTACGATATTGACGTCACCGAAATGCTTTAAAATCTGTTGACCTTACATACACAAGCCAAAAGCCATCGGTGGGATAAATTCGTTATACAGTGTTTTACAGGGGGAATACAAAAATATATTGGGTCGATGAAAAAAGTTGTATTGGGCTCGGCTTCGCCTCGCCTAATACAATTTTTTTCATCGACCCAATATATTTCTGTATCCCCCCCGTAAAACACTGTATAACTAATAATATACTATTTGAGAAAGAATCTGACGTAAACATGAGAAAGGTATGTTAACGTTAATTTTATACTGTCATTTCCCAGAGTTTTAGGACCGTTTCCACTGAATTTGATGACGTCACAATAATTAATTAAATTTATGTCAGAAACCGTCCAAAAGGGGAAGTAACTCTACATGTACATTTTGTAGTTTCAGAAAATACCAGATAATACGGAAGATCGCAAATACTTCTAACCAAGACTATACGAATGTTCTCGCACACTCTTCGATTGTTATTCATTTTTATGACGTCGTCAATTTATTTTGGCAGAAAAGGTGCCCAAGTTTTGAACAATGGTTTAGGTAGGTGACTAGATGAAAAATCAGAATGTACACGCTGCACTCGCTGCATTTGCGATCTTGTGTATTGACCAAGTAACTTGTTGACAAGTAATTTATATAAAGTTAATTTTTAACTCACTCATCACTGTTACAGTAGTATCCTTCCACCTGAAAAATAAAATGTCAAACTAAAGGTAAACACTGATCAGAAAACAAGAGGAAATGTTAAATTACATGTCACCTGTAATGAATGTAGCCTCTAAAAGTACTTTTTATCGAAGTGAATCATAAATTTAACTGGAATCTGACTTAAAATAAATCATTATCCTACTTTGTTCTGTAATACTAATGACAGTGGGATTTGGCCTCTACAAGATTTTAAGATACTGACATACATGTATAAGCAAGACATAAGCTACAATATGACCGGACTGGATAAACGCGATTTTGACGTTATCATGCAAAAATGAAATTGATACCATTAAATAGATCTTGCTTTATAGTCGTAAATTTTGATACAAGTTATATGAAATTCAGTGCATTAAACCAAATTTTATAGACAGAACAAGTTTTAGATGGGTCATTTCCCATGCTAATTTTTCCCGTGACGTCGTGACACTCTCCATAGGCTCAATGTTAAACTAGGCGACATCACGCTGATTTTACATTGAAAACCCTCCATCTACATTTGTAAAATGTATTTTGTCTCTATGAAATGATTGCAAAAACCCTTGACCATGTAACATATACCAATAGTTAGGACTAAGCAAGATCTATTCAATGGCATAAATTTCATTTTAATTTTTGCAGGACAAAGTTATCAAAATTGTGTTTATCCAGTTTCCGAATTAAGCCGTGCAGACAGTAGATCTAGAAGAAAAAGACTGTCAAGTTGGCCCCTTGCCTGAAATTCACTTGCAGTTTGTGTAAACGTGGGCAAAATGGGCATATTTCAGCACTGGATCAGCTGATTGTGTAAACATATGTATTGCCTATTGGACATGAACAGATTCTCTGTCATTGTCATGGTTGTCGTTTCAAAGAGAGATTCAAATTGAAAATATTAACAATGGTAAAAGAAAAATACAAACCACACTAATGCAGCATACGGCGATATTACTCCAGAGGAGTAATGTTTCTCTCGCCATTCTTCACAGTTCCGTTGTGTTCCTGAAGACCTTCACCTTGTTTATTTTTGTAGCCAAGTGTCAAGGACGAAAATGTGTAGCAGGTGCCCGAACGGCGATCCCGCAATTACATTTTTTTCTGATTTGCGTCCGGATTGTATACAAATCTTATGTTCTAATTCGTTTCACTCACACGAACATAAATCATTTATGAAATAAAACAAACACATTTGTTGGATAGGAGGCGAAGCCCTCAATCTCTTCGAATTATATACAAATCGTATCTATATGAATTGCCTCCTCCCAGTCGTTTAGATTCATATTTCAGGATAGTTTACATGTTTTTTTTTTTAATTTGTATACGGAAATCACAGGGATTTATCACGCTAATACCGGTTGCATGTGTACATATAGTAAATAGAGCAACCGGACGGAAATCAGGGATTTCTAGTTGAAAACACAGGTTTCTTTATAAAAACGACTGACATTTTGCAAAGAAAAAATATTTTAACAATGCAAACTATATACTGAGGATATTTAATTAGAAAGGGAGTAACTAAGACATAAAGATTCCTTCACATCTCTGAAATTTAGCAGCAAAAATAGACCTTTTTAATTCCAAAACAGAAAGTAGGAATTGGAACTCTAAACATATTTCAACTTAAAGAGCACTGAAAAAAAAAACCATATATTCACATGGTTCTGATTTTAAAATCGCCATATAAATTTGTTCCCCTAGGCTATTTTCATTTCGGTGATTTTTTTTCCCTGAGGCGAAATGTTTTAGCCAAAACACCACTTTTGATATTGAAATCTCCATGAGACATTTCTTTTATATGAAAGAGCGCAAGCGATGCTACAAAGTTAGTCTGATTTGTAAGGATAAAGGGGTGAGGGGTGCAGTCATCTTAGTGATGATACATCCCAGAATATGTTTTTGAACATGTAGATGGCGCCACTGAATTAAAATTTAAAGTTTTGAGGAGTCAGCAAGAAATCGTATCATGGACTGGTATTTCAAAAGTGTATTAACAAGAGCAGAAGAAATTGTTTAAAACAGTAACAGGATCAGTACGTTTTATATACATTGTAGATTAAGAGGGGTTCTATTTACATCTATACATAAAATTCCCTGTGCATAACACATATTCACAAAAAAGACACACAAAACAATCATTGAACTTTTGTCTATTTTTTTTTTATATTCGTGTTGTGATTTTATTTACAAGTATGCCGGCCAAGATTTTGTGTTTTATGTGCATGCTGTGATTAAATGCCTATTGCGATAATGTGGTTTATGTAGCTGTTGTGAATATGTTTTTATTATTTGTGAATCTGATGTGAATGTGAGTCTATTGTGATTTTGAATTTTGTGTGCTTGTTGTGAATGTGAGCCTATTGTGACTGTGTGTTTACTGTATTTGTTGCGATTGTGAGCCTATTGTGATTGTGTGTTATATTTGCCTGTTGTGATTGTGTATTGTATTTGCCTGTTGTGATTGTGTGTTGTATTTGCATGTTGCGATTGTGTGTTGTATTTGCCTGTTATGATTGTGTGTTGTATTTGCCTGTTGTGATTGTGTGTTGTATTTGCCTGTTGTGATTGTGTATTGTATTTGCCTGTTGTGATTGTGTGTTGTATTTGCCTGTTGTGATTGTGTGTTGTATTTGTCTGTTGTGATTGTGTATTGTATTTGCCTGATGTGATTGTGTTTTGTATTTGTCTGTTGTGATTGTGTGTTATATTTGCCTGTTGTGATTGTGTATTGTATTTGCCTGTTGTGATTGTGTGTTGTATTTGCATGTTGCGATTGTGTGTTGTATTTGCCTGTTATGATTGTGTGTTGTATTTGCCTGTTGTGATTGTGTGTTGTATTTGCCTGTTGTGATTGTGTATTGTATTTGCCTGTTGTGATTGTGTGTTGTATTTGCCTGTTGTGATTGTGTGTTGTATTTGTCTGTTGTGATTGTGTATTGTATTTGCCTGATGTGATTGTGTTTTGTATTTGTCTGTTGTGATTGTGTGTTGTATTTGCCTGTTGTGATTGTGTGTTGTATTTGCCTGTTGTAATTGTTTGTTGTATTTGCCTGTTGTGATTGTGTGTTGTATTTGCCTGTTGTGATTGTGTGTTGTATTTGCATGTTGTGATTGTGTGTTGTATTTGCATGTTGTGATTGTGTGTTGTATTTGCTTGTTGTGATTGTGTGTTGTATTTGCTTGTTGTGATTGTGTGTTGTATTTGCCTGTTGTGATTGTGTGTTGTATTTGCCTGTAGTGATTGTGTGTTGTATTTGCATGTTGTAATTGTTAGCCCATTATGATTGTGTGTTGTATTTGCCTGTTGTGATTGTTAGCCCATTGTGATTGTGTGTTTATTTGCATGTTGTGATTGTTATCCTATGATGATTGTGTGTTTTGTGTGAATGTGAGCCTTCTATGATTCTGGGTTTTTTTTATTTGCCTGATGTGATTGTAAGCCTATTGTTATTGAGTTTCTGTGTGCCTGTTGAAATTGTGCGCCTATTATGATTGCGCTTTTTACTCGCCTGATGTGACTTTTAAAGTCTATTGTGATTGTGTGTTTTTATTTGCCTATTGTGATTGAGAGCCGCCTATTGTGATTGTGTATTTAGTTTGCTTGTTGTAATTGTGAGGTTATCGTGATTGTGTTTTTGTGTGCGAGTAGTGAATTTAAGCCTGTTGTGATTGTATTTTTCTTTGTAAACTTGTTGTGATTGTAAGCCTATTGTAAATGTGTGTTTTGTAAGGATGTTGTGAATGTGTTTTGTGCGCCTGTTGTGACTGTGAACCTATTGTGACTGTGTCTTTTAAGTACGTGTTGTGATTGAATGCCTACTGCATTTATGTTGTTTGTGTAGTTGTAGTGAATGTGTTGTGTGAGCCTGTTGTGATGTTAACCTATTGTGATCGTGTGTTTCGAGTGCTTGTTGAGATTGTTTACAAGCCTAATGTGATTTTGTTTTTATTTGGATTTTGTTATCGTGAGCCTTTTATTATTTGTGTGCCCACTGTGATTTTATTGTGATTGTGTGTTGTGATTGCGTATTTAATATGCAAGTTAAGATTTTACGTTTGCTTGTGTGCCTGTTGTAATTTTGTTTTAATATGTGTCTGACTGTCTATAAAGATTTCGTGTTCTATGTGCCTGTTAAGATTGTTTGTGTGTTGTTGTTGTTGTTGTTTTTTTTAGCCTTTTGAGGTTGTAGGTATTCCGATCATGTAAGATTTGGATATTTGTTTTCAATGTCCTTGTTTGAGTGTTTTGTATGATTGTTGCGAAATGTGTTCTGCATGCCTATTTTGATTTTGTGTTTTGGTTGGAGTGTTAAGACTTTTAACTTGCCTATTAAGATTTTGTGCTTTTTGTGCCTATTTTGATTGATTTTTATTGTATGTTGTGTGTATCGGTTTTGATGGACCAGATATGTTTTATGTGTCTGTAAGTACATATTGTGATTTTGTGCTTTTTTGTGAGTCTGCTGTGATTGCATTTTGTGTAACTGTGGTTTTATGCCTGTTATGATTTTGTGATTTGTATGCCCATCGTGATTGGGTTTTTTGTGTTCTTGTGAATATTTGCTTGATGTGAATGTGTGCTTGTTGTGAACGTGTGATTTGTGCTAATTATAGTTGTACTTTAAGTATGTATTTTACATTTTTCCTCCGCTCTTGTGATTGCGTACATGTATGTTTTGAACCTGCATGGCTGTATGTTTTGCGTTCTTGTTAAGATTGTGTTGTGTTGTGTCTGACCATATTGTATATTTTTAAAATATGACTGTTTTTACTACTGCGTGTTTTGGATGCCTTTTATAAACTTGTGTTTATTATGTGCGTCTTGTAATAGTTTTAAGTAATTTTGTATGCCCGTCGAGCATGTGCATTTCGTTTTCCCGTTTAGATCGTGTTTTTGTGCCTGTTAAGACTGTGTGTTTTGTGTGCCTCATTTTATTTTGTTCTGTGTGCCTCATTTAATTGTGTGTCTTATGATATATGGCTGATTTGTTGCATGTTTCCGTTGCGATCCTGTGTTATAATATTAGTAGTGGTCTTGTGTTTTAATTGTCTATACTTGCTATTATGTTACTGGTGTGATTGCGAACTTTAATTGTTTTTTCTATTGTATTTTGTAACTTATTCTATTGTGATTGTGTGTTTGTTTTAATCGTATGGCAAAAAGAACACCTATGAAGACAGGGTCTACAAACAATGGTAGAAAAGATAATTGAAATATCATGAAGGATAACATATACATGTATATAGAAGAGGATAAATAAATGTGTTTCTGGAGCCGACTTAATCATCATGACTTAGATATTTTGGGTTGAAATAAAATAACGTATAATGTGTGTTTTGCCGCCTTGTTCATGTGTGGTCATCTTACAGTGAGGTCATTATACAAAATGTACACAATAACTGCGATCTGCAAGACTCCTGGGTAATCGGGAAAATGGGAGGGTTGTGCGCACGTAATCCGGATAACAACAGAATTTGCTGAGTAAACAATGAGGCAGATTGCCGTCCTAAGTCGGCACTGATTGCCTATTGGTATCATTAGTTTACGTGTAGTCTTTTATGTTTGGCGTTTTATGACGTATTTAATGTTTCTTTTCCCTTTTGTGTCTGCAAATGTCCACTAGAGTGTTTACACATAGTGGGGGGGGGGGGGGGGTGTCTGTGTTTTGCGGTGGGTGTTGCTATTGAGTCTTACAGGAGATCCCCTCCTTTCTTCTTGCATCTTATATTTCCTATGTACTGTACAGCGAAAAATGGAAAAGGCATATATGTAAACTGACTTTATTCGACTTGTTTATGTCACTAGTTGTATATAACAAATGCAATGTTGACATCATCCATATGTACATCCGCGTCTTTTTATAGACAAAAATGAGGTACGGTGAATTGATTTACCAGTATACTAAAATATCTTATTTTTTATTAATTTTAATGGAAATGATACATGAAATTCATACTGTGACAGAAAGTGAAAACTTATTTTATAATCATCTCTGGTTATATAAAAATAAATAACGATAGCATGTTTTATATCAGATCCTTATTCCACTCAATCATTGAAGGAAAAGTTGATCACAAAGGCACTGTTCATTGAGCTTAGATGTGGCATTAGAGAAGAAAAGTTAACACCGAATACAAGATTTATCGACTTCCATGTCCTGGACCGCTGCAAGTTGCGCAACATCTACGCGCAATTTCCGGATCCGAGCACATGGTTGTGTGGTGGAGTTGTGCGTAACGGACCGAGATTTCCTCACACGTCACGCTGAAAATCCCTTCATCTATACAGACTCCCTGGTTGATATTATTCACCAACTGACCTGACACTGAAAATAGAAAAAAATGAATATACTTTAAAAAAAAAAAAAAAAAAAAAAAACTCTACTCGCCTCCTCGAACCCCCCCCCCCCCCCCAAGTCACTTCTTCGTGCATGTAGTAAAATAACGAGAATATATGATGCAAACAAGCGAAATTCTTGTGCGAAATCGTAAGTCCGTTTCACCTCGTCGTAACTTTCCTTCTCGCTTCTCTTTGCTACAAAACTTCGCTTTTTCGAGCTTCAATTTGATTCGGAGAAGCCGGCGATGTCCTCAAGACAAGAGGATACCACAGTTTCACTACATGTCCTTCCTTTTTAATTTGAAATACATGTATATCAATTTGAATGATATTTTGACAGCAAAGGAAAACGAAGAAAAAATACAGTGTGATCGTTACGACGACTTGATGCTGTGATCCTATAAATACTTCTCAGTTTGATTTTGAAAAAAGGAGTAAAAAATTGTCCAATTCACACATTTTCTATATTTTACCTGTCGTTAAGAGAATCAATACGTAGAAAATACAAACGGGAGACGCCATGTTACTCGTATGTTGTATGAGGTGAAAATAAGTGTAATCCCTAACCTTTGGATTAAAGAGAGATTAGAGGGATTAAAAATGTACTGTAGAATGTCGAGTCTTGAACTGCACCAGGGCTTATTGTTTATATGTAGAGACCTCAGTGAAAGTTTTGTTTAAGGTATTCGATGGGTAATGAAAGAAAATTTTGACCAATCGATGTTTGATGCCTCGTCATTCTTTTGAAAAATTAAAAAAAAAAATAACTTTTTCCTATAGACTTCGATGATAACTCCAAGGGCTTAATAGCAGTTCTCTGTAAGGACCAAAATAATTTCAATAGCTCGTGGAAACAGCATGTCTCCAATTTTGGAGATTTTTGGTGTGGAAGGTGTATATGATGTTCTGAGACAAAAATAAACTTTCTTTTTACAAATTAAGTATTCGTTGCCATGGAAACCATGTTTGAAATTTTACGTATCGGTAGAATACTTGTAACATGGCATTTTCAGAAGGCTCGTTTCCATGGTAACAGCTATTGTAGTCAACTGAAATTTCCTTAATTTTTCTCTTTATATCTTTAATAGTATAAATATTACACAAGAAGTATGTTTCTGCCCTCTATTCTCTTTGTCAATATGCTCAAAATGTAGGCAAAAACCTGTTTTGAAGAGGCCCTTTTTAAGATCGAAAAAGCTCCTAATTTATCATGATTTCGCTCAAATTTAAGGGCAAATAATCTGAAATGTCAGGCTAACTTGATTTCTACTGCCAATTATCTTTAAAGTTTAATCCTCGATCTTTAAGCAAATGTTAAAATTTGAGTGGGACCTCTTCACAATTTTATTCAAAAGGGTATAAAAAATGGTTACCATGGTGACATTCTGGTCAGTGCTATAACACATAGAGTCATTTACTGGTAAATTTTCAGCTGTCCGTTATCTATTTTTAAGCATTTTTTATCAGTGCATATAAAAGAGCATTATTGATTAAAAAAATCACCTTTAATTTTTTCAAGGTCACAGGACCCAATGTCAAGGTCATCTTGAATGTAATTCACAAGATTTGGCAAAATTCTGTGATTTTTCAAAAATATGAGAGGCAGTTACTCAAAAATCATGTGGTATTGAGTAAAACAAACACATACATAGTGATTTTGGATATATCCCCTATTTATTGACCAAAGTTGCAAAAAATTTCAAAATCAATGACATCCTTGATTTTTAGCTAGTATTTCATACATACATATAAAAAAAATGTGAGATTATCATGATTTTTGTCTGGGGCTTATTTTTTTTAGGAGAAATGTTCTGAACTAAAAATTGTAATGTTTTCCCATCTATCGGTCCTAATTTTAGAAAGATATATTTTGGATACAAATATATGGCAGTCAAGCCTAAATTTAGTAACAATAAATAACAACAAAAATGCAAATTTTATTGAAATTGGAACCTATATTTTGAATTGACCTTGAACTTACACTCAATGACCTTGACAAATTTTGGAAGTGCTCAAATAAAGAATAATTTCTTCTGTTGTCCTTACATAAAGCTTAAGCAATATAAGTTATTTAAACCATGCTAAAAATCATTTTGAAAAGATATAGTCATCATGTGTCAAATGAAAAGTTGCCGTGGCAACCATTTTTGACCTCAAAATGTAGGAAAACAAAACAAGGTCCCACTTATTTTTTTCAGTGATTATATTTGTCACATGAAATCTATTTTGTTCTGACAACAGTGATGGTGTTATCAGCCTGACATTTTGTGTTATTTTTGCTTAAAAATGGTAAAATTTGGACAAAATTAGGCCTTGATTTTGACCTTATTTTAAGGCAATTTTTGACTGATTTTGATTTGATAGGATCCGGCTAATTGAAAGAAATGTCAAAAATTTGTTATTTTTTTCTAAAAAAAAGAGGTTTTAAAGATTATAAGTTGTATATACCAATAAACTCTGACAATGGTTTCCATGGCAACATACTAACCAAAGATGACTTATTTGACAATTTTTTTAGTGCTATAAATAGACAGACCTCGTTTCCATGGCAACCGGAATATTTATTTTCAAAAAATTGTTATTCTTGTATTCATGGCATTATACATACCATTTGTAGAGAAAATCATGAAAATCCATGACATGCTGTTTCCAAGATATTTTGGTCCTTACAGAGAATTGATATTAAAACCCTGAAAATAACCTTTTTTTAATATAAAAAAATTGATAATTAAAAAATCTTCAGTTATTAAATACTATGCTGTAATGTCAGATGATGGGTGCCCCAATTACTTCTCATTACCCATTGAATACTTTAATACTATAGTAGTATCCCTTCTTTCTCGTTTTCTTTCATTTATATAGCTTAAAGTTCTTTTTTTCTGAACGCAGTTCTATTCCGATAAGTCATTGAAAAAGAAAATATGAAATAGCGACGTGGAGTATAAAAACAAATCTCATGATTTACATACATACATATTGATATATTAAGATGAATTTACAGAATTCTAGTTTTAAAAATACATGTACTCTGTCATCTTCTCAAGACAAGTGTACGAAGATGGTACTCTGTATGAATTTTGCTTGTTTTGAATTGATTTTTTCTAGATAAGAAAAAATAGGGTGTTTGTGTGAATGTGCCTTTTTTCTGAAATATTCTCCAAAAAAAAAGTACCCTCCAGTGCACGTAAAGCAAAATATCTAATCACTATGGTCTAATTGTTTGTACCTAGATACGGGACAATATAAATTTTATCTATCTGTATGATAAATAGATATAGATGCACTCGCATGTAACCCAACAGTATGTACATGATTTCCACATATGTAACTCGACATGTACATGTACCAATGTTGACAAATCAGAATTAAAACTTGTATATGCAAGTATTGAGAAAATTCATTTATTAGAATCAATTTGTGGAATTCTGCTATACATGTAGGGAACGTGCGTACGGATAGACGGACACACATCTTCACTATGGATACGTCGTCCTTCCTGTCATTTACGGATGCCCTTAAATGTACAGCAGGTAT
The DNA here is from genome assembly GCA_028142955.1 of Pinctada fucata. Taxonomy (NCBI): domain Eukaryota; kingdom Metazoa; phylum Mollusca; class Bivalvia; order Pterioida; family Pteriidae; genus Pinctada; species Pinctada fucata. The sequence goes on along the minus strand of AP027114.1, from coordinate 8,882,742 downwards.
AAGCACATTCAAGTTTATTTTCATCTTTTATCACAAAGTTTTCTGTTTGTCATTTCATTTTAGAAAACTAGAGACTGTTTCATTTTATTCTTAGTCATACCTTAAAGTTTTATAATTAATTTAAGTTCTATAATTCATTTTTCATTTTGAAAACGTGCATCAATATTATTATTAGTAATTAGTGTTGAACTAACAAGGATATAAAACGGGAAATGCTTTTAATATTTTCAAATAATGTTAAATAAAATAAATGTAAATACATGTACTGACGACATTAAAAAAATATCGGAAGCTTGGCTGGGGCAATTCAGCAAAGAATCTGTTTTAAAATATCTATGTCGGCTAAAAATGCCTGGTGCTAGATTTTTGAATTATAGCTACATATTTAATTTTTTTTAAATTGCTACCGTTATATTAGTTTTTTTTTCAAAAATAATAGAATGACGTTCCTCCCCTATAGCTACCCCTTTCGGATGTGCCAAAGCCCTATATAACTTTGAAAGGGGTATCTAAAGGTTCACTATAACTCCTAAAATCGGCCCTAAATTTTTTCGAAAAATAATTTCATAAAGATTATATGATTCTGCATCTTTTATATTTATCTCAAATACCATCTTCGCGAGCCAATGGTATAGAGCCGCCGTGCTCCTCAAGTATTTGAGGAGCACGGCGGATCTATACCATTGGCTCGCGAAGATGCTCAAATACCTGCCGAAATAGAAAGTAGATATTTTTCATTGTCAAAACGTCACGTGCGTCAGTTAAGACATCATTTGCTCTAACTAAACGGTGGAAAAAGAAGGAAACTCGCCATATTTTTGGCATAATTGTTTAAAATTAGTATAGGCACCAACCCTCGCCCAACATAAATTTTATGTAGATCAAAAGATAAATTGCAAATTTAACTTTTATAAATATGAAATTTATTTTAGGCTAGGGCTAGCGCCCTACTTATTTTCATAAATTTAGACCAGAATTATGCCAAATTCTTACGATTTTTCGGAATTTTACGACTTTAAGCCGATTTGGAAGCCTAACTTTCGGTGTAATTCACGTAAATTAAAATATTCATTTGGTATTTCAAACAACTAGGCATTCAATTTTCTTGATACGGTATGAATGAGGTATGAATGGGATGTGCTGAAGGGTATGCTACTCATCTCTTGAATGTAAGTTGTATGCATGTATATATGCACAGCCACTGTTATTGCCTGAGATAAAGCTTTCAGGACGATTGTTATTGATTTCCGTATAAATGACAGTGTGACGTCATGACGTCATAAGAAATGGGAGTACATTCCACAAACAAAATTAGTTCCAAACAGTCAACATCTAGAGAGTAATAGATAACTTGTTTTGTTATATTTGGTCATTATTCCGTTGTTAAATTTCTAATTTGTAATACTTGATATATCACAATACATTAATTTATGACATTTTAGTCACACTGAATAATCGTGACGTTGCCATGGGGACACTCCCGCTGTTCCTTTCTAAAATTAACTCCCCTCCACATTGGTGGACGGATTCGCTTTAAAAATAGAATTGGGAGTCTCTTTGTTCCATTTTTTTGCTTTGAAAGCGCATATATATAGAATAAGTGTCTAATTTTGTGTGTTTATGCAGAAATAAATTACAATGGCTGATGCATTTATTTGATAAAATGCGCTAACGCGCATTATATCAAAATAAATGCATCAGCCATTGTAATTTATTTCTGCATAAACACACAAAATAAGACACTTATTATATAAATAAAATTGAAAATGGAATAAAAAAAAAAAAAAAAAAAAGAAAATTTCTTGATACGAAATACAATCGAAATCTGAAATAAGGGCCGATTCTCCTTGTTACCGAACCTGCTCCTTTATTCCATATTCACCATTTTCAGCCATGTTTGGTGTGTTTGTACTGATGTACGTGACAGTGGGCCTGCCGTTCTTGTTTGTCGACCTGTATGAGAAACCTGCTTGGGTCCTGAAGTATAAAGTACAACAAAGTCAAAAAGCAGATGTAAGTTTTACGTTGTGTTATATCAAGGGAAGGAAATGGTTTAAAAGAATATATTTAATTGAAATACTGATAAAGAAACAAAGAAAACTTAGCGAAACTGCACGATTACTTCCGACATTTAATTTTTAATAATATTTTTAAATACTGACCTCACCCAAAGTCAATATTTGTATAATTAAATAAATAAATTTGTAAAATTGAAAAATAAATTTGTAAAATTGAAAAGTAAATTTGTTAAATTGAAAAATAAATTTGTTAAATTGAAAAAAAAAAGAAGAATAAATCGTTAAATTGTAAAATAAATTTCACCTATCAAATAGTAAACTATCATGTTAATTTTTTATTTATTTTCTTTTCATATTGTTTAGAAATATGCCAGGAGAAATAAGAACTCAGAAAGAAAGAAGAAAAAACGCCACCTCAATATCTTTCACCAGCGGTCAATATCGTAAAATAATGAACAACGATCAGCCAATAAGAATCATAATACGGTCATGCAGGATCCTATATAATGTTTGTTTTAAATTGTTTTTTTTTAAGGTGAGAAGAGGAAAGTTAAAGTCTCTGTTCAGGAACCACATACAGAATGCAGTGTTCGTCCAGTTACCTTTTGGAATATTATTTTCCAACATGATGAAGTTTCGCGGATGTGACGTCAGATTTGGCCAGCCTGACCTGTGGCGGCTTCCATACGAGTTACTGGCCTGTACGATCATATCAGAAGTTATCTTCTACTATACACATAGGTACAAAATACTGTAAACTTGGTTATTTTCGCTGGGGGAAATTTTCGCGAAATACATCACACATGGGGTAATTTGGCGAAATCGGGAGTATTACCTTTATCATTGTACATGTACATGTATACTGGTTGTAATTTTCGCGTTAGGGTTATTTTAGCGATAATGCTACAATCGCGAATTAAACGCGAAAATTACCCCCACGTGAAAATTACCCCCACGCGAAAATTTACACATTTACTGTGTGAGAAGAAATAATTTTACATGTATATTCAAAACGAATTTAAATTTCACAGACTAAGACTCTATATGTATATCCATGTCTGTTCCGCATCCCAACACTCCCCTCCCGCCCAAAAAAAGCCAAATATTTCAGCCCAATGGAAGGAAAAGTTTTTAAAAATCATTTGAACACTAAATTCAGTTTACCTTCTTTTTTCAGAATCCTTCACACTCCTTTCTTTTATAAATGGACACATAAGAAACATCACGAATGGACAGAGCCATTAGGATTGACGGCATTTTACGCTCACCCCTTTGAGTTTGTTTTCTCGAACCTCACCACGGTTGTTTTCCCGCCAATTATCATTGGAAGTTGTTTTCCGAACACTCTGATTTGGATGATGGCAGCTCTGTTCACAACCATAGTACACCACAGTGGTTACCATCTCCCGTTTTTACCATCGCCAGAGTTCCATGATTTTCATCATGTAAAGTGAGAAAAAAATTATCTATCAGCAGATCGATCTACATATCTACATTTAATTTCCGACTGAATCAAAATTTTATTGTGTAAAACAAAATCATGATTCATGACACACACACACACACACACACACTGAAATTAGCTTTAAGACTTAGCGAACGTGAGGGTATTTTAGTTCATTTTGAGCGCTCCTTTTGAAAAAAAAAATTCAACTTAATTTTCTATTAAAAATGACCGACATATATGTAGTATAATTATATCATCATATTTAACTTAAATTAATTTTGCAATTATTATAATATCATATTCACAGGTTCCTGGGTAACTATGGAATCCTGGGATTTCTGGATGGTTTCCACGGCACCGACAAACTTTTCCGTAAAAGTATAGCATTTCAAAGGCACAAAGTTATATTTTCTCACACCGAAATGATGAACAAGGGAGATAAAACTGACAGTCTTATTATAGAAAGAGAAACACTTCAGGGATAGCATCATAGAGTTACTCTTCTTTTCATGACAAGAGAATTCTTATGTTAGTCTGATGTTCCGTTCGAACCAAAAAGTCAGTGATAAACACCGACCATTGTGTCCATTTCCCGGGAGCGTAGCCAGAGTATAAATAATGTATGCGCTCAAAAATGACGTAGAACCTTGCTAGGTCTGTAAATTGTTTGATTTGCAGAATGTAATCCAATATGATGCCAGTTGTCTTTACGTTATTGTTCTTTTGTGTATGGCGACATACATACATGTTGTCTATAAATAATAATCTACATATATTACAGTATTTTCAAACTGTTTCTTTAAACTGTAGGTAAATTGTCAAGATGATCACTCTTGTTTGTTGCCTATCGTTTTGACAATACATTTGAAGTAGTCTCATGGTCTATTTATGGTGTTAAATACTACTGACATTACAAGTAGTCCCATAGCAATAGTACAAATGTACGAACGTGTTTTCATTGTCTATTTATGGTGTTAAATACTACTGACATTACAAGTAGTCCCATAGCAATAATACAAATGTACGAAAGTGTTCTCATGGTCTATTTATGGTGTTAAATACTACTGACATTACAAGTAGTCCCATAGCAATAGTACAAATGTACGTGTTCTCATTGTCTATTTATGGTGTTAAATACTACTGACATAACAAGTAGTCCCATAGCAATAGTACAAATGTACGAACGTGTTCTCATGGTCTATTTATGGTGTTAAATACTACTGACATTACAAGTAGTCCCATAGCAATAATACAAATGTACGTGTTCTCATTGTCTATTTATGGTGTTAAATACTACTGACATTACAAGTAGTCCCATAGCAATAATACAAATGTACGTGTTCTCATTGTCTATTTATGGTGTTGAATACTACTGACATTACAAGTAGTCCCATAGCAATAATACAAATGTACGAACGTGTTCTCATTGTCTATTTATGGTGTTAAATACTACTGACATTACAAGTAGTCCCATAGCAATAGTACAAATGTACGTGTTCTCATTGTCTATTTATGGTGTTAAATACTACTGACATTACAAGTAGTCCCATAGCAATAATACAAATGTACGAACGTGTTCTCATTGTCTATTTATGGTGTTAAATACTACTGACATTACAAGTAGTCCCATAGCAATAGTACAAATGTACGTGTTCTCATTGTCTATTTATGGTGTTAAATACTACTGACATTACAAGTAGTCCCATAGCAATAATACAAATGTACGAACGTGTTCTCATTGTCTATTTATGGTGTTAAATACTACTGACATTACAAGTAGTCCCATAGCAATAATACAAATGTACGTGTTCTCATTGTCTATTTATGGTGTTGAATACTACTGACATTACAAGTAGTCCCATAGCAATAGTACAAATGTACGAACGCGTTCTCATTGTCTATTTATGGTGTTAAATACTACTGACATTACAAGTAGTCCCATAGCAATAGTACAAATGTACGAACGTGTTCTCATGGTCTATTTATGGTGTTAAATACCACTGAAATATGTCAAATTTTCTCATCAACATGGTAATAAACTAACTGAACCACAGAAACAACTTTCACACTTGCTGTCAATTCACTGTAAACAACGTTGTCCATCTTTGATGTATGACTATTTTACCACGGAGATAACACAATCTTCCAGAGAGAACACACTCAATAAACTGGAAATAATACAATGTAACCGAACTGTCAAGAAATGGGAAAGCAACAGTAACTGTTCATCCCGAGAGTAGCTCATTCAAAAATCATAAATTCAATTGGAACAACAATTTTCAATCAATGCTTCACTGTTCAAGAACACACCTACCACATATTTGACCTTGACCCTCATTTGGTGTTCATTCTCTTTATAATGCATGGCCAACCTTGCAATAAAGACCAGGCCAATTCAGAAGGGACAATCCAATGAGTAGTTCTCATATCATCATTTCAGGATATCCATAAAGAAAACACACAATTCCATTCATACTTTTGGAAATGATAAATATATATACATATCTGGCTAAATTTAATATCTTAGTCCATAGTACCATGATGAGGATTTTAATTTCATAACATGTATACTGAATCTGGTGAATAAGCGACATAGTAGTGTTTTACCATATAAATATATGTGACCTTGAAGCTGACCTTGATTTCTACGTTACCATATAAATGTATGTGACCTTGAAGCCGACCTTGATTTTTCTTTGATGCTTAGTCTATATACATGTATGTCATTATGATTTATTATCCTAATTCTAATCTGGTGAACAAAGGCCACTGAAGTCTCTCTATGAAAAAAATTCTACATTTTCCATCTGTAACAGAAACAACAAATAAAGGTCATCTTGATTTTTTTTAATTATCATTTTTTTTTCTTCAGCAAAATTAATGTAATATTAACTCACATTATACTTCATTGTCAAAAAGTAATCTGGACTACTTAAATGTATTTCTTGCATATGTACATATAATAATAATAAATCAACATATGATACAACTCACAGAATTATCATATAATAACAAAATTATTTCCTCTCGTCTTTAACTCACAGAATTATCATATAATACCAAAATTATTTCCTCTCGTCTTACAAATCATGATATTTTTTTCCAAATCAAACCTTAGATCACTTGTATTTCTTTGGATTATAATCACTGTCCGATAATTTATGGTGTATATTTTCCTCAACTCAGTATTTTTCAACGACTTACATGTATATACTTTCTGGATGAGAATAAAAATATAATTTAAAATGTACATAAATATACACGTCATATATTGTTCTGATTTCAAAAATGGAGTGCCAACGTTCTGAATGTAAGTTTTATGTATTATAATGTAAATGTACCAATTATTTCTTATGAAGCAACAAAAATGACAATGGGATGAACTAGTGAAATTTCGCACAACCATTTATAATGTTTCTTGTGAAATTTGAATCAATTCTCTTCATTATTTGAACATTTTCACTATTACATTGATTCAAATTGTCTGTTCCTATACATTTCATATACTAATATTTCATAATTAAAGGAAGAAGGTATTTCAACTAAATTCAAAATTCAATCCATCAGATTTTCTATGTTCACGTAAAGTACAGAAATTTTCTTCTAAAATGAAATTCTACATCAATATAATGAAAATGACAACCAAAGAAATTAAATGCTTAGTGAAAAAAATGCTTGTAGCTTAAATATTGTTGTATTTGCACACTAACATGTGCATTTCCCAGTACATGATTTCTTTTACCAATTCACAGCCCTACAAATGAGAGAAATTCAACAGATTTTACAGTTAAAGAACAGAGTACAGAATCAAAGTGTTAAACAATCTATTCAGATAGATTTCTAGACCTTAAAAGAAACTTAGCATCTTATGAAAATAATAATATAACAAGTCAATACAGTACAAAATGACATGGGATACAATAAATGAGATCTGAACCATGTTGCCGTTAACTTTCTAACCAATCATACAGCAAGTTCCGGAAAAGGAGAAACAGGATTTAAAGGAGGTTCCCCGCCATGAAAAACTATCAACAATATTTTTGAAAAATGAGTAGAATTGATCGAATTATGTTTTGCTTCTTGTTCTATAACTACATGTACTTGTGTATAATGCAGTATATTTTTTAATGGAACATTTTTTTTGTATTTCATCTACGTTAAATGATACGTTTGTTTCATACCTTCCACAGATTTTGTTTGGTTGCCATTATATAGTCTACATGCAAATGCGCAAAAAAATCTGAAATGAAATGGAGACAAGCTGTACAGTAAAATTGAGACCACCGTCTAACAAACAGTTCATTTCCATTATACATAAAAGATGCAGAAAATTGACCACAAACTGAAATATCAGGCTGTTTTAAAAGTCATAGTCACTGTGGTGCATTAGCGATGAGATGAAGAAATATCACAATGCAGTTCTCCGGACATCCTTTCTCCGTATTAAGATTTCGAGATGTACTTCACCAGAATATCTCGCTGTTAAAGCTGTTACATTAAACCATCTCCAGCAAGATTATCTAAATCTTCTTTGAATTCCTTCATTCTTGAGATGATCTCATTCGTCTTTCAATGCTCTTCAATGCCTGGTTGTTATAACACAGCTATAATGATACTTATGACCTAGAAGGGATTTCTGTCCCTTTACTGGTCGTTGTACTTTTCTAAGACCATCATATGAAATTTGCAGCAGTAGTTTTTATACCACTGAAGGTACAGTACACTTTTTGTATGTTTTTTTTTTCTTTCTTTTTTTCAATTTTCAAACGAATCTCAGGACTTTTTGGATATTCCTTCACCTGCAAAACATGAAAATTAATTGAAATACATAACTATAAATAACAGAACGGAAATAATATTTTATTTATTGTTCAGTTATACTTCACTAAATAAGAGAGATTTATTTGATCTTTTTGATGTACAGAGTTACCTCCCTTTTATAGTGGTACCTGACATAAACTTGATGTAATGTCTTCAAAATAGAAAACAAAATTGGTACAAATTCAGAGAAAATCTCCTTCAAATACCACCTTACTATAAGAATTCCAGTTCGTCATAAATGTATTTACACAAGACATCGTTCAAATTGAGAGGTAACTTTTTAGATAGAAAAGAGGGATTAATTTAAGAAGTTGGTCACTTACCCATAGGTTCGAGCACTAAGTAATTCAGTATGTCTGACAATGAAACAATGCCTACAGGTTTATTTTCCTCGTCTATCACAATCAGCCTGTGGACCTATAAATAGAAAGAATAAATTCAAGTGGCAGGTGATTATACTTTTCAATATTCACATTCAATTCAATAAAATGCGAAATAATCACCATGTTTCCCAGAGCAGGTTTGGTTATACATGTATATGGCAAGAGACTTGCGAACTTTTCTTTGAACATCAATATACCCTTATATGCTAATGTCCGTTTGGTTCACTTTTGTCTCTTCATAGGGCAATTTTGCCCACCAGAACAATCAAATGACGTCATCTTTAACGCTGCACACTACTTCAAATATATTTTTTTGCTATTTCGGATACTAGCCATTTCACCGATAAATATCATCGAAATTAAAAAAGTTTAACATCTTAGCACCATCCCTCCAATGCTATTTTGAACATAGATTTTATTTGGATATGCTACTGAATCGACCCTACAGAAATTTTGGAGCCGCGCGCTCTCTGTAATGTAAATGTAAAAATCTAACTTCAAAAAATTAAAGAGGGCGCTTCTGAAATTATTTTTGGTGCTCCGCTGAAAGCATCACTGATGAGAATTTAATATTCGAAACACGTGTCTGGTGCATGTAAATTGGTTTGGAATTTACTTCAGGAAGGTAGAGAGTTGGAACCCTTCGACATTATTTTAAGGAGTGGAATGACGCCATTTGATTGTTCTGGTGGACAAATTGGTCATATAAAGGGACAAAAGTGAACCGACCGGACATTAGAACGAAAGGTCTATTGTCGTAAAAGACTGACACACCAGCATGATCATTCTAAATCTGTACATCAGGCAATTTTCTCAGTTGCATTTTAATTTCAGTACAATTAAGTCCCTTATGTACCCATTATAAAAGAAATGGACATGGACATTCTGAAACAAAGGGTAATCAAAGATTACATAGCTCGCCTATACAGGTTTTTGTCAGAAACCAGGTTAAAGTTTTTGAAAAGTAGGTCAAAGTCCAAGGTCAAGGTCACTAGGTCAAAGGTCATGGTCTCAAATGAAAGGTCTCGTCACAAGGTATCTACATGTGAAATATCAAAGCCCCATCCCTTATAGTTCAAGAGATATAGCCCAGGTTAAAGTTTTGTCTGCGGAGGACAACAACAACGATGCTGACGCCGAGGGTATGGCATTAGCTCTCCGGACTTTTTCGTCTCAGCGAGCTAAAAAATTGTATAATTGTTAATTCTACCATTTTTCAAATGCCCTTGTCTCAGGCCAAAATACCAACTCAAAAATAAAATTTTGGTCAGTTCTCGGTCGAAAGGATTCTATGCATCTAATAATAGTCTCATCTCTTAGAGAGCTAAAGATATTGCCAAAGTATGAGTAATTAAAAAGTAGGTAAATGGTTAAGGTCAAAGTTTTAAGGTCAAGGTCACACTTGGTCAAAGGTCATGGTCTCAAATGAAAGGTCCAATCACAAGGAATCTACATGTGAAATATCAAAGCCCTACCTCTTATAGTTCAAGAGATATAGCCCAGGTTAAAGTTTTTGAAAAGCAAGTCAAAGTCCAAGGTCACTAGGTCAAAGGTCATGGTCTCAATTGAAAGGTCTTGTCACAAGGTATCAACATGAGAAATATCAAAGTGCTATCCCTTATAGTTCAAGAGATATAGCACAGGTTAAAGTTACGCCGACGCCGAGGGTATGGCATTAGATCTCTGGACTTTTTCGTCTCGGCAAGCTAAAAACTGCAGTGAAACATGAATCCCCTTGTTGCATTTTTTAATCTCTCAACCAATCAGAATGAGCGTAACAAACGGAGTGCATTAGAATAAAACTTACCTCTGCTTTAACGAGTTTATCTATCACAGCTTCCAGCTTGTCCTCCGGGCGACATCTGACAACACCTTCGAACCAATCCTCCTGAAAAATCCACAATGTTAAATTCAGAAATGTGAGGGCAAAATACAAATAGATATCTTATATTTTTTAATTGTATACTCTAACCATGTTTATTTTCGTTGGGGAAAACTTTCACCAAATGACCATCGAAAAAATTCACATGGGGGTGAATTTGGCGAAATCGGGAGTATTTCCCCTAGTCTTTTATACAGGTTGTATTTTTCATGGGGGGTTATAATCACGATAATACAATTGCGAAAAAATGCGAAATTTAGCCCCTCGTGAAAACTTCCATAATTACAGTATGTGCTCAAAACCTAGGTGTACACAGAGGCTGATCAGAAATAAAAGTTGGGGTCGCCTTACTGAACAATAAATAATAGTTCAAATAGCGATCATCGAATGTGTCTTATGTTTATACATACCTGCAATCTGTGCTTAAGGGCCTGTTCAATGGTTATGTCTAAATTATTATAGGATTTTTCTGCAGCCAAATTCTGAAAAAAAAAAAAAAAATAACAAAACTATTCACAAGAATTTTCAAAGGAATTAAAAAATATTTTTTTAAATAAACATTGAAAATACTCCTTTAATTAACAAATCTTTCCATCAATTTTGATCAAGTACTGCATATTCCAATCAATTTAGATTAAGCACTGCTTTAAAAGAATAGATTTACAAAAGTTGGAAATAATCTAAAATAATTCTTGATTCAAATAAACATTGAAAACTATCCCTTTGCATCAGCATTGATTCAACCTTAAAATGTTTAAAAAGATAAAAACAATTTCAAATTCAAAGAGGGAGGGAGAAGTTATAATTTTTCTAATCTTTTAAAATGCAATTATTTTGAAAATTTGAGTACTTACGATTACATCAAACTTGGCATATATGTTAACGACCCTGCCCTCTGAATCACATACAGGTAATGCCGAGATCCTACTTTCCACAAACTTGGTCAGTGCCGTTATTAGAGGTGTATTGGTTGTAGCCTGCCAGGGAATGTATCAAAATTATTTTATGACAAAAAGTTAGTGTTACCTCCCTTACAATAAACATGTTCAAAATATTTGCACATTTGTTCTTTTTTTTTTTTTTGAAAGTGGGCCTTTAGATTGACAAATAAGGTTTGTGAGAAAATCCTCACATATAGCTTTGCTTAATAATAGAAATAATTCTTGTATTTCAGTGGACTTTCAACGGTGGCATCTTATTGATTACTGGTACTTAATAATACAACTTCTTTCACAGTCTTTTTGCTTCTCTGTTTTTTGTTGATAGAAAAGAGTTCTACATTTCAGGACAATGAATTTGATATTTTTTTGAAAAGGGATCTTATTTTTGTACATCTCAAAACAATTATAATTTATTTAAATTATCTTATTCTTCAAATTAACTGATATAATACTCACTGTAACTAAATTTTCATAAGTTCCTATATTGAGTTCTTTTATGGTTTTACTCATAAACCCTGGTTTTGGCAAGTCCTTAATCTGAAATAAATAAAATGTGGAAATTAGTATTGACGTGACGAAAATTCATGTATAAATGACTTTTAAATTATAGATACTGCAAATGGGACTTTTTTAAATTTCAGAATATATACATTCCTTAATTACTTCATCACAATGTCGAAAATCTCCTTACAGCTTTCATGTTATTTTGAATAAAAAAAAATTGTCACTGAAAATTTTTTGTCACTGAAAAAATAAGAAAAATTATTTTCATATTTTGAAAAATCTCCTTACAGCTTTAATTTATATTATTTTAAAAAAATATAAGTGATATAGTGTACATGTAAATCCATTTCCTACTTCGTACAAAGAAAACCTAAAATTTCATAAAATATATATCTGAGACATAGTCATTCGAAGATGTATTAATCTGATGTCAAAATGAGATCAGCTTGTTTTTGAGCATTAATTCATCAAATGTCATAGAAAAGTCTTTAACCACTGTCCCCCCATCCCCTTGTCCAAATTGACATGTCTGAAAAATATTCAAAACCTTTTTTTCTATATAAAACTTGTGTACAAGGATATATTTATATAAAAGTTGTTTCACTTACATATAAATAAAGAAAGCGTAGTATGCGTTTATGTGTTAGTACATAGATGGCGTTGCCTGTGTGCCGATCTACCACTGGTAAACGGTGAACGTGTGTGGAAATGAGACATTTAATAGCGTCAAATAGACTGGCGTCTGGCTCTATACAAACAAAGGGACGGTACTTCTCTTTGAACAACTCTGAAAGAATGATGATCAAATAATTGAATCTTCTGAACTTCATTAAATTTCTAAGAATATTCCAAATTTCATTAAACATTTAAACTATAGCAAGATACTGGGAAATCTGAATATCTTCATTTCAAATTAAGGTCAAGTATTGATTTTTTTCAAAAGGACATTGAAATGACTGTTTCAGTTTACTGAATCAAAACTTAACAATTATTTTTCATCTCTAAATGTCCTTATGAAGGAATTATGTACACTCAGATAACCCCAAAAAGACATAAATACATTATAAATGATAATTAAATCAGAAAATGTTGAACTCACCTCTCCACGTAGCTATTTTTTGCTCCTCTAGTTCATCCATTTGAACCTGAAACCATATTTTTTCTCTGTTAGACAAAAAAATCTAAATATTAAAAACATTTTGAATACCAAAAAACTCAACTTTTTCATCAAAATGATCCTTTAATAAATAATCAAAAGAAAGTTATGCATTCACGTCTAAATTTGTTCATAGTTTTTAAGTCAGTTTTGTATAATGATAAAAGATTTATGTTTAAAAATCTGTAATTTAAATGTGACAGACAGATTTAAGGATACATCTTAAAGGTTATCAAACTTTGCTCTAACTTGAGAATGCAAAATCAACATAATATTTCTAAAAAACTTTGAAGTATCTGCATATTCTTACATCTATCTAATCAAACAACAAAACTTATCTTATGATTTCATTTTTTCACCAAAGCTGTAAATCAATTTTGCCTACCATCAGTGGCGGATCCAGAATTTCATTTTAAAGCTTGCATCGTCCAAAAAAAAAAAAAAAGCTAGAAGAATATTTTTTGCTGTATTGCTAAAGAACACAGAAAAAAGGGGAAGAGGTGTATAATCATTTATTATTTCATATTTGAAATGATTGATTTGCAAATGACAATTTTCCTAAAAAAGATTCTGATTTTTAAAATATCATGTGAATCTCCCCCTCCCCCACCACCTAAGATGCTGCGTGACATTGTAATCAGGATTCCACTACTTACCAGAGGTGACTTGTAATACTTATGTAGAATGTTAATAAAGTCTGTAATCGTTAACATCCCTACATAGTTCTGCTGTGCACTGTCCCACAAAGGAGCCGCTCTTACTCCGTTATAAACGAGCGCAAAAAATGCTTTTTTCACCTGAAAATAGAGAAGGAAGATGCAACATGTATACATACTCATAGATTCAGAAGAACTTCCTTTTTAAGAGGGATTGGGGAGTTCAAGCCTATGATTTTGAGTAAGAATATGTAAATATAATATAAAATTATTCCAAGGAATGCATGTGTCGCCTGCGAAACATAGCGACACTCAGGGATCACTTTAATAGGGTGTGACATCTGGACGGACAAACAGACAAAGTGATCACTAAGTGTTGCTATGCTTTGCAGGTGACACAAAAATTGATAAATGACTGGAGTGGGTGGGGTCCAGATCATATTAACCCTTGACCCCTTTTCAGACTGGCTTGTGACATGTAAGAATGTTTCACAAAGTAATTTACTTGGCTGATGGATTCTTAGGTATAGATGTTCATTTCACTATATACATACTGCATTTTTGTTGTTGTTGTTGTTTTAAACAGCATTTTCATGTAAGTACATTGATCATTTTAAAATATTTTTTCATTATTGTCTCATGAATATTTACTGACATTATTGGTTTCAAAATAAAATGATAACAAATTATCTCCCCTGAGTGAGCCCAGCCTTGCTTTCAGACGTATTGACATAGTTATAAAATACAAACATTGATGGCAAATGATAAAGCAGTATGATATCATATGACTATTACATAATACATGTACAAATATTACATCACACAACATAACGATCCTAGCTAAAAGTATTTCACTTTTTTTTGTCTGAAAAAATTTTTTGTTTGGTTCAAAATACATAATAAACTTGATGGTACGGTAAACGACAAATGTATCTTCATTCCAATTTCCCAAAATTTACCCTAATTTCATCTTTATTAATATGTATAAACTCGTAATAATCAAATAAATACGAGATCATTTGCTTTAGCCAACACAAGAGTAGGATCAATAATAACTCATTATGTTTATAGCATCCCTATTTAGTAGATCAATATGGACAGCGTCTTCGATTTTGCTGACTGGCACAGATTGTCGATGCATCTTTACCGAGGCTTCATATAAATCTACATAGAAGTTCTACTGACTGATTTAATCCCAGAGTGACACAATTTTTTCCCCTCTCTCAACAGGAAGTGTAACGGGATACTCCTCGGCAAGAAAACAAATTGTGATGTAACGACGATGTTTGTTTTGTTCCTGCGATAACTTTGTTATCGACTTCCTAATCATATTTAAAATAGAAACCGAGATAGAGAAAGTATCTAAGCTATTTGTCAGAACAACAAATTAAATCTGCTGTTTTCCCTCTTGAAAATTGATTTTACTAAGCACTAACCTCATTTCTTTCTAGCTGTTACCCTGTTTCTTAACATATATATATATAATCAAATTTCTGAAGTGGACTAATTATTGCACTAACCATACAATTATCACTTAACCATATATCTTTATTTCAATAATCAATGCACTTACAAATGTAACCATAATTTATTTCTTTATTGCGCTATTACCATATTTATTTATGGCACCTGCGGATTTCTAGTCACTTTGTTCCTTCAAAATTTCTCACAAAAAAGATGTTAAAATACATGTAAGTCACAAATATAGGACAATTCCCTAAAAGAATTCAAAATTTTCACTGAACTATAAAAATTTGAATTCAAACTTTCGAACAGTGTTTCAGGAAGTACGAGCCATTTGTTTAGCAGAATATCAGAAGTGTTGTATTCAGGATTGAACGCTAAAGGTCAGAGAGGTCACTGTGTCATGAGATTTGTAGAATGAATGTAATGTGTGATGAAATCTTGACTGTCACAACAGTATGTAAAACATCATATAGGGAAAATACTAACTCGTGTCCCGTATGATCAAATGATGTACTACATTGTCATAACAAAATATATAACATTATATTGGTGCAGCTACTGTCCTAACATAACAAACTTGTGCTAAAGCATCAATGGATCCCTCTTTTCACCTTGAATCCAGATATTTTATATATAGGAGATGTAACCAAAGTACATGATTTAATGTGATAATTTCTCTGAACTTTTGATATTGTTTGAGTTTCTAAAGTATCTATTTTATCTTTCTTGTGTGGGAAATGTCCTTTGATAATATACACATCACAGGTCAAGAAATATCAGAAGAAAATGTCGGGGCTTCATCCAGTACTTTTAAATGTAAAGTAACTTCCATACCAATTAAGGCAAATATGAATTTTGCACGAATTTCTAAATTTCCACAAAATTTAGGTCAAAGGTAAGTAATATCTTATGACCATATTACTCCCTTCCTTGATACAATGTTATCATGTATCTCTCATCCCCTCAGCTCCCATCCTCTCCCTTCTTTTCAGATTCTCCATCTCACCTCCTTTACCTTTCTTGATTAAAATAGTATGTCTCTGTCATCATACATATCCTACCCCCTCTTCTCTCTTTCCTTCCCTCCTTTTCCTTCCTTCCCTTCTTTTTCTATTCCTTCCCTACTCCCCCCTTCCTTCCTCATTTCCCTTCCTTCCCTTCTTTTCCCCTTCCCCCCTTCCTTTCCCTTCCCTCCCTCCTTTCCCCTTCCTTCCCTTCTTTTCCCCTTCCCTCCCTCTTTTCCCCTTCCTTCCCTTATTTTCCCCTTTATTTTCTCCCATTTGCCCCCATGTGGGATAGAGTTTGCCCATAGCGTCGTTCCCTGACCAGAAACCAGACCCCTCGGGTGGGCTTTTCTCATCCCACATGACAGCATATGGTTGATAGTTATAATCTCCCTTTCTTCCGTCCTTTTCACCTTCCTTCTATACTTTCCCCATACGGTCCCTCTTTTTTGCCTTCCTCTTTGCCTTTCTTGCCTCTTTCCCCCTTCTTGCCTCCTTTCTCCCCTTCTTCCCTCATTTCCCCTTACCTTACCTCCTTTCCCCCTGCCTCCCCTACTTTTTCATCTTTCCCTCCTTTTCCCCTTCCATACCACCTTTTCCCCTTCTTAACATCCAATCCCCCTCTTTTGGATATGATGAAAACTTACATTGAGTTGGGTATCAAATATAACTAATTTGGCACTGGTAGGAATGAGGTCGTAGCATTTGTGGGCACGCATAAACTTGGCAAAGACCTGATCCGTGTTCTCATCTGAAACATAGAAAAAAAATTTATATAATTTGAGGAAAGTACAATTTCAACTTTGTTTGGTGAATTCTGACATCTAATTCAAAAGTAATTAAATATTTTGACAGGAGTTTAAATTCTAGTAAAAATAGCTAACTGCGTTAGAAATAGACAATTCATGTCTGATCATGCATGCATTTTGCCAATTACTGATGTAAAATCAAATTTAGATCTTGTAATTTGATGTAGGAGCTATATTTCTCTTTTCAAGAGATGTTCTCCAATCAAATACAAGAATTGTACATGCATGTTTTAATGAATGTGTACTTTAGGCTAATTAGATAGAGAATAGAAAGAATGGAGAGTGCAAAATGATCACCTATCGATATAACTATTGGAATGCCCTTTCACACTTGATACATCTCTCTCTATATATACACAACATAATGGGTGTGTAACAGTATAACATAATAACCTTCAGTACTACAGATGCCGTATCTACATCAATCATTATGTTTCTATCCATTAGCGGCATGTATAAGTTATCTCTATTTAATATCACATAATACATGTTATACCAGGCAGGGGAGAAAACTATATAAGGGCTCGTTAATGCTAGTACAGAAAGATGCAGGCATCGGTGAATGTCAAAAGGTGACAATGTAATAGTCTTATCTTTTCCAGGAATATAATCAAAGAGTTTCATGTAGGATGTCATACAAAATTGAAGCAGAATATAGCTGCATGATTATATAAATAAAGCCTGTGTTTGTGAAACACGAATGCCCCCGGTGGCATCTTTGTTAGTATGAACACTTTTTTCTGTTAAGTACATGTATGGGAGGTCGCTGGGTTAAAAGTTCAAAGGTCAAGGTCACGAGGTCAAAAATTTTGGTATCAATGGAAAGGTCTTGTCACAAGGAATACGCATGCGAAATATGAAAGCCCTATCACTTACCATTCAAAAGTTATGCCCAATGTTAAAGTTTTTGAAAAGTAGGTCAAAGGTCAAGGTCACGAGGTCAAATTTTTTGGTATCAATGGAAAGGTCTTGTCACAAGGAATACACATGTGAAATATGAAAGCCCTATCACTTACCATTCAAAAGTTATGCCCAATGTTAAAGTTTTTGAAAAGTAGGTCAAAGGTCAAGGTCACGAGGTCAAAAATTTTGGTATCAATGGAAAGGTCTTGTCACAAGGAATACACATGTGAAATATGAAAGCCCTATCACTTACCATTCAAAAGGTATGCCCAATGTTAAAGTTTTTGAAAAGTAGGTCAAAGGTGAAGGTCAAGGTCACGAGGTCAAAAATTTTGGTATCAATGGAAAGGTCTTGTCACAAGGAATACACATGTGAAATATGAAAGCCCTATCACTTCCCATTCAAAAGTTATGCCCAATGTTAAAGTTTTTTGAAAAGTAGGTCAAAGGTCAAGGTCACAAGGTCAAAGATTTTGGTATCAATGGAAAGGTCTTGTCACAAGGAATACACATGTGAAATATGAAAGCCCTATCACTTACCATTCAAAAGTTATGCCCAATGTTAAAGTTTTTTGAAAAGTAGGTCAAAGGTCAAGGTCAAGGTCACGAGGTCAAAAATTTTGGTATCAATGGAAAGGTCTTGTCACAAGGAATACACATGTGAAATATGAAAGCCCTATCATTTACCATTCAAAAGTTATGCCCAATGTTAAACTTTTTGAAAAGTAGGTCAAAGGTCAAGGTCAAGGTCACGAGGTCAAAAATTTTGGTATCAATGGAAAGGTCTTGTCACAAGGAATACACATGTGAAATATGAAAGCCCTATCACTTCCCATTCAAAAGTTATGCCCAATGTTAAAGTTTTTTGAAAAGTAGGTCAAAGGTCAAGGTCAAGGTCACGAGGTCAAAAATTTTGGTATCAATGGAAAGGTCTTGTCACAAGGAATACACATGTAAAATATGAAAGCCCTATCATTTACCATTCAAAAGTTATGCCCAATGTTAAAGTTTTTGAAAAGTAGGTCAAAGGTCAAGGTCAAGGTCACGAGGTCAAAAATTTTGGTATCAATGGAAAGGTCTTGTCACAAGGAATACACATGTGAAATATGAAAGCCCTATCACTTCCCATTCAAAAGTTATGTCCAATGTTAAAGTTTTTCGGACAAACAGACAAACAGACAAACAGACAAACAGATAAACAGACAAACAGACGGACAGGCCAAAAACTATATGCCCCCGAATCTTTGATTCCGGGGGCATAAAAAAATATTTAAAATGGAAAAATACGGAACATGACTATAATCTGAGAAAATTACAAAATATTTCATAATAAACAGTGAAAATCAGGTATGCCAACAGCTTGTTAATGTTCTTCATCATCAAATGTACAATCTATTACTCGGAGTGGACTGAATGCAATTAAATGTCTGATTTATCAAAGTGTTGCCATAGTAACTGATTAGAATTTTCTATTTCTGCCATATCCAACCACTTTTTACCCATATTCAGCAACATGTTACACAGTGAAATGAGGAGTCATTCAGTTCAGTGTCTCCTTCACCTGGTACACTTGTACTTGTGCCAAACTAAGAATTTTATCATGGTTCATACTGAAATTCAATACCAAAATTCCAAGACTTTTCCATAACTCAAACCACATTTTCCATGACTTTGTAGACAGCCAAGCAAATGATTACCATGACCATCATGTTAAGCCCTTCACTGATACTGTCGCAGTGTTCATCTTCAGAAATTCAACATTCTGAGATGTTTTAAAACAATTATAGACGGAATTTGCAGGGATATTAACATCGTCTGGTAGACTAAGAAACTAGGTGATAGGACTTAACGCTATATTCCATGACTGCATCCATTTTCCATAACTTTTACAGACCCAGGTCGAATTTGATGACCCATACAAACCATGTACTTTTAACTTTAAGAAAGTACAAAATCATTACTGTTGGTCTGCAAGGAAGGATTATTATATACTTTGTCGTTTTTACACTTGATAAAGGCCAAGGGGCTGAAAATTTGTGTATCGGAGTATTTGTGTTTTTATTTAGCAAGCTTCAAAAACATGCTAATTATAGATACAATGCAACAAGAGAATCTGACAAGAGGCCAAAGTGGGAACATCCTGTATTGGGCAAACAAATTCACATAAGATAACAAAATATAAGAGTTCCATAGTCAATACAAACCTAGATCCTCTATCTCCATATTGGAGATGTCTGGGAGGTCTGAATCCAGGGAGAACTGTAAAAGATAAAGACATAATATAGTTCATATGAATAGAACAATCCTATCTCTCATGTTTCATGTAATTATTAGAAGAGAAGAGACAATAAAGAAAAGAAACACTATCTGTGGTTTTATTCTTTGGTCCTTAACAGGGAAGACAAATACAAATAGAATTGAGGTCTCCAATGAGAAAGCTCAAAGGGTCAAACTCCAAGGTAGCAAATTTTCGTATCAAAAGAAAAGCATATTACAAAGTATTCTAAAATTATCCTCATAGTTAAAGATTTATGACTGACATTAACGTTTTCTTGGTAATTTTTACTTTTGAAATTTAGTGACCTTCTTCAACTTCAAAGCAGGACACCACATGACCGCCATACTGCGACCTCATTGGCGTGATAATTACACATGTCACTTACCCTGACAGGGGTTTCTGCCCTGTAAATAATTCTATGGGCGTGGCCATGGTTCCTACTTGCCCTGACAGGGGTTTCTGCTCTGTAGATAATTGTCAATGTCAATGCAAGGGTGTGGCCATGGTTCCTACTTACCCTAACAGGGGTTTCTGCCCTGTAGATAATTGCAAAGGTGTGGTCATGGTTCTTACTTGCCCTAGCAGGGGTTTCTGCCCTGTAGATAATTGCAAGGGTGTGGTCATGGTTCTTACTTACCCTAACAGGGGTTTCTGCCCTGTAGATAATTGCATGGGTGTGGTCATGGTTCTGAAAGCTTGAGGGTCGGAAATTAGGAGGCGCTGACTGAGGCTCTGTGGACGAGGACTTCCTGGGGGAAACTGTCAAAGAAAATACATAGATATATCAATGCGGACTATGACAATATAATGTCAAGTATGGAAATATTCATGTATGTTCACATTGCATTAAAAAATAACCTTTGCTGCCATGATTGATATTTATTAATGAATAGTTGAGGGTATATATATGTAACCCTTTGATCTGCAGATTATAAAAATACAATCATGTTCATTTTACTTTTCTTTCTTTTTTGTTCTGTTTTGATGGATTTTCTTTTTTTTTTGGGGGGGGGGGGGGGGGGGGGGGTTGAAATAATCTTTTTTTTAATTTTGGTATCAATCATGTTAATTTGATACGTTGCATCAAGGACTTAAATATATATGTCCTTGACTGCACGATACAACTGTAGTAAGGCCAAAATTAACATATCTTAGGTAATGTACTGCAAAATAGTTACATTTGTATTTTCTGAATGTTTGAGTACGTTGAGAAAGAAGCATAACATTAAACAGTTCACGGATAATTACACTATGGTGATAACAACCGATAATGAAACCTTGGGAAGTGCCAGTAACCCTGTAAACTACGACATCATAACGACCCGTGAAATCTATGCATCACAAGGTGTAAACATAGCAAACAACAAATACAAACGACACCAGATTGTTCATTTCTCCATATTTCAAATGCACAAAAAACATTATTTTTATGTGTGCCGTTGAATAACAGATGCTTGTCCCAGATTCGTGTACAAATCCCATTTTTTACATTTGGAGATTGCGTAAAATCTTGCCATTTTACATTAATCTCATTCAAACTAGTCCACTAGGCGTATGAGTCAGGTAAACCTGTTTACCTCCCCCCCCCCCCTTTCACTGTTTTCACTGTGGACGTCCTAATTGACTCAAACTTGCGCAAAAATTAGCTGAACTTAGCTGATATTTGCTACGAAAGACTTTTTTTTAATTTTACGTTAGAATTTTCTAAAAATCATGTTCTAGCATGTATGACCATTCGTTAGGTTACATATATGCTTTTGAAATTCAATTCTCTCTACTCAAATAGTCAAAACAATGGGTTTATTGAGCTTAAACATTGGGTTTATACTCAAATACATGTATTCGAAATAGTAATATAAACCATTCAAATTCTTCTTCACCCCACTATCTGTACAGGCGCCACACCCCACCCCAACCCTATCCCCTCCACACACATTTTTGTCTCAATTTCCTTGCAGCTCTTCCAATGACCTAGTTCTCTGCACATAATCTTTTCTTTAATTCATAATAGACTTATCTTCTTTTTTGCATTCCCCATTATCCAACCCAGCTCGATTCCACGCAGCCGACTTATGTTTTAGCAATCATTTGGGCAAAAACCACATAAAATCAATCTTTTCTCTCGATCAAGAACCTAGTACATCCTTTACAAGGTCACTTCAAGGTTTATGAATATATTAACCGAATTTCCCCTGAAGTCGTAAAGAACGAAGGTTTAACTATTTGAAGAATTCCCGACTTACAAGGGAGGAGATTTATTTTCTATTTCGACATGTAATGTAGTTTAATGTGCACAATTGTGTTGGTCATGAATCAAATTGGCGGTTACAAGAAGACAATTTTTTTTCTAGAATTTGGAAAACTGACAAAACCGCACACCAAAAGCACTCAGATTTATTAAATTAACTCCAATCTTTACATTCACTATGCATTTGGCTGTAGTATAATGTCATGCCGAGCAACACAAAATAATGCCCAAAACATTGTATGTCATCTATAATTGAAATAACCCAACCCCCCCTATTTTTCCTTCTTTTTACTTACAACTTATGTCAGCTCGCCTAAGATATTTATATGCTTGATCCAGTTCTATATAAAACTCGTGCATATTTCATAATTTACGTCAATACATGGTAAGTTAGGAGGACAAACTATCGTTCTACATGTAGTATAAAGATACATTTTTTGCCAAACCTTAATTCTCTCGATGAACTTGACACCCCCCCCCCCCTTTCCCCAATAATTTCTACACAGCTGATTAATTTGTACTTTAGTGGTTCGTTCAATAATGTATTATGGATCTTACATACATTGTTTATCATGTTTATAAGGAAAAGTTAAAAGGAGTTGAAAGACGGGGAGTTCAAGGAGAGGTGAAATAGATAACTGGTACGCTAAGCGGCAGAGTGGCTTTGAATAGAGAAACTAGTTACTGCAAGATTTAAAGCCAAAGGGCGGAACCCGGGTGCGCAGGGCTGAATATAAGTGTTACATAGGCCGAGTATGCTAAGGAGCAAATCCAGGAGAGAGAGAGGGAGAGAGAGAGAGAGTGAGAGTGAGAGAGAGTGAGAGCGAGCGAGAGAGATGTCTAAAACGCATGGTTTTTTTTAAATAGGTAAATTTGTAAAAAGAAAGGACAAGGGGAACTTTTGAAAATTAGAATATTAGACTAGACTGACCCCTTTTTAATGAAGGGGGAGGCATGTTGTCACAAACATCACAATACATTGTAATATATATTGTTTCAATACTGAGTGGGTGTATACATACGTAGCTCCCTAAAATTGTCGGCGAACATTCTGGTTTGACAACCAAAAAAGTTAACTCTCATAATGCCAAAAGTCAGAGTTTCCAAAGTACTTGACGCACGTAGGAATTGCATAAAACAATTAAGAACAGACAGGGTTATAATTCTTTATTCCCTTTTCTTTGTGTAATATGTTCGTTTTGCTTTCATCTGGTGAATTTCATACGCAAATTTATTCAAAGAAAGGTTTTTCGGTTCTCATTGACATTCACGAGGCCAAGAAAAGACTTTAAGAATTATAGATAAGTGTCAACTCTGATGGATGTCTCGTATTACGTAAAACAAATCTATCGTAAGAAGATCCATTCAATGATCGAGGGTAAAAATATAAGACTGTGTGCATGTACATTTATATTTTTTAGTTGCATCTTAAAATAGTAAGATACATCTTTGTGAATCATATTGTCACTGACATTTATTTTTACCTCATGCAAGTCAATCAATTCAGAAATAGCTCGTCATGAGGCAAAAACACTTGTTTACATATACATGCATATACATAGAGATGCTCCAAATCCCTGTAGTACAAGTTAGGTGCACATCCCAGAAATATAGTCTACATCTGTCCGTTTGTCTGTTTGTTCATCTGTAATCAAATGAAGCATGATGGATAATGGTTAACCCCCCCCCCCCTTTCCGGCGATCCTTTTAAAAATTCGTCGAATTAACCATCCCCGTCCCCACCAACCTGGTCCTTTGAAATTTAATCGTCAAATCAATCGTGTAGAAATCAAAAGAGGTGCCACCCTCTCCCTTCCTTCTGTACTTGCACTCTCAGATTCTCTTGGGAAATATTGATTCAAATTTGGCTCAGTTTGACTAGGTTGAGTTAGTGCATGCACTTTATTAGCAATAATATAACACATAATGTCTTAGAAAAGGATCCTTAAGGACGAACAACAGGAAGTCAAAATCCCCGGTGTTTCGTGAGCATTTCCGGAAACTACCGAGCGCTTGCGATATTTTTGGTTGACGGTATGTTGTTCCGGAACTCTTTAATTGCTTGCCCATAAGACAATTAACACATCTCAAGAAAAATTGTAGAAGGGTGGGACTCGGTTCTTCTGACTTTAGAGTCCTTAATATAGATTGATAGGCACACGACATACTTGGTATTGCAGAAAAGTCTTTGAGAGAGTATATAAATAAATCGCTTGATTAGATAGTTTTTGAACAATAAGGTAACAATATTCAATGATTTATTTCTCTTTTCCAAATTGATGGCATAGAGAACGGAATGAATGAAACACAAGTAAAAGGAATATGTCAAAAAATCTCATCAGGCTCAAACGTTCAAAAATGTCAAGTTGCATAGTCGTATTTCCACATTCAGAGAGATAATCTAAAACGAACTGATTAAATTATATTTGTTAATTTTAAAAGTTATATGTAGTTCGATGTATTGGACAATACTAATCATGAGTATCTACAATGCATTCAGCATGTTCAGAAGTCGAAAGGAAAAGATGCATTAAATTTTCATTTTTTTTATCTGATTTCAACGATGCAATTTCCGAGAAACTCAGTATGGATCTCAGGTCGTTGACACCGGCCTATAGATAGATTGTGGTTACATTGATACAGTGCCAAGATGAAAGTGAGAAGAAACTGTGTCATACTGTCCTTAATAAATGTACCAGCTGCTGACACTTTTCTATAATAAGCAAGGTTATCAGTACATCCAGTATTCGTCGAAAAAGTTGGAAAATGAGTCGAACGAAGCAAAATTCAAGAGATTTCCTCCATTTTTTAGATTACATTTGTGGGGGGCGGACAGGGGTACCTCTCCCCCCTCCCTTTCACTCCCCCTCCCTCTTCCTTCCTCCTCCTGCCCCTTTCTTCCCCTCTCTCACGCCATTTCTCCCTCTACCTTTCACCATCCCCCGTCTTCCTTCCTCCTCCTGCCCCTTCCTTCCCTTCTCTCACGCCATTTCTCCCTCTACCTTTCATTCTCCCCCGTCTTCCTTCCTCCTCCTGCCCCTTCCTTCCCTTCTCTCACACCTTTACTCCCCTCCCTTTCACCCTGTCCACCCCCCCCCCCTTTCATTTATTATGCAGTACTAGCTTGAACTTGTTCTCAGTGTATTTGTATTCTTCATATTCTGATACACATTTTGGTATACAATATGATGAAAATTAAACTTTCTGGTTCTCAAATGGGAAAATGCTTTAAACAATTATATGACGTGCCACCTTAAGGTGTCAGACCCTGCATATACCTGTCATAATTTCAGTTCTCTGAAGTTCCACTTCTCACGTACGCATCCCTCCGTCTCATCAAAACAAAATTTGCATATGCCATAAACAGAAAACAGAAAAACAAAAGAATTTGTTTATCAAAATATTATCATTCCCTTTGTACGTGACCAAATGACCGCAAATGACGACATACCGACATGATGAGCCTCAAAATCAAAACAAAAGACTACATGTATATAGAAAACATGCATACATTGTATAACGATCTGATATCGAAAGCTTCATTACGATTAAAAAAAAAAGTCTTATAGGTCCTATTTCGTAATGTCACGTGCAGATAGAAAGACCGACAGTCGACAGACATACAAAGTGAGTGAAAGATTATAATTCAGGGATCATTTTGGGGCGCGATTTTGCGAGATTCTCGCATCTTTTTCTCAAAACTCGCATTGATTTTACTTGGATGCGAGAATTCTCGCACACATCAACATCGAGTCTTTTTTTGTTCCAAGGTTTTTCTTTGCATTCTATGTCCGCGAGATCGAAAATAAAATGACAGTGTCGTGTCTGCAAAAACAAATTTACCCGGCCATTGACTGACCACTTTTTAAAGTTAAAATGACATGATAATTTTACGGACGAACGCATACACAAGTACAAAGTACCTGTACGTAAATAAGATACGTATTAAAGTGGACGTTGGAGATTTAAATAAGGCGCAGAAAAGGATAAAAAAGCATGTTGGAGAAAAATCAATATTGTATCATAATAGAAAAAAAACCTCTCGGATGAGCAGATCCCTACGTTACAACGTAAATACGAGAGCTAGATTTAAAAGCCGAAAATGGACACGGTCACCGTAGAATAATGTGCACCAGGGTGCAGCGAGTTGCCGATTGTACGGGCCGTTTTTGATCGGAATGGGACTATGTTTCCTGTCCTGTAAATTGTCCAACTGATGAGTTCGACTTCTTTCCCCTTTTACGAGAATTATTACTGAACGGTGTCAGTCTAATCCACGGGACAGACGAATACCCATGACGGTGTAGAGAACGCCACGCTAATTACTTTGTATGTCCAGCAATATACCTGTCACCTGTATAATTAGCATTTACTGGTTTGTTTTGAAAATTTATTAACTGGTCACTACAATCAGCGTAATGCGTAACGTAATACACAACTGGGGATTTTGTATTTCATCTGGAAAAATCTGGAGGATTTTGGTTTTCGTCGGGAGGACTATTTTCGATCGGGAGGATCCTTGTCTCGTCGGGAAATTTCGTCCTCCTGCTAGGGAACTGTTCACATGTGTGTGCATCAGTAATACCTTATATGTCATTATATTATATTTATATAGATAAAAGAATAGAATATTGATGACGTGTTTTCACAAATCAAACTCCTAAATACCTCAGAAAATGACCCAGTAAAACAGGGTATACAGTGTACTTTAAGAACTGTACATACTTTAATTAGAACATATTTCAGATATTCTCTCATTGCTTTTCAAATTCTCTCATTCAATTAAAACGAGTGAGAGAATTCTCTCATGCATAGCAGCGGCCAGAATAATCCCTGTTATATAGACTTTCCAACAGATGAATGATATACAAGTATGTAGCAAACATTCGCTAAAGTGCATGTATACAAATATTAGAGTGATTCCCTAAGCAGCACGGTCCAAATATATCCGAGGCAAGGGGGGGGGGGCGCTTAAAGCTGTCCTACGGTCAAAAACATAACCATTTACATGACATGATTGGGATATACTCTTATACTCTAACTCGAATTCATAAAGGTGCATTTTCATTTCACATCGTTGCTCCAACGGTAGACCGAGAACAGGCCAAAATTTTATTCTTGACTTTATTCTTTATTCTCAACTCAAGAATAAAATTTTGGCCTGTTCTCGGTCTACTCCAACGGAAGCAGAAGTCTATCTCATATTTTCCCGGGGAAATCCATGTATTTAGATTTAAGCTTTTCTTCTAAAATAGAATGAAATAGAAATTCTGACATGTTGCCATTAGCTGTGGACAAATATCCGCAGACATAATGTTAAAACTACACGTATTTGTACTTGTCAGTGGCGGATGTAAGGATGCGGTAAAGGCGTCGACCCATCTCCAACCCTGAAGTGACAAACTTTCCTCAAATCCCTATATTTTGGTGACTTTTCGGTAAAATCAACCCATGGCAAAAGGGGCGTTGGATCCGCCACTGGCTGTCATTTGGATACAGAACATCACCGCCTATGGTTAAGTTACGTAATAAATACACACAAATCTATGCCTTAAACGCAGAATTAATCTTGTCTTGTGGAAAAAGATTTAAAAGCAATTTTTCGTCGCTTCGAACTTTCCTTTATCAAAGTCGGAATATCAACAGAAACGAAGGAATTGCCTTCTGTGTCAAAGACAAGGCTTAAGCTTGAATTATTAGAAACAGATATTCATGCAAGTTAAGCGAAGATTGCTGGAGTTGCAGAAATTGGGCTTAGGCTATCTTCACGGGGCGGACAGTTTTTTTTTTTTTGGGGGGGGGGGGTTCTGGGTGAGTAGTATTTTGAAACTAGATTACTAGTGTAACGAATAGTGTGCTCAAGATTATATTAAGCCACGTGAACTGCCTCACCGACAGGCTAACTTAACCGGGAATATTGTCAACTGCTCCGTCATCGGGCACTCCCGTCGCTTCACGTTACAATTTGGTGACAGCGGCGGGATGGCCTCGCATCTTGTAATTTTAGTAAAAAACTGCTGGTTTAGTCGGAAGACGAAATATACAGAGAAGGAGAGGGGCACTAGGTCCAAAAGTTTGTCATTGTATGAAAACTCAGAAGAGGAGGAAACAGTAACTATGTATATGGAAATGGAGAATAAGGGGCGGGGCTACGCAACGGAAAGTTTGACATACATGAAGTCTATATATACAATGTAGATGTGTTATGTTACACTTACCTTCCTGTATCATGTTGACTTAAATACAAAATAATAAAATACATATCAAATTTGCCTTATTAATCTACATTGCTAGTATATAATGGTAAATAACATTAGAAACATTTTAAATCAACATCTTGCTCTCCCATTATTAAATTGAAGTTCTCTTTTCTCAAGTTTCAAAGTATTAATATTATTTTCCTTTTCCCTATCTCCAGTTTTAATTACTTTACTCAATCATTTCATCAGCTTTAAGGCATAAGAAGAAGAGGGAATCAAAGGGTTAATCTACCTTAATACGCGAGAAAAAAAGAAAAAAAGTATGTAGGTTTCAAGTTGACAAGAAACCGACAACCGAGTCACGAAGTCAACATTTAAAGTCACGATTCTATATTAGACCATTAAGGATCAATTCTTTACACGTATAATTTCAATTTGATTGGATTTTCTTATCACCTGGGATTTGTCTTTTGTCTCCCCTTTGACCTAGATTTACTGACATGGAAAACTTTCTCGAAAGTGTCGGTAGATGGTGCAACATTCAATGACTTTATTTCCCCAAAAAACCTTTTTTTAATACATAGAAACCATTCATGTAACTAGCCAGGAAGGAGAGGGGTTACAAATCTGCACTTATCTTCGGACATCATTTTTTTAACTAGCCAGGAAGGAGAGGGGTTACAAATCTGCACTTATCTTCGGACATCATTTTTTTAACTAGCCAGGAAGGAGAGGGGTTACAAATTTGCACTTATCTTCGTATCTCATTTTTTCTTGGTCTAAAGTTGTCGTCCGTTCGTCCGTCTGTCTTGAATCATTATAAACAAATATTTAATTTCCAGCCTTCGACACATGTATAACTATAGCACACGCTGGAAATCCGACTGTAGTCAGAATATAGAGTTCATTCAATCAGTGTGTCCATATAATAGTCTGTCCGTCTGTACGTCAATCGCAAAAAGATCATGTTAGGTATAGGAGGAAGAAATACATTTATATTTTCGATCACAACCGAATCTGTCTGGGCATGAAAAGAACATTTTTTTCTTGCAAATAAAGCCTATTTATATAGTATATTAGATAACTTTCATGGCTCAAATGGTGAATCGTCAGCGAATTTTCTGCTTGCATGAAGTGAAGAAACTGACTAATTAGAGCGCCACAGACTCTAACTACGTTTTCCTTGTTATTCCCTTCTAAATCAATATACACACCATAGAGACCTAGTGTGACAAAAAGACCATATACACGCGCTCTGCAACAGATCACCGAGAATTCTATTACAAAATTCCATATAAAAATGGCCACCAGCTGATTTCTTTTTGTAGGTATATGATAAGTTTAGAACGCGCTTGGTCTCGCTTGACCTACTTTGTTAACCCATATAAAATCAAATATTGCACTTAATATTGGTGAAAAAATCGCTCGTACTTTATTTTTATAGCATAAGGCTGAGAAAACAGAATTAAAATCTTTTATGCTGAATATGCATTAAAAGCAGTCGGTTATAAGACGCTGTATAAAGACTATTTACTTAATATGTCGATATTTCATAAGGTAGCCTAGCTTGTTTTGTAATGTGAAACCTTTAAATAGAGAGGTTGCTTCGTTGTTAGCTTATAAAGGTTCTTATAAGAGAAACCTATAATGTATGTCTAAAGACAAAAATCAAGGGGAGAAGGGGAATGTCCCATCCCACGATCAAGTTTCAGAAAATAATAAACAAGAGTGAGCTATAGCCAATGAAGCCCGTCCCCTCCTAGATTCACAAATGGACACAATGCTGAGTTTAAAATCGGACCTGAAAAATTGCCTTGAGAAGACGTATGCTCAGAAATGTCAAATGACTCTGAATTCAACCGGGAAAACATATATCATCTTAGATCGTATCGTCACAAATGCAATGAATGTGTACATCTTTTTCAACAAAAGTGCAAACAATAATCAATTTATGCACTAATTAGTCCTAATGGAAAGCTGGAAACACATGTAATCTATATAATATAGTATCTTGAATGTGTGGCCTTGACATTTTGAACCTTGGTCAAAAGGCTTTTTCAGAATGACAGGTACTTCACAATGCTTTAAGAGCAAGACTGACAGTCGGACAGACAGACGCTAAGCATTGTCAAGGATATGCATCCCTCTAACAATGTTTGCTCATGTAGTATGTATAAGATATAATACAAGGGATCGGCATGAGGAGAGAGAGAGAGAGAGAGAAAGAGAAAGAGTTTAACTGAATACCGTTCAAAATATTTCATTTTTTAATGTCATCCCTGGTACTGTTAGTCTTTTGGATTTGTTTTTTTTTTTTTTGGGGGGGGGGGGGGTTGTTTACTTTGCATGAGTGAGCTGGTTAATGTTTTCCCGTGGGTGATTCATTTCTAAATGGCTATAATAAACACAGAGTATATTTATATATCTACTTACCTATCTTTAGCCGCAAGCTCAGCTTCCTTTTCTTGCTCATTTTGCACTTATAAACTCTATAGTTCAGCTTTAATTACACAAAAATCTAGGTCAAATTTCACCAAAGGCCACGATAAAATTGTGTATTGCCTTTATCGGTCCCAACCACGTAAACAAAGAGGCGTTTACAGCATGTGCTCAGCCTGGATTTTTTTTATATTTATCCACGATTTACACAAAAATCAAATAATTTCTCGTACGTGGTGAAACGACGATTGCGTTCATCGAAGTATGCACAAACAAATAGCAAACTTAGAATCCCGTGACAATGTTCACCAATTAATGGTTTTAAGCTGTAAAAGTTATCACAAGCCTTGCGCAAAATCAAGTAGGGAAGTATTATTGACACTGAAATCGCGACCTTCACCGAGTTAAACAGGTCAGCAGAACGATTGGCTAATGAGATTCTGCAGCTCCAATCACGTGACGTAAGATGGTGGTATATTGCAGACCTAATTTGCATAATAGATAAACAAAGTGTCGATGGCACATGGCTTTTTTCTGCAGTTAGCTAGTACTACTGCATTGCACTGGCACGCTAAGGTTACTTCTGTTTATTTTCAAATCTTCTCTATGTGTACAATGTATATTTGTTAAAGATCAATAAATATTATTGAGGCGTAACATAAACCGTCTACTTGTGGAAATAACCATCGAAATGGAAAGGGGGGACAGGGGTTGGAATGTGAGGGAGGTCGAGGAATAACTCTATCCTCAAAAAAAAAAAGAAAAAAAAAGAAGAAAGAAAGAAAGAAAGAAAAGAAAAGAAAAAAGAGCAGGTGTATAATAAAGACTAACAATTTCTTTCAAATTTGTGGCAAATTAAGTTTCGATTAATCACATCGATTTGATCTTGTTCACTTTTTCTTCTACATGTGAATGACAATGATTTAGATAAACGAGAAACATGTACATATCCCAGAGCCACCCAAAGAGAAATGTCATGTTCCTATTTTCGTCTTTGGAGAAAAGACAGTTGTTTACATTGCTCATATACTGTTATACCTAGTAAGCAATGCCATGCATATAAATAATACGGGATATTCTCATCAACTACTACAAACGTACGATATACAGATGTCGTACGTTTAGTACTTGCAGTGCAGAGGAGCCTGCACCCCTCCCCTCCATGTCCAATGGTATAGTAAAGGTGGGGTTGTCCCCTCTGTGCCCACTGGTATAGTAAAGGAGCGTTGGTTTGTCCCCTCCATTCCACTGGTATAGTAAAGGAGAGTGGGATTGTCCCCTCCATGCCCACTGAGTGGGGTTGTCCCCTCTATGCCCACTGGTATAAAAAAGGAGAGTGGGGTTGTCCCTCCATGCCCACTGAGTGGGGTTGTCCCCTCCATGCCCACTGGTATAGTAAAGGAGAGTGGGGTTGTCCCCTCTATGCCCACTGGTATAGTAAAGGAGAGTGGGGTTGTCCCCTCTATGCCCACTGGTATAGTAAAGGAGAGTGGGGTTGTCCCCTCTATGCCCACTGGTATAGTAAAGGAGAGTGGGGTTGTCCCCTCTATGCCCACTGGTATAGTAAAGGAGAGTGGGGTTGTCCCCTCTATGCCCACTGGTATAGTAAAGGAGAGTGGGATTGTCCCCTCCATTCCACTGGTATAGTGAAGGAGAATGGAGTTATCCCCTTCAAGCCCAATGGTATAGTAAAGGAGGATGGGGTTGTCCCCTCCATGCCCACTTGTAAAGTAAAGGAGAGTGGAGTTGTCCCCACAATGCCGACTGGTATAGTAATACAGGTAATAAAGGAGAATGGAGTTGCCCCCTCCGTGCCCATTGACACAGTAAAGGAGAGTGGAGTTGTCCCCTCCATGTCCACTGAGTGGGGTTGTCCCCTCCATGCCCACTGGTATAGTAAAGGAGGGTGGGGTTGACCCCTCCATGTCCACTCTGTGGGGTTGTCCCCTCCATGCCCACTGGTATAGTAAAGGAGGGTGGGGTTGTCCCCTCCATGTCCACTGAGTTGTTCCCTCCATGCCCACTGGTATAGTAAAGGAGGGTGGGTTGTCGCCTCCATGCCCACTAGTATAGTAAAGAGGGTGGGGTTATCCCCTCCATGTCCACTGAGTGGGGTTGTCCCCTCCATGTCCACTGAGTGGGGTTGTCCCCTCCATGCCCACTGAGTGAGGTTGTCCCCTCCATGCCCACTGAGTGGGGTTGACCCCTTCATGTCCACTGAGTGGGGTTGTCCCCTCCATGCCCACTGGTAAAGTAAAGGAGGGTGGGGTTGTCCCCTCCATGCCCACTGAGTGGGGTTGTCCCCTCCATGCCCACTGAGTGAGGTTGTCCCCTCCATGCCCACTGTGTGGGGTTGACCCCTTCATGTCCACTGAGTGGGGTTGTCCCCTCCATGCCCACTGGTAAAGTAAAGCAGAGAACGCAAAACTTTGTGATGGATTACTGGTCATTCGGACCAGTAATATGTTAAAGATTTCTGGTCCGAACCAATTATTACCGGTCCGAAGAATTTTTACCTTTTTTCTCAATCAGTGATCGGGAAGGCAAATTAACTTGCTCAACTTCAATGAGCCATCTTTCTTCATGACAGGGCCTTTCCAAAAATGATCAATTTTCGAAAGGCTTTGAAGACAATGTATGTACAATACATCAGACGTCAGCACATTTTTTTGTTGTGAAATTCCCAATTTTATCATTTCCAATGAGTAATCCACAGTACACATGCACCGTATCACTGAGCACCCAAGACCAAATTTTCAGCCACCTACCCTGTATTTTTCAAATCGTAATCGTGTCCACGTATAGGCAGCTATGTTATCATTTCAGCTTTGGTGATATTAGGGAAGAAGGGGGGGGGGGGCTGCAATTGACATTTCTGTACTAGTTTTATTACTTCAATTTGTACCCATTGACTGGCCACTTAAAATGACATGATAATTTTACGGACGAACGCATACACAAGTACCTTTACGTAGATAAGATACGTAAGTGGACGTTGGAGATTTAAATCTCAGGCGCAGAACGAGGATAAGAAAGAATGTCAAAGAAAAATCAATATTGTATCATAATAGCAAGGACTTCTAAACAGTTTATTAAGTCTTTGATAATAGCAAAGAATCAGCGATTGTCAGTGAACAAAAGAATTTTTGCGCTTCTGACTGGCCATGGACAGTAAGCTGTGATCCACATGTTACTGTCACAAGGTATAGATCTACGTTACAACGTTTACTTTAACCAAAAATGGACACCGTAGAATAATGCACACCTTTGTGACCAGGGAGCAGCGAGTTACCGATTTTATGGGTCATTCTTTATCAGAATGTCGCAGGGCGCGTGGCCTTCCCAATCACTGGATCAATAAAGCATTTTAAACACTCAATGACCACACGAGTTGACCTAGCTATTATCTTCGTAGAAAAGAAAGTGAAACAGTTGAAAAATGGATACCGACATTGAACGTTTTTAATTCAGACTTTTTAAAACTACAAATTGAGAAAATATTTCTGGTCATTTGGACCGACAATTACAACATTTTAATCGGTCCGAGCAGATTTTTACCGGTCATGTCCGTCGGACCGACGAGGTTTCGGTTTCACTGGTAAAGGAGGGTGGGGTTGTCCCCTCCATGCCCACTGAGTGGGGTTGTCCCCTCCATGCCCACTGGTAAAGTAAAGGAGGGTGGGGTTGTCCCCTCCATGCCCACTGAGTGGGGTTGTCCCCTCCATGCCCACTGGTAAAGTAAAGGAGGGTGGGGTTGTCCCCTCCATGCCCACTGAGTGGGGTTGTTCCCTCCATGCCCACTGGTAAAGTAAAGGAGGGTGGGGTTGTCCCCTCCATGCCCACTGAGTGGGGTTGTCCCCTCCATGCCCACTGGTATAGTAAAGCAGGGTGGGGTTGTCGAACTCCTATATTTCATCACTTATCTCTGTCATATCTTTGACGAGCTACTTCATGCTTTTCTCTTGTATTGCAGCATGTTTATAATGTTTTAACTAAAATTGTCATGGCCTCAAATTTTAGAGGTAACATATTATAAGTCAATATATGACAAACATGACTAATTCACTTTAACCTTGACCTTCGATCGAAACATTTTCAAAGATATAATCCGCACATGAGGATAACTTCGCCTTGGATACATCTCAACATGTCTAGGTACCGTATTATCCTCACCCTGTTACTTATTTAGAATATCATACATGTAGGTCTATCTTTCTGTACAAATGACCTTGACCTTTGATATCAAAATCATCGTTACATCATTTCAACGTCAGATTAAAGCACAGGAGCTCGTTGCCAACAAACCTCAATGACACCCGCTCCTTCCCATCTCTCTCTAGTCAAAGTTATATTTAAGGAAAATAGAGACGGATATTCTTGTGGATCGTTGACATCGAGCTCCTGTGGATTAAAGCGATTTGGTCGTCGTGAATTTTTCCCTACGCGACAAATTATTTTTTTCTAGGACAACTACCGACTACATGACGAAATATGACCTTACCGGAAGAGCATGCACATGATAAAAGCCTTTCCAGAGCTCTCTTATCCACTCGGAATATTTTCCTCGGTCGTCGTCGTACCTCCATCAGACAAACACATGAAACAAAGCCCTACCGTTTTCACGCTAAGTCACAAAGGATTTTGGCAAAGTTCTAAAGACGTGTCTGTTTTCAGCATTCACCTCAAACTGATTATAGAGCAAAGGTGCATAGAGAAACAGGTATAAACTAACACAGTGGCTCTAGTTTTTGAAATGTTGATGTTTATTAACGCACTCGGTTGTAGATCATCAATCTTACGGAGAACCACAGGAGCTCGACGCCAACCACCAACAACCCTCAATGTCACCCACCCTTTTCTATCTCTCTCAAGTAAAAGTGAGGAAAGTACAGGCTGATGTCATTTTTCGGTCGTCATGTGTGAAGAACCTAGATCTTTGTGATATACTGGAGACAGATTGTAGCTTCCCCTCTCAAACACAGGGTGTGATCAATTAACTAAAAATGATCTAATTACAAATCTTACCTCTAAAATTAGGAAATTTACGTACGAGGACGCTTTTCTGTAGTGTTTTGAAATCTACACTAAATGACTACATCGAAATCAAAGAGCAGACTAATTTCATTTAATACCAGTAACAGAAAATTGGTCCCCCCCCCCCGTCTAAATGTAAACAAGTGCAAACTCTCTACTTCAGGCAGGCAACATCATTATTCGAATCGAATATTTCTGGACAAAAATCCTTATACTTTCCCAGCTCGATCGAATCCACTTAGATTACCGTAAATTTCATTTTTCCGTTTATCCAGGATCCGAAAAACACTTCATCAATTCAAGGCACTTCTAGATCGAATATAAATTATTCTAATTCCAATCCGGAAAATTCTGGTTTGTTTCCTATTTTTTAGAACAGAGAAGTCTCGAGATGAGAGTAAATACTTGTACTTAAGCATTTCGAAACACACTTTTTCCTTTATTCTCGTGTACCCATGCTGCACAGACTAGAAAGACACATGTTCAATGTTGTCACATATTTGACCATAAATATGTGACCTTGACCTCGAAGCTGACCTCGATCCCATTCATGTCAAACTGGAAAAGTTCATAAGAGGGATTTAGCCAAAGAAGGTGATTTTACGCAAAATAATGATCTCCCTGGTAGGAGGAAGACTGTGATTTAGAAGGGATATGAGGTCCAAATGAGGGAGACTCTCCCCTAAAAAGGGAGAGTTGACATGTATGCCTCGATCCATTTTGGATTTATCAAGTACTTGTATAGGTTGACATGTAGTGGTAACATGTACATCAGTATTTTTCGACCCTTCTTAGAGTCTCATGCTTTACCGTGTTTGAAGTACATGTAGGTAAAAAGTTTACATCAAAGTGTGACTACTGTACCTAACAGACGGGAGAGCGAGAGACAAACTGATCCCTTCAAATTATGTCATTCTTGCGTTGAAGGTGAAGCCATATACGTGTATATATATATATTATTTCATACTGGTACTATATATGCAATAAATTATTATAACACCTCAAATCACAAAAAGTGTTGGGTTTTTTCCCTCATTTTTCATTTTTCCGTTTTTTTTTTTTTTTATTTTTCCGGATTAAAAAGAGCTCTGTCTCTGATTTTTTTCAAATGGAGACGGGAGTGTTTCAAAAAAATATGACCCTATATCCTTCATGGGATCGATTCTGTCTTTATTACGAGACATAAATGTGAATGTGTAAGTCTATAACCAGGGGATCAGGGCGAGTCACAGCTGGTCTATCTAACACTGTAAATTACGGCCATGACCAGGGATTTGTGAGTCAGATGTGACTTGTACAAATATAGAATTAAGTCAGGTCACAGGGAAATCAAAAACCAATGGGATACATTGTGTTCAGCCTCAATTTTGACAAAAGATGGCGCGGGTGCATGCGCACTTCTAAAACAGCTTTTCTCAACATTTTTGGTCGATCTTTTAGTCTTATTGAGCGACAAATCTATTATTGAATGT
The DNA here is from genome assembly GCA_028142955.1 of Pinctada fucata. Classification (NCBI taxonomy): domain Eukaryota; kingdom Metazoa; phylum Mollusca; class Bivalvia; order Pterioida; family Pteriidae; genus Pinctada; species Pinctada fucata. The sequence goes on along the minus strand of AP027114.1, from coordinate 8,845,080 downwards.
ATTTTATCATTATGGCTTTATTTTATTTTCTAAACTTACATGAATAAGAATTCTTTTAATTGATTGAGACAATTAATTGTCGAGGTCACAAAGTTAAAGAAATCACATCAACCAAGCTTACAGTTTATCGGATGAGATTACAGGTATTAAACGGATAGGGTAGAAACCAATCTGTGCTAGATATTTTCCCCGAGGGATGAATAATGACATCATCATAATCCTACTTTTATTTTGGCAATATTTCAAGATCACACGAGTTATCTGTTCTTCAATTCTAAAATAAGGTGGGACGAGTTATCTTTCTTCAATTAAATATGTAAACCGGCAAATGTTTTTTTTTTTTTTTTCAAGATTCGACTTTTAACATCAAATACAAATATAATTCCTCGACAATCAGACAATACAAGGCTTACTGTATCACAAGTAACAACTAAACTTGATAATAATATATGTCGATCATAGTCCAATAGCTTACATGTATATCTATTCCGTACTCATAATGACATTAACATAGAACTAACATGTATGAAAAAAACATAGAATTTCTTGTCCCTTTTTCTTATGCCTTTGGTTTTACACTAGCGACTTGAGAATTCATGGGAAAGTCAGTGCGGTATCTGCAGTGAGTGATTTTTGTAAGGATTCACGAGGTTAAACAGCCGCATTCATGAATGGTGCAGCAATGAGATTTCCTTTTATTAATAAAAAAAATCTTTTTTTTTTTTGGTTAACTTTATATTTTTTTCTTTTTGTTATACACTATTTCATAAATAGCATTGTTAATGTTACACAGCCAGTCGTTCGTTTTTCTATTTTTGGATAAACTTTTTTGACGTGTTCGAAATAACTTCCATAGCATCGTTTACTGTATAAGGCTGATTTCACTTAGAAATACTTTCTATAGCGTTTTATATTCTTAAAATTCTTACTCGGTAACGTATAAACTAACGTACACATATAACGTACTAAGTTCGAACGTTCCTAACGTCCTTTTTCGTCATATCGTGTCCTCCACGCGATATTGAGAGTCACCTGAGCGCCTGACTTTATGATTTACGGTTCTACTTCACAATTTTAACTTTCCTTATTTAGTAACTTAATGACACATATCATTTTTATATCATCATTTCATCAGGGCTGCGATCTTTTATGTATTGCATGTATATACGTGTAAGCAATAAAGTGCAGATATTGAACGATTGTGCAATGAAAATGAGAGAGAGAGAGAGAGAGAGAGAGAGAGAGAGAGAGAGAGAGAGAGATCTTAGATGCTGGTAAAGCTAGACTGATACTTGTAGCAAACTGCTGGAATTGGCCCCATCATTTATTCACTGGACCCCCTCCTTACAAACACTCCTATGTATTTAATAATACTCGAAGCTTAAATAACTACATGTATAAAAAAAATGTAGAGTAAGACGACACAAAGAACGTACTATGTCTAACGGCCTTCGATGATAAGTACATGTAGTATATATCATATATTATCGGTGCACATAAGATGCACGGAGATAAATTAATGTCGACAAGTATATACTGTTCATGCACATGCTTCTCATAGAGTACAAATAGGTACACACAGTCACACACAACCACTGAAACAAGCATTACCTTCATATGATGCCTTTTTGTGCATTCTCATCATTAGTTTGGAATACATGTAGGCATGGATACCTAGACTCTCAACTTGACCTATATAAAAGTGACCTAAAAAATCCAAACTCATAAACAAACTAAGGGATCGAGGAACACTTCCGAGAGAAATAAAGCTCTATCCGGCTCTGCACTTTCCAATTTCCGTGAAAAACTTCAATTCCTTTGTCTTTATGAAATAATTCATGTGGAGTAAATCCGCACTAGTTAAACAATGAGTTCACCTGCCACTTCTCGATCCGCTGACTCGCTTCCATTAATAATTAACACTTTAATTTCTTATTGATACATTCTAACATACTGTATGCGATACATTGTAATTCCAAATAGCAGCAAGTCTGTCACTTAAATTGAAATATCACACATCATTTGAAGAAATATGCAGGAATTCTTTTATTTCCTATTTCTTTTTTTTTTTTTACAAAATTCCAATTGATTGCAACAATGAAATTCCTATTCACTTTCTACTTCTAGTTGTAACTGTCACACGTTTGCGATATAAAAGACTTTCCTAAAATATAAACATGTGCGTCTTGATTAATGAGAAACGTGAAAGGTAAATGTTATAGTATATCCCGAATTTCCTCTTAAGAGATATGAAATGCTTCCATCTCTCAAAACTTCTTCAAAAATAAGACACCTTGCCTTGGACTCATAAATTTACTTTATTCAATATCACGCTGATTAAATCACTTTTTTTACGATTATCATCTTTAATAAGACGCAGTTTATGCACAAATTTTAACGTGGAAGCATGCGTTGTCTGTGAACAGAAATGCATGTAAATTCACAACCTTGAACATAAATCCAGTTTATATAATAATAAACGGCATATTTTCTCCCATGTGTATCGTCTCTGACGTTTTTCCTTTTGGAGCTTGACATATATATGAAAAAAACAAGGAAATCTGCCGTGACCGTATCATATATGACACGATAATCATTTATCAAATCATTAATATTCATTCTCTGACATGTTAGTTATACGTTGTTTTTTCTTTATTTATGCTTGTTTATGCAGTACTTGGTTGGACCAGTCGCTAGCTACATGTAGCTACTTAATATCGCAGGTAACATTTTTCACCAACTTGAAGGTTTAATACAGGATGGAATGGAGGAAAGATGGAACGTTACACGACTAATAAGTCATCAAGAGACAGTCTTGGACGGGAGAATTTGTGATGAACCGAGTGTCGCCTTTAATCGATTGTCGATCGCCAATAGTCTTCGATTCCGATTATCGATATAGGAAAATGTTTCAGCTTGAGGTATTTCTTTCACTCTGCTTTCAACATTACCCATACATGCAGTTACTTTTTGATTTACCAGTAAAGATGGTAAAACAAACAAATTGTTTTAAGAAGATCTCAATTTTATGTAGAAAATACAACTTTTCTCTCTAATGCTGCATTTCTCTTAAAAGTATTGTTTTCCGATTTAAATCGATAATATATCGGTTCAACCTTTCCGATTATCGGTTCCTAAATGTCTTTCGATGTAAATGTCGTCCTATGTACAATACTACAGTACTGGGGAGGAGTCTCTCATTCATGATTGGCCTAATATTTTCTCAGAAAGAACAGATCATACATATTCACAGAAAGTTTACTTTTACATAGGTACATGTAGCTAGGTGACGAAGCAGTCAAAATAAATACATTTTGTTGTTTTTTTAATCTACCGATTCACAGAGTATTTTATGTCGACACAGTCCTAACGAGTCTCACATTAACCTGGACACTGTCTCACAATGTATCAGAAAGGGTTGGTGGATGGGGGTCTCAGAAAGGGTGGATAGGGGAGGGGGGGTCTCGGAAAGAGTTGATCGTATTCATAGTAATGTAAATTGCAGACTTAGTCCTTACAATAATTTCGCTTACATGTAGGGTAGCTTCGACATTGATACATCACATCGTTTCAGATTTCCTATGGGACATTGATTTTATCGCATCTACGTAAAATGAGAGCGCTGTATCTATGTAAGCATAGATACACTAGCAAGATTAAGAATCATGGCTTAATATACTTTTAAATTAATATTCTATGGATATCATTAATTTCTAACGATCTTTTGGTTTGCGGTAGGTGGAAGGTAAGGTTTCTCTTTCCATTCCATGGTCAGGGAGGCACTGTCTAGTGCCTACCAGCTTTTTGGAGTAAAATAAAAAGGGGGGAGTATCATTTTAACCCAGATATGTTGCTGCTCGGTAGGTCCCACGTACATTAACATTAAAACTGATCGCATCAAGGGGAGGGTGTTACATTCCCAATACCTCCCCCATACCCCCGATATTTCACCACAAACATTTGTATCTACACCTGAAAACGTCCATGCTATAGCCTATTTATCTCTCAGTCTGCGTACTTTGCATGTATATTCAAAGTAAATTTTACCATCTGTCCTACTTTAATGCACATGCACCATGTAATTATATACAAAATCTTTATCCGACAGCATTTCAAAAGGATCGAGTTCCTTTTTAAACCTTTATGACTGTTTGTGGCGATGAAAAGAACTTTTGCAATTTCACGCATGGAATCCACAAAGAGAAAACGGTGTACACAAAATTCCTTCACAAAGCTATTACTTATGAGCTTAATATATCTTGAAGAAAAGGTTTTGTCATTGTCTAATGATGAAGGACACCCCCCCCCCCCCTTGTAAATTGTTAAAATCCTGATTTTTTTTTTTCGAACTTAACGTATTGTAATTTCTCAAAATAAGTTTGATCACCCTTGCAAGACTGAATCCCCCTGCACCCGGAAACTTTTCTAGATCCCTTACATTTGCAAGCACATATATAGCGAGTCTTCACAGAAGTATCTGAATGTGAAAATAACAAATTCCATACGATCAAGAATAGGACGTGAATTAATGGGCTCAACATTGATTTTTTCAGAACTTAATAGATGCATGGGTCTCCTGGTCAACAAAGAGGGGAGTGTAATAAGAATGGTAGCCAACTTATAATTGTTATGATAAAGGCACAAGCATTGTTACCGTGTTCCTGTAACCAGATCGATCATATATATGGCGACTGGTATTGATGATGCGATCACAAATGATAAATCATGATAACAAACCTCTCTCTCTCTCTCTTCGTTGAAATTTTCAGAATCATTACTCAACAATTTTATTGATCTTTTGCTTTTATATTGTCTCTCTGACTTTGCCAATCAATACGATATAAATTCGGTCACATATCTAGTTATTATATCTTCTCTCTCAATATCATGAATATAGAATATTCGTATGATAGCACTCTGACAATGACTAGGCATTTTACGTTGCTGATGAATACACGGAAAGGGGGTAGAAATATTAGATGAAAATAATTTTCCACATACTAGATCTAGTCGCCTCGTCGGGAAGGAAAATTTTTAAAATGGATTACTAAACAAATCCAGAGAGGGAGAGAGAGAAGGGGGGGTTACATGTAAGAAGTTATTTATAATCTCATTGTTCAATTTCAAAGCTTTGTTCATCAGCAGACTGGGATAAATTTTGTTGCAGTGCAACAAGAAACATGTGTAAATACGCCCTCCTTGGCTCTGATCGTATATTTATCAGTAATACATACCAATCATATTTACACAGAATACATTACATAATATACACGATACATATCGTTATACTCATAAAATATATCTACTTTCGGTTGCAACCATCATTTCATCATTGTACCAAGTTACCGACAAATCATGCATGACGACATTGACGTTTTGTTAATGTAATTTTTCTCACCTAATGGCCGCTGTACCACCTTTGATTTTTCCATGATCACCGAAGATGATTACTCTGTGATCTATTTACGAAAATCCGAACAAACCTACCCGGGATTAAATGTGTATTCCGACGTATTTATAGCCCTAGGGCACGGGTCAATCACTTTACAAGGTTCACTGGCAGCTTCCTGTACCCATCATACAACTCAATGATGGATGTTCGGTTATAAATAGATAAAGGGAATTCCCCGGGGAAAATCTCAAAAGAAAAAAATACTTCAGTACTTACACGAAGGGCTGCCTGGTGGACTTATACTATGCTGAAACGAAAAGAAATTAATTATGAAAACTTGATGCATATTTTCTTTTAAATATAATGCTTATTCAAAATGGTTCCTCGTCGAGTTTTAGTTCATTGAATCAATACCCTAACTAAGCACCGGTCGGCTCGACGAGGAGATAATTTCTATTCAATCCATTCCTGTGCAATCGGTCCAAGTGGGAATAATATTTTCTTTAACACTACTACTAAGTATGATTGAGTAATTTAACAAATACATGAGAAGACAATTTCAAATAAGGTTTCAAATCACTAATATAAACAAAATAGCTGATTTTCCAGTAGATTCATAAGGCGGACAGACACTACCGATACATCACAAAATTTGGCGATGTAGAACAACGCATAAAAGTCAGTGCGATCAAATATGACGTCACAATTAAATTTTGCCAAATGATGTGATGTGTTGTGTCTGTGCATATAAAATCAAGGTTTAAGACGGTCATATTTATAATATTTTCTGGAAAATGGACAATTCTGTAACTACCCGCGTCGTTCACACATACTGTCTTTTCATCTTTAAACTTACGAGAATGTTCTTAGTCTCAAAACAAATATATGTAGATCTGCATGTATTTACAAGTAAAACTCAAAATAAGAATCTAACACAAAAACAGACAAACCTGTTTATGAATTTTTCGATGAGGTCTATTTTTCACGGAATCAGAATTCGACCTGGCTCGAAATCTACTCATAAAGCTATCTTGGGGACTCGATAAATGTCGTGATTTTCCGTTCACATTCGGCACTGTTAACTGAGTTTCTAAAATTTGCCCCATTGGCGTAGAATGGCCATGAGGAGCAACTCTGTGGTTTTGTAATCCTGGGGGAAGTCCCCCGGAAGTGGGTCCATTTTGTAAAGAGTCCCTTAATTGATTCTCGTCCATTGATTGGTCCATTTTCATCTGATTGCTATGTTTTTTGCCCGGCCGTTTAACACCTGATAAGTCTGATTTTGATCGAGGTCTGAAAGCATCAGCAAAGAAATTTTTAACTTTCGAAGAAGTAGATGAATCCCCTTTAGCGTTCGAGTCGCCTGATTGTTTACGCTGGCGAGATTTCCCTGAGAATAATCCACGAAGTCCCGTGGACCCAGAACGAGGCCGGAAGTCGCCATCCGGAAGGTCGTTGCTGTTGGTTGCGTCCCGCAGATCTGGCTCCATGAGGGGCATCGCAAAGGCACCAAGGTCCTACAATATAACATCATAAATAAAATATAACATTAAGAGATATACTACAAGTAGTACAAAGGAATTGCTTAGACGCTTTATCCTTACTTCAACAGTTCCCTAACGAAAAAGTACTATAGTATACTATAGTATACTATAGTATACTATAGTATACTATAGTATACTTTACTACACAAAACTTTACTATACTATACTATACAAAACTTTACTATACTACACAAAACTTTACTATACTACACTATACTACACAAAACTTTACTATACTACACGAAACTTTACTATACTACACGAAACTTTACTATACTACACAAAACTTTACTATACTACACGAAACTTTACTATACTACACGAAACTTTACTATACTACATGAAACTTTACTATACTACACAAAACTTTACTATACTACACAAAACTTTACTACACAAAACTTTACTACACTATACTACACAAAACTTTACTACACAAAAAACTTTACTACACAAAAAACTTTACTACACAAAACTTTACTATACTATACTACATGAAACTTTACTATACTACACGAAACTATACTATACTGCACAAAACTCTACTATACTATATGAAACTTTATGAAACTTAACTATACTACACAAAACTTTATGAAACTTAATTACACTATGGGAAACTTTATAACATAAAATGTGTCAGCATGGACAATCAGGATGTTTTTTTTATAATGCCTTGTTCACACGAATGCGCATTAGATTTTCGTACATTTGCACTGATAGTCATATATAGTTATAACAGAAATAAAGCTTAGCTCACGCAGCAAGATACGCCCTTTGGGATTTTTTTCACACCACCAAAATATCTATGTCCCATAACTCCATAAGGACAAATTGGATGAACCTGAAAATCGGAAGGCGGCTTCTTCTTCAAAGTCTGATCACAATGAACAAATATCATGAAAATCTGTTGACGCATATTCAAGTTATTGTGTTCCATGCACCTACATTTTGCCCTTAGCTTAACATTTATGTGCATATAACCCCCCCCCCCCCCCATTACACATAATTTCTGGATAATGTGACAAAAAATTTAAGAACCTGTTACATATGTGAAAGAACATCCTTTATACTTGAAGTTTACCAAATTTCAAAACATTTCGACCAGAAATAGATTTTTTAAGAATTTTGAACTATTTTAGTATATTTTCATTGCATTTAAAATATCTAAGTCCCATAACTCTGTAACGACAAATAGGATGAACCTGAAAGTCGAAAGGCAGCTTCTTCTTCAAAGTCTGATCACAATGTAGAAATATCCTGTAAATCTGTTGACGCATATTCAAGTTATTGCGTTCCATGCACCTATATTTTGCCCTTAGCTTAACATGTATGTGCATATAACCCCCCCCCCCCTTCCCATTACACATAATATCTCCGTTATGTGACCAAAAAATTAAAAACCCGTTACATATGTCAAAGAGAATCCTTTCTACCTTAAGTATACAAAATTTCTAAACATTTCGACCAGAAATAGATTTTTTAAATAATTTTTAACTATTTTAGTATATTTTCACTGTATATTAAAATATCTAAGTCCCATAACTCTGTAACAACATATCAGATGAACCTGAAAATCGAAAGGCGGCTTCCTCTCCACAGTCCAATCATAATGTATGAATATCATGAAAATCTGTTGACGCATATTGAAGTTATTGCGTTCCATGCGCCTATGTTTTGCCCTTAGCTTAACATGTATGTGCATATAAACCCCCCCCCCTTCCCATTACACACAATATCTCGTTTATGCGACAAAAAAATTAAAAACCCGTTACATATGTCAAAGAACATCCTTTCTACTTGAAGTATACAAAATTTCAAAACATTCCGACCAAAAATAGATTTTTAATCAATTTTAAACTATTTTAGTATATTTTCACTGTATTTTAAAAATCTAAGTCCCATAACTCTGTAACGACAAATCGGATGAACATGAAAATCGAAAGGCGGATTCCTCTCCACAGTCCAATCATAATGTATGAATTTCATGAAAATCCGTTGACGCTTATTCAAGTTATTGCGTTCCATAGGCGGACGGACAGACGGACGGACAGACTGACGGACTTCGCCATACCATAATACGACCCGTCAAATGACGGGCGTATAAAAATTAGAATTTATGCCCAATTATTGTATTTCTAATAAGTTTCGTCTAAGCTTTTAGAATTTTCAGAAAGGCTGATACAAAGCTTGGCATGACATCATGACGAGATAAAAATGATGTCAGAGTACAACGTTACTTAAGTCAAGAGGTACTGTGCAATGCACATTAAATAAGATAGCGTATTTGGCTTCGTATTCTATGATTTGAGGTCCAAGGGTTTTAAATAATAGAGGACGCAGTCCGCGCCGCAGGCGCGGACGTAGTCCTCATCAAGGTAACACGTGTATATGTATATAGGAAAAATAGTGTTTTTCAATTGAATTCTATGCTATACCTATAGGTTCCAAAACCGTGGTCAATGACGTCATTCTCCCCATTGCCCATTTGATCGGCGTGAAGCGCAAGCTTATTTTGTTGACAATGTCACTTGACGACAGAATGAAACCCATCGATGACCAAGATTTCTCGATCTCCTTTGAATATTCTTCGTTTGGCTTACTCCTCCAGTGTCCCAATGTATGATTTGTACTTTGCTTCACGTAATACTGACATTGCACCATCATTTCTAACATATATCATGTTTAGTCCGAATATCCTCTTTGAAAATTACAACGTGACGTCAGCATGCGACGCGACGTCAGCATACAACTTTGTTTCGCGGACTTTCTTTCATCGACAGCTCCCTCAGAAAAATCCATGGATAAACTCATAATGCTGGGAGAAAAAAACAAACAAAAAAATATCTGCGCGATCAGCGACTTACCGAACTTCATTCTGCTTTCGAGGATGATTTGCAGTTGATATTTTGATACCTGTAGATCGAATAATGTGGTTTCTCTCCACATATATAAGATCTACACGTAGAATATACAGGAAATCTATGCAGTGTAAATCCCAACACAAACATCTAAATGTCTGCTGCCTTTGGTTCTGTTTACAACGCGTCACAACTTACGTCATCATTTTCAGTATTTAGTACAAATAGGTCAATACAGCTGGGGCTCTGTTAAAAGCATGTTCAAAGTATATTTTTTTCTGTCGGAAATAACTTATAAGGCTGGGTATTTTTCCCTTGGAGGTAGTAAATCATAAGCGGATCCAAGGTAGAGGGGTGAAGGCTTCAGATTTTTTTTTAGAAAGGGGGAGGGTTGACTGTATTCAGGGGGGGGGGGCGGACAGGGGGTAGATTTCTACTAACTTCTCTCCTTCTCTCCCCTGTCCCGCTCCCTTCTCCCACCTCCTAACCTCTCCCTCCCTCCCTTCTGCCTCCCTCCAGCTGCCTCCTTCCTCCCCCTCCCATTCATCCTTGCCTTTTATGGGGATGGGGAGCAGACATGGAGTACCCGCTCTCTCCGCCCCCTTATCTCCCCTCCCACACCCTTCCTTCTTCCCCCTCGCTCCCTCCCTGCCCTCCCTCTCCCCCTCTCACCTTCCTCCCACCCCTCCCCCTTCCTTTCGCCCTCTTTTAAAGTAAAGGAATGAGCAAGAATTTTGTCTTCAGATATTACATTGGAAAATCATTTACATTATTTAGAAGGGAAAATCCTGTAATACTAATGTTATACTGTACAAATGTACTTAATTTGTAAGTTTTAACCCCCTTTTCCAGATCATCCCATAAAACGATATATTGCTGATAACACTATAGACGGCGCCGAAAAGGAAGTTTTCTCTCTCTTCTACATTTTGAATGCTATTTTTTCCGGTGAAAGTAAAAGGGGAGAGGGGTGGGTGGGTGCAATTAAGGGGGGATACATATTCCTGATACGACAACTGACATTTCATCACCCAATGAAATTTAAAAAGTAAACATTTAAAAGTTTAATTGAATTCATTGAATAATAAAGATACATGTTAATCTTATATAATATATAAATACTTCAGAAAACAGTAAAAAAAATTCTTTTTTTAATTTTAATGGTTTGTGCCCACATTTTTCTTGCCCGAGTTCTCTTTTCCTTGGTTTTCGTCAAGGTCCAAGGAATTTAAATGTATAGATTAAGATGACATCACTTGATCTTTTCTTATCTGTCATTTATGTTTCAAAATTAAGCATCGCGATTTCATGTTTTAACTGATTGTTTTGTGACATTGAGAATTGTTTCCCCGCATTTACGAGTTATGTGCATGCTGTCGATCTAGAAATTGTCTATAATATCCCCTCTCCTGTAATTGATTCTGGATTTCAAGAAAAAAACTAATGTAAGGCTGATAAAGACGGTAAAATTGATGCTGGAAAAAATAACAAGAACACATACTGTATGACATATTTTATTCTCATTAACTTAGTAAAAAAATATTCAGTGATGTATGGTGAAAATTGGGTATTAATTCATTGAAATTATATTTCATCTGCGTCCTCACAATGGCTTTGCCATAATTCATATTACTCATATTATCAAAGTATGGTATATACTGTAGAATCAATTTATATCGATCATATATGCATGTGCCAGATTTAATGCAAAATAGTTTCGCTTTGCGTTCGCTTGACAAAATCTAATGCGTAGTTGATCTGCACAAAACTTCACAGAAATGTGTCTTAAAGCTGTACCATCATTCCAAATCTACAGTGTATGGGGGATTATTACATGATCAATATTTTTTATTATGCAACTTCTTTGTAGTACATTTTTCAATGTGCACTGAAATTAGACAATGATCATTGAACTGATGCAAGCCCCCCCCCCCCCCCCCCCCCGGTTTCTGAGAATAAATTACTTTCAAATAAATATGCTTAAGTTTCTTAGATTGAATATAAATTCAGTAAGTGGAATACATTTGAATTATGTAACACAAAAGATAGGTAGGCTTTGTTTACATCATGATATATCACAATAGTGAATAACAGTCAGAGGCAATTCGAGTTACAAAACGTTAACATTACCACGAGAATATCTTAAACGAAGCTATCTCCCATCAATCATATTCCATATCAAATTCTTGTAAAATATGATTGTGAGTACTCAGTTTACCTTGCTTTTTTCTCACTTTTATCCAATTTCTCGTCGATGGCCTTCTCAAGTTTGGGACGTCTATATTTAGAAGTCCAAGACACTCCATATCTATGTTAGGAGTACTGGGTGGGCAAGACCAGAGCATATTTTCAAGAGTCCCGGGGAAGAGGGGTTGCAGCGAAAGCGCTGAAAAGGAGCGGGTCCAGGGTTACAAGCAAATAGGAGGTATCCCCAAAGCCGGATCCCTAAAGCATTATTGAGTATCGAGCGGGAGGGGAGGGGGGAGGGGGGGCGTAACGCCTGATTCTGTAGGTAGGGATTCGGGGGCCTTTCACAGCGGTGGTTCAAATGAAATCATAATATTATGTCTGATTTAAAATTAGAAAAAAAAATGTGTACTAGTACATTAAAAGCATTCATGTATACATGTAAATCTAATTTTTTCAAAGTAACATTCATTTATCGATCATCAACTGCTTAGAGGTCAGGAGGTTGTATTGATCTACTAATTATATACGTTAGAGAGAGAGAGAGAGAGAGAGAGAGAGAGAGAGAGAGAGAGAGAGAGAGAGAGAGAGAGAGATGTGACTTAGATGCGAAGCGAATAAAGATTAAAAACAATAAAGAATAAAAACAAGACTATACAAGGACTTTGAAGTATACACATGTAGTCCAAAGAGTCCGGCGTGGGAGAGGGGGTTCATTATATAATTTTAGAAAATAAATATATGCAAAAATAAGCTTCGATGATATTTTCAAATCCAAGGGATATTGGGGGTGTCCAACATACCTCCTCTAGATCCGCGCTTACATTCGATGAATGGGGTCTTACATACCCCCTCTAGATCCGCGCTTACATTCGCGATGAATGGTACATGTATCGATCTCTCTTACTTACCCCGTTGTATATTCGAAAGGTATTCCGTACATGTACGATTAATGCTTTCGAATTATCGGTATCTTCAATGTCACATAAACCGTTTAATCTTTCACCGCATATACACAATAATCCAAAATTTATTGATATTATTAATATATGTATTATTATTATAATTTTAAGTATTAAAGGTCATTAAATAGAAAATGTTAACATATTGTGTTTTTTAAGTATTTTAATAAAATCAATTATTCATCTATTTAAGATTTTTCAAGAGGAATCTATTTGTCATTTTTTTTTTTTTTCAATTTCTCGGAAGGCCCGGACTCCCATCGATAGGAGGAACATCCTCCCATATCCTCCGGCCTCACAATTTCAATAGCAAAGATATGTACCCGGCAACCCAAATAAACATTTTATCTGAAATTCTATTTTCATCTATCTTGAACTCCCTCCGCTTACTCGACACATGTATTTCCCTGATCTCCCACAGCACGAAAATTCGAGTTTCCATATTTTGGAAACCACCTAGAAACTGCATAGAAACCGGAGTTGACAGTTTCCCAGTGGTTTCCAAGGCATGGAAATCCGGATCACGTAGTTTAATTCCACCAAGATTCCATTTTTGAAACTTGGTTGAGTGGTTTCCATTAGGTTCCATTTTGTAAACTACTAATCGAACTTTAACACAGAGTGAAGAAAACTTTATTTATTTCTACTTCGATTTGAAGGAGGTGGAATATTGTCGACTAGCGGACGCCATTCCGTACGGCGACTTTGCCTCACATTCATACCATAGCGGCAGGGTGATTTATTTATTTATTTATTTATTTATTTATTTATTTATTTATTTATTTATTTATTTATTTATTTATTTATTTATTTATTTATTTATTATCTATTTATTTATTCATTTATTTAATTAGTTTTTAATTTATTTAGTTTTTTGTTTCTCTTATACGTATATTTTAAAAGAAACAAATCGATAACTGAAATATGCAACAATATACGTTTTGTCAATACCAATTAAAACAGAATTTTAGTTGGGAAACGGATTGAGAAATTAAAAAAATGTAGTTCCTACCTCAATTTGTGCATAAATGTCATATTTTTCCTATTCCTTTTCTATATCAGAGACAAAATATATTTTCGCAGGTATTTATTTTAGTTTTCTAGTCAAATTCCTGAAAAGTTGACTATGAATCGTCTTGTACCACAGTGGCAAATTTAGGGGTGTGGAGAGGGCTGCCCGTCCCCCTCTTTTCTTCCCAAGCCCTATATTGTAGGAATAGCAAATTTTCCTCTTGAACCTTCTCCTCCTCCTCAAAGCTAGATGACTCTGGATCTGCATATATAATTACGGTATCATTCTAATTTATGTATTTTACTAATAACAAGGACTTATAAACACTTTTAAAGTCAACACGATTCAGCATTAATGTTTATTAAGACATTTCTAGAAAAAAATCTGTAAAAATTAATACATGTACGCAAAAACTAATTCAATAGAGCCATAGCATTAGCGAAGTGCTATGTATACCTTTTGAAAAGGTCACAAATACCAGTTACGTAACGATTGACCCCATGTAAAGTGCATGTCAATTGGAGTCGGGGGAGGTGCGGGGGAGGTGTGGGGGAGGTGCGGCCGCGTACTTAGTTTGTTTTGACAAGTACACAATCACTGATGCATGCAATTTCGGCATGTCAATTATGCAGCGCTATGCAGGTTCTATCAGAGAGAGAGAAAGAGAGAGAGAGAGAGAGAGAGAGAGAGAGAGAGGGGTCAAGCCTGAGTTTTTTTTTATATTCAGCGCCAAACCGATAGAAAATGACTCGGCAAGTAAAGAAAAAGTCCAATTAAAACATCCCATCTCAGAAAATAAATGGCTCTAAATTCTTGCAGTATACCTAATGAATCGAATGAGACTGAGCTTATGAATAAATAAAACGAAATAAAACAGTTATCCCTTTCCTTAATCGGAAATCTTCATAAACATCATTCAAATCTTGAAGGCGGATCTAGAAAATAGGTTGAAAGAGGATTCCGGACTTTGTGAAGGGGAATATAAAAACAAAACCATAAACTATAAATAAAAAAAAAAAAAAAAAAAAAAAAAAACCTGTTGAAGCCCTTTTATGATTTATATATATGTACAACTGGCAAGCGAGAGCACAGGTCACCGAAAATTGGAAAACTGTAAGGAGATACTATTTCTATGCTCCATATGTATATACCGTCCTACAGTGACCCCTACATTATGTTCAATGACGGGGGGGGGGGGGGGGGGCTGTATGATGTCAGTCATAAAAGGTGGCGAGTAAAATAGAAAGCGTGAAATTTTACTTCAAAAATATTGTCAAACAAACAAAAAAGAAGAAGGAAAGAAAAAAAGGAATATATGGTAAATTAAAGAAAAAAATCGGACAAATTCAAGTTTTGAAGTATAAGGTGACCGAATACCCCCCCCCCCCCCCCCCCACACACACACACAAACACAAACAAGCACTAGAGTCCATTCCCTACATTCATTTGTGATCTTATAGTTCGTAAGATCAAAATCATAGAAATGAAAAAAAAAAGCTCTCCAGAAGTCTCTTTTTTTAATTTACCATATATACGTCATCTAAATCTTCCAAAGTCGATAAAACCAATCAGATTCAGAAATTATCAAAGGCTAGTTTTATAAATAGCAATTTTTCATTATCATGGTTATTTTCAAGTATCTCATTCAAATATAGAAAGTAACCCCCCCCCCCCCCCCCCCAATTTACCTTATTTATCAATTTTGTACTGAGAATCTGATAAAATACGTAAAATAATAATAATAATACTAAAAATATCAGAGAGACCTACGGTCAAAAACTCGGGATTCACCACACTCGGTCCCGGCCAGCATATTTTCTAAGGCCAAAAGACAGAGATCAGATTTTGGAAATATTATATATACATGTATATGAATTCGTAAATTATGTGAAAAACTCCCCAATTGAGATCCCTTCAGGAAGGAAATTGTTTAAGTAACCGGCGATCTCTGGTAGAGGGTTGGACACTGTCACAGCCTGTCGGAAAGAGGAGATGGGATGGTAGGTGGGATTTGATTCCAGCCTGTTTAAGAAAAAAAAAAAAAAAAAAACGTAACGGGATTAACTTTTGGGAAAATTCAAAATATGTCTCCCACTTTTAGAAAATCTGCCCAGAGTAGAAAACAGTGGCGGATCCAGCGCGTCCTTTGCGCTCAAGGGGCGAATTTTGCCGATTTATACTGAAAATGGGCAAAAAAAAAAAAAATATATATACATGTATATACCTGTTTTTGGAAAATTTGGGGTTAGTGCCGGGGGGGGGGGGGGGCGGGCGCCCCCTCCGCTCCTCCCTGAATCCACCACTGGAAAATGATAATGGTACATGATGCCTAGAGTTGATACAGTCTTTTTGTGTTGAGCCCCCCCCCCCCCCTTTCGCATATATGTATACGTTGTACAGGTCTAGGATTCTCACGTTCTCTCTCTTATCCATGAGGACCTTGAGTCCCGAGGTGGGGATGGGGTCGATACAAAGGATTGGGTATCGAGGTGGATTTCTCTTAATTTTGACATATCAGTTCCCATTGTACTCCAAATAGCAGAGGGAAATACTAGAAATAAATAGAAGAGTGAGAAGACATTTTGGAACGAATTGTACGATGACGAAGTCGAATAATATTAGAAGAAAGAAGATTAGCCAAGCCTGCTGGTATGCTTGATCTGAAATTATACTCACTGACCATCGTATTTTTAATAAACCCAATTATGAATACGATTGCCGAGTTACTGCTGCGATTTTTTACAGTAGGTAGCTCGAATTTCCTTTTACATATGACACATAGCACAGTACAGTTGTTTCACATGTTATATATGTGCATTAAGGTGTCACATTTTTTTCACATTTGACAACCGTGTAGCAAATTATGAAAGAATGGGTATTCATACTGTTACCTTGAAGTTCATTACTTATTTAGTCCTTGCATAAATAAGCTGCGAGCCTACTTGCAGGCTACAAAATTCTCATGTTCCACTCTCGACATATTAGGGCTGTAATGAATTTAACTCACGGTATGATGTGAATCACTCTATTTACTTTCGATGTGATTCGTATCTCAAGTCTTTGATTTCTGACTATAAAGGTGAAATCACACTTAAAAATGGGGTTTGAGCACTCTTACATTGAATTTTCTACTGTTATAAAAGAATAATCCCAATAAGAGAGCAATACTACGACGTGTGAATCACCTTAATATATCTTGAATTACTTTAATATCTAATGTGCGTGTTTTTCAAATGAATCGAAAAAGCTCAATATGGAGACAGTGGGGTACTGTGAATCAAACCGTTAACAGGAACTGTGGTTAATTGAAAACCATGGTGAATATTTGCAGCACTACAACATATACATGATACTTTTATAATATCACAGTACAGTTATTACTATGTTGTAGACAAACAGGATATATTTTGGTGTACAGATCAGTTTGTATATAGATCTACAAGCATTGTGTCTTCCCATTTTGATGTCATACTTCTATTCCAACTAAATCTTGCCTCTCAATAGTTGAAATGTCTTTTTCATAAAAATTCAATCTTAAACTATTTTGCTTTATAATCAATTATCATGAATATTGAGAGTCATATCATGATTATTGAGAGTCATAATCTATTACCAGAATCGAAAGCAATGATTGAGCAATAATCGATTATTAGCGATGATTCTTGTAGTACACCAATAATATATACCAAATAGTACTATTGTTGATACAGAAAAACAAATGTATTCATATCTTTGTTTCATGGACTATTTTCTTTAAATAGTGTCATTTTGAAATTTTCACTTTAAATTTTATGTGAAATAAAACAAAATACTAAATGATACTGTACTAATATACTTTTAAATGACTACATGATACTTTATGATACTTAACTACACTATACTACACAATACTTTACTATACTACACTATACTACACTATACTACACAAAACTTTACTTTACTACACAAAACTTTACTATACTACACTATACTACACAAAACTTTACTTTACTACACAAAACTTTACTTTACTACACAAAACTTTACTATACTACACTATACTACACAAAACTTTACTATACTACACGAAACTTTACTATACTACACAAAACTTTACTATACTACACGAAACTTTACTATACTACACAAAACTTTACTATACTACACGAAACTTTACTATACTACACAAAACTTTACTATACTACACAAAACTTTACTATACTACACTATACTACACGAAACTTTACTATACTACATGAAACTTTACTATACTACACGAAACTTTACTTTACTACACATGTAGTATAGTGTAGTAAAGTATACTATAGTATACTATAGTTTACTATAGTATACTATAGTATACTATAGTACTTTTTCATTAGGGTTATCCCACAGCCGCTTTATTCAACTGAGGGGCAAGAATGAGCATTTATTGCTTAAGAATCCCATGGGAACTCTCGGTCGCCAGCAACCCCAACCTCTTTTCCCCTTGCTCTAGAATGACTGCATGAACTTGTACGGAAACATTACAGGGATTTATCACGCTAATACCGGTTTCATGGCGATCATAAGAGAGCGGTACGGGGCATATCTCGGCTTGTAAGGGAGGTACTGCTTTCAAATTTCGCATGAAGATTCAGTATGAATTAATCTATCGAAATATAACTCAGAAAATAGGGTTTGACATTGATTAGCCTGTTTCTGAAGACTTAACGATGACCTGTCGATTTTTCGTTTAACGAACAACCGGTATTAGCGTCATAAATCGCAGTGGGTTTACATTACATTAAAATATTTACATCATATCTGAAATGGAAAAGATGTCTGAATATAACTGATAGAAATTTATGGTTACCTTATACTTGGTAAATTGAAACAGTTGTTTCTTTCAGTGTTATGAACATGTATAGATCTATAGGGTGTTTTCTAATTGGTGCTTTAATACCAACCATCTCCTGAGATGTACCAATTTAAAATACAAGCAAGTGCACATACATGAACAGTCACACTAATCTGTTTGTTTGTTCGTGCGTCTTTACAATCAATAAACAAACGAAAGTTATTTATGTCCACAATTTGAATCCAAGTTCTAAACACCCCATCCCAACCCCTTCATCCATCCTCACCCCTCTTTCATAACATTCGTCTTACAAGCTAAGCGTTATATACATGCATGTAGTCCGTAATAACACCCACCCTCCTAAATGCCCTTTCTTTTGTTTGTCTATCGTTTCGTCCTTTTGTCAGTCCGTCCTTTTATCTCAAATTAAGTAATTGAACTTACCGGACTATTAATTCCATTTTCAACATTTTCCACACTATGTACTTTATCGTCCGCCCATACTTTCTCAAGTCGAGATTTCATAAAATTCACATAAAGAGTTGACATCTCTCTATATCCGAGTATTACAAAAAGAGAGATTTTATTCGTACATATAATTTTAAACTTTCGCCATAATTCCTTCAATGTAATCCATTCTTCTGAAAAATTCAGAGAGATCGTAGTGCATGGCACTCTCTAATTATGAACTTTTCTTGAAAAATTAAAGTTCACTAATCAGAAAATGGTCTCTTTTGTTTCTAAAATCCTCTTCTAAAATAAATCTAGATAAAAAACGACTCCCGTTTTGTTGACAATAGTATGATTGTTTAATTCTCCAGTCTCAGAGTATTAACGTGTGGGTTGTCCCCCTTAGATCATGAAAAGGAATAATTAATTAACTATATTTCCATGTTTACCTACAAGGTCATGTTTAAACTTTGATGTTATGTTAGAAATATGATTAATTTATCTGTCAAATAAGTTCGCTTTAACATCCATGGGGCAACATGTGAAAACTTTCAGTGTCTACACATGTATACATAATTATAGATACAAGTATAGGTGACATTCAAAAGTACGGTAACTCTATGATGAGATACGGCCTTGAGTTATCTCCCATCAATCTATATGCCCCATTTCATCCTTTTTGTACACACATCAAGCCAGGTCAGGTCGATTCGCGTAGTGGTCAGTTCGTAATAAGCTAATCCTCAGTACGAAAAGGTGTATTTGAAAAATCCAGAGCCCGAGGGTTGGAAACCGGGTGACGGTCAAAGGATCCGTGGTTAGTAAAGTAAAAACAAATCACTCTATCATCGAATATTCGAAAACACTCAACTTATGTGCGCCGTAGCAATTGAAATATATCCAGGTCTCCTATACTTTATATGTTTTACACGTTTTCAAAACCAAAGTCTGATAAAAGTGACGTGATTAATGAATTTAAACAACTTGTGATTCAAATCCTTTCGTCAAAAAGAAATAAAAGCTTATCTGCTGACCGTGAAATGATAACACTCAGTATCGACCGACCATTATTCCTCTCAAAAACACTTCTAAGTCCAATGACCTTCCTTACTCTCTGACTTGGTGAATATATCTAAGTATAAAGTACAATCACCCTATTTTATGGGCGAATCAATGCTTTTTGTTTCGTATAATCACAAAAACACAGCATATATAAGACATAGTGGCGAGGACAAATGCGTCTTGAATTCATAAAATATTCATATAAAGATTATCAGTTCTGATGGCCTTCGCAACAACTCGGTCAATTCCGTTAGCAAGTAAGAAATCCCGATTTTTCTGAAGCAATAAATGATCAACTTGCCAAGTCGTATTCAATACTGGTTTCTTTAGAAGGTTCGAACTTGCACTTTTTGTGATAAAATATAGTCACGGTAAATTATTCACTGATGCACTCATTGTTGACAGTTCGCTATCCTATAAATAACAAATCTTCAAACAAACATTATGATTATTTCCTCGTTGACTGAATGAACCCAATTCCAAAAATAATATTTTCTACTCCATGTAACATGCATCCCCCATTTTGTATCAAGCACGGTACAACAGCGTCATTCTACGTCAGTCTATATAGGATCTGAGCGGCAGGTGAACGATTTAGACAATCAGACAGCGGTATGTACAAAGTAATAATGTTTCTCATTAACCAGGGCGGGAATGAGAACCTTCTCACTGTATGAGAGGATAAACGTGGGATATAAATGGATGAGGGAACATATGCCGATTTCCCTACGAGATACAGACAAAATGCCAAAATTCTGGCGCATGTTCTTGTCATGTGTACATGTAGTTTGTCTACGTTACTGTTATTATTGGGTTTTTTTTTTACTCTGATCTCTTCATATTCGATTACTTTGACCTGAAAATAGTGTTTTTTTCCATATTTGCATTTATAAACGGTGCACTGATGTCTAAAAGCTGTAAAAAGTTCAATATTATCACGCGATCTATCAAAGAGCAGGTTACGTACAAAGAGGGATAACTCTAATTTACACACGGTTATTGTGACAAGATGAGTAACTCTGTTGTGCTAATCACACGTCAGTTGTGTCGTACATGTAAGTCACTCTGTCCTACCTTAGAACCGCTACTCATGGTTGTGAACACAATTTCTTTCTTTCTACTTGATTTCTCCTGAAAAACCCACTTACATTCAACATATCTTATATAAATGAAGAAAATATTACACCTATCTAATTACAATATATTCCTTGTGTGCTTAAATTATACATGTATTTGAATTGTTCATGAAGAGTTTACATCATTCAAAGCAATTTCTATTTTCAAAAGAAATTAAAACAATTATAATTTTGAGTATGTCTATTTCAACTTCAACATCGTTACTCGCGAAAATCCATATGGACATTTATTGCTGGGAAAAGCCCAATCCTTTTCAATAATTATTTATTGAATAAAATATGTTTAAACTTAACTTGCTGGGAAACTATGTACATCTATTGATTATTGATACAATTATAATTTACATGTACATGTATTAGAATATTTATTGCTCATTGATACTGCCATGCATTACTGATGCTAAAATTTAATTTTTTTCCTTTTATTTTCAGCGAAACAAAGTTCAGGTGCGCTGATAGAATGCATAATTTATAGAGAGGTCTGAATGTTTTTGTTAGGTTTTATTTAGAACATGTAGAAATGAATACATCTGTACATTTGTACGTCGGTTATGTGATCGTAAAAGAAAACTGCAACTGGGTTATTTTTAGTGAACAGATATATTTGTTAATTTGTGGACAAGTATGATTTTATAACAACAGAGGAGAGAAACATTGACGGTGTCCAGAAACCATAGGGATATATATAGATCTTGTGCAAGAGTCCATGTGAGCTCTGTTACCTTCGTGGGACTCTTGTCTCGATGTTTCGATGATTTATGGTTTTCCTCCTTCGACGTTATCTAGAATACACGTGGATTCATCAAATAACTAAAGATGGTATAGACACATTGCAAAGATACATCCATTCAGTATTAACTCAACATAAAATTAATTTTTGACATTTAAAAAAAACAAAGGAAAAATGTAAGTCAAAGTCACAATTAAGGCTTACAGTAATGTTATCGAATGAAAGAATCTACTCGTCCACTGTCCCTTATTGTGTAAATATATACATCTTAGTTTAATCTAGAAGTTTGATAATTAAAGCAGGTCAAATATCCAGGTCATGATGACTTGGCCAAAAGTACTGGGAAATGACACTGAAAGGTTCACTGTCTTTAGCTACTCAATCAATTGCTGATACTGAGCTTCAACTAGAAAGTCAACTGATAGAGGCCCTCGTATACTGAACAGACAAATGTACGGACAGTCGGACACCAGAGTCCAGCCATGAACAGACAAATGTACGGACAGTCGGACACCAGAGTCCAGCCATGAACAGACAAATGTACGGATAGTCGGATACCAGAGTCCAGCCATGAACAGACAAATGAACGGATAGTCGGACACCAGAGTCCAGCCATAGACTACATTTATATGTAATTCTAAATTTATATATGGACATGCAAGGCTTAAGCTTTATGACTAATTAGTATACATAAATGTGTACCATTTCATGTAATTGTGGCAAACTTAATATTTTCATCGTTCACCGTTTACATGTATAACATAGGCTAAAATCAACTACTTATATATAACCCTTTAATCGGTTTGTCCAAATACCAAAAAGTTTAGTTTAGTTTAAAAATAATCTTAATGTCGAGAGGTAAAAAATCCATTACAAGTATTGTCAATATTTTCACACTTACTCATTTTGGTGTAAAAGACGTAAACATGTTTACTGTGATATAAGTACAAGTGTACCCGGACCGTACAAACTGGACAGCTCGTGGCAATACTGTTCCTACACAGACTGTTTCTGTCGACAAGTTCACGGACATAAAATGCTGTTTTCAATTTAGTAAACAAGTTTACGTGACGATACTCAACATGCTCAACGCAAAGACAAGGGAAAGAGACACAGAAGAGAGAAAGCCTGCTTAGTCAAACTACGATCCAACATATCGATTGTAAACAGAACGGTCCAATTTCATCAATTTGCTTTAAGAGTCTTGGAATGGAACAGATGGTATCGAGAAAGAGCAAAGGTACGGAAGCTCGACACCAAGTATTCTCAATGAAATCCCCCCCTTCCCTACTTTCCCTTAATTAGACAGTATAAGATCATCATAAAGGAAAAGTTGAGGGATGTGCTGAGGGTATCAAACCATTTTCCTAAAACAGGGCCAGAAGATGCAATCCCGCCTACAAAGAGAAGGATGTGAGTGTCAGACTGATTATTTTGAGAAAAGAATAAGCAAAAAAAAAAAAAAAAAAAGAAGATTTTTTGACAAACTGACACATTTCAGCATGTTCAGACGAGGAATTCAAAATAAAAAAGGAAAGATTACCAACATCACTCCGAGGCCGCCATCAAGACAAGGTACACGCTTGATCTGTGACTCTCTAAAACCATCAAAATGAAAAACATACGCAGAAAAAGGGCCTACATGTATAAAAAATGTTCCAGTATGTATACAGTACTTCTAAATATCTGTAGGGCGACTGTGTATCATTTAAAAACACATAAACAATGAATTTTGGAAAGCGACAAAAATCGGCTTAAGTATTTCAGACACGGTGACAAAGTCCTTAGATTTAACCCAAAGAAAAAGCCCTTTTACGAAGAGGATTAAATGGACCGAAGATCACAAATACAAGCACTCTGTACAATGTAACTGGGTCATTAAACTATTCAACTTCGAAAAGTTTTTTTCATTAATTAGAGAATTCGAGCCGGAACTTTTTTTTTTGGCAAAATCCTCCTCCCCCCTCCCCATAGAAAGTTTGAACAGAATCCATCCGTCCATTCATGAATTATGGTTGCTCCCTTAGAAATAAGCACTATACGAATTATATACAAAGCATAAACTTACCTTTTCTTCCACCAGAGAGTGAAATATTTACAAGAGGAAAATCTGTATTAATTACGTGTTTCTGTTCTTTACAGCTCACCATGGGAAAAAGTAAATCCATGTTGAACAGAAGTTATACTTAAAAGTCACGTAAACATGTCTGACTTACCTACAAAAGAAAGATAAATATTTAATTATAGAAGGCGTTACAAAGTACTAAAGTTGGCGTTTGTATTTGTAAATTAAGAATTGATCGAATAACAGCATAATATGTCAATTCTGGGGTATAATCACAGGGGCTATAGTACACAAAGAGCACAGAATATATACCCCACCCCATCCCCTCCCCCTCCACTTACAATACATGTATTATAATTGGAGGGTAGGGGGTATTTATTCTATACTCTTTGTGCACTGTAGTCCCCGTGGTATAATCTCTTAACTTTCTAGTATTTAAGAAGTCCATTGCAGTTACAGTATTTTGATTCAAGTCTGAATAAAACCTGTGTTTGTGAAATACGAATGCCCCCGTTGGCATCTTTGTCAGTAAAACAGATGAAAAGTAGTTTCACATTTGAGGTCAAGGTCACAAGGTCAAATTTAGTATCCCTGGAAAAGTCTTGCCACATGGAATTCATATGTGAAATATGAAAGCCCTATCACTTACCATTCAAAAGTTATGGCTAATGTTTAAATTTCCGATATAGGGTCAAAGTCACAAGGTCGAAAATTTCGGTATCCATGGAAAGGTCTTGTCACAAGGAATATAATACACATGTGAAATATGAAAGCCCTACCATTTACCAATCAAAAGTTATGAACAAGGTAAAGTTTTTCAAAAGTAGGTGAAACTCCAAGGTCAAGGTCACAAAAAATTTTGGTATCCATGGAAAGGTCTTGTCACAAGGAATACATATGTGAAATATGAAAGCCATGTCACTTACCATTCAAAAGTTATGGCCAAGGTTAAAGTTTTTGCGGACTAACAGACAGACAGACAGACGGACAGACCAAAAAACTATATGCCCCCGAATCTTCGATTACGGAAATTAATTCGTACTGACATGCCGTGCATATAACAGCTTTTAACGTCTAGGATGTAATAGTTATAATTTTAATACATTGGTACAAGCATGATAAATTATAGTACTATTTTTTTTTACGTACAACAAGAAAATATATGCAAATACAAGTCCACCGTGCTTGAACATAAATTTACTTTTACCTAATATACTCTGTATGTTGACTATACAAGAACAAGTGAACAGTTTCATCTAAAGTACA
This sequence comes from Pinctada fucata, assembly GCA_028142955.1. Taxonomy (NCBI): domain Eukaryota; kingdom Metazoa; phylum Mollusca; class Bivalvia; order Pterioida; family Pteriidae; genus Pinctada; species Pinctada fucata. The sequence goes on along the minus strand of AP027114.1, from coordinate 8,819,594 downwards.
TGTATCAAAATATTAGGAGATTTTCTTCATATTAACATTTTAAAACAATAACATGATGTCATTCTGTCTCAGAGATTCTGTGTGTGCTTTTACTATTTTTAATTTCCTAAGTTTTTTTCAAGGAGCAAAGGTATTGGGTTTCGAAATACTTTTACACAAGCTTACAAACGAAAATTATTCAGAAATTTACCCTCCCCCCAGTCTAAGTATTCATTAAAACTTAAGGGAAGGGGGGGGGTGTTTCTAGATCGTCGCACGATAAACTTCTGTATTTATACAGCATTCTTTGAATCAGCTTTCGCTGAAAAAGCTGAAAATAGTCACATCCCGTCTAACCTATGTCATGCACCCTTCTTTTCCCGCCGACAGAAATTTCTTTGTTCCCATGCATATTACAAGCGCACCATCTGGGTGCAATCTTGCATGGTGTAAAACAACACAAAGAAATATTTTCCTCTGGCGTCCCATAAACGAACTATCAATAATATTGCATCATATCGTTTAATAATGAAAAGCTTGGATAATGTAGCTTAGAATGATACATTTATAATACGAGAAAATACATGTATTCTTACAAAGGCCTCAATACATTCTTTTTAATCCAAAATAGCTACTAGAAGATTTCTTTGTCTTCCATGTTTTCAGAAAACAATAAAATCATAAGTGTACGTATCATAAACGACATACCTTTATGGAATATTTTTCTATCAAAATTCCAGAAAGTCTTACAAAAACACAAATCGAAACCGGCTCTAGTTGTACCGGCTAAATTCTTGTTTTTGTTTATATCATCGGAGTGTCCCGCGATCGTGAACCTTCACCTTGATCAGTCGGGTCAAAGTTCAATAAAGCAGCCATGTGGAAAGGGACCGTATCAAAATCAGTTTTTCCACTGAAACGGCGAGGATCGGTCGTCGATATACATGTATTTGCAGCCAAGAGCTATTTTTTTCTAATCCCCACCCTCCCTCTTGAGACTAATGTGAATATTACTTTGTACAACACGGTGGGTAATCTCCGACTCGCAACGCAGAACATTCTATAAATTTTATGGGTTTTCTATAATTTCTTTTATCACAAAAAGGGGAATGTGATGCAGTGAGGATGTCTTAGCTATGAGTTTTCTCCAAAATTAGAGAAATAATATCTATCGATAAAGCTGTAAAATGATGATCATGTTTGTGCGGACTAAAAAGCTAATTTCCTCTTTATTTTGGATACAACTCATCGCTATATATGACATTTTTACACTGCATCAAATTCCCCTTTTTGTTATAGATAATCTATATTGCACAAAAATATAAAAAAAAATCTAATATTTCTGCGTAGCGAGATTTTAAATACGGACCGACAGACGGACCGTGTGCTTATGTTACCAGTCTAGACATAATGATAAAGAACCGCCTACCAAGTAAAATAATGCTCTAGATCTGTAGAAAATTGATACAATGTAATCAAATAGACATTTGTGATAAGAGCTGGATAATAGTGTGGGAAATCCCATTTATGAAACAAATCTGTCCCTGATTTCCTCAATAGGGCGTAAATTAAACATATTTAGTTCAAACAGTGGCAAGGTCGATCGAGGCATGGTGAAACATAACGTACATGCATGTATAATCATAGTCCTTTGAGTCTTTTGTTCTGAATTTATGGTGAAAAAGTAAAATCGATATTAGATTTTGTTTATAAATAAAGGCCAATGATGCCCTTGAGAGAGCGTGTCAACATTCTCTGATAAAGCGGAATGATCCTATAAATCTATTCAAGTGACATGAACAGGGATCCCTGCTGACTATAATATTGTATTACAACGATGGATTATGCGCGAATCTAGATTTTTTTTCCATGTTTAAAAAGGGGGGGGGGTCAATTGGGGTCGTTAAAGTACATATCTGGGAGGAGTAAAAAAAAGGGGGGGGGGGGTAGTCTTTACGCTATACTTTTAGGAAACTGCAGGGAAATGAGAAAAATCACCATTTTTTGACAAGTTCCAGGGGGTCCTGACCCCGGTGCCCTCCTCTGGATCCTCAAATGCAGGCCATATGGAGATCAATATAATTATCAGAATATCAGCCATTTCTTTGAATAACCAGATTGGCTTGCTCCAGGCATGTTAAAGATCGAGACTCTACCATATAAGGGGAGGGGGTTGGCGGTATTTACCAGTGCCCATCATATAGATCATAAAAGATATATAAAAATGTCTGCAGATCGACTCGTACCGTCTAACCCCAGTCCCTTTGTTCTATCCAAATTATTATGTTTCCACTGATTGCAGTCACAAAGTTGCAATACGAACATGTACATGCACATGGTGACTGTCATCGAGTTGTCAGTACAAGTCAACATCAACTGGACCAATATATGAATTTGGATGTACGTAACAGTTATTGTATAATTCGATCAAACCAACCAAACTAAAGCACGCCGATGAAAAATTATCAAAATCTGTGTATCAGATTCATAATTTTACTACAATTAATGGGAGGGGCAGGGGGGCGGGGGGTGGGGGGCCGGGGGTGTAACGAGGACGAAGGATCGGAATACGAGATAAAAACCCAAAACATCTAACTTTCTATGCTTCAGATCTAGAAAGTGGTAGGGGGGATTTGGCCATATTTGTCCATATCATCCCTGTTCTCAAAAGCATTAAAATATCTTGAACTCCCAATCCCTCTCTGAAAACAATTTCTAGTTCCGCCCCCTGTGTATAAGATTAAGATATATCTCCTTCCACAGATAACATTTAACAGAAGGTTACAGATAAACATAGGATCAAAGATTTGATAAGCCTGATGTAAATACACAAAAGTATAATAAAGGGGAGATTCTCAGAGTTTTCTCAGACTTATGATCAAAATATCTATTTCTACCTACACATTCAACATATTTGGTTCAATAATCCCCCCCTTCACGTCCCCAATTTCGCACCTTCTAACTTGTTAACAAGAAACATGCATCACAGATGAGATATATAATGAGTTGCACTTCATTTTGTGTGACGTAGATCCATGACCTTGATCTTTGGATCCCAAATCAATAGCGATCACCCTTAGTACATTTGACTATCAGTATGAAATTTCATTGAAGTCAGATAATAAACAAAGGTTGCTGACATACGATGGACCACCATTTCAGTTTCTGGGCAGAAAACGCTTACCCTTCCGATCTTACAATCGTAGTGCCAACCGTGAAGAGATTTCATAAATTGACATGAACCCAACTTTCGGTTGAGATAGACCCCCCCCCCCCCCTTTCAACAATTTTGGAAAATATCTAGAATCGCACATGGTATCAAGAACGGCATGGACACTGACACAAGATTAGACGCGTCAAAGACATAACTTAATATGTCAGTGACCAAGGTAAAAGGATTTAGTTAGACTTCAGAAACCAATGAAAATATGGTAAACAATGTGATCGCTCAAGGTCATGAGCCCATTATATGTACAGGCACGGGTCCAGGAACGGCGCCTCGCTAAGAAAGTGGGGATTGGTTGAATAGAGTAGAAAAGAATAGGATGCCCCAAAGTGCGTAACTAGGACCTAAAGGAATGTGACACCCCCCCCCCCCCCCTAACTACCCCCAGATTCGCGCCTGAACACGTTGTTATCCATGTACAAGGTTAAATCTATTGAACAAACAAACAAAAAATCCCCATTTACATGTATGACCTTCAGAATTATTGAATAACCACTTCATTACAGACTTTGAGTAATTTATACAGTTTATCTGTCCGAGGAGCCCTACCAGTGCTTATGTGATAGAATTCCCATAAACAGTATGGTACAATATGGTATAATATACCCATTAGACAAGTCTAAGTCAAGTGTGCTCCAAGACAGCTGTCTGATTTAATGCCCTAAAGGGAGCTCTCTCATTTCTGGAAAGTATCATACAGAAATCTGTCAAGACCATTGCGGGTCCAAGGAGATTTCGGGGTAACATGATTTTTGGAAAATTCTAGCCTCCAACGGGGGGGGGGGGTGTTCAATTTAGAGCACGCTTGATCTCGAAATCTAAAAAAAAAAACCTCCCCTTCCTTCCGGCAAGATACATTGTATATTGTTTATGCCTGCTATGATATGCCTTGCCTTTCACTGTTGTTCCGTACATGCGTACATGTATGTTCGTCAGTCTGTCTATGTTCGTCAGTCTGTCTGTCTTTCATCGATGACATCATGTTCTTACACGCTCCTTAATGATATGAAGCTTATCTCTCCATCATTTGTATACTACGTGTACCTCAAATTGCACAATAAATCATACAGACTGTAATTTGATGTAAGTAACAGAGTCTACCCATAATAAAACGAAACATGATCACTTAAACCCAGATTAATTTTGTAAACAACTCCACACGGTTCCTCGTATAGGATTTCAACTGTGAAATTTTGCATCTAGCAACATGATCAAGCTTAATTTTCTGTGTAATTTGACATTAAAGACCCAGCTGGGTGGATTCAGCTAAAGCTAGATTATTTTTCTTATACGAAAGTGTAAATATGGACGATCATTCCTTTAATATACTTCCGGGGTTGTTTTTTGTTTGTGTGTTAAGCAACTGCGTTTATAAAAGGTTCCTTCTTTGGCTATAAATACCTTAATATTGAGGTCACATACTTGAAAATAAAAGCTTGCCAACGTACCAACCCAAAATACCTGCTAATCAATACTAAAATGAAAGTAACCCAAACCGCAGGTGTTCTACATTATAACTCGTAGGTACACAATACAAAGCTATACATATAAAAGAAACTTTCATACCTTTCTTCGCGACATATCGATAATTTCCACAGTTTAAAAATTTGATGAAAACCTCCTAAAATCACGATTATATCCAGCGTTATCTGGCAGGCTTTTAGCACGAACTGAGTTCACACGGTCAATGCTTACACAGTACAGAGATAAAAGTCCCGGGATGTGAAAAAGTTGAGGGGCAATAAACTGCAATCTTATTTCATTATGAAACGATCCCGGTCGGGGAGCTGTTCAAACAAAACGACCCTTCACAATCATTCAGTGAAGACTGTCGCCTATTGAAATACTATATACCGACATTGAATAAAAAAAATCGTTGTCAAAATACGAAACGCGCGAAGATCACTATGTCAAAATACGACACTCCAATATACAGAAACATACATAGATCCAATAATGTTGTGTTAAAGCTGGTCGGGTAACCAGATACTATTTGAGATTTTACAATCTACTGTCTTTCCACAATAGGTATTAGCTGACACTTCACGGTTTTTACTTTGTTATTAAATTCTATAGTGCATCCTCTGAGTTTAATCGAATGTTCTAAACAACGGTTACCAAATAAAAGCAGCCGTTCCGAATAACCTCTAATTCAAACTCCCGTCATCCGCATCAATCATCACCAAATGGTTACACAATGTACACTTCAATTAAACAATGCTGGCACTGATCAAACATACGGGTTATGAGTTCTGACAAACACACTTGCTCTCTAGAAATCTCTCAAACCTACATGCTCCTTGTAATAAAACGGAAAACAAATCATTACAATATGGTCCTACTGGTAAACGATCTTCAAAAATCAATTCCCCTTCTTGAAAGATGGTACTGACGAGTAGAAACTATTGTAGAAGATAACTAACTGGTCAGCAAGATTTTGGCGCGAACATGCATGTTGCGCACTCGGGTCAGTGTACGTATGTGGTACCACCGAGATCACTGTGTTTATAAATATCCAATGTTTGTTGAGCAGGTCAATATATATCTGATAAAAGCTTCACTCTCCAGAACTAAACACAATGTAAAGGCCAAACTTTGGGTCAAGGGAATTTAAAAGTGAGGAGATTATAATATATGTACATATACATGTACCGGTCGGCATGAGATCCGGGGTACGACTGTACGATATCCCCAAAGCTGTCATGTACACGATTAGTGGACAGAAGTAGGGCAAGTAGAGGTCATTGATATTATTTCAGATATCGACCTATTAAAGATACATGCATGGCCACCTAAAGCATATTACTTTCCCTTTTGAAGTCATTTCTAAAAAAAAATTAATATAAAGAACAATATTTAAAATATTCGCAAAATTTGACATTATATTCGAAATCGAATAATTTTTAAGGACGTGAGGTGCATTCTATTGGGTTTATGTATGGAGGGAGGCCAGAACTCCTCAATCTTTCTATGCTTTATTGATTTAAAGTCTCATCGACCCCCCTCCCCCCCCCCCCCCCCCCCCCCCCTATTGTCCATGATATACGAATCTAACTCTGCAAATCCTGAGAAACAAAAATCCAATGCCCGAGTATTTATATGTGCTGTGCACAAACAGTTTATGTAAAAACTGACAAACTGCAATATACAATACTGTAATCTTGGGTCAATCTAAATCATTTTTCTCTGAGGCTACGACATATCGTCCTATATCTGGAACATAACCAGACACTGCTAACAGGGTGCATATTTAGTGATAAAGCAGAATACAGGGTACTCTCATCATAAAGCAATGGTACAATTTAGAACATGTAGTGTACATGAGGGGGTGGGGGTTAACGATCAGGAACATGTAAATTAAAACTAGGTAATAATAAATTAGGTATTCTGTTTTACGTCTCAAACTTTTTTTCTGAAGGTATCCTCTCGCCAGGCATAAGAACACACAAACACATTTGTATTTTGTATGGAATTTGGAACGGAAGGCTGAATTCAAAAAAGAAAAATATCTTTTTGCAAGAGAGATGGATTTTTGGAAATTGTACAGGCATTTATGGTAATCAAGCTAATTTACTGATATTTTTAAACCTGAAAAATGCATGCTTGTGTGGGTTTTTTTTTTCTCTGCACAATTCTCCTAAAAGGTACCCGTCTGCAAATGTAAAACAAAATATTTAACAAGTTAAAAGTCATGTTTGTAAAACATTAATGCCCCCCCTACCCCTTCTGTGATTAAAGTCTGTCACAACTTTATACTTGCATTGATACAACCTATGGGGGTATAAAGTAACAGTTTCATTTCAATACGTAACTCCACTCAAGAGATATTGAACAGAAACCCTGAAGTTTTGGTATTTTTCAAAGTGCAAAGGGGCATAACTCTGTCCAAATTTTTTTGATCGGACCCAAATATGAACTTGACCTAGATTTTCATTTGATGTGTCTGTATACAAAATTTCATTTTTATATGTAACTCCACTCAAGAGATATTGAACGGAAACCCTGAAATTTTGGTATTTTTCGAGTGCAAGGGGCATTACTCTGTCAAAATTTTGTTGATTGGACCCAAATAAGAACTTGACCTAGATTGTCATTTGATGTATCCGTATACAAAATTTCATTTCAATATGTAACTCCACTCAAGAGATATTGAACGGAAACCCTGAAATTTTGGTTTTTTTCGAAGTGCAAGGGGCATAACTCTGTCAATTTTTTTCCGATCGGACCTTAATACGAACTTGACCTAGATTTTCATTTGATGTGTCTGTATACAAAATTTCATATCAATATGTAACTCCATTCAAGAGATATTGAACGGAAACCCTGAAATTTTGGTATTTTTCGAAATGCAAGGGGCATAACTCTGTCAAAATTTTGTTGATCGGACCCAAATATGAACTTGACCTAGATTTTTGTTTGATGTGTCTGTATACAAAATTTCATTTCAATATGTGAATCCGCTCAAAAGATATTGAACGGAAACCCTGAAATTTTGGTATTTTTCGAAGTGCAAGGGGCATAACTCTGTCAAATTTTTTCCGATCGGACCTTAATACGAACTTGACCTAGATTTTCATTTGATGTGTCTGTATACAAAATTTCATTTCAATATGTAACTCCATTCAAGAGATATTGAACGGAAACCCTGAAATTTTGGTATTTTTCGAAATGCAAGGGGCATAACTCTGTCAAAAATTTTTTGATCGGACCCAAATATGAACTTGACCTAGATTTTTGTTTGATGTGTCTGTATACAAAATTTCATTTCAATATGTGAATCCGCTCAAAAGATATTGAACGGAAACCCTGAAATTTTGGTATTTTTCGAAGTGCAAGGGGCATAACTCTGTCAAAATTTTTTCGATCGGACCTTAATACGAACTTGACCTGGATTTTCATTTGATGTGTCTGTATACAAAATTTCATTTCAATATGTAACTCCATTCAAGAGATATTGAACGGAAACCCTGAAATTTTGGTATTTTTCGAAATGCAAGGGGCATAACTCTGTCAAAATTTTGTTGATCGGACCCAAATATGAACTTGACCTAGATTTTCATTTGATGTGTCTGTATACAAAATTTCATTTCAATATGTGAATCCATTCAAGAGATATTGAACGGAAACCCTGAAATTTTGGTATTTTCCGAATTGCAAGGGGCATAACTCTGTCAAAATTTTGTTGATCGGACCCAAATATGAACTTGACCTAGATTTTTGTTTGATGTGTCTGTATACAAAATTTCATTTCAATATGTGAATCCGCTCAAAAGATATTGAACGGAAACCCTGAAATTTTGGTATTTTTCGAAGTGCAAGGGGCATAACTCTGTCAAATTTTTTTCGATCTGACCTCAATACGAACTTGACCTGGATTTTCATTTGATGTGTCTGTATACAAAATTTCATTTCAATATGTAACTCCATTCAAGAGATATTGAACAGAAACCCTGAAATTTTGGTATTTTTCGAAATGCAAGGGGCATAACTCTGTCAAAATTTTGTTGATCGGACCCAAATATGAACTTGACCTAGATTTTCATTTGATGTGTCTGTATACAAAATTTCATTTCAATATGTGCATCCACTCAAGAGATATTGAACGGAAACCCTGAAATTTTGGTATTTTTCGAAATGCAAGGGGCATAACTCTGTCAAAATTTTGTTGATCGGACCCAAATATGAACTTGACCTAGATTTTTGTTTGATGTGTCTGTATACAAAATTTTATTTCAATATGTGAATCCATTCCAGAGATATTGAACGGAAACTGATGTTGCGGACCGACCGACAGACCGACCGACAGACCGACAGACCGACAGACCGACCGACAGCGGCAAACCTATATGTCCCCTCTTCTTCGAAGGGGGGCATAATTACTACGGCCTTATGTAGAGAAAGGGACGAATTTCATTGAGGGTGGTTGGCTTCGATCTCTTGTGGTCAACAAGTATACCATTTCAATGAAACCACGACGAGACCTACTCTATAAATGAGATGTGTAACGAATATCGAGCGAAAGTCGAGATAGTCTATATATATACATGATACATGTAATATCAGCAAAATGTTTTGTTTTGTTTGGTCACGACAACTCTTGTCTGTTTTTGCTTTTAATAAATGCGTCTGAAAACAGTTAGCCGATATATTTTCAACACTGTACATCATGCAGATAATTAATAAATACTTGATATTTCATTTGCATAAAAGATGATCGAAAAACAAACTTTCCTGGAAAAACATCCTATTGGAAAACAAGTTAGGCTTTAGGTTACTAATCTACCAAGACGTCAAATCGTAAATGGACAAAAGGACTGATGAAACATTTAGTCATTACAGGACTCTCTTTAGATGGCCAGTCCGATTCCGGCCTCATTTGCATATCTTGGTCTTGTCTTGGAGACATTTGTATTAAAAACATCCCGAGAAAATGGAAAAGATTGGATATCGGATAGTAACATACAAATGGGAAGTCATACAAATTAGTAAATAAAGAAGAAAAATACGAAATTCTCTACTCCGCCAGAGTAAACCTCTGGACTCCGGTAAGAATTTTCGGGGGGGGGGGGGGGGGGGGGGGGGGGGGGGGAGAAGGGCAGAGATCCCACCTAGTCGGGGGTCCATCCTATGCTACGTTAAACTTGGAAATCAGCACTTGTGACACGTTTACAATCTCTTACCGCCTTTATATATCAAAACCTGTTTTGGATATTCATTCTTCATCAGTGGTACTTTGACTTTGTGAATGTCATTCATCGTAGGTATGTATCACGTAAGAGTCCATTTTATGTATAATTCTCACAACTTGAAAATCTTATGTAGTAATATGAAATCTTACCATCTTAGTTGAGAAGCACAAAATTCATCAGATATCCAAAATAATTTGCATTTCACTGAACAATCTTGAATATTTCGTTTCGTAAAGTGTACTGCATGCCCACCAACATAAATATGTGGGATACAAGGTATGTATGGCTTGTGGAGGGGAGATAACTCTTGATGGACAAGTAACTGACAAGATGGACTGACCGTCGGTCAACGTCCAACACGGACAGTGACGCAAGTGATATAAATGACCACAAGATAAACAGGGGAAAACCACGTAAACATCTTATCGTCGGGGAAACTGTTTAGAAATTTACTAATGGTAGCGCAGATGGAATTTAAAGGGGGGGGGTGATATTTAGAACCCCCTTCCCCTGTTTATACACAACGAAGGTAAAACTGTGCAGGTAAGACCTTCACCTATCAAAATATGGAGTATGTTTTGATTCTTTCTTCCCCATCCACAGCTGTTTATGATTAGTAATAAACCAACAGATGTTCTACAGTCAGACTCCGAAACCGTGCATTAAGCACATGCAGATATTATGACTGTACAGTCAGTGGCGGATGCTGTAACTTGACTGTAACAGTCATATCTGTAAAAGTGTGACTACAAGACGGACGGACAAAGTGACTCCTATATGTAATCGGTAAAACGAAAGGTCCATGCCGCCCAACATGAATTTGACATGTATGGACAAACATAACATACTTGTATTAAAAACTGAGATATTTAAAGGCATTATCTGGCGGTTATATAAAATTGGGATTAATTTTCTTTTACAGTTTTAAGTATTCTCATTTCAAATGAAATTTCGTCCGTTCAATTACAAATACTACTATAGCGAAACTTAATGATTTATAAGATCAGTATTTTACTATAATTCAGGACAGCCAAATCTACAGACACTGCCGGAAAAAAATCCCATCCATCCATCATCATTATAAGAGGGGACACCCCCGAACTAAAGGTTTCAATTGATCCAATTACACGGAATTATGGGAAATTGTTTGTCCTAAATGAAGATAGAGCTTGTGAATGTAACCGATGTCGTGACACTGCAGATAAGTAAAGGATTCCGTCTTTTAGTTCCATGTATTTGTCTCAATCTGTAACGGCTTCGATGAAAGTTATTTTGGCTTTGTCTGTTATAACCAGATACTGCAGGAAACAACTTAATAATGTGCACTACATTTACAGCTCAGAAAGATAGAGGTTTGAGTTATGGTGTCATCTGAGCAATGTATAATATGAAGCTCTAATTGCTATGCCTTAAGGTATTTTTCAGAGCAGATGGACGTGGTCCAATCTTTTCACTCTATGTTACTTAACAGTGACCTTGATATTGACTTAAGTCGTCTTGACCTATTATAATTTCTCAAATTCTGCTGGTCTATTGTCTAATAAGATATGTGGTCAGCTTACGAATCACATAAAAGGATGCCGATTGATCAATTATGCAAAGAAGCGTTTGAACACTGTAAACATGGTGTTTCGCGTTTCAATGGATTTCGCGAAAATTACACACACGCGAAAATAATCCTGCTGCATTCTTACAGTGGTATATCGCGAATATCTCCCCCAGCTAGGTGTAACGTCTTGATGTTATAATCGCCAAATTTTCCCCCAGCGAAAATAAACACTTTTACAATTATAAGGAGACCAAACAAAACGAAATGCAATAAGCAAAAAGGTTTTTTTAGGACATGACATTTGTTCGTACCATCAGGGGAGGGGGATGTGGGTAAAAAAGCAGGAACGCACGTAAAAATACCATTAGCTTTGGAACGAAATATCATCGATCGATATGTCAATGACTTTGTAATGATAGAGAAACAGATATAAATCTGAGAGAAAAAAGAGTGGGTTCTATAATAGCTCCCTGCTTAATTTACCAATCACTAGAATAAAGTGAGGATCCATTAGGAAGAACAGGAAAATTGACTTGGAAGACATTGGTAGTGAGTCAGGATGATAAAGAGCAGGCAAATATAAAGATAGAAATGCATATAATATGATATGGTGAAACCATATAGAGGACAAGAGAGTGAGATGTGAGTGCAATCCCTCGTGAATTCATGAATTACATGTATATGAAGCCTTAATTATTGCATCAAATAAATTTACGAAACTCTCCGAAAATGATTCAGGAATTTTTTTCAACGGAAATGGCCTTGAATATTCATTCAATACTCTTATCTTGCTTTGCAATCTAATATTGAATTATTATTTTTTTCTAATTTTATTTTGCCATCGTATATTCTTTTCTTGACTTGTTTTCAAACATTCTTATCTTCAAACACCATTGAAATCCCTAGCCTTGATTCGTAACCATGATGATAATATGTCATCTTATTTTTCACCAAATGTTCTTATCTTGATTTGCCATCAAATGTTCTTATTCTAATTTGTGATTATATGGTGCTTAACTTGATTTGCGATCATGATGTTCTTATCCTGACTTGCCACCAAATATTCTTATCTTGATTTGCCATTAAATGTTCTTACTTAATTTGCGATAAAATCCTCTTATCTTAATTTGCTATCAAATGTTCTCATCTTATTTGCTATCAAATGTACTTATCTTAATGTGCCATACAATGTTCCTATCCTGATTTGTCATCAATCGTTCCTAATTTGATTTTTCATCTAATGTTCTTATCTGAATTTGTCGTCAAATGTTCTTGATTTGACATCAAATGTTCTTATCTTGATTTGCCATCAAATGTTCTTATCCTGATTTGCCATCAAATGTTCTTAGTCTAATTTGCAATCACACGGTGCTTACATGTGTATCTTGATTTGTCATCAAATACTAGTATAATTCTTATTTTGATTTGCCATCAAATCTTCTTACTTAATTTGCCATCAAATGTTGCTCTCTTACTTTTCCTTTAAATGTTCTTATCTTAATGTGCCACATAATGTTTTTATCTTAATTTGTCATAAAATGTTCTTATCTTAATGTGCCATATAATGTTCTTACTTAATTTGCCATCAAACGCTTCGTATCTTAACTCTCCATCAAATTTGCCATCAATGTTCTTATCATGATTTGCCATCAAACATTCTTATCTTGATTTTCCATCAAATGTTCTCATCTTGATTTGCCATCAAATGTTCTTTTCTTATTGTATCAAACGATCTTATCTTGATTTGCCGTCAAATGTTCTTATCCTGATTTGCCATCAAATGTTTTATCCTAATTTGCCATCAAGTGTTCTTGATTTGCCATCTAGAAAATGTTCTTATCTTGATATGTCACCAAATGTTTTTATCTTGATTTGCCACCACATTTGCCACAACATTTCCCGCCATTATCAAAAGCGCGATAGACCCGAGAATTATGTTTTAGCGTTTGGATGTCACAAACAATTATTCACTTCAAACTGACAAATGATTCCCATCTAATTTTGGGCCGCCATCAAGACCTTACTCCGATCAATACACGAATTACCAGCTTTTAGGCTTCGTTCAACAGGGAAAATCTTTGTTTACAATTGTTCAACAGTATCCACTTATCCCATTATCAATTGAGCATGTAATCAATAAAAAGTGGCTCTAATTCGGTCGATTAACGAATGCTTAAATCTCGAAGCGGAAAAAAGTAGCCATCCGACGGGAAATTTAGCGTGCAAACTAATCTGATAAACCCAAAAAGGATTGAATTACTCCGGTATCAGAATGTACGCAGCTAAATAAACGAAGGAAAATGGATTTTGAATAGGGATTTATAAATGCTTCTTTGCATTGACAGAAAAACGCTTTCAGTATTGTGATAATGTATGCAATCCCATTATGTTCCTAAAGTCCGTGATCCTTGAAATTGTACGCGGCATCCAACTTATAGATGCACGCAATCAGCACACATGATGTGAGAATTTAAAAGCATATGTCACGCAGAAACCTTGACTTTTCAATAAACTATCAAAATCATGAAAATAGAGCACAGAAACGTATTCATGAACAGTCTCAGAGTCTCGGACCCCATGTACAAATAACGTCCGCATGGTTTTTTTTTTCCGTAATCCTATAATCCTTCGGGGATTCCAAGAGTAGCATCAGGTGACTTTAGTTGGTGAAACCACGAATGAATAAATAGCTCCGTTGGAGGAAAGAAAACAGGAACTGCAATAATTGCTTTGATTGAATTTTATCTTTTCATAGCCTATATCCTTGTCTAGAATGGTACTTTTACTATCATGGAATCGTTAGCAAGTAAAACGCCGTTGTTTTTACAAACATTGTGACAAAAGCTGTAGATATATTCGTGGAAACCACCACAACATTGTGTTTAACATAGTTCGACCACGACGTTCCTGTTGTCAGAATGTTTGTAAAAACTACAATGTTGTCTTGATTGACAAACAAAGCTTAAGAATCATCAAAATATCATCTTTTACAAGGACATTGGCTATTGAACCAACACAGTCATCACAGTACCTGTTTTCTTTCCCTCAAACGAGTGGTATGTCTCCATTTTGTGTTCGCGGTTTCACCAACTTAAGTCACGTGATGCTACACGGTGGAAGTGGTGGAGAAGGAAATAGATCATGTCAGTCTCTCTTACTGCCACGTCTAGACAGACTGACCCTCTGACATTTGTGAATGGGCCATCATTTCCAATGATTTCTAAAATTTAAATGGACCGGCATTTCGAATATATATATATGGCGCATGGCCCCTTTGATCTTACTCCATCTGCCAGATGACGGGTACATTTCTAACCGAGTGCTCATACATGCATGCAATTGATAGTATACCGAGTTATACCAAACCCCCAACCCCATCAAAAGCTTTCCCGCCATCGGTCCCCTTTCCTATTATCGGATGGACATAGCTATTTTTCTGTTAAAATCACATTTTAAAATAAATCTGACTATCATGTTTAAATCCTCTATCTGCCCTATAGTGATATAGGAACTACTGAACACCCCCCCCCCCCCCCCCCCCCCCCCCCCTGTTGGATTCAGATTTATCTATTTTTTTATTTTTTGTTGGAGGAGGGGGGCATTTTGCAATTGCAAAATAAATCAATTGAAACCACGGTAAAACAGCAGGTTCTGTTAGGTTTCAAATGTAAGAAGCAATGATACATGTGCATCAATCAGCATATCTTTTTTAGACAGATATAGGTTTATTTCTTATTTTTCACCTATTATGAATGGAGTTACTCTAATAAATTAAGGGGATCCGCATTAAAATCCTATATTAGTTCATTGTTATTCATTACTATGATAAAAATCTTACAGTTTATCGTGCAAATAGCTGACGCAATCTTTAAGTTAATACAGACTCTCCATAAAATAAAAATAACGTATAAAACCCATCAAAATGAAGGATTGCAAGACATGACAATTTAGTAAAGCAAGTCTTATGACCTTTTGTCACCGTCCTAATGCGATATGTCATTATATGTTTACCATACTACATCATTATACAGGGTTTTTGTTTACATTAGTTAATGGAAGGACGGCAATGATGTATCTGTACTACTAGAAGGTTCAAGTCGAGATTGATGGGCCGAGGGGACATAAAAATTTATGATGAGTTTGTCAAAAGTAAAATTCTTTATCGATTTATTAGTTTTCTTTTCTTTTTATATAAAAGTGAGTACGTATACCTGACCTAAAATCCATGTTTTGTTGTATACACGCATTTGTTAACATATATAATAATGTGTTCTGTTGGATTGCCAAAAAATTGAATGAAAGAAAAAAAAAGTCGGATGCCAAAAAAATGGATTTTAAAATGACAAAAAAAAAAAATGGGAATGAAAAAAGTTGGATAGACAAAGGACATAAAATAGTATCGTCCCCATCCCCGGGTACAACGTCCAGGCTTGAAGTACATGTAAATGTACTCGCAGACAAAGAAGGATAACTCTAACACAGCTATGATCCCAATATTTCGCATTAACCAAGAACTGTAACTCTTCGGTTCTTAGCGCACATTTGTTTTTCATCTCGCCTGCATTGTGTACAGCCGAACATAAATCAGATAATCCGACAATATTATCTCTGTTATACTTTTATTACAGACAAATCTGTATCTTTCCGTTCTAAACAGGAGATACAGTAACATCTCGGTTATCAAACGAACTATCTCCCGATACAAAACAAATGCCTCTAAAATACTTACATTACGATACTTGAAGCTTTAAGAAAACAATCACTCACCTGAAATTACAAATAAAAAACATCGTAAGTACAAATAAACTTCAATATTTGTATGAATTCTAAATAAGTTTAAACTCTTTATAAGTTTTGTATACAAAGGGATCTTTAACTTTAAATTGAAGCGTTCGTTAAACTTTTAGCCCTTCAGAAAACAATGGCGTTATTCAAGGTTGACTGAGAAAAGGGTAAACAAGCAGTCAGTGTGCTTATGGGATATGAATATAAACATATGATCATTTATATGTGTATTGATTCATTATGCATAAAATCGGTCATTAATCCTGTTATTTTTAGTATAAGTATGACCCTGAACTGTAAAAGCAGATGATGATCACACTAAATATAATATCTAGAACATTTCCTGTAAACACAACTTCGTAAGTACAGAAATGTGAAAAATATCAGAATTCAAATCAACTACTTACGAAGATAAAGTGTACTTTTATAGTTATACTTGTACACGGGCTATCAGAACATGAAGCACTCAAATCTCATTGAAAATCTTTTGTAAATTCGCAACCATTAACCCCCCCCCCCCCATCCCGTCTTTTAAGAAATTTAAATAAGATCTTATATATATATCTGTACATAAAGTTTTAAAATCACTAAAGTAAGAATGCATTAGAAAGTCTAGGCAAATTCGAACTCAAACTCAAAATGTAAATATTTAGATTATAGTTGAACTACATGTACGCATGGCACATAAAGCTTGCATCCTGCCAATGTAAATCCACTGCATGCGCGGATATCAAGATCCCCTCACCCTAAGGAGGAGGTTAAGTAAAGCCAAGAGGCAAAGTGTGACCAGACTTAGGTTTTGAGGAAAATATCACAGATAGCACCATCATTCTGAAAATTCACTGGTAGGAAGAAAGGAAAGGGGGAGGGAGCACAGGAGCTCGATGCCAACAACCCTCAATGACACCCGCCCCTTCCCATCTCGTCGGCTTCGAGCTCCTGTGGGAGGGAGGGGGTTAGATTAAACTTTTTACATCGACCCTGCTCCCGAAAACCCCAGTCCCTTCTTTAATATAGCATCCATGTAGTATTAGAATGACATTCAAATGGAAATCATATCAAAATAGTGAAAATAAAATATCGCATCCTTTTCATCTACAAATTTCAATCATCATGGCCATAATTAAAAGGAAATATTGTTAGCATAATGGTCGATAAAGTATTGATCAAACAAGCCCCACAGTAAAACAGATAATTATAATAGAAGCATTTTGATTTTTGTAGTTATGCTCAATAAATCGTTTGCACATAATACAAACCCGTCAATACGTACACAATCTTTCAGTGCCTTAATGTAATGTTAATAAAGTAGTGTTTGGAAGTCTATACCATCTATCTATCAATCATAAACGTAAGATTGGGCGATGTTCCCTGACGGCCAGAGCTAGCATGTGGATGATGCTCCCTGGCATGTTCAACTTCGTTATTTTATAACACATAAGACAATGTCATAAAACCTTGATGAAATGTAAAGTCAATATCCTCTGTTGGCATAAAAGGAAGGTATCTAATCATCTTATACAGTAGCGGACCAAGGGAATAGAGGGAGTCGGGATAACCAAGGGAATACAGGGGGTCGGGGACTCTGGAAAGACAGAATTGCCCCTTTTTCCCTCAAAAAACAAATTTGTCAAAATGCTCCTATAACGATTACAAAAAAATTATATTCTAGAAATAGACTGACCTCCCCCTCCAAATCGGCGAAAATAGGCCGAATGGGTCCATTTATAAAAATGTATGGAAGCAGGTGGGTGCCAAGTCGATCTGACAGAATTCCTGTTTTAGTACCAGCTGATCGTTAGAACTCCAGTGATTGTCATAGCTATGCAGACAATTTCAGGATTTAGGTATGTCTAGGATGTACGACACGGAAATATGATTCATAATGTTACTGTGCATCAGAAACAGCATCAACAAGGCATGCACAGAAACAAGTGTTCGAGTAGCTCAATACCGCATCAACCAAGTATGCACAGAAACAAGTGTTCGAGGGGCCCAATACCCTTGAGACGAAATGAGTGTTTAAAGTATTTTGTACTTGAAACTTCAAGAATTTGTAAAAAGCTACTACATGTACAGTATCATATCTTTAATTCCAGTCTTAAAGATAAAAAGATGAGAATTTTTTTATGCACCGACGCCCCCCCCCCCCCCTTTCCTTCTTTTACCCTAATACGAGTATATATGCGCTTAGATAGAACAGAGGTATATGTAACTTGTTAAATATATAAATGAAAACAATGGTTTGGGTATAAAAACTATGCATATTATAATTTTGATCAATAAATTCATCCTTCCCCGTGATTTATCAAATAAGTATACAATTTATTAAGAAATATGTTCATGTATAATTCCAAAAACCTTTGCCATTTCTGAACAGAGATTTCTTTTGCCCCTTGCTTTGATCCTTGATATCGCTGTGATCATGTATTTTGGTGCAGGGCCAGAAACGTTGTTTCATGTCAAATTGGATTTCCGTTACCTACGTATCTCTCTTAAACAAATAGAATCCATTTTATTGCAATATAAGATATGCTCAATGATACATACATCTAATAAAAATTTGAAAAAGAAATTACTTTCAACATGTTCAAGGCTCCCGGTGTGAAATGTATCTAATTTCTTTAAGTGAACAATAATTATGGTGAAAATTGCAAAAATGTTATGTATTATCGTACGGGAATGGACCTAACTTCGACGCAAAACTGGGCCAATTTTGACGGCCTTGAAATCATGAATTACATATACAGGTTTTAGCTGAAATATGCAAGGATATCAATAATGTGCACTCAGTATGTAGTAGTATATATCGAAAGATGAAATCTCCAGATAGCGTAGGTTACTAATAGTTCTGTATAAGATGTACGATACAAAAAGGTGATGTTCGTAATGCTACAGTCGTCTTTCAATGATACATAAATAGAGAAGGAGATATTTAGAGAAACATCGCGTCTGAAATAGAAAACTATGTACCTGATTTCTAGAGGAACAAGAAACAAGAATCAGTTTATGAAAGGCAAGCATAAAAACCGTAATTCAGAATCATTTTCAATGGGCATACGTGCACGCACAGCCTTAAAAAAAAAATAAAAAAAATTAAGGATCCCGATCAGCGAAACATGTTCTCAGAAGATTGTTTTCCGAAAATTGTACACGATAACCTGTCTTTCGTTAAAAATAAAACCTTTTACAAAGCCTCCCACACTTCGTTAGGGTTGCCCTGGAGACGGTTCATTGGATAGGTTGTCCTACGTATTTCTTGTGTCGTTGTCTCCGTCTGTTTGTCCTATTTTCTTTTAGCTTGAGTATTTAAAGTATTTTTCCCAATATTCGTAAGCCTTTCGGTGGTGTTTATTTTTTTTTTTTTTTTTTTTTGGATTCTGGTTTCGGCTTTTGTGTTGGGATTTCGTTCGCTGACCTTGATTTGATTCTGTGCAACATAAAGCCCCTTGCAAAAAATAAGGTTTGCCACGATGAAAGTCACCAAGAGGAGAGAGGGCCTGGCTGCCAAGACCAAACTCAAACCTGCTTTATAACATAACTGACCAACAATGAATCAAATCTAACCATTGCAGAAAAGTCAACAAAGTAAGTTTCATTTTGTGCCTTTTCAGGAGCCTGAGGAAGGGGGGGGGGGGTTGAGGTTGGTAACTTTCTTTTTGTTCGAAAGACACAAAAGCCTAATAGTCCTATATTTTTTTCAATAAGTCTTTATTACATGTACAACGTACCGGATGACGCCTCTTTTATAATTTTCTTGACATTCTATCTGTTTTCATTTAACCATTTAAATGTTCGCCGCAAGGTGAATTTACTGTAATCATCCAACTCGACAGATTTTCCCTTTTTTCCTGTTCCGCCGTAAAATCATTTGCAAAGTATCGATTCTCTATCCCAACTTCTTGAAGAATAACAAATATACCTGACCAATTTTTCAAGGGTCTTAAAGCAAAGTACAGAACTGATTAGAAAAACACACAGAAGATCGATTTTTTCCTCGAAAAAGAATATTTTGCTGTCATGCAAAAACGGAAAAACAGAAAATAACAAGAGAGCGTCCATCATTAATTGTAGGCGATGCGAATCCGGTATCGACAGGAAATAATAAAAATACTAATAGACCTACATATCTATTGTGTATGACATGTAACTGATATGATATGACTTCTCACGAGAAACCATGGAGAACGTCTTCACAAAATTTCGACCTCTTGACCTTAGAAAGAATCTCGCTTGATAGAGGCCACGAATCCGCAAAGTTTTATGTGGTTCTAGAATTAAAGTTTCTTGTTCTTGACTCAAGGTTGCCGATCCAAAACTCCCTAAATCCCTGCTGAGGACGCTTTTTTTTTTAATTCTTTGACCATTTTTAGAATATCTAATATAATGATGCTATTATTTCATCCACAGGTTGTTTGATACTCTACAAATCCACATAGATGTAAACAGTAACATATCTATGAATTATCCTTAACCTGTAATGTCCGTCCTTTGATGTAGTCGGTCGAATCATGCTTTCAGTGTATGATATACACAACCCCTCCCCCCCCCCCCCCCCACACACACACCAAGTATCTCTTATAAGCATACGTCACTTTTCATTCATAGCATTTAATTATTTCATCTCAGCTTTCAATTTTTTTTTTCAATTTCCCGCCTCTTAAACTTTTATAATACAATCGAATTTCGAAATTTTTTATCATTGCAAAATATCTGTCAGTCTGTGTATGAAATTGAAATTTCTATCACTAAGTAAAGTCAACTGAAATGAACTGAAATGGAAATCGGCCTATATTTACAGTAATTTACAATACTGAAGATAAGACATAGTCAGCGATCATCGTAAAACGCTTACATTGTATGCATAATAAAGATAGCATGTTCGATCGTAGTCTGAGACAGATTGCGATGTTCTTATGGCATTATTACACTATAATTTGCATATCAAGATTTTGGAGGGGGAAATGGCCTGTGTAATGACTACAATTAGTGCATGGTTACCCCATCAGCGATGGACTTACTTAGAGTTGTAAAGGTAACTTACAGGACAGAGTGGGCATAAAGCTGTCAGACCTGAGAGAGAGAGAGAGAGAGAGAGAGAGAGAGAGAGAGAGAGAGAGAGAGAGAGAGAGAGGATAAAGCTCTCTGACGAGAGAGAGAGAGAGAGAGAGAGAGAGAGAGAGAGAGAGAGAGATTACCTGAGGGTTGGGTAGGGAGACCCGCCGTTTCCCGCCATGCTTTTTAAGCATTTTAAGCAGTGCCATTTCGGCAGAATCATCGTCATGGAACTGTTCTACTTCGCTCTCGTCCGGGATGGCTTGTAATGACCTCCTCCGAGGTCGGCCCTCCATCGGCACTTGTAGGTAACTCATAGTGTATCAAATTCCTCTGATATCAAGTCGATTTTTTCCACTTAATTCATATGACGTAAAAACACGAAAATATATATAATCCTTATTTCAGGTAAATGACACTCAAGCTCCTCTCACAACAACGACATCTAAGGTTTCCATAAAGATAATGCAATTCTCGGCTTTGAAGAAACCTTTTATGATGCCATAAATTGAATTTGAAGAACGTCGCATAGAGTCAATTCAACACATCTATAATCTGACTTACGCCGTTTATCTTGCTTTCGTCGTGTATACTTATAGAGAGGGGTTAAGATATGATATATTTATTCCCGGCTATATTGTACACTAGATAAATACATCTACAGAGAGTACATCATCATCACCACAGAGTATAGCAAGACACTGATGTTATCTTCTCGTATGATCTTACAAGTACGGAAGAGTCCATAGCGAGTTGTCTAATCTAATTCGCTATTCATCAGCGGTAAATTAGCGGCACAAAAAGCTCTGTTATTTATACCAGACAGAAAAATAAATGCACCACCACAAATAGCTGTAACTCCGAGATTTACGACACTATGTCTGTTTTAAATCCAAAATATTTTCAACACCAGATGTCTGAAATCTATCACTTCGAATTTAAAATATGAAATACGTTGTACGCATGCTCAATCGTCTGTGTTCAACGCATACAAATGATACTGACAACGTCTTTTGTGTATAGATCTACATTAATTCCTAAATGGTGCGCATGAATAGAATAGAATACATGTATATACACCAAAGCATTTAGGACACAACGCCATCGTTTTTCGTCGATTAAAAATAATTACACAGTCAGACGAACCCCTCTACTGAGCAGCTCTTTTACTCTATATCAAATGATCTTTTAAATTTATATACTTTTAGATTCCAATTAAATAACAATCGAACGGATATTGCGTGAAATGTCATACAAAAAATCCGTTTGACTTAGCTAAGGATTAGGCGTATTAATTTTGTACATAGTTTTGTCCAAAGGAATTAAGAAAATACACCACGGACTAAATGATTAATTACATTGTGTTGTGGGTCATGTGTTATATTTGTTTTACTTTGTGTGTAGGTATACATGTACTTAGTCATGTTGTATTATGATTTCATAATCATTCTTTCTAGATTTTACTATGTCATGTTTATTTCATTAGAGAATATTCCAGTATGTTCTTTGTTACATCATTATCATCACATGACTGTGATTTCTAGAATTTACTCTATTGTTGATCATTTGTAATGAGTCATTGTTCTAGAAGCTTCTGGTTAATTCATTGGTATTAAGTATAAATACCTCTGAGGAACTGTGTTGAGGGGACATTCGTACACATTCGTAGACACGATTCATTCATCTATTCTGATATACTGGGACACTTTATTTGTTGAGACTTTAATCCATTTAACAACGTTTGGACACTGATCTTTCGAGAACGTTTGTGATTACCGGAAACCATACATTCGATAGACTTTGTGGACCGTAACGGACACTTTGATCCGGACATTGTATTGTAAGTTGTAATCATTGAAATATATATATTTTGTACATAATTAAACTTGTAAATTTATATTCTGTCTTTGTCTGATTTTTGCTGGCGTTTTGGGGTATTCTGACCCATAACAGAATTTGGGGCTCGTCCGGGATCGTAATCTCTGCATATTTGCATTTTTTTTACGTAAAAGTTCGTTTTTTTTTAAAAAAGGGAAAAATTTTTTTTGTTGTAAAACTTTTGCCAGCAGAAATCAATCATGGTATTTTCGGTCACTGAATTTTTGAAATCGCCGACTGTAGATGAGTTCGAATCATTGAAAAAAGATGATTTGATTGGTTTAGGTCTTCACTTGAAGTTAGATGTAAAATCTTCTATGAGAAAACAAGAAATTAGAAATATTGTGGCTAAAAAGCTTTTAGCTGAGGAAATCTTTTCGTCATACGATTTTCCTGTTGAACCTGTTTCAAGCGAAACCAAAATGTCAAAATTTGAGTTTGAATTAGAGAAAATGAAAATACAATTACAATTTGAAAAAGAAGAAAAAGAACGACAATTTCAATTTAAAAAAAGAAGAAAAAGAAAGACAATTTCAAATTGAAAGAGAAGAAAAAGAAAGACAATTTGAAAAAGAAGAAAAAGAAAGACAATTAGAAAGAGAGAAACAGGAACGTATGCACGAGAGAGAACTCCAGTTTGAGTTAGAAAAGTTAAAGTTAGAGAAAAGCGTTAAGGAAAATCCTGTTCCTTCGCCTGTCAAGTCTGAATTCGATGCTGCCAAAAACATCAGATTAGTACCAAAATTTCAAGAAAAGTCCGTGGACAAATATTTTCCACATTTTGAGAAAATCGCGGCCAATCTGAAGTGGCCACGTGATTTTTGGCCAACTTTGTTACAAAGCGTACTTATTGGCAAAGCGGCTGAAGTGTACTCGGCGCTCAGTATTGCTGAGAGTTCAGACTATGACAAGGTCAAGGACACGATTTTGAGAGCATATCAGTTAGTACCTGAGGCGTACAGACAAAAGTTTAGAAAGTACAAAAAATTTGAAAATCAAACATATGTTGAATTTGCTCGAGAAAAAGAAGATTTATTTGATCAGTGGTTTCGATCTAAGAAAATTCCCAATTCATTTGACAATTTGCGTCAGATCATTCTGATAGAAGAGTTCAAAGAGTGTGTACATCAAGATTTAAGAACTCATTTGGAAGACAAAAATGTTAAAACTCTTGAAGAAGCCGCTGTTTTGTCTGATACGTATGCTCTCACTCATAAGAAAAATTTTGTGTCAAAAACTCAATCTAGCGATAGCGCAAAAACTTCAGATTTTCCAAAGAAAAATTTACAAGAGTCTCAGTCGTCCATTAGTTCCCAGTCACCATCTCAAGGTGGTTCTACGTCCGGACCTAGGTCCGAGCGTTCTGAGGCATCCCCAGGGGTGGGGTCGCTTCCTACATGCAATTATTGTAAGAAAAAAGGTCATGTTATTGGTGAGTGTTTGAAGCTTAAGAAGAAAAAAGAACTTAAGTCACAGGCCTGTGCGTCTGTTAGAAATGATAGGAAAGCCTTAGATTCGATTTGTTCTGACACTCCTGAGATTCAGGGTTGTAAGTCCAGTTCTGATGATTTTGTGGAGGATCATTATAAGCCCTTTTTGTCACAGGGATTTGTTTCACTCAGTGATTCTAGCGAAGCGTTGCCTGTTCAGATTTTGAGAGATACTGGTGCTGCCCAGACTTTATTGTTAGAGGGTTCATTGCCTTTGTCTGAGCACACTTTTACTGGTAGGTCAGTTTTATTACAGGGTGTGGAGCTAGGCGTCATTGATGTTCCCCTTCATAAAATTTATTTGAAGTCAGACTTAATTACTGGACCTGTTATCGTAGGTGTTCGACCTACTCTTCCCGTTCAAGGCGTTTCCTTGTTGCTTGGCAACGATTTAGCTGGCGGCAAAGTGGTAGCCGATCCGATTGTTTGTGAGAAAATCACGTCCGATGTCGTGTCCGATGATGAAGACGACGACTTGTACCCAGCCTGCGCTGTTACCAGGGCGATGGCCAGGAACAGACTGAAAGAGGCTGAGAGTACTTCTGCACTTAACGAGGATCATCCCTCCAAAAATGTAGACCTTTCTGACACATTCATGTCTACTATTGATGACAGCGTACCTGAGACGTCAATACCACGTCATGTTGACAAGTCTCCCACAGTACCTGGTGATGATTCCCATCCGCCATTAGACAGAGATACAGATGCCTTAAGCCGTGAGCAGCTCCTCTCCGAGCAAACTAAAGATCCGGAGATCATCCGACTAAGCAAGAGGGCCCTTCCCCGAGAAGAAGCGGACAAAGTCGGAGAGTGCTTCTACATACAAGATGGCATCCTCATGCGGAAATGGAGACCACCCGATGCACCCCGTAATGACGTGTGGCGGGTCGTTCACCAGATAGTGGTTCCAGTAGCGTATCGCGGGGACATCATGAGTTTAGCTCACGACACACCTATGGCAGGTCATTTAGGTGTCAATAAGACTTATAATAGGATTTTAAGTCACTTTTACTGGCCTAAGTTGAGAAAAGATGTGTCTGAGTTTTGTAAGTCTTGTCATAGTTGTCAGATGGTAGGTAAACCCAATCAAGTTATACCACCTGCTCCCCTCCAACCAATTCCAGCCTTTGAGGAACCTTTTAGTAGGGTGTTAGTTGATTGTGTAGGTCCTTTGCCTAGGACTAGGTCAGGTAATCAGTACTTACTGACAATTATGTGTACTTCGACTAGGTTTCCTGAAGCCATACCTCTTAGGAATATTAAGGCAAAGACCATAGTTAAGGCCCTTACAAAGTTTTTCAGTTTCGTAGGTGCTCCCAAGGCTATTCAGTCAGATCAGGGTTCGAATTTTATGTCAGGATTGTTTCAACAGGTTATGCATGAGCTAGGTATCAGGCAGTATAAGTCTTCTGCGTACCATCCTGAGTCCCAGGGGGCACTTGAACGCTTTCATCAAACCCTTAAAACTATGATGAAAACATATTGTCACCAGTATGGAAAAGACTGGGATGAAGGGGTTCACCTCGTGTTGTTTGCGGCACGAGAAGCGGTTCAGGAGTCCCTGGGGTTCAGTCCCTTTGAGCTAGTTTTTGGGCATACAGTCAGGGGGCCATTGAAGTTATTGAAGGAAAAATGGTTGACTGAGACTAGCGATTTGAATCTCTTAGACTACGTGTCTAATTTCAAAGAGAAATTATATCATGCTTGCAAGTTGGCTCAAGAAAATCTCAAAACATCTCAAATGAAAATGAAAACATGGTATGACAAAGATGCTAGAAACAGAGTTTTTAAACCAGGCGATAAAGTTCTTGTATTTTTGCCTATCCCTGGTCATCCTTTGCAAGCTAGATATTTCGGTCCTTATGAGATTGAGAGTAAAATTAGTGATGTTAACTATGTGGTTAAGACACCAGGTCGGCGAAAAGAAAAAAGAGTGTGTCATGTTAACATGTTGAAAGAGTATTTTGATAGAAGTGACCGAAATTTTGTAAAACAAGTTTCCACTTTGGCCAATGTAAATACATTAGAAAATTGTGTTGAACCTGAATGTAATGAAGAGACTGTCGAAAAAGACTTCGCTCAAAGTGTCCGTTTGAAGAATTCTGAAATTCTGACAAATCCGGAAGTGAAACTCGGACATCTGACTGTGCATCAAAAAGAGGAAGTGCATCAATTAATGCGGGAATATACGACCATCTTTCCGGACGTTCCAAAAAAGACGAATGCATCTCATCATGACGTCATTGTGGGTGATGCGTCACCAATCAAACAGCATCCCTATCGGTTAAACCCGATAAAGCTTCAATACATGCGGAAAGAAATTCAATACATGCTTGAAAATGACATTATTGAACCCAGCAATAGTGATTGGAGTTCCCCATGTATTCTGGTTCCGAAGCCAGACGGAACTTACCGATTGTGTACGGACTTTAGAAAAGTCAATTCAGTCACCAAAACTGACTCTTATCCGATCCCACGAATCGATGACTGTATCGATAAAATTGGCAGTGCAAAATTTGTCAGTAAATTTGACTTGCTTAAAGGCTATTGGCAGGTCCCGCTTACCGAGAGAGCCAGAGAAATATCGGCATTTGCGACTCCAGATGGGCTATACCAATATAAAGTAATGCCCTTTGGTATGAAAAACGCACCAGCCACATTCCAGAGGATGATTCATTCGCTCCTAAATCATCTCAAAGGATGCGAGGCGTACATCGATGACGTCATCATCTACAGCGACACCTGGAATGACCATCTCCGAATCATGCGTACCTTCTTCGACATACTGGCGAAAGCAAACCTCACAGTGAACCTTGCGAAAAGTGAATTTTGTCATGCGACTGTAGAATATTTGGGTCACAAAGTAGGTCAAGGTTTTGTTACTCCTATCATGGCCAAGGTGGAAGCTATTTCAAAGTTCCCGATTCCTACCAATAAGAAAGAGATAATGAGATTCTTGGGAATGGCAGGATTTTACAGAAAATTTTGTCCAAATTTCTCGTCAGTTGTTGGTCCACTTACCAATTTGTTACAAAAGAGAGTGAATTTTGCATGGACCAATGACTGTGACGAATCTTTTAAGAAAATCAAATGTGTTCTTATGAATAGTCCTGTCCTGTCAGCTCCAAATTTTGATAAGCAATTTAAGCTTACTGTTGATGCTAGTGACGTAGGAATCGGGGCGGCTTTGTTTCAAGAAAATGATGATGGTGTAGATAGAGTTGTTTGTTATTTTTCAAAGAAATTGACAAAATGTCAAAAGAATTACTCTACTATTGAAAAAGAGTGTCTTGCATTATTGTTAGCTTTACAACATTTTGATGTTTATTTGAATGTTACTTTACATCCCATTCTTGTATATACTGACCACAACCCTCTCACATTTTTGCACAAAATGTCAAACAAGAATCAAAGACTTACAAGGTGGAGTTTATTGTTGCAAGAGTACAATATCATTATTAACCATATCAAGGGCAAAGACAATGTGATTGCAGATGCACTATCGAGAGTTTCATGAGTGATTTTTGCAGAATTTACCACCTAATTTTTTATTGACATTCAAACTTTTTTTAAGGGGGGAGGTGTTGTGGGTCATGTGTTATATTTGTTTTACTTTGTGTGTAGGTATACATGTACTTAGTCATGTTGTATTATGATTTCATAATAATTCTTTCTAGATTTTACTATGTCATGTTTATTTCATTAGAGAATATTCCAGTATGTTCTTTGTTACATCATTATCATCACATGACTGTGATTTCTAGAATTTACTCTATTGTTGATCATTTGTAATGAGTCATTGTTCTAGAAGCTTCTGGTTAATTCATTGGTATTAAGTATAAATACCTCTGAGGAACTGTGTTGAGGGGACATTCGTACACATTCGTAGACACGATTCATTCATCTATTCTGATATACTGGGACACTTTATTTGTTGAGACTTTAATCCATTTAACAACGTTTGGACACTGATCTTTCGAGAACGTTTGTGATTACCGGAAACCATACATTCGATAGACTTTGTGGACCGTAACGGACACTTTGATCCGGACATTGTATTGTAAGTTGTAATCATTTGAAATATATATATTTTGTACATAATTAAACTTGTAAATTTATATTCTGTCTTTGTCTGATTTTTGCTGGCGTTTTGGGGTATTCTGACCCATAACAATTGTAAATAACGTTCAAATTAACGGACTTCAGTTGTTGCTTTATGGGATACTGACTTTTCAGAAATGTCACAAGTCGTGTTTTTGAAATTTCGATTATAGAGAACGGGCGACATCTCGGATTTGAGCGAAATTTTGGCATTGCTTTTGTCTTTTTTAAAACATTCAAAATGTACATGTAGTTGAAAATTATTTGCAGATGTCTTGCACGTAGAGAATAAGCTGCAAGATATGAGATATCCTGTTGTTCAAACGGAAACGGAAAATCAAACTGTAATCGCTGAACCGTCTCGTATACAGACGCTGTTTTTCAAACTAAAAAATTCTAATTATACAGGCACGGCCTTGAATCAAAATGTAAAATATCACTATACATGTACTTCGGCTGCACATAATCGGGCATTTCCGGTAGGCTTACGACAGGACATCCGAAAAGAAGCGATTACGAGAACATGTTTATAATACTCTGGATTGCCAAATATAATAAGGACATAGATTTTTCTGGATGATTAGATGGCTCTCAACCCAGTTTCATTCTTGGGTAAAGGACCCGATCATACATACAGCGTGTCCTTCGTTTCAAAATGAATATATACTGAATCTTTGCCTAGGTGGACTTCAAAGAAGCATAATAGGCTTTCATCCGCCAAGAAAAGGTATTATTGGAATTCTATCTACTCAAGGCCTTTCCATTTGTCCTTTGACGAACATTGACCAAACCATGGGGAACCGGCAATTAAATACATAATATATAAGAAGGCTTACTATGTACAACAAATGATTTTCATTACAAAATAACTTATCAAAAGGGGAATCATACGGGTTGCCCTCTAATAAGCTATCTCGCTGCATAATATCTCTTCTATGATAAATGAAGTACCTATACATGTATGTAAGAGTAGTTTATACAGGCATGCGCGGATCTAGAAATAAATTCAAGGGAGAGATATTTCGTCGAGCTAATATTGTCTAAGTCGGGGTTGGGGTGGATTGGGCCGGTATTCAAGCCTAAGACTGAATAAATTAAGTGCAAACAAACTATAGATACGCAAAAATTTGTAAATAAATTAGCAACCCCCCCCCCCCGACAAATTTCACCATGTAACCATCCTGATAATATCACTCCATCTGGATCTGACAATGGATAATAGATATATCTTACGTACATTTAATGCCCCCCTAATCAAAATTTTGGCTTCTGGCAAAACAAGTCTGACGCAACACTTCATTTTCCCGAGTAAATGGTGTTACATGCATATAGTGATAGAAAACATCTTTATTTTTTTTATACATGTAGTATATGTACGGTATGCATAAACCAATGTCTGACACTGAGTTCGAAGGCCCAGCAGCGCAAACGAGGTTGAAGCGCGGAGTCGAGAAGTTATCATGTCAAAGGGGAATATGAAAAAAAGGAGTAATTTTCCATTACAAGTGATCTCTAACATAAAACAGTTATAATGACATGCAATATTGGTATATGGTTACGTCAAATACTAATAATTTGATGACGTCACATATTGCCTACGTCAGATGCTTTAAAAACGGGAAGTAACTCTGCATGGCTATCGAAAATACGAAATTTCCCGGAAGGATTCAATTCCTTGCTGATATAACTGCATGGAAATTTTTACCAAAGCATCTTCTTGTAAACTCTATATTACAATGGTGTACAAGATCTTGTGTACTTGCAATCGAAATTTACTTTCGACAATATCACTAGATCAGTCGAGAAAGCATTTTATTTAACTTGATTTAAAGCTATGATTTATGATGGTCTACCCTAAATATGGAGGATTAATGATATTTGACGAATAGTTTGTCGTTTGAATTGACTTGACAACTTTCAATATCGCATTACATCAGACAATGGCGTCTCCGTGTTAAGACAATGACATGGATTGGCAAGAGAAAATCCAATTGACCCGGGAACGCGAGAAGTAATTGAGGGAATTGGTCTTTTCGCTTCAGAGCCTGTTCTGATAAATAGTGTAAAAGTTTCCAAGCCTCGACGTCAACGTCTGCTAGTGAACTTGTCGTCTGGCCGCGGGGAGATTCCAGATGCCGCGCAAAATGAGATTTTCGGATTCGGCGACGTTGATTGGTTGATTGACACGTTACCGTATAAGCTCTCTGTTTCAGATGTCGGCTTAAAGTGTTAAGGTACTTAACTGTCGTAATACGACCTCACAAGGGGGTGGTGGACTGTCCACATTGTCCACGTTATCATTATGAAACAATAAATTGTAAATCGAACACTCCCAAAAATTGTTAACAGCTTCGTTCAATATGATACAAATCGAACATTAATATCAAAAACTTTATAAACAATATTTTCCTCGTCATCGATCTTTTGCATTCAAAACTTATTTAAAGCAGATGCATGTTTATATCAAAGATCTTGGTGTTTCAATGAATCTTTGCAAGACATGGTTCTGATTCGCTTACTCCATTTTTGAGTATAACCGACAAATGTAAAAGTAATGGCTTGCGAAGATGGTAAAACCCCAAAGGACGAATAATTCAACAATAAAATATTTTGCAAAGCACTGAGTATTTCAGAATCATCGATCTTTAAAATTCTATGACAAAATTTTCATATATTGAAACCGATCAATTCTTGCCATTTTATCACGATACATGAAATATTTTACACGTATTTTTGTTCACGTTCAATCAATACAAGATCAGCCATTAATTAACATGACAAGAGTAAGTCGCAACACAAGG
This sequence comes from Pinctada fucata, assembly GCA_028142955.1. NCBI lineage: Eukaryota > Metazoa > Mollusca > Bivalvia > Pterioida > Pteriidae > Pinctada > Pinctada fucata. Next base: position 8,788,041 of record AP027114.1, on the reverse strand, counting down.
AGAATGACACAAGCTGTTACGTGCAACATACTGTTTTAAATGAAGAAGATAAAAATCGTCAACCAAAATTACGATCGGGACATTAACCTATTTTTACGGAAGAAGCCTTGTCAAAATAGGTCAACTTAACGTAATTCTATTGCTTTAGATTGTCGTCAAAATCTTACAGATGACTTACAAATTCTAAATTTTAACTTCGGTTGCAAAATTCCCTAAATGGAAAGAAACGGATACCGTAACAAAGAGGAAAAGAAAAAGGCATTCAGGGACATTTGAGCTTCAGAGTTTATATTTAGTCACGAAGCAAATAAAAGGCATGGCATTGTGTCCTAAAAACTACGGTATATATAGAAGACTTTACTACGTATTAAATACTCACCAAATTTCTAACATGTCAATTTATCGATATCAATTAATTTACAATAACGGAATATTATCCAAACATACAGATATACGTAGGCTGCAAACGTATTCATTCGAACACTCGTGAGCATGCAGGTGGTCTCTTGTACTTTCGCTTTCGAGCAATTATATCCGGTGTATAAACATTGAATAATTGCAAAACACTGAATATCGGATCCTGTGATCTCAGATGAATTCGGAAGAATCAAACTCTGGTTTCCATAAATCTTAATTCCAACGTTAATGTTAACACAAACACTGTAAATGAACAGAAACGCTAAAAGGTCGGATTACTCCGACACTAATCGAGTTAAAACCCTGTACAAGCGTCCCGTTGACACTGACAATAGAATTCGATCACGATCAATCAAGTGACAAAATGCACCTCCGTTCTCAGTCACGAGTCTTTTCTATCTACATTTTATGTCTATAATGCATGAGCGAAAACGAGAGAAAACGGATAATAGAAAGGTCATAATAAGGCGCGGATTTAGCTACAATGTAGGTGAACAAAAATTCTCCTTCATATACGTTTATAGTAGACTAAAGTAGTTCAAAGTCTACAATATGCTAGCTTCAGCATGCTCAGTATGAGAAATGTTGAAATTTGATTATTTCAGCTGCAACTTCCATATAGGAATGTCAAAGTAAACATGGAGCTTATATATAAGTCCAACCCCCCTCTCTCTTTGGTTTATTTCCTGCTTTCTACACTGAGAGTTAACATGTACATAACTGCAGGTTTATAGAGGATTAACATGGCGTAGTCTGTATATAATGAGCTTTGGTATATTTTGAAGGTACTGACCGTTCATTATACACGTTAAATAAGATCAAAGGTGGATGACCAAATAAAGGCGATCAAAGAATGAACTTTTTTTACTTGTAAAACGTATAGAACATTTTTTTTCTAAACGAACTTGTAAGAATTCAAATATATCATGATTCCCCCATTGCTCAATATATGACCCCCCTCCCCCCCCCCCCCCCCCCATAGCAGAGGTGGACCATTTTTGTCCACAATTCATATCAAGATGTGACCCCCCTCCCCCACACACACTTTTATGAAAGCAAGTGAAATTCAACCAGGTTCACGTCTGTTTGTTCGTCTCCAAGAAAAAAAAAAAAAACCCATGGGCATAACTTTTGAATGATAAGTGAATACTGATAGGGCAAGCATTCATTGTTAAAAGATCTTATATCCTCGATACCATATCTTTACCAATAACTTTAGAAACCCTTGATTTTGACATTCATGTATATACATCTGTGACATTTGAATGGCCCACAATACTTTTAAGCTCTCTGTTTCATTTAGAAATTAGCATTAATATTGTACAGTGCGAGGGCTGGTTGATATGTTGTGAGCCTCGTATTGAAGAATTTGAATTTTTCAATAAAACCCCTTATTTTGATTGGCCAGAAAGCCATCCATTGCAAGTATGACGTCATCATCGGACTGAAAGAGGGTGCCAGAAATAGCTGCTTTCAGTTTGAGGAATAGATGAAAGTCTGATGGAGCAAGATCAAGTGAGTAAGCGGATGCTCAATCAAATTGACCCTTCCGATCACGGGAAAATAATGCAAAATTTCGTGACGTCACAATGCTTTTACCTCGGACAAACAAGCTTCGAACCTCGGTCAAACATCGAAATTGCATTGTGACGTCATGGAATTTCTCAAAATTTTCCCACGTTCGGAAGGGTCAATTAAAACTACAATCATGAAAATCAGCCATGGCAGTGACAGGCTTGTGAACAGGATCATTGTCATGATGGAACAACACACCTATACAAATGTTATTCGTGAGCTTTCCGCGGCGCTTTTGTTTATTATAATGTTTTCCCGTATCTGTGTCAAAAGTGAAGCATAGTACATGTATGTGCCAATGCATTGATTGTTTGTCCTTTTTGAAGATAATCTATCAACAGAATACCTTCTGCATCCCAGAAAACCGAGGCTCACAACATATCAATCAGCCCTCGTATCTACAAATGTACATGTATAATGATAAATTCATATTTTAATATTGATATATATGTATGTTGCAAGAAATGCACAGGTTCGTGTTCACTGTTCACCAATACATGTACACCAGCTTGCGAATACAAATAACTTTTTGTTATAGCAATGTATTAACTAAAATTATTTTCCCCATATATACAATTAATTATATTCAACTTTGATTTGGAGCGTTGTGACGAAACAATAGGTAAAGTTCTAGAATTTGATAAGAGTTTGCTCTCTTGGTATGAATAAAGTAAGGACGAATTGTAAGACAGAGTTTCGGAGATGTGAATATCATAGAAAAAAAAAGAAGTAATCAATACATAATACATAATAAGTTTTTAATTTTTCAAAATATTTGGATAATCTGAATCGATTCAGATTATCCAAATATTTTGAAAAATTAAAAACTTATTATGTATTATGTATTGATTACTTCTTTTTTTTTCTATGATATTCACATCTCCGACACTCTGTCTTACAATTCGTCCTTACTTTATTCATACCAAGAGAGCAAACTCTTATCAAATTCTAGAACTATAGTCAAGTGAGACAACGGAGCAGAAGTTTATAGTTGCTCATCTACACACTTCAAAATGGCTCGTTACCCCAATACAAGTACGTCAGCATGCAAGCAGAATGGTCTTATCTGCCCCCCCCCCCCCACCCCAAACCCACGCCGCTTTGATTACAATGCTGCATTTTTCCCAAATGATATACATTAACCTCATTCAAAAGGTAAAAATTACCAATCTACGCACTTCTAAATCTCTTCGCGCAAATCACAAATTCTTTTTCTAGATGGATTAGTGTAAAGTCTTCTTTAATTTCCGAGGCCTGCTTAACCAACCTTACCTTCACTCTCACTTATAAATACAAGCAGAGTGGTCTTACCAGTCCCCACCCCAACTCAAATACCACCTCATTAGAATATTAGTACTTTATCAAAAGTTTTTGACCCCTTTGTGCATCGAATATAGTTTATTATTTGATACATACAATAGAACTAGTTTCAGAAAATCATTGGTTCTTCTGTTGAAGTTGTATACCCCAACCGACCCCTGGATCATCACCTGGAATTGACTACAAATATAGCAAGACCTATCTCTCTTGCTGGCCCAACCATGTACATTGTAATGCCAATTTTACATGACGTATTCCCTACCTTTGGGGTTGGGAGAGAACCACGCCTTCCTCTCTGCTTCATGATCATTTTCTGCACGGCTATTTCACTCGTATCAACGTCCTTGAAATGCGTGACCTCGTCCCCGTCAGGAATGACCTGCAGTGAACTCCTGCGACCCCTTGACCTCGGGTCAAATCCTAGAAACTTCTTACTCATGATGAAGATATAGGTAATATAACTTCCACGTGTAAAATGCACACACTATGTCCTATTGAATACACTATTTGCAAAAAAATATATTCCTTATATCGATTCGAATCCTGAGCTGCGTCTTTTAATGGAATCACAGAACCTTGTAAATCAGTCAACCGTGACCGTTCACAGGTAATTTTACGTATTACTTGTATAAAGAAAATAGAATTCTTCTAATTGCACACAAAATCACATGTAAAATGTGTTCTTGGCACCTGTTTGTTCAGTCTCTATGTATATATGAAATTTTCAGTGCAGAATCTACAAGACGTAATTCGATCTTACACGTTTAAGATAGCTCGACGGAAACTATGCATGATTTTGATCACACAGCTTGCGTGGCCCGCATAATTGTTAAACATGTGCAATCTCCAAAAATAATGCTTATGTCACCATTTTCATTAATTCCCATTTAATGTCATTCTTGATTCTGGAGCACAATCGGGAACTTACCATTCTTTTCCCGACCTCCCATTAATTGATTTTTGCTTTACGGCGATGCTCAGTAGTTCTATGGACGTAAAAACACCTGTAAATCTCCGAGTCCCGGAATGCGGACCGTTCCAAAGGATACTCGTTTAATCAGCTTTTAACAATCTAACAATATAGATCAATCGTTATAGTACAGTCCTCCAATATTCCTGTTTCCACCATACTTGACGTTCAATAAATAAATAATAAATCTTTGTACATGCACTTCGTTTAAACGTCCTTGGTGGAGGTATATGATCTTAAAGTACGGATAGTTTACTTACATGACGATCATAGATACAAGATACTGGTATATTATAACAATGATCTTTGTCCAGTTCGGTATCAGAAACTTTACAGTAGAACTCACATCTGTTTACCTTTGATATGACTATCCACACTTATCTAGGGTTCAATTTGAAGTTATGATCTATATGTTTAATCCATAACAACGAGGCCACTTACCGAAAAAAATTGAGGTAAATCGCAGATCACAGATCTATGTGTTAAACGATTCAACTGCACTTAAATTTCACTCAATTTCAAAGCGAAATTTCGAAATTATGCAATCAATGTATAGTACGTAGTCGTCCATGCATGGTTTAAAGTGTTCAATCTTTATTGTATTTCACCCAATATTCCCTTTTTTCAAAAGATTCGCTTAAATTACACAAAATGCAAATACTTGAACGTGCCTCCAATAAACGGCTACTGCCAAATACGATGTAAACACTGGCAACCGCGCGAAAAAGAACGTGTCCTTCGAAATATATAAAAGTAGGATCAAGTGCCCCACTTCAAATTCGGAAATAAAAGTCCGCTTTCTTTCTCCTGTTTGAATATATTATGCTGTAATCAGCATGTTGGGTATCGAACGTTCGGTATACAAACATTTTTCGATGACATATTTATTCATAATATGATTTTATTGTTGTAATTCCCCTATGCGCCAATGCAAATACAATACCTGTAATATCGGTCAACATATCTATAATACATTTTAAACCTTGGTATTCATTCCCTCAGTTTGAAAACCTACATTCACAAAGGAATTGAACAAAGTCGGCAACAATTTACTCGTTTGGAAATTTAACTTCGTCTGCGGGCGTCATTTGCGCATTTACATAGATCCAAAGGAACAAAAATTAATATTGACGATCGTTAGATGCGCGTTCGTGCACCAGAGAATGGCGAATTGAATGAGTTTAAAGACATAAAAAAACCCGGTGAGCTGTAATCGAATGTGGTTTTCATGTAAATTAATCGAAAATCGACCTTGATATACCTTAAAACGTTTATCATTACATATGATCACATCTGCATTTTTCAATACAAACAATTTATAAAGCAGTTGCTTCTCGGCGAAACGAGTTCGCTAAAGATTCGTGCGTACTTAAAGCCATTAGGACTTTTTTATATAATGAACGAGAATAAAACTGTATATAACAGATAGATCTTTACATTAAGTCAATTACAAACTGGATCTTTATTTGCGTCAATGTCTTGAATCAATCAGTCATCCTTATTTGTTACTTTAGGTTACGCAACCATTCCCTATCGATAAATTGAAATAACCTATTCCCTGTAAGACATCTTGAAACATTGGAAAGTTCATAAATAAAAGGAAAACGACAAGCTCAATTATAGGAAGGTATAATCTTTTTCAGATCGCTTTTCCAACAATCGCGGATCTAGAGGGGGGGGGGGGGGTGTCAAGGAGCTCAGGACCCTTCGCCCCCATGCAGATTTTCCCGACTTCATGGGTTTTTTTTTTCTAAACCATAGACTTGACCCCTTTGACCCGACGGCTAGGACCCCCCCCCCCTTTTTTTTCTAGATCCGTCTGTGTTCATCCTCCTTTGGAATAATCTGATCAAAAAGTGCTAGTTGTGATAAAGGCACCCCTTACTCACCAATCCTCTGAACAATTTCCAGATCCGCGCATGTATAGAAGGTTAGAACAAACTATTAACTTTATGACAGACAAGTTAATGAGATACTGAATAAACATTACAGAAGATAGGTCACTTCGGGTGAAGGTCAATTCGATACAAGATCAGACTAGTCAGATCGGCTTATCGATAAACTTCAAAAGGAAAATTCGGTCAATAGATGGCTGTAATAGGTTTTATGTTTTGCTCTCGTGGCAACCCCCCCCCCTTTCCTCTTCTGTAAGTGACAATACTTTTCGAATTTTGACATGAGACAGGGAAAAAATCACAGATCAATAAATCATTACCTGTACAGATGTACCCACACTGTACTTCTAATTGATTCTACGATCCCATAATGATGAAGTTTCTGTACGTAAGAGCTGTTACATTGGTTTATTCCTGAGATACAGTCATTCTATTTCACAGATATTCTTCATCATGCGCTGTAGGAAGATAAAATTATTAAGCGTTTTGTCTATTACGAGCACATTTTTATGCCCCCGTAATCGAAGATTCGGGGGCATATAGTTTTTGTCCTGTCCGTTTGTCTGTCTGTTTGTCCGCAAACACTTTAACCTTGATCATAACTTTTGATTTGTAAGGGATGGGGCTTTGATATTTCACATGTGTATTCCTTGTGACAAGACTTTTTCATGGATTGCAAAATTTTTGACCTTGTTACATTGACCTTGGAGTTTGACCTACTTTTGAAAAACTTTGACCATAAATTTTGAATGGTAAGGGATAGGGCTTTGATATTTCAATAGTGTATTCCCTGTCACAAGACCTTTCCATGGATAGCAAAATTTTTTTACATTGTTACATTGACCTTGGAGTTTGATTTACTTTAACCTTGGCCATATCTTTTGAATGGTAAGGGATAGGGCTTTGATATTTTACGTGTGTTTTCCTTGTTACAAGACAATTTCATGGATACCAAAACATTTTACCTCGTGACCTTGGCCTTGGAGTTTGACGTACTTTTAAAACACTTTAACCTTGGCCATATCTTTTTAATGGTAAGGGATAGGGCTTTGATATTTTACGCCCGTTTTCCTTGTTACAATACAATTTCATGGATACCAAAATATTTGACATTGTGACCTTGACATTGGAGTTTGACAATTTTACAACTCGTACTGACAAAGATGCAGACGGGGGCATTCGTGTTTCACAAACACGTGTTTTTTATTTTTTCAGTTCTTGGAAAACAATGTCTCTCGTTCTCTTCATTTCTATCTTCCATTAAAAGTTTAATTTCTCCCCCTTATAATTTCCACAAAAATGTATAATTTTAAAATAAGACAAAGAACCATAACCCTTGCAAAAGAAGGTCAGTAGTGTTATAAAACTTTTCTATACATGTAGGTTCATATATGCTTAAGTGAACATAATTCAAAGAAATTTGAGAGTTATCGGATAAAAAGAAATTTTAGATGTCGTTTAGAATGACCAGATGAAGTCTTAAAAGATTATGAACATTGAAAAAGTTTGTGGTAACTGGAGAACGAATTTTAAGAAATCCTATAAATCTTGTAGATTTTTAAGTTATTATATAACTTGAATAATCTGATGGAAGGAGTCAGACGGACGGACACTCACTCAGATCCATCAATTTGCTAGCTTTGCTTCAAAGTTTTAAAAGTGTATATTAAATTATCAATTGTCCTCAATGGTCAACAAAAATAGATTGTTTGTAGATAATGTCAGCACTGGATTCTGTAAGTTATGCATTCCAGTGTGAAATGTTCGCTTTCCAAAAGTACTTTACCTCGTTAGAAATGAAAGGCTTTTGTCGAAATCAGAATATAATAATGAAATGTGTAAACGAACATTTCTATAGAGAACCTAGAGGCCTTAATTGAGCTGATATCGCTGTACTGTTAAAATGGTAGAGAATTTCTGGAACAAAACCTACAATGTACACCTATTGCAAGGACTGTGGAGATTCTTACATTGATTCGTTTTATCTCCCATGTAACTTTTTTTCTGAATTTCGAATTCTGAGATGATTATACATTTAACTTCTTTTAGTTGCTTCCCAAATACATATTTGCCAAAATATTTCCTTTTTCATGCATGTATATATACTTTTGTAATAATGTCTTGAGCATGTTTTACCTTAAGGCTCCATACAAACTATTAATACTATTAATTCTATGAAAGATGGATCCAAGTATTTCTAAGCTTCCATTGATTTCGCCTAATGACTTTCAGTGATTTGTATGCGCACTGTAACATCAGGGAGCGGGAAAGTACATTGATTGTAGATAAAGCGAGGAAATTAGCTCCAAAGGTTCCTGTAATTTGATTCATTTTTACAAAAAGAATAATTGTCAATCAATAGAAAGAAGGGAAAAAAGCACTCAAAACAAACTAAAACAATTAAACGGCTTTCTTATCCATTGGTGATAGAACTCTTTTTAAGATACAAACTTCCCGGTCGAGCTCCCGACCACATTTACCTTCAAGGATGTTAGAGTTGTCCCTCTTGCATCAAGTCGGATTGATTTAAAGCAAACCTGAGGCAAACGAATTAGAGAGAAACTTGAACCTAAGTTTTTAATGAATTTCGCCACAGGGATACGTATAAAAGATCAGAAGTCAGGAATCAAAATATCAAAGATACATAAAATGTCTCACCCTAAGGCAGAATGTAGCACAATAAGGGATCGATTCCAGAAATCGGCCAAGTGGGTCATATTCAGTTCATGGAATGGCAGATGAAAAGATTATTCGAGGACAATCCACGGTCTAATAATTGTGTGGATCAGTTGACAGAATAAGAAAATATCGATAGATCGTATAGTATATAGCTCATTGTCTTGATTAAAGCCTTTAAGTGAGTAAGAAAAAACGTGCGATTTGAACTTTTAAAAACTTCAAATGAAAAACAGATCAGACGGACGGACAGACAGACAGACAGACAGACAGAAAGACGGACAGAGATACGGACGTACAGACTAATGGACAGACAGACGATGAACTCGAGGGAGATGACTGTTAGTTTATAGTTCTTAAACTTTATCCACACTAAACTGGTAATAAATGTAATGTTCAAATTGTGTATTGTTCATGTATGCATGTATTCAAAATCAACCCTGGTGCTCATTAAAAGATGCAGTTCGTACTTACTGTTCTCTTGAGAATAAGAAATTCAATCTTTCCATAGCACTTACCTGTAAAGAAAAGAAAAGAATGATCAAGGTTTACAAAAATGTATCTCACAGTAGTTTCAGTAAAATACAAATGTATTGACAAATAGTTTCAATTACCGTCAACAAACAGCAAGTGTGAACGGTAAAAGTCGGAAATTTGTTGCCGCGGTGTTAATTTCGTTGGTAAATTGCTTTAAGTTTTAACCTTCGATAATTTGATCAACAGACAGACAGAATAGTGCGTTCCCACAAAGCCATATTTCCTCAAAATTTGCTAGAGTTATCTCCCTCCTTGGATTATAACTCTCGGACTTTATACATCTCTGCTATGTTAAATACATGTAGCTCCTACTTTAACAAATTTTCTGACGTTTTCACATCGTATACTGTGACATCAATGTCTTAATGAGAATTACAATAGATATTTTCAATAAATAGACAAAAGGTTACAGATATGTTTATGAATTTTTTAATGTCAACGTTTTGATTGCCTAAAATGGATAAAGTCCGAGAGTTGTAATCCAATATGGCAGTTAACTTGGAGGTATGAGAACATCATGAGAACACACTATAGATGGCTAATATTAACTCGCACAATCAAATCAGACGTAATGAAGTCACTATGCATACATTAACTACAACCGTCCACACTAGCTTTCCCCTGATAGTAATAAAAATAAAACACACAGTTATGTTCAGCTTTCTTAACCAAATTTGTTTTAATACCATAAAATTACACAATATTACTACATTGTAATAATTTCATATCATATCTTTTTTTCCAATTTTCATATTTTATTTTAATCTTAGGTGGGAATTAAAGCAGCTGTGATATTCATTAACATTTTCATCTAGATAATGATATCATGAATCCTTTTTTTTTCTCTATTAACTTTGTCTTTTTTTCATTTTTTTTTTCTTTTGTGTGGATTTGTCAAAATATGAAATACATGTTACTATCATCTGTGACGCGTTTCTTTTTGAAAGAGCTATAGTTTCGCAGAAAAGATCGTAATTATACATTTTGTACATTTGTCAAAGTCGATAAAATCTGTGTGGTAAATAAAAAAAAAAACAATTTAAAAAGCATAATAAACATAGTGTAAAGGTAAATAAAACTGTGTCTTCCTTCTGTAGCGTGAGATATGCTCGTTTTTCATCGTGTTGACATCCTGACAATGTTTAAGTATGTGTGTCAAGAATGACGTAATAAAATACAATTTAAAATGCAAAATTTATTCTTCATATGAGAACAGGTACGCACATAAATTAATTTTCACCTTGAATATTCTAAAACAGGTGACTTTTGTTAAAATAGTCTAGAAACACCGTGTAATTAACTGTATGTGTACATATTTTAGCGGATTAATTCAAATTTGAGCGGAGATGCATTTATTCTGAATTCCACATCTGTTATGCAGGTTATAATGGGAAATAGCTTGATTCCGTCGTAATCGTTTTTAAGGTATCCGATGTACATTAGGGCTTTTTTCCATACCTGGTAAGGCACTATTAACTATATATTTTCTGAAAGGTTATAATGCCCACTGCTCACAAATAATAATTTTGGGGTCAGAAAAACAAAGGGGGATAACCGATGAAGCATTTAAATTGTCTATTTTCCCTATATAACATATGCAAAATAAGAAAGTTGTACAAGAGTTTTTCCTCTTTGATTTTTAAGACCTGGGAGTCTTATATCTGTGCTCAGGGCATCATTACCTTTCAGACAATATATAGTTTATAGAACCTTATCAGGCATAAAATTTACCATACTTTACAATGGAGATGATTAAAACGATATGTAAAATGACTCAATTGTACAACGGATACCTTAATTCAGCAAAATAAATAAACGTATAGTAATTAGAAAATTTTACAAGAGACTAACTTTATCAGTTCTGAGGGCCTTTCGTCTTGAAAATTGATATGATACCTCGAGCTCGTAATTGTGAAAGAAAAATTAACCTCATGGTGTACTGAATACTGAATGTTCATATCCATTACATACACGCAGTGAAGTCCTAAACTCATATTTTAAAAAGTAAAATAAAACACCCCTAAAGCATCTTCGCGAGCCAATGGTATAGATCCGCCGTGCTCCTCAAATAAGTATTTGAGGAGCACGGCGGATCTATACCATTGGCTCGCGAAGATGCCCCTAAAGATGCAAAGCAAGTTTTGTCAATAAGTGAAAGAATGCCCATTATGTTTGAATCTATATTGCTAAAATTTATAAGTGAGGTACAATGTGCTTTGTATATTTTATGACTAAACTTATGTTGGTGGTTGTGGATTTGGGTATAAAAGGGATGAGAAATGTACAAATTGTCAAAGGTAACTCGGTCAAGGTCACCTGGTTAAAGGTCATATAACAAGGAATCTACATGTGAAATATCAAAACCCTATTCCATTTAGATGTAGAGATACATGTATAGCCAGAGTTCTTCTTTTAAGAAGGTAAACATTCAAGGTCAGGGTCACTACTTCAAAGGTCATAGTATCAAACAACCTCAAACTCTTTAGTTGAAGAGACATAGCCAAAAAGTTATTTTTCGAAAAAAAAAGTAGGCCAAATTTCAAGTTGAATAGGCCAAATGATACGATATAAATTGAAATGTCTTGTCTTGGGCAGCCTACAAATGTACATGTATAATATGTTTCCACTCATAAAGATCCATAGATTTTGCTTCAACCTGAAACTTTAACCAAAATCTTTTTAAACAAGGTCAAAGTCTAAGGTCAAAGTCACAAGGTCAAACGTTACGGCATAGTTAAGGTCAACCTACGTGTACATGTAATATCATTCCGTTTCTACTGCATAGAGTTCTTTAAATTTTGCTTCAACCAGAAACATTAACCAAAATGTTGAATACGGACAGACGGACGGACGGACGGATGAACATCGTCAATCCATAGACCGGGAATTGCTTTGCAATCCGACCAATCAAATTTATGGGAAAAAAAATATTTTTTCACATCGGCTATTTTAATGTGAACTTGCTTATTCTATACAATACTTTGTTTAATCACAAAATGTGAATACCGCTAAACGATAAGTAATACATGTAGATCAACATGTACTTCCTAATTTTTCTTATGTATGTACATGTACATATGTACTACAAAATCAAGATCTCCAAACCAGGAAATACATTTATATGACTTAAACATAACACTTAAATTTGATTTGTTTCAAGACAGTTGATTCAAACCTCATGTTCTCTTGAAAGGCTGAGACCTTGAACAAATAAGGTTTGAATGAGCTTGATTAATACATGCAGAGTAAACTAATCTAACTTGGTCCTGAGATTGTAATCAAAAGAAGCCAGAGAAATATAAAAGCTATGATTGCAAGGCGGTCACTTATCGGGTCCTATCTGATAGCTTGTCGTCAGAATCTCGGAAAATTCTTAATGACAAAATGTCTTTGACAAAGAAAAAGTCATTGCAAATATAGAGGGATCATTTTCCCACCTCTTCTCCCCCCTCCCATTTCAACTCCCCAACTTCGTTCATCCTCCTTTCACCCCCCCCCCCCTCTCACTCACATGTAAAAATCCCCCTCTCACTCATGTTAAAATCCCCCTCTCACTCACATGTAAAATTCCCCTCTCACTCACATGTAAAAATCCCCCTCTCACTCACATGTAAAAATCCCCCTCTCACTCACATGTAAAACCCCCCCTCTCATTCATGTAAAGAACAAAGGAGGGGATCTCCAACAAGACTTGGTTGCAGCACCCACAGCAAAACACCAAAAGACCCCTACGTGAAACACAAAGCAGACAAGCACAAAAAGGGACAAGAAAGACCAAACACGACAAAAACACCAAACACAAAAGACCACACATAAACATTCAAGTACTAATGGTGAACCAATCCATACTTAGGACGACAATCTGTTAGATTAGTAGCAAACAGTGTGGTTATCCGATTTACGTGTGCTTAACTCTCCCACTTGTCCGGTTACCCAGTGGTCTAGAAGAACACACAGGTCACTTGTCTTGTACACATACATATGTACATGTATACCAACAAGCAAAGTATGAATATATACATGTATACACGACTGGACACGACACAAAATGAGCACTTGAATAACGTCATTACAATTAAGGCCAATCAGAATGAATCTTACAAATAAATTTGAAATGATTCAAATAACACGCTTTGTGATTGGATTGAAGACCTTACTCCGGCCACCAATACGATCCACTCATTTTTGCTCCATGCAGATTTTAGATTTATACGAAGGTGAGCAAGATTACTATTATATAATAATTACGTAAACATGCTTAAAAATGATAATGGCCTACGTTTTGTTGTTGTTGTTCCATGCAAAACGATCCATGATGTTACATCGGTATTTACAAAGAGCGACGATTTTACACAAAAATAAAAGAGGCAAAAATGATAGATCGTGATGTAACACATGTTGCAGTGGCACTCATGTAGACGAGGCGTGCAGAGAAATCATACAATGGAAAAGTGGCAACAGATTTAATTTGCCAGTCATAGAAATAACAACATGAACTTCACATCCTGAGAAAGAATCCCTAAAAAATAAAAAAATAAAAAGAAATCACCGTTTGGTCTCATGTCATCATTGATTTTGGCGAGTTATGTTTCAGTAACTTATCTTGATTCTCGTGGGAGCATCTTGATTTTTTCTTAATATAATAGAAGTGAAAATGTCCTAACTTCTGTCTCAATATAACCGTTGTGTCGACCATATCTATTCAAATAATTGAATAAGGACACAGAAGGGGAATTTCTGAATCACCTAGATGTTCTTTAACTTCTTTTAGCTTTTAACAAAAGTGAAAATAACAGCCTGCATCTCTAAGTGACTCCAAATTTGTGAAAAGGGTGAGGAGGGGAGGGATTCAGCAACTCAGAGAAGGTAGATACGTTTACACTGGCGGAACTAGAATCTTGTTTCTCCGACAGGGGGGGGGGGTGCCAGCATATGACTTTGAAAAAAATAATCTTTTTAATTTCGTACAAGGTGCCCCCTAGCTTATACTGATGAGTTACTGATCAACTGGCCCGTACGATGCAATTCCATCTTCTACTATAGATGTAATATATATGTATATTTATATCTATTCAATTAACAGATAAACATTAAAGTTATACCTTACGACCTTTGACGTTTAGAAAAACAAACACTGAATCACGTGGAAAGGCCTAAATGACTAACCCCCTTACGTCAATACAATAAAGATGGTAAAGATCTAAAATAAGGTATTATAATATCTCTTATCACGCGACAGACCGCTTGCACGAACAGACGATCTCAATACATAAATCACCTCTATGTGCTATTTCAAAGAGCCACTGTAGCATGCATACAAATTCGACGTCGTTTCGTATTTGCTCATCGGCGTCTAAATTTAAAATAAATGTCTTTAAATATCCCGATCATGCTTTGATTACATACTAAATATAACCCAAGTATTTGTTATAAACAAAACCTGTATTGATCACGATAACACTGATAGATTTATGTAATAAAAATAGACTTGTTGACAATATGAACAGTCACATTGACTTGGCTGATGACAGAGATGATGTCTTTTTCATGTAGAAAAACATCAGGCTATTTGTCCGTATACGTCAAGGTCAAGGTCACAGAGTCCATTTGTATTCAGATGAGAGGGAAATAAAAATACAGTATGAAATAGCTGATCGAACTTAATTTGCTCAATCCCTGCATCAGCGAGGCTTCATTTCAACAAGAAATGGAACGAATGAGTCTTATCATTTTCGCCAATCTTCAGAGACAATTCTTCAAAACACAGAAAGAATTCAATTAAGAAACGAATCTTATATTTTTTCTGTTGATGCAGGTATCACCCGAAAAATTGGACAGAAAACTGCATCAATAAGCGTAGCGCGTAGCGCAAGCGTTTTCTGTCCAATTTTTCGGGTGATACCTGCATCAACAGAAAAAAAATATAAGATTCATTTCTTATCATTTAATCATGGAAAACAGACCGTTTTCTTGGATCTAACAACAATCAATCACAGCACTATATTTCGTAAGTCGGAAGGTTTCGCAGTGATACGTCTGCCAAAACAAGTTATGACAGCCGCCATGATTCAAACAGCGAACAATCGTCTCTCTATATCAAATTCTACATGCACTGCTAATTTTTGAGTAAGTAGAAAAGAAATTGTACCCTTGAAATGATAAGAAAACATTAACAAATTGTATCTTCAGCGACGAGTTCATTCGTGTTTGAGGGAACCCCCAGTTCTAAAAATAGTGCTATAAATACAATGTAGACTTCCGTGAAAAATTGTGTTGATCGATGTATCAACAGAATTTCTCAGCCAATCAGAATCTTCGTTTCTTGAAAATGACAATGGAAATTAAATGATTGATCAATAATGAAAAAAGACGTAAAATGAATAATGTGTGTGTTTAAGAAAAATGTAGCGTCATCAGACATGACAGAGCCCACATCGATGACAGCATTACATTTTTGTACCTCATGACCAGCATCGGTACCTTACTACCTATATTGCACCAAGTATCTCCTGATGCATTACCCGAAACAAGTTGTAAATTGGAAAAATTATGAAGATTTCCAATTTTGCCTTACCCCGTCAGTCAAGCGTAAAATATGGGTCAGACATGGCATCCATATCATTTTTGTATGGCAATAAACATCCTTAAATTCATAACCCATACAAGTTTGGTTGATTTAGGACATATAATAGACTGGAAATTGATCTGTCCAAGTCGCTCAAGTGTGAAAAAATAGGTCAGATGCATCATCTGTACCCTGCAGTAGAGTACACATCCTCAGATGAAACACCGGCACTATAGGACTCGCAATAGAATAGAAATGGACTTAATGTTGTCACTCAAGCGTGAAATATGGGTCAGATGCAGCATCCGTACCATGCAATGTAGTAAGCATCCCTAAATGCACCATATACGTTCGGTCGATGTAGAACGACTAGAAATGGAGGTGTCCCCGTTTTCCGGACGCCGACAGCGACGCCAATGTCGGTGCGATGGCACCCCCCTCCCGCCCTACTCTTCGTCGAGGTGAGCTGAAATGCAACAGTGTGATCAGAACCATATTATTTGAACAATTTGTTTAGAACAATTATTTTTGCGCTTTTGTCGGGACAACCATGCTGGTTGCATTAACGTATATTAACTGATCGTATAAGTGTGTGGGAACAAAGAACGTTTTTATAGAAGAACAGAATGACCTCTTTAATCAATTTATGCAGTATTGTCTGTCCCTATAATATTGCATCCTGTAATAATGTTTATTGTTCCTACAAAACCCTGACTTCCTTAACAATGAGTTCATAAATTCATCTTAATATGTTAGTATCCAAACAACCGTTTATAGCTCAACAGATGTGATCAACCATGGGAATCAATCATTTCTCATTATATTAAAATATATTTCCATTCATATCCTAGAAACCTGTATATGCATAATTAACACTCTAAATCAGACTGGAAATTATACATATAGTGTGTTCAACTCTTTTTTTTTGTATTTCCTTCTTCTATCTAAAATTTTGATTATTGTAATTATCATTCAGTGCTACGACAACTGATCGATTCTTGCACTAAACATGAATGAAAAGTTTGAATGAATTTCACGGAAGCGATGTCAGTGGCGAAACCCCTTTGCACCTAAATTCAATGAAATTTCATCTTTTGCAGTTTGTCCTTCCTTGTGTCAATAATCTACGATGGCTGAAAGCGGACATGTGAAAAAATTTAGATTGTGGCCACAGCTTAGCTAAATCGTGGACACAGCTAGTTTAGCTACAGTACATGTAAATCGCGGCCACAGTTGCCTAAATCGTTCGCACAGTTTAAGCTAAACTTTTGCGATCTGACGCGGTGTATTCGAGTCTCCGAAGATGAGATTGAGCGAACGATTTAGAAAACTGTTGGTAAACTGTGGTAACGAGTTATCAACCTGTGCGCATGATTTAGTAAACTAGTAGAGCGACTTAGCATAAACTGTGGGAACAATTTTAAAAGTAAAATCGTTCGCACAGTGTTTAGCCTAAACTGAGGGACTAAGCGCACGATTTAGTAAACTGCGACCACGCTTGTGTTAAATAGTTCGCACAGTTTAGCCTAAACTAATAAAAAATTTAGTTGACTGTTGCCACGATTTAATATTTTTTCGCACATGTCCGCGTAGTACGAAAGCCGGATAGTGTCAAACCAAAAAATAAATTTATCTCGTTATAACGAGAAAAGATCTCGTTATTACGAGATAATTGTCGCGTTATTACGAGAAAAGATCTCGTTATAACGAGAAAAGATCTCTTTATTACGAGATAATTATCGCGTTATTACGAAAAAAGATCTCGTTATTACGAGATAATTATCTCGTAATTACGAGAAAAGATCTCGTTATAACGAGATAATTTTCTCGTTATTACGAGAAAAGATCTCGTTATTACGAGATAATTTTCTCGTTATAACGAGAAAAGATCTCGTTATTACGAATTAATTATCGTGTTATAACGAGATAATTTTCTCGTTATAACGAGAACAGATCTCGTTATTACGAGATAATTATCGCGTTATTACGACTTAGTTATTAGGTGAATATGTATGAATAAAGCATGATTTATTTATATGCATTTTTTAGAGTTTAAACATGTTTGAATTGAACCAGTTCATAAGAACTTGTTTCCGAATAGGATTCAGTAACAAGGAAATTATTCAATTGTTAGCACATTCTGAGAAAATAATAATAAGTATTTCGACACTGAAAAGAAGAATGAAATCTATGGGTTTGTTCATTAAAAGATATCTACAAATAGTACCATTTGAAGATATGTTTAATTCATTTAAAGATATGTTTAATTCATTAGAAGATATCTTCAAATCATTTAAAGATATCTTCAAATCATTGAATTTATGTTAAAACGGCGCTCTTAAAATGAATTAAAGATATCTTCAAATATTTAAAGATATCTTTAATTCATTTGACAATATATTCAAATGATTTGAAGATATCTTCAAATGATTTGAAGATATCTTCAAATAGTACCATTTGAAGATATCTTTAATTCATTTGAAAATATCTTCAAATCATTTGAAGATATCTTCAAATCATTTGCAGATATCTTTAATTCATTTGAAGATATCTTCAAATAATTGAATATGTTAAAACGGCGCTCCATACATAACCTCCATCCCCCGAAAAATTATTAAAGTGATTACTTATTTAATTTTAACACTCATAATTGCTTTCAAATCGCTAACAAGATGTGTTTGTGAAACACTGATGTCCCCGGCGGCAACGAAGTCCAAAATGGCTATTTTTAGACTAAAGGTCACAGTCAAGGTCACAAGGTCATCGACCTTGGTGTCATCTGAAAGGGTTTGTAGAGTAAGCATGCCAAATATGAAGTCTCTATCTTTTCTCGTAATAACGCGATAATTATCTCGTAATAACGAGATCTTTTCTCGTAATAACGAGAAAATTATCTCGTGATAACGAGATCTTTTCTCGTAATAACGAGATCTTTTCTCGTAATAACGCGATCTTTTCTCGTAATTACGAGATAATTTTCTCGTAATAACGCGATAATGATCTCGTAATAACGAGATCTTTTGTCGTAATAACGCGACAATTATCTCGTAATAACGAGATCTTTTCTCGTAATTACGAGATAATTTTCTCGTAATAACGCGATAATTATCTCGTAATAACGAGATCTTTTCTCGTAATAACGAGATAAATTTGATTTTTTGTTTGACACTATTCGGCTTTCGTAGGCTTACACAACAGCCACCGTAATAATTTAATAGCCATGACAGCGTGTTACTTTCTTTCATATACAGTTAACATCAAGAATAATACTAGTATTATCTTTATAGGAAGACCCCCCTCTGGGGGTAGACAGGGGGTACCTCTCTCCCCCTCCCCTCCTCCCTCCCTTCCTCTCCCTTTCACCCTTTCCTCCCACCTCCCCCTTCCTCCCCCTCCCCTGTCCACCCCCTCGCCTCAGTCTTTCTGAATCCCCTGATCCACTACTGGATGGTATTTATAGACTATTTTCAACCTTTGATGATAACTAAAACCATAACTTTGAATGGTGCTAGTCTTTTTCACGATTCAGTACACCCCCGGCCCCCGCCGAGTTTGTCCATTTTCTATGTGATCATCAAGTGGATACTTACGTCACTTAGTCTATGTTACTGCGTCATTACTGTCTCTGTCACGTGTATTTTATTGTATAATATCCACAAGGCCCATGGGCCCTGATTTGAGTTTTAGTAAGAACATGTACATGTACATGACTTCATGTGTACATGTATCCATGTCTTTCACCATATTTGCTTTCAATCTTTTCATGACAGCTTTAAGGAATATAAATTTGCAGCTTTAAATGATCATTTAATTTGCGCCCAGTCTTATCGTCCAATCGTCCAGAATGCTCTTTGCCAAGGTTAATGACAGATTAAAACCTGCGGTGCTGGTTAATTTAATCTGATCCACGTGTACTAAATCTAGTACATGAAGAAATCGAACCTGATATTTGACATAAAAACTATTTCTTACTGTCATTCTACATCCATGGATCTAAAGAAGGGGTGGGGTGAAAGGGGATGGGGGTCGAAGTGGTCAGGCATAGATTCACTCCCCCTCGACTGCCACAATATTCAATGTCCAAATTTTACACATTAGGCCATACCAAATTAATTAAATGTTCTTCGAATTTTCTTGTGAAAAAAAGGGTGCGAGCGGGCGAAAATATGATTATTTTATTTCTTTCAGGTTTTGCAGTTTTTTAAGGTGCGAGCGAATGAAATAATTTTATTTTTGATATAGGTTACCCCAGAAATACACTTCTGATTTTCTCCGTACTCAAAAAGGAATCCCCATAGGAATCTGGTGACTAAAAAGCCTGGCACATAGCAGTGCGGAAAAGATTTTCGAACATTCTCCTTTCAGTGCTATGTATACGGGACAACAAATTTGCTCTCAACAAAATTTTTTAAACACAAGAAGCATCATTTTCTTCGAATTTTGCACAATCTGAGACTTCTATAGAAGCTTTAAGATTTGCAGAAATCAGAACCGACCCTAAAAAATTTTTGAGCCAGAAATTTAATGGTGCGGGCGAGCATTTTATCTTTATAATATTTTTTTTTGAATTTTGAAAAATATGGTGCGGGAAATCTAAAGAACATTAAATTAATTCGGTATGGCCTTAATAGATTTATCTCGCAAAATCGAAGACTGAACCACCCCATCCCTCCAGATTTAACTCGATCTCAGTTTTTCTTTTAGAAATTTTCTCCAGATTCATGCATCAATGAGTTATTCTTTAAAGAGAGAGAGAGCCTCTATTGTGTTGTGTTGAGATGTTACATCTTCCTTCAGTAAATCTGATATGACAATAAGGGATTGTTCGGACGCTTCTATGACAGGTGCCCGTCATAAACACGCGCAATATTTACATAATTATGGTATTTGAATGTAGATTGTGTGAGAATAGACTACATCTAAAGAAAAAAAAATTGTCATTTTTCATCGTCTTCTCTTTGTAACTGAGTAAGTTATTGTTGAAAATTTTATGCAGGCTAACAGTATGCGACCTTTTAGAAAGAGGACATGTAGAGCCTGGTTTCTTAAATGCCCTTGAGAATTAAGGAAGGCAAGACATGAATATGACATTCATGAAATGAATATGTAAACGTCATTAAATATCTGATAAATGCATCAAATATTGACAGATTGGAACGTACATGCTAGTATAAGAAACACAACTGACAGTAAAAACGAACCCACCCAAACCTTCTTGGACATCTCGGTTTTTTAAAGAAAGGGAGTCCGGCAAGGGAGTGGGACACCCCTAGTTCTCCTCGCTGAGAGACGGTACGGTACGCCAGCAGTACCAGAGTCTTGTAAGCAGGACTAATCTCAACCCCCCCCCCCTCCTCTAATTAATTATGCAAATGCGTGTATATGTACTTTACGAATTAAATTTTATTGTTACATGTATATTGTAAAATGTAATTCTCTATCAATTGTAAATCTTGAGAACAAAACTTGAGGTTAAGTTGGAAAAAAGCAGGGTTAGATCCAAGCGGTACACTTGTAGTCAAACAGTTTACATATCTATTTCATTGACTATAGCTTACACACTCTCATTAGCCATCAATCCCCCCCAACTTCCCCAACCGTTCCATCATTTACCTGGTCATTTGAATATATATCCACCGGTTCCTGTGGAGAGCTGAAGTCCGTCACGGTGAACATAAATACCGGAGGCATGTCCGAAGAGCACACGTTGACCGGCTTGACCACTGCCAGCCTCTGTAGACTATACTGGTCGTCGTGTCCGTTAGACCCCATCCTGGGTACTTCTGTAGAGCAGTAAACGACACACCACACAATACCAATTTTTCACACTTCAGCTGAGATTAAAATCCTATGTCTCGATCTTTATCGTTAATTATTCCACATAAATGACATACATATATCATATATTGAGGATATTGCAATGTAACTTCAAACGATTCTAAGTCAAACGGCACATTATCAGAGGATACGACCATAGAGATAGAGAACAGAATTCAATCCAGTCCTAGGAAATACGCTGTGAAAAGTTACGATAGGATCTCACGCTAGACAGAGCTTTCTTAATTGTAGAGGTAATAAAATCCACCGTGCGGTTAATTGCTAAGTATGTAAAGAAGACTCTGATAGTCCCACTGTGTAGATTTAGAAGTTAGCTTTAAACCTGCGAGCTAATCCACGGATTAACGACGTAAGCACTACATAGAGCACAAACAGAAGTAATATTGTCAAGTCCGCTCTCCAGGCGTCTCTTGTGACAATTTTATTTTCAGACCCCGGCGACGCGGTGTACGTCACTCGGATTGACACGTCTTGACAGTTGGAGATACAACAATGTATGTATATAAGTTTGATGTGAATACCGTTGCCTTTAATTGCACATTGCAGTACAATGGTATGAGAACTACTCATTTAACATTCAAGTGGCGATCAAAACACGACAGTGTAAGTTTTATATACAAATGTATATATACAAGAATTTGAAGAAACTTGCGTGATTTCTGTCGTTACTTTTTCGTCAGTGATTGACACTATTTCTGGCTTCAAACAGCGAAATCTCCATAAATCAACGTGATATAAAACAATGTGATGAAGTTTCACATGTAATCGATTTGCCGTCAAATTAATTTATGTCGAAGAGGCAAAAATGCAACAAAGATGGAAAATTATATCGAAGGGACAAAAAATGCTGCTTTTATAACTGATTGAAAGAAAATATGATGAAATCCTCACATTGTAACGAAATAATGATTATGTCTTGTTTATATGTATATATTTATCTTGTAATGCTATTTTAATTGATTGTATAAAGCGTTGTTATGTAAGGTTGGAGGGGCAGCTCATTTGGAGCTGCCCATTTAACATGTTGCAGGGGCAGCTCACTTCGAGCTGCCCCACTAGAGTATATAAGGAGCGCGCACCTGGCCAGTGTGTCGCATTATAACATTAGTCGCAGTCAGTAGCAGTCAGTTACAGTATGTAGTCGAATTGTGTAGATTGTATACGTAGTGTGTAGATATGGATTTTATTACATGATCAGATATTATTATTGGACTTATACTTAATAAATTAGTGAACTTATATTGCGACTCTTATTTCAACATGGATTATTTGGATTTACTTAGTTTAGTGATCTACGTTACTGTGATTCTCACAGCACTGGGTGTTGTGATGGAGAATGAGCAGACGACCTGCTCTGTTAACAAAATGACCGCTCGGTATACTTCTAATGGTAGAAGTAGATTGTTTACACAACAATTACAATACCCAAGGGTACTAAACAGACTACGCGACAAGTTAGTCGCAAGGTACAATACACACAAGAGAAACTGCTCGAAAGAACAAAAACGCTACAACTGGTGGCAGCGGTGGGATACAACCTACAGGATACAACTTGTGGCAGCTCGTGCAATATATAACCTACACATAAAAGCCAAAGCTACAACTGGTGAAGCTCGCGGTATTTAGAACTTACGTGACTGTGAAATTAATTTCAGGATTTTATTGTGTTGTGAAAATTCGCAGGCTTTTTAATTTGTGCAATTTGGATATTTTACTACACACGGGTATAGTATACTCTTTTTATTCACTAAATATGAATATAAAATTTTGTTAAATTTACATAAGTTTATTTCAGGCATTATTCTTGGGATTTACAGTGGAAAAATTGTGTTCTGTGTGCGTAATTTCAGTGTGTGATTCTTCAAAATGGATATTCAGAAATCGACAAAATTCGTTCGCGTGTACGATTACACCGAGTTTGGATACGTACATTTTGTGAGAAAAGTACAAGTGAAATCGCGAGTGGAATGTGAGGAATGCTTCTCACTATAACATGGATTCGGAAAAACGATATGAAGTTTGCGGAGGAAAAGTGAAACAATTTTCTTAAAGTTTGTATTAAAAAGATTAGTGTTTTGCGTGTGGATTCAGTGACTTAGTTTGTATATTCCTCCGTGAAGTATGTATGTATAATATTTGTGTGTAAATATCGTTATTATAATCATATCAGTGAAATTATCGATTCGTGTTTATTTTGTGTACGGCAAATATATATTAATTGATATGTGTATATGATACCGTACAAATTTCAGTGACAGTGCGCGATTGCATATATGATACATGTATATAAGTTTTGTGTTTTAATCAAGTGCGCGACCGTTTTATTTTGATTTGTGCTTTTAATTTCTTCAGTGATTTTGTTTGCGTGTGACATTTATTTGTGACCATTCCATACGCGATAGTGTGTATAATTTTGTGATAATTCATATGTGTGCGATTAATTTTTTTAACGTTCGTGCGTGTGAATATGTGTTATCTGTGCCGGATATGTGATGTGAATTTGTGTCATTCGTGCGCGATGTGTAGCGAATTATGTATCTGTGCTTGTGTACTTTTATCCGTTACAATGTGCATCGATATGTATATGCAACAATAAGCCATTGTTTGTATGTTGAAAAAGTATTTCAGTGCCGATTTGTATGTGCATTTATAAAACTATAGATGCATGTGCGCTTGTGACGATATCATCTAAGAGTCCGAAAAGTAATTGAATACGCGTGATATTTTTTTTAATTCATTAAATGCGATATTTGTGAAACGATTTGAATTTCTGTGCGTTTTGTGGGTACAGTTCTGTGTATATAGTGATGAGTTTCCGTGTGACGTGCAAATTCTGCGTACACGTGATAAATTTATTTATGAATTTAGTGGATTTAGCATACATGTGTGTCGAAAAAGTCTATAGTGAATCGAATTTTGATCCCGACACCGAACGAAGCAGTAGTAGTTATAAAGGGCGCACGAGAAGCACAATTTTGTGTTATTCAGTTCGTTCAAAGATTACTGGAGAAGTGTGCACCAACGAACCTGACTGGTGTTCGAAGTCGTCGTAAAACGCATTAATCATTTCTGTGTGTCGAAGTTAGCATTTGGTGATCAATTTACAAATGATCACACAGTGTACTCAGAAGTTCAAGGAAAGTGTTGCTTCCTAATTCAATGTGAACTTGTGCAACTTCAAAGTGCTAATCCATCTTACATGGAACGTGTATTAAGATGCTTGCCGATCATAATTTTGGAAGTGAAAAGACTACGTTAAATAAAGCTGGTACCTAATGGAAAAAATCAGAATTCGTATATGAAACAGATACATGTGACGTTTTAGAATACATGTTGTATAACTGGGACAAGTGTGTGGACGTAAGACGAACGAACAAAATGTGCAATCAATGATTACGAACGGCAACGTGCGACGTTACCAATGTCGAGAAAGTAAATGATGTGAATCCCCTCGCAATGGTCAGATCTTTGTTGCAATTGTGTATTGTGTATTCAATCCAGTGGAGGAACTAGTGTACGGAAGTGGGTACTGTGATATATTGTGCTATATGCACCGGTTCCGAATGTAAGTGGACCGTTTAAGTGAAGAATTCGACGTCGAAGGGGTATAAAGAAGTGTATTTTGTGATGTGCCGAAATGTTCAAAGGCAACTTTATGGTAAAAATTCATGTGACAGTGTTTAAGTCATGGATTTGGATATTTCCCGGGAGTAAAACAGAGAAATGACGAGAGGTCATTTGAAGAAGTACTGCACAGAGTTCCTATAATTCAGATAGGATGTTAAAATAAGGACGTTATAGGAGGGTAGTGA
This sequence comes from Pinctada fucata, assembly GCA_028142955.1. Taxonomy (NCBI): domain Eukaryota; kingdom Metazoa; phylum Mollusca; class Bivalvia; order Pterioida; family Pteriidae; genus Pinctada; species Pinctada fucata. Next base: position 8,762,436 of record AP027114.1, on the reverse strand, counting down.
AACCCTTGTCCATGTGATAGTGATACACACGGACGTTGCATGGTGCTCGTGAGTGGAATACCACCGCCGTGTTGCGTACACGTGGACCGTCAGTGAAAAGTGCCCTAGCTGTTCCTAGGATTGATGATGAGTTGGGATCGTGTGATAGATTCCCGTGGATTCAAGTTTCTGTGATGGAGAAACGAAAAATATTTGTGACTTTGAGGTGGATTAAATCAACAGCCGTGTTGCCATTGCGATAAGCCAGTTACTTTTTAACATCAGAAAAGTATGCAGACTGAAGTGAAAAGAAGACTATACAGTAGTGCTATACCCAGAAAAGTTTACATTTCAACGTTGGATTGACATACTACGGACGTTACCCGGAGTCCCCGTAGTATATTTGGATTTATGCGTGTTCATGTTTTATGTGTTATATAATAATATCAACGTTGGATAAACATACTACGGACGTTGCCCGGAATCCCCGTGGTATATTTGGATTAAAGTGTATTTGTGTTTGAAGTGTAATATACCATTTTCAAGGCTGGATGGACATACAACGGACGTAGCCCAGAATCCCCGTAGTATGATTTGGATTTATGTGATTTTATGTCAAATGTGTAATATCATCGTTTGATTAATGAATACCATGGACGTAGCCTGGAATCCCCTTGGTATGATATGGATTTTTATAATGCACTCGTTAAACGTGCATGCAATTGGAGAACATGTATATCACGGACGTTGCATGGAATCCCCGTGGTATAATAAGGATTTATATGTGCACTCGTTAAATGTGCACTCTATTGTAATACGAATTGTAGAGCATGTACTACGGACGTTGCCTGGAAATCCCCATAGTATACTTAGGATAATAGATGTCACATGGACGTACGAGATAAAGGATGTAAATTACGGACGGTACCAGGAATCCCCGTAATATTGGACCAGGATTCCGGATGGACCGTACAGAGATGTCACCAGAAGACAGAGATGGACGAACGAACATTTGTTTGATAAACATTTCTTTGACATTTTGCATTTGACTTTCTTTATTGTATTATTTGCATTTATGATATTTAATTCATTATTATCGTTTGATGTACGATAATATGTTTTCTGCTTTTCGATCAGGGGATCGAATCTTAGGAGGGGGGAGTTGTAACGAAATAATGATTATGTCTTGTTTATATGTATATATTTATCTTGTAATGCTATTTTAATTGATTGTATAAAGCGTTGTTATGTAAGGTTGGAGGGGCAGCTCATTTGGAGCTGCCCATTTAACATGTTGCAGGGGCAGCTCACTTCGAGCTGCCCCACTAGAGTATATAAGGAGCGCGCACCTGGCCAGTGTGTCGCATTATAACATTAGTCGCAGTCAGTAGCAGTCAGTTACAGTATGTAGTCGAATTGTGTAGATTGTATACGTAGTGTGTAGATATGGATTTTATTACATGATCAGATATTATTATTGGACTTATACTTAATAAATTAGTGAACTTATATTGCGACTCTTATTTCAACATGGATTATTTGGATTTACTTAGTTTAGTGATCTACGTTACTGTGATTCTCACAGCACTGGGTGTTGTGATGGAGAATGAGCAGACGACCTGCTCTGTTAACAAAATGACCGCTCGGTATACTTCTAATGGTAGAAGTAGATTGTTTACACAACAATTACAATACCCAAGGGTACTAAACAGACTACGCGACAAGTTAGTCGCAAGGTACAATACACACAAGAGAAACTGCTCGAAAGAACAAAAACGCTACAACATTCGCGCGATTTTTTTTTTCATTATCATTCTAAATCTGTACTGTAGGGGAGGACAGGTGAGTGAGAACACACCCACTTTAATCTGATACAAGTTACATAGATCGGGATGTATTTACATACAAGTTGAATATTCATTCTTTGACCTTGTATTCTGAGAGGTATTTGTTTAGCGATGCGCGTTTCCTCATTCAGCAACACAATAAACCGCAAAATATGATGTAGAAATTGCAAAAAGTCAGAAAAAGACAAAAAATGACGAGATGAACGCTCGAGCGCACAATTTCAAACAGCAGAATCCGTTGATGTTAATAATTTCTACAATCCATCAATTCTTTGAGAAAAGAGTTTAGCATTTTACGTGCCCCCGAGAAAGCAACAGACTGAAGGAAATCTGAATTCAACAAAGCATGTGACTTCTTTAATTGAATGTGGTTTAAAGAGCGGATCCAGTGTTTGGTCGTGGCGGTCAGGACCCCTGCTTTGGAGTTATTTCCCTGTGTCTCGATCTTACAGACCCACACACCTCATATCCGGTTGGAAACCCCTCCCCCCACCTTTTTTTTTTGAAAATTTTTCCTGGATATGCGTACCCATCGGTTTGTTGAAATCCATTAAGAGTTTCATTTTAGAAGCTTTCACCATGTTTTCTCATCTTTTGGCGGATAAAGTAGGTGTTTTTCTTCTGTACAATTTACATGGAGTGCGACATCCGTACGCGCCTACATGTACCTTGTAATTTGAAGATCAAGATAAAATTATGACATAATTTTAGGCATAAAAATGCAGCTAATGAGCAATAGAAATATTTGGAAATGACACAAAAAAAATAATAAAGCGATTTATATTTTCTGTCTTGGCTAAATTAAGACTAAGACTTCTTATTTATGTTATTGTGTCGAATATATTTTATCCAGAATAATAATTTTACTTATGAGGCATGAAAACGTCAAAATGAACGCAAAATCTGCATTTCCGCTTTCATTGACTTAAATCTATATTTTGTACTGACCAATCAGATCCAGGCTGGGGCAATCGCATACTCTCGACCATTTCCGTCGCACGACTTTTTCGTACGGAATGACCCGAGAAAGTACGATTGTATGCAGAGGCTGCTCTTACACAGAGTCTTTCGTAATTTGACCTTGCATGCACATGACCTAGCTTTTGAACTACGACTTCTTGCATGGCATTAACGTTTTGATTTAAATAAAATCAAAAACGCTCAAATACACAATTTTTCAGCCCCTCGGCCTTTGTCCAGTGTAAAAAACGACAATTTTTTTTTCGAAGAAATCAAAATGGTGCATGTGACGCATGCGCTCTTCTTGCTGTGTTTCCGTTTACGTCCGTGAGCCATCAGATTTGCCTAGTTATATCGGTCTGCTTTGTCATTTCTTTGTTCCAAAATGTACAATCAAGGAGAAATATGAATATTGTATATCAAATTAACGTCTGCTCTGGGGAATCAGAGAGAAAATAGAATTATAGAACTGTAGACCGCAAACATAAACACACTAAACAAAACAAGGAGTCAACGATATGTCGGTAATATTATTGTGAATGGATTACAGCTTTTTATGTTTTCGTCTTTAATGCAACCCAAATTTTGTTGCATGAATATCAAAGATTCGAAGAGGAGGTAAAAGTTCATGTAATTGTGAAAATGAAGATGGAATTTCAAATAATTTATCATCCCACTTTTTCTTTTACAGATTGTTACATTTTTCGGGCGCTACAAACTTACTACTACCAGGAAAAAGGCACTCCTTAACGGACTTTGTCAAATATTTCCTCAAGTTTGAAAAATTGGGTTGGACTTCTCAAGTGTTTGAGCAGATGATCGCTTCTGTCAGAAGAGCGTGCTTTTGATTGAATAACAATTCAGAAACATTTAACCCCCCCGTCAATCTTACATGTGTACACATTGTATATCATTAAACTTTGATCTCTGCAACCGATTTTTATCAATGTCAACTTACAGCTTTGCACGTATAGAGTCTGAGTAAATCATTATTGAACTCCTGCAATCCGGATAGCCACACTATTTGCTATTGAGATACATGAATCACACAGACATATTCGGTATGTCAACTCGTCATTAAAGTGTTATATTTCGATATTCTCTTTGCTTGCTTTATGTGTTTGTTTTGATCGGCTGTCAACTGCACTTTTATGGTCGGTATCATAGCGTGCATTCGTTAATTTGTATGCATGAATTTTACAGTGCACGGACGAGAACAAATCCAGAGAGGAAGGACAGGGTGAAAGGGAGAGGGAGAAAGGGAGAGGGAGAAAGGGGGATGGAGGGGGATGAAGGAGGAGGGGCAAGGGGGATAAGAAAGGGGCATAAGGGGTTAAAGAGAAGAAAAGGGACTAGAGGGGAAAGAGGAGGGAGGGTAGGGAGAAATGGGAAGGGGGAGGGAAGGGAGAAGAGGGAGGAGAGAAGAGATAGGGCGGGACGAGGGAAGTGGAAGGAAAGAGGAGGGGAAGGGAAGAGGGTTTCCCCTGTCCACCGCCCCCTCTAGTCAGAGAGGAAGCAAACAAAGGTTTGGTTCTTCAGGTATATCAATAACCATGTGAGGTTAAGAATAAAGTTACTTCAATTGAATCGAAAATAGAGTAGAATAGAATGGAACAGACTAGACTAGACTAGACTAGACTAGAATAGAATAGAATAGAATAGAATAGAATTACACTTATACATTATAAGTCAGATTTAACATCAAACTATACCGTAACGATTTCTCTAGATTGAATTTCCAAATTCACATCATACAGTACATGTACATTGGCAGCACTTAACGTGAGTGTAAAATTTATCAAATAAAATACTTTTAAAAAACCTTCATATTTCATCATATGTATGTAGTCCGTAAATGACGATGAATGATGGATTATATGCCTCGTTTACACGGAGAGTTTATTGCGCAATAAACGTAAATTTGTTGCGCAATAAATTTATTTTGCGTTCACACGACAAAATTTATTGCGCAATAAATTTTCAATTTGTTTCGCAATAACTTTATTGCGCAACAAATTCTGCCGTGTAAACGCTAAGCGAAACTGTTGCGCAATAAATCTGACGCATGCGCATCATCATGACAATAGAAAGAGATTGATGTACTTACGAATATAACTATCCGACGTCCATATTTTAAAGATTCTATTGAGAGATTCCGATTTTTCGTATATATAAGAACGCTTTTCTATAAAGTCTTGATCCCTTATAGAGAATGACGTCACAATTGACTGACGTCATGTTGTAGACTGAAATGACAAATAAATGAATGTTTGTTATATAGGCTACCTCTCAAAATAGTCTTAAATTTAGACTTAACGAAAATTATTCGAATAATATATGTTGTACATTTTTATTCATGATTCTTGTGCATGTGCACTGGCATTTATTGCGCAATAGTTTCGGTCTCGTGTGAACGCAAAAAAAGCGTAATGCGAAACAAATTTGTTTCGCAATAAAGTTATTGCGAAATACATTTATTGCGCAACCGTGTGAACGAGGCATTAGTGTGCAAGAGTCTTAGTTTAAGAAAAAAAAGAAAGAAATTTCTTAAATCAACCAGAACAATAAAAATTTTGATACCACGTTATTGAAGACACGAATGAAACACGCTTATAGGCACCAACGACTCCCTTTTCCCTCACTACCCCCTTCCCCCACCTCTGATCATGTTGACTATAATAATACTGTACATATTAAAATTCCAGTCAATATAAACCCTGAATGTCCCAAAAGTTTCCACTTCTTTATCCGCTGATCTGGATGTGGGATAGTACTGGTTTGGTCAGATTTAAAAAAAAATCCAAAATCATAGAGCAATTGTATTTTTAACGAAGTTCTAGACAGATGATTGGTGTGGTGTAACCAATATCAAGATTTGGGATATTAAGGATATATGAATATGGAAAGATTCCACGGCAACGCACATTGCGCTGACCACAGCGGAACACACACCCACAAAATTGTAACAAAAACTGACATTAGACAAAACAATTTACAGGATGGTACAACGAGACACGCATCATCAACGGGACCAGGGCTCGGCACCATAAACTAAGAATTGACTTCAGTCAAATTTTCAAAATACGAAATATGACAAATCAGTAAAAATTTGAAATATTGAGTTCATCCATTCAATTCTACTCAGAAAATAGAAAAATTCTTTGAATAGTGTTAATAATCACTAATATTATAACGAGACAAACGAATATTGGAATTTAGACTTGAGTCATTTCTGAGTTTATGGTGCCGGGCCCTGATCAACCTCATTAGAGAACACATAAATTGAGGGAGACCAACTTTAGACGGCCACTTGCTGTAATTTTAATAGCGTATTGTGTTATAATCCGGATTGCTTACGTATGTGTTAATGATTCCCACTAAAGAAGGTAAATAGAGAGTTATGATCTATTGAATAGTTTCATGTATTTAACGAATATAGAATTATCGGATCCATTACTTGATCTGTCAAAGATCGATGTTCCATAACAAATTACTTCTCATTGAAAGTAATACAAAGTATATGATGAGTAAAGTTTGAACAGACATATGGACATACAAATGGACATATCTATAGAGAAAGCTTCCTCTAGTAACACGTATGATGTAACAGATGTGGAGATTAAACAATATTTGTCCCTTGGTATTGCGTTTCATTTAAACAAAGTCTCTCGGAAACGAAGTTTTTGCTGATTTTCAATAATTAATCACCTATAGTCTACGGTCTAATTTCCCAGAACACCGATGAAAATTAGTGGAGATGAAGTAATTGCATGTAAACGTGGAAAATTCTTCAGGCATGTGAATAATCACTTTGATGGAATCGACTTTGTAACTGATATTTTTTCATAAATGTGTCGAGGTAAAAAAAAATTGGGGAGGGAGGATAAGGGATCAATCGCTTCAATATTTCACCCGTCACTCACGTTATTTCTATTTTTTACCCGTCCCATACGTTATTTCTATCATCTTTATTTTTGTGTCTCATACACAAAATAACTTGTGGGACGTAGTATATAAATATTGAAGCTAGGTCCATGTCACCCCCACCGATCATATTGAATCGAATTTCATACGCAAAGAAAGATAACTCCCATTTTCGACGAGGAAGGTTATTGCGTGCCAAATAAGAAATTAATTAATTGGTTAAATTAGAATCTCATCTATTTTAAATCAAAATGTTTATAAAACATAAATATTCGAAAGGCACTTCCTTTTCCATTAAATGATTGGTCGAGCATTAGCCAATAAAGAGTTTAGAAACATTGATATTTGTTCATGTTAACATGTAAGACGCGGGATCAAGTTGATACGAATTATTACTTGTTGAAGTCGTAATAAATCACCTAGTATAGGAACAAACAATGATAATTCAAAAATTTTGAATTGAAAAGATATATTTGTTTACAAATCACGACTTAATCTGACGGTAGGAGATAGTTTATAGATATTTCCTCATTCAATTTTATTACAGATTTACATTTTATTCAAAGGATCAGGATATCGAAGAATACATTGGACATTGGATGATTCTTAATTTGGGCGATAAAAATCTACATGGCAAACGAGAGAAAACATACAATATTGTTGACGCGGCCCTCCCTTCACCTCCCCCCCCCCATGAAATCTTGATAGAATGACATTTTGCTCTTATCTATTTCAATCTTTATTTATTTGAATAAACATTTCATTGAGAATGATGAATTCAATATAGTACCTTTCAACATGCATAAAACTACACAATGTCATATAAATGGAATAAATGTACGAATGTAAAATATTTTCAAGAGGGTCTACCTACTAGGTCCAACCTTGTCGAGAGGGGTTTAAACCCCTAATTTTGGAATATATTACTCGAAAATGGGGAAAAATCAAGGTTCATGTATTTACCATGGTTACAGTAATTTTCAGAAATAGGAGTCCTCCCCCCACCATCTGGATCAGCGCATGTTATTATATTTAACTTTTTTAAATCATGTTTTATAATCATATCTGTGAATTATTCAGAATTTTTCATACAAGTACAAGTAAATAATAAACAGCCTATGAAAATAGGAGGAATGGAATTCTTGACAAGTCTGTGAATTATTGTTTTTGTTTGCTAATTTATGTGCCAGATGGATATGTTAGAAGACAAATGCTGTATACATTAAAGAGAGATGTACTCTTACTTCGTTATTTATATTATATTATACATTATTAAGATATAATTCTTAATTCTTAGTGACAAAAATGGCATTGACAAATTCACAATGAATCACTGCCTTGAGAAACTTTTTCATAAACATTCATTTGCTCTTAGACTAAATATCATGCTTGTTAACTAGACGTTTTATTTCAGAAGAACATTTTAAACTAAAAGCAGTGTGTAATGTCTGTCTGTCTGTCTGTCTGTCTGTCTGTTATGTTCATTGCACACGTATGCTGTCTCTCAGAAAGTCGCTTCAGCAACAATCTTCTTTGAATACAGTCTCTCCATTAAAAAAGCATTGATGAATCACCCATGATTTCTCGCTATGAAAATGATCTTGTGAATCATAAACTTTATTCAATAAAATATGAAAATCGTCATGTTATAATACGTTTCAGTGCAGCTATCATGCTAATAAAGTAAAACGACCCAATTGCAAATCTATTCAAGACTTATGCAACCGAGTGTTGTAAAAGTTTGTAAGTCAAGCAAGAGGCATTTAGTGGTGCCACTCCACTCCACTTCGCTTGTTTTTGTTTGTTTATTTCATTTTCTTGTTCGTGTTTATTTTTAAAGCACCGTTTCAAATGAGCCACGTTCAAACCTTGCTGTACTGAGATTAAGTTCATATTGATTATTTAGGACCAAGATTAATGGATGAACGTACTTGACAGACTTATAACACGGAAGACATTTATCTGTCTGAATTTGCAACCAAGTTTTCACAGTTATCAAGCATGCGCAGTTCTCAGCAGAACGAAAGGTGTGTGTGTCGGGGGGGGGGGGGGGATAAGAGGAGAGGTGCCAGTAACCCTACCCCGTGGAATTGGTACAAAATATTGACTTCCCCCATATTTACCATATTTTTTTCAACGTAATGGGCTAGATCTTTCCTGTTCTGACTTAAATCCCACTTTCCATAAAAATTATTTTGGATCCGCTTACCAATGTCAAATACATTTTACATTGATTTTAGAGTGAAGATTGCGTAAGATTCAGTCGACTTTAAAGACCTTGTAAATAAATACACACGTCAGGTAGTTTTCTATCTTGATGCAATATGCAAAAACTAAAGCAGTAATAAATATGTATACACTCGTAGTTTACTATGTTATGCAAAAGCCCTAAAAACTGTTGTCATTATGACATTTTAATGACGGAGAACTCATTTCTGGTAGGTCAAGTTACTGATTTAAATAGTGATTTTCATCATTATATTATGTTTATTTACGACTCTAATCATAGTTTGGGGAAATTACTTTTTTCATTCAAAGCCTTAGATTCGATTATGGGTTGATTGCACAATTTCACGGTCGCATAACACGTTATACGCAAATAATGTGTTCCACGGGAATCCTACCGATATATCACTGGTAATCTATTCTGTTCAAGAATATACGTATATTCATAGAGTATATGTGGTGAGCAGAATAGATAATTTACCATCGTATAATTTATGGACAGGTAAAAATAAATTCATATAAGGTAGATTTAGACAGTATAAATTTACCTAGCTTAATCGATGGAGATTCCCGTATAACATATCATTTACGTATCACGCGTCATGCCACCGTGTTAAAAGACAAATGTAAAATGCCTGGACGTAATCTCAACAGAGAATTCTTATCTTATCTGGCCAAGTCAAGTATACATTCAATTTGATCAATGTACATGTACTGTTCTTCAAATCAAAAAGCTCCAATTTTCTCACTCACTTACGTCGTTAGACAAAAGAAAAAAAAAAACCCGTAGCAGTTTAAGATTTCATTGTCTCACACTCCACGTGACTCCTATTATGCCGTCATAGAACGTAACGTCACGCCATTGTTAGATTTTATGTAGGTTTTGGTATCGATTCTAGTTTTAAAAAAAATCATTATAGTGATGATAAAATTAGGTGAGTGAGAAAAATAATCTATCACGACGACGATGTTACGACTGAGTTAGGGGAATCTCATCCTCATGCAAAAGAATTGCTACATCCATGACTCGGCAAGCCTCGTCGTGGATTGCAAATCTTGATGAGATTCTCCTGTCTCAGTCGCAACGTCGTGACAGATTCTATTAGTCTCGCACCCCGGATGTTTGTCTCGAATCCCCTATTGTGACGTCATAGACATTTACGTAGGTTTAGCAGTGTTTGGCGTCACATAGAAAAAAAAAGAAAAAGAATAATCAAGCTTTCCCTGTAGATTTTAAGAAAAAATAAGCTCTGAAATATTCCGGCCATCAAAAGACCCCCTCCACCCCAAAATCAAATGTTTGCTCCACATGTCATCGAAAATGTTTCAAAAAGTTGTACTTTTCTCTTTTTGCGTGAAAATTAAAGATTCAGATAGAGATGGGAGGGGGGAAGGGGGAGGGGGTTCAGGTCCGGGGTCCGCTTGTACGACATTTGCTTGTCACATGATCATTACCGACCTGACAACTTTTCGTTCCGGAGATGCTTCATACTCTGACAGGTACGTTCATAAATACACATTAGTAAACAATAAAGTATCAGCATAATTTGTCCAAGACGTGTTGGCAAGATGGATAACTCCTATTTCTGCTAATTACTTACATATGACCCCCTTTTGGTTAACCAGGTGACCTGCATTCTGGAAAAGGTATAAATTTATGCATCTATTTCTGAGAATTCTGGAAAATCGACCTAAATAACGGAAATTTCAAAGAGAGATATATTACTCACTGATACATCTTATTATCAAGGGAAATTACTTTGACAAAAGAAGATCAACTTTTTCTTTCAGATTACACTATAGCGACGTATAGGGTTGTCCCGCAGAATTTAAGAAAATTGCATGATTTTCAATGATTATGGGGTCTCTCCAATGACCAACATGATCGATATCAATCCATAACTTAGAGGGTTAATCAATCGTACCGCAGACCAATTAGGTGTAAAACAATTTTTTTGGGGGGATTTCTTTTACATGTAATTGAAAAAGGATATCAACGATGACGAACAAAAGGATTTTCCCAATGTACCACCACTGTTACCGCAAATGAATCTTTATTATTTATTATTTTTTCATAATCTGTTGTATTTATGATCACAAAACACTAACACATACATGCATAACACCGCAAAGAAATTTTGATTTTGGACATCATTGTAAGAATCTAGAGAACGTTCGATTTTGCCCCTATCATAACTTCTGAATCATCTCTTCCCTCCAAGTCATCCCTGATGTCACTTTTGAACTACTTGTAATATATACCTCCTTTATATTGGATAATGGAGTTTGTTTAATGACAGACATCACTAATACAAATGTGCATGTACATGCAGGTCGTAGCTGTGAGGAAAATAATAGACAAAATGGATCGGAACAGCTGTGATACATCATTAACTACTACATCACTGCATTGGAATCAGGAATCAGAAATAAAGTGAATTTGCTGCACACTACCACAAACTTATACAAGATATAATTAGTAAATTATAGAGGGGGAGACACATCTTCTCAAGACAAGTGTACGTAATTCCTTACCTTGAGTAGATGGGGGAGACAAATCATAGGAATATTCATTAAAACAACTCTATCCCACCTCCTTGTTCTTGGTTCGTACATGTAGTTCTTACATCTCCAAGAAAAAAAAAACCGAGGCAAAAGTGGGGCTATATTTAAACCTGGGTGAAATAGGCTATGACGGCAAACTAAAACATCACGTGACCGTCAAACTCCAACGTCATTGGCTGAAATACTTCGAAGCGGGTAAATAGAATTACTGTTCAATCGCATAGAAAGTGCAAACTGAATTTTTTATATCAAAATTAGCCTTCGTGCTAGAATTTTGATGTACGTACTTGAATCATTTTTTTTTAATTTGCCGGAGACTAAGAGAAAAAATGTTATGGTAATCGTTCATAGACTTGGTCTGTTTGTTTATCAAAGATTTGCCTAAGGATGATGTAAACCGAGTGATGAAGGAAGAAAATTTCTAACGCGCAAAACATATTTTGACTTAATGAGTTATATGATCTTAATAATATAAGATGATACTTTTGTCAGATATTTTAATCGAATTGACCTGGTAACTTTACACGGAGGGATGACTGAAGGGAGGGAAAGCGTCTACAAAAAGTCTATCAAATTTCTTAGTAAAGGTCACCTTCAGACAGTTGTGGTTTCCAAAGGACATAAACGATACATGATATTGAAAGAAAATCTCAACAAATATCTTGAATGACCGATTAGGCAACGATGCTTGAAATTCGAATATGAAATGGACAAATAAGAGATATCTATACACACCAGATCAAATACTGGTGCACTAGGAAATATGTAGAATAAAGTGCTGGCACACTAGGAAACAGAAAAAATAAGATTTTGGCGATTTTTGAAAATAAATCGAAATTGTTGCTAGTATCTGTTTTTCTTACTCTTCCTACCATCGGATTTTTATGTGCAGAGAGAATCGCTTGATAATCATTTAAGCTGATAATCTTCAACAACAACAAAATAATATCAATGTCAAGGATTTTAAAAATGCTGGATACATCATACTAGATATTTGTTTTCAAAACGTTGACGCAGCGGCTTCTGTTCCGATCCATTCTGAAAGAAAATGTTTGTTTGCGATACCGAGGATCAAGTTATTCAAATAACATAAAATGTAGCGTAAATGTGTTTGCAGATCCTATTACAATGAAGAAAAAATCGAATTTACTTGTAAATATAATAGTCCAGTCGAACACTCTGTTTGTAATTCAATTTGTTGTCTTGGGACTCATTAGCCCTTCTTGTTCATAAATCATATCAGCTTAAAGACTGCTTCTTTCCTCCGTGACGTTGTTTATCCTTGTTTTTGTCCTTTGCCAATCGAACACTCGTAAATACCCATTAGCTTTGTCTTAGAGGATATAGAGGTACTCGACACACAACATACATCAAACAGTAATGAGGAAATTTCTCGTTTACGAAATATGATTATTAACTTATGAACAATGTAACAATGTACTATGACAGGCTTGATATCGTTTCCAAAACTCTTTCAGAAAACATTTTCGTTGACCCAATTTTTGGATGATTCTTTCGGGTGCAATCATTCGTTTAAATTTATGAGAATTTATGGGTATTCTAGCCTCGAGTGAACATTATTTTGCTGGAATAGATGTTCCAATTTGCGTAATGTTCGTTATTGATACAAAAAGAAGGAAACTATAACTTCTGGGAAAGCGAGGACACATGGGCGGTTTGGATGGTCGTAAAGGGAACAAAAACGATTGATGTCGAAGAAAATTATTGAACAAAATGAAACTGCCCATAAAATATTGCAAGAGAAATGAGTGATTATGATGGTTCAAATTGAATTGAAATATTAAATTTGTCTGCAACTTCCAAAGTATATACTGTGGAGAACTTTAGAGAGGCTCTCGTTGAATGAGCGTTGAAAATCAAACATAACCTAAATCAGAATTTAAGGTAGAGTTTCCCTCAGGTCAGAATTTTGAAAAATTTATGCCTGGATACCCTGTTTTTTTCTCCTCAGAATATTGTTCAGAGTATCAAATTAACATAGTTTTGGGAAAAGAAAATTTTATAGTTACATTTTATCACCTATAAAATTGGTGTTTTCTTACTTTTCCCATAGGGTCCAATGTTAAAGTTCAGACTCCTTACGTTCTCATGATAATCATGAAACCACAAATTTTATTTGGTTTGTATATCAGGTCTAGCACAAATTTCGAATATATGAAAAAGAAAATATTGGAAATGTTGGAATTTTGGAAATATTAGCATCTGAGACCTGAGGGACACTCTACCTTAAAACTCATTTTCGTGCGTTAACATCGACGGCGGGTGCGGCTAGCCAAACAGGGGATGCTTACGCCTCCCGGGAACCTGAACTCAACTCTAGCTTGCTAGAGGTCCGTCGATGCTCAATTTGGTGCTGTATTGTGAGTGCTGTTGAGATTATCGTCAGGATCTTCTTTATCTCATAATCAATCGGCTTACAAAAACAAGGAAACATACAACGGTAAACCAAGACACCTTTCTGCCAAGGAGCAAAAGGTGAATCCCCAATGGAGAGATAAGATCAGGTGTCCGGGAAGAGTAAGTATCTCCTGCTTGTTAGATACACCAGTTACTTTAGCCGTGTAGAAAAGGTCAAAACCGATGAATATATCTGTGTTTGTGAATGCTTTTTACTTCAATATTTTCAGCATGGTAGACAAAAGAGATGTCACAGAGGTTTATATTTCTATTTCATTGTCCAATATCTCCAGCAGTCATACCCCTGGCCTTTGACCTACAGTAAGAACGAATTCGTTGGAGTTGAAATGGCAGATTGGATCGATTGTTCTCATCCAGTACAAGTTATTTTACACACGACCCGACTTCAAAAATGCATCGCGTGGGATCGAAACGTATAATGTTGTGATTCCTTACGGAGGTTTTTGATTGTTTGAATTCTCATCATTTAAGTGATACTACACAAAACTGTTGAGACGTCGCAGTAGGCAATGTGCCTAATAAGTAAGTCCATATCGTTTATACATCTGAAAAGTCTATCGTTTTTGCAAACACTTCAAGTGTTCATCAAAAGGAATGCTGGGTCAAGAACTTTTCTGTCGTCATTTTTGTGAAGTTTAATTTAGAAAATGAAAAAAAAAAAAAAAAAAAAAAAAAAAAAACCCAAAAAAACTCTGTAAGGAATCGCAACACCATACTTTTCCATCCCACGCGGTGATATATTGCACGGTCATTATTTATTTATAGCTACATGTATAATTCAAGTAATATGGCTTTTAATGCACTAAATTATTCTTTTACATTTACACACATCCATTAGTATCAATTTCAAACTGTTTTAGTGGTTTTATTTCTGGTATTGTTTCATTCCAGACAAACACTATCTGGTTTTCAGCACTGTATCAGAGTATTTTTAATAACACCACAGACATGTGTATACAATACGGAGACAAGGACATTTTTGTGCATATCACAGAACATACATGTAGAAGAGTGTTTGTCGGTCGACCCGTGGTTCTAGTGAGGCTCGAACCAGCAACCTTTCAGTCACTGGCCCGACGCCTTACCCACTAGACCACGGTGTCGACCCGTGTCATTGTATTGAATAATAACCCTCCGTGGTAGAAACCTTTTATATACGATATAGGTGTACCGCATGAGCATTTTGTCACCAGCAAGATGCAGAAAGAGGGGTCCCCGAAGAGATGTAGGATATGCTGCAGTGAAGATCACACATTACTCTATTTTAATAACCAGATAGGCTAATAGCAGTAACTAGGATGAAACTAGTGTTGTTCATTCACTGCTAGAGGCAGCGGCGTAGCTTCCGTATATGTTTGTATTCCAATTGAAGCATTTACGTCTTTTCCAACAAGAAAAAAAAAATAAAATAAAAAATCTGAATTCCTTCCAAAGTTTACGAACAGTCAAATTGTGCTAGCAGCTAGAGGACAACTTTCTGTACAGATATTTCTAAATGCCAGCTAGTACAATTTACCATAAAACTATGGAGAGCAGATAATTTGAGCTTTTTTTGGGGGGGGGTGGCAAAGGCAGTTGGACTCCATCAGGGCAATGCCCGTGATCTATTCGGGCTTACATGTATGTGTAAATATCCCCCCCTTTACATATTGATCAGTATCCGCTTTACACTACTATATGGTTATATGTACACTTTTTCGATCCATCAAAATTACATAAAATTATACAATCTAGGTGTTTACATAAATGTATAAGTAATTACTTAAAAATCGCATGTAACCTTTTTTCTCTCCTGTAATAGAGGTTACCGTATCGGCTGACAGATGTCATATTCATTTATTTAACGTGGGAATATGTAAGCATATTGCGCGGACCTAGGGGTACATTATGTTTCGGGGGGGGGGGGGGGGGGGGTTCTAGCCTATGATTTTTAAAATGCGTTTAAATATGCAAAAATAGGAAATCTCGGGATATTTGTCGACTTTTCAAGGAGGGATCTCCCCGCATCTTTTGTCTAGATCCGCCTATGTGAATGCGAATTTACAAACATGTACTACTAAAGTAATTTTTACTTTTTCAGTTTTTGTGTATATTTTGATACGCTATAACAGCAATCAATATTCCGCCCCGCAGGATACAGGATTTTCCTGATTTTCATCTCTTTGATATCTTAACAAGCTAATAAAGTCTGATTTTCCGCAAAGTCATATGTGGAGAAGTTAATCTGACTCTCTGTTTGTTTAAGTTTATTTTATGCCACGAGTTAAAAAAAAAATCTGATTTTTAAGATAAGAGAGTGCACAGAGGATAAGCTGAAGTTCTCTTGTGTATCATAAAATATACGAGTTAACAACTCTTAAATATATACATAATATTTGATTATTTTTTAAATGAGATGTTTTATATCGGTTAATTACCATCATATTCTATATTGCACTGCATATAGATTATAATAGATGCATTGGCGGATCTAGCGAGGTGGATAGGGGGGTTGCAACCCCCCCCCATTTGGTCGGACCAAAAAAAAAAAAAAAAAAAACAAGAGAGAGAGAGAGCTGGAGCTTACATTAAAAAAACTTAATCTCTGTCCTTCTTACTTAACAAGCTTTCAACACCAAGGTGTACAACATTTGTGACATGAAGTCTGAATATTATAATGTTGAAGATTTGAGGCTTATGTATAGGATAAAGACCGAGTTGAGGTCTGTATGAAGGTTAGATGTCCAAGGAGAGAACAGGGTGGTGTTTAAAGACCTCGGCCTTCGGCCTCGGTCTTTAAACACCACCCTGTTCTCTCCGAGGGCATCTAACCTTCATACAGACCTCAACTCGGTCTTTATCCTATACATAATAAGACCGAGAGCCTATTATCATATGTACGATTTTTGAATGGCGTATGCCTTTATGAAAATACTGTCGTATATTTCATTTATCAATACAAATCTTGTGTACAGATGGATATTTCCCAAGAGGTATCGCTGTAAGGGAAGAGGCTTGCCATTTATTTTGCGGTATCGCACTCTATACGTAACGTATGTTACTATACTATATGATGTACAGAGGTAGTGATGGGAAATCGGTTTAGAATCATAATCGATAATCGGTTAGAATCGATTGGTGTATCCGATGCGATTTTACCGATTATAATCGGTTTATCACATTCTACTCAAATTTACTATTTTTTATCCAAACAAAACCTACATTTGTAATATACGCCATGCATATACACAATGCATATATATAAATATGTAATCATGTGATTTATTTAACCTTGAATAAACTTAATCTATGTAAAAATAAACCCTTATACCCTTTCCATTGTTTCATGAAAAAATGCATGAAAAGTATTAAAAAACAATCATTTTTCAGTTGTGTTCGTTGATAAGTGGAAGGGGGGGGGGTCATAATAGTATTTCTTAAGTATCTGTCAACATAAACAGTAACATCAAACAAGATTATCTTCAACTATTCTCAATCAAGTGATAAAATCAGTTTATCTAAAAAACAAATGACTAGAATTGAAGAATTTACCGTCATCGTCGGTCCGTCGGCAATCCCTAAAAGTCTAGTGCGAAAATTGTCATTAAATTAATTAATGATTTACTAGCTTTTACAATTATTCTCTCTAATTTCATGCTGCTAGCTTCTGTTACACAACAACATTATAACAACAATGATTTAGTAGAGAAATTATTGGAAATACTTTAGACAATTGGACAGAATTTCCTCTGATCCCTGAGTGCCCCCCTCCCCCTTCTGTACTTTCACGCTATCGATTATTTATTTTAAAATCGATTATCGAAATCGGATGACTTCAACACGCCGCTAATCGATTATTATCGATAATCGGCCCATCACTATACAGAGGTACATGTAGATTGTTCTGATGGTGATACAATGATTTGGAACCTGCCGTTGTAGCTGCACAGTTTGTCTCATTTTCAAATAAACGAGCATTGCCCCGTGATGTTCCACTTTATGAATGTGTTTGTTTTGATATATGAAGTGTGGAGGTTTTAGGAGAATCGAAACAATTCACACCCGCGACTGAAATAATTTTCTTCTCTCCGCCCCTCATTGTTTTTTATTGACCTCCACACTTCATTGAACGTTCATAAAACCTCGTATATTAAGAATCGTCCGCGGTCTTTATGAAATAAAATGACCGATGAATAACAAAAGAATCACATTTGAAGGTTTGTAATAAATAATATTAAATTTGCTCCGATGCGTGTTTAGCTATAAATAGGAAATTGTCTTTACAAGGGCGTAGGAGAAGGGGGGGGCAGCGGGGACACATGCCCCCCCCCTTTTTTTATCTCAAAATTTTATGATGCATTAACATTGTTTAAAATAACAACATTTTGTAACAGAAATCTACAATTTTTTCGGTCAATTTTCAAAATTTTTCTTTGGCTCGCTACGCTCGCCAATTCTTTATAGACTTTCTGAATAATTTAGCTATTCTGATCCATCCTCAGCGTACATGAAGACATTTAACTCAAACTATATGTACTTGTTCATGATAGAGGGTATAAAAAGTATTTTCTGATAAGTCAATATTTTGCTAAAAAAAATTTCCTGGCTCGCTAAAGCTCGCCAGACATTTATTCATGTACTAAAAATGTAGAATTGGGCCAGAGAAAATTTGTGCATGAAACCCCATATATATTTTTTTAAAATCTCGTCCTCTCTCTCTCTCTCCCCCCCTTTCTTTTTGCTTGTTAGAAACTTTGGGATGTTGTGCCCCTCCACTTTTTCAGGCAGAGATTATCTTTGTGTAGTCAATAATGCACCCTTTAAGGTATTATTGCGAAACAGAAGCTTTTGATAGTATGCATTCAACACCCCCCCCCCCCCTTTCAAAATCTTCAACCCCCCCTTTGAAAAATTCCTAGATCCGCCTATGAGATGAAATATAAAGTGCACTGGTACTTAACATTGTTATATGTTAAACGTCTTCAAATTCAATAGCATCAGTTAAGAACAGATAAATTTGCAGCATGGACCAGACATGCACGTTTCGGGTACTAAACCCTCGTCAATGAACATCAATCCAAACAATGTAATATGGCCAAAGAGTGTGAAAGTTATGTCCAAAAGTGTATTGGACCACGTAGCAGGATGGGTGGAATATGATTCTACAGGACCCACGTTTTAGAAATTTCAAGAAATTTTGAATACATGTGCAGAAATTTTCTAATGCTTTGAAGAAGCGATCAACCGAAGTTGATCGTTATCATACGGAAGTGAATTTTACCCTTTTTAAAACAGCCGCTCGGTAAAACGCTCAGACGTTATATCTACCTTTAGGATGACGTCATCCATGGTAGATATACTCTCCGTGTGCTATACCAGATTAGAGAGGCTTTTTGTTTTCTGATACTGAAAGTAATATTTTTAAAAAAATAATATACATTTAGATGATTTTGAAATTTCATGTAATAAAATGAGTTTTTTTTTAAATTTTTACCTCGACAAATACTATACAGTACTGTTATTTACTTTTATCGAGGAAAATACAATGATTTAGCTCCCCGAGAAGGAAATATTCACCGAGTCCGATGGGTATACGGTACATGTATGTTTGATATGTTTACAAGTACGACCATGATTGAATTCCATTCCATTCAATCATTGGTAGTAAATGTGCATGCATACTATACCTTAAATTAATGTACTCAGCCAAAACCTAATTTTGCAGGTGTGTAAAAGATATTTCAAAATCCTGTGATCACCCGTTCTTGTTAATTATAATGAGGATCAGTAATATAGGTCAATTATTTCTTAATATACTTATTAAAGGTTGAATTGGTATCAAAATTTATACAAAGTTATGTCGTTAAACAGAACAATCTGATTTTGAACACAGGGTCATTTTATAATTTAGAATTTAAATTACACTGCGATCGAAATGCTAGTCCCCCTTGCCCCTTTCCTTCCAATTAGCATTCTAAAACGATAACCGATTTGGTGGTCGTTGTAGGAAAGAGACAACCAACGTGGAAATTAATGTGACTTAGGCACGGTCCATTTGATATTCTGGGGGGGGGGGGGGGGGGCTTGGGTTTTTTGTCGGAGCAAGATTATTTTTTTCGCACTGGACTGGAGCAAAATTATTTTTTTCTTGCAAAGTTGGAGCAAGGAAATTTTTTTTTCTAACAGTTGATGTGTATATTAAGAATGTTTGTGTTTTTTCAACAGAAATTCTTTATTTTTACTTAAATTGTTCCAAACCATACTAAATTTTTATGTAAAACTTGTATTCACTTCTAAACTGAGAGAGATAAAAGATTTTTACATTATGATATAATTTTCAGTAAACAAAATGTATGTAAGGTCATGTAACATGTAAGAGGGCCTGAAGTGAGGGTCTTCTAGACAAAGTTTTGAATTTAGAAATGCAAACTAGTGAAAAACTTAGTTATTTTCTTAAATTTTAGACTCTATGGTGATTCATGTATATGTATCTATGAAAATGATACTGATAAAGTATTTAAGGAAGCCCCTTTTTTCAGTCACATGTATACCTTTAATATTTTTAAATATGAACTTGCCATTAAAGAAGAAAAGTATAGCGAACGAAACGAGCCAAAAATTTAAGATATACAGTGAAAACTGCGGCGAGCGAAGCGAGCCGAAAATTTTTCAGGAATTTAAGCGAATTCTATGGTTATTCTTCAAATTCAGATTACTTGTAAGAGCAAGATTATTTTTTTTCTGTCACACCATAAGCATATTTATTTTTTTCATCAAAATTCAGAGCAAAATTATTTTTTTCGAAAAAACCCAAGCCCCCCCCCCCCCCCCAGAATATCAAATGGACCGTGCCTTAAGTGGTGTCCAAAATACCAGTGTTGCAGATTCGATAACTGTCCGTTTGCAATGATTTACTATTGATTCAACCTATTGTACATGTTCATCCATGTACAAAGGTCAAACCTATAAGACTTAGTACATGTACCAATGTACTCCGTGTAATTCCAATGTGTTAAAGACATGAAAAGAAAAGTCTTTAGCTCTGGACAATATTTTTTCAAGTTCTTCAAGTTTAAATAATCTTGCAGTGGCCCGGGGCTGAGGGTGGCGAAAAATATATATTTTCACAATAGGGTGTAGTTTCTATTTGAGAGTGTTAAAAGGACATTAAACGGTTTTTGACCTGAGGTGAAATGTCATTTTAATAAAAAGGAATTCAAAGTAAGCGTACGCGTAGATCAAAGATACAGCCCTTGTACAGTAATTCAACACACTTTTGTCACGTATAAATTCGCAATTTTACTCTTAAACATACCCTCTCGTATAATTCATATAAACACGGAAATTCGTTTTAAGACTAAATCTTTACTTCTAACTACAAACGTACTTTCTCTGTACACAACGCACACGAAAGAATTCTAAATCTAGGGCCATTAGGTGTCGAAAATCTTGATTGAGGCATTGTATTTGCAGAAGTACATGTATACTCACTTTTTTGTTTTGACTAGTATCATAAACAAAATAAAATCAATTATTACAGTCTGAGAGTAAATCCTACATTTCCCCTCTTTTATGGAATGATGAAGGGAGGGAGGTTGAATATATTCTGCTCATATAATGTTTGAGTTTTTGTGGTATTCCGCGGTGAAGACTATGGTTTTTTTTTGTGGTATCCCACAGTGAAGACGATGGTTTTGGTTTTTGTGGTACAAATGTATCTCACAGTGAAGACTATGGTTTTGGTTTTTGTGGTATCCCACAGTGAGGACGATGGTTTTTGTTTTTATGGTATTCCGCAGTGAAGACTATGGTTTTGTTTTGGTTTTGTGATATTCCACAGTGAAGACGATGGTTTTGTTTTGTTTTTGAGGTATTCCACAGTGAAGACGATGGTTTTTTTGTGGTATTCCGCAGTGAAGACTATGGTTTTGGTTTTTGTGGTATTCCGCAGTGAAGACAGTGGTTTTGTTTTTTGTGGTATTCCTTAGTGAAGACAGTGGTTTTGTTCTTTGTAGTATTCCGCAGTGAAGACAGTGGTTTTTGTTTTGCAACTGAACTGTTCACGTAGCGTCAACCTCCTGACAGCAAAATGAATTATTATCCGCCATCGCTATTGTCAATACCAGTGACATAGAGAATCTACATACAGTGTATACATAGTGATAGAATAGAGGAGAAACGGGAAAAAAAATAATAAATCCTACCTCAACAATCCTGAACTTCTGTTTTTCCTTGATGACATCCCGCGGGGACAGGGGACCGTAATCCCAGTCAGCACTGCTCATTTCCCGGCTGCTCATCCCCGTAACGTGACGTTAATAAAATCCACGTAATCCAAAACCAGAAAAGAATCCAACGTTAATCCACGTTATATATACATGTACACCACACCGGTATCACTTAAATCCATGAAATACTACACTGCTGAAATTAAAATGGTATAATTCAATCCGTTACATGTATCCAAATCGAGTATGAATTCTTCGACTATATGAAGTTCTCAAATTAAAAACTAAATACGGTGTGCAATACCACAAGAACGTAAGTACTAAAGTGCCTGTTTATCAAAGACCGAGAGAGAAAGTAGTGAAATCTTTAAATTGTCACCCCAAATTGAACATTTTCAATGGGTGTACATTCCTTGTGTCAATAACCATTGCAAGCGGAAAGCATTTGTTCAACTCGCTTTTATTCTAACTTATCGATAGTGAAATCACTCTTTAAATATTTTAAGCTCAAACTCAGTGCAAAAAATTCAATATTGAACAAAAATATCCAATAACGATGGTAAAGGCCCATACTCACTTCACCTCTTCTCATGTATTCCAATCTAATTAACAAAATTAAAAGTTTAATTATTATACCTATGACACATATATACCTTGACACGTTAGATATATTATACTGTAACACCACGTCCTTCAAAACTTAACGATTATCTAGGTTACTTAATACCTGATAATGATCTGTTTATCTATAGTCGGGCTCGACATTTGTCTAGATTGCCGTATGACGTCACGCCCTCGTGTTCTACAAAATGTTCGCATCTGTTTTTAAGGATCATCAATATTGTCAGATTAAGTCAACCTTCAGAAACAAGAGTTCTATGGTGTAAGTCATATAATTTGCACGAAGAGAACGTTTGTATTATTTTGTATAAGAATGTATCCTTGCATCTTCATCGATTCATGTTCATAGTTTGTAAGACTTGGACACATAAATAGAGAAGCCGGTTCAGTATTCACTTGTGCAATTATTAATCACGTCTTTATAACATATTAAAGATCTTGTCAATTTTAATAGCAAAGTTCCTTTAAATAACGAGACAGGTAATTGATGTATCATGTCATTATAACTTCACCGCTTCATTAAATTTCACCAAAGACCTGATCTAAAATTTTTTAATAAAATGTCATTTTAAAGATATGTAGATTATTTTCCCCTCTTTTCGACCATCAAGCATAGCTAAGCTTCATGTTAAAAAGTATTAAATGTGTCTGTTACATGGATGAAAGATGTCATCAAACGAGTTCTGTTGAAAACTTTTCTTATAACTATCCAGGAAGATCCTGATTGTAGCCTTTCCCGTCCTAATATGTTATATTGTTGACATTAAAAAAGGCCGTCAGTTACAAGCCTTTAATCAGTGCCGTATAATCATAACAAAATGAAAGCACCGGTAGAACGTGGCAAAAAGGCCTCAAACATTCCTCGTAGTGTGAAGATTTTTTCGATGGCATATGGTTATCAACAAGTAGATTCTCGTGGCACTCAACATCAATTAATACAATAGCACCGACACAGCGTCTCAGGGGTTTTTCATTTACAGCTAATATTTATTGAAAATACGTCAGAAATGGGGTAATAATTGGTAATTGTTTGCCGACAAGTTATCGATTATGAAGGTGCTGTATATTTTTGTAACCTGCTTGCCATTTCAGAAGCATAAATCGTCTCAAAATTCAGTTTCAAAATTTCATAAATGATTTATAGGGTCACGATTAGGTACACAATCGAATAGTGAAAGCATGCAAACGTAACTTATGGATCTAAATATTTGCTTTATCAGGAAAAAAAAAAAAAAAAACGAATGAAATTAAGTTAATGAAATTTTACCGAGCATAGTCCGTATACTTTAATAACTAACAAATCATTTTTTTCATTAATTTTAAATAACTGTCATCGTAAACATAATGAATAAATTCATACATTCTTTGGCATAAATTTTAGGTTATGTTTAGAATTTTGCCATTAATATAATTATACATAGTAGATCTTTTTCTTGGATTTCCACTATATATATCGGCCCCGAGCATCTCTGATGAGACAAAACTCTTGTTGAACATATATATGATGCACTGAAATTAATACACATGTCTCAATTGTTAAACGTCTTCAAATTCAATGGCATCATTTAAGAACAGATAAATTTTCAGCATGGACCAGACATGCACGTTTCGGGTACTTAACCCTCGTCAGTGATCTAAACAATGTAATATGGCCAAAAGGTTTGAAAGTTATTATAATCACAAATGTACCGAAAGACGTATCAGGATGGGTGGGATATGATGCAATAGGACCCACGTTTTATATATTTCAAGAAATTTTGATAACAGAAATTTTTGAATGCGTTGAAGAAACGATCAACCAAAGTTGACCGAACTTGGCTACACTCCTGGTCCACAAGCAGTATCACAATATTGACAATTAGCAAAGAAATAAAATAATCTTACTGTTCTAACAGATTCTACATGTAAAACATCCTCTAAGTAAGTCCTACCAGTCGTGTTCAGCAAGTATTTTACACTAAACCAACCTTTACTAACTCGACTTGTAAAAATGTTCAAAGGAGCTGATAAAGGCATTTTTATCTGATCTTTACAGGTTTATCTGGACGACATGTATGCAGTCGGCATAGCGATAAAACACTGGAGTAATTACCGGACCAGGATGTTAATACAGCTGTCATTCATATACACGCTGATGTAGGTTTAATGGTGAATACAACATGGTAAAATATGAAAACCTATATACATGTATCTGTAAGTATGTGCATCTATAATATTGTAAACGTGGCTGTTTTTACTGGGGGAAATCGCAGCAGGGTTATTTTTGCGTGGGGGGAATTTTTCGTTAAGTCTCTCGATTCGCGACAATTACCACCATGCGAAAATTTCCAGGTTTACAGCACCATAGTTCCTCATAGTTCGTCCAATTGCTGTGTGTTTCTTCAGATAGATATGATAGACGTAGGGTACCCCTTAAATGCTAATTCAGTGTCCGAAGCATGTTGTGCGTGAACATCGACGGCCGGGTGCGGTTAGCCAGCAGGGGATGCTTACTCCTTCTGGGCACCTTGTCCCACCTCTAGTTTGCTAGGGGTCCTGCGATGCTCAAGTTGATGCTCTATTGTGAGTGCTATTGAGATTATCGTCAGGATCTTCTTTAACTCACATGTACTGTATACAGCAAGTTCTGACAGCAAGGCAAGCTGGTTTCTTATTGATACGATATGTCTATGCCATCATGGTACACAATGCACTTACAATCTTTTTTAGTCGAAAACTCCTGCATAAAATTTGAAACTACTGCCTTTTTAATTTATTATGTTCGCTACATACACTGATGACATACATGTCTTTTACAACGGAGTTTTGTAATAATCAAGAAGCTTCCTTACTGGCGGCAACATTCTTGTCCTTAAATCCGGATAGTTGCACCGTTTACCAGTACAATGTGTTTTT
This sequence comes from Pinctada fucata, assembly GCA_028142955.1. Taxonomy (NCBI): domain Eukaryota; kingdom Metazoa; phylum Mollusca; class Bivalvia; order Pterioida; family Pteriidae; genus Pinctada; species Pinctada fucata. The sequence continues at coordinate 8,736,773 of AP027114.1, read as the reverse complement.
GAAATCATCAATTAAGACTGTCGCTCACTGGCGGCAAAATGTATGCATTTTGTTTTTGTCATTACATAATGCGGATAATCACACCATTTAAGGGCGCAAAAAATCGGATCTCGATGCACATTTCTATGCCATCTGTAATATTCAAACATCGGTCTCCCCTTCTCGTTAAGTACTGCAAGTCATCTTGTTTCAATGTCGTATTTAGTGGACCGTATCCATTTTGTTGTACATGTCTACTCTGTGGTTTCGGGGCTTTCAATGTTTGCTGTGGGTACTGCAACCGAGTATTGTTGGAGATACCCTCCTTTCTCTTACAGATTTGTTAGCTTGCCTTCTCGACTTTGAGACTGAATAACTGTAAGGTACGTCTTTGAAGTTTATATTTGCCTGACTTTTGCATGACCGTTCTAACGTAGCTATTTTGTACGTGTATGTCTGTTCTGGCATGGTTACTTCAATGTAATCTTGTTTGAGTTCTTTTCCGTTTCCCTCTGTTCTTTTCTTTGTCTCCATGTCCATTCTTACCTTTCATATGTTAATTATATATTTCCATTAATACAGTGAATTGGGATAAAGTAAAGCTTCAGTTTCCATAAAATATTTTTTAAAATATCGAATTGTGTAAATCCAAGATAAACGAAATCCTTCTCTGTAATTCTTGATAAAAAGACAACAGATCACCCTTTCTACCCACTAATTCTTTACTGGTATGAAAGGCAAACCATCGCAGCATAAAAGATCAAATGTCCAATTCCATACGGTTAATGACACTATCACTCTAAAGTGAAAGCAATAAGCTCGCAAAATTCAACACAATCTGATACTCGTGAAAACAAAATATAAAATTACCAATAAAAAGGTATTCGTGACACTGTAGTATTAAGGAAGTTTTTAAATTCTGTCTACACTAACTAGATATGGTCACAGATGACTTGGCCTCATGATCATGCACCGTGTCGATCATGTCAGTCAACAACAGAAGGCATTGCTTACTAATACTACATGTAGGTGTACATATCGATATATCATTATGATATGGGATACATTCTTAATACATTGTTTGAAGATTTATGACCAATGTGTCCTTCATAGATATGTCTTATTTGTCCTTGACTTCTACAATAAGGACAAAGACGACTCCAATTGCTTTCTTTTGACAAGACAATCATTATTTTAACTTACTAACATTTTACCTGTATAATCACTGAAAGCACATGTGGTCAAGTTCGATCAACTTCGGTTGATCGTTTCTTCAACGCATTCGAAAATTTCAGTCAACAAATTTTCTTGAAATCTTGAAATGTCAAAAACTTGGATCCTGAAGCATCATATCCCATCCTTCTTGCACGTCTGTAGGTACAGTTTTGGATTTAATAACTTTCACACCCTTTTGCCATATTACATTGTTTAGATTGACGATCACTGACAAGGGTTTACTTAAAGTACCCGAAACGTGCATGTCTGGTCCATGCTGCAAATTTGTCTGTTCTTAAATGATGCTATTGAATTTGAAGGCGTTTAACATAATTATAAGATCTTATAACAAATCTGCTTCTTAGTTTCTTCTGTGAAAATAATAGAAGAATTGATCGAAAAATTCATGTGACTTTTCGTCAATTACCATTCTGAATTTTGCGATCATATGTTTTTTCTATGATTATACATGAAGATATCCTCACGCGCAGCTGATATTTGTATTCTGTCCCAACCATCAGTACTCATGAGGCTTCTGTTCTTGTGAATGACAATCCTGCACAAAGCGAATACTCACAGAGAGAAGCCAAAGAAATACACGACTCTATGAAGAGTTCAGAAGAACTTTATATTTCACCTTTCATCGTGTATTACAATTACTGGTATGTAAATTAATTTTCTGAAAGGCCTTCTATTGTGGAATTTTCTTTATTAAAAACACAAAGCCATAACCATGTTACGTGCATGTTATTGCGATCAGAAGTTAATTATGGTTAATTAGATGTTTTGCTACCAATACCTGTTTCCCATTTGAAACGTTTCACAGAATAAAAGTTATAAATGTTAAACGTCTTTAAATTCAAAAGCATCATTTCAAACCTGATAAATTGACAACATGGACCAGACATGCACGTTTCGGGTACTAAACCCTCGTCAGTGATCCTCAGTCTAAACAATGTAATATGGCCAAAAAGTATGAGAATTATGTGTAAGCTGTCCTGCGTCAGGCCAAAAAGACGGAAATCCACAGCGGACTTTCTTCAGCATCTGATACTTTCTGTGGAGACTATAGCGATTGTCACCTTTGCTTTACCTTGCATGCCTCAAAACAGCATATGATGGTGAATATTGGGGACATTGCTTTACAAAAGTGTTATATTCACTACTTTATCGCGATGGAGGGGATCTCCATGAACCAAAAGGACTCAGTTGCAGCAGTCAGGGCAAACACCGAAACACTCCTATCCGAACACCACACAGAGTAGACAAGCACCAAACAAAGGTGGGATCTCCAACAACACTAGGTTGCAGCACCCACAGCAAAACCCCAAATCACATAATGGTTATCCGGATTACGTGCGTAGGACCCTCCAACAACAAAAGACATGAGATAATGAATGGTATGATTTAAAGTAGTACTTATCATTTTTGAGTATGTGTGAATGACTTCCTATCTTCTCTGAACAATGGCCTTTTCGAGGTAAATCTACCCCCTTCTCTGTAAGATGACTTTCCAATCAAGGATATAATAAGCCTCATTAATATGTATATCAAAATTACGCATTTCTTTCAAAACGGTATCGACTATCTTCACTAACTTCACTTACAGATACATAGACGATGTGTTGTCCATCAATAATCCAAAATTCGCGGATTACCTGTGCAGTATCTATCCTTCGGAGCTTGAAGTCAAAGAAACCTAAAAGACAAATAATTCAGCATCCTATTTGGACATAATGTTGTCCTACGACACTGATGGTCACATGAACTCTATGACAAACGTGACGACTTCAATTTCAGCATTACAAACTTTCCTTTTCTGAGTAGCAACATCCCTTCATCGCCTGCTTATGGCGTGTTCATATCTCAGTTGAAACGCTATGCCAGAGCAAGTACCAAATATACGGATTTTGTTCTGAGAGCTAGGCGTCTTTCAGATAAGCTTCTCAGTCAGGGATATGTTTGTGACCGACTAACATCGTCACTGAGGAAGTTCTACGGTCGATATGGGGAACTCGTCATACACTATGATGTTCCACTCTCAAAAATGGTGGATGATATTCTGTCATAGACCATTTGAACCATCCAACCAAAGATTGTACTCTATATCTTCCAAAATGGAAGTAACCGGATGTGACAGTTCTACCGAATTGAAGCGACGGGTGTTGCATGCAAGCAGGAGATGCTTACTCTTCCTGGGCACCTGGTCTCACTCCCAAATCGGGAGTTTGCTTCTTTTCATATGGTGGAGGTTTTTGTTTGTTTGCTTTGGTTCCTGTTTTGTCCTGATTTTGTATGCCTTCGGTTTCTGATTTTTGAATTATCGATTTTGTGTTGTATACAGGGATATGGTCATTATCCATATTTGTCATCTAATGCAACCCAATAATCGAAAGATTTCAACTACTATTTACTTGTAGCTGTAGCATCATATCCCAGCCATCTTGCTACGTCTTTCGGTATGTTTTGGGCATTATTTTCATACATTTTGGCTATATTTCATTGTTTAGATTGAGAATCATTGACGAGGGTTAAATACCCAAAACGTGAATGTTCTCCATACTGTCAATTTATCTGCTTTTAAATGATGCTAATGAATTTGAAGACGTTTAACATTTCAGAAAATGGATTATGTGATCGTGGCCATGGATTGGAAGTACACGTATCGTGATCAAAATCCATTAATGTGTATTCTATGAATTTTCAGGTCATAATGACAAAAATGGACAATGACCATATCCCAATACACAGTACAAAATCGATAATTCAGGAAATCATAAACTGAAGGCATACAAAATCAGGACAAAACAGGAACCAAAGCAAAGTAACAAAACCTCCACCACGTGAAGAGACGCGAACTTCCAATATGGGTGCAGCTGCTGTAGATATTTTAGGATGATTACATATCTAGAATGAAGCTTCTTTTCGATTCCAAACATTGGTCCTTCGTCGTTGTATTTGTCATAATGATCAAGGTTTTTAGAACAGCTAAAATCATGTCAATATATCGTAATCATCAAAAGTCAAACAGTCTCCGACCTTTAGTTACTAAATTCACTTATTTTCAAATGCATATAGAAACACGTATATTATGAATAAAATATACGCCTTCTTCTTGCCAAAACTTCATGTTTTCCCTCTGGAATAATCAAAATTGTTCTTTATTACAGAACAGTATTTATCGTCTGTCAGATCGGTAACTTAGTGGATGGAAAAATTATCCATCAAGACGTTTTACGTAATGTACTCTTTTAATGTGGTAAACAAATATTTATTATCAGGAGCTATAAAGGATGTACGTGCAACGTTTGTCTGAGTTGTAAAGTTTTAAACTCCGCCTTTTTATGAAGTGACATCTTCATCATTTTGTCCTTCCGTCTTTTCGTCCGTCCTTATTTAATGATTGAATGTATGAGCTCGCTCAATTCGATAGAGTACGGACTGTTTTTCGTTCGCCCTTAATATCAATTTACTTAATTATCTGTGTGTTATTTGGGTCCCTGTGTTTACCTGTCTTGTGTGTGTCGTCATCTTATAGTGAGGAGACTATCATAAACAACATTTGTGTGTTCTTTGAGAACACCAGGTACATGTAATCCAGACACCCACACCATTTGCTACTAACGTGACAGACTGCCATTCTTAGTCGTCAGTGATTGCTCATTGGTGTCCTAGATTAAAAATGTAGCCTTTTATGTTAAGTTCTTTGACGTCGTCTCTTTTGTTTTGTCTTCCTTGTCCCTATTGTACATCTTGATGTGATTCGTAAGTTTTGTTTTCGCATGTGGTTGTTTCGATGTTGTGCTCTGGGTGTTGCAACCGAGTCCCGTTGAGGATCCCATCCTTTCTTTGATTTTTGGGCTTTTCTCCATGGAAATTCGACGGATCGATGATGCATTGTATGAAGAGCTCGAAATTATAGATGCGGCCAGAAAATATTTCCCTTCGAAGTTTATAATTGTCTTACTGGAGATACGACATTGACCATGTTGACTAAAAACGGGGTTTTTTTCGCTAGGAATTTTCGCGAAATGGCAGTTGCAACAATACGTTAATTTGGAGAAATTTTGGTGAAATTGGGAGTATTCCTTCCAAGTTTTTTTTTCACTTGTTGGTAATTTCATGTGGGGTTATTTTAGCGAAAATAATAAAATCGCTAATATCATAAAAATTACCCCCTCGCTAAAATTTCTACGGTTTCAGTCATCGGGTAAACACACAAAAACTCGAAGATTTATTACTTTGGAAAAGATTCTTGCTTTTGAATATGCTCATTTAACAGAAATCAATGCTAAAATAGATAATAATTCATTAAAATCAGAATTAACAGTCAAAGAGAATCACCCCAATTTGGACAATATCAAGAGTGTGTTAATTCAGCAAGGCTCTGTGAGTAGCTCATATGTATTTGGATATATCTGGAAAACGTTTATAAAACACAATCGATAAACGTAAGTCTTGCACTTAAACTTTGTACATACTCATTGCTGTATAGAAATAACTCTAGTTTTGAAAGATACTGAACTTAGGCTTACCTTAAAGATATGAGACATTCAACTTCCTTGTGACGTGTCACGTGCAAATAATTGTTAATCAAATATTTGTCAATGCGCATAGAACGAACTTAAATGCAAACTTTATCAATTCACCTTACATTTTAAAAGATAAACCTTTTAATCCAGTGCACATTTCCACCGTGGTTCATAGTGTCCGCGGGAAATTTGAGTGAATTGGATGGACATAAATTAGAAGACACTCGTAAGATAGCGCTGTGAATTAATGACTTCACCTAGTAGCCTTTATCCTATTAATTAACATATGCAACATCCACATGCTTGGATATGACTACAGGTGAGATGATGTGATGTGCTGTCCAGCAGGCAGCTCATCTTGTTTGTACTTGACCTCTAGACAAGGTCATCGTCTCTGTAACACAATGACCACTCTTCACGGCTGGTATGCTTACTAAGCAAAAGTATCTGATTCAACATATACAGAAAAATTATTTGTTCATTGGGATGAGTAAGTTTTTTAAGCCTCCCGTTTTCGGCTTCTTATTGTGGAAGGAAAAATTACGGACTTTGCAGATATGATCAGCCAGAGCGTTTGATAGTCATAGTAGCATGACTTGTTCTTTGTTGTTTTTCGTAATTGTGTGGTTTTAGGTGTTGCTGTTCGGTGTAAGTTTTCGTTTCAGACCTGAGTGTGTTCCCTATTGTCATTGCAATGTAGTCTTGTCGGAATTCTTTTTCTGTTTCTTATTGAATTATGCGGTAAAAGATCAAAAGAATATGATTGTACAATCAATGAAAAAATATATTGTTTTCCATCAGGACTTAGTCGCAGCAACAACAACATAACATTGAAATACATGTACCCCATCGCGAAGACACAGGGTAGACAAGCACAGCTAGAAATGCAAAAGGAACAAAGAACACCAAACACCAAATTCGACATCATAACAGAAAACACAAAAGAATACACATAAACATAATAACACAACAACCAAAGAGACCGATAGGCAATCGATGCTGACCTATCATGTTAGTGGAAAATAGTTTGGTATCCGGACAATACACTTCAGATTGTCCGATTGAATTGTCAAAGTATGGAAGTTTTCGATACGAGCAAAAGTTAATGATAGCAAAACGTAAAAGAAAAATGGTTCAAACTGAAATTTTCTTTCCCTTTTCTGGAGAAGATGATATGCATATTTTCCCCATTTCCATATAGAAGATGTCTTCTGGAATAGGTAAAACTCTTGGAAGGTTATCAAATAATGTAACCACAAACGACCTTTTCGTCCATGTTGCTGACAATAGGTAAATGTATAGAAACCGGTCTTAGTTTTTCCCCCTTATCGTTAAATTCCTTCACTTCAAAGATTCAAAAGTGTTTTTACAATTTGTCATGCATAAGTAATAATTTCAAACTTGCAATTTCATATGCCAAACATAAATACGTTGAAGATTTCATGACTGATACAAGCTAAGGCAGAATTGTGACATTGTACATTTTAGAGCATTTTGGGATCAATCAATGAAATGTCGAGTTGACGCACATGCCTTTTTTTTATCAGAGAGGAATATTATCTGCTGCTACATATAAATTGTTGAGGGTCTAGGATCGTTAAAATCACCAAATAAATGGAAAAAAAAATAAGCTTCATTCAACAGAAACTATAATAAAAATAGCTACATGTACTTTTATTTTCTTGTATAAATTATGAAAAGAGCATATAAAAAAGCAACGTCAATTCAAAATTCCATCAAACATACGAAAGTGAATCTCCAAATCATAAGAAATTTTGGTGCCCAGAAAGAGTAAGCTGCCTGCTTGCCAATCCGTCACCTTAACTAGGCATACACTGATCCACATACACATTGACCACGCTGAACAAACACAAGACAAATCGCTAGCAGTGATCATGTCAGATTCATGCTCAACAGCACAGTCATGCAAAAGTGAGGCATGTTTTAAAAAAGGTATCTCTCCGATGGCATAGCTCTATCCTTTTTAAGTATTTTGTTTAGACTTTTGCTCATCATAATTTCATATTATTTGAATTTCCTCTTATTTCGGCCTCGAGCATTACTGATGAGACATAACTTGATGAAATGGGCAAATGGTGCACTGATGTTTTTGTTATAATAGAAAGAAAAGGTACGGATTGGTAAAAATGTAAATATTGGGCGGTTATCTGCTTGAATTAATTTGCTTTATCTATGCGTTGTACACGCAACATTGAATAAACTATGTTTTCGTATAATATGAACATAAACATTTTTCTGATGATTTTGTTGCACAAAAAAAAAAGAAATCCCAATCTTTTTTTTTGAATAATGATAAAGACTGAAACAGAAAAAGTTAGATTAGGAAGATTTGAATGATTAAGAAGAAAGGAGGGGATCTTCAACAATACATGACTACATAAAGGACAAAGATCAAACAGTAAATAGTGAAAATGATAAAAAAGTATGTACTGAAACAGAATTAAAAATGTGACGAAATTTGAAAGTAGACAAACATATTCATCACGAAACATTGGCCTTTCGAACTTGTCGAAAACATAAATAGGAAATGTTTACTAGGAGTTAATGCATAATCTTTGATGGACTCCTTCATGTAGTTTGTCATGGTTTGAACTATATAAGGTAGTAAACAGATGTTACTTGTCATTGTGCGGGGGAACTCGCGGCTAATTAATGTTTAAGTTGACAGAAATTGACACATATTTCCTGTCTTTTACTTGAAGTTTACTTCTTCACAGGAGAAGACTGAAGTGTGATGGATAAATTCCAAGTCAATTAAATTATTTAACTTACTTATTAAACTTAACTGAAAATTCTTTTTAATTTTTTTGATAATAAGACAGCACCTGCATCACTTAGCATCACTTCATCATCACTCTATTTCACAGCTCATCCGGTATGCTAGAGCATGTACTGATGTTTTGGATTTTCATAGTAGAAAATTACAAATTACCAAGAAACTTTTGGGACAAGGTTTTCGCTTTCATAAACTAGAAAAGACTTTCAGGAAATTTTACAAAAATTATTGTCAACTTCTTCTGAAATTCTGACCAATACAGGCAACAGAGTATATTACTTTGGGCATTTTATGGTAACATAATTAACAAGATAAGAAGGATAAAAGATAGACAACATCACTATCGAAAATGCGTCAGAATCATCAAACGCCTTTTATACCGCGGATATGATCCTAATGTTACCAGACGGACACTAGGCTTGGTACTTGACCAATCTACAGTCTTGTACCAGTGCATTCTTAAAACTTGCACTCTGACTCTACATGACGGGCCCTGTACAAACCTCTTTAGAGAAGACAGGGCCCCGACCACCTGTCCTCTCTGAATGTCAGTCGGACTCCTCAGGTGATAACATACATGAGCTCGCTACAGCCGGCAGAGTATGGATTGTATTACGTACGCCCTCTTTTGATATTTTGCGATCTTGTTTGTTTGTGGTCATCTGACAGTGAGGAGGTTGTTTTACACCACAAATGTACGTTCTTCGAGACCTCTGGGTAATCGGAAAAGTGGGAGGGTTGTGCGCACGTAATCCAGGATAACCACAGCCGTCCTAAGTCGGCACCGTTTGCCCATTGGTCTCGTTGGTTTATGTGTAGTCCTTTGTGTTTGATGTTTCTGTGTTGTGCGTTGATGTTCCTTGTCCCTTATGCGTCTCATTCTGTGCTTGTCTGCTTTCTGTTTTTGCATTGGGTGTTTTGGGGATTTGCTGTGGGTGCTGCAACCTGGTGTTGTTGGAGATCTCCTCCTTTGACTTCATAACTTCATCATTTTTGTATTTTTTAATGTTTTTTTTTTTGTATTTTGTGTCCCTTGCTGTGTATGTATACTCTGTGTTTGTTTCGGGAATTCAGTTGTGGGTGCTGCCACCGAGTCTTGTTGGAGATCCTCTTATCGGTGCAATTCAACCCTACATAAATTTGTAGCCGTGCGCAGTTTACATTGTATAGTGCCGCACAAAGTAATTCTAACAGCGCCACCTTCAATGAATTTCCATTTTACAAAAAAAAACCCCCAAAACTTCTATTGGGAATCAAATAATACAATCAAAGAAAGGAAGGGATCTCCAACAACACCCGGTTGCAGCACCCACAGAAAAAACCCAAACACCCAAAGCAAAACACTGAGCAAATATGCACAAAGAACATCAAATCACGTAGAAACATCAAACACAAATGACCACACATAAATGACCAATGGACAATCGGTGCCGACATAGGATGACCACCTGCTACGCTAGTAGCAGACGGCGTGGTTATGCACACAACCCAACACATATGAATATGTAAATGGATATAAAACAGAAGGCTTACGAAATACAGTTCATGCTTTGCCGGCCGTATCGAGCTCATGCATGTTATCACCCGAGTAGTCCGACTGCGATTAAGGGAGGACAGGTGGTCGCTGCCATGTCTTCTCTAAGGAGGTTAGGACAGGGCCCGTTATTCAGTCCTGTCGTCACAGTCAGTCAGAGAATGTTGTACATTGGTCCAGTACCAAGCCAAGTCGCCGTCTGGTGACAGAAGGATTATATCAAATGCATGAAAGGCGTTTGAAAAATTAATTCTAGCACAATTTCGATGGTAACGCTGTCTACCTTAGATCCTTCTCATTTTGTTTTATGTCACCATAAAACGCAGGTTGTGAAATACCGAAAGTAATATACTCTGTTGCTTGTTTGGGTCCGAATTTCAAAAGAAGTTGACAAAAACTTTTGTAAAATTTCCAGAAAGTCTCTACTAGTTTATGAAAGCAAAAACATTGGCGTAAAAGTTTCTTCGTAATCTGTAAATTTCTACAATGAAAATCCATTCATCAGTACATGCTCTAAGAAGTAAAACATCCTGCAAATAAGCAAAATAGTATCCACAATGGAGATGAGATCAGGTGTCTAGTATATTTATATATATAACATTTATACTAATCAATGAATGAAACTCTAAACTAAAGCATTTCGAAAGGTGATTTTGAGATGAGATGAGGTCGGATAGAGCTTGGCATCGACTTGTTGTTATCAATATTTGTCTCTTTCGCCGTGCGAAATACATCAAAGTCGATGAATGTTTCATTCTTTTAAGAAAGTGCTTGCCTAAACATCTTGCCACATTGTTGACAGTGAGATGTTTTTTCATGGTTTTGTCAATGAATTTTATGCAGTGTCAAATTCAAATAATATCATAAGAAATACCCTTGGCTGGCTTTATTCAGTATGGGCCTTTTTGTTTAGTTGTTTTTCCCTCAGAACTAATTCGCTGTAGATTAAGCCTGCTCTGGAATAGATTATCAATAGCGATTCAAATACACTCTTAATAGAGGGCGAAGTAATGTTGATCAAACTGAATGGCACATTTATAATGTATTGTCAGCGTGTTGGAACATCTTTACATGTTACCACGATGTTAATGAAAAATGAGATTATTATTTACTATTTCATGGACACAAAACTGAATTAAAAATTATGTCTTTTAGAATAGGAATTCGACACCCCCTCCCGAAAATACAGTAATCAAGATGAAAGTGAGTTTCATGGTCGAAGAATTCTTGATTTCCCATAGCGTCTCGCCACCTTATATTTCATTATGTAATTAAACTGCATGTTTGAATCTCAAGAGATAACCCCACGGAATAAACCTCTAATAACAAAAGGCTAAATTGTTAACTTCTGTCTAGTGAGAGTGTGCACTGTGAGTCATTTTCTTTATCTAGTACGCAAAAGAAATGCGACACTCTGAAGACGAATTCCCTTAAAGAAAAACGATTGTGCTACACGTACGGGAAAATTGGCAACAAGATTATATTGCATGATGTACGTAAGCCGTCTTTTGTTCGCGGCGTCGTTTATTCGCGAATTCGATATCACTGACATATTCGCGGCGTTTTATGTTCGCGAGTATTGAGGTTATGTTAATAATGTAGCCTAATTGAAACAATTCCGCGGCGTTTTATTTTCGCGACACAAGCTGACACGCAATGCAAATACCGCGAAAACAAAACCGGAATTAAAGACGGTTTTCAGTATCTCAATAAGTTCTATATTGGTTTTTCAAATTTCCTTTTTTCCATTCTTTTAAAGCTGAAATAATATGCAACGCATTGAATTACGCCTTATCCATTGGAAAAAACCCAATTGTGTCGGTTCTCGTTGACGTTATATATAAATATATATTATCTTTCTTCAAGCTTACAAGCTGATGATGTTAGTTAAATTCAACGAAATCATCAGGAATGTCTATCCTTTTACAATAATCGTCTTAATATTCATGACTAAAAGAAAACTCGGGATAAATTGTGAACACCATCCTTTGATTAAAGATGATGTAATATGGAACAAGATATCTATATCTTTCTCATCATTTTAAAGCTTTTCTTAATTAAGAGTCGCAGGAAATTACATAATCTGTTTTAAACTAAATCCATTCTATTCAGAGAAGATATATTCTGAAGTAACATCCGGGAATGGAGAAAAGATACATTAAGAAAGAAAATAGAGAACAATCTTAACTATGGGAAAAATAAGATTTGATGAACACAATCGAAATTCCCTGCTGCGTGAAAGTTGTGTTTTATATCATAATAAAAAAAACCCTTTCGAACATATGATAACCTTGCGCCATTGTAGAATTTGGTCTCTGCTCAAGAAGCAATTCCCAAATTATTTAAAAAAATTTTGTACATAGAAAAATTAAGGCCGATCTAAGGGTCTCGTGGCCCTACCCCTTTCGCAACTTTTCTCAGGTCGCTGCGTATTACTGCCTGTTTGTGTCGTCATCTTATAATGAGGAGGCTATTATACACAACAATCATGATGTATAAAGTCCTCTGGGTAATAGGACAAGTGGATGGGTTGTGTGTATGTCATCCGGATAATTACAACACTCGCTACTGACACTTTCTCTTATCTAAAGTCTTTTTTGGTTGGTGTTAGGATGTTTGATTTTAGGTCATTCTTGTCCCTTTTGTGTTTCGTGTGCGTCTATGGAGACCTCTTTGTATCCGGATAAGTAGGAGCCTCAGGGTTTTGAGTACGTTTTCCGGATAACAACACCATTTGCTTACGGCAGATGGCCGTCCAAAGTCAGCACCGGGTGCACATTGGTCTCCTTCCTTTTATGTGTTGTCATTAACATTTGATGTTTCTGTACGTCTGCTTCGATTGTTTTGTATGGTGTTCTATTGATTATTGTCGTGTATTTTTTTGTGGTTTGTACTTTTGTCTGATGTCATTTACATATCGCTTTTTTGTGGGTTTGTTTCGCTGGTTGGGTGTTGGGTGGTCATGCTGGAGATTATCCCCACTATGCTTTTGCACCTGGGTGTTCCGGTACTTAGCTTGGGTGCTGTCACAGGAATCTGTTGGAGATCCCCTCCTTTCTATAAGAAAATGTTCTCATAATAAAGATGATGCTATGCAATAATGAAATCTTAGTCAAACACTTAGGGGTCAATAAATAATGTATGCACTTACAATGTTAAACGTCTTTAAATTCAATAGCATCATTTAAAACCTGATAAATTTTCAGCATGGACCAGACATGCATGTTTCGGGTACTAAACCCTCGCCAGTGATCCTAAGTCTAAACAATGTAAACAATGTAATATGGCCAAAAAGTATGAAAATTATGTCCAAAATGTACCAAAAGACGTAGCAGAATAAGTGGGATATGATGCTACAGGACCCACGTTTTAGAAATTTCAAGAAATTTTGTAACAGAAAATTTCAAATGCGTAAGTTTAGGGGTCAAGAAATAATAAATGTGCAGAAACATCATTTTTGGATCTAAATTTGTTAATGGAGAGATTCATACAAGCGGGTATGACAAAAGAGATAATTTTGGATTCTCTTGGCTTGACGGTGATGCTCCTAGATTACCGTCATATGGTATCTACATTTCACAGCTCATCCGGTATGCTAGAGCATGTATGATGTTTTGGATTTTCATAGTAGACATTTGCAAATAGCCAAGAAACTTTAAGAACAAGGTTTTCGCCTTTGCAAATAAGTGATGACTTTCTGGAAATTTTACAAAAATCATTGTCAACTTCTTTTGACAATCGGACCCATACAAGCAACAGAGTATATTACTAAATGTATTTCACAACCTGCATTTTATGGTGCCTTATTAACAAGATAAGAAGGATCAAAGGTAGATAGAATTACCATCAAATTGTGTTAGAATCATCAAAGGCCTTTTATACCGTGGATATGATCCTTCTGTCACATGACGGATACATGGCTTGATACAGGGCCGGGTTCCTGTTTTATCCTGATTTTGTATGCCTTCGGTTTCTGATTTTCTGAATCATCGATTTTGTGCTGTATACAGGGATATGGTCATTATCCATATTTGTCATTTGTACTTTACCAATCTACAGACTTGTACTAGCGCATTCTCAAGAATGGTTTTTGGACATCATAACTTTCACACTCTTTTGCCATATAACAATTTTTAGATTGAGGATTACTGACAAGGGTTTGGTACCCGAAACGTGTATGTCTGGTCCATGCTGTAAATTTATCTGCTCTAAAATAACATTGGTACTGGACCAATCTTCAGTCTTGCACCAGCACATTGTTAAGAATTGCACTTTGACTGACTATGACGACAGGACTGAATGACGGGCCCTGTCCAAACCTCTTTAGAAAAGACAGGGCCCTGGCCACTTGTGCTATCTGAATATCAGTGGGACTCCTCGGGCCGGCTCGGCTACAGATGGCAGAACACAGACTGTATTCGTATGCCTTCTGTTTTTATATCCATTTACATATTCAGTCTGTGTATTTCTTGGGCCCCTACGTCATCCTGTCTGTTTGTATGATCATCTTACAGTAAGGAAGTTATTTTAAGATTTACAACACAAATGTGCGTTCTTCGAGACCTCTGGGTAATCGGAAAAGAGGTAGGGTTGTGCGCACATTCTGGATAAACTACTTGCGTGGCAGGTGGCAGCCATAAGTCGGGACCGGTTGCCCATTGGTCTCGTTGGTATATGTGTGGTCTATTGTGTTTCATGTTTCTATGGTGTAAGTTGGTGTTCCGTCCCTTTTACGTCTCTTTCTGTGATTGTCTGCTCTATGTTTTTTGCTTGGGGTGGTTTGGAGTTTTGCTGTGGGTGCTGCAACCGAGTGTTGTTGGAGATCCCCTCCTTTCTTTTAAATAAGAATAATTCCTATTGTATATCTATCACAGAGGTTTCATGGGACTAAATGATATATGACCTTAAGTCAAATAATGTGGAGAAATAATCATTACAAGCATTTGATACATTGCCGTTGTAAAGCATATTCGATTTACTACTGTAACAGAAATACATGTGCCATGCGTATTGGTTTTATGTACTTTAGTGTATTTAACTTAAATCTTTTAGTCATTGGGAAAGTGTGGTTTTCTGTGCATACGAGATTCCTTAAGTTTATCGTTGTATTACTGAAAGGAGGGAATCTCCAACAAGACTCGGTTGCCGAAACCACAGCAAAACACTAAATTACTCCGATGCGACAACACAATGAAGACAAGAGACTTAGATGGAAAAGAAAAAGATTAAGAGAAAGGAGGGGATCTCCAACAACACTCGGTTGCAGCACACACAGCAAAACTTCAAAACACCCAATGCAAAAAACACAGAGCAGACATCCACAAAAAGAGATGCAAAAGGGACAAGGAACACAAACACATACCATAGACACATGAAACATAGAAGACCACATATAAACCGACGACGAGACCATCTGCCTGGTTGTCCATATTACATGCGCATAACAACACAAACGTTAAATAGCAAATCGCTTGGGCCGAATTGATACGGATTAATATGTGGATGGATATAAAAACAAATGAGTTAAAGAAGGTCCTGACGATAATCTCAACAGCACTCACAATAGAGCACAAAATTGAGCATTCAACAGTCCATCCTCTGCCGCCTAGTGCGAGCTCAAGAATATAACCACTCGAGGAGTCCGACCGACATTCAGAGAGAACATGGTCTTCTCTAATGAGGGTTGGACATTGTCCATCTTGACGTCCCGCACAGTTCTCTTAAGAATGCGCTGATACATGGTCAAGTACATGTACCATGCCGTCATGGGATCAAATCGACGTTAAAAGGCGTTTGATTTTCGATGGTGATACTGTCTACCTTTGATCTTTCTTATAATGTTTGTATGATTCCACTTTGAATTGCAAAGGACTGTATATGGTTATTATAGTAAAGCGGTCCCCTTTTAGGGCAAAATCTTATTTTTCCATGAAGTAATGAATGTGTACCAATATTTATTCTACAATGTAGACTTTTTAAGAAATCCCGCTCGATGTTATCTCAATGAAAATAATCAAGAATTATGCTATTGTGCGCGCAAAATTGAGAAAATCAGCAAATGTAATGATCTTTATGTTAAATTCACAATGTCTTAGAAAGCGAGGAGGAGTACTTTTTATATCTAAATTTTTCAAAATATAGATATCTAACTCTCTAAACATGACAAGAAAATGTAATTTTTGACAAGTCGATTTTAGGGGGCCAGTTCACTCTTATAAAACATATATACTCCTTTGAAAGTGATATTAGTCACTGCGCAAGAACAAAGTCGTTGTACTTTAAGCATATCCTCGAATACAGTATTTATATTACGATATAAAGATACCATTGGAAGGAGTCAAAATTGATTGACTCATAATGTACTGAAATTATGAAAATGGGGATTATCATTTTCAACTTAATAGACGTAATTATGAATTAGACAAATCTTGATGTCTTTTAACATAGGAATTCCATCAATACCAGTGAATAAAGTAATCAAGATTATAAATATACGTTGCCTTGGCAAAGAATTCTTCATTTGCCATAGCGTTTCGTCACCGAATATTTAATTATGTAATTTAACTGCAGGATGGAATCTGGAGAGAAAACACAGAGGAATAAGTTTCTAATAATGAAAGCTTAATTGTAAACTTTTGACAAGTACGAGGCTTTATATTGTGAGTCATTGTCTTTAAGTAACAACAGTAACGATATACGATATCTCTCTAGTGCTTTAGAGAAACGGGAGACTCTGAAGAAAGTGCGGATGCCCTTGAAGAAAATCGGTTGTGTTGCAATTTCGGTAAAATGGATATAACACGCAAGACCAAATGGCGTCATAAAGCATACCTAAATCAATAATCGGGTACTTTTTGTATTTTCTTTCTTTTAATGATTTGATATTGATATCAATTCAAATCAACTTAAAATTTCTCTGTTTCGTATATATTGTGTCAACGCTTGCACATTTTCTGCTTTGTTTTAAGATAGTGAAAATGTGCTTGCTTCTTGCAAGCTTGCTTTCCCTGCTTTTTTTCTGACACAATTTAGTTTACTACATCTCTTCCTTATTCCCGTTTTCAAAATTACTACACAAGATGTTTTATCTATATTTAATTCCATTAATTCAAAGCTGAGAAAAAACATGCAACGTATTCTATAAAACACCTTCTTTTCAAAAGCAATCAACCCCTGCCCCCCCCCCCCCCCCCCCCCCCGTAAAAAATAAATCCCCGATTCACGACGTTCTTATTTTTTTCAAGTATCTTACAAGCTGATCATGTTAATTAAACACAAATGAAATCAATGAGGAATATCTGTCTTTCCAAATCAATGGGGAATCCTGTTTTTCCTCTTTCCTTGTACAATAATCGACTTAATATTCATGAAAACTCGGGATCATTTGAGAATATTATCCTCTGATTAAAGATGATGTAATATGGAACAGGAATTATTTTTCATTAAGAGTCATAGGAAACTACGTAACCTAATCTGAACAAAATTTATCCCATGAAGAGAATATATACTAGTAAGTAATTATCCGAGAAAGGGAGAAATTATTCTTTTCTAAAGAAAATATAATATTTGCTTTACTGTTCATATACTTTATAGAAGCAATATTACATAAACATTTCTAGATAATATAAGTATCCTTACAAGCTATATGAAAGTTATTTATACATATTATGATTATTAGTATAAGTGTTCGAATACATACTGTAAACGGGTTTAATTTTACGGTGTCAAAAGTTCGCGATTTTCTGAATGTAGCCAATTGTGGTGGTAATTTAATTTCGAGGCATCGAAGGTTTCAGAAAAAAACCTTGTACACTTTTGTTAAAATTTTGTCGCGCAAGCAAATATGTACATGTAATTGGATTGTTTGTATTCATGTTGTTGTTTCTCATGTTAATTGCTGACAAACACGAAGTGATTATTGATAATACCACGGAAACGATTTACCATCAATTGAAAAGTGTGAATAATTAGATTGAAACTATTTATTCGTGAAAAGTACAACTAAGTACATGCAATTGCGTACATTTTGCACAAGAAATCTACAAGTGTCATCTCCGTTCTTTTTATTAATGATATGGATATGATAATATTGTCATACCTTTTAATGTACAAACTACATGTATTTTACCAGATTAATGCAAAAACATGTTTATTGCATTTACAACAACAACAACAAATACAACAACAACAACAACAACAACAACAACAACAACAACAACAACAACAACAACAACAACAACAACAACAACCATCATCAACAACAACAACAACAAATACAACAACAACAACAACAACAACAATCCAGACTTCATATGTACCCTTGCATTACATGTATCCCGCAAATGATTGTTGGCATGGTATATATACTTTATTTTAACATGTGAACGCTTCTGAGTAGCTACATCACAGAATACGGGGATACTCTCTCTCTCTTTCAAAACTCATACTATGGGGTTCCGCTTCTCTGATACCTTTCCAGACGGTGTAGAAATGATTGAATACATGATTTTTGTTTCGCTGGGGAAAAAATTTCGCGACATGGCAATTGCAACAGTTCGCATCGGGGTAATTTTGGCGAAATTGAGAGTATTCCCTTTAGTGTTTATACTTGTTTTAATGTTAAACGTCTTCAGATTCAATAGCATCATTTAAGACCAGATAAATTTGCAGCATGGACCAGACATGCAGTACTTAACCCTCGTCAGTGATCCTCAATCTAAACAATGTAATATGACCAAAAACAGTGTGAAAATTATTATGTCCAAAATGTACCGAAAGACGTAGCAGAATGGATGGGATTTGGTACTACAGGACCCACTATTTCGAAATGTCAAGAAATTTTGTAACAGCAAAAGTTCAAATGCGTTGAAGAGACAGACGATCAACCGAAGTTGATCGAACTTGGCTACATGTAAGTTTCGTTACATTCGCGATTATATAGAAGAATGAAGATAAGCGCGAAAATTTCCACGTTTTTAGTAATTGACTAGAAATAATGAGTAGTTTTCTGTAACTAGAAATGATGAATCTAGCTAAGCCATAAGAAACAGTAGTTTCACCCTTACTTATCAGATTTATGCAGTTCTCACGGTTTAAAAGAACAAACAATTTGAATATGATAACAGTAAGGACATAGTAATTAAATATTTTGTTTTTCGTCTCGAACTTTTTCTAAAAGGTACCTGCCTCCTGTTAGGCATGAAAACAAACGAACAAATGGTCAATATCAGGGAATCTTGGAAGATGGAATAAAACATTTCTAAGTGCTGTAAATGATTTTAAAAGAAATATCACAATGATTTCATGATATTATGGTTTTCAAGTATACCAGAGAAGCATTGCGAAGCGTAGTGCAGGAGTAAAAAGTCCAAGGGAACATTGCATAAATCATTTATTGATATTTTCTACTCGGCAAATGCATGTTTGTGTACTTTGTAGTAATTCTCCTTAAAGGTACCCGCCCACGGACGTAAAACAAAATAACTGTCTTCTCTAACGAAGTTTTGCCATAGCCTATCAGAGAGGCCAGTCATCACAGTTCAGTAGGAGTGCAATTCTTACAGATGCGCTGACACAAGGCTATAGATTGTTAAAAAAACCATACCGACTATCTGCCTCGTGACAGTAGGATTATATCCATGGCATAAAAGGTGTTTGATGATTCGATGGAAATCCTATCTACCCGTGACCCCTCTTATTTTCGAACACTATGAAAGCGATTTTGAAATTCCCAAAATGATATTTAAGTACACCACCTAAGATCCGATCCTGGCAATTAAAGAGAAAATGACCCAATTATAAGGTCACTTCGCAAGAAAAAAAGCCGTCGTTGTTTGAGCTAACCCTCGAAACAATTCCAATTACAATAAAACACCATATATATACATAAGAAGTCAAAGAAATTAAATCTGAATGCATGTCGGATTATCATTAACCACGATGATTAAGGAAATGGTGTTATAATTTCCAACATCGTAGACACAATGATAAATTAGAAAACTCTTGCTAATGTCTTTTAACATATTAGGATCCAATCCTGAAAAAATTACTAAGTTAAAAATGTGTTGCATTGTCAAAGAATTTTTTATTTCCCATAGCGTCTAGTCACCGAAATTCTACTGCAGGATGAAATCTCCAGTGGTAGCTCATAGGAATGAGTTTCCAATGATAAATGCTTAATTGTTAACTTCTGATAAGAACGAAGCATGCATTGTGGGTCTAGTCTTTTTCAGCAACAATAAGGATAAAATATATCTCTAATACTTTGAAAGAAACTTGTCATTCCATTCAAAACTATCACCGAAATTAAAGGAGGTTAACATCTTAGCACCATCCCTCTCATGCTATTTTGACCATATATTTTATTTGGATATGCTACTGAATCGACCCTACAGGAAATGTAGAGCCGCGCACTCTCTGTAAAGTAAAAGTACAAATCTTAGTTAAAAACATTAAAGAGCGCGCTACTGAAATGAATTTTGGTAGCTCCGCTGAAATCATCACTGATGAGAACTTAATATTCGAAACGAAACACGTACGCGTGTCTGGTGCAGGAAAAATGGGTTTGGAATTTTCTTCATGAAGGTATAGAGTTGGAACACTTCCGTATTATTGGTAATTTGTAAATTTATAATATGAGAAACATGAGACTCTTAAGACAGTACGATCTCCCTTAAGAGCATTGCACCCGAAAATCATCTTAGAAACAAGACGATATGGTGTCAAAATACATCAGTCTCCGAATAAATGATCCCGGATGGTTTTTCATTTGATATAAAAAATCAAAATGCTTTCTTCCATTGTTTTATTTTCTCTCCATTTCTTCTTTAAATATTGTGTCAATACTTGGAAATTCTCTGATTTATTTTAAAATATTGACAATGTTTGAAGTGGTTTAATAAACGATTAGCTTTACTGAGAACGTGCTGCACATTTCGACAATGGCCTATCAGGGATAATTAGGGACATTCTTGAGTGTGACCTTTCCGGTTGACCGTTTTTGTCTGTTTGGACATTGCAAGATCTGGCGCATTTTTTTCTGTTTGAGTTCGCGGCAGGTGTTAAGTGCGGTCTTTATCGCTCGCTCTTCCTAGGCGTCTGGTCCTGTCTCCGCTCGGGGGTTGCCTTAAAGATGGAGACTTGCACAGTTGTGCTATATTCTCCTGGGCTCTGCTTGCTTTATGTGCTTGTCCTTGTTTTGAAAGAAATTAATTGACAGTATCTCTTCTTTTTTCGCTTTCGTCATATTTTAAAAGGCATTATATAAAAATATCTGTATATCTACATAATATTTCCATTCATTTGTAGTTGATAAAACATCAAAGAAGTACGGTACCTATCTGTTATTCAGTCTCAAAGTCGAGAGGGCAAGGCAAAATCATTTGAACTTCCATAACCTCGGAATGAATAACTGTCCGAAGTGAGACCAGGTGCCCGAAGAGAGTCAGCATATCCTGATTGCATGCAACACCCGTCGCAACAGCTCCATGAAAACGTGTCTAACACCAATGAGTTAAAAGAAGATCTTGCCGATAATCTCAACAACACTCACACTAGAGCACCAAAATGTTTAACGTCTTCAAATTCATAAGCATCATTTTAGGGTAGATAAATTTACAACATGGACCAAACATACACGTTTCGGGCACTTAACCCTCGCCAGCGATCCTCAATCTAAAGAATGTCATATGGCCAAAACCTGTGAAAATTATGTCCTAAATATACCGAAAGACGTAGCAAGATGGCTTTGATATGATGCTAGAGGACCCAGGTTTTAGAAATTTGAGAAAATTTTGTAAACAGAAATTTTCAAATGCGCTTGAAGAAAGAATGAATCGAAATTGATCGAACTTGGCTACATGTGCCCTCGGGGACTCCTTGTCCACCAGCAGTGACACTCACCAAGTGGTACAAATGTTTAACGTCTACAAATTCTTTAGCATCATTTTAGAGCAGATAAATTTACAGCATGGACCAGACATGCACGTTTCGGGCACTTAACCCTCACCAGCGATCCTCAATCTAAAGAATGTAATCTAAAGAACACTCACAGAAAGTAAGCTAGAAGTGGGACCAGGTGCCCGGGAGGAGTAAGCATCCCCTGTCCGCAAGCCGCACCCGCCGTCGATGTTCATGCACGAAAATGAAAACAATATATAAAATACATTCACTGTCTGAGGTTATGTCTATATAGAAAATGCTGTGGCGACCATGTCAGGGAAAAACATTCAAAACACATACTGTCAAACCCCTCGCGGGGAACTATTTTACGAGGTCCTCACGGCAAAGGGCATAAGTGTGACAGAAATGAGTTAAAATAACATGCGACGTATTCTATAACGCCTTATCTATAAGTAACACAATTCTCAAAGTTCTCGATGACGTTTTAACTTTTAGCTTACCAGTTGATGATGTTAATTAAATTCATCGAAATCGATAAGAAATATCTGTCTATCCTTTTGCGATAATCATCTTAAAATTCATGATGAAGAAAAACGTCAGGATCATTTGCGAATATTATCCTTTTGTTGAAGATGATCTAATATGAAACGGGAAATCTTTATCTTTCCCATTATTTCTTAAGCTCTTCTTCCTTAAGAGTCATAGGAAATTACGTAACCTACTTTGAAACAAAATCCATCTCATTTAGAGAAAACGAATTTGGTTAATAATCGGGAATAGAGAATGTATCTTTTCGAAAAGAAAGTAGATAATTTGCTTTATAGAAGCAATTCAAAACAAGATTAAAATTCTTTGTACCGTATGCAATGATATTCTTGATATTTGATAGTTGATAACAAATATACCATGAGATATTGTAGAATTAAACAGAGAGTTTTCTTTATGTTAAAGTGTATGCAATGAAAACGTATGCTCAATCAAGGAACAATTGTGTGACGGGTGTTGCAAGCAAGCAAAAGATGCTTACTTATCCCGGACACCTGATATCATCTGTATTTAGAAATTAGAATCGTTTTTTCTTGTTTTGTACATGATGAGACCGTAAGATAACGACACGTGGTCAGGACGACGTTCGGACAGAGATCGTCATGGAGTAACATCGTTAAAGTTAGTCAGTGTCCAAGAATGTGCTGATAAAAGGCAGTAAATGGGTAAAGTATCACGCAGAGTGTCTTGGTGACACCAGGATCATATCCACGATGCACAAGGCGATAGATAGTTCCGGTGCATAGGAGAGATGTGTAACACATTTATGTTACAATGGTGTAATCTCTTACCACAAAGTCGGAATTTTGTTTTACATAGGACTTTCGTTCATACAACATTTCTTTCTTGGTAGTCTTAGATAGTGAATCTGCAAAATGATATTTGTATAATTATAAATACTATCATCATGCTGAAGTAGACTCATCGGTCCTTGTTTCCTGTAGTTCCCATAGGTGAACTCAGTGCTGTACTTAGCGATGATTTATCACCATTTTATAGCTATTACAGTGTTTTCATGGGATCTCATATTATTGATTTCATGATATAATCTGGAATCAAAGTATGATGTAATGTGGTGAAGTAATCATGACATCAACTACATTTTATTACTACATTGTCATTGTCAAGCTTAATTCAATTACGACAGTAATACAATGCAGGTTGTTTTACTTACTTGAATGTGTAGTCTTGCATGAATGAATTTAAGCACTCTCTTATGATTTTATCAGGTAAATTATAACTTAATTGCCAAGCAAATCAACGCCCGTCATTTGTACCAATCAAACGCTACATTATCATTAAGTTATCTCAACTAATCCGGCCCGCTAGAACATGTAGGGTTTTTCACATTAGATATTTACGCATTCCCAAGAAACTTATAAATCAAGAAGTTTGCTTTTATAGACTAGTTATTATGAAATTTTACAAAAATTAACCTCAATTCCTTTTGAAATCCGGACCTATACATGAATCAGAGTATTGAACGCTGAGAATTTCATAGCCTGCTTAGGCACGGTCCATTTGATATTCTGTGGGGGGGGGGGGGGGGGGGGGGCTTGGGTATTTTTCGAAAAAAAAATAATTTTGCTCGGAATTTTGATGAAAAAAATAAATTTGCGTTTGGGGTGACAGAAAAAAAAATCTTGCTCTTACAAGTAATATGAATTTGAAGAATAGCCATAAAACTCGCTTAAAATTCTGAAAAATTTTCGGCTCGCTTCGCTTGCCATGTTTTCTTCTTTAATGGCAAGTTCGTATTTGAAAATATGAAAGGTATACATGCGACTGAAAAAATAGTAAGAGTCTAAATTATATATACAAGGCTAAGCTTGGAAGGAGAATGTAATTAAGTTTTTCACTAGTTTACATTTCTAAATCTAAAAACTTGTCTAGAAGACCTTCCCCTCAAGCCCTTTTACTTGTTACATGATACATTTTGTTTACTGAAAATTCTATCTGATATTGTAAAATTATTTTGTCTTTCTCAGTTTAAAAGTGAATACAAAGTTTAACATAAAAGTAAAGTCCTGTTTAGAGTAATTTTTGTAAAAATAAAGAATTTCTGTTGAAAAACACAAACTTTCTTAATATACACATCAATTGTTAGAAAAAAATTCCTTGCTTCAACTTTGCAAGAAAAAAATAATTTTGCCCTGGTCCGGGCGAAAAAAAGAATCTTGCTCCGACAACCCCCTCCTCCCCGCCAGAATATCAAATGGACCGTGCCTTAAGAGGGATCAAGGGTGAACAGATTTGCCATCGTTTTGAATCATCAAACGCTTACTTTGTACCGTGGATATGATGCTACTGTACATTTGTAACAGACGAGTACTCGGTATAGTACGTGACCAATCTTTATCTTTGTACCTGCGCATTCAAAAGAATTGCTCTCTGGGTGACTGTGACGACGGGACTCTATGACGGGACTGTCCGAACATAAATCATTAGAAAGACAGGGCTCGACCACCTGCGTGTCCTCTCTGGATGACAGTCGGACTCCTGAGGTGATAACATACAAAAGCTTGTTCCAGCCGGCAAAGCATAGACTATTTCTATATGCCTTTTGTTCTTTTTTTAATATCTATTAACATATCCATCTGTGTTTTGCTTGGTCTTCTGCCATTTACTGTCTCGTTTGGGTAATAATCTTACAGTGAGAAAGATATTAAACACAACAATTTAGCGTTCTTGGAAAAATCTTGGTAACCGGAAAAGTTTGAAGGTTGTGCGCACGTTATCTGGATAATAACACCACTTGCTACTTACTTGACGGTAATCCGTCCTAAGTCGGCACTAATTGCTTTTTGGTATCGCTGCTTCATGTGTAGTCTTTTGAGTTTGGTATTTTGATGTTGTATTTTGTGTGTCTTGTCCCTTTAGCGTCTCTTGGTGTGTATGTGTACATGTATGTATACTCTGCATTTTAGCTTTGGATATCTCGTTGTTGCTGCAGTTTGTTGGAGATCCCCTCCCTCTTTATGGAAGAATTGTATTAAGTAAGTGAATAATTTGACTTATGTTCAAGGTCATGTTGGCAGTGAAACTTTTTGACAAAGGCAAAGTTTTACCCATGACAATTGTGACCTTCACCTCTAACTTATGACCTTGATTATTGGTGATGGGACATTTTTGGGTCCAGGGCAGGACTTCTTTAAAATACTTTTGCAGAGGGAATTGGTCAAGGTTATTGAAATCTATTGACAAGGGTAGAATTTATCACCAGAGTTTTACCTGTGAACGAACAAATTAATTAGCTGCATTCTATGACCTTTTAATACGAGATCATAACACACACTTGCATCTTTTAAATGGGTTTTGTGAAACATTCATTGGGAAAATGGCTATCAAGTACACGTAGCATTGAAATCATATTTATCCCATAGTTTAATAACAACATTCGACAGCAATATTATCATTTTTATGGAAATTTGGCAGTTAACTTTCTACAAAAAAAACCTCTAATAAGCATAATTTCTCCGCCGCAAACTGGGGAGGAATCCCAATGATTAAACTTTGCGATAAAAATGATTGATTTTGTCGAAAATTGACAGACGGAAGTAAAAGAATGGTGTTCATCAATGGTTTTGACATTCGACGAAGGCAGACAAGGGATTTAACATTAAATTTGTTAAGCTACAGTGGTTTACCTCCGACTATATGTCACTTTTTACATCAGAACATGCCATACAAATTAAAGAAACATTGGATATTATCATTTTACACATAAGTAATCACTAATTACGGTAAAAGGTAATCAATTAACACATTTTTTTCTCAGTTTTTCTCTATGCAAAACAAGGAAAAGCTTTAAAAAACGGACAGGACAAAAACTCTATGCCCCCGAATCTTCGATAACTGGGGCATAAAACCGCATTCGAACAAGCAACAGACACCACGAATGTTAAACGTCTTCAAATCTATTAGCTTTATATAAGAACAGATAAATTTACAGCATGAACTTGACATGCATGTTTCGGGTACTTAACCCTTGTCAGTAATCCTTAATTTAAACGATTGAATATGGCAAAAGAGTGTGAAAGTTACGGTATTATGTCCAAAAAGTGGGATATGATGCTACAGGACCCGCGTTTTAGAAATTTCAAGAACATTTTTAAAACAGAAATTTTAGAATGCGTTGAAGAAACGATCAACCTAAGTTTACCGAACATGGCTACATGTGCCCCCGGGGACTCCTGGTCATTCATAAGCGTCATTAAGTAGTCACTAATTGTGGTAAAAGGTACACAAGAGTGTGAAAGTTATTATGTCCAAAAATGTACCGAAAGACGTAGAACGATGGGTGGGATATGATGCTGCAAGACTCACGTTTTACAAATTTCAAGAATTTTGATAACAGAAAATTTCGCAATGCGTTGATGGAACTTGGCTATATGTGCCCTCGGGGACTCTTGGTCCACCAGCAGTGACACTCACCAAGTGGTACAAACGTTATTTACGTCTTCAAATAAATTAGCGTCATTTAAGAGCATATAAATTTGGAAGTCTACACAATATCTCATTTGGATTTTTTCTAAATGTACAATGTTGTAGAAAATCGAATTCAATCGTTCAATCGTTCTCAATAATCTATAGAGTATTCGTAATGTTTTGGCAAAATGTCTCTAGAGGCAAGATTGAAACTTTTCCGGTTATTCGGTCTTATCGAAATACAGAGTTACTTCCCTTAGTGCAGGTATTCGACGTAGAAACATTGTAGCGTAATTAAATGCCTTTAAAAACGTCTTATCTGTAACCCTTTTCCCTGAAACCCTGTTTCCCTGAATTTGTAACCCTATTTCATTGAATTGATCCTAATTTGTTTTAAAGTTTGTGTCTATAGAATTTGATGACGTCACAATTACTTGATACCTGTACAAATGGGAAGTAACCCTGTATTTCGAAAAGACTGAATTGGAGTTATCAGATAACAACCGAAAATCCTCATCTTAAAATAAAAGTTAAGTAAACAAGCAACGATTAATGACTCTTAGGTAATGAAGATCAATCGAAAGACGTGTAGATTTTAAGAATAAATTGAGTTTACATATGTATGATTCAAATAAGAATTTCAAGACAATGTGAATGTAAATAAAAAAGTAGTAGAGCTTTTATTATTGTGTTGTTTAAGTAATCAAACCTAGATTAAGTAAATTTCACAAAGAAAATTTTGTAACTATCTGTAAAGGTCATTGCAATGAAATTTTATTGGAATTTACTACTTCATTTTGAATGGCCATGAGAAGCAGATGGTTTCAAAAGGAAAACAAAAAAATTGTCCTTTTAGCCTTAACTTCCGATGACAATTACTTTTACATTGATATATTACTTTATAAAATATTAAGAGCTATATAGGCGATTTTTGATAAGCTAAATACTTGATTTGTGTGAGCATATTTTGGGAATATCACATCATTGGGAGTAGAAATTATTCTTTTATGTTAAACGTCTTCAAATTCAATAGCATCTTTTATAAACAGATAAATTTGCAGCATGGACCATACATGCACGATTCGGGTGTAAACTACCCTTGTCAGTGATCCTCAATGACATATCAGGCTTTAATGAACATATATACGTTCTTTGTTTTCCGGAATTTGCCTTTTTGTTCTTGTCAATGCGTTGCCTTTGTGAAGGAAGGCAGTCTTTCATTTCATAACATAAAAATAAAATGTCAATCGAAACGTCAAACGACTTTTATTTAACATTTTGCAACAGATGTTTTGCTCCTTTCATTGCATGTAAAGTGTAAATAATGTGACACCGACACATGTTATTACGTAACAGAATTTAGATCTTTTGTCAACAGCATTATACAGTTATTTCAATGAAATAAGTGTAAATCAAATTAAGTTCAGCATGCATGATATTTGTGGATAATGAAACCTTGGCGCATGTACTATTCGTTGCAAAACTGAGGAAAAGCGGATCCGAACTTTATTCAATTATATATATATTTTTTTTCATTTACATAAGGAAAACAGGGCTTATGTAAAGTTTCGTGCAAGAGTGCAAATGTAATACGTCTTCAAATTGAATAAAGTCAGATGATGTCAAGAGCATATAATACTCAATTGGTATGGCATCCTGTAAGCAATTTCGAAAACAAATTGGATGTTTTCATGCAATAAAGAAATTTATCCTTCAATGAAATAAAAAATAATATTCTCTTTGACGATGTCTTTACTTAGTCTGTTTGACCATCATCTCGGTAGGTCAAAGGCAATCGAGAGGCCTCTCCTGGTTGGAGGAAATCATGAAGGGTGAGGGGGTCGTTATTTTTTATGTGACAGAAGATTTGATCGGCTATTTATTGATATATTATCTTTTAGTGCATTATTTAAATAGTATATGATATATCTTAGTAAAGACAAGTGCAATAGAAATGTAGATGTCCAGATGTTTTCCTTAGCTTCTGATCCGCTAAGGGAATCGAGCTCGAGAGCGGGATATTTTGAAATTCTCCGCGGGGGTACCAACAAATCGGTGTAAGCAATGTAGGTATAAACGCTACACGTAGTTTTTATTAAGAATATGGCCTATGGAAAATGATAATTAAACAAAATGTTTTTCATAAAAGAACAGATGTCTCCCCCCTCCCTCTAAGTTACTTTGACCTTAGGCCAAAATGCAAAATTATGTGAAACCTTTGAGTCATGGGCAACATCATAATAAAACATGAAAGTGATTCGATCATTACATTGTTTGAGGTAAAGGCCAAACATGATTGGCATATACAATTTCATTATAAGCATATTTAAAGAGATTGACTTTGGTCACATGACCTTATATATAGGTGATCTGAAACCTACACTCACTGACGAGGGTTAAGTACCGGAAACATGCATGTCTGGTCCATGCCGCAAACTTATCTGCTTTTAAATGATGCTATTGAATTTGAAGACGTTTAACATTGTAAGGATCATGAGCAACAAAAAACTGAATTAGTGATTGGATACACAGTTCAAAATATAAAGCCTAAACATTATTAGCATAGACAATTTCAGCCTGGACATGCTTAGCATATACAATTTCATTACCAAAGTAAGAAGCTACCTTAACCATGTGACGTTGGGACAATGTGATAAGAAACATTTAGTCCTTAGAAACAACATACTAAAATATGAAAACAATTGTAAGAAGGGTTCAGGAGATATAGCCCAGACAATATTAGTATGTACAATTTCATTAAAAAGAACTAAATGATCTTGACCTTGGGCACATGACCTTGGGTCAAGGTGATAAGAAACCCTCCAATCCTGAGCAACAGCATACTATAGTATAAGAGTGATCCAGTATACGATTCCACAGATATAGCACAGACTCAATAGCATTTACAATTTCATTAAAAAATGTAATACTTGACCTTAGTCATATGACCTTTGATCAAGGAGGTGTGAAACCTTTGGGTCATCAGCACCATCATACTAAAATATGACGTGATCCGATCACGGTTCAAAAGATTAAGCCTGGACATAATACATGTAACAAATACAATTTCATTTAAAATATACTAATTGACCTTAACTTTGGTCACATGACCTAGAGTCAATGTGATGTGAAACCTTTACGTGATAAGCAACAACATACTAAAATATGAAAGTGATCCGGCACACGGTTCAAGAGATATAGCCCGGACAAGAATATATGCACAATATCATTAAAAATGCACTAAGTGACCTTGACCTTGGTCACATGACCTTGGGTCAAGGTGATGTGAAACCTACAGGTCATATGCAACAACATACTTAGATATGAAAGTGATCCAGCAAATGGTTCAAGAGGTATAGCTCGTACAGGAATGTATGCATAATTTCATTAAAAATGCACGTAGTGACCTTGGTCATATGACCTTTGGTCATGGTGATGTGAAACCTTTGGGTCATAAGCAACAACATACTAAAATATGAAAGTCTTCCGGCAAACGGTTCAAGGGATATAGCACGGACTGGAATGTATGTACAGTTTCATTAAAAATGCACTAAGCGACCTTGACCTTGGTCACATGACCTTGGGTCAAGGTGATGTGAAACCTTCGGGTCATAAGCAACAACATACTAAAATATGAAAGTGATCCGGCAAAGGGTTCAAGAGATATAGCCCGGACAGGAATGTATGCATAATTTCATTAAAAATGCACTAAGTGACCTTGACCTTGGTCACATGACCTTGGGTCAAGGTGATGTGAAACCTTCGGGTCATAAGCAACAACATACTAAAATATGAAAGTAATCCGGCAAACGGTTCAAGAGATATAGCCCGGACAGGAATGTATGCATAATTTCATTAAAAATGCACTAAGTGACCTTGACCTTGGTCACATGACCTTGGGTCAAGGTGATGTGAAACCTTCGGGTCATAAGCAACAACATACTAAAATATGAAAGTGATCAAACAAACGGTTCAAGAGATATAGCCCGGACAGGAATGTATGCATAATTTCATTAAAAATGCACTAAGTGACCTTGACCTTGGTCACATGACCTTGGGTCAAGGTGATGTGAAACCTTCGGGTCATAAGCAACAACATACTAAAGTATGAAAGTGATCCGGCAAATGGTTCAAGAGATATAGCCCGGACAGGAATGTATGCATAATTTCATTAAAAATGCACTAAGTGACCTTGACCTTGGTCACATGACCTTGGGTCAAGGTGATGTGAAACCTACGGGTCATAAGCAACAACATACTAAAATATGAAAGTCTTCCGGCAAACGGTTCAAGGGATATAGCACGGACTGGAATGTATGTACAGTTTCATTAAAAATGCACTAAGCGACCTTGACCTTGGTCACATGACCTTGGGTCAAGGTGATGTGAAACCTACGGGTCAAAAGCAACAACATACTAAAATATGAAAGTGATCCAGCGAAGGGTTCAAGAGATATAGCCCGGACAGGAATGTATGCATAATTTCATTAAAAATGCACTAAGTGACCTTGACCTTGGTCACATGACCTTGGGTCAAGGTGATGTGAAACCTACGGGTCATAAGCAACAACATACTAAAATATGAAAGTGATCGGGCAAACGGTTCAGGAGATATAGCCCGGACACGATGTGTGACAGACGGACAGACGGACAGACGGACGGACGACGAAGGCAAAACCAATATGTCTCCTCCCCGTTGGGTGGGAGACATAATAAATATGAAAGTGATCCGTCAAACGGTTCAAGAGATATAGCCCGGACAGGAATGTATGCATAATTTCATTAAAAATGCACTAAGTGACCTTGACCTTGGTCACATGACCTTGGGTCAAGGTGATGTGAAACCTTCGGGTCATAAGCAACAACATACTAAAATATGAAAGTGATCGGGCAAACGGTTCAGGAGATATAGCCCGGACACGATGTGTGACAGACGGACAGACGGACAGACAGACAGACAGACGGACAGACAGACGGACGACGAAGGCAAAACCAATATGTCTCCTCCCCGTTGGGGGGAGACATAATAAGTTGGCACTGATCGCGTACAAGTAGGCAATATTACGTTTATTTCAGTGTCCAATATTTTAGTCACCCTCTGTAGTCACAGCAATGGAGTCTTACTAAATATTCTTTCCTTCTGTTTGTCAGAAATTATCTTTGATATTTCAACATATTCTGCCAATTGTGATTTTACTTGATTCGTTTCATTGTTGGTCCTCTAGTTAAATTAAAGTATCGTTGTCCCTGACTGTTTGTAGGTATGATTGTTTTCTGTTTTAGTAATATTTGTTTCAATCTTGTGTGCTTGTATTCCACTGTTATCACTATACAACATGGTTTGGTTGGAGATCATTATCCTTGTGATTTTTCAACATTACTAGAGTAAGATCTATAAAGGAGGAAACCAGTTGACTTTTGCAAAGATACTTTGTTCTCATAGAATAATGTCTTCACCTAAATGTTAAAGGAAAATTCTTTAACTTTGCCTTATTCTTTTTAATGCGCCCATGCCAATTTTCGTCCATAACTAATCCAGATAAAAACTTATCCATAAAGAAGTTACTGTCAGTGTCGAAAACATGTTCCCGTCATGTAAAGATCAGGAAATGTTCAAACGTTCTTTCGTGTGATGATAGATCAAACAAGAGAAAAGCATAAAATGTTGAAGGGATTAACACCCTCCCACAATTGTCAGAAATACACTTTCCCCTCGTTTTTAGACCGTGATCTGCACATAACTAAATATAAAACAGATATTTTAAGGTTCAAGGATACACCATCCGAACAACAAAACACTTCGGAGTCTCTCTCGTCGCCAAAATCGACGTCACGTTATCTATGACGTCACGAAAAAACGCGCCAAAATTGCATCGGCACTCTTATTATTTGCCGCTGACTCACCTACGTCCTGAAACATGAACTAGTATTTTAGGGATTGTGCTAAATAAAACTGCTGTATTTTGATAAGACTGGGACTTCTATCATTTTCCATTGAATCTTGATTAAAAATTGATGTAAAACCATTCTTTGATGGGTATGTTCATTCAGAGAAAAGGCTTACAGCGCATTCTGCCGCTCGCCTTCATCTCTACGAGAAAATCACGAAATAATAATTTTATGCTTGTTTTATTTGTAAACAACCGTTTGATTTATACCCGGGGTTAAAATAGCAATTGAAACTAATTAAAATGTGTGTGATGCTTTTTTTACACGCGGGGGTTAAATGGGCAACATCTCACAAAATTGTACATTTTATTAGGAAACAACTCCTTAGTTTACCTGCGGGATTTGGGTAAAACAAATGAATGGACTTTTCTATGTCTACATATCTTTAGAACAGCAAGCATCACGATAAGGGGAAAAAAAGGGGGGGGGGTATTACTGCTACGTAGCAATTTCTCTCCGCTATGTGTAAGATTCGCCATTTATTGTAAGCGAACCGTAATAATTATATTTTGAATTTTTCGAACAGAAGACTCTTCATGACAAATGACATAGCACTATATAAGTCAAACCCTCTTAAAGTGAATCCTCCTTTTGAAGAAGTTCCCTTTTTTGTGTCGCCTGCGAAGCATAGCGACACTTCGGGATCACTTTGTTCGTTGTCCGTCTGTCTGTCTGTCTGTCTGTCACACTTGGATGTCACACCCTATAAAAGTGATTCCTGAGTGTCGCTATGTTTCGCAGGCGACACATGCATTCCTTGGAATGATTTTTACATTATTTGTTCTTCTCCTTTTCTTACAATGTGAATATTCATGGACCTGTTATAAATCAATGATTTCAGGATTCTTGCCTAAATTTAACCCTCTCTCCGGCAGTAAATTATTATTACCGGTACACGTTTAATATAGGAATAGAAAGTAAATACATATTTCAAAATTACCAGCGGTGGATTAAGGTGGGTGCGGAGGGGGCGCCCGCCCCCTCCCCACGGCAATGACCCCAAATTTTCCAAAAACAGGTATATTTTTGCCCATTTTCAGTAAAAATCGGCAAAATTCGCCCCTTGACCCCCGGCAAAGGGAGCGCTGGATCCGCCACTGATTACCTAAAGGATATTTGATCCTGAACAAGTCACACTGACTTTGTGGATGACCTTGACCCGCGTTGGATGCCATGATGCTGAATATCCCAGCATGTTTGATGAAAAAATGCGAATGCCGACTTACCTACATTATATGATCTCCATAAATACGTAAATGCAAGGAATACTGTTTTTATCGTCTAACATTGTAGTACACTGAAATTGTTTTGCAGTCAGGAAAGGATTTGTCATTAAACGCCTATAATGAAATATGTGCACGTAGAACAGTAAAAAAAAGGAGAAAGAGGGGGGGGGGGGGGATGTGGAACGTTTATAATATTAATCGAAGATAGAACTCAGTTGCAGCATTGTTTTACTGTTATAAGTCAATTAATTGCAGTTAATTGCATTTTACATTGTCTATATGGATTTTTTTTGTCAAAAATATTTTAAAAAATCCTTTTAAATGTTTTCTGTTTTGAAACACAGATTCTTACAAATAGGTTTCAAAACGCCGAGCAATTATAGGGCGACGTCCTGGTTCAAAACGACGTCGTTCGTGCAATTGTTTACCCTTTCTTAGAAGAAAACAGATGTCATGCGGAAATAAATATGATTTTTCATAAATATAGGAATTAATAAAACTATTTCAAAAAGATACTCTGTCACAAGGCCGATTTTAGCCCTTACCGGCTTTTCTCCTCATCCAAGACCAATGGATAGCAACATATACATGTACTAAGCCTGTATAGGATCTCAAATGAATGTTCATATCATTTAATTTCCATTGTCATTTTAAGAAACGAAGATTCTGATTGGCTGAGAAATTTTGTTGATACATCGATCAACACAATTTTTCACGGAAGTCTATTTATAGCACTATGTTGAGAACTGGGGTTCCCTCAAACACATTGATGCAGTTTTCTGTCCAATTTTTCGGTTGATACCTGCATCAACAGAAAAAATATAAGATTCATTTCTTAATTCATACGATGTATTATGAAACGAGTTGTGTGTTTTATATCCCCGGGCCTTGCATGGCGAGATTCTTTTTATCACATGATATTGCCTGGAAATGTGTATTTCTAACGTGAAATCAACGTTTCCGAGAACTGTAGAGGCGAATCACGCCGTGATTGCACTTACATTCAAGTATTAATAATTTTCTTTGCGTATTTTTTTATCTGAATTTATTCTATTTCTTTATAATTCTATTCATAAGATAAACATCTTGTTTTCATCGCCCGTTTCATTCTGGACCGTTTATTATCTCTTCATCAACTTGATTTGACGTTCAAATGACCAAATGCATCACGTGACGTCATTTGCTTAAAACTGTTGCAGGCGTTAATATTACTGATATAATGGGTAAATATTATAAAATGGGTTACATAATTCACATTTTGATCAGTTCTATTTCCAATTGATATATGGATGATAAATGGAGTAATTTAGATGAACGGTTCAGGAGATATAAATCCAAATAGAGCACGGAGGGGATATCTTGCCAGCATTTTGTAACAAAATCTGGAGGGGGGTAAGGTCATAATTTTGTATCAAACTTAAAATTTTGTGCGATGATTGCTACATTTATCTTTATTGTTGAAAGATATGTTAACTTATATTAAAATAGCAATGTTTCCGCTCATTGGCATGTTAACAAAGTACTTAAACCCGTCATTTACTGGTTGGACTCTAAAAATAATGACGTCAAGAATAGAGCCTAAAATGGTATAATATTTACTATTTCATAGAATTTGACTTACCAGCATTGATGTATTTTCTATTTTCTATTTGTTTTAGACCTTCTTACGTTATTAAAAGAATGACCATATACATTCATGCATCGGGTTTAAAATAACAGAGGTCTATTGATGATATGATGCAAATTTGGGGAAAATTAAAGAAAAATTGGACATGTACTTCTTTGGAAGGTCATAAATCAATTAGAAGCTCGATGACATATTCTTTGTTCATTAAAATATTATACATTACATTGTTCTCTACCAATATAATCAATAAAACTTAACCTGTGATGTTTAATACTGTTTTGGGGTTGTTTTGGAAAGGGTGTAACCATGAACCTTAAAAGGTTTTATTTTCTCTGAAATCTCTTTCAAATCTGCGTTCAATATCTGGTTGTGTTGGTGTTTTTGGTGTTGGATGTGTCGGTGTTTTTGGTGAGTCGGTGTTTTGGGCGTGTCGATATTTTGGATTTGTTTGTGTTTTGGTGTGTCAGTGTTTTGGGTGTGTTTGGTGTGTCGGGTATATCGGTGTTTTTGGTCTGTCGGTGTTTTCTGCTGCACTTAGGACCTCTTTGAGATCCCCTCCGTTTTATGTCGCCTGCAACTCAAGAGTGATCACTTTGCCTGGCATCCGTCTGTCTGTTAGTCTGTCTGGTAGCTAAAGAAGACGCTGACGACAACAGCACTCACAATAGAGCACCAAATTGAACATCGACGGATCCCTAGCAACCTAGAGGTGGGACCAGGTGTCCTGGAGGAGTAAGCATACCCTTTGGCTAGCCGCACCCGCCGTCGATGTTCACGCCGCTCAAATATGAAAACAATATCTACAAAACATGCACTGTCTGAGTTTATGTTTATATAGAAAGTTATATGACGACCATGCCAGGAAAAGCATTAAAACACTTACTGTCAAACCCCTCGCGGGGAACTTTTTTACGAGCTCCACACAGCAAAGGGCATAAGTGTGACACAAATGAGTTAAAGAAGACCCTGACGACAATCTCAACAGCACTCACAATAGAGCACCAAATTGAACATCAACGGACCCCTAGTCACACTTTCACATATTATGCTATAACTTACTTGATATACATCAGACATCTTTCAATCTTGCAGGGATGGTAAAACATGATGTGACTTACTACCCAATATAGATCAAGGTCACTTTCAATGCCATTGTCACGTATTAGGGTCAACTATGCAGCAGGCGACATATCTGTTCTTGAAAATTTTTTTTAAATTTTGATCAACATTTTATTCTATCATTAGCGTCAATGATTGACTATTTCGCATTATTCATTGTCACTTATTCTTGAACTTTTGCTGATTAATCGAACTATGATTATTTTATATTTCATCGTGTGAAATGAACTAGACAGCTCTTTGTAAACTTGATAGTTTCTTTCATGATTGGCTGGTAAGTCTGATCTGATTTACACATTGCAAAAAGGAAACGCTATCTTGTAATTTTTTTCTTTGAAAATGTTGATCCATGTGATATGGGAATCTGTTAAAACTGAACAAATGAGCAAGGCGCGTTTTGACAGCACCAACTACAATGAGCTTATTCATCAGATAAAATTGCCCTTCGTGTCTCTATGGAGCTGTCTCTGTCTGTTTGTCCATCGTATTTCTATGGAGCTGTGTTATTGTCTCCGTCTGTTTGTCCGTTTCTATGGAGCAGTGTTATTGCCTCTGTCTGTTTGTCATTCGTGTTTCTATGATGCTGTCTTATTGTTTCCGTCTGTTTGTCCTTCGTGTTTCTATGGTGCCGTGTTATTGTCTCCGTCTTTTTGCCCTTCGTGTTTCTATGAAGCTGTGTTATTGTCTCCGTCTGTTTGTCCTTCGTGTTTCTGTGGAGCTGTGTTATTGTCTTCGTCTGTTTGTCCGATTTTTCTGTACTCATTTTATTTCCTGGGGAATTTGTATGCCCTTTGATTTTGATTTTTGGATTCATATTTCGGGTTTTGTTTTCACCTTTCATTCATTGATTGAATTCCAGACAATTTTCAAAAAACTTTTTTTTTTATAAAATTTATCATTAGCAGTCTGTTATATATCTGAAAATGATGCATAAATCGTGTCAACTTGCACTCATGGATACCTATATAGGCCGTAACGCAGGGATTCAACCCGGAAGTAGTTCTAGATGGAATCGTGTGTAACCTGAACAATAGAGGCAGAGAAATTGACTATCTATCTAGACTAAGTAACGATTGCTATTATAAGGTGCAAACGTTTTCTTTCCGTGTAATTTTGTTCTTCTACGGCAGCACAATTTGATCTTTGTGAGCGCCGCTTTGTCTACGAATGTGTTTTTAAACTTTGTTAATAGACTCATCCGGCTTTTATCTTACTCCCTGAAAATGGCATCATGTCTTTACGAAAGCAATCAGAAAGAACGATATTGATTCTTCATTATTTTTTACTTGATGAATCTATATGGTAAAATGATTTCTTTTCCTCTGATATTATGATTTCAATTCTAGATAATAGATTTTCGTCAAATAAATGGCAAAAATGTGATATCATATATTTTTCGACTGCAACTTCAAATGCAAGTGGGAGTGCAGTAGAAAAAGATTAAACTCTTCATGTGCAGATACATTTTGAGAATAAGGCATATCAATGAAGTGTTGTATTTCACAGATTTTGATTTGAAATAGAAAATAATTGCATTTAAAGAAATTAGACAACAGACAGAAACAAATTTAAGCATGTAAACATAAAGAATGTGCAGCCGAATAAAATTGAAAATGGGGTCTCACGACGTTTTCGCATGCTGGCCTTATCAAGGTCATCATAGGAAGCATGCACAATCTCTCATTCGAGAATCTTTTGCAGTGAATATTTTTCGCTTAAGATTCCAATTTATAGATGAGTTATAAAGTCAAATTGCTCAAGTGAGAATTTCATATAAATCCTAAAACTTTATATCCTCATTTGTTATGCCAACTTGTTTTCGTGATATAACAAATCATATTTTTGAATTATCAAATCACTTTTATAGGATCTTGCAAAAATTTTGTAGCTTCGTTGGAGATAAACTGGAACAAATGCTATCGATTCACCGTTTTTATTTGATATTTCTACAAGAAAACCACTTTATTTCCTTTAGGAATCAGGATTGTAGTTTATAGTGTTGTATGACTGTTACATAATATGAAGTAAAGACATTTGTTTTCAGTTGTGCGTCAATTCGGATTATATATTTCATTCAGAATACATTTTTTTGGAAGTACAAATATGTATATGGGCTGATGATTACATTCATTTTACAAGTGCATTTAGAAAGATAAAAAGGGTATCCAACATACGGATACCAACTTTCAAATAGGACATTCTAAACTATATACATGTAAGTAGTTGTCAGGAGTCCCCGAGGGCACATGTAGCCAAGTAGTTGATAGTCTTAATCCCTTCAACGCATGCAAACATTTCTGTTAACAAAAATTCTTGAAATTTCTAAAACGTGGGTCCTGTAGCATCATATCCCACCTATCCTGCTACGTTTCTCGATACATTTTGGACAAAATATTTTTCACACCCTTTGGCCATATTACATTGTTTAGATTGAGGATCACTGACGAGGATGAAGTACCCGAAACGTGCATGTCTGGTCCGTGATGGACTCCCGTCGCTTTAGTGTACAGTGAATGAAGATGATAAAAATAGAAGCCAGGTATGTAACAAACACATTCCCAAATAATCTGGTGCAGATATATTTTTTCTTTTTTATAAATTTGTAAAATTATTGCGTATTCTCTAGCTTTTTCTTATTGATTTTTTTCTTAGCGATATGCCTGCCTGATGATATGGAAGTGTACCAAATCTAAAAAAAAATCAAACCATTTATGCACAACACACGTGTTTCAGATATCTAAAATCCTCATCAGTGATGCTTCCATCCAAAGTGATTTTTAGAAACAACCAAAATTCATTTTAGTAGCGTCCTCTGGTTATATTTTTGAAATTTAGTTTGTGCAATTTGCAGAGAGTGCGTCGTCCCAAAACTCCTGTAAGGTCGATTATGAGTTCTTTTTATGAGTTCTAGACTTTGCATGAATAAATGTACAATATAATAACTTGAGAAATTCGCCATTATTTTTTTTTTAGATTTTCAACCAAACCAAAATTTACTTATGGAATTGTGATATACATAACACTCCTGTATGACTTTCTCGTGTTTAAAATTATTTGTTGGCCGGATTGCAAAGCAATTCCGGTCTATAGATTGACGATGTCCGTCTGTCCGTCCGTCTGTCCGTCTGCCGTCAACATTTTGGTTAAAGTTTCTGGTTAAGCAAAATCTAAGGAACTATATGCAGTAGAAACTTTATATTATACATGAAGGTTGCCCATGACAAGACCTTTCAATTTCTGCGGTAACATTTGACCTAGTGACCTTGACCTTGGACTTTGACCTAGTTAAAGATTTTGGTTAAAGTTCCTGGTTTAAGCAAAATCTATGGAACTGTATGCAGGAGAAACTTTATATTATACATGTATGTTGCCCATGACAAGATCTTTCAATTTATGCCGTAACATTTGACCTAGTGACTTTGACCTTGGACTTTGACCTAGTTAAAGATTTTGGTTAAAGTTCCTGGTTTAAGCAAAAATCTAAGGAACTGTATGCAGTAGAAACCTTATATTATACATATAGGTTGCCCATGATGAGACCTTTCAATTTATGCCGTAACATTTGACCCAGTGACCTTGACCTTGAACTTTGACCTAGTTAAAGATTTTGGTTTAAGCAAACTCTAAGGAACTGTATGCAGTAGAAACCTTATATTATACATTTAGGTTGCCCATGACGAGACTTTTCAATTTATGCCGTAACATTGGACCTAGTGACCTTGACCTTGGATTTTGACCTAGTCAAAGACTTTGGTTAAAGTTCCTGGTTTAAGCAAAATCTAAGGAACTGTATACAGTAGAAACTTTATATTATACATGTAGGTTGCCTCTGACAAGACCTCTCAATGTATGCTGTAATATTTGATTTAGTGACCTTGACCCAGTTGGTGACAAAAACTTACTTTGCAATCCGGCCATACCGTCTTTAGCGGTGTTTTATTTGCATTACAATCAGTAAATGAAAGTCAAACACAAAAGTCGAAACCATATTCCAAAAACCACAATCGAAAGGTTTATGAGTTTTGGGAAAAATAGAAAACAG
Source organism: Pinctada fucata (assembly GCA_028142955.1). NCBI lineage: Eukaryota > Metazoa > Mollusca > Bivalvia > Pterioida > Pteriidae > Pinctada > Pinctada fucata. The sequence goes on along the minus strand of AP027114.1, from coordinate 8,695,878 downwards.
CACTTCCCATGCGATATGAAAATAGGACAGACAGACGGAGACAACGACACAAGCCCCACACGAAGGACAACTTATATATACATGTATGTATGACAAATATGGATAATGACCATATCCCTGTATACCGCACAAAATCGATAATTCAGAAAATCAGAAACCGAAGACATACAAAATCAGGATAAAGCAGGAACCAAAGCAAACAAACAAAAACCTCCACCGCATGAAAAGAAGCGAACCCCCGATATGGGAGTGAGACCAGGTGCCCAGGAAGAGTAAGTATCTCCTGCTTGCATGCAACACCCGCCGCTTCAATTAGGTAGAACTGTCACATCCGGTTACTTCCAAGTCCAGTGTAAGTGTGGAAGGCATTGTAGAATGCATTGTATGTGGCGCTGTTAAAACGCGTCGTGCTATTCATTCCTATAATGAGATAAATAAGATCCTGACGACAATCTCAACAGCACTCACGATAGAGCAACAAACTGAGAATCGACGGACCCCTATGGATCACATGAATCATGTGACATACCTTATGCAACTATAGTATCTAAGCAGAAAGACCAAATGTAAACGTCTTCAATTCCAAGCCCATCCCAAGTTCGGTCTTAGTGTTATCAACAGTTTCGCTGCTTGGCCACAATTACTACTTTGAATTCATCCAAATAGTAATCATCAAATGGATTCTTAATGAATATATAACCATATAATTGACGTAAAATTGAAAATAAATGTCTTCCTTTCATGTTACGTAACTAACATACATCCCTATAAATTGCAGCCATGATTCCTTAAGGAAATAAATTGGACTACTTGTAGAAATACCTTGTGAAAGCAACAGTGAATCGATAGCATTTGTTTTAGTTTATCACCCAAGAAAATATAAAATCCTTGTAAGATCCTTTCAAAAATGATCTGATTAATGACAAGAAAATCATTTTTGGTCCTACTAACTAAGATGTTATAAGTTGCATCATATATGTCACATTATTCACTTGATAATCTAATGTGTTTACACTGTACTAATTAGCACGGTACCGATTTTAAAGTGCCATCTACGATGCATTCCGTGTCTGGTGCATGAAAATTGGTTTGAAATTTTCTTCAAGAAGGTATTGACTTGGAACACTTCCGTATAATTAATATAAACACTTTTTTCTTGTTGCAGTGTGGAGCAGTTAAAATCTTTCTCCGTGATTTGAAGTTGGTTAAGTGTATTAATTACTTCTTTTCAGCCGGCTCTGTCGGTTGAAAGAAGTTTTATTTTGGCCCTTTATCAATGTGACATCATCTACAATTTTTCATCAAAAAATATCGAAATTGAAGGAGGTTAATATCTCAGTACCATCCCTCCAATGCTATTTTGAACATAGATTTTATTTGGACAGGCTAATGAATTTGGAGCCGCGCACTCTCTGTATAGTCAATGCAGAAATCCAAATTCTGAAAGAAAAAACACCTTAGGAATTTGGGATGCTTATGAAACGCACTTTGGCTGGAAGCATCATTAATGAGAATTTGATATTCGAAACACGTGTCTGGTGCATGAAAATTGGTTTAAAATTTTCTTCAAGAAGGTTATAGAGTTGAAACACTTACGTATTATTACATTGGACTCTCGAAATTGTTCGTTATATTAAGTCTATGAAGCTGTGTTATTGTCTTTGTCTGCTTGCCCTATTTTATTTTCTCCAGAAAAACTGCTTCATATATTTTTCAAGAATTTGAAAGCCTTTAGATTGTGCATTTTGGAATCTGATTTCGGGTTTTGTGTTTCCACAATTTATACTTTGATATTAGCCAAAAGGATCAACTTGATAATAATGAGTTAAAGAAGATCCTGACGATAATCTCAACAGCACTCACAATAGATCACCAAATTGAGCATCGACGGACCCCTAACAAGCTAGAGGTGGGACCAGGAGCCCGGGAGGAGTAAACATCCTCTATTGGCTAGCCGCACCCGCAATCGATGTCCACGCACGAAAATGAAACAATTAATAAAATACATGGAATGTTACAAGATGTTATAGAGTATATTAATATGAAAAATGACCAAGGTATTATGATTTTTTTGGACCAAGAAAAGGCATTTGACAGAGTGGAATGGGGATGGCTAAATTGTTGCCTAGAAAAATTTAATTTCGGAGATAAATTTCGGGGCTGGGTTAAAATGTTGTTGAAGGATGCTAAAACATGTATTAAAAAAAATAACTTTATTTCACGATATTTTAAAATTACAAGATCTACTCGTCAAGGATGTCCAATTTCACCCTTGTTATACATTTTACAAATAGAGCCACTAGCTTGTACAATTAGAAAAGATGAAAATATAAAAGGCATTTCTCTTCCAAATGATACAGAAATTAAGGTCGCATTATTCGCAGACGATACTCAACTCTTACTTAAAGATGAAAATTCAATATTAAGAAGTTTTAGAACATTACAAATTTTTGAAAATGCGTCAGGATCAAAAATTAATATGCGTAAAACAATCGGATTATATTTAGGCTGCTGGAAAAATAAGACTCCTGAATTCACTGATATCATATGGACCAAAAATTGTGTCAAGACTTTAGGGGTTTATCACGGAAATATTATTGATAATGATCTTATTTGGAAAGAAAAAATTGATCGGATAAAAAGTTGTATACAAGTTTGGAAAACGAGAAATCTCTCCATTAAAGGAAAGAGTTTGATCATACAGAGTTTTATTATATCTAAATTAGGGTTCGAAATAGAAACTAGAGGAATTCCCGAAAAATATGCTAAAGAAATAAAAAGATTGATTTGGAATTTTGTTTGGAATGAAAAAAGAGAACTAGTGAAGCGCAGCATAATGAGAAAACCGTTTAAGAGAGGGGGAATGAATATAATTGACCTAGATTCCTTTGTATCGGGTATGCATATTAAGACAATTTATAAGATTATTCATTCTCCAAGATCGGCATGGAATGTCCTAGGAAAACACTGGTTGACATGCTTAGATGATAAATTTAAAATAAATTGGTTTCTCTGTAAACTATCATCGACCAAGGGATTGATATATCCAAAAATACCTACTTTCTATATGCAATTGCTAGAATGCTGGAAAATAGCTCTAAAATTAAGTGATCTAACGACCAAAACAAATATACTAAAACAGCATTTGTTTGGAAATACAAACATATTGTTCAAAAATAGTCCATTATTTTTTCCGTCATTTACAAAAAGTGGTCTTTACTTGATAGAACATATATGGGATACACAAACAAATAATTTTAAAGAAGACAATATCGTATATAGAAAGTTAAAAGATAAAAGAAATTGTATTTCAGAATTACAAAAGATAAAAAAGGCCATTCCAGAAAAATTGAGAACCTATCTTAAGAGGGGGGATGAAAATAAAGGTAAAACGACGAATCTAATGGATGAAAATCTCTTTTTCAGAAATAAAGAAAATAAAATTCTTATGCCAGGAAAGATAAAGCTTTTTGAAATAATGTCTGAAATCAATGAAATATCAACTGAAAAATCTAAATCACAGATTGCTTGGGAAAGAAAATTAGATCTAGATATTGATTGGAAAATTATTTGGGAAAATACTTTTAATCCTTTATTAACGAATAATGTACAGTGTTTTCAATGGAAATGTATTAATAACGCAAATTATCTAGAGGAAACAATCAGAATTTTTGGTAATTCGAATGGACTTTGTCATTTCTGTAAAAATGCTATTGAAACAAATGAACATCTTTTTTATGAATGTGAAATTGTGAAACAGGCGATAAGGGGTTTAGAAAATAAAATCTCTGTTGTACTAGAAAACACTGAGACAAACTCAAATATAACATTTAATAAGTTTTGTGTACTATTTGGATACACAAATGAGTTAAAGCCTAAATCGATAAAGATATTTCTTAATTTTTGTTTATTTTCATTGAAATGGATGATATGGATTGAAAGAAATGATATTAAATTCAACAACAAGCAAATCGATACTAGTAGAATGATAAATAGAATAATGCACTACATAAAAAATCAAATATTTTAAACATGCAATCTAAAAATAATCAGAAAAAGTATACTTTTTTAAAAGAATTGTACTTGAAGTGGTAGAAAACAAATTCCATACTCCTTGCCAAACGATACTAATACTAACATATTTAACATTCTTTGAATATTTACTATAATTAATATACATTGTATCCATTTCAAAAAATTGTAAATGAGATTGAATTAAATAAAGTAAAATGATTGAAAAAAAGTGAGAGAAAAAAAAAACAAACCAAAAAACAAAAGGTGCGATGATGAAATGGCTCGAAGGAAACTAATACTCTAATATGACTAATTGCACAGAATGCACAGTACTTTAATAAATAGAGCCAAAATACTGAGCACTGAGGAAAAAAAAAAAAAATACATGGAATGTCTTATGTTATGTCTGTATAGAAAGTGCTATGGTGACAATGTCAGGGAAAAATATTCAAAACACTTTCTGTCAAACCCCTCGCGGGGAACTTTTTTACGAGCTCCACACGGCAAAGGGCATAAGTGTGACACAAAGTAAGTAACTTCTAGAACGCTGATTAGGAATGTATGGTTCGAGTCACTACCGCGTTTCTTCCAACATGTTGACATGCATACTAAGTTCTTATTTTCATACTTTGTCTGTGTTTTGCTAACTTAATTGTCTTTGACTTTTTTTTGTTAAAGATGATAATAATAATGATAAAAAAATAGTTTAGGTTATTGTAGGAGGCAAGCATCATCCTTACACACATTTCTTTGAAAATTTCATCATCATTAATTTATGAGCTTACGATACCTATTTATGAATTATTTATGAGAAAAAAACTACCCAAGGGAGAATTTTTATATAAAGCTTGAAACTTCTGTCCATCATCAGTCGAATAGACTTGTTTTGTGGTATCTTCTTTGGTGATAAACTGGAACAAATTCTATCGATTCGCCATTGGTTTCACTCAGTATTTCTACAAGTAAAGCAGTTTATTTCCTTTAGGAATCGGGATTGCCATTTATAGTGATGAATGATAAATCATTGTTACATAACATGAAACAAATGTCAAATCTATTTTCATTTAATGTCAATTTTATGATGTATATTTCATTTCGAATTCATGTGATTTTTGCATGCAAGTACAAATATGTTATCGTGACTATTAAATTTACAGGTACAGTTAGAAAGAGTCGTTCATGATACCGTCCTCTACGCTGAAATTTGAGAAGACCCATCATGGACTCCCGTCGTCACGAGTGTACAGTGTTTGACAGTGATAAGAATTGTACTCAAATGTACAATAAATGCATGCAGACATTCTGGTGCAGATATGTACATTTCAAACATTAGATACACAATGCATATCAATGTATAACGACTTTTAATGTAATTTTAATTCACAATATAAGATTAATGTATAATAATTTATAATGTACTTTTACATTATAAAATTATTTCTTAATCGAATTAAAAGTCATCAGAATATATATTGGAGACTGTCACCTCAAATTTTAGGGAAAAAAAATTTCCGGCCCGAAGGGCCGGCGAAAAAATTTCCGGATCATGAAATTGCCCCTCCCCCTCTCTTCCGACCTTTCCACTGCCCAGTAAACACTTTTTTGTGTATCATAAACTAAGTGTAAAAAAATGGAACAAATTTTATGCAATTTGGAGTGAAAAAATCAAATTCAAAAGTCATTAGCACCATATAGCCTGTCTCCGTTGAGTATCATTTAAGTAAATAGATTATAGGCATCATAAGCCATTCAAGAAATTAAAATGAAGTGATCTGCTGGCAAGAGATGATCAACTCATTCATGCTGAATTATTTAAACTTTAGAGTAATTTTCAACATTGGAAAATTACAAAAAAAAAAAAAAAAAAAAAATCCGAAAATTTTTTTTCCAGCTCTTTAAATGGCCGAAAAAAAAAAATTCCGGCTGGCCAAAGTCTTCCTGCCCCCCCCCCCCCCCCCCCCCCTAAAAATCAAATGGTTGCTCCCTAAGTCATGGTCATATCTTTTTTTGTGAAATGCAAGTCATTGGGCAATGATAGAAATAGTACAATGTAGCAAAGGCTATAGATTATTAATGCAATGTCTCTTTATTTCTTGGAGAAATCCGTGGCCTCCCTTTTTTTTCTCTCCAGCACAATTTAACTATGTCTGAGAGAGGCCCTTTGGTGTAACTGAGTGTTTGTGTTTTTACTTATATCATTCCTTCCCTCTGGAAGAAAACTTTCATTTTGCTGAAACATCATGACATATATACACCGTATGTGATGGATAATATTTAGTTTAAACTGTATTTATTCCAGATCATATAATCATATAAATTACAAGATATATAACAGGATATGGAAACAAGTAATGGAATTACTTATACTAATCCATCTCCTTTGATCAATAAATTGCTACAGAAATATATATCATGAGCGAGGGGAAGATTGTGCATGTATAGTGCAAGGGAAAGAATAAGAAAGAAAGTGCAAAGAATAAGAAAGAAAGTGCAAATGTGAACATTTACATGTTAAATGCAATGGTAAAGAAAATAGATAATATTTGCCCATGTGATTGTGATAGCATTTTGTCTTTATGACAAGATTAAAGTGTTTCAACTAGTTACCATTCTTGAAGAGAATCTCAATCAAATGCACCACATGCGCGGATCCAGCATTTTTGATGAGAGGGGGGGTCCAAAATTTTAGGAAGTCCACCCATCGTGAATAGGCATATTTCGGTGTACATCACGGGGAGGGGTGGCAACGTGCGCTTTAAGAATTGAATTGGGAGGGGGTCGAATATCATGTAAAATTATGTGAGCTTTCCTTTAAAATTTATTTTTATGAAGAATGGGCGAGCGGAAAAACCTTTAGATATGAAATATTAATGTGTCTAATATCGGCGAGCGGAGCGAGCCGCGAAAATTGTGAAAATTGTGATTAATTAACGTTATTTTTTGTCTATATTTCATGAGAATAAAAATAAAAAGAGATGTCAGTGTCATTTTCCCAAATAACCAGACATGTTAAAATGACAAAACATTGAAAAAGATGGGGGAGGTGACGTCCTATGGAGTAAGGGACTGCTTAAAATATGAGATCCTGAGACCAAGACAATTATAGAATTATTTAGCATAAAAAAACGAACATAATTAAGGAATTGTGCAGAAAAAATAATTGTGTATTTGTAAATGGCGAGCGAATTTAGGGTTTAAAGCCTTTTTATGTATTTTTAGACCCCTTTCAATTAAGAAAAGGTCCAAAGCTGGGTTCCCATCTCCGAAAATCTCAGATGGGGTCCAGACCCCCTCCCCCCCCCCCCCCCCGGCTGGATCCGCGCATGCACCAGGCATGAGAATCGGATAGTAAACCCTCGTCAGTGGTATACTTAATGATGTGATTTTGTGTTCCTTGTCCCACTTTCGTCTGTTTCTTAGTGCGTCTGCTCTGTTTTTTTGCATGGAGAGTTTTTGTGTTTCTTTTACATAAATTTCAAAGTGATTTTCAGACTAATCCAAATTTGTTTTAGACTATGGCGCCCTCTAGTTTGATTTTTTTTTTTTTTTGCATTTTATGTATCTACTTAGGAAAGATTGTGCTGCTCCAAATTTCGTGTAGGGCTGATTCAAATTCACCATTACTTTGATCCTACAAAAGTTTTATGTAATTTTAATTAAACGGAGAATTACTCTTAAAATCGTTAATCGGTGATTGTACATCAATTATATGTATATATACTCTTGTCAAAAAATTCCCGTGATTTAATTTTGAAATATTAATGTTAGACAAGTGTTGAATGTAGAAGAAAGGAGGGGATCTCCAACAACACTCGGTTGCAGCACCAACAGCAAATCCCAAAAACTCCTACCTCAAAAACACAGAGCAGACACGCACAGAACGAGATGCAAACGGTACAATGAACGCCAAATCACATAAATGTAGAGACACATTGAGCTCAAAGCTTGAATGTTCTTCAATTTCAATAGCATCATTTAAGAACAGATTGATTTCCAGCATGGACCAGGCATGCACGTTTCGGATACTTAATCCTTTTTCATCACTCGAAGATTTGAATTACTTTTCGGTAGACAAATTACATTCTTAAAAGCGTTGATGCCGATTTTGTAATTTTTAAATTCTGAAAAAAACTCCCTATTTATTCATTTAATATTGCTATTTAAATACGGAAGAAGAAGAAGAAGAAGAAGAAGAAGAAGAAGAAGAAGAAGATTTCACAAATAATTTGATATTCACCTCTGCAACTGAAAGATTGACACGAAGCAGCTTGGGACGAATTTAATTCGGGCAAATTATACTAAAGCATTTCATACTTCTTCTACTTCTTTCTTTGTATGTCCCTCCGCTTGTCGGAGCACTCTCCTTTCTGGAGATAAAAACTGTAAAATCTGTAAAAAACAATATAATCATGCAAGCACTAAGAACATCAAAATTAAAAGCATATAATATAATTATAGACAGGATTTAACACTAAGCATTGCATAAATCCTATGGGAAAATATTTACATAAGGGACTGGGGATAATACTAATTTTTTTTTTTTTTTTTTTACTTCTGTTCAAGATAGACACATGTGTAACAGTCCAAGAGAATACTGAAAACAGCAACATCACACAAACCAATTGCCACGAACTAACTTAAGAGTTATTAGCAATATTACAGTTCTACGCAACGTCACTATTTCCAGCACCCTCCCGGGCCATATATCACATTATATATAATTGTACGATCCAAAGGATATAGAACTTTTATAGACATGGACATTAATTTCGTGTACTAAACGACATCCCCCCATAAATTTATAATCAATTCACCGCGCTGGTGGCCATTTGTAATTTGTTAGTTCTGTGTAGGTGTAGTCTGTGGCATAGTTTCCTTGTTATGGATTCAACCCTATGTCTTAGGTCTCTGTATTTTTTTCCCACTCTGCAGGGGATGAAAAAGGAACTATCCAATACTAACTTCACTAGACTTTCTTGACTTGTTATATTTAAAAATTTTTCTGTCCAAAAGCTAAGACCCAACTGGGTATCCAGTAGTGCCCTCAACTCTTGAATATATTCAGATCTGATAGGGAGTGTTTCAGAGCATCTTCCGATAATATGACAAATGTCCTCCTTTTCCAATTTGCATAGCGGACAGAGGTCTACTACATCTTGCCCTCGAACAAACCGGCCAGGTGGATAGAGGCCAGTCAGCATTCTGGCTTTTACAATACTTCGTTTGACATCCAGAGTGCAGGAATCTACAGTGTCCCATACCGGGTGTGTCTTACCTATTTGTAGTTGTGTTTTTTCACAAAATTTTAATGTAGATTTGTATTCCAAATCAGCGCGAAGTATAGTTGTCCAATGCTCACTAACTGACCTCTTTACCATGTTTTTCCATATGTTCTTTGTCGGCAGGTTTGTCTGCAGACTTGGTATATCTGGAAGATTGTACCGTTCAAGCAGTTCTCTGACTTTTGTGAAGAAACTTTCAGTGGTGTATTCTAACACGTTAGATTGTCTATTCATAATTTGCATCAAGGTTTCATTTTCGCTTCGCAAAATTGAGTATAGAAGGCTTAGCTGCCTCTTATGGATCTCGGCTTCAATCGGAAGGAGTCCAATAAGGAGATGAACTGCAGCAGATGCTGCACACATTGGAAGTGATTGGATAGAGCGTAGTGTTTTTCTATGAAAAAGTTCCAGCTCCTCGATATCTCCTTTATGCAGGTGCATTGTTTCGAGACCGGAGAGAAGCCTAGGGATCACATATACTTAGTATATTTTTGTAGAAGTTTTTGGATTTAGCCCATTAAGCCCGTGACATCCTACATTCAGGAGTGAATACAAGGTTCTCCTGGCAGTGCTGATTTTATGTGTGACATTTTGACGTGGTTCTCTCCTTGTGCATCTAAGTAAGCCTAAGTGAGTTGTCTCTTCTGCAATAGCAATTGGCTCATCTCCTAATTTCCAGATTAAATTGTCTTCCGTTTTTACTTTTTGCTTTGTAATTACAACACTCTTTTCTGGATGAATGATGTATCTGTGTCTACATGCATATGAGTGTGCAACATTCAACATAGCTCCATACGACTTGAAGTAAGGTCGAAACTTCGATTTCTCATCGGCAGCCTTAAAACGCTTTAAAGAATCCGACGATCGCAAGATCACTGCAATGCGCTCAATTGACATTGAAGATTATTCTTCGCAAAAGAACAAATGAAATAAAAACTGCAAATCCACGAAATTCAAGCCATCTCGTGAGATAAATCTTGTCAAAATGTAAAATGCATCTTGAATACGTCGTCAAATAACAAATTGAAGTAAAAATGAGGAGGAAAGTGACACTTCGTTGCTGTTTGATAGGGGTGGGTGTTCCAGTGTCAATATGGTTTATGATTAACATTCTGCACTGGAATTTCAAGCCATCTACAGATTGGTTTGCACCAAGTCCAAATGCTGGCAGGTTGCAAATACGAGCTAAGAAGTTGGCAAGCTCTAAGCATTCAGGCGATCAGAAATTGGAGTTGGATAATTGGTCTCTAAAAAACTCGCAAAATGATGTGCGTGAAAAATATGATACAAAGCATGATAAGAAGGAAGAAAGTAATTCTATTGAAACAAACTTTGGTAATTGTGAAGAGGTTCAAGACTATGTAAATAAAGATGTTGCCGGTGTGTATGATGTTAAAGTTCTCAATAGACAGGGCATTGTATTGACACCAGAGGATCAAAAGATCAGAGACGAGGGTAATGTATCTGATGTCATCAAATCAGAGTTATTTGCGCTAGGGAAACCCTAGTAATGATGCAGTCAAAAATTTGCATTGACAGTAAATGATAATCTAAGTTCAGATTTAAAGTTTGAATTTTGTAATTGTATACATGTACATGTATACAATTACAAATAGCATAAGGTCTGAAGAGCACTTAAAATGTTAAAACTCGTTTATCATTTCTTCTTTCAATATTAATTTATAGAATCTTTAAAATGCAATATAAAGTAACCTTTTACATTATTCATACAAAAATAACATAAGGGAGCAACCATTTGATTTTTTTGGGGGGGGGGGAGGCAGGAAGACTTTGCAAAAAAAAAAATTTCCGGATCGGCGAAAATATTTTTCCGGATCATGAAATTGCCCCTCCCCCCTCTCTTCCAACCTTTCCACTGCCCAGTAAACACTTTTTTCGTGTATCATAAAATGGAACAAACTTTATGCAATTTTGAGTGAATAAATCAAATTCAAAAGTCATTAGCACCATATAGCCTGTCTCCGTTGAGTATCATTTAAGTAAATAGATTATGGGCATCATATGCCATTCAAGAAATTGATATGAAATGATCTGCTGGCTGGCAAGAGAAGAACTCATTCTGTGATTGATGTTTAATATTGCCGAAAAGAATTTTCCGGCTGGCAAAAGTCTTCCTGCCCCCCCCCCCCCCCCCCTCTCCTAAAAATCAAATGGTTGCTCCCTAAGGCATTTGTTGAAAGACAGATACAATATTTGAAAGTATGAGTTGAATATTATAATTTATAATAGATTTTACATATATACCTGCCTCAACTTACCTCACCCCAGGCAGCTCCAGAACTAGATCTGCTCACTCTAACAAATTCAGGCAGTTTCAGTGCTCCATAAACTCTTTTGAATACAGCTTTTTCCCAACCACTGTCATTACTTGGAATTCCTTACCAGCACCTATTGCTGAGGCCCCTGACTTGGTATCCTTCAAGCAGGGGCTGTCTTCACTCTCATTCTAGGCTGTCACTATAAGTACCCCTTGCTTGACACGGGGGAGCTATACTGGTTGAGGACTAGAGCCTCTTCGCCGCCATGGTTGCCAGGTTGGTCTCTCGGGAAGAGGGGGAAAAAATATAGTGACTTTTACTTTGGTTTTAATCTTTAGGGGGGATTTTTTAAATCAAATTATGACCGCCCGCCACCCGTCACATAAGAGTCAAGTTTGACTGCTGTGATGTACCCTACAGATACAGATACATGTCTTACGTTATGTATGTGATTTATTATTTGTTCCTTTTTACAGGGTACCAGAATTATGCATTCAATGACCTTATCAGTACCAGATTAGGCTTCCATCGTAAAGTACCTGATGTCAGAAATCCATTGTAAGATATTAATCTAAATAACATTTATTTTAATTCAGAGTTCAGACACGGTTTATATGTATCACTTTATTTTAATACCACATCAGCTTAAATGTACATGTAGTTTTGCAGAGTAATCCATCCTTAATTTACATGTACATGTAGACTGATTAAGATCAATATGATAATAGTTCTACATGTACTGAAGAGACTTGATGTCATCTTTGATGTAAGTTAAAATTGCTCCTCTATATTCAACTTTATCAGCCTCAAACTGAAACAAAGATTTCGGGTAGCATATTTATTCCTTGTATGTTATGCAACTTATGTTCCTCATCAACTCATACATGTACAATTGGACAACATTCTTGATGTCGGACTGGTCACATGACAAAATTTCTGCCATGTTTACAGGGGATGTGCCTCTAGATTTTTCACTGTGCCCTATGATAAATCCGGAATTTTGTTTGCTCCTTCTTCATATCTCGTTTTATATTGGGGTTTGAGGAGCTAAGAGCAAATTCATCAATGGTTTCCTAAATGAATTCTAGCAGTTTTGTCCTTGATATAAACGTTAGATTCTAGATATAAAGCAACTTCCGCTATGCTCTATGATAAACACTGAGTTTATCCCCCAACTATTTATGGAACTTCTCTGTGCTTATCTCTAATTGAACCTTTGTGTGACATCACGCCGACATAGAGAATGTATTTAGTGTCATTTCAACTTTTATTCAATTCATCATCACAAGTTACATCCTTGTTCCCATGCAGTTTTGTTGTAGTGAAGGAGATTGATTTTAGATAACTGATTGGTTTTGTAATTTCCAGGTGCCAAGACAAAAAATACTCAAATATAAGTGTAGATGCCAGTATTATAATATGTTTCTATAATGAGGCATTGTCAGCATTACTACGTAATATATACAGTGTGCTGGAGAGGACGCCAAAGAAATACCTGAAAGAGATTATTGTCGTTGATGACAGCAGTGATATAGGTAATTAAATGTACCAGTACATAGTATTGTACAATAAAACCTGTATACCAGTAAATACTGCAATATTTTTGTCCCCAATATGTACTGTGATATGTTTTTTTCAAAAAATGGTTCAAGTTCTTTGATATATTTGCTTATTTATTGTAGCAGCAAAACCAAAGATTAAAAAAAAAAAAAAAGAAAAACGCCTATTTGGGACATTTTAATAATTGAGAATATTGCTTTTAACAAATAATGTAGTGAGGAGGTGAAATATTCTTGAGAAACAATAAACTTATCTCACATATGACAATATCACTTGCATATTTTGTCAATAAAGCAAAAGTTTGTCTTTGAATTTTCTTTTCTTTGTAAAATATCAAATTCTAAAGTATTGCAATATATCATGATACAGTTTTCAACTGCAATACCCAGCACTGCCAGTGCATAAGTATTACATGTACATGATGTAGCATATTCACTATTCAGTTTGCTACTAACACGTTTTAGAGGTATAGTTTTGTACCTTGGTACTTTACATAGGAGTGAAGAGACAAAATCAAATTTAATTCGCCATTCGTCACTTAGAGTGCATTTGAAAATATGGTTGTTAAAGATGAGCAAACAATGAGTATTTCTTCTGTTTCTAATGTCATATTTTGCATTTTATTAGTGCTTGTAGTTGGATTGCATAGATAGGTAATAGTGAAATACTGATAAAGACTGTCACGGTCAAGGTCAAACTCAAGGTCTCATCAAAGGTCAGACTATTTTTGGGTGAAATTTAATGACTATTACTTATATAATGCCTATGTTAGTATGTATCAAATACAATGTATAAATAAAATTTGGATGGGTGTTCAGCTTTGAGAAAAAATATTAGGGTCATCTTCAAGGTCAAGGGTCATAAAAGTTCTGTATTAAAATCATCATTCTCGCATTGTCATTCATGATTCTCTGAATTAAAGATGAATTATATTTTATGAATACTTTCAGCTGATGTAGGATGTAAGGTTGAGAAGTACCTTCACAAACATCTACCCAATGTGAAGTTTCTTAGGACACCAGAGAGACAGGGATTGATCAGGGCTAGAATATATGGTGCTAATCACGCTTCAGGGAAAGTAAGGCTTATCATAGTTTATTTCAAATGTGCTAACTTGTTAAGAAAATGACTTTGGATTTGGTGCATATACTGTACTAGATAATCATCTTTTCTAACTCAATGGATTTTTTAAAATGTGATAGCAGGTTCGTAGGGGTAAGGTAGGGGGTGCATTTCTACAGCAAAAATATAAGATTCATTAGTGCATCACATGATAAATCCTTGGAATTCTATTGGTTGAGCACGCAGGGACTATGATAGAATAGTGCCCGGCGAATGGGCACTATTGCTTTTTGCTTTACAGAGTTACGTCACTTGGAGAGTAACGCGCGATAGGTGTCACCACTTCAACAAAACATCTGAATTGCTACTGAGGTCATGTGATGCACTAAACTTATTAATGCCCATTTGTGTGGGTACTGTTCTCTCATAGTGTTGCTTTTGAAAGGTAAATAGTGCCCTCGCTAACGCTCGGGTAACACTATGAGAGAATAGTACCCACACAAACGGGCATTAATAGGTAATTTATATTCATTAATATTGCACTTGATTCAGAGGATTAATGTATACCAATATCTCAGGCAATTCAGGTCATTTAAATTTAGATAATATTTATGTAAATGCAGTACATATACAATAATATGTGCTTGTATTTCAGGTGGTAATTTTCCTAGACAGCCATTGTGAAGTGAATAAGGAGTGGATACAGCCGTTATTAGCTAGAATCTCAGAGAACTCTAAGGTTGTAGCCGTGCCCGTGATCGACATAATAAATCAAGACACATTAGAGTACCAAGCCTCGCCTCTTGTACGTGGGGGCTTTAATTGGGGACTACATTTTAGATGGGATAGCCTTCCACCAGCCTTAAAACTTGATCCTCAACTAGGGTTCAAACCTATAGAGTAGGTAGTCTGGTAATCATGACACAGATTTAAAATATTCTTTGAAATAAGACAAAATTGACTATTTGTAAGCTATAATTAGACGAATAAAGATGGCGGAGCGTATTAAAATTGTCAACTGCAGGAATATTAAAAACGCTTTGGGTATTTGTAAAGCAGAATTGGTGTGTCTTTAGCATTTTTTCTTTTAATCTGAAAGAATTCTTAGAACTAAATGCAGTAACTGTTTCAATAAGCTAAATTAAACCCTTCATCTTCAAACATGTAAAAAAATGTTAACAATATGCACATCTGACTTAATACCACATATTAATAGTGTTTACAATGATTTTCAGGTCACCAACCATGGCTGGGGGATTATTTGCTATGGACAGAGATTACTTCCATTACCTAGGTGACTATGATAGTGGATTGGAAGTTTGGGGAGGAGAAAACCTTGAGATATCATTTAGGGTAGGATGAGGATTTCTTATGCTACTTAATTAAGAAATAACCAGCTAGCTGTGGTTTATTGTCCAGTAATTCGCGGTGAGGTAATTTGATTGGTACGTGCAACGAGGGGAATTACTGGACAATAAACCATGGCTAGCTAGTTGTTATTTCTAATCTGATATATTCTAACTATAGAAGACGACAAGTAGTGTTGTTGTAGTATATATGTAGTTTTCAGAAAATGACAGGTCTTCAGAAAATCAATTTCAAAGGATTTGCATAAGTAGGCGTGGCTTATCTGACCATGAATGTGTTGGAGAATAAACCATGGATGAGCTCTATAGCACATATAGAGAGAAAATCTCAGGTCATATTAGATTATGTATTTTACCCTCAGTCAGGAGGAGAATACCTCAAGATATCATTAAGGGTAGAATTGGAAGTCTCAGAATTCCTGATGATATACATGTATTATTTCACTCTCAGTCCAGAATATTTAAAATCTTTCAAATTGATAACATGAGAGATTCGTTGTATTACTTGATAATTGGAGTAAACATTTAATACCTGTAACCTAGTGCAGTTAACATCACCTGGTCAGGATTAAATTCTCCTGATGACCTTGTGCAGATAAGCTCTGCCTGGTCAGGCAACTCTGCAATGAAAACAAAAAGTGTGAATTTGAAAATTGAATATACAATTATACATGTACATTATGGATATGACTTCAAGGAAACACTACTAAACAAATTTGCTCTTCTTTCAAGTATATCATGAAGGGAACTTAAAGTTATGTAAATAATTTTCAGATATGGATGTGCGGAGGAAAGCTAGAGATAATTCCTTGTTCCAGAGTGGGACATATATTTAGAAAACGTCGACCTTACGGTTCACCAAAGGGAGGCGACTCTTTACTGATGAATTCATTACGAGTAGCACAAGTGTGGATGGATAAATATAAGGTCAGAGAAATAATAAATATAAGGTCAGAGAAATAATAAATATAAGGTCAGAGAAATAATAAATATAAGGTCAGAGAAATAATAAATATAAGGTCAGAGAAATAATAAATATAAGGTCAGAGAAATAATAAATATAAGGTCAGAGAAATAAGGAAATAACACTTTTTACTTTTAGCATAATCTTTGAGATTATTTTGATTTTGTCCTCCATTTTGATTGGTTTGTTAGTTTAAGACCCCATGCATACTGTAGCCTGTGAATGGCAAGTGATATTGTTTTCATATTTCAATTGAATATGTTTCGTCTTAAGCTTTGACCTTAATTTAACTTGCACACAAAAGATATAGGCGACTCTTTACTCCCACTAGGGAGCTTTGTTTTACAAACACATTTTGTTCAGTTGTTTCTTGGACATTTATTATTATTGGATATTTATGGTTAATGAAATTATTTTTTTGATATCTCATTTTTTTTGTGATTTCAAATGCATGGTAAAGATATTTCAGTAACCTATATAATGTTTTTAGACAAGATTCTTGTAACAATGTAAACATGGTTAATAAGTCAAATTCTTTAAAAATTTGAAGAAAATAAATTTTGGAGGGAAAAGGAGAGGGTTTTGGGAATAATGTTTTTTTTTCAAACAAGTTACATACATGTATGTCATTTCTGTATATGTCTGATTTACAGTAAGATAGATTAATGAATTGTTTATTTATTTCTCTTTTGTAGGAATACTTTTTCAAGCAGAGGCCGCAGGCACGTGACATGGATTATGGAGACGTCTCTGATAGAATAGCTCTCAGGAAAAAACTGCAGTGTCAGTCATTCCATTGGTATCTCAAACACATATACCCAGAACAGGTAATGGTTTTGTACAGGGCTCTCTACTTATTCTAAAAGGTTACTAGACCTAAAAAAAACCTTCCAAATTCTCCTTCTATTTTTCATTGAACTTTTAAGGATTTATGAGAAATACTTCATTTGTTCTTTGTTCCATGCTTTTAATGAACACTGATTTTCTTTCTAAACCAGCCGTTACCCGACTCGTCTGGTCACATGGCACCACCTCCTGGCAATCTAATGCCCGTGAAGAAAAAAGCCAAAGTTTTACGTCATGGACAGGTAAGTATAACGACTTAAGGTATCCGATGTACAATAGGGCATATTTCCATGCCTGGTAAGGTACTATAAACCATTTATTTTCTGAAAGGTTATAATGCCCACTAATCAGAAACAATAATTTTGGAGCCGGAAAAACAAAGGGGAATAATTGATGAAGCATTTAAATTGTCTATTTTCTCTATATAACATATGCAAAATAACAAAGTTGTACAACAGTTTTTCCCCTTTGATTTTTAAGCACTGGGAGTCTTATATCTGTACTCGGGGCATCAATACCTTTAGAAAATATATAGTTTATAGTACCTTACCGGGCATAAAATTGACCTAACTTTACAATGGAGATGATTTAGACGCTATGTAAAATGACTCTATTGTACAACGGATACCTTAAGTGTCTAGTACTCAAGCTCATATATAAGAATAAGATTTTGAGAGAAAACACCGAATTAGAAATTCATACTTTTGTTGTTAGTGTAATTCATAACATATTTTACATTTCTTATTCCTTATTCGGTATGACAAGACTTTTTGTACCAAGGGATATGCTTGTGACATTGACATTGCTGGGATTAACTTAGCCTTCACTCAAAAAAGATAGCGTATATGTACAACAGGGGCGTACTTCTTTACAAGCAGATCTTATCCATTTATTACTATAATACATGTATATTTTTCTTTTTGCCTATGTATTCAATGTTAACAGTTACTTGTTTTTACTCCACATAATATTTGTCATTCATTTCTTTTAGTTCATTCACACAGTATCTCAACTGTGTATTCAATCAGAGAAAGATGTTTTCACCAAAAAGGCCCTGCTTACACTGAAAGCCTGTGAGTCGAGAGGAAGACCACTCAAAGTGCAAACTTGGTACGAAACTGAGGAGAGTGAATTGATACTGGCTCAGCTGTTATGTCTTGACGCGGAGGATAAGTCGGTCGGTAAATCGTATGCTCGGTTGATGAAGTGTCATGGTAGTAAAGGATCACAAGCCTGGACCTGGACTGTACAGGTGAGGGGTTGGGGTGAATTTTTATTTTTCAATTTAATGTAAAAATATGATTTCCACTAAGATACGTAAACATTAAGTATATGATGAACATTATGAATTCCCTGTTAGGCATTTTCTGCAATAAAATTATTCGCTTTTTTCGAAAACAAGAGTTACTTCCCATTTGAGACAGTATCTGACGTAGACTGATTATGACGTCATCAAATTCTATGGAAACCGACCTAAAAGTCTGGGAAATGACGGTATAAAATCGACATTACCATACCATTTTCAAAATGGTTTTACGTCAGATACCGTCTGTAAGGGAAAGAACTCCGTATTCTGCAAAGACTCAATAACGATTAATGAGAAGTTGCTCTATATTTTGATACATACTGAACTGAAGCTTGAATTGGCTTAATAATGTTTTCATGCAAATTCTATAGGATTAAACACTTTCCAAATATGAAGTAACTGTATGGATGAATCAGGTTAGAAGAAATTGTCTTCATTGTGAGTTAGAAAAGATAGAGAATTAAGAATTCGATAAAAGAGAAATCTGCTTGAAATGTATATTCACATTCTTTTGATTATTCTGTGAGATATGAATGAGTGTCTGAATTTGTATTTTGTTACGGGATGCAACACACAGCAGGTACATTTATCATACATGTGATGCGCGTTAGCAACACAAATTATGACATTTATTCTATATATATGCACCACAGTTGTCATTCTTGTTTCGTGAAATTGCAAATTTCCAGGTTAAAAGGTGACGTTAAGATTCAGGTCACTGGGGATTCAGTTTGCAAGCAGTTGCGGCATATTTCTTTAGATCTTATGCATTGTGACGTCACGAGTGTTTGTACGCGAAATGCAACACGTTCTTTTCAATAGTTTCATCTCAGGGAATCACAAAGGTTGTGCATATATATGAATTTAATCGAAAAAATAAAGAATACTAAACATGTATCGTACTTATATGATAGAAATCTACAGATCAGTATCCAATTTTTTTCAGAATGGAGTGTCCATGCTGTACAACCCAGGAAGTGGGAAATGCCTGGCTACTACGTCTAATGACAATGGTGCCTATCTCAGCCTGGAGATATGTAGCGATAATAGCAGGATGGGATTCGAGCTACGTCGGCCATGATTGTTTACATGGTAACTAAGTACATTTGACAGGTTAGGATTTGAACTGTCTTCTCCCTGACTGTTGTCATAGAAAATGAGAGTTGAATATCCTGATTGTTCTCTTGTGCAATATGAGAAGATGCTGAAAGATCCTAAATGTTCTTGAAGTGGTTCCTTTAACAGAAGAACTGTAGCTTGAGACTCTCGTAAGTCTTGAGATACATGTAGATCTTGTCTGTTCTTGTATTATTAGTATGGAGGGATTTGAATTCTGGTGATAAAATTGGATGCGAGTACCACATTATGTAAGTCCATGCTGTAGAATGGGATTTTAGCCAGGTATTATGAATAAATGTAACTTTTATTATTGATTTGATGCAAGTTTCTCTTGTTATCATAAAAGCCCAAGGGCATTAAAATCTACATGTATAACTTATTTTCAGTGAAATATTGGCATATGGAAAGTTGACAAATTATAATTGAGCTTTTCCATTGAGTATTTAATTTTCTTAATCCTAACCAAAGTTATTCGTTTCAAAAATTCATATGTATTTCAATCAAACGTTTTTTCATGGATATTGTTCATTAATACTTGCAGCTAATGTATGGGACCATTTATAAAGAGGAATTGAGTATTTTTCATTATTTACTCATACCATGATTTTAATCATTCATTTTACAAAATTGTTTCACTAGAATCTTACATTTGAACCAATTTTAATTAGGGAAAGACTGAGATTACTGCAGTTCTCTCTATCTGAGAGATTGATGATATTGTATTCAAAAGAAAATGAAAGTAGGAAGTTAAAATACAGATGAAACCCATGTAAAACCAGAATTGAAACCAATATGAAATATAAAAGAATATACATGTATGTGTAATTTAATTGAAAAAAAATCCTCAGAAATCAAAAATTGATTCGTTGAACCACAGTATGGAGAAATTTTCATTTATTAAATCTACAGTCCTTATCATCAAATAACCATTGTGCAATATAGTGTTACTAAGGAAGATTAATGATATACGGTGCTTATTATACATAGAGTAGACTGTTGGTCACACTCGGTATATTTTGACTTTTGTGTATTTTATAGAGAATTAATGATATCGTTCATCTGTTTTAAATGTATTCTATCTTTATTATTTTCTGTGATTTTATTCTTGACACTGCCTATAATAGGGTTTTGAGTTCTTTAATTTCATTAATTCTATAGTGCTTAGTTGATATTCATGTATATATGTATGTAGATTTTGTGTTGCTTTATTCTTCATATATAGCATGTATAGATCTACAAACTTTAAGTTTGTTACATGTTTCGACCATAATGAACAATTTATGTACATCTTAAAAGTAGCATTTTTACTCTGATGCCTGATGAAATGGGTTAAAAGAAGCTATGAAAAATGAGCATTCTGCCTTGCTTTATGATGAAGGTAAACAAATTGCCCATTTCCATCATCTTATTTAATTTTGTCTGTTATTTTCAAGTAAGTAATGGGGACAATTTAGAAAATAATGTAACTGTTTATTGATTTCTCATTTTAAATTTTGCATTGAAGTGACTGTCATTTCCTCTATCATATGAATTTTACATTTTTATTCGTTTTCTCATATCCCTGTCTAGGCAAATGAAAGCGAGCCTGTTCTTGCAACTTTGAAACTCACAACGAAATTTATGTTGTTATTGGTTTGCGTAGATGATACATGTATTTCTTTTAAAATATGCAAACATTGTCAAATGCTTGAATCTAACCAATGTACAATAACCAATTATTACAAATCTGCTTAATATTTACATATATTTTTCAATGTTCAGTTTTCTGTGCTTAAAGTATCAGAGTATATAAATAGGGCTTGATGGAGATTGGCATCTTTTAAAAGATGTAAAATAGAGAAATAATGCAGGGAAAAAGATGGAATTTATCAAAATAAAAATCAAAATTTATCAAATAACTGTTTTTACAGTAGATCTTGCTTCTGTCACAAATTCCAACTCTGTCAACAAAATATACTATAGCTATTGTCTTTTACATAATCTGTCCTTTAATGGTCCAAAATTTAAGGTGCTATCTTCATGTGCACAGCATTTTCATTGAAGCTTAATGATATTCCAGATTCATGCTTTTTAATAAATGAATTTCAATTATTTCATTTCATTACAGTATATTTTGATATATTTTACATTTATAATAAGTGCTTACTTTTATATTTTAATGTTGTAATTTTAATGTTGAGTCGCGTGAATATGTATTATAATTCAGCCACTCTTTTTGTTCTAATATAAAACTAGTTGTTGAAGCAGTCTGCTTTGTTTAACTAAATTTCTAATTACTCATTATTTTATGGATGTAGTTATGTTTATGTAGTGACATACATAACATATAGATAAATGCATGTTTTCACTTGTACATGTTATGAATATTTGGGAATACTTTACATTCATTATGTAAGTCTGTAGCTTGAATTTGCCTGATCTTCAGAGGATCATCTTGCATTGACATGCATATTCATAGTTTATCATATTTAAGGCTGTCTGTTTGTCCATTTTGCAAAAATTTCAACTTCAGGTATGAATTGTCAAGGTTAAACACTATATAACATGTATAAGCACAAGGTCAAAATTTGGTATTAAAAGAAAGGTCTTTTAACAAGAAATATTAATACATGTACTGTATGTATAATACATTTTGAATTATGAAAGCCCTGAAATTTACAATTCAAAGTTTTAGTTTTAGACAGACAAATAAGCAAACAAACAGACAGGCAGGCAGGCAAGCAAAAATCAAAATGCATCCTGATCTTTGACACAGGGGCATAAGATAAGTTTTTTCTTTGTTAATGATGGTCAAAGTACATTTAAGTGTACTTTTAAGTTTTAATGTGCATTAATAGTCATTGTGATGTTAAATGTATTACTTTTGTCATTAAAATGGTCCAAATGTTGACATCAGACTTGAAAGTCATGTATTGCAATGAATAAAATTTAATTCAATTTTAAGATTGTACATTTTACATTTTACAGTCATGAACTTGATGGTACTATATCTAAAGTAATGTCTCGCATAAGAAAGTTTGATATTGAGTTTTTGATTGAAAATGTCTTCCTTTACATTTCTGTTGTAAGACCATTGTTTGAAGTGAAATGGCATTCTAGTCAGTACACCAAAGATTCAATGTTCCACATACTTTGTCATAATTGTACATGTTGTATACTTCCCTAGATTTACCTTTTGTGCTTTTTGTAATAGAACAGATGCTGCTATGAGTATGAAATGTTTGTGCCTTCCTTATTGTATTACATGTATTATGTATCATTGTTGTGGGGTATTACTGTTTATTTCATTGTAATGTAATGTCTCTTACTATGCATATAATTATATCTTTTAGGCTGTAAATATTCTGTTTTTACATAACACACTATTTCATAAGTATTATGTGTGTTTCTAGAAGGGGAAGGCATTACTTATTTATTAAATGATAAAGACTTATCTGTGGTCATGTTACATCTATTGGCAGTACGGCACATTCATATAGAGATATTAGTCTAAGATTGTTTTACTATCATTTTAATTCCTACTTTGTACATGTATTTAGCGGTTGGAAATTTGTACCTTTTAAGAAATATACTCTTTTCTCTTATACTGTAAATCAATGGGCAAACTCCTTTAAATAAATTAAAACATTCATTATCAAATTTACTACTACAAATGAGGAATCATTGAAAAGAGATATTACTAATTATCGCTGTTACTTCTGCATGAATTAGCCAATTAATCATAAGTGATGTTTTGACACTAGTTTTCACAAGATAGAATTGTTGAAGTATCTATTGTTATCATGCGATTAGGTAATGAGGGAATTATCTCGGTAATGGATTGATGGAAATAGAAATTTTATGTGTCTGAACAGCTGTGGTTTCATAAAAACTAAAAAATGTCACATAATTACATGGATGCTTTGTGGTATATGTTGTAAGGTATATGATTTTTTAAATTCATCGTATAGTTTGGGACCATGTTTTGCTTGAAAAGCACATCAAATACATGTACTTGTAATGTTATTATTATTATTATTTGCATAATTCATTATATATTATACAGACTTTTATGTTTATTGTTTGAATCTCATAAAACTTTGTTGGGAACCCTACTCTAAAAGTCATCATGCAAAGTAATATATATACAGATATATTGACATGTACTTATATGACGAATAAATCTGCTTTTATCTTCCTTTTTATTTATTCTAATCTTAAATTCACTATGTCAAAAATAGTTGAATGACTTTGCACATAAATTTACGGATATTAAAAATGTTTTGATTACATTTCATTTCTTTTGCTAAATTGCAAACTAATGGAGTTTTGAGTCAATGAATAGGATGGGCATGACTCTCTGGAAATTTCACAAAAATTGCTCTCAGCTTCTTTTGAAATTTGGACCTATATACAAGTGACAGAGTATATTACTTTGGGAATTTCACAACCTGCTTTTAATTATGACATAATAAACAAAATTAGAAGGATCAAAGGTGGACAGAATTTTAAATGAACATGTGTCAGAATCATCAAAGTTTAACGCCTTCTATACCGTGGATATGATCCTGCTGTCACCAGAGGGACACTTGGCATGGTACTTGACCAATATACAGTCTTGTAGCATAGTATTCTTGAGAATTTCATGTTGACTGTGACGACGGGTTTCCATGACGAGCTCTGTCAAAACTTCGTTATAGCGGACTGTCCTTCCTAAATGTTGGTTGGACTCATCGGGTGTTGACATGCATGAGCTTGCTCCAGGTAGCAGAGTACAGACTTTTGTTGTACACTTATTTGTTAAAAATATTTCCATTTACATATTTAGTGCAATTCTCTGTAATCACCAAAAAGTTATTACCATGGCAACAGGGCATATGATCAATCAACATTCCAGGACAAGTTTGTCCTAGAGTGGTTTTTAACACAAATATGAAGTTTCATCAAAATGTATGACGGTGTACCAGGCCCTTTATGGATTTGTTTTTGTGATTACAGAGAATATTTGTTTTACTAGGGCTCCTGTTTTCACTATCTTATTTGTGTTGTCATCTAACAATGAGGAGATTAATGTATACAACAAATGTGTGTTCTTTAAGAAATCTTGAATTCTAATCAGGAAAGTGGGAGGGGTGTGTGCACAAAATCCAGATAACGACACCATTTGCTACTAACATGGCAAACGGCTGCCTAAGTCGGCCCGATTGTCCAGTGTTTTATTTTGTGTTTGTTGTTTTGATGTCGAAGTCAGTGTACCTTGTCCCTTTTGCCTCTTTTCTTGTACATGTATATTTGAACTCTGTATTTTCACATAGGAATTTCGATGTTTTGCTGTTGGTGCTGCAACCAAGCCTTCTTAGAGATCCACTCCTTTCTCTGGTTATTTCAGTCTTGCCCTTTAATTCTTCGTAGCAATGTTATTTCCGTATGACCATCGAGAATTATCAGAACTAGTCTTCATTATGAAACATTTAATGTCACCATATGCATTCTTATCTTCTTCATGTTTTATCCGTATGGTTATTTCAATGGTACACTTTTTTGTCACTAATGTGGTTATCTTAACTATCCATATCTTCTACCTGTGTCATCAGCTCTGGTGTTATATTTAGTGTTACCACTTTTGCTTTTTCGCTGTCATGATTATTTAAAACTCTGAATTATTTTGTTGGAGCCCTATGTGAATTAAATGCATTACAATACTAAGATTTTAGGCAAAATTGAAAGCTGTACCTTGAAAACTACTTGAGTTATAGAGTCAGAACCAAATTGTCGACTGACGGACGAACAAACAAAATACGTGATTATCATGTGGGTCCTGACGATATTCGTGAGTTGGCAATATTAAAACCAAATCTAGAATAATAACCGCAGCGGGATCCTTCATGGCTTCCTTTTGTATTCTAGTTATGGTTTAAACAATCCATTCAGTTGCTGCGATCGAATGGGTATATGAATCTAAGGTTACTCGAACCCCCAGTCATGTACTGTCTGAACCTGGTAATATCAGAAAGAAATCAAACAACCGACAAAAAAAAAAAGAAGACCCCCCCCAAAAAAAAACCCAAGCAAGCAAGCAAACAAACAACCCCCCCCCCCAAAAAAAATAGGACACAGTTTTAATGCAACTTGCGTCTGATACAGGTATCACACTCCGTGCAGTGCTGAACTTTATAAGTAGGTTTATAAACTATAAATCTTGATAGCAATATTCGTACGCGTTTTCTGAAAACCTGTATCTCAATAACTGATAACAATTAGATCAATACTGAACTAAAGGTTGCATATTTTCTTTTACTTTTCTTTTCCAAAGGGTACGGTAGGTTTTTAGTATATTTTCATTTGAAAGTGCAGAATAACTGCTATAAAATACAAATATCTTGAATTTGTATTTGAATTTTGATTTTCATTAATCTAATTTAAAACGCTTTATCAATAACTGATAACAATAAGATAAATAGATATTTTTTTCTTTATCGTTTCGGGTACTTAAACCTCGTCAGTGATCCTCATTCTAAACAATGTAATATGACCGAAGAGTGTGCATGTTATTATGTCTAAAAATGTACCGAAATACGTAGCAGGATGGGTGGGATATGATGCTACAGCATTTCATATCAGATCATATCTGTCTTGAAAAGACGAAAATTGAAAATACATAGTTGGCCGAATTGCGAAACAATTAACGATGTCTGTCTGTCCTTTCTTCTGTCTGTATCTTAACGTTTCATTTTGAAGCATGATATGCAGTAAATACATTATATTAAACAGGTAGGTTGTCCATGACAATAATTTTTGATTTATGCCGAAGTTAAAACGACATTTCGATTTATGCCGTGACCTTTGACCTAGTGCCCTTGACCTTAGACTTTGACCTATAAAAAGATTTTGGTTAAAGTTTCTTACTTTGCGATCAGACCATACCGTCTTTAGCACTGATTTAATTGAGAATTTGTAATGACAGAAATAATGGGAACTAGTTGGTCCACATCTGCATGAATCTGCTGTCAGGTTGTTCACGAGAAGACCGATAGATGGAACAGAGTAAAAGTTTTCCCGATAAAAATCGATAAAGTAGATCAAAGTTGCCGATTTTTTTCGTGTCATATCTTAATACCCATGTGTTCCAACTCTTTACCCTCTTGACGAAAATTTCAAACCAATTTTAATGCACCTGACACGTGTCTCGGATAGTAAATTCTCATAAGTGGTACTTATCAAATGTCATTTTCTGTCAGCCAAATATACTGCAGTAGCGCCCTCTGGTTTAATTTTTAAAATTTGTGCATTTATTTACAGAGACTGCGCGGCTCCAAATTTTGTGTAGGGTCGATTCAGTAGCAAAGTAAATTTAATCAATGACCAAAATATCATAGGTTGGATGCTGCTAAGATGTTAACCTTCTTTAATTTCGATGTTTAATATAATGGTTAAGTACCCGAAACGTGCATGTCTGGTCCATGCTGAAATTATATCTGTTCTTAAATGATGCTATTGAATATGAAGACGTTTAACATGTTACAATCTGTGATGAGAGTGTTCCGATCGAATATGTAACAGTTAGCAATAGAATAAACGAGAAATGTATCTGCTGCACAGTATTTTAGTTCGAGTTCCCCGCGAGGGATTTGACAGTAAGTGTTTTTAATACTGTCGCCATAGCACTTTCTATATGGACAGTGCATGCATTTTATATATGTTTTCATTTTCATGCGTGAACATCGACGGCGGGTGTGGCTAGCCTACAGGGGATGCTTACTCCTCCCGCACACCTTGTCCCACCTCTAGCTTGCTAGGGGTCCGTCGATGCTCAGTTTGGTGCTCCATTGTGAGTGCTGTTGATCTTATTGTCAGGATCTTCTTTAACCCATTTAGAAGGAGTGGATAGAACATACAGTCTTTAGAATACCGTTCCCAACCTTGCAACAGGATTTCGATCTCACTGTAATAATTTTGTATTGGAAAGAGTAATCATCATGAGAAGAAGGATCATATAGCAAGGTTTGGAACGATGCCAGCCATGCGATAAAGACAGGTCTAATTTATCTCTAAATAAATAATGTTTTAGTTAAAAAATCAAATTTTAGTAGATTATATAAAGCTTTAGAAGGGTTATAAATCTTGGTTGAGTGTCAGTCCCCGACGATATCGTTCGCCTAGTTTTGCTGTGGTTCTGCACTAATTTGAAATTTATTTATACATTTTCTGATACAATGCATTCTGAAACTTGGGTGTATTTCCCTCATGTCAAAGCTCTGTCCCTAGGTGGCTCCTTGGTATACGTTTGGCCATTTTACATTGTTTAGATTGATAATCACTGACGAGGGTTAAGTATCTCAAACGTGCATGTCTGGTCCAAGCTGCATATTCATCTGTTCTTAAATGATGCTATTGAATTTGAAGACGTGTAACATTCTAGATGATGTTAAGAATTTCGCTCCTTATATATTCACTATCTTGATTTTCTATCTTGTTTGTGGAAATGCACATATGATGCACTAAAGTCATGAGATGGATAATATTTTCCAATATGATAAATTGAATGGTATACTATTCTGAGCTAAAATGGAAATTCACATTGTTTTCTCATTAACGGTGCATGGTCGATGCCAAGATATTATGTAGAAACGAACAATCATGCAAAAAATGGTTATCGATTCTATACTATTTCGGTTTCGGTTTTGATAGATTATGAAAAATTAGACCTTATTCTTCCTTTATTATGAAAATGGAAGTGATGTTTTCAAACAAATTTTTCTAATCCTCAAGAAAAAGTTTTATCTTTTAACAGGGGATAGAATTATTCAGTCTCAAAGTCGCGAGAAGGTAGGGCAAAATCATTAGAATAATGTCGAAGGGTTCCAACTCTATACCTTCTTGAAGAAAATTCCAAACCAATGTTCATGCAACAGACACGTGTTTCGAATATTAATTTTTTGAAGTTAGATTTTTACATTTACATTACAGAGAGCGCGCGGCTCCAAATTTCTCTAGGGTCGATTCAGTAGCATATCCAAATAAAATCTATGTTCAAAATAGCTTTGGAGGGATGGTGCTAAGATGTTAAACTCCTTTAATTTCGATAATATTTATCGGTAAAATGGCTAGTTTCCGAAATAGCAAAAACATATATATGATGTCACATTGATAAAAGGCCAAAAGAAAGCTTCTTTCAGGTGACAAAGCTGGAAAGAAGTAATTAATACACTTGACAAACATCAGGCCACGGGGAACGATTTTAACTGTTCCACACTGCAACGTGAAATAAGTGTCTATATTAATAATGTCGAAGGGTTCCAACTCTCTACCTTCTTGAAGAAAATTCCAAACAAATTTATATGCACCAGACACGTGTTTCGAATATTAAATTCTCATCAGTGATGCGTTCAGCAGAGCCACCAAAAATAATTTCCATTGAAACAGTTGCGAACTCCGGAATAAACAATATTCCGAAGTGAAACATAAGCTAAGAATTGACTGCAGTCAAATTCTTAAAATACGATATTTTCCGTTCAAAAAAGCTTGAAATAACACCATAATTTCCCTGTTCTGTCCAATTTGCACTTATTTCAATGCACTCTCGCAATTGAATTTTACTCATCTGACTAGATAGGGAAAGCATATCCCTGAACAAATCTGAATATCACTTGTTTGAAAATTACTTTCCTGGAAACCACGAAAGTTTGACAAGAAAATGGTATTTTTGAAAATTCCCCAATTTTAAATTTTATCATAATTATTTGTTTAGATAAGAGATGGAGCTGGTTTAGAAACTTCGTCAATACAAAGAAGACACTTTATTTCTTAAAATAATAAGACGATCTTGAATTCTTATGTAAGGAAGGTAGTTTTTTGATAAATTTTGAAAATCGCATAAATTACAAAATCTATCACATTTTTCGATTTCCATGCAGTTTCCAGGAACGAATTTTTGAATCAAATGGATTCTGTATTCGAGCTAAATCATGTTTTGGCTATGTATTGTAAGAGTCTGTTCTTTCATACATCTCTTTTTCGTCATTATATTTGAATCGAAACTGTATGTATACGGGAATGGTTGTGCGATTCTATACTGTTTTGAGTAGTATATGACAAACCAGTGAAAAATTTAGATTTTGAGGTCATCCATTATATTCTACTCTTAAACATGATGAATTAATTGAATAATTGTAAGTCATAACTGATATTGAAATGCGACAACCGAATATTGAAATGTAGACTGAAGTTAATTCTAGGTTTATACTGCTGGCCCAGGTACCCGGGGAATGTCAGCATCTCCTGTTTTGCATGCAACACCCGTTGCAACAGTTCAATGAAAACTGTCGAATTCGTTGATTGTCTCGGTGTACATGTAAATATTGGACATTTTTCAAGCTGACGAACTTCGGACTTAACACTTTGGGGGAATACTAAAGTAATCTGGTGTAATAAAGTTAAACGTCTTTAACATTAAGAAATGTAAAATCTAAACCTAGAATAGACGAAATGACACTTGAGAGTTTTAAATATGTATATTAGCACATGTAAATAAATCAATTATCACAGAAAGTATTCTAGGTTCATTGGGATAACATCAATTTACTTTTGTGACATAGTCCCTTCCAAGTGTCCGAAGTGCAAATTTAAATCCGCGAACATGAAAAATGTCCACTGATGAACATATCAGGTAAATGTTAAACGTCTTTAAATTCAATAGCATCATTTAAAACCTGATAAATTTACAGCATGGCCCGGACAGACATGCACGTTTCGGCTACTAAATCCTCGTCAGTGATCCTCAGTCTAAACAATGTAATATGGCCAAAAAGTATGAAAATTATTATGTCCAAAATTTTACCAAAAGACGTAGAAGAATGGGTGCGATATGATGCTTCAGGACCCACGTTTTAGAAATTTCAAGAAATTATGTAACAGAAAATTTCAAATTGGTTAAAGAGACAGACGATCAACCGAAGTTGATCGAACTTGGCTACATGTGCCCTCGGGGACTCTTGGTCCACCATCATTTGTTTAGTTATGTAGACAGCCATTCAATCGCAAGCCAGAATTTCACTGATCACTTTGAAAAGATGGATCTCATATGCTTTATAAGATCCCAGTAGCGTCCGAAGAAACGTCATACACATCTAATACATGTTTCATCGGTGAATAAAAGTTAAAACCAAAACAAAGAATCCAAAAGTCGCAATCAATAGGTATACAAATTTTTGACAATTATAAAACAAGACTTTCTCGAGAAAAGAAAAAAAAGCCGGGCAAATAGAAACGAAGTACGAAGGACGACAACACTATCCAATGAGTAATCTCCAGAGAGAACGGAAGTTGTTGAAGGTGACGCTGCTAAAAGTACGCGCTGTTTAGGTTAAACATATCTTTTCGAATCTCACATGAAGCATGTTACATCGTTTCTTCAACGCATTCTAAAATTTCTGTCATCAAAATTTCTTGAAAAACGTGGGTCCTGTAGCATCATATCCCACCCATCCTGCTACGACGTCTTTCGGTACGCTTTTTCGACATAGTAACTGTCATACTTTTTTGGCCTATTTCATTGTTTAGATTTGAGGATCACTGACGAGGGTTAAGTACCCGAAACGTGCATGTCTGGTCCATGCTGCCAATTAATCTGTTCTTAAATGATGCTCTTCAATTTTAAGACGTTTAATACATATGCAGTGCAAGTAATGAAATCTTATTTTAAAAACAAAGCTTATAAAAGAAAGGAGGGGATGGTCTTTATAAGTTTGAATTAATTTTTCTCTCTGAATTTGAAATCTAAAACAAGAGGAAGGGTTCGTACTATGGTCCCGGAATTAGAATAAGAAACTACCAAAATTCATTGTGGGAGACGCTTCTTTAATAACTGAAATTAAGAAATAATGTAGCACCAACAGCAAAACCCCAAAACACCCACTGCAAAGCAGAAACGCACAGAAAGAGACGCAAATGGTACAAGGAACGGCAAATCACATAGAAACATATAAACCAACGAGGCTAATGGGCAATTGGTGCCGACTTAAGACGGCCATCTGCCACGTCAGTAGCAAACTGTCTGGTTATCCGAATTACGTGCACGCAACCCTCCCACTTTTGCGAATACCCAGAGGTATCGAAGATCGTACTATTATGGTGTAAAATAACCTCCTCACTGTAAGTTGATCATACAAACAGACAGCATGATACAGGGGTCCATGAAACACGCAAATGGATATGTAAATGGATATAAAAACATAAGGCGTACGAAATACAGTCCGTGCTCTGCCGGCTGTAGCGAGCTCTTGTATGTTATCAGTCGAGGAATCCGACTGTCATTTAGAGAGAACAGGTAGTCGGAGCTCTGTCTTCTCTAAAGAGGTTTGGACAGGTCCCATTATGGAATCCCGTCATAGTCAGTCAGAGGGCAAGTCGTACGGAAGCACTGCTACAAGACTATAGATTGTTCAAGTACCAACCTTTGTTACCGTCTGGTGGCATTAGGATCATATCCACGGTGAAAAAGGCGCTCGATGATTCTGCACAATTTCGATGGTAATTCTGTCTACCTTAGATCCTTCATATTTTGCTAATTATGTCACCATAAAATGCAGGTTGTGAAATACTCTGTTGCTTGCATGGGTCCGAATTTAAAAATAATTCTGCAACAAGAGGCGCACAGTTGATACCCATAGGTACTCTTACCAAATCTTACATAAATTTTACAAGGACCTATTTTTCTCATAAGACTAGCATTGCTGTTAAAATTCACTTTTTTTCACTATTACAGTATTTTCAGGTGAGCGATATGAACTTCATGTAAAATGACAAAGAGATTTTCTCCTTAAGGAAGATGAAATGCCTAAATGTATGGGCGTTGTCTTGGTGTAAATCGTTTAGGAATTCAGATAGAAGTAAGAAAACATGGCTCACATAAGCTTGACTGATCATTAACAAAGTTATAGCTAAATCAGTATGTTAAATTGGTTATGAATGATAAAGGATTTTATGGGGACAAGAGAGACCGGGTTTTTAAAAGGAGATGAAATCTTATTACATGACAGACTTTCTAATAATTTGATAAACACAATTTGGAGGAAATACTTGGAGTAAAAGCTCAGATTTCAAAGGTTCAAAACCTTTCTTGAATGAATTGTGGTTTTTCTCTGATAATGAATGAAACAGATATTCTCAGCATTTGCGAAGTTCCACAATTTTCCATGAAAATTTCTTGTTCGTATGTACGACAGTACTCTTGCCTTGGATTATGATACATGTATCGTTTAGAAAATTATTCAGAATTAGAACATAATTATGTCTCCACCCTACGGGGAGGAGACATTGGTTTTGCCTTAGCGTCCGTTTGTCCGTCTGCCACACATCGTGTCCGGGCTATGTCTCCTGAACTGTTTTCCCAATCACTTTCATATTTTACTGTGTTGTTGC
Organism: Pinctada fucata; assembly: GCA_028142955.1. Classification (NCBI taxonomy): domain Eukaryota; kingdom Metazoa; phylum Mollusca; class Bivalvia; order Pterioida; family Pteriidae; genus Pinctada; species Pinctada fucata. The sequence goes on along the minus strand of AP027114.1, from coordinate 8,662,681 downwards.
TTATGACCCGAAGGTTTCACATCACCTTGACCCTAAGTACATTTTAATGAAATGGTGCATACATTCCTGTCCGGGCTATGTCTCCTGAACCGTTTGCTCAATCACATTGATTTTTTAGTATGATGTTGCTCATGATCCGAAGGATTCACATCACCTTGACACGAGGTCATATGACCAAGGTCATGGTCACTAAGTACATTTTTAATGAAATTATACATACATTCCAACCGGGCTATATCTCTTGAACCCTTTGCTGGATGAAATTCATATGATGTTGTTGCTTATGACCCGAAGGTTTAACATCTTGACCCAAGCTCATGTGACCAAGGTCAAGGTCACTTAGTGCATTTGCAATGAAATTATTATCAATTTGGAGCATATCACCCCTTGTCAGTTGTAACATTGAAGCTGATGTCATCACGAGATCATAACCATATAGTAGTATTTTGGTGACATGTATATGAAAGCATTTTTTGTATATGTTCTTTCGACATTTGACATTTTCTGGTATCAATAACGGTTACCCTATCTCTGAACCCGATATCATAAAATGTTACAGGAATGTATTTAAAAAAGCCCCCTATCTTCTAATACCTTACTGTTTTTATTCTCACCAATGGTTTTCTGCAGAAGGACAACGTACCAGAAACGATTGAATAATTTCAGGGCAAAAAGAAGTCCTTATTCTTAATGGCGCCTTGTAATTCTAAAATCATGTAAACTAGCATGTTATAAAATAAGTTTAAATTTTCTACAAAGTCCTGCTTGATCGAATATTACTTTGGCTGGAAGCATCACTGGTGAAAATATGATATTCGAAAAACTTGTCTGGTGCATCAAAATTGGTTTGAAATTTTCTTTAAGAAGGTATAGAGTTAGAACCCTTCCGCATTATTAAGGGGAAGTCGGAATCCTTTCTGTTATTCTATTGTCTTTTCTATATTCTTATTATTATTCTTCTTTTTATTCTTACCCCCAATCGTTCCGAACACTTAAAAGAAAAGTACCGCTTCATATGATGAAACGAAAGTACCATGTGAAAGAGCATATAAAGATCTAGCGGAATGATTTCTTTCTTGTCAAAAAGTTCAGAAATGCCCCCGCTAGAGGTCACCAAAGGTAAAATCTCTCAATTCTTATAACTCCTAAAAAACTGTATGTTTAGAACGAAATTTATTTTATATTGTTCTCTGGAGAGTATGCAAACTTTAATACGCTTACATGTTCGAATTTTAAATTGGCAAGGTGCCAATTTCTACAGTTTTTGAGATTTTGACTTGAAGCTTGGATGATAGGTTAATTATAAGTAGTCATTTAATGTTGACCTACTTTCGAGGTCATATTTCCATTCTCAAGGTCACAACAAATTTTTGCCTATAGAACAAAGACTATTTGACCTTCAGAGTTCAAACTTCATACATGTAATCGTTCAGTCAAACCATTTCACCTTGACCTTAACCCAAGGTCAAATTCTCATTCTCAAGGTCACAACAATCTTTTTCCATAAAAAAGACTGTTTGACCTTCAGAGTTCAAACTTTACACAAATATTCCTGGCATCAAATTCTTTCTCCTTGACCTTGACCCAAGGTCATTTGTTCGATTTCAAGGTCACAGCAGACTTTTGTTAATAAAATATTGAGCTTTGGTCAGATTAAGGTGAATTGTGATGAAAATAACTTCCAATACTCATCTTTTATCCGTGACCTTTGTTCAAGGTCATATTATCATTTTTAATGTCATAACAAACATTTACTCTTGTTGAATTCACAGTTTTGTCCTACACTATTTATTCTTCACACAAGTATTCCTTCTTATTTGAGCTTAACCATGTTAACATAGTATAAGAAAGATAGCTCTTTTCCTCTTGCTCTTTTTAAGTAGCATCACGAATTCACGATGCTGTTGTCATTTTCTATTTATAGAAATGTTCTCATTGCAAAATCATTGTGCAATTCTGTTTTGAGATAGTAATTTTAAAGGATTGATAGATCATGGAGTATAAAGCATTCGTTAACATAAAAGGTATTTATTATCTAGTTCTTCTATTTTGTTGATAAATAAATAAGAGTTCCAAGATAGACATAAGCTCTTTTGACTCATTTGCTGAAGTGAATAAGGTACTAAAACAACTATTCATTTTTCCATCTTCTTTATTCGGATTTTAACACTTCTGTTCCGAGGAAGGTATAATAAAGGAGGAATCCGTCTGTTGCTTGCAACAATAGCCATCTAGTTCGAAATGTATTATTGAAAATACGTTCAAGTTTCCTTTTATATTTGGTGAATACGCAATGCTTACTATCAACGTTTTTCTTTTTCTTTAAGCAGAAATAATTCAGCTGTATATAGTAAATGAAAAATAGAAATCGGAAATTTTATTCAGCTTGATATATTTGGATTTAATTTGTAAGGAAATGAGAGAAAAAAACCCCAACAAACATAACAGTGAAAGGTCGAAAAGTAAATTGTATGATATTCGATACATACTTCTTGATTTTCTATTTAACAGTCATTGTTATAGCTGAACGCTCCGGAGTTGAGTAGAAATCAACAAAAATGGAGTATCCAATACTCCTTGAGGAAGTCGAACACTTCTCTATGAGTGTTCTGATGGACAAATGTCAGGAGCTGCGGATTTATGACGAAGACACTATGGAATCCAAGGCTGACCTCAAGAAAGCTTTACGACAGTACATAGAGGAAAATCCTGATGATATAGACTCGTCTTTTCATGAAGTGGTACTTACATATATATATTTTGTCTTTCAATTCCTTTTTTCTCTGGATTTATTTCGTTAATTATACTGTAAGTATGAATATTAGAATTAAAGAAAGTACAAGCCTAATAGCAACAAATTAAAACTAGAGATCATAAGTCATTGCAGGAAGAATTGAGTTAAGCACCATTGAAATGCTAAACGTCTTCAAATTCAATAGCATCATTAAAAACTGATAAATATGCAGCATGGACCAGACATGCACGTTTCAGGTACTCAACTCTCGTCAGTGATCCTCAATCTAAACAATGTAATATGACCAAAGAGTGTGAAATTTATTATGTCGAAAAATGTACGAACGATAACACAAAAAAGAGATTCGAGAGTTAATCGATATTCTAATATGACTTGAAATTTTCTCCCTATACGTGCCATAGAGCTCGCCTGGTGTAAAATCTTCAACAAACTTCCAGTGCGCTAAGCTCCGCCAATTCACGTGTTATATTAGAATAGAAATAACAACTAGCTAGCCGTGATTCATTTTCCAGTAATTCTTCTCGACACATGAACCAATCAAATTATCATCTCGCCGCTTCGCGGCTTGGTGATGATTTGATTGGTGGAATTACTGGACAATAAACCACGGCTAGCTAGTTGTTATTTCTTAAAATGAAGCTTGTATTTGTGAAACACGAATGACCCCGGTGGAATCATTGTTAGTATGAACACCATTTTCTGTTACGTATATGTATCAATAGAAAGATCTTGTCACAAGGAATAGACATGTGAAATATAAAAGCCCTATCACTTACCAATCTAAAGTTATGCTAAATCAAGTTTTTTTACCGTTTGATTCCATGTGCCTGGGCCTTCAAAATTGGGAAACATAGCAACATTTGATTGAAATTGGGAAAAATTTATACAAATGAATTGAGAAAAAAGCAAAAAGATCGTCTGATATTTGCTACTAATGAACGCATATAGTCACCTGTAAAACCAAGAAAATCATATTTCAGATAGTGTACATTGCAAAATAGATAATTAGGTAAGCGCAGATTTCCTAATAGCTCGACCATGTTGGAGACCAACGCTCAAACTAGCGGTACTCGTTGATACGCTCAGTCTACTGTCCATTTGCAATTGAAAGCAGACTCCGAAAAGTCAGAACACGGCGATTAACAGACACTGACAATTAAACCATCATTACATCAGAGCTTTTAATGTGTTTTTAAACATGCATATCTGGTACATGATTATGTTAAACGTCTTCAAATTATATAGCATCATTCTAATACAGATAAAATTGCAGCATGGACCAGACATGCACGTTTCGGGTAATTAACCCTCGTCAGTGATCCCCAATCTAAACAATACATTGTTGCCAAGGAGTGTGAAAATCATTATGTCCAAAATTTATCGAAAGACGTAGCAGGATGGGTGGGATATGATGCTACATGACCCAAATTTTATGATGCTACAGGACCCACATGCTCTTAATTTATCTGTTTTTAAATGATGCTAATGAATTTGATGACGTTTAACATCTGACGCGATTTTTTTTCGGACTTTGTCAGAAATGCACATTTTTGCACCATGTCTTTAAATAACTCAATAGATGTATAGTTTTACACACTCATTTACTATATATTTGTCATATTAAAGTTACTTAATGCGTTGGTAAGTATAACAAATATTGATAATGACCATTTCTCTACATACAGCACAAAATCGATAATTTTATGCTAAATTTTTATTTTATTTTTATGATTTTTTTTCGTATGTAAAAAGGAATGGGAGAGGTTATTTTTGTACGATTTCAGATTCTTTTCCAGAAACACTTTTCAGACGTTCATGAAACTTGGAACGTCCATGAGGAACTCATGGTCCCCTGCAAGTGTTGTTGTTTTTCGCCCAGATCCGTCAACAGGTAACGCCACCACTGGCAAAAGTAGGTAATGGGGTTACCCTCCTTTGACAAACATCTTCTTCAGAACCGAAGCACGTATCGATAAACCACCGAAAGCATCATGATGGTCAAGAGAGATGTATCAAGAAGTGTTTTTATTCTTTTGTTCCACTCAGAAGTCAAGTTTTTTCCTTTGACAAAGTAATTCCTGTTTGATTTGCTTAGTTAATGTAGTTTTCTTGTGAACGATCGCGGTCCTCTTGGGCCTCTTGTTTCCAATACGGGTGAGGATTAATTTTTGGATGGGGGTGAGGTTTTAGGGTTAGGATGAGGATTAGTAATAAGAAATATTATGCAAAATTCAACAAATTAATTCAATATGTATTTAGTTTTCATTCTGCTATTTTGTTTTACAACGCAGCTAATCAATACAGTTCAGTCCCTTTCCTCTGGGTACAGACATAAATTGGACCAGCTCAAAGAGTTTTACGATGAGATTATACAGATGGTGAGAACAGCAGACCTTGATGAGAAACTGAAGGAGAGGCTGAGGAGTTCGTTCGATGACATTGTTTGTAGAGCACAGGAAGGAAAGAACAAGCTGAAGAGAGATATTGTACCAATTATAATAGCTGGTAGGTTAAAATCAAATTGAAGGAGAACAGAAACGGTCTGATCAAAAATCATATATGAAGGTGTATTCATGAAAGGGACAATCATAATTACATACTTTATCTTAGTGAAGCTAGTAGGTGTTAAGTATGGATATTAGTTTGATTGTATGAAATAATCTCCAACCAGATCCCCCAAACTAAATTAAATGCTTACTGGAAACGTCAGCTTGCTTGCGAAAAAAACAAAAACAAAATCAAATGAAGAGGATAAGGTATGAAAAGATTATTTCTGTTATCCTATTTTTAGCATTCACAACTTCTTATTGCCAAAACTCCAATGAATGTATTTAGTAATAAAAACACGTTAAAATCAATTAAGGAGAAAAGATTTTCATCGTTGACTTTAGGAATACGAAGCAGGAGCATGGTGATCAGGGCGGAAACGCATACGAATACGAAGGAGAAGAACAATGCATTTCATAATATTTTTTGTCGACCGAAAATACATTGTGATACAGTCTATCCTTTTATTGTTATACTGTACAGAGGCAACCTTAATAACTTGATCAGGATGTCTGAACTCGTATACATATAAAAACACAATTTATACACAACAGTTTCGTATATTGCCAGCCATAGAAAACGTATTGATACAAATATGTGTGTTTTGTTTTAAACATCCTTCCTCCATTTTAGGGGAAGTAAGTTCAGGGAAAAGTACATTCATAAACAATTTGATCGGAGAGGACTTACTCCCGAGCAAGCTTCAACATTCCACTGCCGTTATCTGCAGGATACGTAACTCCGAGGAAAAGGTCATACAACTGACAGATGGACATGGACAGGTTGTGAAAACAATTGAATGCGACAATGCTACAGAGGCTAGAGGGCACTTGATGACATATGCTGACAAGAATCAATGCCAGACTGATTGCATGTACAGTTATGTAGACATTCTCTGGCCAGTACCGTTTTTGAATGTAAGATTGCACGAGAAGTCATTCTCCAACTATTTGAATTCTAATTCGGGACTCATATTTACGCCTATGTAGATTTATTGTTTAATGGTTGTGTGGGACCATTTGTTTGGATTTATGAACTCTGATTTAGATTTTGTGTTTGATTGATCTAATCATACACTTATATTGGTTTCTATGTGGGGCAGCAGGATATTAAGGATTGTGTAGTTTATTTCCTTTTTGAAATACTGTATTCAGTCGGTAAACAAATTTTCGTTTAATTATTTTGATTAGCTTACTAGGCTTCTTGATTGTCTTTTATATCAAATACATTCTTAGCATAACTGCTGCTCTTCCTTAGACTCATTAGATATGGTAATTCAATTTGATGTAGTAAATTCATAGTAATAAGAAGGAAATAAGATATTAGTTGCCTAGGTGTTATACAACTCCGACCAGTCGAAAGATAAACGCTGAGATGAAAAAAAGAATTAGAAAGCTAAATGCGAAATTTCGTTATCTATTCGTCATTTATTTTTGAAAGCTACCGAGATGACGAAATTTTGATACATGTAGCTATGAGCTGTCAGATTTTCGTCATCTCGGAGCGTTCAAAATATTGAAAGCTAATGTTAACGAAATTTTGAAAGCTAATGTTAACGAAATTTTGAAAGCTTTTTGAACGCTAGGGCTCCATTTTGCTTTTGCAATGGAATATATATTTTTGATAATTTAATCTGAATAAACATCATTATTATTATCCTTAATCAAGCAAATTATGACGATGATTGCTTAGATTTCGGCCATCTTACGAATTTAAAGCGAATATTAAACTTCCGACAGGTCAGGACTGCCCATTAACTATTAGCAAAGCCCAGTCTTATACCTTAAACAATTGATAGTATTACGTACTTACTCATCGCGTGGGATCGAAACGTATGATGTTGTGATTCCCTACGGAGAATTTTTATGTTTTCTTATAATTTAAGTGGTACTGCACAAAACTTGATGAGACGTTGCAGTAGGAAAATGCGTCCATATCGTTTATATATCTGCAAAGTCTATAGTTTTTGCAAACACATCTAGAGTTCGTCAGAAGTAATGATTTGCTTCTTTTCATATGGTGGAGGTTTTTGTCTTTGTTTGCTTTGGTTCCTGTTTTATCCTGATTTTTAATGCCTTCGGTTTCTGATTTTCTGAATTATCGATTTTGTGCTGTATATGGTCATTATCTATTTGTCATTTCCGTCGTCGACAATCTATTGAAGTGTTTAAAAAAAAAACTTTGAACTTTCCATATACCTGGACAATATGGATTAATTTATTAGGCATTGCTACTGCAACAGCTCGTCAGTTTTGTTAAGTTTAATTTATAAAAGTACCAAAAATATGTAAGGAATCACAACACTACACGTTTCAATCCCACGCGGTGTTACAGGATACCTTAGAGATTGTTGATACTCCTGGAATAGATGAAAATACAAAGTATGAAAAGATGGTCACTGATTACATCACGAATGCTGCCTCTGTGGTGTATTTGATTGATGCTTCAAATGCTGGCGGACTAAGGGAAAGGGGAGTGAAGAAAATCGAGGAGGTAAGTATCCATGAAAGATATAATGAATACCATAAACCGAAATTCTCACATGCAATCTTCTTAATGAGTATGAATTTTTAATGTGTATGCATGCAGGGTGTCGAGTTATTATCAGTTAAAGGCCGGGTTTTTTTTACCGAGTGGTAATTAATATGCACACCTGAGTGATCTAAACTTGGTAGGCGTGATAAACGCGGCGTCTACTGACCAGTGATATTCCTAGAGACGCAAGCGGTGTGTGACATCAAAGACATACCGACAGGTACACTTGATTATGCTAATTAGATATACCACAATTTTACCTATTTGAAGCTGTCAATCAAAAATTGAGAGGGGTCTAACGGTTACGTAGGACCAATCAGATTGTGATTTGAGATGTTACCCCTACAGCGGTCAACGAGGAAATGACAGGAAAAGCACCTGTCTTTTTTTATAGTCCCCACCCGGCCTTTAAGACGGGTATGTTAATTTCATCCGGATTTTGTCTGTACTTCGATAATATTCCGGAAGATTTGAATAAAGTGCGCCTTCCTACCTCTAATGTAGTTCTCGTCATCTTTGTTAAATACGTCTCTATTTCTACTTTAATAGGGATGGTATTCTGTCTGAAACAAACATATACATGTATTAAATTCAAAGACGTTTAACATCGCGAAGAATATTTATGAATAGTTCGAATAGATTATTGTTCGAGCATTTAATGATTAATTGATATTAATCGTTAACGGTGTGACTGTCCATTTATACTATATAAAATGTTGATGTTAAATTATTTCAGATAGCTGACATACTTTTCGGCACAAGCAACCCGGAAGACAAAAAGGATTCGGATGTTGCCCTTTTTGTCCTTAACAAATGGGACTGCATCGAAGATGAAGAAAAAGATGACATTTTCAATGAAAATATAGAGAAACTCAGATCAGTATGGCCAAACTTCTCCAAATCACAAGTCAATCTTCTGGATTCAAGGAAAGGCAAGGTTTGTACTTCATCAAGTAAGACATTTTTTTCTGCATAAATGTTTAGGTGATTTTACATAAAAATTTTATTTATCTTTATTAGTTGGAATACCCACAGTGCATTTCTTGTTAGTTTTTATATCAGTTTGTTAATTTTTATAGATATTGAACACATGGGTATTAATGATTCAATAAATTCAGTACATATCCATCACTGGGATTTTTAATATCTGATTGGCACATATGTACATGTACCTTTTAAAATATCAAATTACTTGTCATATGAATTTGCAACAAATGTGAAATCAAAGAAACGACAAGCAAAAGCAACAACAAAAACACAAAGACAAAAAACTAAAAGAAATGAATTATAACTTCTTAATTTATATCATTAAAGGCTATCAGAGTATCGAAAAAAACTAATCAAAGACTGTACAGCAGAAATTTCCGGGAGTTGGTGTCATCTGTTAGGTACCTGATAGAAAAATCATTTCAACAGTTTATCTCTAGACATGAAAGGTACGACGTATTTCTATAAAACGGTGATACAGCCCTTAAACGCGTATGAAGACAATGGCAATTTATTGCATAGAAATATTAACCATTATAGATAAACATACATTTGGTTTTACATCACTGATACTGATAAAGATGACAAATATGGATAATGACCATATCCCTGTATACAGCACAAAATCGATAATTCAGAAAATCAGAAACCGAAGGCATACAAAATCAGGATAAAACAGGAACCAAAGCAAACAAACAAAAACCTCCACCATATGAAAAGAAGCGAACTCCCGATATGGGAGTGAGACAAGGTGCCCAGGAAGAGTAAAAGAAGGGAGGAGATCTCCAACAAGACCCCGCTGCAGCATCTCCTGCTTGCATGCAACACCCGCCGCTTCAATTCGGTAGAAATGTCACATCCGGTTACTTCCATTTCGGAAGACATAGAGTACAATCTTTGGTTGGATGGTGCAAATGGTCTATGACAGAATATCATCCACCATTCTGGAGAGTGGGACATCATAGTGTATGACGAGTTCCCCATATCGACCGTAGAACTTCCTCAGTGACGATGTTAGTCGGTCACAAACATATCCCTGACTGAGAAGCTTATCTGAAAGACGCCTAGCTCTCAGAACAAAATCCGTATATTTGGTACTTGCTCTGGCATAGCGTATCATCTGAGATATGAACACGCCATAAGCTGGCGATGAAGGGATGTTGCTACTCTGAAAGGGAAAGTTTGTAATGCTGAAATTGAAGTCGTCACTTTTGTCATAAAGTGAGGTGTTCTTGTGACCATCAGTGTCGTAGGACAACATTATGTCCAAATAGGATGCTGAATTATTTGTCTCTGTAGTTTCTTTGACTTCAAGCTCTGAAGGATAGATACTGCTCAGATAATCCGCGAATTTTGGATTATTGATGGACAACACATCGTCTATGTATCTGTAAGTGAAGTTGAAGTCAGAAGCTAAGTATCTATTCCTTTCAGAGACCAAAGATTGAGTGAATTCAGCTTCGTACGAGTAAAGGAAAATGTCGGCAAGGAGTGGGGCACAATTGGTCCCCATTGGAATTCCTTCAACTTGCTGGAAGACCTTTCCTCCAAACTCCACAAAAATGTTGCCGATCAAACGTTTAACATCTGAATAATATCTGTTTCAGTGTACTTATTGTCAGAATCGGATTTTTCTTTTACAAAGTAGGTTTTGTCAAAGTTCACAACAATAAATTTGTATTTGCGATTACCGTTCTTACCTGTAAACGCATTACTTATAATTTTTGCGAGTCTTTCTTTCAATTTAGAATGTGGAATTGTAGTGTAAAGTGTCGAAAAATCAAAGGCTTTGATTGAATGGACTTTTCTAAAATGAGTGGATTTCAGATGTTCTAAAAGTTCCTTCGAACTCTTGAAAATCCACATCTGGTTGATACCACTGCGAGAATATACTGTCGAACAATATTATTGAAGCTCAGATTTGATTTCAGATAAAACTTTGGTGAGTAAGATCGATACAGATTTGGTAGAACATTTTGAGGAACCAGCGATGAAACGTTGTTTGTACGGATTCTTGTGCATTTTAGGTATGCAGTATAAGTATGGTAAATCTAAATCTAAATTGTTAGTACGGAAGCCAAAGGAAGCAAGAGCTGATTTGTGGTTATCTATTATTTCAGAGGCCGGAGGGTTTGTTGGGGTGTAAGTGGGATTTCCAGGTGTAGAATTTAGACCCAACTCTTTAACTAGACTGTCGAAATAGTACTTTTTGCAAGTAAATGTGTAATTATTTGAGGCTTTGTCCGCTGGTGTGATGACATAATGTTCTTGGAGCTAGTTAAGCTCTGTGATAACATCGGGGTCTTTAAATATAGACTCGAATCTGGTGTTCACAGTTGATTTTAATCGGTTAATCCTAGATAAAAGTAACCCTCTGATGGATTTTATCCATTCGGAAAGGGTGTCGAGCTGTACACCCTCTTTCTTTGCCCAACGTCTTGCATATTCCTCACAAGAGTCCCTGATAATTTTGAAATTTTGGTTCCATGTAAAGGACATACTTTCTCTGTATTTCGGACCCTTTTGTAACAATTCTCTCAACTTGTCGTTCTTGACTATACTAAGGTCACCAGTAATAACGTGTCCACAAGAATAGTAATTGAAATCCGATGAAGAACATTCGCAAGGAAGTGGATGTAGTGAGAAGATTACTTAAATCAATACACTGCAAGAATCGTTTGTAATTGTAAATTTTAGATGCAACTGTTGGTGTGTAGCTATAGGAAATACAAGGAGTTTCTTTTCTTTTGAAATATGGTGGGATTTTTTCTTTGACTTGTTTCACAAACATCCTTTTGCAGTATCGGAGTGACTGATTTTTAACGTTTTGTTTAGTAAGCATAACACTCATAATGAGTTAAAGAAGATCCTGACGATAATCTCAACAGCACTCACAATAGAGCACCAAATTGAGCATCGACGGACCCCTAGCAAGTATACTCTGCGTTTTGAAAATATCTGCTGTATATTATCGATTCAAATTAGATATGTACAAGAGCACGTTTGCATATTTTTTTTAACTTGATCTTAATAGCGAAAATTTCTGTTGCGATAGATTGATAAGATTCTACATAACATATATTTATAGTATTCGTTGGTTTGAAAATGAGGCAAACATTTTTTTTTCAAACAAGAATCTTGTTCAACTGAAAGAAGTACCTTTTTAAGTATACCTTTTAACGCAAGAAAATCCTTACAGTTATCAAGTTACGTACACCGAAGTCCACAATTTATTTAATATAAACACCAGTACCCATCAGTTATTCAGTCTCAAAGTCGATAAGGTAAGGCTAAATCATTAGAGTTTGCAAACCTCGGAATGAACAACATTCCGAAGTGTGATCAGGAACCCGGGGAGAGTCAGCGTCTCCTGTTTGCATGCTACACCCGTCGCAACAGATCCATGAAAACTTGTCAATTTCGGTGATTGTCTCGATATATATGTACATATCAGGTAAATTTGTCTTGTTTGGTTATGTAGACAGCCATTCAATCCCAATCCAGAATGTCACTGATCATTCTGGAAATGATTTCATAAAATCCCCGTAGCGACCGAAGAATATGGACGCCGCCTGCATTCACATCTACATATCAACAGAAATGACAGTCAATTTACATGTAAAATTGTATCATAAATATCATACTTTAAAGTCCTATCAAAATGTACTGTTAATATTATTTACTCTACTCTTTCATATTTATTTGGTTTATATCCAGGAATGTTGCACTTTTGCTTTTCAACACTGGTGATTCGTTGAATCATAACATCAGACGTCTTAACAACAAGACGAACGCACAGCTGTGGAGGATTCGACAGAGCCAAGAAATAGAAATCAAAAGACTGACGGACAAGCTAGAATTGGTAATATCCCTAGTATTTTTTCTAGTTATTTATTTGACTAAAACAGTAGCTGCATGTATGCTATACAGAAAGCGACCTACCTGTTAATACAAAATTGTCTTGCCCAGTAATGCCTAATAATGGGGTTTAAGTTCTCCAACCATTGATAGAATCTTACCGATTGTAAAGATTAAAACGCATCTTTCAATATTATATCAAACCCTTACAATAAGTTATCCAGATACATCTAAGTGCGCAGTTTATGACGATGTATAGGTGGTAGTTTATGACGAAGTATAAGCGGTACATATATAAAAATCACTAAATCCCAAACATAAATGAAAATGAAATTTATGTAATTACAAAGGCAAAACATGGATGCAGCTCCTATTAAAAGTTGCGACTATATTTCATAACGGTAAAAAGTTAAACAGATCTGTTAAAGGATGCATTAGAATTTTATGTTTAAAACTATTGCGAGTTCAAATGTAAATTTGGGTCCTTTCAAATGAAGATGAATTTACGTTCTTCCTTTCAGTTCAAGGGAAATATAATTTTGCAACTTCGTGCTATATGCAACCACCAGGTGGAAACCATAAAGGAGAAGTTTAGAGATGAATCTTTCTGCCGTAGGAAATTCAGGTTTGAAGAGTGGGAACTTCCAGCGTGGTACAACTATTTGAATTCAAGCTCAAAAGTTTGGAGACTTTTAGAACACAAAATTCCACAAGTGATTGAGAAAATATTAGAGGAAGATGAAACACAATTCCACCATATGTCAAAAGTTGCTTCTTCCCTCCGTAAAACCCTCGATGAGTTCACTTCACATTTCATGAAAAGAAAACTGGAAGGAAGAATACAGATGAGATCAACAACACATGTATCCTCTGCAGGGTCAATAGGCATACACTCCGAAGAAGCATTAGCTGTATTCGGAATTGGAATGGGCACCTCTGCAATAGCAGCAAGAATGTTTTCACGACTTTCCCTCACATTTCTGTCAAGATTTGCCGGTGGATCTCTTGCTTTCCTTGCAGGTGCATCTACACTAGGAACCTTGGGATTTGGTTTATTAGCTGGGATTCAGTCACTTTCTCATGGCCTTAATGAATACGAATACCACAAAGATAGAGAAAATTACATTAAATCCATGGCACCTGTCGTTTTTGAGAGGACCTATCTCAGAGTAGACAACTGCGGGCAAGTCCTTCAGAGATGTATTTGGAAAGTTTATGAGGACATTCGAAAAGATATTGACAATTTCTTTCACCAATACCTACCAGATCTTTTAAATGAACACAAAGATCTACTGAAAGCTGTCTATTTAGACCTTTTATCCCCGAAAGAAATGGAAATGGATCTAGCACCTCTTATGAGATCCCATCAGTTGTTGATGAAGAAAGTCATGGTTTTCCATACAGACAATGAAGGATTAGAGGTCACCAATCATGCAATCAAAAGCTCAACTCAGGAGCTTCGTGGTGAATTTTACAAGTTCACGGAATGCGATTTTATTTCGAGGGGCTCTTCATCATATGCCAAAATTCTTGTTCCAAACCATGAAAACAGTCAAGAAGCAGTGGAAGGCGACATGCTGTTGTGGCTCATTGCATGCAAGGAACTCAGGTTTGTTAACTTATTAGATAAAAGCAATTTGTGTTGCAGTTCGTATTGGTATTCTGCTCTTTAATCATGAAGATTGGAACATGTACCTAACACAATCGTAATGTAAGCGTTTAGACTTCTTCTTTCTGTGAAATCATACATCTAGAAACATTAATATGCTTTATTTTGAATTATAAAGCTTTGAAACCTCTGATTTTCGGATGTCGCTTCAACCTTATTATTTGCCAAGCCGCTGTTGAGAATAAGTATGATCTTCAAATAGTAGGTTTTCTATGACAGTTTTCTGTATAAAAGACGAAGCTCCTTTGAAAAAAAAAGAAAGGAAGATGGAAATAGTTTACAGAATGTATTTTGAATTATCTTATCATTCCAAACAGTGACTACATGTACTTGCTAATTTGTTCTATCTGAAATGTGAAGGCTTATACAGGTTTTCTTCATATTTAAAAGTCCAAGCACTTTGTCAAGATGAACACATTTCTTTATATTCTTCTTCTGTCTACGTTATATTCGAATATCTTTTTTCATCTGTCTATAATTATGCAATCAAAATTTCCAATCGCAATATCATTAAAAGCTATAGATTTAGGATTTTTTCTGTAAAAGACCACCAAATATAACTTATGCGATACAGGGAATATAATTTCCTATGAAATTATGAATAGATGTTTCGAATTATGCAATTTACGCAATGTATAGATCGTTCCTTATTTTTACCGATTAATTGCAGATCTTTTGATATGGACATCGTGAGCATCATGGACATTAAGGGTGTGGTATTTGAAGCCTCACCGAAACTGCTAACAGTCCCTTGGGAATGGGGATTATCAGCTTACCTTAGGACAAAAAGAAGAAACCATACTTTGTCGACAGACGTGCTAATAGAGGTAGCCGAAGAGATTACAAGTGGACTTCATTTCTTACATAGCAACGGACTTACACATAGATGTTTGACCGGAGCTAACGTGAAGGTATCGTATATTAATCTGTTAGAGGACTTGAAGACACTATGTCAATTTCGTTTTGTAAAACAGCTGCATGCCCAAATATCATGTTTAATCAAGTCAGTAATGAACAAGTGAAAAGATGCAGCGTAATGTGAAATATTCGCAAACAGAGTCCATAATTATTTCAGTCTGGGTATTCGAGATATCAATAAACAGAGCGTCCGTTGTTACTGAACATTCACACATGGGTTCATTTCGATGAACGCTTAATAAGAATTAAATAAAAGAAAGAAGAAAGAAAAGAAATTAAATCCGTTACGATAAGAGAAAAATTACTTGGGGAATGATTTTTCTTTCACTTGCTAATATAGGTACATTTGTACGAAAATAGCAATCCAAGGAATGCTTGTGTCGCCTGCGAAGCAGTTTGATTATTATTCTAGAAAGAGGATCAAATTATTGGTATCAGTAGAAAAGTCTTGTCAAATGAAATTCATTTGAAATATAAGACCTCTTAATTACAAATTAAAAGTTATGGTCATTCTCAAATTTTCAGAACAGAGTGTCAGTTACAATTGTATCTAGGTACAGGTCACTACGAAAAAATTGGTAACAAAAAGGTCTCATCATAAGAAATATTAAAGACTTATCACCTACCAATTAAAAGATATATTCAACCTTAGAAAAGAAGGTCAAATAGCTAGGTCAAGGTCAAAAGGTAAAAAATTATAGTATGTGTAGAATGGCATTGTTACAAGGGAAATACATGTGAAATATCAAAGCCCTATTACCTACCAATCAAAAGATATAGCCAATATTACTTTTCTTGAAAAGTAGATCAAATATCTAGATCAAGGTCAAAAGGTCAAATATTATGGTCTGTGTAGAAAGGTCTTGTCACAAGGAATACACATGTAAAATACCAAAGCCCTTTCAGTTACCAATCAAAAGATATATCTATTCTTAATTTTTTTGAAAAGTAGGTCAAATATAAAGGTCAAGGTCAATAGGTCAAAAATTATGGTATGTGTAGGAAGGTCTTGTCACAAGGAATACACATGTGAAATATCAAAGCCCTATCACTTACCAATCAAAAGATATAGTGAATCTTATCTTTTTTTCAAAAGTAGGTCAAATATCGAGGTCAAGGTCACAAGGTCAAAAATTATGGTATGTGTTGAAAGGTCTTGCCACAAGGATTGAACATGTGAAATATTAAAGTCATAACACTTACCAATCAAAAGATATATCCATTTGTAAATTTTTTGAAAAGTAGGTCAAATATGTAGGTCAAGGTCACTAGGTCAAAAATTATGGTATGTGTAGGAAGGTCTTGTCACAAGGAATGCACATGTGAAATATCAAAGGCCTATCACTTACCAATCAAAAGTTATGGGCTGTGACACCCAAAGTGTGACAGACAGACAGACGGACAGACGGACGGACAGACGGACAGACGGACAACGGACAAAGTGATCCCTAAGTGTCGCTATGCTTCGCAGGCGACACAAAAAGGAAAAACAAACATGAATATTAATAACTAGACTCTTTTCATATTCTTGCATTATAGGTTAGCAAGGATGGGGAAATGAAAATTATGATCACGCTTACTGACAAATACTCTCGGGCGTCAGCACCTTATCATTGCCATGGAAGCATCAAATCGAACACGCGCATGAAGGTATTTAAAGGAGATGACGATGTGTTTCCTTCTCTTTTTGAGTCGACCCATGCTACATCACAGAAGTATGGAATCGGGAAAAATACAAGCGACTTCAGAAAAAGTGAACCAGATTTTGATGAGTATCCTGTCTTGCCAACACACATTGCACCAGAATTCATCATGGGCATAGAAAGGCTATACACCAGAGAGGCTGATATGTACAGCCTGGGTATACTACTGTGGGAGATCACATACGATATAAGAGCCTACGTATGTCACACACCATTGGCACCGACTTCTACACTGGAAGAATTTCTAAATTTTCTTCATAGAGGTGGTCGACCAGATCTTTGGAAGGGACAATTGAACCCAAATCAACTGAAAAAAGTTATTGAATCGAGTTGGCAACAAGACCCGAAAAGGCGTAGTTCTGCACATGACATCCTTGAACGGCTGAAGCAGATGAAGGCTGCAGAGAAAATGGAACATCAAGCATCGCTTTGCGATTTTCTGTCATCAGATGAATCTGACATGTGAATTCCATTGTGGCAATTTTTACTCACATTAGAAGTACTCTGTTGGGGTCATTTTATTCATATGCATATTTATCCAAAACAGTACATTTTTGTATGTTTTATGCAATTTATGCAAATTTATCTTTATTGAGAGCAAAATACAGATGACATTTAAAAAATTCGTTGATAATTTTAAATATCATCTTCTCTTAATCTTATCTTAGAAAGACTTACCTGACATGTACATCAGTACATCGAGACAATCACGGAAGTTGACAATTTTTCATGGAGCTGTTGCGACGGGTATTGCATGCAATCAGGATACGCTGACTCTCCCCGGGCATCTGGCTCACTTCGGAATTTTAATCATTCCGAGGTTTGCAACCGTTCCTATGGAAAATCTAATTATTTTGCCTTGCCTTCTCTACTTTGAGACTGAATGGCTGAAGGGTTCTTCTTAAACGTATATTTATTTGCATTTGCATTTAAATGACAAATATGGATAATGACCATATCCCTGTATACAGCACAAAATCGATAATTCAAAAATCAGAAACCGAAGGCATACAAAATCAGGACAAAACAGGAACCAAAGCAAACAAACAAAAACCTCCACCATATGAAAAGAAGCGAACTCCCGATATGGGAGTGAGATCAGGTGCCCAGGAAGAGTAAGCATCTCCTGCTTGCATGCAACACCCGTCGCATGTATGCGACGGGTGTTGTATATATTTGCCTGAATTATGTATATATTTGCCTGAATTATGTCAATATTTGCCTGAATTATATCAATGTATATATTTGTCTGAATGTATATATTTGCCTGAATTATATATATTTGCCTGAATGTATATATTTGCCTGAATTATATTTGCCTGAATTATATAATTATATTGCCTGAATTGCCTGAATTTGCCTGAATCAAATGTATATATTTGCCTGAATTATATCAATTTTACAAAACAAAGGAGCTGATACGATAAGGCGTAAAATCTGCCCTGAAAATTGGAATTTTGAAAATTTAAATTTCAAGAACGTTTTTGTTAAATGTATTCCTATAAGGAATCCTATCAGATTATGATGTTATTTTTTATCTGTCTTTCATAATATTGCTAATTTTTAGGTCAAAACGTATCTCATAGAAATCAATAGATCCGAAAACGTGTTATCGATTTTGTTCCTCCGAATATACAGAAAGTCACTATTACTGGAGGTGTGTATCCATAATACAATTTTTTGGCATGTTGGGGTTCTGTATCTCCGATGGGACACTTCCCCAGAGACGAAATACAGAAAAAAACAAACACAAAAACAAAAAACAAAAAAGGAAAGGGGTGCATTATTTTAGAATCGACCTTTTTGACCATAAGATATAGCACATTTGACTATTTCTCCTCTTTAATCCATCAAAACTTGTATTCTAAATATGATTGAATGAAATATACAAGAATTTGGAACGAAATAAGCAAGAGTGATGTTCATTATTCCGCTAATGCGTATTACGCGCTAAAAGGCTTACATCGTAGCCATTGAATGAACAATAAGACCGTATTCCACGCGCCTGATTTCATTATTTACCGATTAAGGAGGTATTGAACACTTGGATGCCAAATTCAATTTTTCTAAAAATTTCTGAAATTATATATTTCTTGTCTGTCCTTGGCTATACAAACTTACATTTGATTCTATCCACAGGACAATTTTCTACGAGACTTTGAAATATGCATTAATCGACGTTTTCGTGAATTTCTTGATGACGTCATTATATTGAAAGTGTCATTCCAGTTCTCGTAAAGCTACTGAAAATTAAATTTGATTTACCTTCCAAAATATCCATAAATGTATTACACTTACATATAGAAAAGATAAGATGTATTGTGTTTTAAACAAAGACGGGATACTTGAATAAAAGATGACACTGTCGCTACAAAAATTGCAATTTCGAGCCAATTTACTGTAGTTGATAGCCAATTATCAGGAATCCTGTGGATGAATCTTTGTCAAAAACTATCAAAACTATCAAGAATGCCCAGAGATGATTTCATGATTAAATTGGAAAAATTGAATTTAGGATTAAAATATTACAATGCTTTATATTTTCCAATTTTTTCTTCCAAAATCGTCAATTTTCAATTAAGTGACATCCGCTTTCCTGTAACGTAAATTTGTCAACGAATACACCGTGATAAAGATTGAATTTTCTACTTTATACATGCTAAGTTTCAATGCAATACGTTTAGTAAAATTATTTTCATTGCATTTTGAATGCGAAGGTTTGTGACGCCATTTTTCCTGATAACGTCGAAATGACGTCGTGGTTTGCTCATGGATAAAACTCCCAAAATTCTAAATTTCGAAAATCGCCATAATTTCTTCAAATGACGCCGGAAATTATTCAAACTTCATCAGGATACTCAAATGCATAAATCAATCAGAGTATCAAATGTTTTAATGGAGTTAAGGCTGTACTTTTCCAAGGAAGCGAGAAAATAAATAATGCCGCCGCCGTCTTGGTGTTCAAACCCTCCTTAAAGGAGGTACGTAGAACGTTCAAAATCTATTTCTGATACACAATGTAGACATATTTGATGTCGTATAGCTTATATTTATCCATTTTAGGTAAACCATTCTAAATTTTCTACTTATTTGTCGATATTATCGGACTTTCTATCTGAGCAGTCCTATCACTTTTGACCTTAATTTTACAATCTTAAGAGTTCGTTAACAAAATGTAAATCATGTAAAAGGAATGCAAATACATTATATCTCAATAATGATTAATGTTTTTATGTATACGATTCGCCATGCGGAAGAAATAAGTCACGAGATTCAGGGCTAAATATGGCCCTTTTCTTAACAGCTCCTTAATGCACATTCTGCATTCTATCTATCCGATGTTATGTCTTATGCTTATTATAAATGGAATAAATTATTAACTGCCATTCAATTGATCTTTTCTTAATAACTGGACTGAACGTTCTTGTATCACGTTACATCAAATTAATAAAGATAATTACCTTGGACTTAATTTTATAGGAAAGATAGTTAATTATTTTGCCGTTCAAAAGTATTGGACTGTAGTAAGAAAATTGGTATTTTTCACATAAGAATATTTTAGAGTAACCATACAGCTTCATTTTTTGACTTTGCTTCTTGGTTTTTACTGTAAAATGATTCAATTTGGCATGGAAGGCATGATCTGATTTCTGATTCTTGCTCTTTGGGTAGACAGATCCTGTGATTTAAGTTGCATCATTGGTCAGGAATTAGGACATATTTTGAGCATATTCTGTTTTAGCACTCATTGAGGGTCAGTCATATAGATATTTCAGTGAATTATGACCAATGTATCATTTCTGACTCAGTTAAAGACTTTGATTCATTATATACCTAAATGCGGATAAGTTTGAAATGACAAATATTTTTTTTTTATATTTAAAATTTTTTATTTTCATTCCATTGGTATGCATATTCTATCAACATTTTAAAACAGGTGATAGACTTAAAATGATATTTTGTAACTATTTCATAATAAACATTTTATTGTAAAATTTTTGAGACACTACTCCATCTTTCCTGGATTTTATTTGCTGCAGATGGGTGATACAAGTACAGGAAATATGTATCTACTTTCATATAATTGTATAAGTAAGATTTACATAAGTTCCACATGGGTATTCTATTTGTCTGTCTACATAAGGTGATAAATTTTTTTACAAGAATGATAATGAGATTTAAGCCAGATGGATATGTTGAGTCTAAAATTCCTAATAGAAATAAATCAGGGTTCCTTTCTAGTTTGATATTATTGTCCATAGAGTTTGGCTATGCACACAGTCCCAGAAAAGATGGAGCAGTGTTTCTCGAGGCCCGTCGCAAAAGGTGCAAGATTCATGTTCAAGCAAACCTATTTTAAACAATTTAGAGTTTGTGAAGTATACATGATGAATAATACGAAACTGAAGTGTTTGTAATTTGGTATCTTTTGAAATAAGGAATGGCAAAGAATGGATCTGTGTTGATAGATTTTAATAAGTATTTTTCCCATTTTTCATGACTTGTAATGATTTGGCAATTCTTTATTATAATTTTCTTGTAAAAGTAAGGAGTTGGCTTTTCTGTATTTTTTAGATAATTAAAAGATTCATGATGTATTTTATTCATTTTTTTCACATAAATTTTTACAATTCTCTTCCATTCTCTTGGTATTGAACTTATCAAACTATTATAAGTTAAGATATCAATTTCTAAACTATAGGAACTTTTTATTAAATCACAATTCATAATATTTCCCACACTATCCATGATATCATTGATGTAGAAGATACCACTGTCAGATAATTTCTTGAGAAAAATAGGAGCCTTATCTATTTTTATGTTTTCATTATACCAAAGAGGTTGGGAGAGAATATTTTCAGGGGCTGTGGAGAGATTTTCTGACAAATCAGACCAGATATTAAAAACATCATTCCAAAAATTTCCAAAATCGACCTTACTTTATATTCTTTTGAATCCAAATTTTGTTAGTGTAAATAATTTATCTCCTGAGAAATCTTCCATGTCGTGAACAATGATTCTTTTCCAATCTGAAAAATTGTGTATATCTAGGATTTTTCTTATCCATGTTATTTTTAAAGCTTTACAATATGAGAAAATATCAGGAACTTTTAAGCCCCCACTTGCGTAGTCTTCAAAATAAGGTATTTCTTTTGATCTTATCTATTTTACCATTCCAAAGAAAATTAAAAAACACAGATTCAAACTTTTTTAGAATTGAATTTGAAGGACTTGGAAGTACTGTTAGAATTTGAATTATAATTGGGAAAGCCATTTGCTTGATAACCGTAACTTTTCCCATAAGTGATAAGTTTCTAAAGGACCACAATGAAAGCAAATTTTGAATGGACAATAATTTTTCGTCGAAATTTTCAGCATAATAATTATGATTAAGGAGGTTATATTTTATCCCAAGAAGTTTAAATTTTCCGTCATGGTTCCATGTTATGTTTTCATCAGTTGGGAGTTCCTCTCCACAGCCCCGTTTTGCCCCAATCCATACCGCCTGAGTTTTTTCAAAATTTATTTTTAACCCTGAACATTCACCAAATAATTTAATTACGAAAAGAGCACGGTTTAAAGATCTTAAATCATTATCAAGTATCAAAGTGGAATCATCAGCATACTGCGTTATCAAATATTCAGAGTTTTTAAGTATTATACCTTTAATATTTGGGTCATATTTAATTGCTGCGCTTAGTAATTCAATACAAATTATAAAAATTTAAGGAGACAAGGGGTCCCCTTGTCTAACGCCTCGTGTCACTGGGAAGAAGGAGGAAAGATAACCGTTATTTTCAACTGTTGCTGTTACATCTGAGTAAAGAGTTTTAAAACAATCAAGGAAAAAATCACTGGAACCATAGAATTTTAAGCATTTTTCAATAAAAGACCACTCTAAAGAATCAAACGCTTTCTCAAAGTCAAGCATAACCAAGATACCCCCCATATTATTTTTGTCTGATTTTTCTATAATTTCATTAACAACCCTCGAGCTTTCTCCTATGTAACGACCCTTGACAAAGCCTGTTTGAGTTGGACTAATAATTTTGTTTAAGTGTGATTTAAGCCTTTTTGATATTATAGCAGAAGTTATTTTGTAATCTACATTTAAAAGGGTGATGGGTCTCCAATTTTTAATAAAGCATTTTGATTTTCCTTCTTTCGGTATACATTTAATAATTCCTTGGCGTTGACTGATAGACATATATTTTTCCGACAAAGATTGATTGATAGACTTAAGAAGAAAGAAATTCAGGTCATTCCAGAAGAATTTGTAAAATTCTGCGGTAAAGCCGTCTAAGCCTGGCGACTTACCATTATTCATATTTTTCAGTACTGACAAACATTCTACATAATCTATTGGTCCATTTAAGTCAGATACATCCTCTTCTTCAAGTTTAGTTATGTACGGGTTATTGTCGTCAAAGAACGAATCATTATGAATTTTATTGAAGATAGACCCTTTCGTGTTATATAAAGAGGAGTAGAATTTTTTTTGTTCATCAAGAATTTCATTTAGATCAGTAATCTCCTTCCCATTATCATCTATCACTTTTGGAATTAATTTTTCTGTATATTGTCTTTTTTTCCAAACTGCAAAAGTATTTTGAACTTTTTTCGCCCTCTACTCTCCACTTAGCCTTAGTTCTAATAATGATACCCTCTATTTTTCTTTTCCTTATACCTTTTAATTTTTCTTCAGTTTCGAAAATTTCATGTTGTAACTCATTTGTATTTTCAAATTGGTATTTCTCATACAATTTTTCCAAATGACTAGTAAGTTCGTTTTCCTCATTTTCTTTTTCTCTCTTTTAATTGATGAATATTTTATTGTGTTACCTCTAATAATAAGTTTTATTGTTTCCCAAAGAAGTTTGTAGTCAATAGAAAATTGTATGTCTTCCAAAAGATCATTTTCGTTTGTACTATACTGAGAAATAATCTCATTAATAGTATCTTTTACCAACTTAGTATATTCAATATCCCCCAAAAGACTATTATTGAATTTCCATGTTCCCTTACCACGTTCTTGTTTTATAATTTCTAATTCAATATTTACCGGTGAATGGTCTGATTTATATGCAAGATCCATAGAGGCATTTGTAATTTGAGATTGTAAAGTAGACGATACGAGAAAATAATCAAGACGACTTCTTTTTCCATTTGGGCCAAACCACGTCTGTCTACGCAAGTCCGGATTCAATTTTCTCCATGCATCAATTAAGTCGAGATTTTGCATCATATTTTGAAATGACAAATATGGATAATTACCATATCCCTGTATACAGCACAAAATCGATTATTCAGAAAATCAGAAACAGAAGGCATACAAAATCAGGGGAAAAACAGGATCCAAAGCAAACAAACAAAAACCTCCACCATATGAAAAGAAGCAAACTCCCAATATGGGAGTGAGACCAGATGCCCAGGAAGAGTAAGCATCTCCTGCTTGTATGCAACACCCGCCGCTTCAATTCGGTAGAACTGACACATCCGGTTACTTCCTTTTCGGAAGACATAGAGTACAATCTTTGGTTGGATGATTCAAATGGTCTATGACAGAATATCATCCACCATTCGGGAGAGTGGGACATCATAGTATCACTGTATTACGCATGCCCTCTTTTAATATCTATTTACATATTCATCTGTGTTTCTGGGGCCTCTGCGTTTCGCGGTCTTGTTTGTGTGATGTCATCTTACAGTGAGGAGGTTGTTTTACACCACAATTGTACGTTCTTCGAGACCCCTTGGTAATTGGAGAAGTGAGAGGGTTGTGCGCACGTAATCCAGGATAACCACACCATTTGCTAATTGCGTGACAAATGGCCGTCCAAAGTCGGCCCCGGTTGCCCATTGGTCTCGTCGGTTTATGTGTAGTTTTTGTGTTTGATATTTGCATGTCGTGTGTCTCTTTTCCGTCTTGTGCTGTACTCGCCTTTTGTGTTTTTTGCATCGGGTGTTTTGGTGTTTTGCTGTTGATGCTGCAACAAGGTCTTGTTGGAGATCTCCTCCCTTCTATCATAGTGTATGACGAGTTCCCCATATCGACCGTAGAACTTCCTCAGTGACGATGTTGGTCGGTCACATACATATCCCTGACTTAGAAGCTTATCTGAGAGACTCTAGCTCTCAGAAAAAATCCGAATATTTGGTACTTGCTCTGGCATAGCGTATCAACTGAGATATGAACATGCCGTAAGCTGGCGACGAAGGGAAGGTGCTGCTCAGAAAAGGAAAGTTTGTTATGGTGAAACTGAAGTTGTCACGTTTGTCATAGAGTGTTCATGTGACCATCAGTGTCGTAGGGCAACATTATGTCAAAATAGGATGCTGAATTATTTGTCTCTGTTGTTTCTTTGACTTCAAGCTCCGAATGATAGATACTGCTGAGGTAATCCGCGAATTTTGGATTATTGATGGACAACACATCGTTTATGTATCTGTAAGTGAAGTTAAAGTCAGCGGCTAAGTATCTTTTCCCTTCAGAGACCAAAGATTGAATGAATTCAGTTTCGTACGAGTACAGGAAAATGTCGGCAAGGAGTGGGGCACAATTGGTCCCCATTGGAATTCCGACAATTTGCTGGAATACCTTTCCTCCAAACACCACAAAAATGTTGTCGTTCAGAATCTGTTTCAGTGTACTTATTTTCAGAATCGGACTTTTCTTTTACAAAGTAGGTTTTGTCATAGTTAACAACAATAAATTTGTATTTGCGATTGCCGCTCTTACTTGTAAACGCATTACTTATAATTTTTGCCAGTCTTTCTTTCAATTTAGAATGTGGGATTGTATTGTAAAGTGTCGAAAACTCAAAGGCTTTGACCGAATGGACTCTACTAAAATGAGTGGATTTGAGATGTTCTAAAAGTTCCTTCGAATTCTTTAAAATCCACATCTGGTTGATACAACTGCGAGAATATACCTTCGAACAATATTATTGAAGCCCAGATTTGATTTCAGATAAAACTTTGTTGAGTAAGATCAATACAGAACATTTTTGGTAGAACATTTTGAGGAACCAGCGATGAAACGTTGTTTGTACGGATTCTTATGCATTTTAGGTTTGCAGTATAAGTATGGAAAATCTAAATCTAAATTGTTAATGTCGAAGCCAAAGGAAGCAAGAGCTGATTTGTGGTTATCTATAACTTCAGTGGCAGAAAGGTTTATTGGGGTGTAAGTGGAATTTCCAGGTGTCGAATTTAAACCCAACTCTTTAACTAGAGTGTCGAAATAGTACTTTTTGCTAGTAAATGTGTAATTATTTGAGCCTTTGTCTGCTGGTGTGATGACATAATGTTCTTGGAGGTAGGAAAGCTCTGTGATACCATCAGGGTCTTTAAAGATAGACTCGAGTCTGGTGTTCGCACTTTATTTTAATCGATAAATTCTAGATAAAAGAAACCATCTGATGGATTTTATCCATTCGGAAAGGGTGTCGAGCTGTACATCCTCTTTCTTTGCCCAACGTCTTGCATATTCCTCACAAGAGTCCATAATTTTGACATTTTGGTTCCATGTAGAGGACATACTTTCTCTGTATTTGGGACCCTTTTGAAACATTTCTCTCATCCTGTCGTATTGACTATACTAAGGTCACCAGTAATAACGTGTCCACAAGGAGAGTAGTTGAAATGCGATTATGAACATTCGCAATGACGTGGATGTAGTGAGGAATAACTTAAATCAATACACTGCAAGAATCGTTTGTAATTGTAAATTTTAGATGAAACTGTTGGTGTGTAGCTATAGGAAATACAAGGAGTTTCTTCTCTTTTGAAATATGGCGGGATTTTTTCTGTGACAGTTTTGTGATTCAAAATTTGACCAAGATTCAATTTGTCAATACCTTTTTTTGCAAATCTTACTTGAATGAAAGGACGGTTTGTTTTCTCTCAAACAAATCAATCAAATTAAGTATTAAACACTTAATGATAAAATGAAATTATAAAAAGTCGTGTATAATAAGTGAAAGTCTAATTTCGAATGTGCATTTTTTTCTATAATGAAAAATACTAATTATTTCAGTCAATAAGATTTGCAATTTTGTTCCGTTGGAAACAAATTAAGAGTATCAATTCATTAATAGGTCTAAAGGTTTGTATAAGATTATTAATACAAGGATAGGAACATTTCTAGTATTTGAGAAAAATATCATTCAATTTGGATAGAGTGTGTAACTTTACTCTCTGTAGAGTAAATGCACAAATTCAAATTCAAAAAATATAACCATAAGGCTCTACTGAAATGAAGTTTTGCGGCTTATGAAATACGCATTGGCTGAAAGCATCAATAAAGGAAACGCATGTCTGGTGCATAATAGATAAGTTTGAAATTTTCTTAAAAAAGGTATACAGTTGGAACACTTCCGTATTGTCAATTCAATAATAACTATTTACTCGGAAATAGGACAGGAGCTAACAGTAAACCCAATGCCATCAGTCAACCAGCAACTGAACATTTATGAACCCACTCTCGATAAGCACCTTAAAATTTATCATAACGATTTATTAGTTCTAATTTGCCGTTTGCTAGGAATTTTGTGTTCATTTAACTTGTTTTCTCAGAAAACATATATTCTCAGAAAACATATATTCCCTCCCTCTTATGACGTATAAAAGAAATACATAAGGATCAACAAGTGATTCACCGCATATGACTAAATCTTTCTTTAAAGTACATACTTTAATGCAAGCACCAACTGGATAATCATAAATGCACATCAAAGAGCGCATATTAACTAATGTGCAACCGTGCTAAGAACACAAACGTACTATTACTTCATTGCACTATTGTTATGGGTCAGAATACCCCAAAACGCCAGCAAAAATCAGACAAAGACAGAATATAAATTTACAAGTTTAATTATGTACAAAATATATATATTTCAAATGATCACAACTTACAATACAATGTCCGGATCAAAGTGTCCGTTATGGTCCACAAAGTCTATCGAATGTATGGTTTCCGATAATCACAAACGTTCTCGAAAGATCGGTGTCCAAACGTTGTTAAATGGATTAAAGTCTCAACAAATAAAGTGTCCCAGTATCTCAGAATAGATGAATGAATCGTGTCTACGAATGTGTACGAATGCCCCTCTTAACACAGTTCCTCAGAGGTATTTATACTTAATAACAATGAATTAACCAGAAGCTTCTAGAACAATGACTCATTACAAATGATTAACAATAGAGTAAATTCTAGAAATCACAGTCATGTGATGATAATGATGTAACAAAGAACATACTGGAATATTCTCTAATGAAATAAACATGACATAGTAAAATCTAGAAAGAATTATTATGAAATCATAATATAACA
The DNA here is from genome assembly GCA_028142955.1 of Pinctada fucata. Lineage (NCBI taxonomy): Eukaryota > Metazoa > Mollusca > Bivalvia > Pterioida > Pteriidae > Pinctada > Pinctada fucata. The sequence goes on along the minus strand of AP027114.1, from coordinate 8,634,374 downwards.
TGACTAAGTACATGTGTACCTACACATAAAGTAAAACTAAAATAATACATGACCCACAACACCTCCCCCCTTAAAAAAAGTTTGAATGTCAATGAAAACTTAGGTGGTAAATTCTTCAAAAATCACTCATGAAACTCTCGATAATGCATCTGCAATCACATTGTCTTTGCCCTTGATATGGTTAATAATGATATTGTACTCTTGCAACAATAAACTCCGCCTTGTAAGTCTTTGATTCTTGTTTGACATTTTGTGCAAAAATGTGAGAGGGTTGTGGTCAGTATACACAAGAATGGGATGTAGAGTAACATTCAAATAAACATCAAAATGTTGTAAAGCTAACAATAATGCAAGACACTCTTTTTCAATAGTAGAGTAATTCTTTTGACATTTAGTCAATTTCTTTGAAAAATAACAAACAACTCTATCTACACTATCATCATTTTCTTGAAACAAAGCAGCCCCGATTCCTACGTCACTGGCATCAACAGTAAGCTTAAATTGCTTATCAAAATTTGGAGCTGACAGGACAGGACTTTTCATAAGAACACATTTGATTTTCTTAAAAGATTCGTCACAGTCATTGGTCCATGCAAAATTCACTCTCTTTTGTAACAGATTGGTAAGTGGACCAACAACTGACGAGAAATTTGGACAAAATTTTCTGTAAAATCCTGCCATTCCTAAAAATCTCATTATCTCTTTCTTATTGGTAGGAATCGGGAACTTTGAAATAGCTTCAACTTTGGCCATGATAGGAGTAACAAAACCTTGACCTACTTTGTGACCCAAATATTCTACAGTCGCATGACAAAATTCACTTTTCGCAAGGTTCACTGTGAGGTTTGCTTTCGCCAGTATGTCGAAGAAGGTAGGCATGATTCGGAGATGATCATCCCAGGTGTCGCTGTAGATGATGACGTCATCGATGTACGCCTCGCATCCTTCGAGATGATTTAGGAGCGAATGAATCATCCTCTGGAATGTGGCTGGTGCGTTTTTCATACAAAAGGGCATTACTTTATATTGGTATAGCCCATCTGGAGTCGCAAATGCCGATATTTCTCTGGCTCTCTCGGTAAGCGGGACCTGCCAATAGCCTTTCAGCAAGTCAAATTTACTGACAAATTTTGCACTGCCAATTTTATCTATACAGTCATCGATTCGTGGGATCGGATAAGAGTCAGTTTTGGTGACTGAATTGACTTTTCTAAAGTCCGTACACAATCGGTAAGTTCCGTCTGGCTTCGGAACCAGAATACATGGGGAACTCCAATCACTATTGCTGGGTTCAATAATGTCATTTTCAAGCATGTATTGAATTTCTTTCCGCATGTATTGAAGCTTTATTGGGTTTAACCGATAGGGATGCTGTTTGATAGGTGACGCATCACCCACAATGACGTCATGATAAGACACATTCGTCTTTTTTGGAACGTCCGGAAAGATGGTCGTATATTCCCGCATTAATTGGTGCACTTCCTCTTTTTGATGCACGGTCAGATGTCCGAGTTTCACTTCCGGACTTGTCAGAATATCAGAATTCATTAAACGGACACTTTGAGCGAAGTCTTTTTCGACAGTCTCTTCATTACATTCAGGTTCAACACAATTTTCTAATGTATTTACATTGGCCAAAGTCGAAACTGGTTTTACAAAATTTCGGTCACTTCTATCAAAATACTCTTTCAACATGTTAACATGACACACTCTTTTTTCTTTTCGCCGACCTGGTTTCTTAACCACATAGTTAACATCACTAATTTTACTCTCAATCTCATAAGGACCGAAATATCTAGCTTGCAAAGGATGACCAGGGATAGGCAAAAATACAAGAACTTTATCGCCTGGTTTAAAAACTCTGTTTCTAGCATCTTTGTCAGACCATGTTTTCATTTTCATTTGTGAGGTTTTGAGATTTTCTTGAGCCAATTTGCAAGCATTATATAATTTCTCTTTGAAATTAGACACGTAGTCTAAGAGATTCAAATCGCTAGTCTCAGTCAACCATTTTTCCTTCAATAACTTCAATGGCCCCCTGACCGTATGCCCAAAAACTAGCTCAAAGGGACTGAACCCCAGGGACTCCTAAACCGCTTCTCGTGCCGCAAACAACACGAGGTGAACCCCTTCATCCCAGTCTTTTCCATACTGGTGACAATATGTTTTCATCATAGTTTTAAGGGTTTGATGAAAGCGTTCAAGTGCCCCCTGGGACTCAGGATGGTACGCAGAAGACTTATACTGCCTGATACCTAGCTCATGCATAACCTGCTGAAACAATCCTGACATAAAATTCGAACCCTGATCTGACTGAATAGCCTTGGGAGCACCTACGAAACTGAAAAACTTTGTAAGGGCCTTAACTATGGTCTTTGCCTTAATATTCCTAAGAGGTATGGCTCCAGGAAACCTAGTCGAAGTACACATAATTGTCAGTAAGTACTGATTCCCTGACCTAGTCCTAGGCAAAGGACCTACACAATCAACTAACACCCTACTAAAAGGTTCCTCAAAGGCTGGAATGGGTTGGAGGGGAGCAGGTGGTATAACTTGATTGGGTTTACCTACCATCTGACAACTATGACAAGACTTACAAAACTCAGACACATCTTTTCTCAACTTAGGCCAGTAAAAGTGACTTAAAATCCTATTAGAAGTCTTATTGACACCTAAATGACCTGCCATGGGTGTAACGTGAGCTAAACTCATGATGTCCCCGCGATACGCTACTGGAACCACTATCTGGTGAACGACCCGCCACACTTCATTATGGGGGTGCATCGGGTGGTCTCCATTTCCGCATGAGGATGCCATCTTGTATGTAGAAGCACTCTCCGACTTTGTCCGCTTCTTCTCGGGGAAGGGCCCTCTTGCTTAGTCGGATGATCTCCGGATCTTTAGTTTGCTCGGAGAGGAGCTGCTCACGGCTTAAGGCATCTGTATCTCTGTCTAATGGCGGATGGGAATAATCACCAGGTACTGTCGGAGACTTGTCAACATGAACATGATGAAGTGGTACTGACGTTTCAGGTACACTGTCATCAATGGTAGACATGAATGTGTCAGAAAGGTCTATATTTTCGGAGGGATGGTCCTCGTTAAGTGCAGAAGTACTCTCAGCCTCTTTTAGTCTGTTCCTGGCCATCGCCCTGGTAACTGCGCAAGCTGGGTACAAGTCGTCGTCTTCATCATCGGACTCGACATCGGACGTGATTTTCTCACAAATAATCGGATCGGCTACAACTTTGCCGCCAGCTAAATCGTTGCCAAGCAACAAGGAAACGCCTTGAACGGGAAGAGTAGGTCGAACACCTACGATAACAGGTCCAGTAATTAAGTCTGACTTCAAATAAATTTTATGAAGGGGAACATCAATGACGCCTAGCTCCACACCCTGTAATAAAACTGACCTACCAGTAAAAGTGTGCTCAGACAAAGGCAATGAACCCTCTAACAATAAAGTCTGGGCAGCACCAGTATCTCTCAAAATCTGAACAGGCAACGCTTCGCTAGAATCACTGAGTGAAACAAATCCCTGTGACAAAAAGGGCTTATAATGATCCTCCACAAAATCATCAGAACTGGACTTAGAACCCTGAATCTCAGGAGTGTCAGAACAAATCGAATCTAAGGCTTTCCTATCATTTCTAACAGACGCACAGGCCTGTGACTTAAGTTCTTTTTTCTTCTTAAGCTTCAAACACTCACCAATAACATGACCTTTTTTCTTACAATAATTGCATGTAGGAAGCGACCCCACCCCTGGGGATGCCTCAGAACGCTCGGACCTAGGTCCGGACGTAGAACCACCTTGAGATGGTGACTGGGAACTAATGGACGACTGAGACTCTTGTAAATTTTGCTTTGGAAAATCTGACGTTTTAGCACTATCGCTAGATTGAGTTTTTGACACAAAATTTTTCTTATGAGTGAGAGCATACGTATCAGACAAAACAGCGGCTTCTTCAAGAGTTTTAACATTTTTGTCTTCCAAATGAGTTCTTAACTCTTGATGTACACACTCTTTGAACTCTTCTATCAGAATGATCTGACGTAAATTGTCAAATGAATTGGGAATTTTCTTAGATCGAAACCACTGATCAAATAAATCTTCTTTTTCTCGAGCAAATTCAACATATGTTTGATTTTCAAACTTTTTGTACTTTCTAAACTTTTGTCTGTACGCCTCAGGTACTAACTGATATGCTCTCAAAATCGTGTCCTTGACCTTGTCATAGTCTGAACTCTCAGCAATACTGAGCGCCGAGTACACTTCAGCCGCTTTGCCAATAAGTACGCTTTGTAATAAAGTTGGCCAAAAATCGCGTGGCCACTTCAGATTGGCCGCGATTTTCTCAAAATGTGGAAAATATTTGTCCACGGACTTTTCTTGAAATTTTGGTACTAATCTGATGTTTTTGGCGGCGTCGAATTCAGACTTGACAGGCGAAGGAACAGGATTTTCCTTAGCACTTTTCTCTAATTTTAACTTTTCTAACTCAAACTGGAGTTCTTTCTCGTGCATACATTCCTGTTTCTCTCTTTCTTCTTTTTCTCTTTCAAATTGTAAATGTCTTTCTTTTTCTTCTTTTTCAATTTGAAATTGTCTTTCTTTTTCTTCTTTTTCAAATTGTCTTTCTTTTTCTTCTTTTTCAAATTGTAATTGTATTTTCATTTTCTCTAATTCAAACTCATATTTTGATATTTTGGTTTCGCTTGAAACAGGTTCAACAGGAAAATCGTATGACGAAAAGATTTCCTTAGCTAAAAGCTCTTTAGCCACAATATTTCTAATTTCTTGTTTTCTCATAGAAGATTTTACATCTAACTTCAAGTGAAGACCTAAACCAATCAAATCATCTTTTTTCAATGATTCGAACTCATCTACAGTCGGCGATTTCAAAAATTCAGTGACCGAAAATACCATGATTGATTTCTGCTGGCAAAAGTTTTGAGAATTTTCCTTTTTTTCAAAAAACGAACTTTACGTAAAAAATGCAAATATGCAGAGATTTCTATCCCGGACGAGCCCCCAATTCTGTTATGGGTCAGAATACCCCAAAACGCCAGCAAAAATCAGACAAAGACAGAATATAAATTTACAAGTTTAATTATGTACAAAATATATATATTTCAAATGATCACAACTTACAATACAATGTCCGGATCAAAGTGTCCGTTATGGTCCACAAAGTCTATCGAATGTATGGTTTCCGATAATCACAAACGTTCTCGAAAGATCGGTGTCCAAACGTTGTTAAATGGATTAAAAAAAGAAGGGAGGAGATCTCCAACAAGACCCCGTTGCAGAATCAACAGTAAAACAGTAAAACACCAAAACACCCGATGCAAAAACACAAAAGACGAGTACAGCACGAGACGGAAAAGAGACACACTACATGTAAACATCAAACACAAAAGACTACACATAAACCGACGAGACCAATGGGTAACCGGTGCCGACTTTGGACGGCCATCTGTCACGCAAGTAGCAAATGGTGTGGTTATCCTGGATTACGTGCGCACAACCCTCTCACTTCTCCAATTACCCAGAGGTCTCGAAGAACGTACAATTGTGTCAGTCTCAACAAATAAAGTGTCCCAGTATCTCAGAATAGATGAATGAATCGTGTCTACGAATGTGTACGAATGCCCCTCTTAACACAGTTCCTCAGAGGTATTTATACTTAATAACAATGAATTAACCAGAAGCTTCTAGAACAATGACTCATTACAAATGATTAACAATAGAGTAAATTCTAGAAATCACAGTCATGTGATGATAATGATGTAACAAAGAACATACTGGAATATTCTCTAATGAAATAAACATGACATAGTAAAATCTAGAAAGAATTATTATGAAATCATAATATAACATGACTAAGTACATGTGTACCTACACATAAAGTAAAACTAAAATAATACATGACCCACAACACTATATGCTAGATAGAATGACAAATATTGATAATAACCATATTCCAATACACAGTACAAAATCGATAATTCAGAAAATCATAAACCGAAGGCATGAAAAATCAGGATAAAACAGGAACCAAAGCAAACAAAGAGAAACCTCCACCATATGAAGAAAAGGGAAGGATCTCCAGCATGACAACCATGCAGACTACCAGCGAAACAAACCCTCAAGAAACTGACACAGAACATGATACAAAATAATCGAAACAGACGAAAAGAAACGAACTTTAAGAAGCGAAAGAAGCGAAATTTTACAAAAATTAAAGTCAACTTCTTTTAAAATTCGGATCTACACACACAACGGAGAACATTGCTTTGGGTATTACACAACCTATCTTTTATGGTGATATGATAAACAAAATTAGAAGGATCAAAGATAGGCAGCATAACCATCGAAAATGCATCAGGGTCATCAAACGCCTTTTATACCGTGGATATGATCCTAATGTCACCAGACGGACACTAGGCTTGGTACTTGACCAATCTACAGTCTTATACCAGCGCATCCTTGAGACTTGCACTCTGACTGACTGTGACGACGGAACTCCATGACGGGCCCTGTCCAAACCTCTTTAGAGAAGACAGGGCCCCGACCACCTGTCCTCTCTGAATGTCAGTCGGACTCCTCGGGCGATTACATACATGAGCTCGCTACAGCCGGCAGAGCACGGACTGTATTACGCACGCCCTCTTTTAATATCCATTTACATATTCATCTGTGTTGCTTGGGCATCTACGTTTTACGGTCTTGTTTGTGTGTGGTTATCTAACAGTGAGGAGGCTTTTTACACCACAATTGTACGCTCTTCGAGACCTCTGGGTAATTGGAAAAGTGAGAGGGTTGTGCGTACGTAATCCAGGATAACCACTCCATTTGCTACTTGCGTGGCAAATGGCCGTCCAAAGTCGGCACCGGTTGCCCATTGGTCTCGTCGGTTTATGTGTAGTCTTTTGTGTTTGATGTTTACATGTCGTATGTCTCTTTTTCGTCTCATACTATTCTCGTCTTTTGTGTTTTTGCATCGGGTGTTTTGGTGTTATGCTGTTGGTGCTGCAACAGGGTCTTGTTGGAGATCCCCTCCCTTCTTCTAATATGGGAATGAGACCAGGTGCCCAGGAAGAAGAAGCATCTCCTGCTTGCATGCAACACTCGTCGAAATTCATTAATAAAATAATCAAAAACCAACATTCCATAGCTTTAAATAAAATTTCTACAGAATTATTTAAAAAACTGCAAATTAATATTTCAATAGAGTGATACCAGGTGCATAGGAAGAGTAAGCATGCCATGCTTGTTATATTAAATTGTAAGAGATTCACAACTAGGTACAATCTGAAAACAGAGATATCAGTAGAGGATATCGGTATAAACAGTATTCAAACAAGGTTCCCGATTTGTACTCAAAATTGAACAGATAAATTTGCAGCATTGATCAGACATACATGTTTATGGTACTTAACCCTCGTCCGTGATCCTCAATCTAAACAATGGAATGTGGCCAAAAAGTGTGAAAGTTATGTCCAAAAATGTACCGAAAGACGTAGCAGGATGGATAGGATATGATACTAAAGGACCCACGTTTAAGAAATTTCAAGAATTTTTTTATTATAGGAATTACGAATGCGTTGAGGAAACTGTTATTTAAAGTAATACGTGTAAGTATAGTTATTGATAGATTGAAAAAAAATCTTTTAACAAATTAAAAATAAAAATGCCTAGCTTGAAAACAGAAGGACTGGATCTCCGCTTAGATACAAACACACCCTCCTAGCCCGATAGAAGCTACTATGTCCAGTATTTCTAAAGAACTTAGCTACTCAAACGGATCTAACGAAATTCGGTATTCAAAATCCTCAAAATGTACGACTGATTAATGCAAAACTTAAACATAAATGAAATAATGACATCGACGCATCTTACTTTTCACAACATAAGGGATTATAAACCAAAAATCGGTTCCATCTAGCAATAAACCTCTCCAGATTTGCGAATATTATGATTTCTTCATCACTGTAAAAGTTTCTTACAAATCAAACTATTGCTGTGAAAAAAGCAACTTTAGGCAATATCAAAATTCATCGAATAGTGCTGGGTTTTTTTGTAGTATGTTAATCTGACGACAACGTCAAATGATAACATCCTTACTATTGATGCTTTTACTACTAGATGGTATAAGACACTTCTTTGACCAAAATAAAAGGTAATTTCAATCACTTTTGGTGATACTTTTTGTAATACAGGGCGCCTATTTCCCAAAATATGAGAATTATTCAGAAAAAATAATTTCGATCGCACGCTGAAAGATTTTTGAATGTTTAACAAAAATACACAAAATTTTGTTAATTTGAATGAAAAAAGTTTTTTCCATAAAATTGAAATGTACAAAAATAAATGTATTTATGTTATATTTTGACAAAATACTAAAATCAAAGACATTATGAGCACTGTACATAACATATATTCAAGCACAACTCACAATTGAAGCGCTTGCTGTGTATAAAAGAATCATCGATTTCAAACAGCTAGTTTGAATAAAAAAAATTTAAATTTGGCATATTTCGCAAAGCAATCGAAAACAAAAAATTGTATCTACAGAAAGTGTTTACCTTATATTTATTTTGTAGATCATAAAATTATCATTTAGGGGCTGCATAATGTTATGGAGAGAAAACTACATCTGAAACTTACTTTAAATTTTATTGAATTTTCGTCAAAGATCAAATTTATTGGCCCAAAACAGACATATCTATTTATTGATTCATACAAAATTAGAAAAAGCATTTCAAACACTATATTTTCACATATTCTAATCTTCAAAACTTGAAGACATAAAAATATTGTTAGTAGATATTTTCCCGTTTCGAGTGATTTTCCTTCAAAAAGTCATGTTTTCCCCCAAAACACCACTTTTGCACCTGATTCAATTCTTACGACACCTTGTATATGAAAGACAAGGCTTTAAACTTTTATTACATGTATTCATTAGCCATGTACCTTGAATGTCAATTAAAATGAATTTTTCATACCCTTGGTCACCGTACTAACTGGTATAGGTGATAATTACGAAATGGCCGATAAAGTGATATGTAAAACTTGCTTTTTTCGTATTCTTTATCTTGAATGAGCGTATGTAATTGAATTATAAAAATGATACAATAGAACATATTATATCAATATTAGTCATATTATCATTTTTGTATGAAGTCGCATTCTTTTGTATAGTTTGAACATTTTGTGGAATTAAAAATGATTGTGTGTGTTTCCGTGTAAGGAGTTTTAAAATCACATGTACATTATAATTAAATTGTCATGTCATATTAAAATAAGATTTTTCTTCATATTTTGTTTATTATATTGATATATTATCCATAGGGATAATATTGTAGTAAAACACAATGGAATCTGAGTTGGAGATACTTTATCTTCAGACATACCTATACAACGCAATATCTTGATTTACATAGGCCGATTTTTAACCAGCTATCCGGATTTCTTATTTTATTATGTTTGAAAAAGTTGAGTATTTGACTTCAACTTTAGCCCTCTCACCGTGCTCATTGGAGTTCGTTAACCTAATGTTCCATTCAAAATGTCTTTGATGAAATTTTACGAGTATCTACTAATATAGAAACCTTAGATGAGATTCTGACGAAAGTATCGAGATAAATTCTCATAGAGTTTTTGGAAACAATCATATTGTATGTCGGGGTTACCGGTGACGTCTCGTTCCATAGTGGCAGCCATGATTTCATATTCGATCTAATCATGAATAAAAATGTACAACAGATATTATTCGAATAATTTTCGTAAAGTCTAAATTTAAGACTATTTTGAGAGGTAGTCTATATAACAAACATTCATTTATATGTCATTTCAGTCTACAACATGACGTCAGTCAATTGTGACGTCATTCTCTATAAGGGATCAAGACTTTATAGAAAAGCGTTCATATATATACAAAAAATCGGAATCTCTCAATAGAATCTTTAAAATATAGACGTCGGATAGTTATATTCGTAAGTATATCAATCTCTTTCTCTTGTCATGATGATGCGCATGCGTCAGATTTATTGCGCAACAGTTTCGCTTAGCGTTTACACGGCAGAATTTGTTGCGCAATAAAGTTATTGCGAAACAAATTGAAAATTTATTGCGCAACAAATTTTGTCGTGTGAACGCAAAATAAATTTATTGCGCAACAAATTTACGTTTATTGCGCAATAAACTCTCCGTGTAAACGAGGCATAAAGGTGGATGGTAAGAAAAATCCAATTGATTGGTCAGCCTTACTTTATTCGTGTGACTAAAGCAGTGGGAATTGATCGCGATTACATGTATATCCCTCAGATTTCATTGAAAAAGAAAAATACAGAAAATTTTGCTTTTGATATTCATTAATGTATATTGTATTGCAAAATTACTTTGATATTCATTCGAATAACATATCAAAACTCATACGAATAATTATAACTAATTGGTATACTTTACCGACATTCATAGCTGCATTCAAAGCCCTATTAAGAAACAGTCAATCAGAATTACTGGCATATATTTCTAGCTGCTTTATGCGTTCTTGTGTGCATCAAGGATGATACAGTATTATTCGATAAGACATACGTAATGGGTCGGATCGTTTGTTCGATAGAGCCCCATTTGTATTCACAAGATGACAGATGGCCGTCCTAATATAAGTCGGCGCCATACGTCCATTGGTCTTGCTACTTGCGTGACAAATGGCCGTCCAAAGTCGGCACCGGTTGCCCATTGGTCTCGTCGGTTTATGTGTAGTCTTTTGCGTTTGATGTTTACATGTCTTGTGTCTCTTTTCCGTCTCATGCTGTGCTCGTCTTTTGTGTTTTTGCATCGGATGTTTTGGTGTTTTGCTGTAGATGCTGCAACGGGGTCTTGTTGGAGATCTCCTCCCTTCTTGTAGGTTTAAGTATAGTCTTTCGTGTTTTACATGTATGTCATATTTGGTGTTCCTTGTCCCTTTAGGTAGATTTATTTTCTGTGTTTTCACAAAGGGTGTTTCGATGTTTTGCCTTGGGTAGTGCAACTGAGTCTTCTTGGAGATCCCGTCCTTTTTCCAGTATATTTTGGTCAAAATTCCCTCTCGCCTTTGAAGAGGAGAGTCATCCAATGAATATGATATTCCTCTATCTTGTGGGACAGATCAAGAAGGAAACAACAAACTTGCTGAACGACCTCTTTTATACTAACTGCTGCACATATTAAGTCAAACAAAATATTTGATACTGAATCTGTAGTGCTTCCTTTGAATAACGTTCCATTAAATGGCATGATTTCGAAAAATGCATCAGTCTATTGAATCCACTCTGTATGCTTCATTGCTTGAAAAAAGTTCTAGAGTAAACAAGAGGCCCATCAGAGCCACATCTCTTACCCGAGTTGCAGATGAAGGGCTGATAAAAACCAATTTAGTGGAGGGCCTAGAATACTTGCTTCCCATTAGGTTTCTTGAAATTCCTGGCAGACATTGCAGTGATGTTGAAAATGCACAAGCCAATCAGAGCTCTTGTGGCCCTTTTGACTGGTCGGCACAAAAAAAAACACAAACTTGAACATGTGTCAGTAAATCAGAGCAGTTGCAGCCACATTTGGATGATAGTGACCAATTTAGGCCTTGAATACTTGCTTCCTCAAAGGTTTCGTGAAATTATATGCAACCATTCTCTATCCTGTTTGTCATGTCATTCAAAATAATCTGGAAACACATGAATGCGCGACAGTGATTCAAAGTTGAAGAACTTTGATGGATGAATGTGACCATGATATGTTCACACAAACTTTGCACCCAGAAACACTGAGAAACATTTCGATTTCCATATTTCGTAAATTACAGCATTCAATCTTTTACCTTTAGCCGACAGAAATTTAATTCTAAGTTTTACGGATCCGCCAACCCTAATTTTGATACAACTGAAGAAAAAATAAAATAAACTAATTGTACATGTTTTTCTTCCACTCATCTGAATTACTGGTTATTACTTTTCATTCTCACTTCATCTTTTTCATGCAAGTGTTTTAGAGATCGTGGCTTTGAAAACAAGATAAACAAGCACGATTAAGATCGTGATCATAGCACAATTCATTTACTGATTTTTATCTTATTGAGTCCTACCCTATTTTCAAATATAATATCTGTAAAACTAAAAATCAAATTTCTGTCGCTTTACAGCATAACAAATACCACAGTATTAGCTTTATTGTCAAAGCCAGCAGCAGCAAAACATGGCAAACAACATTTCTGGTAGTTTCTATACATTTGACATTTGTCTTTACAGTAGTAAAAGTCTTTTTTCTGTATATACAAAGTTACCTCCCTCTTCTGACAGTATCTGATGTAACTACATTATGATAAGATGAAATTCCTATAGAGACATTGTATTACTGAATTTTATGCTTGCTCCCATAGAATGCAGCACTAACAGCAAAACATCCAATGCAAAAACAGAGCAGACACCCAAAGAAAGAGACGCATAAGGGACCAAAAACAAGAACTCATACCATAGAAACATGAAACACAAAATACAGGCAACCGGTGCCGACTTATGATGGAATAAAATTACCATTGTGCTTCATCATATATCGTCCCTAGTGAGAAGGAAACCAAGACCAAATCAATTACTTATGACTTCAAATAAGTTATGACTTTTTCATCAAAACAAGCAAATGAGATTCATAATTAAATGAAACGTTTTTCAGAAAAAAACAGATGTCTCCCCCCTCCCTCTAAGTTACTTTGACCTTGGGCCAAGACGATGTGAAACCTTTGAGTCATGGGCAACATCATACTAAAACATGAAAGTGATTCATTGTATTGTTTGAGGTAAAGCCCAAACATGATTAGCATATACAATTTCATTATAAGCATATTTAGTGAAATTGACTTTGGTCACATGACCTTGGATATAGGTGATCTGAAAAATACATTGTATGGATCATGAGCAACAAAAAACTTAATTAGTGATTGGATACACGATTCAAAATATACAGCCTAAACATGATAAGCATAACAATTTCAGCCTGGACATGATCAGCATATACAATTTCATTACCAAAGTAAGAAGTGACCTTAATCATGTGACCTTTGGACAATGTGATAAGAAACATTTAGTCCTGAGAAACAACGTATTAAAATATGAGAACAATTGTAAGAAGGGTTCAGGAGATATAACCCAGACAAGATTAGTACGTACAATATCATTAAAAGGAACTACATGATCTTGACCTTGGGCACAAGACCTTGGGTCAAGATGATAAGAAACCTTCCAATCCTGAGCAACAGCATTCTAAAGTATCAGAGTGATCCAGTATACGATTCCACAGATATAGCCCAGACTCAATAGTATTTACAATTTCATTAAAAAATGTAATATTTGACCTTGACCTTAGTAATATGACCTTGGATCAAGGTGGTGTGAAACCTTTGGGTCATCAGCACCATCATATTCAAATATGAAATGATCCGATCACAGTGTAAAAGATTAAGCCTGGACAAAATACACATAACAAATACAATTTCATATAAAATACATGTATACTAATTGACCTTGACCTTGGTCGCATGATCTTGAGTCAACGTGATGTGAAACCTTCGGGTCATAAGCAACAACATACATTGTACTAAAATATAAAGCGATCGTGCAAACGGTTCAAGCCCGAACAGGAATGCATGTACAATTTCATTAAAATTGTCCTACATGACCTTGTCTTTGGTCACATGACCTTGGGTCAAGGTGATGCGAACCTTTGGGTCAAAAGCAACAACATACTAAAATATGAAAGTGATCCAGCAAACGGTTCAAGAGATCTAGCCCAGACAGGAATGTATGCATAATTTCATTAAAAATGCACTAAGTGACCTTGACCTTGGTTACATGACCTTAGGTCAAGGTGTTGTGAAACCTTCGGGTCATAAGCAACAATTTACTAAAATATGAAAGTGATCCGGCAAACAGTTCAAGAGATATAGCCCGGACAGGAATGTATTCATAATTTCTTTAAAAATGCGCTAAGTGACCTTGACCTTTGTCACATTACCTTGGGTCAAGGTGATGTGAAACCTTCGAGTCATAAGCAACAACATACTAAAATATGAAAGTGATCGGGCAAACGGTTCAGGAGATATAGCCCGGACACGATGTGTGACAGACGAACAGACGGACAGACAGACGGACGGACGACGAAGGCAAAACCAATATGTCTCCTCCTCGTTGGGGGGAGACATAATTCCAATAAAACAGTGCAAGCTTTGAAAAGAAAATGTATACAGAAATAAACAAATGACATTATTGTATCTTTTTAATTTTGCCGTCTTTTGTTTATGTACATGTACAAGTATAATAAAAATATGAAAGTTAGATTGAAAAGGATGAAAATTAAATTAATTTTAATTCCCCTCATCTAATTCTGAATTAATTATTTATAGAAAAATCATATAACATATCTATTATACTAATTCATGATAACTATCCATTGAATTAAATAGAACAATGAAAGATACAATTGTATCACAATTAAATTTTATTATTTCCTTTCAAAGTCATAAAATACAAGCATGAATCTTGGACACCCTTGGATATGGCCAAAAATACTGATTTTTCTCTTCTTTTATGATAATTTTTGTCAAAACCATAGACTAGGTACCCCTTGCCCCTTTCCCCTGATGAGCTAAACACCACCCTTCTTTGAAAAACAAAATATAGAAATGCCCATGAAATATCATGATGTTGTGATTCATACAGGTAAAAAATCAGTTAATAAGTAATTACAGTGACTAAATCAAATACATTATGTCATCAACAACCTTTGAGGCTCCATATTTTAACAAAGTCTTAGACTTCAAAAGTAATGAGGTACGAAGAGGTTAACAAATCTCATATTGCAGCCAGTTTGAGGAATAATTTAAAACCAAATCACAGTTCTTGTAATCACTTTGTTCATCCTACCACCTGTGGTGATTGTATTTGTTCATGATTGTTTGATCCCGGATCTACGAATCTACGATGCAGATAAGGCACAAAGAAAGGAAAATGCAGAGTGTATACCCTTAGTGTATTGAAGCTTGTCCATGAATCCTGTTATATATATGATTATCTAGTATTCTAGGAATGCTGTAACTCTGAAATATATAAAAAGAAATGTAAAGTTTTGTCAGTAACAAATTATGTTTGTAAAATATATGCCCCCGCTGTAACAGTTTGACTCAGATGACAACAATCAGTCAAAGGAAGAAATGACCTTGACCTATTGACCCTAAATCACTAAGTGTCTTTCCCTCCTCTTTATTCAACATTCATATAATATCATACTTTGGTTTGAATAAGTGATTTTTTTTTAGTTTTTGAGCTGGAGTTTTTGAGTTATCATATAAAAATCAATATTTAAAGTTTACATTTCTCTATTTGACCTTTGACCCCATTCATACTTTCATAGGCTTCCATAATCTTCTATGATAAGTAGGCATATTACATTGTTTAGATTTGAGGATTTAAGTACCCGAAACGTGCATGTCTGGTCCATGTTGCCAATTTATCTGTTCTTAAATGATGCTATTCAATATGAAGACGTTTACATTTATACCACTTGGCGAGTGTCACTGCTGGTGGACCAGGAGTCCCCGAGGGCACACGTAGCCAAGTTCGATCAATTTCGGTTGATCGTTTCTTCAACGCATTCTAAAATTTCTGTTATCAAAATTTCTTGAAATTTCTAAAAAGTGGGTCCTGTAGCATCATATCCCACTCATTCTACTACGCCTTTCGGTAGGCTTTTTCGACATAGTAACTTTCATACTTTTTTGGCATATTACATTGTTTAGATTTGAAGATCACTGACGAGGGTTAAGTACTCGAAACGTGCAAGTCTGGTCCATGTTGCCAATTTATCTGTTCTTAAATGATGCTATTCAATATAAAGACGTTTACATATATATAACTTTGTTTTTGATGGGTAAAAAGGTACTCATCTGAAACCTGAAAGTGTGATGGAATGATGGAAAGACAGAAAGATGGAATGACAGAAGGATAGAATAACAGACAAAGCAAACTCTTTCTGTCCACACCATTACATGACATTGGCATAAAAATGTAGTGCCGCAGGGAAAATACTAGTCAAAAAATAATCAAAATGCAAGTAGAAAAAGGGTAGGGCCACGAAACCCCTAAAACGTCCCTGCAATTTTCCTTAAAGTTAAATTTAATGAGAAATACTTGATATATCACATGAAATATGATGAATATTTCCCGTTTTTAATGAAAGTAACATATCACCAACCGAAGCATCATAGGAATATTATGACGTCATCAAGTGACACCATTTTGGCATTATTGACAAAACATGGTCAAACATTATGAAGCTCACCTCGTGGCAGCAAAATTCAATTCAAACATATTTCTAAATACATGTATATTGGCTTTTAAAGGCAAAATCATTCAAGTGGAAAAAGTAGGTCAATTTCATTTTATGAAAGTTTGATCAAAGATACATCCAATATGCAAGTTTGGTACATGAAGCACTTATACTTTGCTTAATATTGGCTTTTAAAGGCAAAATTACTCAAGCGGAAAAAGTAGGTCAAGGTCATTTTATGAAAGAATGATCAAAGATACATCCAATATGTAAGTTTGGTACATGTAGCACTTATACTTTGCTCAATATTGGCTTTTAAAGGCAAATTCACTCAAGCAGAAAAAGTAGGTCAAGGCCATTTTATGAAAGTTTGATCAAAAATAAATCATAATTATATGCAAGATTGGTACATGTAGCACTTATACTTTGCTCAATATTGGCTTTTAAAGGCAAAATCACTCAAGCAGACTAAGTAGGTCAAGGTCATTTCATGAAAGTTTGATCAATGATACATCCAATAAGCAAGTTTGGTACATGTAGCACTTATACTTTGCTCAATAATGGCTTTTAAAGGCAAAATCACTCAAGCGGAAAAAGTAGGTCATGGTCATTTTATGAAAGTTTGATCAAAGATACATCCAATATGCAAGTTTGGTACATGTAGCACTTATACTTTGCTCAATATTGGCTTTTAAAAGCAAAATCACTCAAGTGGAAAAAAGTAGGTCAGATGCTGCATCTGATGCATGGATCCATCTCGGCATCCAAAGATGAATCACTTGTGCAAGTTTGGTTACTGCAGCATTACTACTTGGTCAGATACTGAGCTACCCCAAACTTCTTAACCAAGTCACTCAAGCGGAAAATGTAGGTCAGATGCTGCATCTGATGCATGGGTTCACCTCAGCATCCAAAGATGAATCACTTGTGCAAGTTTGGTTACTGTAGCATCAGTACTTTGTCAGATACTGAGCTACCCCAAACTTCTTAACCAAGTCACTCAAGCGGAAAAAGTAGGTCAGATGCAGCATCCGATGCATGGGTTCACCTCAGCATCCAAAGATGAATCACTTGTGCAAGTTAGGTTACTGTAGCATCAGTACTTTGTCAGATACTGAGCTACCCCAAACTTCTTAACCAAGTCACTCAAGCGGAAAATGTATGTCAGATGCAGCATCCGATGCATGGGTTCACCTCAGCATCCAAAGATGAATCACTTGTGCAAGTTTGGTTACTGTATCATCAGTACTTTGCCAAATACTGAGCTACCCCAAACTTCTTAACCGGACGCGGACGCGGACGTGCGGGGGTATAGCATAAGCTCACTCAACTTCGTCGAGGTGAGCTAAAAATGGTTGAAAATGTGTCTTAAATGAAGAATTTTGATGTGGCCACATGCCTCGAGAAACATTAAACTTTTATGACAAGAAAATATAATGATTATCTTTTATTTGTAAATTAAACTAGAGATAAATGCATTATTTACAAAATTTCAATACATTTTAGTAACGAATTTTACAAAGTATAAAATAAAAAAAAATATTCAATTAATTCAAATGTTAAGAAACAGGGTCGATTTAGGGGCTTCGTGGCCCTATATCTCTTTATCAGGTTTTACGATCTCCACTTAGTTTTCAAATCCGTTTTGAAGTAACTCAAATTTTGTCATTTTTGGACCATATTCAATTTGGCATTTAGTGAATGATTTACAACTAGAGTCACTCTATACACACAAAATGTTTTAATCTTGTGATAAAATATAAAATTCATCTTAATAAGTTTTAATTTAGCTTGTAGATTTTTTATCATTTTCGCATCTGACAATAATTCCAAAGCCTGTGCTGTGTGATAAAACCAGTATACAGCTGGAATATTGCACTTTTTTTCATCCCCAATACATGGTACTGTGATAATTTTTTTTATTTGTTTTAGGTGAGCTGAAAAGTGGTTATATTTGCTTCCACTAAAAAGTGTAATTTTAACTTTTCAGAAAAGAAGGTGAAAAGTGCAAAGTTTATGACAAACATGCATTAAGACAGAAAGATGTACGCTTGACGGTAAAAGAAAGAAGAGGACCTCCAACAACACTCGGTTGCAGCACCCACAGCAAAACTCCAAAACATCCAATGCAAAAACACAGAGCAGAAATCCACAGAAAGAAGATTATAATCAAACATACCTAGCCTGTTTTACCATTTCATTTTTAAATCAAAATACAATGTAAAAGGCAATTTTCACTTCTAATCTTGTAGATGTTTCATTATCATGATTATACAAACTTTTAAATTATACATTACCTGAATCTTCATTAATTTAGTCCTATTGAACTTATAAGCTCGTTTGCTTTTTTAACATATGCATTTTCTGCATCAGCTTTACTCATTCCTATAAACATAATAAAACAAATGATAAATACAGCTGAAGATAAAAAGTTGGCCCTTCTCACAGGGAACTATTTACATTTTCTGCTAAAGAGCTCTTTTTTCTTAAATTTTTCTAAACATATCCTCACACTGACTATAAAATTAATGCACACACATGACATAAGGCAGTAGGCCCTTCAACAAATCCTATTACACTGTACTTTAAAAACCAACATAAAATACACTGTGTACCAAACATTTAGTGAGGTAATTATTATCATTATTTCTTTTAAAGTTAAAAAATCAGTTCAGTTCACTGTCCCTGACCTGCCTACCTGTTTCATGCCGTTAGTGTAATATTTTGTGAAAGAATGTGTTACTTTGATGATAAATAAACCACTAATGCAATTTTGAGAAAAAGAAATTGAAAGAAAACAAGAGCCCCAGGGGGCACAACGCTCACCTGATACCCATGCACGCTCTAATTGACATACTGACATTGAATACTGATAGTGCCAGTACCAGGATTTTAGCCCACAACCTTTCTAACAAGATTTTTGCCAGATGCAGACAAATTTTTTTTTCAGACAACCTTTAAAAGTACAAACAAGAGAAAATAGTCACATTTCAAAACAACAACTTTTTTACTGATTTGAAAAGATGGATTATGCGATCCAAAGTCATATGCCCAGCTAGTATAGTTCGATTATGCAACATCAAAAATAAAATCATTTTGTAAAATTCCACATTAATGTGCAACAGAAACAGAATAAAACAATGAAATGATTTCATAAATTAAGTTTATTTAAAATTGAACACCAAACCTTTCATTATTAATAGCTAGTATGCCAGAAAATAATAAAGCCTGTGTTTGTGAAACATGAATGCCCCGCGGTGGCATCTTTGTTGGTATAAACACCATTTTCTGTTAAGTATGTGAGAGGTCGAGGTCAGAGTAATGTTGGTATCAATGGAAAGATCTTGTCACAAAGAATACACATGTACAATATGAAAGCCCTATCACTAACCATTCAAAAGTTATGCCCAATGTTAAAGTTTTTGAAAAGTAGGTCAAAGGTCAAGGTCAAGGTCACGAGGTCAAAAATTTTGGTATCAATGGAAAGGTATTGTCACAAGGAATACACATGTGAAATATGAAAGCTCTATCACCTTCCTATCAAAAGTTATGCCCAATGTAAAGTTTTTCGGACAAACAGACAGACGGACAGGCCAAAAACTATATGCCCCCGTATCTTTGATTCCGGAAGCATAAAAAACAAAGACTTTTCGGTTTTGCCTTTATTCATATTAAATTATACAGAAATCTATGAATGAGAGCTTTTGAATAGTATTGATTTCATCTTAATACATGTAACGTACAGTCAAAATCGTGTTAATCCAATTAACACAGACAAGTTGTTAGCGGACAATATTAATTCAAGTGAGTTGTGTAGAAATTGAGCCAATTTATTTTCCAAACAGCAGTGTACGGTGTATCAAACCTCATGACCCAGTGAAGCCACTTGGACAAATTATTTTCGGTAAATATGCTGAAATGCGGTGCTTGGAAATGTATTTTTAGCATATTGAATCAATAGTCGTGATAAATTTAACTTCGAACTTGATCTTGTCTTTTATGCAATCTACAGATAGGTTTAAAAATATGCAAAATTCGGAACATTTTCGATGAGGACGACTATGTTTACCATAGATACAGAAATAAGACAGAGAAAATAATCATTAAATAGGGAAATTGTTCTGAAATATGCATGTATGAAAAAAAAGCAATCCAAGGAATGCTTGTGTCGCCTGCGTAGCGGATTTTTTTTATTGAAATAAGGTCAAATATCAAGGGCAAGGTCACTAGGTTGAAAATTATGGAATGTTTAGAAAAATCTTTTCATAAGGAATACAAATGTGAAATATCAAAGCCCTGTCACTTACCACTCAAAAGATATAGCAAATCATAGATTTGTTGAAAAGCAGGTCAAATATATAGGGCAAGTACATGAGGTAAAACATAGGTAATCACAGATTACGAAGCTCACCTCGTGACAGCAAAATTCAATTCAAACATATTTCTTAGTACATGTATATTGGCTTTTAAAGGCAAAACCACTCAAGCAGAAAAAGTAGGTCAAGGTCATTTTATGAAAGTTTGATCAAAGATACATCCAATATGCAAGTTTGGTACATGTAGCAGTTATACTTTGCTCAATATTGGCTTTTAAAGGCAAAATCACTCAAGCTGAAAAAGTAGGTCAAGGTCATTTTATGAAAGTTTGATCAAAGATACATCTAACATGCAAGTTTGGAACATGTAGCACTTATACTTTGCTAAATATTGGCTTTTAAAGGCAAAATCACTCAAGCGGAAAAAGTAGGTCAAGGTCATTTTATGAAAGTTTGATCAAAGATACATCCAATATGCAAGTTTGGTACATGTAGCACTTATACTCTGCTCAATATATGCTTTTAAAAGCGAAATCACTCAAGTGGAAAAAGTAGGTCAGATGCTGCATCCGATGCATGGGTCCATCTCGGCATCCAAGGATGAATCACTTGTGCAAGTTTGGTTACTGTAGCATTAGTACTTTGTCAGATACTGAGCTACCCCAAACTTCTTATCCAAATCACTCAAGCGGAAAATGTAGGTCAGATGCTGCATCTGATGCATGGGTTCACCTCAGCATCCAAAGATGAATCACTTGTGCAAGTTTGGTTACTGTAGCATCAGTACTTTGTCAGATACTGAGCTACCCCAAACTTCTTAACCAAGTCACTCAAGCGGAAAATGTAGGTCAGATGCTGCATCCGATGCATGGGTTTACCTCAGCATCCAAAAATGAATCACTTGTGCCAGTTTGGTTACTGTAGCATCAGTACTTTGTCAGATACTGAGCTACCCCTAACTTCTTAACCAAGTAACTCAAGCGGAAAATGTAGGTCAGATGCTGCATACGATGCATGGGTTCACCTCAGCATCCAAAGATGAATCACTTGTGCCAGTTTGGTTACTGTAGCGTTAGTACTTTGTCAGATACTGAGCTACCCCAAACTTCTTAACCGGACGCGGACACGGACGCGTGGGGTTATAGCATAAGCTCACTCAACTTCGTCGAGGTGAGCTAAAAATGATGGTATGTGAAGAAAGGTCTTGTCACATGGAATGCACATGTGAAATATCAAAGCCAATCACTCAGCAATCAAAAGAAATAACCAATCTAAGATTTTTTGAAAAGTAGGTCAAATATCTAGGTCTTGGTCATGAGGTCAAAAGTTATGATATGTGTAGAAAGGCCTTGTCACAAGAAGGAATACAAATATGAAATATCAAAGCTCTATCACTTACCAATCAAAAGATATAGCAAATCTTAATTTTTTTGAAAAGTAGGTCAAATATCTAGGTCAAGGTCATGAGGTCAAAATTATGGTATGTGTAGAAAGGTATTGTCAAAAGGAATACACAAGAGAAATATCAAAGCCCTATCACTTGCCAATCAATAGATATAGCCAATCTTGGTTTTTTTTTAAAAGTAGGTCAAATATCTAGGTCAAGGTCATAAGGTTAAAAAATATAGTATGTGAAAAAAGGGCTTGTCACAAGAAATACACATGTGAAATATCAAAGCCCTATCACTTACCAATCAAAAGATATAGCCAATCTTAGATTTTTTGAAAAGTAGGTCAAATATCTAGGTCAAGGTCACGAGGTCAAAAAATATGGTTTGCATAGAAAGGTCTTGTCACAAAGATTACACATGTGAAATATCAAAGCCCTATCACTTGCCAATCAAGAGATATAGCCAATATTAGATTTTTAGAAAAGTAGGTCAAATATCTAGATCAAGGTCAAAAGGTCAAACATTATATGTGTAGAAAGGTCTAATCACAAGGAATACACATGTGAAATATCAAAGCCCTATCACTAATCAATCAAGAGATGTAGCCAATATTAGATTTTTAGAAAAGTAAGTCAAATATCTAGGTCAAGGTCAAAAGGTCAAAAATTATGATATGTGTATAAAAGTCTTGTCACAAGGAATACACATGTGAAATATCAAAGCCCTATCACTTACCAATCAAAAGTTATGGGGTGTGACACCCAAGTGTGACAGACAGACGGACAGACGGAGGGACGGATGGACGGACAGACGAACAACAGACAAAGTGATCCCTAAGTGTCGCTGTGCTTCGCAGGCGACACAAAAAGTCAACATCTTAAAAATAAATTCAGCGTATATTTGACAGCGTATGTGGCCAAGTTAATTCGAAGTATGAAAATAAGTACACAAAGCCAAACTAGCTATAGCTTGTCTTATTTAAAAAATCATTAAAAATCTAAAAGTTGATATTTTGACAAAATTCTTTCACAGTTTCTTTTCTAGTGATAAATATAAAAATAAAAAGAGAAAAAAAACTGAAAAAGGAAAAAAAAATTGTTGGGGTCCCGCCGGGGTTTGAAGCTACTCCCCATGGGTCCATTTGGCATGGAAAACATACATTATACCTATGTACAATCTTAAAAAATATTCCTTAAAAATCCAAAAGTGGATATCTTGACAAAATTCTTTCACTTGTAGGGTACCATGCATGAGTACCTCATACCTACAAATTGTCATGACAATCTGAAGAGTGGTTATAGAAAAGAAGCAGAAAATGTATGAAAATCAACCCCCCTCCCCTTCCTTTTTACATAAGAAAAAAATTCATAAAAAATCAAAAAAATAAATTTTAAGCATTAAATACATATCAAAGCATTAAGTAAGTTAAAAATGATAAATATGTAGTAAATGAGTGCGTAAAATCCGAAAAGACGTCAAAAACGCGTCAAAAATTTGACTTCGAAGTGGAACCAAAAATAACAACACTTCTTAAGACATCTCTCTAGATCATCCTGATGCTTTCGGTTTGTCGATACATGCTTCGGTTCTGAAGAAGAAGTTTGTCAAAGGAGGGTACCCCCCGTGACCTACTTTTGGCTGTGGTGGCGCCACCTGTTGACAGATCCGGACGAAAAACAACAACACTTGTAGGGGACCATGAGTACTTCATACCTACCAAGTTTCATCAAAATCCCTTCAGCCGTTCTGGAGAAGAAGTTTAAAATGTGAAAAGTTTACGACGACGGACGACGGACGCAACACTATGACAATAGCTCACTTGAGCCTATGGCTCAGGTGAGCTAAAAACAGTCTGCTTCGACAATTGTATAAATTTTGAGAACCTATGTGCTTGACATAAAAATATGGAAGACATTAATTTTGTCAAATAAAGGGGTTCAAAATATGTCATTTTGTTCAAAATACAGTTTTCGGCCTAAAATGGAAAAGCAAAAGTGTACTGGGCGTAATTTTAGCTCGAACATTGTAAAATTAAAAAAAAAAAAATTTTTGCAGGAGATAAAAATGTGAAATTGTTACAGATAAACAACTTTGAGCATCTGTGTTAAATATGAGCTCAGATTATGATGGAGTGAATTCTAATCACTGTATTATAATCATATCTTACAAGAAATAGCAAACTATACTTTTGTAGAGCTGTGACTTTGACCCTTTTACCTGTGACCTTGAAAGTTCATCCTGTTGCAATAAAGAGTTCTTATTGTTATTATCATTAAGAAGTAAACGAAAAAGTTCCTCAATTCCACGTACATGTTCTCACAATTCCTTTTAAATTACCTGGTAAAACTATATCAATTGATAGAATAGTACCGCTAGTTTTTTCCTCACAGCGATTACACGTGACCACTGAAGCATTACATATAACGGGTATTCAAACCGTACCTGGTGGTAGCTCTAGTTAAATTTAATTGATAAATTAAAGAATCTTAGTTTTGATTACCATGGTGATTATCCAAGGACATGTTGTAGGGAATTTGGAGCAGGGAAATGGGGGGGGGGGGGGGTTTCAGACTTGTATATCGGAGGGGGGATGCACCCCCCTCTATCTATGGGAACGTCATAGGGACTATCAAATGTGAATGAATATTCTCTATTTTCAGACAACATTTCTTTCATATGTATATATTTTTTTAGTTAAACACGGACCCTCTTTCCATGTACAAAATCAATATCACACGTACATTCAATAATGAATAAAGTATAGACACAGGAAAATATGGATATTTTGATTCTTCTCCAGACCTCCCAGTACATGTTTCTTGCCAAAAAGTGTAATTAAGAAAATTTAAAAGGGACGGTGTCCCTGAAAATTAATTAATTTTACAAAATTTTGGAATGCAAAATCTTTCTTTTCATATACGAAAGTATACATTCTCATTTGTATAAATTTAAATTTCAGGAGAATCTAACCCATACATTCGCAGTTACAGACCTTTAATAACATAATTTTTTTGATTTGGGGTGCGCAGCTCTAATTCATTTCACTGGCGCCACCTATAATGTATTGAATTTTTACAATAGAGATATATGGAGATTTAATTATTAAAAATTCGACATTAGTAGGGTCGTTACTGCATATTTCAAATAAAACTTTTTATGGCTCCTTTTTTTCCTCTTTCTAGACCCTTTGGAATAAATTTTACGTTTTCAATAAAATGTATTTTCAGGGACACTGTATTTTAAAGTGTAGTAAAAACAATTGATTGCAATGCTGAGATAAAAAAACATCGTCTTTTCCCTACTTTGAAATTTTGTTTAAATACAATGTACGCAATTCACGTAACAACGAATATTATATACTATTTTGTTTAAAATATTTCTATATTTCTTAAAGTAATGCTTATTGGAAATAAGTTTTAGGTATAAAAATGAGCAGCAAAAGCGTAGAGCGTATTTGTAGGTCAAAAATTGTAAAAATAGACAGGTCTGCATCTCAACACCCCCCCCCCCCCCGGAAAAAATAGGGGTTGCTGTTTTCAATGTTTCAGAATGTTCTTTATGATTTTTTATGCAACTAAAGTCATCTCTGTGTTTTAATTCATATATGTTGAACATGTTGAAGTAATTATTCCAAAACAACCATTTATTTTTCTTTAAATATGAAAATAACATGAAAGAATACTACTTAGTGAAATCTTAAAACGCTTCAGTGGTCACGTGTAATCGCCGTGAGGAAAAGCTAGCGGTACTATTCTATCAATTGATATAGAATTACCAGGTAATTTAAAAGGAATTGTGAGAACATGTACGTGGAATTGTCCCGAATTGAGGAACTTTTTCGTTTACTTCTTAATGATAATAACAAACCTCCATTATGGGATGTCACACATTTCGGGATTTTTATCAGTCCAAATAATAGATCATTATTATAGACATCAATTGAGTTTTTGTTGAATCAAACAAATTAATCTTTTATCGGCAAACCTCATAAAACCAAAACTTTTAAGGAACTCTGCATACTGTGATCACTAGGGCCAAGTTTGAAGGTTCGCGTTGCCATCCTTCCCATTATTCAAGTTTAGGTCCATATCCTTTATTTAAAAAATGACTGTAATAATTTTTCTGTCTATCAATTATGGACAAAAACTGTTGCTTCGCGGATTATATAGTTTGTGCATCAGTTTTTGTCTATACATCGATAGGCAGAAAAATAATTACCAGACTGTTCTGACAGTCATTTCTTATAATTTAATCAAATTACTATTTAATTATCTAATTAATTTTGCAATTGACGTCATTTTAGCATTCAATTTGTTGATTTTTAAGTTCAAAACTGGCAACATAATATTTGAACAGACCTAACGTAGCGTTTGAGTGACATCATAATAGGCAACATTGTCTTTACAGCTATTTATAAAATTTTGCTCCGTACATTTGTATAGGCGTTATACAGACACTAAATAATAAAATTATATAGATATCATTTAATTTCCATTGTCATCTTCAAGAAAGATTCTGATTGGCTGAGAAATTTTGTTGATACTAGAGCTGCAACGAGTCGGGAACTTCTCGATTTGGTTTGATTTCTATTTTTATGTCTCAGTTCGAGTTTTTTGCAATATAATTTTCCATGGATATTTAATTTTTTCTTTTTATTTGAAAAATTTAATTGAAAATCTCATCTCAATCTAAAATAAACCCTGTGTTTGAGAAACACGAATGCCCCCGGTGGCATCTTTGTTAGTATGAACACTATTTTCTGTTAAGTACATGTATGTGAGGTCACTGGGTTAAAAGGTCAAAGGTCAAGGTCACGAGGTCAAAAATTTGGTATCAATGGAAAGGTCTTGTCACAAGGAATACACATATGAAATATGAAAGCCCTATCACTTCCCATTCAAAAGTTATGCCCAATGTTAAAGTTTTTGAAAAGCAGGTCAAAGGTCAAGGTCAAAGTCACGAGGTCAAAAATTTTGGTATCAATGGAAAGTTTATGTCACAAGGAATACACATGTGAAATATGAAAGCCCTATCACTTCCCATTCAAAAGTTATGCCCAATGTTAAAGTTTTTGAAAAGTAGGTCAAAGGTCCAGGTCAAGGTCACGAGGTCAAAAATTTTGGTATCAATGGAAAGGTCTTGTCACAAGGAATACACATGTGAAATATGAAAGCCCTATCACTTCCCATTCAAAAGTTAAGCCCAATGTTAAAGTTTTTGAAAAGTAGGTCAAAGGTCAAGGTCAAGGTCACGAGGTCAAAAATTTTGGTATCAATGGAAAGGTCTTGTCACAAGAAATACACATGTGAAATATGAAAGCCCTATCACTTCCCATTCAAAAGTTATGCCCAATGTTAAAGTTTGTGAAAAGTAGGTCAAAGGTCAAGGTCAAGGTCACGAGGTCAAAAATTTTGGTATCAATGGAAAGGTCTTGTCACAAGGAATACACATGTGAAATATGAAAGCCCTATCACTTCCCATTCAAAAGTTATGCCCAATGTTAAAGTTTGTGAAAAGTAGGTCAAAGGTCAAGGTCAAGGTCACGAGGTCAAAAATTTTGGTATCAATGGAAAGGTCTTGTCACAAGGAATACACATGTGAAATATGAAAGCCCTATCACTTCCCATTCAAAAGTTATGCCCAATGTTAAAGTTTTTGAAAAGTAGGTCAAAGGTAAAGGTCAAGGTCACGAGGTCAAAAATTTTGGTATCAATGGAAAGGTCTTGTCACAAGGAATACACATGTGAAATATGAAAGCCCTATCACTTCCCATTCAAAAGTTATGTCCAATGTTAAAGTTTTTCGGACAAACAGACAGACAAACAGACAGACAGACAAACAGACAAACAGACGGACAGGCCAAAAACTATATGCCCCCGAATCTTTGATTCCGGGGGCATAAAAAATGCATATTAAAATACCCAGTGCATGTGAAAGCACTGTATGATACCGGTATAAATGTTTATGTATTATGTGGAAATATTATACAAGCCACCCTCCCCCCCCCCCCCCCCCCCCCTCTCCACAGTCTGGGGATATAAATTCGATACTGTGTACAAATGATATATGATAACTAACCAGTTTGCACAAAGAAGTGCATAGGTAAAATACTTTAAAAGAGGCAATTTTCAATTTGGGGAAGCACTCGCGCGCTCGTTGAAATGCAGTAAGAGTCACTGGTTCGAATTTCCTCTGACCCTTAATTTTCTTACGACTGGCTAGGTAATTGCACTTGAAAGGTTCAAAATTTTTATTCTAAATCACCACCTAAAATCATTCTTATTAGGAATCCTGTGATTAGTGAATACTTTAAAGTTGAAATAAGACAATTTTTTGCATTATTTAGACTATTCGACTTGAATCGATTCTGACCACTACGACTCGCGATTCGAGTCAGAGCTAAGAATCGCGATTCTCGATGCACCGCGGTGAATCGTTGCAGCTCTAGTTGATTCATCGATCAACACAATTTTTCAAGGAAGTCTATTTATAGTGTGATATATAGTGTGGTTTTCTACATAGTTTTTATATTTAACGTTCATCAATTAAATAAGTTTCTTTATTTAATACTTCCTGAATTACTTACTAACCGTTTTCATTCTCTTACTAACAAATTAGTATTTGCGGTCGCTTTGCGTTCATATTTGCGCCGTCCCGCGTGAGTCATACAGTGGCTCTTTAAATGTAACACAGCAGGTTCTCTAGATACTTTACTGAACACCGTATTTTACCTGGTTCCTCCACTTAGTTAATGGTCAGTGATTGGTCATTTCGCTCAGGCGATACACATTCCCGCCGCACGAGCTAGTATTTAAGTTGACCACCCCTTCTATCGACTATACCCTACTCGTACGTACCTTATACAGGTGTATCGCCGTATGACCATTTCTGCACAAAATGTAAGTTTTTATATTTTAGAAATTATTTTGAACTGAATCGATAAACTTTGAATTTTGAATTACATTTTATGTTTTCGGAACATTTTCTGTATTTTTGGAGATTTTAAAAGTATTTTTGAGAACTTAACGAATTAACTCTGGACGTAAACTTTATCGTTTAATTTCGATACTTGTGAATAAATAATGTATTATTAGAGTATTTGGCATTAGATACATTGCCGATTATATTATTTCTTTTAGTAAAATATATCCCCTGGTCAGACGTGCTGTAAAACGGGCACCATGCCCGATAAATTGGGAAAAGGCCCTGTTCCATAAACAGGTACATATAAATAATAAACATTTATTTTATCTATAACTTGCAATCATTTTTTGGTATTTTTCAATTACATTACCAATCAATTACACAAATATTGAGAATATTATATACTCTATTTATTGAACTGTGTATGAACGAACATTTGTATTTGTATTTATGTTTTGTTATATGTTATTGTAGGGTCTATATTTGCATATCATCAATAAATTCAGAACCCAATCAGGATCGTCTTTCTTCTATTGATGACAACGAGCCCTGGTACAATAGCACTATTTTTAGAACCAGGGGTTCCCTCAAACACGAATGAACTCATTGCTGAAAATACAATTTGTTGATGTTTGCTTATCACTTCAAGAGTACCATTTCTTTTCTACTTACTCAAAAATTAACAGTCGTTCGTTGTTTTGGCAGACGTATCACTGCGAATTCCTCCGACTTACGAAATATAGTGCGATGATTGATTGTTTAGATCAAAGAAAACGTCTGTTTTCCATAAATAGATGATAACCCTTACGAAAAAAAATTATATGTCACATATAGGGATCTGCTACAGTTGACATATAGTTCTCCTATAGTCTTTACATATATGTCACATATAGGGATTTTAAATGCAAATTAGATGCAAATGAGCTCAACCTATACTTGCTGGTAGCTACTACCTATAAGCACCTATAGTTGGCCTATATGTCTTTCCCCTATACTTCCAATATACTTCAGTTATAGGTCACTTTCAAAAGTACCTATATTCCTCCTATACCTCTACATTTTAAAAGCCTTACAGCTCCCTTTCAGTACCTATAGCTCACCTATACTTCCAATATAGGGCAAATATAGGGGAATTTTGTGATTGATTGTATTGTACAGCATGTGCAAAAATCTGTACACTTTCAACAAACTTCTAAGCTTGTGATGCCGTACGTTGCATGTTGTGGAATCAAAGTGTTCTGGCCTGATTTATGTATGTGCTGTAATCATGGTAATTCATACATGTACAGCATATTAGTCTTGAGAAGGTCATAACAATGTGCTAAGAATAGTTAATGCTTTTGTAACAGTATTCAGATTCTAAAATGACAAAATTACTCCAAACTATAGAAGATATACAACAAGACATTAAAATTGAATTAATTTTCTTTATCTAAAATTTTAAAATCATTAATAACAATTAATTTTTTTTATCTAAAATTAATAACAATTAATTTTCTTTATCTTAAATTAATAACACAACAAAAAATGTCCTTTATAATCCTCTTCTTTCAAGACTTGGATCTGCATGCATCCAATATGCAGAAATCTGAAAATGTAAAAGCAAGCAATTTTAAGATTAATTAAATTGATTAAATTTAGGCCTCATGCACATACATGTATAATGAAAAGTGTACATATTATGTATTGTGATCAGCCATTCGCTTACTTATTATATACTCTCTTTCCTAGTCTTCTATGAGAGAATACATTGGTTCCATTACTTTGACTCTTGAAGGACCTCGCACGATAAGGCGGGAATTCCGCCCAGATAATAAAATCTCCTCCAGGGTTACTAAAACTACTTTAAGGTATAAAATATATATTTATGGATAGAAAAATTTATAATCTATAATATTTACTCAAATGTTTATCATAAACATCACCTACTTGGCATTTATTCGAAATCGAAGCAACGCGGGGTCCACCATTTAGAGTCCGTGGTATTACGTTATAAAATTCAATAAGATGAGATGAAATTGAGAAAATCCTTTTACTCTGAGTTATATTAAGTTATCATACATTTCGTGATTTAATAAACGTTAGAATTTTTGTCCTCCTTCAAAAACTAGTATTTCTTTTCTGTATTCAGAACTACATTTTTGGTTCATCACTATACTCTCTATAGTTCACAATGGATGAATACGATTAGTGCGTTTACATTACGAAACGATACATGTAAGCGAAAAACGATCGAAAAACAGAGAATTTCTTGTGGTTATTCGTAAAAACAAATAAAAGAGTGTTTGATAGATAGAGGAAAATAAAATATAATGGTGAACAGTATTCTTTGTTGGAAGTGTTTAAATGAATATCTCAAAAGAAAAAATGTAGTCGCAAAATGTTTACTACTCACCCAAAGCATAAAATGACATCATAAAAATAATTAATTATTTAACATATTATAGTTGCAAAGTATCACTCTAAACCCATCGAAAGAAAACGAGATAGATTTATGTATAATTACTCAAGATTTCGAGCCTTCTCAACCCCCCCCCCCCCTTTTTTTTATATTTCGATCGCCTGGTTGACATCGTTCCCCACCTTGCTACAGGATCTTACTTGCCATGCTGGAAGATCTTGTCAAACTAAAGTTTTTATTAAAAGGAAATCCTGTAGCAAGGTGGGGAACAATACTCTAAAAAACTTTTCCAGTTTCCATAGGCTTTAGTGTTAAAATCGACTGTTTTAACCCAAATTATACACAAAATATAGGTCGCATGTTTTAAATATTACTATTTTCATAAAATTCAGCAAAAATCTTACCAAATTCAGAGTTTTAATTTCTTTTAATGAGAAAAAAAATTTTTCGGTCCCAACTGGGCGGAATTCCATACTTGTCGTTCGAGCTCCTTACTATATTGATGTTGTTTTACAGGTATGTATTTTTGTAAATGAACTGTGATATTTAGATTTTATTTCATTAAGGTGATATAAATATAGGATCTCAAATGAATTTTCATTTCATACGATGTATTAATATGAAACGAGTTGTGCGTTTTAAATCCCCGAGCCTTGGCGAGGGGATATAAAACGCACAACGAGTTTCATAATACATTGTATGAAATGAAAATTCATTTGAAATTCTTTTAATCACATGATATTGCCTAAAAAATGTATTTCTAACCTGAAATCAACGTTTCCTAGAACAGAGGCGAATCATGCCGTGATCTAGAAGTCGTCTGCTACACCATGAGAAGAAGTGTTCCCATCGTATAGATATTCTGTGCGTAATAGGAAAGTATTTCAATTTTGAATAGTATTTTAATGCAAGAATTAATTCACCAACAACAATTTTAATCATTGATATTGACTCCGGGTCTGAATGTAACAGTTGACCGATATTTGAATGGTCACATTTGTCAAGGTTTATGTGATTAGGTTCCAAACTTGACCAATTGCATTCAATCAGAGCGATATGTAACGTATTATCATATCATATATTTATGAAATGGCTTTATGAAACTGCATAACTGGTGTATCATGTGATAATGGACTTTATTGACCCTTCTATTTGCGGGAAAAATATGCAAAATTTTGTGGCGTCACAATGCTTTTACCTCGGACAAACAAGCTTCTAACCTCGGTCAAAAATTGAAATTGCATTGTGACGTCATGGAATTTCTCAAAATTTTCCCGCGTTCGGAAGGGGCTATTTCAAAAAGTTGTCTCAAAATCATGTATAAAACCTGCAGCATATATCAAGGCGCTATGAATTATTTTGACACCTTAAGGTTGGAACCAATGTATCTACTAACCTGAGAATACATGTAGTGGGAATTTGGCAATAATGATGGATGTGTTTAAAATATAAAATATTACGACTTTTTATTTATTGTGACAAAACATTTTATATATTGGTCTCATGAAGTACTGTGTTTGGCAATGGCTCATCTAATAACAATTAAATATTTTGTTTATATTATACAATTATTGACTGGGAATGAGGGCAATATATGATTTGTTGGACCTGAAGATGAAATACTGCCCGAGGCCGAAGGCTATATTTTGTCTGAAGGTTCAACAAATCATATATTGCCCGAATTCCAAGTCAATAATTGTATTGTTATACCTTACATCAATACTGCAGCAATGAACCGATTAAACCGGCATGTTTATGTTCATTTTCTTCTATAAGAGAAAGAGCGCGGAAAAATAGGTAGAGCTAATAGCGTCATCAATGATGTGACGTCACAAACGATGTGACGTCACAAACGATGTGACGTCACAAACGATGTACCGTTTATCGGTCAATATTTTTTTTAATATTGCCCTAGGGCCAATATTGATGTAAATATTGACCTCTTGGTCAAATATTCAAATTTATAGGCATTTTTCCTTATATAGAGAAACTGACAAGGGTATAACAATAATATATATGCACAATGTGAAACTATTGAAATGAACATGTTTGTATTTTGCATGTTAACACTCGTGATCTATCAATGCCTAAGATTTACATGCTGCGACTGCTGTTCTAACCTACAAACTGAACTTTTAACCTTGAAAACGCGATTGCAGAAAAACAGAATGGAACAGACTAATGTGGTGCATATACATGTATATAGAAAAAAGTCATAATTTGTTTTTTGTTACTGGTATGCAAATGCAATACACAGCAAGTGTATGTATCGCATGAAATACACTAATGGGCATTACATGTACGATAAATGCACTTGCTAAGTGTTGCATACCAGTAACAAAACACAAATTTAGACACTTATCAGGGTTTCCAGCAGTCTTGAAAAGTCAGGAAAATTGCCTTTTTTCAAGGTCAGGGAATTGTCAGGTAATTTATATGATTTTGGTCACTGAAAAACGAAAAATATTATTCAGATTTAAACTTTATTGACGTTGATCATGGGTTACATTGTATTTCATGTTGAATTATTAAAATATTGAAAAATAAACACAAAACAATAAAGAATGGGCAGATTTGATGGTTAATTGGGAGGTTAGGAGGCCATTTGAATATTTGGCAGATTTAAGTAAGTGAAAAACAAGAATTGGTCGGGGAAAAGTCATGGAATTTTGTTCACCAAGAGTGCTGGCAACCGTGACTTATGCTCTATATGAAATTATTTACACAAAGATTTACCACTTTTTTGCTGTTGGCTTTGCTTTGGCCTGGCTCCTCAATTCAGTGCATTTGCTATTGATCGCTTGAATTATATCTCTATCATTAGTGCCATACTTATCAGACACAAATTCTGAAAAGAAAAACTTTGAAGTTTAAACTATTACCATAGCACATTTATGGTATTTGGTAATAGCACATTTATGGTATTTAGTTATCCCCAGAATGTGAGAAAGGTTTGCTTTAACACCTTCGTGGACAAGACTGCAAAAACTGATAATCTCACAGCATGACAAGATGTGAAAGAGGAGAAAATGAAATTATAAATAAAATATCTGTATATATCATGTATATGGGACAAAAATGAACTTGATCAAGGATCTTAATGTGATAAGCAAATAATCTAGTGCATAAGAATTCTTGAAATCTTTCAATGAAATGTCGGACATTTGGGAATTTTAATTGGTCCAAATAATAGACACAATGCGAGTTTTATCGGACCAAACAATAAAACCCGAAACTTTTCATGTGCATAGAAATCCCCTATTAGTATTAAGATTAAACATTGTCAAGTTAAATAATGTCATAATCTTTTTAATATAAAGTTTTTTCACATGACCATTGTTCTATGCCTAATATTTCCTTTTCGACTTGGTAAGAAAAATTAAAAAGGTTCAAGATTTAATTGCCATTTAATGATTATTTTTAACTTACTGATAACTGCATCAATTACTCCTGGGTGCAGTGCAGGTCTTTGACCTGCAGAACCTCTTGCGCAACTGTTGGCCAGTGTTTTTTCATCAAAGAAAACAACACAAAGTAGACGAGCCAAAGCCGTTCCTGATCTCTTTGCTTTTCTAACAGCTAAGTCCAACTGGGCTACAGATATTTTTATGCCATATCCTGGCACCAGCTCTACTTCGACATCCTACAAAATAATAAGTATGTTTGGACAAGGTTAAAAGTTTTTCTGACATACAGACGGGCAGGAAGGTTTTAATGTCCCCACACTTTCGCAAAAGCGGGGAACAAAAAGTTTATGAAATAGCATGTGGCATTGTACATAGGTACTCTGCGAAGCATTCTGCAGACTTCACAAAATTTTTTAGACAGATTTTACTTGTTTATAATTGTATAGTTTGTTATATTTGCTTTACTTGCCCATCAGGATTTCTAGTAGTGTCGGGCTAGCAAGTTTTTGAGAAGACTGCATGAGTGTTGCAAATTAGAAAGTAAATATAGAAATAAGTCATGTTAAATACCTGTGGTCTTGATGGTTTTCCACCAGCCTCTCTAATTATGCTGCGGTCTGTGTTCTCTACATCATGTACATCATTAAATTGGAAAATTTGATCAAAGTCATGTTGCGGCTTCTCAGATGTCTCTGGGATTACTTTTCTGGGTGCTACATTAAAGTAGAGGATAACTGATCACAAATATATCACCGACATACAAAGGAAAGAGTAACAGAGTCATACGCAGTTGATGATTGATCATGTTTATACAAATTTTCTCTTCCTGCGAGAAATTTACTGATAAAGTTATTGCTCCCTCACACATTTGTCATAATGAAGATTTCTTTGTGATGCACAAGTGATAAATAACAATTATCAAACATGAATCTGAGTTCATGAAAACTATCAGTTTTATCGGATTTGCCGATAAAAATTTGTTTTGTATGACAAAAACTCTTGTTAAATCTATATATTTGGACCCATAAAAATTACGCAATGTCCAACAGTTCAGTGGAAGATTTCAAGAACTCTGCATTAAATAATTCATGTTAACACTGATAATATTCCCATTACCTAAAGCTTTCTGCACAATCTCCTCAAGGTTTTCAAGTCTCCTTTTGAGGTCTGAAATCTGGCTTTCCTCAGCACAGCCAGCACTATTTGATTGCGTCTCTGACATCTGATGACTAATGTCTGGTCTATGCAAAGGTGGTAGGGGACATAGGAAATTGTTACTAATATTATTATTAGTGTTGAATTTACTTGGCGGCCTCACGTCCATCTGGTATGGCACATAAACTTGATCATTTGCTAAATTGGTGGCATAAAATTCAGAAGCACTAGTGTCAGCCCAGTTCTGTGAATGATCCATGT
Organism: Pinctada fucata; assembly: GCA_028142955.1. Classification (NCBI taxonomy): domain Eukaryota; kingdom Metazoa; phylum Mollusca; class Bivalvia; order Pterioida; family Pteriidae; genus Pinctada; species Pinctada fucata. Next base: position 8,598,159 of record AP027114.1, on the reverse strand, counting down.
ATGGATTAGAATAATGAAAGAACTCTGAGTCATTATTTGCTGAGAAGTTGTTGCTGTTGTCATCATGTTGGTTATTTGCGGCATTATACACATGTTTGGGAAAACACTGATTACCGGTATTATTAACATTTGAAAATGGCACTGTAGTTTGCAAATCTGTAGATGGCATACATGTTTGTCTATCAATATTCTGAGGGACCATGTTGACACCAGAGGCAGGCATTTGCTTTTCATATTTATTATTGGTGTTAGGATTCAGTGATTGGGTACCGGTAATGTTGACCTCGACTTCACTTGACGTCAATGGACTGTCTTCACTGTCCGACTTAATACTCGCTGTTGATTTCGCATTTATGTTTTTAATCATTTCAGCAGCCATTAATTTACCCGCTTCAATGGATGCTTTTTGTTTTTGTTTCTTTTCGGCCTTTAACTCCTCAGCACATATATCTGAACCCTGAATTTCATTCATCTTCTTTCTTTTTTTTTGCTTATTGACAGTTTCTTCAGACGCACTATTGGCAGGTGAACTAGTGACTGTAGTTGTTTTTTTGTTTCCTTTTGCTGTTTTTCCATTTTGATTTTTTCTTTTCGCATCTACCTTTTTTGGAGCACTAGCCTCTCCTGTACTTTCTGCCTCAACATTCTCTATTCTATCGGAATTATTATCCATATTAAGCTGAACCCCATAAATATTCATCTTTGCCAAGATATCCTCATTTTTCATTTGTTCATCATTCAGGAGATTGTCAAAAAACACCTTCTCTTCCAGGAGATCTTCTTTGGTATCTGAATAGAAAATAAAGATTGCAAAGATATTAAATGTGATTATGTGAAATTCTGTCTGGCGGTTGCAGAGGAAAAGTCAAATATGTGCCAATCAGAGCCCTCGATCAGCAGCCATATTTGTTGACCGATCGGCACGAAAAAAAAAAAAAAAACAAATATGGAAGAGGACCTTGAGTACTTGCTTCATTGAATTCTGTGCAGTGGTTGCGGAGATCTCGAAAATTTGTCACCCAATAAGAGCCTTGGCGGCCATTTTTGCAGAGTTGTTGAAATATTTTCTAATGAACCAGTCATTCAGACCGGCACTAGTCCTAAATCAACAGGTCCGAAAGAATTTTAACCGGTCCGACTTTTTTTTTAAATAAAAAGTTAATTTCTGCAGTATATACTGTATATTATGAAATACATTACACTATGGAAATGATGGTAATCCAAATATGATTGAATTATCAATTAAATATCCTGTGTCAAATTAGACAGTCATGTTTAAATATTTTGCCGTCTGTCTGCCTGCGTAACTGTACTGTCCGTTTGTTACCATTCAGGACCTTTTATTTATCCAAAAAAAAACAAGAGGCCCAAGGGGGCCACATCGCTCACCTGAGGAGACTGTATGTATGTTTTCAATCAAAGTCAAGACCTGAAGGAAATCGCTTTTAGTGAAGCTTTGAGAAGGACAAGGTGTATAAGTTACTTCCTGTAAAGTTCAGTGACATTCTGTGCAGTAGTTTAAGAGGATAAGTCAAAAATGTGTTTTCAAATAGAGCCTATAGAGGACATCTTGGATTTCCAATGGGCTCGAAAAACACAAACTAAGTAGAGGGCAATTAGTACTTGCGTCCTGTGAAGTTTCAAGAAATTCTGTGAAGCAGTTTTAGAGGAGAAGTTGAAAATGTGTCAGCCAATCAGAGCCTGTGGCGGCCATCTTGAATTTCCGATAGGCTCCAAAAACGCAAACTTGATAGAGGGTATGAGTACTTGCATCCTGTGAAGTTTCATGAAATTCTGCGCAGCGGTTTCAGAGGAGAAGTCGAAAATTTGTCAGCCAATCAGAGCCTGTGGCGGCCATCTTGGATTTCTGATCAGCTCGAAAAACAAAAACTTGGTAGAGAGCAATCAGTACTTGCTTCCTGTGAAGGTTTGTGAAATTCTATGCAGCCGTTTGAGAGGAGAAGTCGAAAATGTGTCAGTCAATCAGAGTCTGTGGCAGCCATCTTGGATTTCCGATTGGCTCGAAAAACACAAACTTAGTAGAGGGCATTGAGTACTTGCTTCCTGTGAAGTTTCATGATATTCTGTGCAGTGGTTATAGAAGAGAAGTTAAAAATGTGTCAGCCAATCAGAGCCTGTGGCAGCCATCTTGGATTTCCGATTGGCTTGAAAAACACAATTTGGTAGAGGGCATTGAGTAGTTGCTTCCCGTGAAGTTTCATGATATTCTGTGCAGCGGTTTCAGAGGAGAAGTCGAGAATGTGTCAGCCAATTAGAGCCTGTGGCGGCAATCTTGGATTTCCAATCGGCTCCAAAAACACAAACTTGGTAGAAGGCATTGAGTACTTGCTTCCTGTGAAGTTTCATGAAATTCTGTGCAGCAATTTCGGAGGAGAAGTCAAAAATGTGTCAGTCAATCAGAGCCTGTGGCGGCTATCTTGGATTTCCGATCTGCTCAAAAAACACAAACTTGGTAGAGGGCATTGAGTACTTGCTTCCTGTGAAGTTTCATGAAATTCTGTGACGCAGTTTCAGAAGAGAAGTCAAAAATGTGTCAGCCAATCAGAGCCTGTGGCGGCCATCTTGGATTTCCGATCGGCTTGAAAAACACAAATTTGATAGAGGGCATTGAGTACTTGCTTCCTGTGAAATTTCGTGAAATTCTGTGCAGCGGTTGCCGAAAAGATATCGAAAATGTTAAAAGTTTACGTCAGACGGACGGACGATGGACGGAGGACGCGCTATGACAATTGCTCACTTGAGCTTCGCTCAGGTGAGCTAAAAACAACAATACTTGTAGGGGACCATGATTTCTTCTTTCCTACCAAGTTTAACGAAAATCTGTTCAGTGGTTCTGGAGAAGAAGTTGAATATGTATGAAAATCATCCCCCCTTCTTCTTGAGTAATCTAAGTAACCCGAGAGAGATAGTTATACAGAAGCTAAAGCAAAATAACAGACCCCCTACCCATCCTTTCACTGTGTTATTGATAACATTGATCTGTTCTTACATTAATATTTTGAGCTGCTCTCAATATTGTAATTTCATAGTTGTATATCTAAGTCTTCACAAGATAAATTTGAAAATACTTATTCATCTTTTTAAAATAATTTAGTTTCCTTTTCCATACCTATTTAATAATTCAAAATATATAACATTCAAATGAATCGATAATCCAAAAATTTAAACCTCAAAAACATAAATCTATATTAAAGAAAGACAACTCTTGCATACATGAACATGTACCAACTTATACGAAACTAAAGTTACCAGGGTACCAGAACTTGAACTTACAAGCCTTGGGTCCATGTTCACAGTAAACATATCTATTCATGATTGAAAAAATACTCATAAAAATCTGTTCAGCAGTTCTGGAGAAGAAGCAGAAAATGTATGAAAATCACCCCCCCCCCTTCCTTTTTACATAAGAAAAAAATTCATAAAAAATCAAAAAAATAAAATTTAAGCATAAAATACATATCAAAGCATTAAGTAAGTTAAATATGATAAATATGTAGTAAATGAGTGTGTAAAATCATACACTTATTGAGTTATTTAAAGAAATAGTGCAAAAATGTGCATTTCTGACTAAGTCCGAAAAGACGTCAAAAACGCGTCAAAAATTTGACTTCGAAGTGGAACCAAAAATAACAACACTTCTTAAGACATCTCTCTAGATCATCCTGATGCTTTCGGTTTGTCGATACATGCTTCGGTTCTGAAGAAGAAGTTTGTCAAAGGAGGGTACCCCCCGTGACCTACTTTTGGCTGTGGTGGCGCCACCTGTTGACAAATCCTGACGAAAAACAACAACACTTGTAGGGGACCATGAGTACTTCATACCTACCAAGTTTCATCAAAATCCCTTCAGCCGTTCTGGAGAAGAAGTCGAAAATGTGAAAAGTTTACGACGGACGCCGGACGCCGGACGCCGGACGACGGACGGACGGACGGACGCCGGACGGTGCGCTATGACAATAGCTCACTTGAGCTTCGCTCAGGTGAGCTAAAAAGGGGAAAAAGTTTTTGTTGGGGTCCCGCCGGGGTTTGAAGCCACTCCCCATGGGTCCATTGGGCATGGAAAACATACATTATACCTATGTACAATCTTAAAAAATATTCCTTAAAAATCCAAAAGTGGATATCTTGACAAAATTCTTTCACTTGTAGGGCACCATGCATGAGTACCTCATACCTACAAACTGTCATGACAATCTGAAGAGTGGTTATAGAAAAGAAGCAGAAAATGTATGAAAATCACCCCCCCCCCCCTTCCTTTTTACATAAGAAAAAAATTCATAAAAAATCAAAAAAATAAAATTTAAGCATAAAATACATATCAAAGCATTAAGTAAGTTAAATATGATAAATATGTAGTAAATGAGTGTGTAAAATCATACACTTATTGAGTTATTTAAAGAAATAGTGCAAAAATGTGCATTTCTGACTAAGTCCGAAAAGACGTCAAAAACGCGTCAAAAATTTGACTTCGAAGTGGAACCAAAAATAACAACACTTCTTAAGACATCTCTCTAGATCATCCTGATGCTTTCGGTTTGTCGATACATGCTTCGGTTCTGAAGAAGAAGTTTGTCAAAGGAGGGTACCCCCCGTGACCTACTTTTGGCTGTGGTGGCGCCACCTGTTGACAAATCCTGACGAAAAACAACAACACTTGTAGGGGACCATGAGTACTTCATACCTACCAAGTTTCATCAAAATCCCTTCAGCCGTTCTGGAGAAGAAGTCGAAAATGTGAAAAGTTTACGACGGACGACGGACGCCGGACGCCGGACGCCGGACGGACGGACGGACGCCGGACGGTGCGCTATGACAATAGCTCACTTGAGCTTCGCTCAGGTGAGCTAAAAAGGGGAAAAAGTTTTTGTTGGGGTCCCGCCGGGGTTTGAAGCCACTCCCCATGGGTCCATTGGGCATGGAAAACATACATTATACCTATGTACAATCTTAAAAAATATTCCTTAAAAATCCAAAAGTGGATATCTTGACAAAATTCTTTCACTTGTAGGGCACCATGCATGAGTACCTCATACCTACAAACTGTCATGACAATCTGAAGAGTGGTTATAGAAAAGAAGCAGAAAATGTATGAAAATCACCCCCCCCCCCCCTTCCTTTTTACATAAGAAAAAAATTCATAAAAAATCAAAAAAATAAAATTTAAGCATAAAATACATATCAAAGCATTAAGTAAGTTAAATATGATAAATATGTAGTAAATGAGTGTGTAAAATCATACACTTATTGAGTTATTTAAAGAAATAGTGCAAAAATGTGCATTTCTGACTAAGTCCGAAAAGACGTCAAAAACGCGTCAAAAATTTGACTTCGAAGTGGAACCAAAAATAACAACACTTCTTAAGACATCTCTCTAGATCATCCTGATGCTTTCGGTTTGTCGATACATGCTTCGGTTCTGAAGAAGAAGTTTGTCAAAGGAGGGTACCCCCCGTGACCTACTTTTGGCTGTGGTGGCGCCACCTGTTGACAAATCCTGACGAAAAACAACAACACTTGTAGGGGACCATGAGTACTTCATACCTACCAAGTTTCATCAAAATCCCTTCAGCCGTTCTGGAGAAGAAGTCGAAAATGTGAAAAGTTTACGACGGACGACGGACGCCGGACGACGGACGGACGGACGGACGCCGGACGGTGCGCTATGACAATAGCTCACTTGAGCTTCGCTCAGGTGAGCTAAAAAAAGAACCAGACTTGTCAGAATGACAACATAGCTCACCGTTGGCAACCATATGTAAATTGCAACAACAACAATAAAAAAGGTCTTATCACAAGGAATGCACATGTGAAACATCAAAGCCCTATCACTTACCAATCAAAAAATATGGCCAAGGTTAAAGTTTTTCAAAAGTAGGTCAATCATCTCCAAGGTCAAGGTCACAAGGTCAAAAATTTTGGTATCCATGGAAACGTCTTGTCACAAGGAATACACATGTGAAATATCAAAGCCCTATCACTTACCATTCAAAAAATATGGCCAAGGTTAAAGTTTTTCAAAAGTAGGTCAATCATCTCCAAGGTCAAGGTCACAAGGTCAAAAATTTTGGTATCCATGGAAACGTCTTGTCACAAGGTCAAAAATTTTGGTATCCATGGAAAGGTCTTGTCACAAGGAATGCACATGTGAAATATGAAAGCCCAATCTGTATTGGTTTAAAATTATAAGCAAGGTTAAAGTTTTTGTGCACGCGCACGCCGACGCAGACGCCAACGCAGACGCCAACACCGAGGGTATGACAATAGCTCTCCGGACATTCGTCCCGGCGAGCTAAAAAATATCTAAATTCTTTTATTCAATTTTCAATTTCTTTTATTAAACTTGCATGTTTTATATCTTACATGTATGTCAATTCATGAGGCCATCGCGTACATGAATATCTACATGCGTATTGAATTAACACCAAAATGAGAGGGAGACTTTTTACGAAGTTACAGTTCTCGAGAAGAACAAGAATGAATGAATTGGTTTTTTTATTTCGGCACCCTTCAACAAATAGATAAATGAACCAATGTCACCAAAATTAAATGCAGGACTTACATGTTGCGCCGTGCGATCAACCCTTGCGTAAATGCGCAGTGTCTCTCTGGATTTTTTTATTTATTATAACAATATGCCAATAGTGTATAGTACTAATGGAGATTTTTATAAGAAATAAAAATATCTAGAAAGTAGCATTGATAGGGAAATCAATCCATTTTCTGTGAGAGAGGGAACCCAGGGATCAAGACTAAAATTTTATCGACGATCCACGAATTTTCGTTATGGCAACTATTCTTACGTATTTTGTCAGAAGAGTTTAATTGTTGTTTCGATTTATATTTGCGAATTTTCCTAAAATAACAGACAGGAACATCACATCCCATCCCATCCCATCCCTTTGAAAAAAAATGAGCATGTGCATGGTCAGTTTAGTAATTGCATGTTTAACGAGTCGGACTTTCCGTTTTCAAACTTTAATAATTCAGAAAAGTTTGCACATTACTACAATTGGCAGCTCTCATTACTGCAAATATGCGTAATTTAAGTCTGTGTATTTTGATGTAACAATGTTAAACGTCTTCAATTCAAGACGACGTTCGGAAGATCTGTTGTCGAGAATCAATCACTGAACAGATATACATTATGCTCAGGGTGGCTTTATCCGTTCATTTTTCTGTTTTGACACTTGACAGTGACCTTCCTTAGAATCCTACACTATTGATATGTAACATTAACTTGTATCTTTACATGTCATTACAGTATCATGTCAATCAACAAGAGGGTTGCAGAAGTTTTACAACTTCTAATTTATAAGAGCCGGATGTTATAAAAATTTCTATACCAATAAAGCCTGTGTTTGTGAAACATGAATGCCCCCAGTGGCATCTTTGTTAGTATAAACACCATTTTCTGTTAAGTATGTGAAAAATCAAGGTCAGGGTCACTAAGTTAAAATATTTTGGTATTGATGGAAAAATCTTGTGACAAGGCATACACATATTCAAAAGACAAGTTATACCCAATGTTAAAGTTTTTGAAAAGGAGGGTCAAGGTCACGAGGTCTGGGGGCATTAAAAAGTAGAAAATGTAATCTTTGGAAATTTTAGGGAAGGGGGGAGCTTAAATTTGTGCTAGTTATACTTTAAAAATTTGTGCTAGTTATACTTTAAAAAAACAAAAACAAACCTGTAATTGAGTTTTAGCGTTGATTGGAAGGGGTTGGAGGAGGGAGGTGGGAGAGAGGTACCCCATGTCCCCCCCCCCCTCGCTTCAGAACCCCACTTGGCCAGAAAATGCATTTTATTGATATACACCTTTGGTGAAAGTGGCAATGTAAAGCGAGGGGGGGACTTTTTCGTTTTCCATTGATTTCTTTGTAAAAAACGCTTATTTTGACCCAAATATCGGTCATATTTTTCATAAATTATCCCATCTGAAAGCAGATTCATATGCGGACCAAGTTACTTGAAATTTTTCCTTTAACTTAGGTAGATCAGAACTGCCTAGCATAACTAAGTACTCTGTAACTCTGTTTGTGCCCAAATGGAAGAACTAGAAGAAGAAGAACTTACCACCGATGCGGATAATAACTGCTCTGTAAGGTTTCCCTAGGTATTTTGCAACAACTATATCTCCAATTTGATAGTCTATCGGATCTCGTCTGGGTTTTTGGATTGTAGTCGTGCTTTGGCATGTCCATGTTCTCTCTAAGTACCAAAACAAGATAGCTTGGCGATGAATAACTTCTAAATCTCCCATTGCGATTGTTTGAAAGCGGGAACTTTTCTTTCTCTGCCAATCAGAATCGTTGTTTCTTGGCGTTAAGTGAAACAGCCAATGAAATTGCCCCACTGAAAGGTCCTCAACCAAAATGTGAGACGGTTCTTAGTACAGACATTTCAATCGATATTTCTTATACTTCATGTTTTTCGTTTTTCCTTAATTCTTATATACAGACGTTTATTTTGCAATGAAATACATAAAAATTTAATATCAAGCAATAACCGTGGAACGAAATACGTGTTTAAGTCCAAATAGAGACACTTATATCTCATGAATTCAGAATGTTTTAGAACGATTGAATTTAGGTCGATATGACGGCCTATATGACGCATTCTGCACACAAGCGGCCTTTTCCGTATGGCGCTTTTTCAAAACACGACGGTGACCCGAGGAACAAGGAGTCATGTTCCAAGTAGCAGCAATCCATGAAGCTGACATCTAACTTAACAGTGTAATGGTAAGTTAAAATGGACTAATGCTCGGATCGTTTCCGTGGAAAGAAAATGGGGGGGGGGGGGGGCATAATCGCCCTTACTCCGACTTGCAGACCTACGATGGTGTTATCTATTTTTCGTCTTCGAAAAAAAAAAGAATTTTTCGAAGACGAAAAAACAGATAACACCGTCATAGGTCTGCAAGTCGGACTAAATCGCCCTGACCAAACTTGTTTTGATTTGGTAATTATTTTAGGATGTCGAAATGTTTAACTCTACTGGTCAAGCAGATATTTCCGAACTGAAGGTATTTCCGAACGATTCGCTAGTTCGGTTACTTGGAGTTACTTTTTCACAATTTTGGTGATACAGACGTTTAGATATTCTGAAAAATATCCGACATGCAAAAGAAAATCTCAAAATAACTTTATTTAGTATATTTTAAACATTTTTTTCTCCTGCTGTTTGTAACTTTCGTCTGTTTTGGGAGCTGGGGAAAGTGACGTCATTGTGTTGAGAACATATCTTGACTTAGTTTCGGAGTCATCTATTTTCCAAAAATCTATTCTTGTCAACTGATCGATGAAAACCTGCACTGAGAGGGGCCCAGAGCAGGATATTCACGAAAAGGTGTATAAATTTCATGTGTTAGAATACCAAAATCATTGGAAATAAGTAAGAAATAAATATCATTTAATTTCCATTGTCATTTTCAAGAAACGACGATTCTGATTGGCTGAGAAATTTTGTTGATACATCGATCAACACAATTTTTCACGGAAGTCTATTTATAGCACTATTTTTAGAACCGGGGGTTCCCTCAAACACGAATGAACTCGTTGCTGAAAATACAATTTGTTGATGTTTGCTTATCATTTCAATGGTACCATTTCTTTTCTACTTACTCAAAAATTAACAGTGCATGTGGAATTTGCTCAAACTGGTCCTTATTCCAAAGATATAGAGGGACGATCGTTCGCTGTTTGAATCATGGCGGCTGCCATAACTTGTTTTGGCAGACGTATCACTGCGAAACCTTCCGACTTACGACATATAGTGCGGTGATTGATTGTTTTAGATCCAAGAAAACAGTCTGTTTTCCATAATTAAATGATGAGAAATGAATCTTATATTTTTTCTGTTGATGCAGGTATCACCCGAAAAATTGGACAGAAAACTTTTGCATCAACGCGCTACGCGCGTTGATGCAGTTTTCTGTCCAATTTTTCGGGTGATACCTGCATCAACAGAAAAAATATAAGATTCATTTCTTAAGTACCTCATCATGGTTCAGAAAGTCGCTTTAGAAATAAATTTTGTAAAAGTTTTATGATATATGTTGACATAGAATTCTTCAGTAAGGATAAAAGGATAAAATAACAAAGTTTTGAAACATTTGATTTATATTTGACTTTAGGAGGGACTAAAATGAAAAGCGTTCGGAAATACCTTTAGTAACTTGCGTAAAATGGCCGTTAAAAGGGGGTGATAAAATACCCTCAGATCAGCATTTATAGGTCGATTTTCAAATTTATTTTTACATAGGCATTTGTATGAAGGGTGAAGCATTATTTGTTCCGAGTTTCATGGTGATTGGACGTATAGAAGACGTGTTATTGACAAAAAACCGCAAAAATCATTCGGAATTATCTGCTCGACCAGTAGACTAAATTATCCAGTCTCTCCGCTGCCGCTAATAGAGACTGAACCTAGTCCGACTTGCAGACCTACGACGGTGTTATCTGTTTTTTCGTCTTCGGTCTGACTGCTATGCATAGGCAAAACTTGAGAATTTCTGTGCGAAAAAAAAAATCGGGAAAGTTGTCCTTTTTTTAAATTCCAGTCTCTTCAAGCAAAAAATAACTCACCCAGTCCTCCTCCCCCTAAAAAATCCCCTCTAGGCCTGGTTTCACCCTTTGATTCCAGGGGCCTGGGCCTTCAAAATTGGGGAAAATAGCGACATTTTGTTGAAATTGGGAAAAAATATACAAATAAATTGAGAAAACAAGCAAAAAGATCTTCTGACATTTGCTACTAATGAAGATAGACTCCTGTAGTACCAAGAATATTATATTTCAGACAGTGTACATTGTAAAACAGATATGATTATAAATATATTTTCAGTAATTTAAAAGCTTCAATGCTTATTGGAATTTTTTTTTTTTCAAATTGGGAATTTTAAGCTCAGAAATTGGGAAAAATGCCTGCTTTTCAGCATTGGGAATGGGGCCGAATTTCGGCCCTGGAGAACCCCTAAAAAAATCCTTGGAGCTCCACTCGCTATAACAGCGTTTTCACTTAAGTGTTGGAAATCAGATGGAGTAATCAGAATTGATTAATTCGATAAGCCTTAATTTTGATGGATTATCGATTATAATTGGATTCTTATAATACACACACTGTTAAACTGTAAAATGTTTCATTTGTCCATAGTTTTTTTTTTGACAGCAAATTTTGTGGAAACTCACCTGATTATATTTCAATTATCAGGTCGAGATGTCTCGGGTTGAAATATAATCAGGTGGAAAGTACTGGCACCCATTACAAATAAATTAAACAGTTATTGTCAAAATCGTAAAGAAGTAGACGCAAAAGTTCCTCAATTCCACGTACATGTTCTTACAATTCATATATAATTACCTGGTAAAACTATATCAATTGATAGAAAAGTACCGATAGCTTTTTTCCTCACGGCGATGACACGTGACCACTGAAGCATTACATATAACGGGTATTCAAACCGTACTTTTACCTATTCATTGATAAATTATACAATTCTTTTCTTTCGATTAGTATGCAAGTTTATTATTTGTTGAAAAACGTATAGATTCTCCAGCACAGATGTTGTGCTATGTTCATATATGTATTCATCATCTGACAATAAATTCATCAAAATATAAAGTATGTTCGGATGCGAAGGGAATTCAGCTCTCCGTATAAAAATTTCGTACACTACATAGATGTAGACGATTTCCACAATTTTCATTTTCACATTTCACATACATTTAACATGTACATGTACTTGAACGGTCAACTGATTGATACTTAAGGCAATACTTTGTTGATTTCTTGTTTTACATCTTTGGCATCTCTTCTCGAGACAAGTGTACGAAATAGATTACGTACAAATTTAAGATGCATTTCCGAGAGTCTTCGAGTTGTACAATTGAAGCATAAATTCATCATAATTTTTCATCAGTCATTTAGTTTATCTTTGTTAATAGGGATAATTCTTCCAAATTGAATCGATAAATCTCTCAATCACAGGGATTTATCACGCTTCACGATTGCTAAATTTACTATGGATTATCTATAATAAATAGAGCAACCGGGAAGCGTGATAAATCCCTGTGCTCTAAATCTTACAAAAATGTGCCATGCAAAAGACATGACACACATGACAGTAACAAAAAAATAAAGTAGACAAGACGGATGGACAGAAATTAAATAATATAAATGTTGTTTTACCTACATGCTAGTATATTTTTTCACTCGTGCATGAGGTTATTTGGACCGACTTCTAAAGGACAGGTTTATTTTATTTTATTAATTATCAAATCATAAACACCTTACTGGTCATTATAATTTGCAGTTTTATTAACGAAAATTGTTAGATCAGATTCATAGGAAATATATTTCAATAATTTAGACTTTCATCGCATATCTTAGCCATTGAAACAGGAAGATTTTTGAAATAGAGAGAAAAAGAAAGAATTTGTTTTATTTGCTCAGAAACAGTCGAATATTCGTCTTTAAATCTATTAAGACGAATTTCACTTTATTTTGCGATGTCCTGTAATATATAGATCTTCGAAAGAAATTTATAAACCATATTTTTGGAAGAAATTTTCTTGTTTTAAATTAGTTCAATTACTTTCATCAACAAATGTGAAAACGCTTAGGAATTTTGGGAAAATATTTAGCAAGTGCCTATAAACTTCGACCCTTGAGCTTGTAAGTTATATACTTGTAACATGTATAATTATGCTTATTACGTTTGTATATGTCCGTTCTCCGTGTGTTGTTTATATGTATTATATGTATGGCTGAACAGTTTAAATAAAGTATCAAGAAAAATATAGAAAAGGACTTTTTTTCAAAATTAACAAATAGAAAATAATATTTGTCAATTGTCAATAAAAAAAATCTCCGAAGAATTGAATTTTTATAAAGATATACATAGACTGGTGTCCTTGGTGAAATTGCATGATAACTCAAGCCTTGAAATAGGCTTAAAACATCTTTTCTTTGTTTTGGCGATGTATTATTTGATCGTGTAGAAGTAGCCATATTCCTTTTATGCGTTGCTTTACGGTACAGAAATGTATGAAAACTACTCAGATTACTACGCATGACTGGTTAAGTGTTGTAACCGCAAGGAAAGAGTTAGCGGAACTTTCTACCAATATTGATAAAGTAGTTCGAGGTAATTTTAAAGGAATTGTGAGAACATGTTGGAGGAATACAGGTAAAAATTCGTCTACCGATTAACGAGTTTTGCAATAAAAGTCGGAATTGCCTCAAAATTAGAGTTATAAAATTGAAGAAAATTTAATACACAATGTATCCATTATCGTAATTTTTTTTTCCTGGACTGTCGCTAATATTTGAAGCTTGAATTTAACAATATTGTTGTAATCAAACTTATATAATGTTTTTATAGGAATGGACAATCAAGCATCCAACAAGCGTCAAAGAGTTTCAAAAGGGAGCTACAACCAATATCTGAGGTGCACTGATCCTTTGAAACATGCACCTCAATCTTCGAGGAGAAAAATTCAGCAAAATGAGCACATGCAATCTTCTATGGAATTCAATGACACTGAACATGCAGAAAATGGTATTTTGATATTATACTTGACACATATAGTTGACAAAATAAGTAAAAGTTACATATTCATGTACATGTAGCTCTCGTGTGATATAGTGTTGTTTAATTTTCTTCAACATGTTCAATATAGGGGTGCTAAACTAAGGACAATGTTACAAATAGAAAAAAGACCAATCAGAATTCATAAATCTTTAATTTGCCTTTGTGTTTTTGCAAGAAAAAAAAGTCTTTAATTTTTCCAATTTCATGTGTTAATTTAATAAAATGCTTCTCAAAACCATTTTTTAGTTTAACAAAATCCCTCATTTTTTTTAAGTCAAAATCTTTTTTGACATTTTAAGGGTTACTGGTATGCCAATATTCAAAGCAATATTTTTGCGTATCTATTTGGGTCAGATATACAGTTTCTACAGATTATAATTGAATTTTTATTTCTCATGAATTTTTGGGCAAAATTATTGCATTATGATCTGAACATGTATCTTTCCAGAAAATGATGTGGTGACCGGTTGTTGTTGTTTTTTTAATTGCTAATACATTAGTGTGTATCGAAAGAATATACAATTTTTGGTTGAGAACACCAATTTAACAGTGGTCCAGTATTTCTTGCTTGTTTGAGTTTTATTACATTTAAGGTATTATATAAGTATAATGAACTACTTCTGGTTTGTTTTGACCATGAAAAAATGATGTCAGCGGAAGTTAGCCGATTTTATGTGAAGTTGGGGCCACAATTCTTTTATGCTGAGTCAAACGGCGATGGATAAAAATGCCTTAAAGCAAAGTATACTTCATTATGCAATTACTCTATCATTAAGAATACAGGCCTGGGTTTTCTAATACCTTTTATGTTAATTTATTTCAGATTCAGATGGAATATTGCAACAGGAGGAGCTTGCATTGCTGCACAGCAGCCAGGATGCATCTGGAGATGTCCTTGTCAATGGAGAAGAAAGTAGCGGTAACAATTTACAGGAAGAAAGTTGTATTGAAAGCACAGCTGTTTTGGATGACCATTCAGATATTTATTCCTCTAGAGATTTTGAAAGTGGTAATGGTATTACAAATATTGACATGGATTCTGACAGGGATATCAATGGTTACTCTGATGTAGATGGCGAGAATGAAGCTTCAGAGGATGAAATTTCTACCCCACAAGACACAGATTTTGCAGACACTGACCAGTCAGTGTATCCTGGAAGTAGCTTAAAACTAAGTGCCAGTATGCTCCTTATAATGAAATACGCGATGAAGCATTCACTGACAGGAGAGGGTATAAGTGAACTTTTATCATTAATAGGACTCCACTGCATGCCAGGTCATATGATATCACAGTCGCTGTCAATGTTCAAGAAATGGTTTCAGCATATTAAAAGCCCGCTCAATATCCACAATTACTGCAATTCTTGTCATATACTTTTGGAAAAAGAAGACATCAGCAAGAATGTATGTAAAAATGCAGAATGCAGTGCCCAAATTTCAGAAGAGACAGTATCCCACTTTATAGAACTGCCAATAAGATCTCAAATAGTAGCATTATTTCGACGTCCATCATTTATGGAGGACATAAAACATCGATTCACCAGAACAAAGGAACATTCCCAAAGTATTGAAGATGTTTATGATGGTGAAATTTACAAAGCTCTTTCAAAGGAAGGGGGAATACTCTCACAGCCACACAACATTTCATTGTTATGGAACACCGATGGGATACCTTGCTTTAAATCTTCTAAAATGTCATTATGGCCCCTGTTTTTTCAGATTAATGAATTGCCATACAAAAAACGACGATGTTCAGAAAATATGATACTCGGTGGACTATGGTTCGGACCGAAGAAACCAACTGTAATGTCATTTACAAAACCATTCATATCCTCCCTTCAGTCACTAGAGAAAGAAGGAGTGTTGGTTGAAACAGAAGGGAAAACCATACATTCTAA
This sequence comes from Pinctada fucata, assembly GCA_028142955.1. Lineage (NCBI taxonomy): Eukaryota > Metazoa > Mollusca > Bivalvia > Pterioida > Pteriidae > Pinctada > Pinctada fucata. The sequence continues at coordinate 8,582,649 of AP027114.1, read as the reverse complement.
AGTATGTGTAATAGGAGGTGTTGCGGACATGCCTGCGAGGAGCCTTATTTGTAACACTATGCAATTTAATGGTAACTTTGGATGTTGTAAGTGTTTACAACCTGGAGAAACACATAAAACAAGTGAACGTGGACATGTGCATATCTTTCCATTGAATAAGGACGATCCTACTGGACCAAAACGTAGTCATGATCAGAGTATGATTGATGCTGCATTAGCCGTTCAATTAGACAAACCGTCACATGGCATTAAAGGGCCCTCTTTCTTGAACTGTTTGTCACACTATGACTTAGTAGCAAGTACTTGTATTGATTACATGCATGGAGTGTTGTTAGGTGTCACAAAGCTTTTGCTTTCCCTTTGGTTTTCATCTGAACATTCCTCAAAATCCTTTTCGCTATATGGTAATGTGGATGTGGTGGATTCACGTTTGGAAAAAATTCAGCCTCCCAACAATATCAAAAGACTGCCGCGATCCATAAAGGAGCATCTCAACTACTGGAAAGCTAGTGAATTTAGATCCTGGCTGCTGTTCTATTCACTTCCAGTTCTCAGGGATATACAGGAAGAAACATATTTTCAGCACTATCTCCTGTTTGTTAATGCTATATACTTACTTTTACAAGATAGTATTTCACCCGAGGATATAAATAAGGCCTACCAACTCCTTGTTCATTTTTGTACGCTATTTGCTTTCCTGTATGGAGATAGATACATGACTTGCAACATCCATCAACTATTGCATCTCCCAGACAACGTTAGAGATATGGGACCTCTGTGGGCTTATTCGTGCTTTCCATTTGAAGATGCGAATGGGAATCTTTTGGACCTTTTCAATGGAACACAAAAAATAGACTTTCAGATAGTAGAAACTGTAAACTTAAAATATAATATGACGCAGCTCCAAACTAAGTATCTACATTCAGGAACACCAGAGGCTTCGTTATTTGAAACAATAAGTGGACAGAAACATAGAAGGGATTGTGAAATTGAAACTGGCATTTTTATTGTCGGCAGAGCCAAAAGACTGTCACTGCCTAAAGAACAAATGGAAGTGATTACTAAGTACTTGGGTCATTATCCTATGCATTACTTAATTTTCAGCAGGATCCGCATTAACAACGAGATTTACCATTCGAGAATTTACAAACGCACAAAATCAAGGAATAGCTTCACCATAGCTTTTCGTTCATGCAATAAGATTGCTTTCGGCCAAGTACAGTGCTACATACAGCTGTATCCTGTTTGTCCCGAGCATGGAAAAGCTTCAAATTTGTGTACATGCAACACTGCCGTAAATGCAGCTTTAGTTGAACCATTTGAAAATGTATATGATGATTGCAGTAATAAGCTTTCCAAGGACAGTCTTACAGATGCAGACGTGTCTTTTATACATGAGTTACGGGCAAAGAAACCATGCAATTCAAACAAAACCTTTGAACTTGTAGCAATAGAAAGAATTTGTTACAAGTGTGTATATATAGAAGTAAAAGATAAACCAGAAGTTGTATTTGTAGCCAGTATGCCAAACAGTGTTGAGATGGAGTAGATGTGTTTTGTTGTTTAAATATGTTTACAAAGAAAATTATAAACAATCTCATGGATGAACACATTCAAATCTTCTTAATTGATGTATTTTATTTACATCTAAGCCCAGTTACAGGTAAATTTCAACAATATTGTTGCAAATTAAATTTTAAACTGAATAAGCATCCATGATAAAGGTACACTGTGAAAACAAAGGTTTTGATTTTTTTATCAATTATAGTTTATTGCATCAAATCTGATAGTACTTAGTAAAATACACATTTTGATACCCATATTGCCTTGTATTTCATTTCACCTAAGTTCAAGACCATTTTTAAGAAAAAATTTCATGTGTGTGGACTTAAACATTTTCCCTCTTAGATACAGAGTTGTAAAATATTCTAAGTCCAAGGAGAAGGTATAATAGACTAAGTTCAGTACCCATATACTTGCACTATAACTTCCCTATAGTTGAAGTAGATATGGTGAGCTGTATGCATTTGCCCTATTAATGACATATATGTCACCTATAGGTAAAAATCGAATTCACCTATATGTTACCTATACTTATAACCAACCTATACACAAAAGTTGGAAACCTATAGGAGAAATATAGTTTACATATAGGAGACATATAGTTTTGTATAGATTTTTTTCGTAAGGGTATATTAAAATGATAAGACATGAATCTCATATTTTTTCTGATTCTGTTCTGCATCAACAGAAAAAATATGAGATTCATTTCTTAAATAATTCGGGACAAGCAAATGGACAATAGATAAATAGCATATTACCAAAATACTACCATCTGAAGCAGGTGCATGCAAAAGAAGTACAAGACTAAGTACATGTAAAACCAATGATTGATGCTAATTTGTAATGAACATTAAAATTACCTTTATTCTTATCCCAGGCATCCCATTTTGCTTTTCCTTTAAAATCCAACATACCAGGCCTTGCTAAAATAATAAAATACTGATACATGTAATAAGTTACATTGTAAATAGCTAAGTACATACGATCTATTACCTAATAGGAATATAATTTTACTACCATTTCAAGTATTGTCCTTTCTCAATGAAAGCAAAAAGTTTACTCATGTTTACAATGCTTTCATAATGGATTATTGCAATTTTACATGGTTTTTTTTTAAATAAAATTAACTGTTGAAATTTAAGTTTTCACCTTCAAACTTCATTCAATTTTCCCTTTAAAAGGATTATGGATAAGATTTAATATGTCCAGGTCTCAGGAGATATGGTCCATTTTAAAGTTCTTAAAGGTAAGTCAAAGCATGAATGGTCAAGGTCACTAGGCGACTAGTACAATGTAGGTCATTGACTATGGAATCCTTATCAAATGAAATGATAAAGTTTTTTAGTTTTTTAGACCAGATTCAGAGACACAAAGGGTACCAGAATAGCTCTCCAGCATCAGGGGGGGGGGATCTAAGATTTTTTTCATGTGTGGTCCTAAAATCCGAATTTTTTTGAAGAGCAAAAAAAAAAAAACAACAACAACAACAACACACACCAGAAAACACAGTCCTTGATTGTAATTATTTTCAGTTCTGTTTCCAATTACATGTACATGTATAAATAAAACAGAGGAATGTCAAGCATTAGCTGTTGGTGAGCAAAAAGCTCGAAATCTTTGAACTTTCACATCATAGTACTTGATTAATGATTGTCAGTTCTAATATGTAGATACAACAGCAAGCCAGCGAATTTTTTTTTTCTTTCAGAATTGGAATAAACTCCTCTATTTGTGTCTTTTCAGTTTCATTACTCTTCGTACCAATGTTTATTGACCAAGGTGTAATGTACATGTGTTGTATAGGAAAGCGCAGCATTGTTTGAAAATATGTATGTAATAAATTCTGGCAAGTGGAAGCGATGGCAAAATTATTATCAAAATGAAAGATTTTCAATACAAATTAATGTTAAAATTTTCAAATATTTTGACAACAGAAGGGAAATCAGGACTTATGAAATATGTATATGTGTCTTTTTAACTATGCTTCAAAAATTCCAGGGTGGGGGGGGGGGGGGGTTCCCCCATTGGATCAGCACTTGTCAAATCATCTGTCCTGGCTAGCTAAAATTGACTTAGTCAAAGGACTATGGCTCCTGAAAAGGATTTGAATTTCAGTTCCCTTCATCTGTGCACATCAAAATGTTGTGATCTTTCCTTTTTGGATGCACACAAAGTAAGGTACGTGCTTTGGATTTTGGAAGCAGGACAGTAACAAAGGCAAAGAGAAATTTATCTCAACACTAAAAAGTGAATGAATGTTTTCAGATCTTAAGATTTCTGGTATTTTTGATATGGCAGATTTGATTGTCCATGCTGCAAATTTATCTGGTTTTAAATGATGCTATAGAATTTGAAGACGTTTCACATTGATAAGATGCTCTTCTTTTTGTTTATGACCATATATAGTAAAAGCTAGCATTACATAATGAGATATGAAAAGCGATAACACTTTTGTAAATTCTGATGAGGCAGAATTATCAAGAATTTGTCAATTCTGATATTTGATCTCTATGCTTGTACAGGTGTAAAAGCAAACTTTGTGGTTAACTTTGGCGACCAAGCATAGAGTATTGCAAAATCATAATTCTAATATTCAAACAGTGATAATAGTATTTTCTAGTGCATGAGAGAGTTCAAAGCACATCAATGTCAGTAAATAGGGCATTCTCTCCATTTTGTTGGATTGGTACCTGTACCCAAGGGAAGGGGAGGGCTAATTAGGACATTTTACCAAGAAAGGAGAAGTTAATCATTTGTCTCTAGATTCTAATCTTCCTATTAACAAATTCTGCATGAGACAAAGATCAATGTTTATTCAATTGCCCACAAGAATTCTGAATGCATTAAGATTTTCACTGATGTTGCACTTCGGCAATCAATGTATAATCATAATCATATAATCTTTTCTCATCTGCATCCACTTTCTTAGATACAATGTACATGATGTAGGTTATAATGACATGTTATAATTGGTGCGACTTGGTTGCATCACACAAAAATACAACATATCAATCAGCCCTCGTATCAATCAGCCCTTGTATCAATCAGTCCTTGTTTATCTAAAAAAACATGGAATTTAGGTCTTCATCTGAATCTTGCTTATACCGGTACATCACTATTGGACAAGGTGCAGTGACACAGACAGTGTAATACAATACAGATTTAGCATGAAATGTATATATTCAAATTCTCAATACAATTCTATCAAGTCATGCTTACCAGTATTTACATCTCCAACAGTTGCTTGTTTGAACAGACCGTATAAAAACAGTAGATCTTCATCTGCAGGTTGGGACTTCAGGCTCTTGACCTTCTCCGCTGCGTCTAGAAATTCCTGAAATGTTTTTTTGTAGCAATTGAAAAACCAATGAATACACACGTAAATTTAGCAAAATTTTTTAATGTTACGGGTATATTTTACATGCAACCCATCATCATGATCATACTATTATTACTTTCACTTTTTTATAGTTTTTTTAATCGAAGATTCTGGGGCATATAGTTTTTGGTCTGTCCGTCTGTCTGACTGTTTGTCCGCAAAAACTTTAACCTTGGCCATAACTTTTGAATGGTATGTGATAGGGCTTACATATTTCATATTTGTATTTCTTGTGAAAAGACCTTTCCATAGATACCAAAATTTTTGACCTTGTGACCTTGACCTTGGAGTTTGACCTACTTTTGAAAAACTTTTACCTTGGGCATAACTTTTGAATGGTAAGTGATAGGGCTTTCATATTTCACATGTGTATTAATTGTGACAAGACCTTTCCTTGAATACCAAAATTTTTGACCTTGTGACCTTGACCTTGGAGTTTGACCTTCTTTTGAAAAACTTCAACCTTGGGCATAACTTTTAAAATGGTAAATAGCTACATACAATTTATTACCTAATAGGAATATAATTTTACTATCAATTCAAGTAATGTCCTTTCTCAATGAAAGCAAAAAGTTTACTCATGTTTACAATGCTTTCAAAATAGATTATTGCAATTTTCTGGGAATTTTAAAAATAAAATTAACTGTTGAAATTTAAGTTTTCACCTTCAAACATCAGTCAATTTTTTTTCCTTTTAGGAGATATAATCCAATGTTAAAGTTCTTAAAGGTAAATGTTAGGGCTTTCATATTTCACATGTGTATTCCTTGTGACAAGACCTTTCCATGGATACCAAAATTTTTGACCTTGTTACCTTGACCTTGGAGTTTGACCTACTTTTCAAAAACTTTAACCATTGGCATAAGTTTTTGGTCTGTCCTTCTGTCTGACTGTTTGTCCGCAAAAACTTTTTAACCTTGGCCATAACTTTTGAATGGTAGGTAATAGGGCTTTCATATTTCACAAGTGCATTCCTTGTGACAAGACCTTTCCATGGATACCAAAATTCTTGACCTTGTGACTTTGACCTTGGGGTTTTAAATGATGCTATAGAATTTGAAGACGTTTCACATTGATAAGATGCTCTTCTTTTTGTTTATGACCATATATAGTAAAAGCTAGCATTACATAATGAGATATGAAAAGCGATAACACTTTTGTAAATTCTGATGAGGCAGAATTATCAAGAATTTGTCGATTCTGATGTTTGTTCTCCATGCGTGTACAGGTGTAAAAAAAACTTTGTGGTTTACTTTGGCAACCAAGAATAGCTTGTAGTAGGAATGAAGTGGCCTACAAAATTCTGAACATAGGTAATCACAGATTACGAAGCTCACCTCGTGACAGCAAAATTCAATTCAAACATATTTCTAAATACATGTATATTGGCTTTTAAAGGCAAAATCATTCAAGCGGAAAAAGTAGGTCAATTTCATTTTAAAGTTTGATCAAAGATACATCCAATATGCAAGTTTGAAGCACTTATACTTTGCTCAATATTGGCTTTTAAAGGCAAAATTACTCAAGCGGAAAAAGTAGGTCAAGGTCATTTTATGAAAGAATGATCAAAGATACATCCAATATGTAAGTTTGGTACATGTAGCACTTATACTTTGCTCAATATTGGCTTCTAAAGGCAAAATCACTCAAGCAGAAAAAGTAGGTCAAAGTCATTTTATGAAAGTTTGATCAAAAATAAATCATAAATGCAAGTTTGGTACATGTAGCACTTATACTTTGCTCAATATTGGCTTTTAAAGGCAAAATCACTCAAGCAGAAAAAGTAGGTCAAGGTCATTACATGAAAGTTTGATCAATGATTCATCCAATAAGCAAGTTTGGTACATGTAGCACTTATACTTTGCTCAATAATGGCTTTTAAAGGCAAAATCACTCAAGCGGAAAAAGTAGGTCAAGGTCATTTTATGAAAGTTTGATCAAAGATACATCCAATATGCAAGTTTGGTACATGTAGCACTTATACTTTGCTCAATGTTGGCTTTTAAAAGCAAAATCACTCAAGTGGAAAAAGTAGGTCAGATGCTGCATCTGATGCATGGATTCATCTCGGCATCAATATTGGCTTTTAAAAGCCATGCCAAAAATTTGGTCGCAATAAGCAAATTTTTTTGTCGCTATTTGTGTATGTTTGACTCTCAAGAAACAAAAACCCGTATTTTCTCATAAACCTTTTTAAGTCTATACAGGGAAAGCCTCGCTAAAATCGTAATCAGTTGTATCCCTTAATCGGCAGGACACGCGCAAGCTATCTTTCGCCAGTGAAAAAGAAGTTTTAAAACAAAGAAAGAAAATGGTACGTGACGAAAGTCTTACATGTACTTTCAAATCACAGATATTCTAAAGTGTATACGTGTATGAAGCCATTCGTTGTACGTTGAAAAATATAATATTGCATTCATGGCTAAATAGATAACTGGATCAAAGCGTTGTGCAAGGGTAGACGTTGCCAGGGTAGACATTGTTTATTAGTGTACGTGCATGCGTCAGAAGTCTGCCTCCGTTAATAGCTATACTTTATCGATTTTATAGAGGTACTTTAAGTCAAAAAATTTCAGAAAGAATGTGCATTTCTGAGAAAAAAAAAGTTTCTAATTTAGAACTGAAAAACATCTCTATTCCAACATTATAATGAAAATGTCCGCATAGTTTAAGCCTATGGTATTAGACAGTCCTTTAGAAGATCGAAGGTTAGCAGGCAATTGATTATGACTGAGTACTTTTTACCGACCAAATACCGGTTTCAACATCTTTTAGAAGATAGCAATCTCATAGTCTCTCCTCAGCGATTGTTTATCCATTTTCATTTATTTACTATTTATTTAATTTTTTTGCGTAATACGTACCGGTATCGGTACCTGCCTGAAGCGTGATCCCACACTGTGTGACACACAGTGTATTGGGATTAAAATTAAATTTTTATACATCAGTACAAAATTTGTTTAAGGCATGTCATTTCTGAATAAAGGAATTCCAACGATTTTATGATAACCATATGAAAATATAGTATTCATGTCACTTAATCATTTTATGAAGGAAAATTAATAGGTCCGTGATGAAATTAAAGATTTATGCTTACCAGTATTTGAAAACTGGGTAAAATATGCCTGAAATTTGTAGCTACATGTAACCGGAAGTCTCTGACGAGACTGTAGCTCTCCTGCTTGTTTTTTTTTTAAACATCAATTTCCTTTCTTTTAAACCAAAGACCATAGGGAGCAGGCGCTCTAACAAATTATAAGGGAGCAACCATTTTATTTTTATGGGGGGGGGGGGGGGGGGGGGGGGCAGGAAGACTTTTGCAAGCCGGAATTTTTTTTCAGCCATTTCAAGAGCCGGAAAATTTTTTCGCCGGCCCTTCGGGCCGGATTATTTTTTTTGTAATTTTCCAATGTTGAAAATTACCTTAAAGTTTAAATAATTCAGCGTGATTTTTCGGCCATATCAAACATCAAACACACAATGGGTTCATCTCTTGCCAGCAGCTCACTTCATTTTAATTTCTTGAATGGCATATGGTGCCTATAATCTGTTTACTAAAATGATACTCAACGGAGACAGGCAATATGGTGCTAATGACTTTTGAATTTGATTTATTCACTCCAAATTGCGTAAATTTTGTTCCATTTTTTATACTTTGTTTATGATACACAAAAAAGTGTTTACTGGGCAGTCGGAAAGGTCGGAAGAGAGGGGTGAGGGGCAATTTCATGATCTGGAATTTTTTTTTTTTCGCCGGAAAATTTTTTTCCCTAAAATTTCGATCCGGAAAATTTTTTTTGCAAAGTCTTCCTGCCCCCCCATAAAAATCAAATGGTTGCTCCCTAAGTAGCACAACAAAACAACATATCCATTAACTAGAATATCAATCATATAATTCATAATATCCGAGATATAGTATTTCAAAAAAGAATGCCACACCTATCTTCCAAGATTATAGGGGCCAGGGGCTGCTAGCTCAAATAACCTATCAATGACACAACAAGACTTAACAAGAATTAACTCTCCATCATTAATAGATTTAGAAGAGTAGAGAGCACAATTATAAAGGAAAAAATTACCACACCCATTTTCTAAGACTCTGGGGGTCTAGGGCTAAAACAAAATATCAGGTGCACAACTAGACCACAGACCCATCATATTGCAAAAAGAATTAAATCTCCATCATTTATACAGTAGTGTCAGAGAAGTTGCGAGCACAAGATAACATAGAGTTATATAGGAGAAAATGACCACACCCATTTTCTAAGACCCTGGGGGTCAGGGGCTCAAACAAAATATCAGGTACACAACTAGACCACAGACCAATCATATTGCAAAAAGAATGAAGTTTCCATCATTTATAGTGTCAGAGAAGTTGCGAGCACAAGATTACATAGAGTCATATAGGTGAAAATGACCAGAACCATTTTCTAAGACCCTGGGGATCAGGGGTTCAAACAAAATTTATGGTGCACAACTAGACCACAGACCCATCATATTGCAAAAATATTTAAGTTTCCATAATTTATAGTGTCAGAGGAGTTGCCAGCACAAGATTACATAGAGTTATATAGGAGAAAATGACCACACCCATTTCCTAAGACCCTGGGGGTCAGGGGCTCAAACAAAATATCAGGTGCACAACTAAACCACACATCCATCATACTGCAAAAAGAATTAAGTCTCCATCATTTATAGTGTCAGAGGAGTTGCGAGCACAAGATTACATAGAGTTATATGGGAGAAAATGACCACACCCTTTTTCTAAGACCCTGGGGGTCAGGGACTCAAACAAAATATCAGATGCACAACTAGACCACAGACCCATCATATTGCAAAAAGAATTAAGTCTCCATCATTTATAGTGTCAGAGGAGTTGCGAGCACAAGATCACATAGAGTTATATAGGAGAAAATGACCACGCCCATTTTCCAGGACCCTGGGGGCCAGGGGCTCAAACAAAATTTCAGGTGCACAACTAGACCACAGACCAAGTGTGAAGCAAAAAGAGTTAAATTTCTATCTCTTATAATTTCAGAGGAGTTGCGAGCACAAGAATTGTTTGCGGACGGACGGACGGACGGACGGACAGACAGACAGACGGACGGACGGACAGACAGACGGACAGACGCTGGACGACAGGGTATCGCATAAGCTCGACTGGTCTTTGACCAGTAGAGCAAAAAATAGCACATTTGTGTGCTGAAAAAAGTGTTTAATGCACTCATTTGATTTTTTTAGCACATTTGTGTGCTGAAAAAAGTGTTTCTTTGTTATTATACAATAAAACAGGTTAGAAACTTTGTATAAAAGTAGAATTTGATAAAGGCTACCTTGGGTACCAACTTCACCAATAATGTAAAATTTTCTAGATTTTACACAAAAATAAAGAAAATCACCCATTCAAGTTAATGTCAAAAATTCAGAGATACCGAATTTCAACGATTTTTCCAAACACACATTAAAACGTGCTCCTAGGGAAGACTTTTCAAAATATTTAAGAAAAAAGTATATGTCCGTGTTCAAATAAGAGAGAACAGACGCTCACAAATAGTGCCACTTTGTGGTTTTCTTGATAAAGTGTCAGAGCTGAAAATTTGCCTTATTTAGGGTGGAATTTAAACAATTTATAATTTGTCGGTATTCATCAGCCATACCTTATGATAAAGCTGAAATCAATAATATTCCATACGTAAAAAAAAATCATGGGTAATTACTAACGTAAAAGAAATCTGAACAGTTCAAAAAATACCTCCACGTCAATTTTTACAGAAATTACCGCAAAGCATTTTCTTACGCATACTTCATTCATTTTAGATCAAATTTTCAAACTTGGCCGCTTTAATGTGTCTTATAAATTAAAGTCTTAAAAAAGAGTAAGAAATGATACATTGGCCATTATAAATTGGAACATCTATAAAAGTCAAGCTCAATGAGTGCTAAAACAGGAGATGCGCAAGAATAGTCCAAAATCGTGACCAATGACGCACACTCGGCGCCCGATTTTTTCACGTTTGCAATTTTGCGAGTTCATTTAAATTAAGGATGCAAAACCAATTTTTTGGTTGAAAAAACAACCAATTTAGACACAACTTGGAACACTGCTGCTAGGGCGTGTTTGTGTGTTATTTAATCCGAGTGGAATCTCCAAGGCCCTACGGACCACTTACTGATAACGCACTGACCAAGTACGTATGGATCCCCAAAATTGCAAGTAGACACTGCGTACTTATAAGTTGGGACCATTATTTTTTCATGATTATAATTTACATTCGGTCGACAGATAAAGATATAGAAACAGACACGCGTTTCAATGAATGCAACTGTGAATAAAATAACATCACATTATAAATGATTTCTTCTTTATATTGATGTTGGTCCATGAAGAGTGAATATCAAACAGTTTACTGAATATAGCCGTTAAAATAGATTTGTACATTATACATATATCTATACATAGGTCCGTAGAAATTTTAAATCTTGCTCCTTTAATCTTTTTGAGCAGTGAATACTAGTGTTGTACATAAAAAGACTTTTAAGAATCGATTATGGGAAAATAATTGGAAAGAGTAAACCGATCGATTATCGATTTAAATGGGAAAATAAAAGTCTATCAAAAATGGAACATAAAAAATAGAAAAATTGTATTTTTTTGCATAAAATTCAGAAAACTTTGCTGAAAACAAAATATAAAGCATTCAATTTCAAAGTGTCTGCCTGTTTACATGCAAGACAACAAGTAAGGGTTATGTTACATGTGAAAAGAGGAAAATAAATACCTTTACACAAAACGCCTTTCTTCAGCGACAATCGATTGTAAGAAAATGAAATCGATAATCGGAATCTAAAGAATTTTAGCAATCAACAATCGATTGTCGGCGACAATTGGTTCATCACTAACCTTTACACAAGGCCAGACATAAAATATTTCATGTTTGCTGTAAACCGACTCTACCCTTTTACCTATGGGTAGGTAGGCAGGGAAAATATTTTATTTCATTTGAAAATAACCATATAAATACTTTATCACACAAGACTTCCTACATTTAACATATAAGCATATTGCTTATTTTTAATGTTCTTTGAACTAAAATCAAAAGAAGCTGATTACAGCATACTGAAGCATGGCATTGTGAAGTCCAGAAACTTTATGGTCTATGAGCAGACATGACCTTAAATTTGATTTCATATTCATCATTGTATGTATTGCACTGAGACGAATTTTTAAAATAAGTTTCATTACATACATGTATGATTGTTTCAGTCTGCATGCTGAAAGAGTCTAAACTTACTAAATCCAACAGACTGATGGTCAATGAGAGCTCTTTTGTCAAATTCTAGTAAAAATAAAAGTGACAGATAATTGTTACATGCACACGGACTATTAATTAATAGTCAAAATCAAAACAAGTTTACGCAAAGTGTAGCACCTCCATGTATGACAACAAACATTTTTAATATCTTTTTTTACTTCCTTTCATTTGTTATCTAAAGGCTGTCAATAAGGTTAATCTATTTCTGCACATTGTGACCTTAACCTTTGAGCCCTGACCTTCAAAATCACAAGGTGTACTCGTACATAGTCCTTTACCCATGGGCTACTCACATGGAATTTTGAAGAGCATCAAAAGTAAACCATATAGTTCTGCATTATTGCCTATTGTGAACCTTGAAACCAATGGACGTCCCCTCCCCCTGCACCATTGGCAACTGGCATGTAAAGTTTGATGAACACCTTAATTAAATTGCAATCTCTAGTGCCTAATGTAAACTTTGACCCCTGACCTCGATACCCAATAGGTATCTTCCTCTGGCTCTGAACATGATTTAGTCAATGTACAGATTGAATATTGATTTCCAAAGTAAATTGTGATCTTTAGAGTGTCCACAAGGTTTTATCATTACCAATAGCGATATCGACTTTTGACCCCCTGACCTTGAAAATCAATTGGTTCAATCCTATCGCCATTGGCAACTCACAAATGTCTAAAAGTGTCCACGTGATTGAACAAACCCACCAGAAGTTGAATGAGGGGAGAGTTAGAGCGTTGTCATAATTATCATTGTCTGTTTGGTTCAACACACAATATCTAATTTTTCAATATTCGTCAGGAATAGATCCCGAAACTATTTCAATTGCTATAATCATGTCTGACACACCTCCGTCAGTTGCTCTGCGAGTATGAAGTGGGGGAGTTTGGAGACCCCCCCCAATTATGGATCATTGAAGCAAACCGTGCACTCTGGCGCTGAAGTTTCACAAAATTTCCTTGCTCATTTTACCAAACTTATACAAAAGCACGCAGTAAATAGTATTTCAAGCACAATCTAAGTGTCCACTGTTAGCATTCCTCGAAAGAAGTTTTAGAGCTTTACACGAGCTAGTAATGGAATGGGGGGGGGGGGGAGGGCTACAGATAATACGATACCATTATTGATCGGAATGGGGTAATCATGGTAATTAAATCAAATTTTTTTCACATTTTAAAATCAATATGATTTAAATAGGACCATCTGTCTTGTGGGCATTTCTTTGTTTTTGAAATGTGGTAAGTAGTTATTGATTATTCGCGGTTGTACATGTACATGAAATATGACTATCAAACATCATTTACATCATGTACATGGATATTATACATGTTATACTTGTTTCAACACTGAAAATGAGCCCTTTTAAATCTAAAGGGTTTCTTTTTTTTTGGCACTTTGGATAATCTTATCTCCAAACTGGACATTCCAAAATCTCGGGAAGACATAATCAATAAAAAAAATATCAGAATGAGAATGGCAATAAAATTCTTCGAGTCGCGGCAATTTTCATGGGTCGGTTGATTAACAGGGAACAAACTAAATTTTATTTTAAGCCCAAAATACTTTTCTTTCAGCGACAATCGATTGTAAGAAAATGAAACCGATAATTGGAATCGAAAGAGTTTTAGCAATGGACAATCAATTGTTGTTTCATCATCATGATCATTAGTGTATACAGGTGATCTAATTCATAAACAACAAAATGCCAAGGACAAAAAATGGAAAAACCGACCAAATAAACAACTTGCACCACGGGCTAGCTGAATTCAGAAATGACTTGCAGACCGTTTTTTGATACGGCACGGGCAATCGGACAACCGCTTTTGTTCAACAGTCAGGGGTCCAACTTAAAAAAGTTATAACTTGCCCAAGTAACTGGATTTTAGTTTTTATAACTTAAACAAGTTATAACAGCAAACGTTGAACCTCAATATCTCCTCTGAGCATTTTTCTTATGAACTGATCACTTTTAACTTAATAGATACTAAATTGGACAACCTCCTGGTATATCTCACTATCCAGCGCATGCTCTGGAAGTTTGGCGCAAGGCTATCAAAAATAGGGTTCTCTGGGGAATATTTCTTTAATTAAATCCTATTTACCAGCAACAGACAATCTAGTTTCCAAGAAAATTAGGTCAGAAACATAGTAAAGACCCAGATGCATCTTCTGAATGTGAATATATTAACAATGAATCACAATGCTTTGAATATAAAACATGTTTAAATAAAAAAAAATCACTGTTATAACTTGTTTAAGTTATTGGAGAAATTCTGAGGAAAATCTGCTTTTTTATTTGTATTGTAACTTATTCAAGTTATTACTGATGCAAGTTAGTTAACTTCAAGAAGTTATTACTCATATAAGTTGGACCCCTGACTGTTCAACCCTGTCTAGAACTAGTGCGAATATGCCGCTCATGCAGCCCAGCACTTCATGGAAGAAGAAGAAGAACTTAGTAGAAGATGTATTGATGTAAACTACCTTAACGTATCCAATGTACAAATGAAGATCTCGCGGACGTCTCGTACATTTAAACAGTGTTTAAATTATCTTGGTTATATTCGGCAGTGTATCGATAGTTTCCGTGGCTTGAGTGCGGGTCGGCATGTTGACCTTTGATGATAGAAACCATTATTTATGTTGTATTAGGAATATTTAGGTAAAAATTTGCATGATTCTAACTATACAATACACTTGATATTTATTTGTACAATTGATCAGGTTGGGGAAAGGTACCAATCGAGCTAATATACCTCGATCAAGCTAATGTACCTCGATCGGGCTAATCAATCTGACTTTTTTATTCAGAAAAAAGTACTTTTTTCCTCCAAATCATATTTGGGTGCAAAATCGCACCAGCTTTTATATCAAGAAATAATATTTAAAAAGCAACTATGCCTGAAAACTTTTTAGATTTTGAGAAATCTCACCAAATATATTCAGAAAAATGGAGGTATATTTTCTCAGTAACTATTCACTTTTCAGGTATGTTTCTTTTGTAAACATAACTTCTTTTATAAAGAACTGATGCGATTTTGCTCAAAAGAATAATTTTGAGAATGTTTGAATTTTTTACTACTGAAAATATTCAGATTGATTAGCCCAATCGAGGTATATTAGCCCAATCGAGGTATATTAGCTCGATCGGTACCTTTCCCCAACCTGTTGATACCTTAAATGTCTAATGACTTCAACTTTAGCATGACGCACATACTTTTTGCGACTTCGGAACAGTGCGCGAAAGTTGTATATTGGAACCAGCTTATCAGGGACGCTACTGTGCCACACCCCACGTACATGTACCATGTGTACCCGTCCCCAAAGAACATTGATGAATCGATTGACTGAATCAGATTCCCTTCAAATGATCTTACCGCTGAATTTGACATTTTTTCCTTAACCACTCTACGGGAGTCAAAATAAAGGCACGATGCGACGATTTGAGATCTTGACTCTAGTTCAAAGTGCACAACAACCACGCTATGCAATAACCGGATGTACACAAAGTATTTAGAGTAGGCATATCAGGCGCTAAACATTTCGTCCTGCTCGCGAAATCAGGGAACTGGACGTTTCACTCTGATTGCGAGTTTCATCCTGGGACGTTTCGCTCCTAATGGGCTTTCGATCCGAGACGTTCGTTCCTTTATACTAGGTCAATACATAGAATTACTACATGACTGATAATTTCTGAGTTATAACTAGGGGGTCTGAATACGAAAAGAGAATGACTGTACGTATCATCAGCATATAATAAAACCTTTCAGTCAGGGTTGATACGTAATGCATGGCATGTCATTCACATATAGGGGAGAGGAGGGTAATCTCGGACGCTTTTCTGTGATTGCATATATAGAATCGGTATATGACTCCCCATACTGTTGTGGTGGTAAAGTCAAGAAACAAACCGAAAAAGGGAGTATCTAGGCTCAAAATAGTACAAAAAATCTCATTGGATGATCAAAATTTAGTGAGATATTTGAAAGGAAAGGCGACAGGTGCCCGTAGGGTAAAGTCGGACACACATAGGGTAAAGTCGGACATACGAGTCAGAGCATCATATTCCGCTCTAAATCTACTATACACACGGAGGAAATGGTTTCAATGAATCAAGGAGTCACATATATTTATGTCCCTTCTGTACGCCACAGTGGTGGTTGTTTAAAAGCAGCTTGGAGTCTTTCAGAATTGTCGAGAATGCTATGGTGCTTCTGCAGAATATTTTTAATATCTGGGATATGTTTAGAGAACGTGACAACCAGCGATACTCTATCCCCTGCCTTTTTGTTTGGTTTTGTTTGTAGTAAATCCTTCCATATAAGCTGGTCTACCCGTTGTAATTGTCGTTCAATACCGCTATATCCCTTTTTCCGCAACTGAGATTTTAATTCATTCCTATGCCCTTTATAATCCTTTTCTCTTGTGCAGATTCTTTTCAAACGTAGTCCCAGTCCATACGGAAGATTTTTCTTTGTGTGACTAGGATGACAAGAGTCATGTCTTATGTACAACTGCTTATTGCCATTTTGAATTTTAACTAGAGTGTCCAGAAACTCGATTTTCTCCTCGCTCCATTTCATTTCAATTTTTATATTTTGGTGAATATCATTTGCATGTTTACCAAAATCAAGCAGATCATCTACACTTCCTGTCCATATCGCAATGTTAAACGTCTTTAAATTCACTAGCATCATTTAAAACCTGATAAATTAACAGCATGGACCAGACATGCACGTTTCGGGTACTAAACCCTCGTCAGTGATCCTCAGTCTAAACAATGTAATAGGGCCAAAAATTATGATAATTAAAACCATCATCAATAAACCGTTTGTAAAACAGAGGCGATTTGGGGGACTCTAAAAGTTTTTCATCCCATGTTCTCATGTAACTACACGCAAAGTTTTTACCTAAACGCGATCCTAAAGCTACCCCGTCCGTTTGTAGAAAATTTCGTTCTCCGAAATTGAAGTTATTGTTGTCAAACACTGTCATTATCATTACAATAACAAAGTGCGTTGGAATAAGTGATTTAGCTCTCATTTCTAATGCCTGTCACAATGGCAGGCTGCTAAACCTTCCTCTCTAGGTACTGATGGATACAATTTTTCGACATCAAATGTAAAAAGGATGGCGTTTTCAGGGAGCGGCTCCTCAATCTGCCGCAATTTATTTATAAAGTCTGTGTTATCACGAATGAAAGACGGAGAACTTTCCACGTATTGATTCAACTCGTGTTCGGCCACTTAAACTCTTTACTTTTGGAAAGTTTTTTTTGCGTTTAGTTATGTTTTGTTTTAGATTTTTATTTTTGCTTGTACTATTTTCTTTGAAGCTGGACTTCGATCCTGACTTCTTGGATGA
The DNA here is from genome assembly GCA_028142955.1 of Pinctada fucata. Lineage (NCBI taxonomy): Eukaryota > Metazoa > Mollusca > Bivalvia > Pterioida > Pteriidae > Pinctada > Pinctada fucata. The sequence continues at coordinate 8,565,032 of AP027114.1, read as the reverse complement.
ACGATCAAGTCGAGCTCGCTTCAGACAGTTTATCACAGAGCTTTAGGGTAAGCAAAATTTAACTGTTCTTTTAATCTTACAAAATTCTGTGTAAGCTAAGATAATAGGATCCCCTGTCTTGTTTACGATTGATGTCACCAAAAAAGTGGGAATATTATTTGTTTATTATTCTTCAAATGATCTTTAAAATTTTTGATGAATGACTCGTTTTATTGTTTTTTTTTACCGTTGAATGAGGGAAGCCATAAAAAAGGACAGAAAAGCGTGTCTGTCGTTGCTACCTCAAAGTCAGTCCAACAAAAACAAATCCTTCCTTGCCATTAGATTTCCTACCAATATGACCGTCGAGCTTTTGAAGACGTTTAACATTCAAATTCTATAATCCATCCGGAACCCCTGCATTGCTACTAAACATTTCAAAAACATGTGCGCCATCTGAGATTATGTCGCCAGAGAAATGTGTGGTTTACAGTATACCGCAAAATTTCTACCAATCAGACTCGTTGTTTCAATGAAACATTAATGACATAAAAGTAAGCTTTGTAAAAGCCATCCAGAGGTACGCACGGAATCTGAATAGCCACACCTTTTTTTCTATATATATAGATTTATACTGCTGATGGCTTTCCAGTTTTCAGGTTTCAGTTTGATATCTTCCTGCTTTCTTTTATAATGACAAATATGGATAATGACCATATCCCTGTCTACAGTACAAAATCGATAATTCAGAAAATCAGAAACCGAAGGCATACAAAATCAGGATAAAACAGGAACCAAAGCAAACAAAAACAAAAACCTCCACCATATGAAAAGAAGCGAACTCCCGATATGAGAGTGAGACCAGGTGCCCAGGAAGAGTAGCATCTCCTGCTTGCATGCAACACCCGTCGCTTCAATTCGGTAGAACTGTCACATCCGGTTACTTCCATTTTGGAAGATATAGAGTACAATCTTTGGTTGGATGGTTCAAATGGTCTATGACAGAATATCATCCACCATTCTGGATAGTGGGACATTATAGTGTATGACGAGCTCCCCATATCGACCGTAGAACTTCCTCAGTGACGATGTTAGTCGGTCACGAACATATCCCTGATTGAGATGCTTATCTGAAAGACGCCTAGCTCTCAGAACAAAATCCGTATATTTGGTACTTGCTCTGGCATAGCGTATCAACTGAGATATGAACACGCCATAAGCAGGCGATGAAGGGATGTTGCTACTCAGAAAAGGAAAGTTCGTAATGCTGAAATTGAAGTCGTCACGTTTGTCATAGAGTGAGGTGTTCATGTGACCATCAGTGTCGTAGGACAACATTATGTCCAAATAGGATGCTGAATTATTTGTCTCTGTAGTTTCTTTGACTTCAAGCTCCGAAGGATAGATACTGCTCAGGTAATCCGCGAATTTTGGATTATTGATGGACAACACATCGTCTATGTATCTGTAAGTGAAGTTGAAGTCAGAAGCTAAGTATCTTTTCCCTTCAGAGACCAAAGATTGAATGAATTCAGCTTCGTACGAGTAAAGGAAAATGTCGGCAAGGAGTGGGGCATTTTGGTCCCCATTGGAATTCCGACAATTTGCTGGAAGACCTTTCCTCCAAACACCACAAAAATGTTGTCGATCAGAAAGTTTAAAAGCCATTCTCTGTAAGGACCAAAATTTGCTGGAAACGCATGTTTTCAAATTAGAAAAAAACAAAAATAACATAAATCAAAATGATAAAACAATATTAAAAACATAAAGGATAATTCAAATATTTCTCATGTATCCATGGAAACGGCATCTGTATTGTCAATTTATGAAAAAAGTCAGCAGATTGCTTTTGAACATTATTTCCTATCGTTTCTCGTGTAGGATATACTAATTTTCATAATGATTGCTTCAGGTTTTGCCTATGAAATATATACCAATGCATAATAGAAGAATCACATTGGTCATATGTCATATATGGGTGTATAAACCTGTAATTTGAAGGGGATTTTCCCCAAAAAGCCGTATTTTTTGGAAACAAAAATCACAAACTTGCCATATAGTACAAATAATGAAAGACAGTATTTCAAGAAGCTCTGATAGTGCTACAAATATTCAAAAAATAAAAAAGGTGGGTATTCAACTCTAAGAAAGGAAATACGGAAAGAAAAAAACGACAAAATAGCGGATTTTATAACCTCCCTTGGAAGCGCTCTTCCGTGTGGAAAGTAGGAAAAGCGTATTTTTAGCTCGAATTTACTCGCTATCAGTCGCTACGATATTTAGAATAGACGATTATAGATGAATACGAGTGATTTTGACAAAGAAACGAATTTATAAAGCTTGATATTGAAAGGAAGGATAATAATGTGACAATTAATGTCATCTCGCACAGCCACAAGTCGTTTTCCAGCGTAATGAGCATGAGTTGTGAGGGCCGAAGGATACCCAGAAATTTTTGTTTGTGTGTACCATTCGGGTTGCAAATTTACGAAAAAGCAATGAAAATTTAAAAAGACAATATTCAAAAATAAATTCCGAAACAGAGATGATACAGCCAGGTGTTTGTCCAAACAACAGAAATCATGAAAAGTGGTGAACAATGCAGAGCAGCAGCGCAGAGCTAGGTGTCTGTTGTCCCTGCTTTTCTTTTTCTATGGATGTAGGATGTATGTTATTGGATGTAAGTATAGACATTTTCATGGACTTACACTTGCATTTAATGTTTTACAACCTTTCAAACACCTTCTTTTTAACAAGTTTGTCAGAACTGGGTGTGCCAAGTCTCAGCATGGATACAGTATTTAACTGAGTTGTTAATGTGTTTTACTGTCTTTACTGCAGGATTACTAATCCTGGGTTTGAAGTGAATCAATTATACTACTTGAATTGTATGTACAAAACAGTCATGTCTGATTTACTAAATTTTGAACACAAATTTATTTTGCAGGGTCATCTGTAGAATGTACCTTACACTTACAGCAGATACATGTATTTAATGGGACAGGTTAACATATTGAATGTACAGCAAGAACATGAAGAGGGAAGCCAGAAGACTGTTTATTTGTACAATAACACTGCAGATCTTTCTTCATGTGTTAATCCATAGGAATAAAAATTGAAAGAGTGTGTAATAAATGTGTTCATGTATACAATCATGTAGAATGACTGAATAGTAAAGTCAGTAAGAATGTTTACAAGACAAATCATGCATGATTTAATAATCAGTATCAATTTTCACATGGGATTTGTTAAAGATTGATGGAATTTTACCAATATTCATTTATTAAAAATATTGATCTCTAATATAACTCTTGTACGATTTTATCAAGGATCAATTAGATATTTTTTATGACCCATTTTAAGAATGGAGGTTTAAGGGGGGGGGGGGGGCGGAGGGGGAGGTTGCATATTGCTAAACTCCTGCAAACAAAGTTAAGATGTGTATATATGAATTATCTCTATGTTCAGTACATATATGTCTATGACTCTATCCAATTCTGCTTTAATCATACCTAGCCTTTAACTTGCAATCCCATCATGGGTTAGAATCATATTCAATAAGATCAAAGGTTGTGTCATGACAATGAACCAATGTCAAATCTACAATAAGACAAAAAGACATAATATGTTGTCTGTACCTTAATTTTCTATCCTCTGTATGAACTTTACTTAATTAGCTGACTTAAGATCTAAAGGGATTGAAATTATAATATTTATTGGATTTTTTTAATACATCAAAATATTCTATGTACATATGTTTTAAGTAAAAAAAAATTGTTTAAAAAATTGATATCAACATCTGTGTAATTTTGATTTTGGTCGCATGACCTTGGGTCAAGGTGATGTGAAACCTTTGATTTAGTCTTGAGCAACAACATACTGAAGTATGAAAGTGATTGGGTACATGTGTACAAATGTACATAATAGTATTTTAAGAGAAATGGACCAGACATGATTTTAATAGACAATTCCATTATAAAAAGCATTCAGTTGACCTTGATCACATGACCTTGGGTTATGGTTAATTGAAACCTTTGGATAATGAGCAACAATATACTACAACATGAACAGTATGAATATGATTAGAATACACAATTTCATTACTAAAGTACAGAGTGACCTTTACTTGGGTCAAATGAAAGTTATGTGAAATCTTTAGGTCCTAAGCAACAAGATAATGGAAGTGATCTGATGCATGGTTCAAGAGATATAGTTTGGATATGATTAGCATCATCAATTTCATTACTTAAGTATGGAGTGACCTTGAATTGTTATCCAGCATCAAAAGGTGTTTCATGACCTCAGCCAAGGTCAGATACATGTGTACAAGGTCAAAGCTATAGTGAAACAAGACACAAAGAAAGACGGTATTAATGGGCGGATTGCTGGCAGCAGATTGTTTTTTGAAACACAATGTCCATTGAAGGGAACACAGTCTAAATCTAAAATCTCCATTCAAAGTTTAAATGTGAGATTCTATGTTGTTTTGACACAATTCAGTCTAATTCAAAATCATATCATCAAGGTTCACTTCAGTACCAGAAGTCAGTTCCACTAACCATATTACAAGTTTTAAATTGATACCTCATAGAGTAACTGTCAAGGGCAGGGACACTACCTGAAATCAAGTCCAGTCATCATGCTCTACCTCCATGTAAAATTTTAATGTACTCTTAAATGTAGAAAAGTAAAGTCTTGCTCATGGTTTCATATACATGTAATGTAAGTACAGCATAGTCTAATTCAAAATCTCATTTTTAAGGTCTAGGTCAATACATGAAATCAGGTCTACTTGCTTAGATCTATATTATATGGTACCTTACTATATGGTAAAGTCAAATTCAAAATTGTATCGTCAAATGGCCATGTCAAGGTCAATACATCATTACATGTACCTGAAATAAACTCAACTTATTATTCCCATCTCTATGAAAAGTTTGAATGTTATATTCAATATAATTTTTGTACAATAGATATTTACTCTAAATTACATTTTCAAGGTCAAGGTTAAATCTCGAGGTCAATGTCAAAGACAGTGCCTGCATTCAGATTCCCTCACTAAAACATCTGAATAATGTCTGTTTCAGTGTACTTATTTTCAGAATCTGACTTTTCTTTTACAAAGTAGGTTTTGTCATAGTTAACAACAATAAATTTGTACTTGCGATTACCGTTCTTACTTGTAAACGCATTACTTATAATTTTTGCGAGTCTTTCTTTCAATTGAGAATGTGGAATTGTAGTGTAAAGTGTCGAAAAATCAAAGGCTTTGATCGAATGGACTCTACTAAAATGAGTTGATTTCAGATGTTCTAAAAGTTCCTTCGAATTCTTTAAAATCCACATCTGGTTGATACCACTGCGAGAATATACTGTCGAACAATATTTTTGTAGCCCAGATTTGATTTCAGATAAAACTTTGGTGAGTAAGATCGATACAGATTTGGTAGAACATTTTGAGGAACCAGCGATGAAACGTTGTTTGTACGGATTCTTATGCATTTTAGGTATGCAGTATAAGTATGGCAAATCTAAATCTAAATTGGTAGTGTCGAAGCCAAAGGAAGCAAGAGCTGATTTGTGGTGATCTATTATTTCAGAGGCAGAAAGGTTTGTTGGGGTGTAAGTGGGATTTCCAGGTGTCGAATTTAAACCCAACTCTTTAACTAGACTGTCGAAATAGTACTTTTTGCAAGTAAATGTGTAATTATTTGAGGCTTTGTCCGCTGGTGTGATGACATAATGTTCTTGGAGGTAGGTAAGTTCTGTGATAACATCAGGGTCTTTAAATATAGACACGAATGTGGTGTTCACAGTTGATTGTAATCGGTTAACTCTAGATAAAAGTAACCCTCTGATTGATTTTATCCATTCGGAAAGGGTGTCGAGCTGTACATCCTCTTTCTTTGCCCAACGTCTTGCATATTCCTCACAAGAGTCCATGATAATTTTCAAATTTTGGTTCCATGTAAAGGACATACTTTCTCTGTATTTGGGACCCTTTTTTAACAATTCTCTCAACTTGTCGTTCTTGACTATACTAAGGTCACCAGTAATAACGTGTCCACAAGGAGAGTAGTTGAAATCCGATGAAGAACATTCGCAGGGAAGTGGATGTAGTGAGGGATTACTTAAATCAATACACTGCAGGAATCGTTTGTAATTGTAAATTTTAGATGCAACTGTTGGTGTGTAGCTATAGGAAATACAAGGAGTTTCTTTTCTTTTGAAATATGTTGGGATTTTTTCTGTGACAGTTTTGTGATTCAAAATTTGACCAAGATTCAAGTTATCAATACCTTTGTTTGCAAATCTTACTTTAATGAAAGGGCGGTTTGTTTTCTCCTCTGATTTATCTGATCTAACTGCTTGAATATAACGAAAAGTAGAAATGTCCAAGATGACTCCTTGTAGTCTGTATTCTAGGGAACGTGTATCGGTATATGCGAGGTCCTTCGTATAATCGTAGATTTCGTGTAACTTCCGTAAAGGAACAGAGTATAATTTGTTACGAATATAATGCAGGCCTAGAGGCTCATTCAAAAATGGAATCAAGCCATCGAAGGAGAAACTATGTATCTCAGGCCTATTATATTTTCGAGTGCCATGACTTTGAGGTCTTCTTTGTGATCTGTTGAATAAGCTAGTCACATTAACCGATTGACAACCGGGACTTGTTAAGTTTCCTATAGTGCTGATGTTATCGTTGCACCCATAGGGCGCTGCAGTGTTAAGATTTTTTATCCAGAACTCTTCTCTGTTGCGACGGAGAGGTGTGCTCAAATTGGGATTGTTTGTGGGGTGATATATTTTCTCCAGGATTCTGACTCTCATAGATAAAACAGAATGATCCGCCTGGTCAAAATGTCGATAAAGGAGTTGACTTCCTTTATTATTTATTTTTGACCGGTGTCCTGACATTCTTTTTCGGAGCTGGCCTTTGGTTTCTCCCACATAAATCAATCCACAAAGTGAGCACTCTATTCCGTACACAACATTAGATGTCATGCAGTTAAGGTTTTCAAAACTATGCGTGTTAAATGTTTGTTTTGTGAGATTACTTGAGAATGAAGTGTCTGTTATTAGGATGTTACAAGTTTTGCAGTTCTTCATGCCACACTTAGAAATTGAGCAATCGCTTGGTGAAAATAGGTGCTCTTTTAGTATATCGACCACTTCAATCTTACAGGGCTTGATTTTAATATACCCATCTGCATGTTTATACCAAAACTCATGGTTAAGTTGTTCTTTATGTATTGATGCTGTTTCAACTTGGATGGTTTGTTTGTTGGTCCGTCTGATTTGTTTTTGTCTTTTATTGTCCATTGTAAAAATAAATGCGCTTGTTTTGCGGGTTTACCTCAATCGTTCTTTTTTTCAGGACTGAAAGTCAAATATTGATGTCCATAACGTGTACTGCGCTGATAGTTTCCTATGTTGTCTTCTCTCACCTAGCAACAAATATCCGTCATCTTCTGATTCGGGGTTTCTTTTTGGATTCAACCACACTCTTTTCTGTGTATTTGATGTTAAAATGGCTGCATGTAGTGTATGTGCAAATTTTGACATTATTTGAAGGACTTCAATAAGCAATGAACATGTTGTTCCGTTGATTGTTTCAAGGTAAAAAAGCAGTTAATCATTTGCTTGCGGTACAAATATTTAAACGTCTTCAAAAATATCATCATGATGTGCAGTATGGACCAGACATGCTCGTTTTGGTTACTTCTCCCTCGTCAGTGATCCTCAATCTAAACAATGTAATATGGCCAAAGAGTGTGAAAGTTATTAAGTTAGAATCAACACGGATTTTAATGAAATTTTCTCATCCAGAGTAATCAATTGATTATCAGCAACTTTACGTAGACGAGCAATCCTTATTGGAGGGACATTTCCAACAGGAAACGGCAGCATCATCCACAGCAAAACTTAATAAATTAATAATGGATGAATAGATAGATAGACAGGCAGGCAGGCAGGCAGGCAGGCAGGCAGGCAGACAGACAGATAGATAGATAAAAAAAATTAGTTAAATAAATAAATAAATAATTAAATAAATAGATAAATAAATAAATAAATAAGATTAGATGAAAAAATGAAATAAAATAAAATAAAGATAGCTCATCGATCTTCATGATCACTGGAGGAATGGTTGGAGGGTGTTAACTTTGTACATTTTGATCGACCTGAATTGCTTTCTTTTGATACCGTCTCCTTTTATAACTGTACCTTTTCGTTTTGTACGAATGACGTAATTAAGAGTAGAATAAAAGTCAAACACAAAACCCGGAATAAGAATTCACCCACAGCAAAACCCCAAAACACCCAATGCAAAAACACAAAGCAGACAAGCACAGAAAGAGACGCATAAGGGACAAGGAACGTCAACACACAACACAGAAACATCAAACACAAAGGACTACACATAAACCAACGAGACCAATGGGCAACCGGTGCCGACTTAGGACGGCCATCTGCCACGGAAATAGCAGAAGGTATGGTTATCATGGATTACGTGCGCACAACCCTCCCACTTTTCCGATTACCCAGAGGTCTCGAAGAACGCACAATTGTGGTGTAAAACAACCTCCTCACTGTCAGATGACCACACACAAACAAGACCGCAAAACGCAGGGGCCCAAGCAACACAGATGAATATGTAAATGGATATAAAAAGAGGGCATACGTAATACAATCCGTGCTCTGCCGCCGCGAGCTCATGTATGTTATCACCCAACTCACAATCAAAAGACTTATACATTTTTGATAACACATATGACACAGAACTTTCTCAAGAGAAAAGAAAAATCGGGAAAATAGAAGTCAGTGAATGAAAGTCAAACACTAAGGCCGAGATCAGATCCAAAAACCACAATAGGAAAGCTTGCGAATTTAAGAAAAATACTAATTAAACATTCTCAAGCGAGAAGAAAAACTGAGAAATTAGACAAACAGATGAAGACTCAGAAACACATATGACAATACTGCAAGCACGGAAGGTATGGTAGAATGCTTTGTAGGTGCAAATATACAAAAGAAAGGAGAGGTCTTCAACAACACTCGGTTTAAGCACCCCAGCAAAATCGCAAAACAACAAGAGCAAGAGAAGCAGAAGGGACAAGGAACATAAAAAACAACTAAGAAACATCAAACACAAAAGGACACACATATAAACCAACGTGCCCAAATGAGCAGCTGGTACCGACTTAATTAGGACGGCCATCTGCCACGGAAATAGCAGAAGGTATGGTTATACTTTAATGCTTGTAAAGGCATTGCTTATAATTTGTGCAAGTCTGTCTTTCAATTTTGAATGAGGGATTGTTGTGTTAAGTGTCGAAAAATCAAATGCTTTGATCGAATGGGTCTAAATCTAGAGGTCGTGCATTTTATCACCAGTGGAGTTTGACCGACATTCGGGACCATATGTCTTACATGTATCTAAATAATACGGAAGTGATCCAACTCTATGCCTTCTTGAAGAAAATTTCAAACCAATCTTCATTCACCATAAAAAGACACGTGTTTCGAATATTAAATTCTCATCAGTGATGCTTCCAGCCAAAGTGATTTTCATAAGCAGCCCAAATGCATTTCATTATCTCCCTAGAACTCAAATTTCTGCATTTACAATACAGAGAGTGCGAGGCACCGGATTTTCTGTTGGGTCGATTCAGTAGCATATCCAAAGAAAAACTATGTTCAAAATAGCATTGGATGGATGGTGCTAATATTTCAACCTCCTTTAATTTCGATGATATTTTTCGATAAAGAGGTTTACAGGGTCCGTCATGGAGTCTTGTCGTCACAATCAGTCAGAGTACTTCTTAAGAAAAAAGGTATAGATTTGGAACATTTCCGTATTATTAAGATACAGCAAATCTGTAGATTGGTCAAATACCAAATCAAATACCAAGTGTTAGTATGGTAACAGCGGGATCATATCAATGGTATACAAACACTCAGATACACAGATGTTTTTCTATGTGCACATACAACTTTGTTTTCCTATGCTTTTATGGAAAGACGGTTGTGTTTAATCTCTACCGGAATGTATTTATCACAAGAAAGAAGAGGTTTTCGAACAAGACCCGGATGCAGCACCAATAGCAAAATATCAAAACATCCAAAGTGAAAACACAGGGAAGACATATACACAGCAAGAGGTGCAAAAGGGACATGGAACACCAAATACGACATCAAAACACCAAACAAAAAAGACAACACACCAACAAGATCAAGTTAAGACAGCCGATTAGAAAATTGCTCTCCCAAAGGTGAGTTTGTAGGAATATTACCAGGTTATGGTTTGAAACACCGTCATACGGATAAATTGTTACTCTTCCGAAAGTAGTTTGGATGTGTTCAAGATTTCAAACACTTAAGGTTATTCAAAACGAAGATAATCAAATAGGAGTGATATCGCTTATAAGTAAAACTCATCTTTTAAAGACATTGTGTGCATGTGTCATAAATGAAAATGTATTTTGTTTTCTTTTTGTATTATTACTGCTTTACAAATTCAAACATCATATTACGTATAATCAGAGATAGTTCAGTCGATATCATTTCTTAATTCTTCAGATACTTGCTTTATGACAATCATGGAAATAAAAGGCAGAATTCGACAAAACGGTAAGTTTATTCTCTTGTGTCCTTTCCAGATAACATTAGACCATATAATCAAATCGGACAGTTGTGACGTCAAATTTGTCAACCACTCGCCCTACAATTTCTGTTCCAGCAAATTCAAGTTCAACTTTCCCCTCCCAATGTTCTGGGAAGCCACCACTTGGAGGATCAATGCATATGTGACCAAGGACTCGACAACCTTCATCAGTGACATATCTGGGATTCGCCTCTGGTGAATAGAAAAGATCCAACTTAATTGGCTTTTTCCTCTTGTCCGTTCTAGATGAATCCTTGAAAGTGTCCCATAAGATATGCTCGCGTTTATCACCAAGTCGTATTTGTGAATTAGCTTGGTAGAAGACCTTAAAGCAGTCCTTTGCCCATTGTTGCCCCTCTTCATGTACTAACTTCTCTTCGTCGTGACTATTATCAAATTTTCTCATCGACCTTACGCCGTATGTATATTTGCACACACGTGACTTAATGACGTTTTTATTATGACCATAAATGACTGCTCCTTTAAGAACAGCCAGTCCCGCATCTGTTGGGACATAAACAGGCTTATTACATTGCTTTTTCATTTCCTTCACCAAAGGTTGAAATTGTGACATGCCTCCAACAAGAATGATTGTAGAAATGTTTGAATGTTTATTCAGAATATTTCTTGATTCTGATACGATTTTTTCAACAACAAGCTTGAAAATCGTGTTAAAGACATATTCAGAGTTTACGTTCATTGTATAGCCGTCCATGTCAACATGGTTATTGAACTGTTTATCTATCGAACACTCTAGAAAATTCTTTCCCGTTTTTTCTTGGTAAATTTTCTTGAAGTTCCTTGTAAGTGTGAAGGAAAGGGGGACATCTTCCTCGTTTTCGAGATCAATTCCTCTTTTCTTGTTTTCAAATGAACGGATCAGTAGTAAGTAATCAGAGAAATATTTCTTTCTAAATTCCTCAATTACATCCTCTCCCCAAAATAGATTTAGGAATTTTTCGAACAGCTCATCTACAGTCACTCCTCCCCACGGTCCGCCTGAGGCTCTCTCTACTATCTGTAATGAGTCCTTATCCTCGATCTTTAGAACTGATATGTCTGCAGTTCCACCTACGTTTGATGAAAAAGAGAAAAAAAAAATAACTAAGAAAGGAGAGGATGTAGCATGATGCAATGGAAATGGATCTTTGTAGTAGTATTTGGTGAGTATTGGAGATTTCACATTTCTGAAATTTATCAATATTCGTTCATAGACGAGTACTTTAATTCAATTTAAAACTAAGTAGTACACAATCTCACAATATTATACCTCCAACGTCAACAATCATTAGAGTTTTTCCTTTGGTGAATGCTGCATTCCCACTAGCTAATTCTGCTCCAGTTAGAGGTAGACTCCGACAGTAAATTGCTGCTGATTCTGGCTCATAGGCAAAAATCAAAGCATCCTCTTTTATTCCAACCTATAAAAAATAAGAGATATTGTCAATAGAAAACGAATACAGATTATGCAAGAAATTCGGTTAATAGACGGTTATATCTTTAAAAGGAGATAATAAAATCATAATTCATCGATGATCTTTCATTAAAGAGGAAGAAAATAATGTAATGGTGACGTTATGAACTTTACGGTTCATCAGAAAAAATCTTTGTAAGATTTTCATACTTTTCCATAATTTCAAAACATGTACCATTTCTGCAGCTTCCCTTGTGAATTGTTTTGCTGCTTCTGACCAAATAGCCGGCACTGTTATCACCCAAAATATATCGTCCAGTCTCACTCCAAGACCCTTCTTTTCCAAGGAAGTCGTGAGATGGCCTGTGATAAACTTCAAAGCCATGGATAAGACGTCCATTCCGCTAACCGTCTTTCCATCCACCGTTTCGATTTTACATTGCCTGTCAATAGTCTGAAAATAGACATTTGAACTTTAGAGTACTAGTATTAAGAAAAGAGAAACAAAGGAACAAGATCATGGATTTATATCGCTCATAGATGTATAGCATCGTTTGATATGATTGATTGCACACACGTATTTTGGGTATTGATTGAAAAATAAAAGAGTGATCGAAGATTTAATAAAGCTAAGAGAAAGTATTTGACATTTCCAATTTTAGATTCTGATATCGTTATCATTAACGGAATCCTCACTCAAAGGTATAATGTATATAATAAATGAGCTGACTTTCTCTTGAACGTATATTTTTCTTTTGCTTCACGGAATTGTCACAGGATTGCCATTATACGGTATTAACATTTCCCAACTAATCAGATACATATCTAAAGCTTGCTCTCATGGTTCTTCCATTCACGATAAAAATGGAAAAAAAAAAATAAGCTAAGGATACCTAGATAGGAAAGTTTACAGGAACTACTTTAAACTCGTTTAAATACTGGGGATAGTTAATGATAAACAAAATAAGACTGTTAAGATTTTACCGTTTTGGCCAAAGACGTATATCAAGGAAATAATGACACATCATTTCTATTTGGTGGGTACGATGTGATCACTGTATAACATTATCATATAAAAGTTACTGTCGCTTTTTACTTAAAGAAGTCGTTGTGTCTAGTTTAACCTGGTTAATTGTGCACAAAACTCTTTAATGTCATATATAAATAATTTGCTTGTTTATTCCGAAGGTATTCTGAAATGTACTAGAATCTATTGCACACGTAGAACCGAAGAGGTAATTGTTATTCCATGATCTGTAAAACGATACTTTCAATCTATGCCTTTTAATTTTACCTTGATCGAAATCAGCAAAGGCAAACTGATGCTATTGAATATAAAGACGTTTAACATTTGAACTACTTGGTGAGTGTCACTGCTGGTGGACCAAGAGTCCAAGAGGGCACATGTAGCCAAGTTCGATCAACTTCGGTTGATCGTCTGTCTCTTCAACGCATTTCAAATTTTCTGTTACAAAATGTCTTGAAATTTCTAAAACGTGGGTCCTGTAGCATCATATCCTACCCATTCTGCTACGTCTTTTGGTACATTTTTGGACATAATTCTCATACTTTTTGGCCTTATTACATTGTTTAGACTAAGAATCACTGACGAGGGTTAGTACCCGAAACGTGCTTGTCTGGTCCATGCTGAAAATTTATCAGGTTTTAAATGATGCTATTGAATATAAAGACGTTTAACATTCTAGAGATACTTTTTATTTGATTTCGATGCTCAATTTGGTGCTCTATTGTGAGTGCTGTTGAGATTATCGTCAGGATCTTTATCTCATTGAAGATACCTTGGCATTTAAAAATCCTCGATGTCCGATTAAGATAGAGCGACAACATTTGGTGTGATGTTTATTTTGCATTAGATGTAATAATATCTTACCTCTTTATACAACAATTTCATCTTGAATTTTGTAATATAGTACCAATCCGAATGCTTATTCTGGCTTGCCAGCTCTGCATATTTCTCTTCAGCAACATAACCAAAGGAGTGGAAGGTTTTGTCTGACTTCAGCAGGATGGAGGAAGGAGTTTTGAACGATAGAATTTCTATCCCCTCTCCACTCCAGCTATTGATCTCCATCTTTAATGGGTTGTTCTTAAAATCAGTTCTCATAGAAAAGGCATAACCAGAGTAAGCTGTCCCAAAATCAATGGCGGCAACAAGAAGTTTTCCATCTTCAGAACTTGCCATGCTCTAGCTTGGTTTCTTTTCCTCAGAGCAATTTAAATCCATGGAGACACACAAAAGACCTGCTTTTATTTATAAGTTTGGTAATGATAGAAACTAATTCAACAGTCTCTGTTCAAAATGGATATATCCGTGCTGAAAGTATCGTATTTTTCTTTATTTATTATCATGGGTTTTTTTTTTCAGAATTCGGTTATTTATTGATATCATGTCGATGTGTGAATTTTATACCAAGATCTTTTATCACCAAATAATCAGTACGTGCATTCCTTCAAATGAGTAGGCATAATCCAGGGATTTAAACTTCCTTGTCGGAACATAACATATAGGGGGTAAAGTAAAGTAAGAAAATCTGTCCAACAGTTGTAATTCTGATTGATTTGTGTCCGTTGAGGTTCATGTATCTACTTGTCTTGTCAAAAACGATTTGCATTCGCTGAATTAACGACATTTTATGTTGAAATTATCGTCAGGATCTTATTAACTCATTTAAATCACGCAATCTCTTTCAATTTATTTCAACAAGCGTTCTTGGGACCCACTTTCGAAACTTGTTATTCATTCGTAAAAATCAACACCATATCTTTATTTGAAAGAAACACTTCTACTTTTTTTTATTTGAGCATGCAATCTAAATATCTAAACTGTATAGAGCAGATAGTTATTATTATTCACCATCGATTTCTGATTTTCTGAATTATCGATTTTGTGCTGTATACAGGGATATGGTCATTATCCATATTTGTCATTGAAGTATTCGATGCAAGAAATAATATCTTAAAAAAGAAACAAGTTTACTTTTAGAGACCGCGACTAAAAGAAGTTTGGCTTATCTAAAATCACTTTGACTTAAAGTATTATATCACAATTTACCGCTGATGAGGATTAACTATCCAGAACACGTGTCTGGTTGATTAAAGTTCATTTGAATTGTTATTTGGAAAATAACGGGTTGGATCAATTCAATTAAATTGATAGTAAAAATGTGTGTTTGATACTCATTTCAATTACAATGAAGAAATTTGAAACAAAACCAACTAGTGAAATAAAAACAAAGCCACTGGAAAAAGAACACAAGATTAAACAAAAGAATGTATTAACAACACATTATACTCCATAAGGCACGGTCAATTTGTTATTCTTGAGGGGGGTTTGGTTTTTTCGGAAAAACAATTAAAGAATTGCCCTGAATTTTGCTGAAAAAATATTTTGCTTATGGTGTAACTGAAAAAATAATCTTGCTCTTATGATTCCGTGTACTAGTATATGAATTTGAAGAATGACCTCAAAATTAAGCTTTCTGAACAATATAATTGTCAGTTGTTTATTAAAATAACTTTATTCGAGATCATGTAAAAACATGACAATATAATTTAGGTCACAGCAGGTTCAGTTTTCATGTAAGAACAATCATCACAGCATATTTCAGAAATGAATAATATAGTGTAGGTGCTGTAGTAATGGTACACTGACATAGCTTCGTAAGGTCGATGTAGGCAAAGGTGCCGCACTAATAGTGCACTTACAGAATCGGTTTCACTTCGTAAGGGATGTAGGCATGGGTGCACTGACAAGTATCACAGAATCGGTTTCTCTTCGTAAGGTCGATGTAGGCAAAGGTGCTGCGCTAATAGTTTAACATTTGAACTACTTTGTGAGTGTCACTGCTGGTGGACCAGGAGTCCCCGAGGGCACATGTAGCCAAGTTCGATCAACTTCGGTTGATCATCTGTCTCTTCAACGCATTCAAAATTTTCTGGTACTTAAATTCTTGAAATTTCTAAAACGTGGGTCCTGTAGCATCATATCCCACCAATCCTGCTACATATTTCGGTACATATTATTTACATAATAATTGTCACCCTCTTTGGCCATATTACATTGTTTAGACTGAGGATCACTGACGAGGGTTAAGTACCCGAAACGTGCATGTCTGGTCTTTGCTGTAAATTTATCCGTTTATAAATGATGCTATTGGATTTGAAGACGTTTAACACTAACAAGGATCACAGAATCGGTTTCACTTCGTAAGTTCGAATGAAGGCAAACGTCCAGGACATCTCAAAGGCAGTTAATGAGAAGGACAATACCAAGAAACAACATCGGATTCAGCCCCGCCGAGTGTCCGGGATGGTATGGTTAGTAGGGTCCTGGCTGACCTGAAAATATACATCTAAACCGGTAGCAGAAGCAGGCTCTAAATTTGAAAATTAATATCAAATCGCCCATATTCTTTAATCATTTCTTAAAGGATTTGATGTAAAGATGTAATCCTAAATGTGCATATTGCAATATTTTTCAGCTTAAATTTTAATAGGTCTGTTACCTTTAGTTGAATTCCAAAAAGAGGTCGCTAAAGGAACCGTTTATAATTGTCAATATTGAAATATATGCTCTATAATACCAATTTTGTTGTACTAGACACGTGTTTCGGATATTTTAATCCTCGTCAGTAGTACTTCATGTCAAATAGTTTAAATATAGCCGAAATGATTTTTCCTGGCGCCATCTACAATACAGAGCTGTACTTTCCTCTTGCCTAAATGAGCGGCTTCAAATTTTGTGTAGGTTTTATTCAGAAGTGTATTTATTATAAAAGAAAAATATAACAAAAAATCGTTGGAGGGTATGCGCAAGGAGCTTAATTCTACACATGATCGAAAAAAATATGCCGAAATCCAGCTAAAGACAGAGCTATGCAATGAGGGAGATACCCCTTATTTTTAGAGATTTAGGTCTAATTTGGTGACAGGAAATTAGGTGTCTAGTACAACAAATACCAGGAATATTTTTCAATGCAGTGCGTAAACACTAAAATTAGGTGAGCGATATCCTCGGGGACTTACGTACAGTCCACTAGCAGCGATACCAGCCTAGTGGTTGAAATTGTCAATATTGAAATATATGCTCTATAATACCAATTTTGTTGTACTTGACACGTGTTTTGGATATCTTATTCCTCGTCAGTAGTACTTTATGTCAAACAGTTTAAATATAGCCAAAATGAATTTTCCTGGTGCCATCTACAAAACAGAGCATTACTTTCCTCTTGCCTAAATGAGCGGCTCTAAATTTGTGCAGGATTTATTCAGAAGCTTATTTAAAAGAAAAATATGGCCAAAATTCGTTGGAGGGTAGGTAAATCATGTGCTTTATGACGTGTACTGATGACGTAGTAGGTTAATCATGCTTAGTGGTCGATGTATGATAAGCGAGGTAACTCGCACAGCCACATGAGAAAGGCCACATATAAAGAAACTATTTTGCGAACTAGTGTCTTAATAGATTTTATTATCGCATAAAAGGTCAACAATACGAAATTGAAACATGAGTCATTGGAATAAGAATAATGTGTTGAATTATCAACTCTAGCTATGGATGAAAGGTCGATTCATAAGGGGTCCTGTTAATTCAAAAATTACATTTTAGATAATTGGGCCTAAATCTTCAATTTCTATGTTGGTTATCAAGTGGCTAGATCTTTTTTCAGACTTCGTTGTAAACGTTTCCCTTGTTATAATTTTTCCGTACTTTTACTGTAAACCTTTCTATATATACATTGTACCTTTTGATGAAACTACCGGTTGAATGTTATGAGAGACGTAGGACGCTATTTAACAGAGGTGGGTGCTCCATAGACTTCGATGGAAAAGGCATTTACCTCTAGAATGCAATTATAAGATTAGACGTCGTATATTTCAGAAAACGAAAATGGAATCTTGAATTTGTGTCGAGGCGAAATAAGCCTCCTACTAACATAAGACACGTCTTGTGAGAATCGTATTACTTAATTTATGAATCTAAGAATATGAAAATGATAAATATGGACCATATCTCAATACACAGTACAAAATCGATAATTCAGGAAAGCACAATCCATAGGCGGCATACGAAATCAGGAATGAAACAGGAACCAAAGCAAACAAACAAAAACTTCCACCACACGAAACGAAGCGAACTCACAATTAGGAGTGAGAGCAGGTGCCCGAGAAGAGTCGGCATCTCCTGCTTTCATGCAACACTCGTCGCTTCAGTTTGTTAGAAATATCACATCTGGTTATTTCCATTTCGGGATATATAAGTATAGTCTGTGGTTGGATGGTAGAAAGTATAAAAGTTTCCATTATCAGTAATTTGTCTCTTAGGTTTTATTCATAGCTCTTTTTTAAGCAAAATGTATTGAAAGGTTTCAATGTATTTCACTACTTTTTAGACATTAATAGCTATTCTCTGTAAGCATTTGCACTTTTATGAAGGACGCATGGAACGGCATGTCTCAGATTTCGATAAAATTTGTACATAAGTTTGAGTCTACCCAAAAGTAAAAAATTGTTAAAAATTTTCTTAATATCACATCCAGTTGCCATGGGAACGGACTTTGAATATTGAAATGCATTTGGGGGCATTTTTTAAGTCACATACATCATTTATGCAGCATAATCTGAAACAAACACTGATGAATTATCAGTACCCTATCATTGCTCATTCAAGTTAAGTAATAATAATGTTGGGTTTATGGTCTTATCTATATGTTTCCATAGCAACAGCACAACTACCCTATCAAAATAGTGTTTTTGGCATTTTTTTTCAAATTTCAATGATAGACTACTTACATTTTTGAGTTTTTTATGCAAATACAACATAAGCATTTACATTGGGACAAATTCTCTGTTCGTTGCTAAGGCAACATGACCACAAATCGCAAAAATGAAAGCAATTTTGGACAATATTTAGAGTCAATTTTTACTAGATAATTGAATTTTTATTCAAAACGATGAAAATTAATTAAAATATTCAAGTAGATCTTTCATTGCATGAAAGAAAATTGTTAAAAAATATTCAGGAAATAGCCCGTTGCTTTGGGAACAATTGTGTAAAATTGCGCATAAGCCCACTTTGAGTCCTTGGATACGGGCATCAAAAGTTAAGTAATCTGACATTTTTTAAAATCTAAATTAAACTTTGCTTTATCGTAAATGTAAAAAAGGTTGTGGAAGCCTGTTTCGTTTTTTGAGAAAAAGGCTTCGAAAAACAACAAAAATGCTATTTTTATAATGTATGGCCAAATTACTATAGCAACCATTTGAAACTTTTTTATTGTATTTTGATAGAGGCTTACTGGATCTTTATTGATATTGAATTTGAACTAACTGGGATAAATAATTACTGTTTAATAGAAATAATAAAAAATGGTTGCAATGGTAACATATGTTCCCCATAACTTTTTCACGGTTTTTGAAAGAGCTCTGTGTGTTGGATATTTTTCAATAATTTTCATCTGTTCATCATGATGCTAAATTGTTAAAATGACTCTGAAGTTGCAAAATAAGTCATATTATAGACCATAGTTACCGTTGCCAAGGTAACTTATTTACATAGCAACAAGTGAGTTTATCTTGAATTTGCTCATTTTATAAAATAATTCCTATTTCCTTACCAGATACCCATCAAGAGAGATGGTAAATTGGAAAATACAAACAGCATTTTGAAATCAATGTATCAAATTAGCTAATTGGGTTGTCATGGTAACCCGCCTTTTTTACAATATCAGACACTTCTAGTGAGCTTATTTATGTTTTATGTCCTAATTTTTAGGATGCATAAAAAATCTTCCATTAATGTCGTATATACACCAAATTGTAGAGCTTCAAATTAGCTAAATTTTGCCAATTTCTCAACTTTAAAGGTCGTTGCCATGGTAACCAGATGACTTAGAAATAAAATTTTTGTAAAATTTTCCTTTTTTCGTTGGTCCCTACTTTTGTGTAAAATTTCATGAAAATCGGAGACCATGCGTGCCGAAATTGTTTAAATGGTTACAGAAAATTGCTATTGATAAATAAATTCTGTTCAAGTGTTTGAAAAAACAGAAATTCAGAAAACTGGGCATTCAAATAGTTTTCCAATTTTCCTTCATTACAGCTTTGTCTGAACATACTACATGTAATACGTTTTTCTGGTTTAACATTAAAAAAAGTAAATGAATTCTGGTAGACTGAATAATATAGATTTTGATGAAAAGATCTTGTATCAAAACTAAATAAGGTTAAACTTTAAGATATGCAGTACATGATGTGACATTTTTCTGAATCAAATTCGATACAATTTTGAAATATGATTTAAATGCCGGTACCATGGACACTATTTACCAGTATCTTAAAAGGTAAAGAGAAGGCGATCGAGCATTCATTGTACCTTTTAATGTGGAAGGATGTCGAAAGATATCCAGAATGTGAAAGGTAGGAATATGAAATTGCTCTAAATTACTTACATATATGGTAGTGGCTACGATTCGAAAATATGTATTACAGCTATAAAGTCATAAAATTATCTTTTATATGCACAGGCTGTCAAAAAACGCAAACACATTAAATTTAAAGTATTTTGCTATGCTCTCTCGAAATTTGGGATAAATAATGTCAACAAGGAGAAATATTTGATCTGCCAGAAAAGACAATTCTTTTTAGCTCACCAGATATGAGCTATTGTCATACCCTACCGTCTGTCGTCTGCCCATTGTCCGTCCGTAAACTTTCACTTTCACATTTTCGACTTCTTCTCCAGAACCACGAAAGAGATTAAACTTGGTAAGAATGAAGTACGCATGGTCCTCTACGAGTGTTGCTGTATTTAAACTTTATTTTTTACAACGTGAAACAAACAAGTAACACAACTTATATCAATGTCTCACGTTGGCTCAGATGTTGGTGTGAGGGGGTCAAAGAAGCAGGAGGAAACCGGAGTACCCGGAGAAAAACCCCCTGCAGAGGCCCCTGGCTGGTGGACCACCTACCCTCCCACATAAGACCCTTCGCCGAATCTGGGATTCAAACCTCGGACCTTAGAGGTGAGAAGCGAGCGCGCTACCACTGCGCTAACCCGGTTGCTGTATTTCATCTGGATTCGTGGGCAGGTGGCGTCAACCCAGGCAAAGTTAGTCACGGGGGTACCCTACTTTCACAATTAATCAATCAATCAATCAATTTATTCTCGTTACCGTTTTACAATGGCATAGAGAAATATACAAATTTCAAGGTATAATAATACAAAATTCATTCATGCGTGGGAACGACATAAAAACAACATATATAATCTTATCTTTACAATGAGAGAGAGAGAGAGAGAGAGAGAGAGAGAGAGAGAGAGAGAGAGAGAGAGAGAGAGAGAGAGAGAGAGAGAGAGAGAGATTTAATGGTTTTAAGGAGGGGGGCAAGCCTGATTTATTTTACGAATAAGTATACATAGTTTACGTAGTACTGTCTGTTTATTTGATGACATGATGGCCTTGAATGATATTCTATTTTTATTCCTAATTAATCTATTTGGTAAGAGAGCTAATCTGTAAAGGACCTGTAACGTTAAGAGCCGTAATCTGCCCAATTTTTACTTGCAATACCAGCTCAACCAGGATTATTTAGAATGTGTCCTGTACGTGAAATTATTTCATTTCAAGTATCTTTAATCAAATATATTAGTTATTATTGACATGATAATGAGAAATAATCTATATTTTTACGTAGAAGTGAGGGTGGGGGTCTTTTTGTGATATAAATAATGCGAGTGAAATGTCGAAAATTTTCTAACAATCGGTCGCTTTTGTTGATTAAAATGTCGAAATGAACTACAATGAGAAGATGCAATAAGAAATATTGTGCTAAAACATGATTTGCTCCAAATATTATATTCCGGATTGATCAGACCGTAAACACGTGGCCAGGGATATATAATCGAACATTCACTCTCACTTATATTGTACAATTAACAACGCCGCCGTTATAAAAATAGTTTGAATCAGTTTTTTCAGTATATAAAATCATATATTTCTTTTACACTTACCATAATTACATTTTCTAAATACTTTCTTAATGTTACCAGAAGGAAGTTTTGAGCATTTCCCCAAGATTGACTGGTACTTCAGTCGTCAACGCTAATTGTTAACTTTAATTGCGAGGGGTTGTTGAATTAGCAATGCCCAAAATTAAAATAAAGGAGTTTGTTAGCGAAAAACTAAACAACGAAAATTTTTTGTTGAAAATTGATGAATTCGAAACTATTAATAAAGAAGTTAATTATTTGTCGAAATCTTATCAAATGCCAATTACTAATTCTCGGTTAATTTCACTTCTTTCCTTCACCCCTACCCGCCCGATCGCATTTTCGTAAATTGACTATTGTTCCCCCCTTTGGAACACAACTCCACTTTTACAGAAAATTTGTATTATGAAAATACATCTTAGGTAGAAGTGGTGTTGTGTTCCAAGGGGGGGGGGAACAATATTTCATAAAAACTTTTCCGATGTTCATTGATTTATATACAAAATAAGCACATTTTTATCAAATATCTCTATATTAGAGCAATTTTATGAAAAATTTTCTTCAGATTTTGAAGAGGTTTTTTCTTTTAAACTATTTCACCAACTTGATTAAAGAAATGAAGTACTTTAAAATTTCATTATTTTGGGGCAGATTGTACGCCTTATCGTTACAGGTCCAATTAATTAATTACAGCTAAAAATATAATGGAACTCATCACCCAGGTCGTTTGAATTACACTTTTGACAGACTCTGTTTTCTGTAGGAGTATTACTCCATCGGCCAATTTTTATAGGAAGGTGATTGTTACAGGTTCTAAATTTACAAAACGTTATTGCATCTTTAGTAGAAAGTAAATTAAAATAATTTTCAAAAACAAGTTCTTCTTTATAAATATTTTATTCTGTAATTTAAAGAGTTTGGAGAGTTATTTATGTTTGAAATCCATTGTTGTTTAAATTGATCTGTTAGGGCTAAATTTACCTTTGATTTTAACCACTTATCACTAGGGAACGACTGAGATTGCCAAATATTTGATAATCCACATTGATTTAGTATATTTTCGATATTGTTTATCCATGGGAATTTAGAATGATGTTCACGGTAAAGAGAATATCCTAAGGACCTGTTAAGATAAGGGCCCTATTAAGCTCTAAATCTCGTGAGTTATTTCTTCTTCATGGCGAATCGTATACAGAAAAACATTAATCATTATTGAAATATAATGTATTTGCAGACCTTTCACATGTTTTACATTTCGTTAAAGAAACTTTAAGATTCTAAAATTAAGATCGAAAGCGGTAGGGATGCACAGATAGAAAAACCGATAATATCGACAAAAAACGTAGAAATTTTAGAATATTTTACCAAAGATGGATAAATATAAATCAAAAGACATCAAATATGTCTACATTGTGTATCAGAAATAGATTTCGAATGTTCCATCTCCTTTAATCGGTAAATAATGCAATCCGGAACTTAAAATACGGTCTCATTTTGTATTCAATGGCTACAATGTAAGCCTATTAGCGCGAAATACACATTGGCGGAGAAATGAACATCATTCTTGCTTATTTCATCCCTAATTCTTGTATATTTCATTCAGTCATATTTAGGTTACATTTTTTGAAGGATTACAGAGGAAAAATAGTCAAATGTGCTATATTTTATGGTCGAAAAGGTCAATTCTTAAAAAATGCAACCCCCTTTCCATTTTTGGGTTTTCGTCTATGGGGGTGTGTTCCCCCCGGAGATACAGAAACCCACTTTGCCAAAAAAAGTGTATCATTGATATACATCTCCAAGAAAAGTGGCTTTCTGTATATCCGGGGGGAACAATGTTCAAAAAAACTTTAAATTTCCGTTTTCTATTGATTTCTATGAGAAAAAGAGAAGTTTTGACCCCAAAATTAGAAATAATATGCAGAACAGATAAAAATTTACTTCATATTCTGATGGTATGCATTATAGGTATACATTTAACAGAAAAAAAGTTCTTGAAATTTCGATTTTCAAAATTCCACTTTTCAGGGCTGATTTAACGCCTTATCTTAACAGCTCCTTTAAAAAGTATTGAAGCAATTTTATTACCCTGTCCTGTCATGAGTTTTGTCCAATATGTTAATATTTTCGTTTTTATTTTAATATCTAATGGTATTCTACCCAATTCACCGTAAATCATGAAGTCAGGAGTTGTTTGTTTAAGGTTAAACAAAATTTTGCAGAATTTTAAATGTATTCTTTCTAGTATTGTAACCATATGGCCTCTCCCCCACAATATTTATGGTGAATTATTGTTTTATGTTGGGGAATTTGCACACTGTAGAAAGAGGAATAACTCTAAACTGAATCGATGCATTTATCAGAACACGAAAGTTAATTATTTCCCTTACATGAAAGAGGGATGAAGCTTTAATCAATTCACATAAAGATATTTGAAACAAGATTAGAAAAAGATTCATGAAATCTCAGTTAATGATTTTATCTTAAGATTTTAAGGGAAATATTTTCTCGACTTTAACATGTTTAATTGTAATATTGATTTTTCAATACTTGGTCCAGAGATTGATAAGAACTTAATTACAAATTGGTTTTATCTATTGTTGGAGAAATCTACACGTGAAGTACCAGCATATTGAGTTTATTTACGTACAATCCCTCATAATTTCAGATGCTTTTGAAGAGTTTCAGACAACCTTATCTTTGAGGGATGAACATGGAATTATCTAGAAATATGTCCATCATTTTGTGCGATTCCCCTCCCAGGTTTAAATACAATGTGTCATTTTTCAATTGTTAGTACTACTTTCTCGCATGCTATGGATTCTGTCAGATTATGTTTCGTGAAATAAACTTGTTAAAATTCCAACGATGTTTTCTGTCAACAACAAAGAACTGCACATTAATTCATCACACAACGCGAAGTACGAAGTATGGCTTGTAAGCCCGCATCGGCTTACATAAATATTCTGGTGCCGTCGACCTACACGAATCGGAGAAAATAGAAATCATGGATTTTTATCAGAAAACGGAGGTTGAACTGAACTCAGTCAAAGTGAGAGGTAGGACACAATTTATTTCTCAATGTACTTTCAGATCGGTTGACCATGTAAAAACATTATTTTTCTTTTTGTATCAAAGAATTTACTGGACAGAAAACGTTTAGAACATTTATTTTGAAAATTCAAAACCACAAAATGACTAATTATAACAAGAAATTGACACTTCAGTTGACTAGTATAGACCAAGACTGTCAGACTACGAACGTTGGCGCAAATTTAGGTTCGGGTAGTTCTAAAAGTTTTTCTTCGTCAAAGAACACAAGTTCTAGTTCCTCAAAATTTGGTAGTTTATCGGACAGTGGTGATGAAGCAATGAAATGGATAGCTCATCAAGTAAAAGGTCTCCAAACAGCTATTTCAGTCCCTTTGCTTCAGGTAGTTAGATCGTTTGAAGGTGATTCTTAACAATTTAAAGAGTGGGTCAAAGAAATTGAAAAGTACGCACATATGGCAAGACTCGATAATTCAGACATACCGAGAATAGTTCTTATGACTTGTACGGGCACTGTAGGTGATTTTGTGAAACGGTATTTAGAGGAAATTGAGTCAAAGGGCGAAATTCCAGATTGGTCAAATCTTAAAAGGTTGATGCAAAAGCGATATGCTGAAATTACTGATAATCAGAGAGGTATGACTGAGCTCCGTAAAATTAAACAAACTCCCAAGGAAAGTGTTCAGTTGTATTCAGAGCGTTTACTCCGATTGGCCGAAGATGCTCCTTTTGATGAAATAACATACGCTTTTATTCAGAAACAAATGATTGACATTTTCTGTGACGGTCTGTTTTATGATTACTTGCGAATGAAAGTTCTGAGATGTGATCCAAGAGGTTATGATGAGGCAGTTGAAATTGCAATGAAGGAGCAAAATTTACGAAAACGTTTTAACTTGAGGTCTAATACACAGAATGAAACACTCACAAGTGATGAAATTTCAGAATTAGCAGTAAATCAGAGTAATAAAAAATGTTGAAAATGCAATTGTACAGGACACACTGTTTGGGAATGTCCCCAGCGCGTAAACAAACAAAGTATTATACCGGCTCTCGATTATTCAGACCCTGAATCCGATGAAAACGGAGAAGTTTCCCCTACTAAACGTAAAAAGTCGCTAAATGAGTGTGAAAACACCCTACACAATAAACAGAAACTAATAAATACAGTCCCCGTTAAAAGTTCAGAAGACTCCAAACAAACCTCTAACCAAGTACAAGGTCAGAGAAAGTCAGACCACACTAAAACAAAAGAATGCTGGCTATGTCACGCGAAAGGTCATTTTAGACGGAATTGTCCTAATCGCAGATTTCTGGATAGATACAGAGATCGTTATTACTCACGTGATAGGTATTTGTCCCACAAACAAAATCAGGGAAACTTCAAGGCTATCTTCAAAAGGAAGCCGTTGAAGAGAGCAGACAAAATGCTAAGATGAGAGGAAATAATGAAAGTAAGAAACCCGTATTCCAACTGAATTTGGCTGGAAACCCTAGCTCCTGTATTATAAAGATAGGTAAGATGAGATATCGAACTTTAGTAGATACTGGTGCTTAGGTTTCCATCATGAATAAAAAGACTTTTGATCGATTATCACCCAAGCCAAAATTATTGCGCGTTAATAGAAGTTTACGAGCGGTAAATAGTGCGCCTATTGAAGTGTTAGGACGTACAACACTTTACTTTTCAATAAACGGACTGAAAATTTCTCAAAACTTTTACGTAGTAGATACGCTAAATAAAAACTTCATCTTAGGAAGAGATTGGCTAAAGGAATACGGTGTACGTCTTTACTTCGACTTAGGAATGCTAAGAACAGGAAAAACGTATGTGAAACTGGACGAAGATATTCACATTTCATCGATTTTGAGGCTCAGTAATAAGATGAAGATCGAACCACAGACAGCAGTTATATGTCACGTTAAATTACAGAAAGGCTTCCAAATATCAGATTCAAGACTCCTAGAGGTTACGAATCTTGACCCCGGATGTATCTTAGAAGAACCTGGACTCACAATTAGGGAATCCGTGAATATAGTCAGGTCGCAGAACAAAGTACCTATTTTGATTGTTAACGAGACAAACAAATGTTACCGTCTCAGAAGAGGAAGCGTAGTAGGAAGGGCTCGACCTTTGACCCCACAAGAAATTTACGCTTTGAACGAAGAAGAACCAATGGAGGTTGATGAACCAAAGCCAGAAATGACGGACTTTGAGGGTCTATATGTACCCGAGGACAAGCGCAAAGAAGTGGTCAATCTTCTAAAGAAAAACAGAGATATAATCGCTAAGTCAGATTCGGATCTTGGTGGAACAAAGACAGTACAAATGAAGATTAACACCGGAAAGCACCCTCAAATTAAAAACAGACCGTACAGGACCCCACTAAACAAACGACAAATTGTTGACAAGGCGATCGATGAGATGCTGGATGCCAAAATAATCCAAGATCACAATCTTCATGGTCCTTTCCTTTAGTTGTGGCGAAGAAAAAGGACGGCAGCGAGAGAATGTGTGTCGATTTCAGAACACTGAACAAAATTGTTCGACCGATATCTTACCCGCTTCCCTTAATCGACGACATCTTGTCACTGATAGGAAATGCTAAATATTTTACTACGTTGGACTTAAGACATGGATTCTGGCAAGTAACGTTAGACGAAAGTAGCAAGGAGAAGACAGCGTTTGCGTGTCATCGAGGTCTATTTGAATTTAACAGGATGCCTTTTGGTCTGAGTAATGCCCCTGCGGTATTCCAGGAACTTATGAATATTGTTCTACAAGGATGTGAGGGATTCGCCATGGCGTATTTAGACGACATTTTGATTTTCTCTCAAGACGACCCAAAGCAGCATATAAGACACATTCAAGAGGTATTTAATCGACTGAGACAACATAACCTCAAGCTGAAACTAAAGAAATGCGCTTTCTTTAAGGAAGAGACAGAATACTTAGGTTTCGTAATCAACAAATATGGTAACGCTCCAGATCCAAAGAAAGTTGAAGCGGTCAAAAACTTACAAGCTCCGAAGAATGTTAAAGAAATTCGAGGATTCATCGGAATGTGCAGTTATTACAGAAGATTTGTTCCAAATTTCTCAAAAATAGCGGAACCTTTGATCAATTTAACCAAGAAATATGCAAGATTTAAATGGACTCAGGAATGCCAAATCGCTTTTGATAATCTTAAGGAAAGTCTCACTGTAGTACACTCCTTGCATACCCAGATACCAACAAACCATACGTCGTATATACGGACGCAAGTAATAACTGTGTAGGAGCGTGCCTTACTCAAGAAACGGATGAAGGAGAAGAAAAACCTATCTATTTCTTATCACACAAACTAAGTCACACAAAGACGAAATGGTCCACTATTGAGAAAGAAGCTTTTGCTATCCATTATGCACTTCAGAAGATAGACCATTACTTACATGGAGCTCAATTCACCATCAAGACTGATCACAAACCTTTGAAGTACCTCTTAGATTCACCTATTGTTATGGGTCAGAATACCCCAAAACGCCAGCAAAAATCAGACAAAGACAGAATATAAATTTACAAGTTTAATTATGTACAAAATATATATATTTAAAATGATTACAACTTACAATACAATGTCCGGATCAAAGTGTCCGTTACGGTCCACAAAGTCTATCGAATGTATGGTTTCCGGTAATCACAAACGTTCTCGAAAGATCGGTGTCCAAACGTTGTTAAATGGATTGAAGTCTCAACAAATAAAGTGTCCCAGTATATCAGAATAGATGAATGAATCGTGTCTACGAATGTGTACGAAAGTCCCTTCAACACAGTTCCTCAGAGGTATATATACTTAATACAAATGAATTTACCAGAAGCTTCTAGAACAATGACTCATTACAAATGATTAACAATAGAGTAAATTCTAGAAATCACAGTCATGTGATGACAATGATGTAACAAAGAACAAACTGGAATATTCTCTAATGAAATAAACATGACATAGTAAAATCTAGAAAGAATTGTGAAATCATTAAATAACATGACTAAGTACATGTGTACCTACACATGAAGTAAAACTAAAGTAATACATGACCCACAACACCTCCCCCCTTAAAAAAAGTTTGAATGTCAATGAAAACTTAGCTGGTAAATTCTGCAAAAATCACTCATGAAACTCTCGATAGTGCATCTGCAATCACATTGTCTTTGCCCTTGATATGGTTAATAATGATATTGTACTCTTGCAACAATAAACTCCACCTTGTAAGTCTTTGATTCTTGTTTGACATTTTGTGCAAAAATGTGAGAGGGTTGTGGTCAGTATATACAAGAATGGGATGTAAAGTAACATTCAAATAAACATCAAAATGTTGTAAAGCTAACAATAATGCAAGACACTCTTTTTCAATAGTAGAGTAATTCTTTTGACATTTTGTCAATTTCTTTGAAAAATAACAAACAACTCTATCTACACCATCATCATTTTCTTGAAACAAAGCAGCCCCGATTCCTACGTCACTGGCATCAACAGTAAGCTTAAATTGCTTATCAAAATTTGGAGCTGACAGGACAGGACTATTCATGAGAACACATTTGATTTTCTTAAAAGATTCGTCACAGTCATTGGTCCATGCAAAATTCACTCTCTTTTGTAACAGATTGGTAAGTGGACCAACAACTGACGAGAAATTTGGACAAAATTTTCTGTAAAATCCTGCCATTCCCAAGAATCTCATTATCTCTTTCTTATTGGTAGAAATCGGGAACTTTGAAATAGCTTCCACCTTGGCCATGATAGGAGTAACAAAACCTTGACCTACTTTGTGACCCAAATATTCTACAGTCGCGTGACAAAATTCACTTTTCGCAAGGTTCACTGTGAGGTTTGCTTTCGCCAGTATGTCAAAGAAGGTACGCATGATTCGGAGATGGTCATTCCAGGTGTCACTGTAGATGATGACGTCATCGATGTACGCCTCGCACCCTTCGATATGATTTAGGAGCGAATGAATCATCCTCTGGAATGTGGCTGGTGCGTTTTTCATACCAAAGGGCATTACTTTATATTGGTATAGCCCATCTGGAGTCGCAAATGCCGATATTTCTCTGGCTCTCTCGATAAGCGGGACCTGCCAATAGTCTTTAAGCAAGTCAAATTTACTGACAAATTTTGCACTGCCAATTTTATCTACACAGTCATCAATTCGTGGGATCGGATAAGAATCAGTTTTGGTGACTGAATTGACTTTTCTAAAGTCCGTACACAATCGGAAGGTTCCGTCTGGCTTCGGAACAAGAATACATGGGTAACTCCAATCACTATTGCTGGGTTCAATAATGTTATTTTCAAGCATGTATTGAATTTCTTTCCGCATGTATTGAAGCTTAATTGGGTTTAACCGATAGGGATGCTGTTTGATAGGTGACGCATCACCCACAATGACATCATGATGAGATGCATTCGTCTTTTTTGGAACGTCCGGAAAGATGGTCGTATATTCCCGCATTAATTGGTGCACTTCCTCTTTTTGATGCACGGTCAGATGTCCGAGTTTCACTTCCGGACTTGTCAGAATTTCAGAATTCTTCAAACGGACACTTTGAGTGAAGTCTTTTTCGACAGTCTCTTCATTACATTCAGGTTCAACACAATTTTCTAATGTATTTACATTGGCCAAAGTGGAAACTGGTTTTACAAAATTTCGGTCACTTCTATCAAAATACTCTTTCAACATGTTAACATGACACACTCTTTTTTCTTTTCGCCGACCTGGTGTCTTAACCACATAGTTCACATCACTAATTTTAATCTCAATCTCATAAGGACCGAAATATCTAGCTTGCAAAGGATGACCAGGGATAGGCAAAAATACAAGAACTTTATCGCCTGGTTTAAAAACTCTGTTTCTAGCATCTTTGTCATACCATGATTTCAGTTTCATTTGTGAGGTTTTGAGGTTTTCTTGAGCTAATTTGCAAGCATTATATAATTTCTCTTTGAAATTAGACAGGTAGTCTAAGAGATTCAAATTGCTAGTCTCAGTCAACCATTTTTCCTTCAACAACTTCAATGGCCCCCTGACCGTATGCCCAAAAACTAGCTCAAAGGGACTGAACCCCAGGGACTCCTGAACCGCTTCTCGTGCCGCAAACAACACGAGGTGAACCCCTTCATCCCAGTCTTTTCCATACTGGTGACAATATGTTTTCATCATAGTTTTAAGGGTTTGATGAAAGCGTTCAAGTGCCCCCCTGGGACTCAGGATGGTACGCAGAAGATTTATACTGCCTGATACCTAGCTCATGCATAACCTGCTGAAACAACCCTGACATAAAATTCGAACCCTGATCTGACTGAATAGCCTTGGGAGCACCTACGAAACTGAAAAAACTTTGTAAGGGCCTTAACTATGGTCTTTGCCTTAATATTCCTAAGAGGTATGGCCTCAGGAAACCTAGTCGAAGTACACATAATTGTCAATAAGTACTGATTCCCTGACCTAGTCCTAGGCAAAGGACCTACACAATCAACTAACACCCTACTAAAAGGTTCCTCAAAGGCTGGAATGGGTTGGAGGGGAGCAGGTGGTATAACTTGATTGGGTTTACCTACCATCTGACAATTATGACAAGACTTACAAAACTCAGACACATCTTTTCTCAACTTAGGCCAGTAAAAGTGACTTAAAATCCTATTATAAGTCTTATTGACACCTAAATGACCTGCCATGGGTGTGTCGTGAGCTAAACTCATGATGTCCCCGCGATACGCTACTGGAACCACTATCTGGTGAACGATCCGCCACACGTCATTAGGGGGTGCATCGGGTGGTCTCCATTTCCGCATAAGGATGCCATCTTGTATGTAGAAGCACTCTCCGACTTTGTCCGCTTCTTCTCGGGGAAGGGCCCTCTTACTTAGCCGGATGATCTCTGGATCTTTAGTTTGCTCGGAGAGGAGCTGCTCACGGCTTAAGGCATCTGTATCTCTGTCTAATGGCGGATTGGAATCATCACCGGGTACTGTCGGAGACTTGTCAACATGAAGTGGTACTGACGTCTCAGGTACGCTGTCATCAATGGTAGACATGAATGTGTCAGAAAGGTCCATATTTTCGGAGGGATGGTCCTCGTTAAGTGCAGAAGTACTCTCAGCCTCTTTTAGTCTGTTCCTGGCCATCGCCCTGGTAACTGCGCAGGCTGGGTACAAGTCGTCGTCTTCATCATCGGACACGACATCGGACGTGATTTTCTCACAAACAATCGGATCGGCTACAACTTTGCCGCCAGCTAAATCGTTGCCAAGCAACAAGGAAACGCCTTGAACGGGAAGAGTAGGTCGAACACCTACGATAACAGGTCCAGTAATTAAATCTGACTTCAAATAAATTTTATGAAGGGGAACATCAATGACGCCTAGCTCCACACCCTGTAATAAAACTGACCTACCAGTAAAAGTGTGCTCAGACAAAGGCAATGAACCCTCTAACAATAAAGTCTGGGCAGCACCAGTATCTCTCAAAATCTGAACAGGCAACGCTTCGCTAGAATCACTGAGTGAAACAAATCCCTGTGACAAAAAGGGCTTATAATGATCCTCCACAAAATCATCAGAACTGGACTTAGAATCCTGAATCTCAGGAGTGTCAGAACAAATCGAATCTAAGGCTTTCCTATCATTTCTAACAGACGCACAGGCCTGTGACTTAAGTTCTTTTTTCTTCTTAAGCTTCAAACACTCACCAATAACATGACCTTTTTTCTTACAATAATTGCATGTAGGAAGCGACCCCACCCCTGGGCATGCCTCAGAACGCTCGGACCTAGGACCGGACGTAGAACCACCTTGAGATGGTGACTGGGAACTAATGGACGACTGAGACTCTTGTAAATTTTTCTTTGGAAAATCTGACGTTTTAGCACTATCGCTAGATTGAGTTTTTGACACAAAATTTTTCTAATGAGTGAGAGCATACGTATCAGACAAAACAGCGGCTTCTTCAAGAGTTTTAACATTTTTGTTTTCCAAATGAGTTCTTAAATCTTGATGTACCCATTCTTTGAACTCTTCTATCAGAATTATTTGACGCAAATTGTCAAATGAATTTGGAATTTTCTTAGATCGAAACCACTGATCAAATAAATCTTCCTTTTCTCGAGCAAATTCAACATATGTTTGATTTTCAAACTTTTTGTACTTTCTAAACTTTTGTCTGTACGCCTCAGGTACTAACTGATATGCTCTCAAAATCGTGTCCTTGACCTTGTCATAGTCTGAACTCTCAGCAATACTGAGCGCCGAGTACACTTCAGCCGCTTTACCAATAAGTACGCTTTGTAATAAAGTTGGCCAAAAATCGCGTGGCCACTTCAGATTGGCCGCGATTTTCTCAAAATGTGGAAAATATTTGTCCACGGACTTTTCTTGAAATTTTGGTACTAATCTGATGTTTTTGGCGGCGTCGAATTCAGACTTGACAGGCGAAGGAACAGGATTTTCCTTAGCGCTTTTCTCTAATTTTAACTTTTCTAACTCAAACTGGAGTTCTTTCTCGTGCATACGTTCCTGTTTCTCTCTTTCTTCTTTTTCTCTTTGTCTTTCTTTTTCTTCTTTTTCAAATTGTAATTGTAATTTCATTTTCTCTAATTCAAACTCATATTTTGACATTTTGGTTTCGCTTGAAACAGGTTCAACAGGAAAATCGTATGACTAAAAGATTTTCTCAGCTAAAAGCTCTTTAGCCACAATATTTCTAATTTCTTGTTTTCTCATAGAAGATTTTACATCTAACTTCAAGTGAAGACCTAAACCAATCAAATCATCTTTTTTCAGTGATTCGAACTCATCTACAGTCGGCGATTTTAAAAATTCAGTGACCGAAAATACCATGATTGATTTCTGCTGGCAAAAGTTTTGAGAATTTTCCTTTTTTCAAAAAAAACGAACTTTACGTAAAAATGCAAATATGCAGAGATTACTATCCCGGACGAGCCCCCAATTCTGTTATGGGTCAGAATACCCCAAAACGCCAGCAAAAATCAGACAAAGACAGAATATAAATTTACAAGTTTAATTATGTACAAAATATATATATTTAAAATGATTACAACTTACAATACAATGTCCGGATCAAAGTGTCCGTTACGGTCCACAAAGTCTATCGAATGTATGGTTTCCGGTAATCACAAACGTTCTCGAAAGATCGGTGTCCAAACGTTGTTAAATGGATTGAAGTCTCAACAAATAAAGTGTCCCAGTATATCAGAATAGATGAATGAATCGTGTCTACGAATGTGTACGAAAGTCCCTTCAACACAGTTCCTCAGAGGTATATATACTTAATACAAATGAATTTACCAGAAGCTTCTAGAACAATGACTCATTACAAATGATTAACAATAGAGTAAATTCTAGAAATCACAGTCATGTGATGACAATGATGTAACAAAGAACAAACTGGAATATTCTCTAATGAAATAAACATGACATAGTAAAATCTAGAAAGAATTGTGAAATCATTAAATAACATGACTAAGTACATGTGTACCTACACATGAAGTAGAACTAAAGTAATACATGACCCACAACACTATGCAAAACAAGAAAATACAGCTATGGGCATTAAGTATTGCAGGATACAACTGCAGGATCGAATACGTCAAAGGTGAAGATAACCACTGTGCAGATCTTCTGTCCCGTATACCGCATCCTAAGACGCACGAAAAGTGCAAAGAATCCGACGAAGAACCCGATATTGACAATAGAACATTTGAGATAGGAGTAATGAATTCGAACGAGTTCAACCCAAGGGACTTTGCAAACTGTCACGTTGAAGATCGACAAGAGATTACAAAAGCTGTCTCAGATTTACCTGAGGAGTTCAACTTGAAAGACGAACAGGAAAAAGACCAAGAAGTGGTGAGAATAAAGTACAGACAAAGAAAAGGAACAGCCACAAAAGCTGAACAGACACACTACTTTGAGGATAAGGAAGGTTTATTTTATTATCTATCTCAGCCGGACTCTGAGTATTCAAAGCTAAGAATGTATATACCTCAAGAAATGGAGACAGTCGTCCTTAGGCAGTACCATGATCAACTCGGTCATATGGCTGTAGATAAGACATATGATTCCATTCGTCTGAAGTATTTCTTTCCGAATATGTACAAGAAAATTCACGCATATGTAGAGAAATGTGTCACATGTCAGACAAGAAGTTCCAAGAAATCAAAACCTCCTATCAAGGAAACCGAAATACCTCCTTACCCTTTCGCAAAGATTGGCTTGGATTTATCTGGGCCATATCCGACTACACTATCTGGGAACAAATAAATTGTCTCCTTCATAGACATATATTCGGGATGGCCAGAGGCTTTCGCCGTACCTGGCAAGTCTGCAGATCGAATTGTACATCTTATTTTAGAAGAAATTTTCCCGAGATTTGGTTGCCCCCTGGAGATTATCTCGGACAACGGAACAGAAAACGTCAATAGGAAAGTACAGGAAACTTTGGACACGATGAACATTCATCACATCAAGACATCGTACTACAGTCCCCAAGCAAATGGTAAAGTCGAAAGATTTCACCGAACTCTTCATGACGTCATGTCTAAGAAAATTCAAGAAGACGTCCAAACGTGGGATTTGTACCTGAATCAGACACTAGCCGCCATTAGGTTTCATGTCAACGAATCATCGAAGTTTTCTCCATATTTTCTCCTATATAACAGATACGTTGTACTTCCAATGGACACAATTTTAAAACCAAGACTTAGATATGTGGGTGAAGATCAACATCAAATCGCTCTTCAACAGCAGCACAAATCTTTTACATTGGTTCATAGGAACATGAAAGAAGCTTAAAAGAAACAGAAAAAGTACGCAGACAAAAACAGTAAGGAGGAAAACTTCCAGATTGGAGATCCCGTATACATAAGTAATCACAGAAGAGATAACAAGCTTGATGTTAAGTGGCAACCGTACTTTCGAATTATTGATCAAACAGGACCACTTTCATTCATAGTGAAAAATCAGCTTGATGGTAATACAACAAAGACGCATGCTCGACATCTAAGACCTGCAAAGATTGATGAATGGAGAATTCTGAGAGACTCCGAAGGGAACTTATTACGTAAAACGACGTATGTAATCCCGCCCGAACAATCAGACAGTGACGATGAACCTGTTCCTCAAAACGTTGCCATACGACACAGAATTCAAGAAAGAGAGGATTCGTCTGACGAAGATGACATTCCACTTATGGAACTTTGGAGACGACTAAGAGCTCGTGATATGCCCGATACATGTACGGACAAGGGCGATGAAACGAACATCAATCTTGATCCTCCAGTAGTGAGCTTACCAATAGCTCCTGAACATTGCGAGGAGGAAAATATGGAAGTAGACGCTATTTCCAAGAAACGGGATACGAGTTTCTTACAAAATGAAAAGGCTTTCCAACAGAAATCTGTTGAAAATACCCCGTCTTCAGATCCCCAGTTACTACTCATGAACAGCATTTATGAAATGACAAAATTTTTGACCTCTCAAAAGCTTAATATATCTTCATTGTAACCGATGAAAATATAGTTCCTATTTCAAGCATTAAATAACTAAAATGTTTTTAGATGAAAAGAAAGTGAGAAGGAATGGTAATAAAGATGATTAATTAAACAGTCAAGGAAAAATAAAGTAAATCAAAACAAAATTTTAAAAAAGGTCCTGAAAGATCCGATAAAAATATTCTTTTTATCTAAAAGGAGGGGGAGGAAAAGGGCATTAAAACTCAAAAAGTAACGTATCACTGATACAGATTTTATAAATACACACAAAAGACATTTAAAAAAAAAATATTAATTACACAGATGCAACGGCAAATTAGAATGAGATAAAAAGGGGAATAAAATCAAATTATCCATACACAATATGAAAGAAAAACAAAACATAAATGATAAAATATGCAGCGTGTACTTTAAGAATGCTCTTTAGTTGTAAATTTCTAACTGGATTTCACTGGTTTACATCAGGGTTTAATCAATATCTAGAGCTTTCATTCTGGTGATCGTATTTCAGCCCTTGTCTGACTTTATTTCATGTCATGGGATTAATGATATTGACCCTTGTTGCCCTTTTGGCGGTGTTGGAATTTCATTGACGGTCGTCTCGTGATGCAGGTTCTATCATCAGCTGACAAATGATTTGTTGATACTTCACTGATAAACGACATAAATACAGACGACGTCTAACAATTATGAAAAGTGCATATCAGTTAAAATTTTGATTGAATCGAAATATTAAATGGCATAGCCTGTTGAGTATTTATAATATGTAAATACAAGTTTAATGAATGAATCATTGCAAAAAAAAAGATATAATTTGGAAATTATTTTAGTTTTGGAACAGGCTTCTAAATTATTTTTGTAAATTCAAAATTTTGGTCAATCAAGGGGTACAGAGAAATCTAGTGTCATAAATACCAAGATCAATTTAGTTTGACGTGCAGATATGTTATAGCAATGAACAATAGATGCTGGTTTCACGTGGAGAAATGACGATAGAAAATGCATGATAAACAGTGTAATTATGCAAAATATCCTTGAAATTTGAATAGCAGCTATTATAACGGAGCCGCCTGTTGTTAAAAGAGAGACAATTAAGAGTGTACAGGTCAATCCAATAGAGAGAAGACGGAAGCCACAATACGAAGTCCGAAGCAGTGACGTCAGGTATCTCTGTGCACGATGTTACCCGTGTGGCCGGATGTTAAACCAGCCCGTCACGATAACAAACGGAGAGACATTCGAAGATTATGGTAGAGTGAAATCTGCCATAGGGATGTGCGATTCGTGCAGAATCCAATGCAAAGGACAATTTGCAATTAATGAACTACCTTATTTGACGCTATATTACGAGAAAGTTTATACCCCGTCGCTTTCCTGGGTGCATGGCGTCATCCGGATTACGGGAAGATCTTGGTAACGTCACTAATACCAAGATACGTCAGAGGTAGACCAATGAAGAAGAAATGACTGCTTAGAAGAAACCATGAGATGCGATTTCGTTGGAGATGATGCAGTAGACGAGAGAATGATTTAGTTCTCGGAAGAATAGACAAACATACGATGATAAATCCAATTGGTGCGGAATTCCTTCCGTGATGAAATCGAGGTCCATGTATTCGTTTTACTCGACAGAGATTTCATAGAACACGAAGAAGGACCACACGACGGAGAGGAACCATTAGATGCAAAGGATATATATCCAAAGATGAACCGCAAGATGACAAAGAAGTGTACAAGTTGTGTGTAGTGTTATTTTAGTGAAAAAAAGCAGAGTAAGTGTGAATTTAATCATGTATAATGCTTATTTATGATGATACTTGCATATATTCTATTCATGAATTTTGATTTTTGCATGATGTACATTGAACATTGATAAATAATACTATTATTTTACGTATTGGCCTTGAATGAATTTGTTATGTTTTGATAATCATGTCAAGAACATTTTGAATGAACAATAATGAGTTTATTATGATGATGAACATTGGGTCACTTGATAAAGACAGTGAAAAACGTGAGATGATGACTTTAATCTGCATGTCATTTATATTTATTTACTTGATCATGATTGATTGGGTGACCCATAACATGATGAAATTATCTAAATTGTGGTGTCAAGGCCATGCGTTTAGAAAATAACCAAGCATAGATTTAAATTATAAAAGAATGATGAAAGTTACTAAAAAGTCAGTTATAAAGTTGAATATACTTGCATTGAATATAATGATTTTGAAAATCTTGGTTATTTTCTTAATTGGGGGAGTATTGTAACCATATGGCCTCTCCCCCACAATATTTATGGTGAATTATTGTTTTATGTTGGGGAATTTGCACACTGTAGAAAGAGGAATAACTCTAAACTGAATCGATGCATTTATCAGAACACGAAAGTTAATTATTTCCCTTACATGAAAGAGGGATGATGCTTTAATCAATTCACATAAAGATATTTGAAACAAGATTAGAAACAGATTCATGAAATCTCAGTTAATGATTTTATCTTAAGATTTTAAGGGAAATATTTTCTCGACTTTAACATGTTTAATTGTAATATTGATTTTTCAATACTTGGAAAGTCCAGAGATTGATAAGAACTTAATTACAAATTGGTTTTATCTATTTGTTGGAGAAATCTACACGTGAAGTACCCGCATATTGAGTTTATTTACGTGCAATCCCTCATAATTTCAGATGCTTTTGAAGAGTTTCAGACAACCTTATCTTTGAGGGATGAACATGGAATTATCTAGAAATATGTCCATCATTTTGTGCAATTCCCCTCCCAGGTTTAAATACAATGTGTCATTTTTCAATTGTTAGTACTACTTTCTCGCATGCTATGGATTCTGTCAGATTATTAGTAGAGCAACCAAGTCGCTAAATTTGAAATTTTAATCAACACCCCTAACACAGGGCTAAATTTCATATCAAACGAAAGAATATAACGTGGGCCATCAGTTTGAGGTGTCGTAAACAAATTCGTATGGTCAGAATTTCTGTAATTTCACAGAAAAGTGGAAAATTAGTTAAATTCAAAATCATAGATTTTTTAACAAAAACTTACTTCTTTTTACAAATGGATAGTCCATGTGACCGAAATAAATGTCATTATGCTTATTGAAGTCAAAAGAAACTTTTTGGATTAAATTGATTTTTCTAATTCCAACTTCATGGATGAATGAGCACACATTCTAAGATTAATAGGTAGAATGGAAAAATTCAATTCTTTCACTTAAATTTCGAGAATGTTGATTCAAACATACAAATTACCAAAAGGAAACGATATTTCGATATGTGAATGTGTTTTTTGGAAAGTTTGATAGAGAACGATTTAAAAACTTTAGAGTTACAGGCAATTAAACTGCCCCTCCCCATAACATTGTTGATAACAATTCACTACAAAATAAACTAGATGTTTCCTCGATACTGTTACGGAGTTAAACACCACATAATTACAGCAAAGTCTAATTTTAACGTATAAATATGAATAAAAAAAATTGTTTTATTTTAAAGTAGACGACAAATTTACATCAATAATTTTGAAATTAAAGCTTTTTGTCTTTCTGTTCTATCTCTATTCTGATGATTTCAAACATTTAATATGGAAGCCTTTTGTCCGCCCAATTATAGAAATAATTTAGTAAAACAAAGATTTTGCGATCAACGTTAACAAAACAAGGAAATGCGCATTGTATTTTACTTTCACAAGCTTCAAGTTAGATAAGCAGCGTATCTGCCTATACGACTCCTTCACATTCAAGGCAATCATTGCAATTTCTTCCTCCGTTTGACGGTGTGAAAACACTTGTCGCTAAAACGTTACTTAAAGGCAATTGTACTACATGTAGACGTAGATGATAATGGAGACAAACTCTGGTTTCTAGTTCTGGTACTCTAGTTTCTGAGTGGCTGATCGTTGTTGGACATTATACGATATTGACCGCTTACGAAAAATAAGACTTTGTATCCATTTTTGTTAAGGTTTTGACTGTCCATCATTTTCCATACTTCATCGATATTGAAATAGAAATGACCATACATTAAAGGATGCTCTATAGTAGGTCACCTACTATGCACATAGTAAATGGTGTTCTTATCCGAAGTACTTCATCTCACATTTTCGTATATATATAACGCTCGACTATTATTTCTGATTTGAAAAATGGAATTGCTCGACAAAAAAAAAAAAAAAAGAACACTTCAAAATTAATAAATGTGTGTAACTAGGTGCAAAATAGCTTTTCTTTCGGTCACAGTATTACAGTTGGAAATAGGACATTCAAATTACTCAACAGGCACCTGAAATTGCGGATATATATTGTCTCATGATGCAATCGAATTGTTGTAGCTATACATGTGACATAATAAGTTTGGCCTTTTGATATGATTTTTTAATCGGCTTTTCATTTTATTAATTACTTTCCTTTTTAACCGTGTTTATTCACTGAAACTTTCTTGTTGATCTTCTTTTTGGTACTGACGCTGAGCTGACAACATTAGTCTCGTCGTTGTAAAAGTTTAACTCTAATATTGTTGTATCGTACATTAGACTCTATAATAATCGTAGTTGAAAATCGGAACTTGGATACATTGCACTGACTTTGAACAGTCATATTGTTCATACCTTTTTTTCATACTTTTTATTTTATTCGGAGCGCTTAGGGAAAAACGGCCATCGACGCTCCAAAATTCCAGGCTTCTGTTGATCAAACTTTCCGTTGTCAACAGACCACAACACACATTTTTCTGCTTTTCCTCTCCGAAATATAAAGCTGTTTATTTGTTTTATTGTAGAAGTATACTAGTATGTATATAGTCCTCATTAATGTAGGATTGCTCAATTACGTCATCAATATTACGTATGACTATGTGGTGTTTTTGCTATGTACAGCATCACAAAACAACCCCCCCCCACATTCTGTGACACTTTAGGACTTTCCATGAGATCCCCTGGGCGCCTTAAGGGGATTCTCTGACCCAATGCATCATGAAAAGCATCCACTTAATTTGTAACAGCTACGAATCTGAACGGAGGGTAAGTACGGATGATAAAATTGAAAAAAGTGCAACAACGTTAACGAAAGGCATATTTCAATGTTTAAAACAAAGAAAAGGAAGAGTCCAAACTCTGACCAATGTACTTGGCATATTTATTTACATCACTGTAGTACTAAAATAAACGTCGTAAGTTACTTTTTATCATTTTCTAGAAACTTCATGCGAAGTTTTGAAATTCAATTATTTTCATTACAACTTGTCACAATCGGGTCTCCATACGTGATCTTCACACGGCATATTAAAATGAGGTATTTTTCATGAAATTGTCAACAGGATGACATATTATCACTTTCGGCAGTTACTTTTATCAAACATACGTATATATACCGACAAAAAGGTACAATTTGATAGAAACTGTAACACGTGGTCAACCGAATCTTAATCTACGGAATCTTCTTTGGGAAATGACGCTTAGCTTAAAAGTGTATACGCATTAGTTTTTTATATCTATTTATAAGCCTCTAGAAAAATTAACGATAAAAAGGCCTAGGAAATAATGAACATATATTTGTCGATATGTTTCGAGACAAAAATTCAATCTCAGGGCTTTAGATAAGACATTAACACGGATTATTCATATTTCATAGAAATTTGCATAAAACTTGTCATTTTTCGAGAGAGGAGAAAATACTCTACCTCCAAAACAATTCTATATCATATTTACATATCTAATGCAAGAATTGCAATGACTCTCTGTACAAAACAGAGCCAAATATAGGAATGCAGAGGATGGAACCGATAAATATTTCGTTTTTATTTTTACGGTTTTATCATTTTTAACCCAATTTAAACATAATCTGACCATGATATATTCTTTACGACAGCTGTTCTTGAAAGCAGGGGTATTCAGCTAAAAGTAAAGATCAAATTCAGGCCTGTGTTAGGGGTGTTGATTAAACTCGAAAACTAAGCCCCTTTTTCAATTTGGTCGCTCTACTATATGTTTCGTGAAATAAACTTGTTAAAATTCCAACGATGTTTTCTGTCAACAACAAGGAACTGCACATTAATTAATCACACAACGCGAAGTACGAAGTATGGCTTGTAAGCCTGCATCGGCTTACAGTATTACATTACTTGAGAAACCCCATACTTCGCTGCCGTATATTAAAATTGGTTCAATCATCTTATCAAAAAGATCAAGCTGACATTTATTTGAAAGATTATTATTTCTGCCCTTTTTTAGAACACTTAACATAGCTTTAGTTGCCTTTTCTGCTTGGTATTTTTTTGCCTTTTGGAAATTTCCTGTTCTTTGGAAAATATTACCAAGATAGTTAAATTCTTGAGTAATTTCAATAACATTTTGACCAAACTTAAAGGAAGGATTTATTTTAACACTTCCTCTTTCCGAAAATCAGAATTCTAGTTTTACCGACGTTTACTTTTAAGTTCCATTTTTTACAATAATTTTCTAAGGTATATAGTTGATTTTGTAGATCGGTGCTACTTTCTGCTAGAAGAACAGTATCGTCTGCGTATAGGATCACAAAGAGTTTTAGATAGTAATCAAGTTTTTCATCAAGCTGTTCAGTAATTGTTTCTAGGCCATTTATATCAGATTGTAAAAAGAAATCATTAAGGTAATCAAGATAGATAGAAAAAAGGAAGGGGGATAAATTTTCCCCTTGTCTAACCCCATTTTCGCACCTGAAAGTATCCGAGATCTGTCCATCAAAATTTATTTTAGATTTAATATGATGATACATATTCACAATAACTGTATATATTTTACCGTTTATATTATTTAAGAGTAGTTAATGCCAAAGTGCGTCTCGCCAAACTGTATCGAAAGCTTTTTCAAAATCTATGAAAGCGCAGAATAATTTTCTTTTTTTCAATTTAAGAATTTCGAAGAGCATATGAATTATGAAAATATTAACAGTGGTAGAATGATTTCGCCTAAAGCCTGATTGGTTTTCTTGTATTGTTCTAAATTCCTCTGAAAAGCTATTTAACCTGTCATTGAGAACACTGGTAAATAATTTGCCAAATCAACTTTGGATAGTTATGGGTCTATAATTTCTTGCATCACTTTCGGCCCCTTTGTTTTTGTATATCGGTTTTATAATACCATCTAACCAACTTTCAGGTACTATACCAGAATCTAAGATTATGTTAAAAAGTTTCACATAGAAGCAAATTTACAGTAGATTTTATGTATTCATTTTTTATTTTATCTTCTCCTTGTGCCGTGTTGTTTTTCAGTTTTTTAATGCATTTACGTATTTCTTCACTTGTTGTTTCAGCATTTAATTCTTGATTAATTTCGATTACTTCTCGATTTTCTATTTCATTTTGTAAAATTTGATTTACTTCGTTTGGTATATTTGGAGGTTCGTTTATGGTTTTAAAGAAATCATGCAAATCATTTATATTTATATTTGGCGTTCTTTCATTACCTTTCTCATTAATTGATTTCCAATAATCTCGGGGATTTTTAGTTTTCATATTTTTCATCGTTTGGCGAAGATTTTTTCTATAGCTTTTTATTTCTTTGTCTAATATTTTCTTGTATCTTTTTTCTGCATCCCGGAGCTGACGTTTATTATCTTCTGAGTTTGTGTTATATTTTCTTCTTTTTTGTTTTCTGTAAATTCGTCTTGCTTCCTTACATTCAGAGGTAAACCATAATTTATATTTTGTTATTTTTCTTTTTTTGCCTAGATTTATCTTTTTAACACCAAAAGTACTTTCTGCAGCTTTTATATGAATTTTGTTTAATGTTTCGACCACTTCATTTATAACATCTTTATCGTTATCGTTGTCATTACTTTGATTTATCATATTCAATAATTCATTTATCTGTTCAGTGTTTATTGCATTTACAAAATGAGGTTCTTTTTCTTGGTCCCATTTTCCTATGACTTCAGTAATTGTTTTATTTTCGGAGAGTTTCGGAGGGGGATTCATATCTATAGATAGAGTGATTGGATTATGAACGTAGGATTATGAACGTAGGAGAAAAAAGAGC
The DNA here is from genome assembly GCA_028142955.1 of Pinctada fucata. Taxonomy (NCBI): domain Eukaryota; kingdom Metazoa; phylum Mollusca; class Bivalvia; order Pterioida; family Pteriidae; genus Pinctada; species Pinctada fucata. The sequence goes on along the minus strand of AP027114.1, from coordinate 8,520,327 downwards.
TGTTCTGTTCTGTTCTAGTCTCCAATACTTGCATATTTTTAAGGTATATAATTACATCATAAGTACAAATGAAATAGTCCACTACACTAACACCTTTACAAGTCGTAAGACCATTCTTATTCTCACCAAGACGTCCATTCATTATGAACATATTCATAGACCGACATGTATCAAGTAATAATTTTCCATATGTACTTACAGTAAGATCACAATTTTTTCTAGTATCTTCAAATCCGAAAACGGACAGATCGTTCGAATTTCCTTAAACATGATAGTTATCGACAGTTCTGTCATTTGAGAAGTCATAAAAATCGTTTTCAACACCTGCTCTGGCGTTAAAAACCCCTGCGAGTAAAATAAGATTTGTTTTAGCCATCATTTCCAAAATTTCATTTTCTATTTCATTAAAAGCATTTCTGTCAGTGTACCGAGAGCCTTCAGGTGGTATATATACAATTCCGATAAATAGATTTTCATTAAAATTTGTGTAATCATTAGAAATTTCTACCCACAAAATGAATTTGCTATCTGTTTCATGTATAGTTACATATTTTTCTACCTCATTACGATATCCAAAAACTATGCCACCTGATCGCACTCTAGATATCTTTTTCCTGTTTTTCATAGCAAATTTATATCCCGGCAGATCTATCTCATCTAAATTGTCCGTTTTGGTTTCATGGAGACATATAAAATCAGGATAGTTTAATCTACGCTTTAACCCACAACAATTTAAAGATAACAATGATAATGTAGAATCATGAACATCATTGACACAAGTTTCTGAAGAGAGAACAGAGATGTCACTAATGGACTGCTCCCCTCCACCTCCCTATCTATCATAGTCAGGGGTGGAACCAATGCGGAATCGCTTACATGGCGGGCGCCGAACCGGGGTTCGTTGGATATTCCCTGGATGTTGGCCGCGAGAGTTAGTAGGTGTGGTGCGGTTTCCAGGAGTGCCTCGGCCCCTCGAGCTGTGCGGTAAAGGTCCGGCACCCTCAGAAATCGAGGGCTCGTATGGCTCGCCGTCGGCCAATAACACATCGCGCACTAATCTAACACGGTGACCCTTGTTTCGCATTTCCTACATGAGAGGGTAGAGACTTTTGCGTGCCTGCTCTATTTCTGATGGGAATTGCTGATTTATGCCTATCCTCGTGCCCTTAAAATACTTGGCATGAGAAAGCACACGCGCAAGTTGACGATAGAAGATGAAACGCACTACAATGGGACGTGATCTTCCACTCTTACCTGGTCGCGCTCCTGTTCCGAACCGGTGAACAGTAGCTATGTCGATATACTCGTCTATATCTAGTTATCGGTGGATGAAGTCACGGATCACCTCACCCGTGTCTTCGCTGGCCTCTTCGCTTATACCCGTGAACACTAAATTGTTTTTCATGGATCGACATTTTAAATCAAAAGAAGGGAGGAGATCTCCAACAAGACCCCGTTGCAGCATCAACAGTAAAATACCAAAACATTCGATGCAAAAACACAAAAGACGAGTACAGCACGAGACGGAAAAGAGACACACGACATGTAAACATCAAACACAAAAGACTACACATAAACCGACGAGACCAATGGGTAACCGGTGCCGACTTTGGACGGCCATATGTCACGCAAGTAGCAAATGGTGTGGTTATCCTGGATTACGTGCGCACAACCCTCTCACTTCTCCAATTACCCAGAGGTCTCGAAGAACGTACAGTTGTGGTGTAAAACAACCTCCTCACTGTAAGATGACATCACACAAACAAGACCGCGAAACGCAGAGGCCCTAGAGACACAGATGGATATGTAAATGGATATAATAAGAGGACATGCGTAATACAGTCCGTGCTCTGCCGGCTGTATCGAGCTCATGTATGTAATCACCCGAGGAGTCCTTCTCGCTCAAATTCTCCTTCTCCTCTTGTATTTTTTTCATAAAGCTTATTCTGTCGTAGACCATTTGAACCATCCAACCCAAGATTGTATTCTATGTCTTCCGAAATGGAAGTTGCCGAATGTGACAGTTCTACCGAATTGAAGCGGCGGGTGTTGCATGCAAGCAGGAGATGCTTACTCTTCCTGGGCACCTGGTCTCACTCTCATATCGGGAGTTCGCTTCTTTTCATATGGTGGAGGTTTTTGTTTTTGTTTGCTTTGGTTCCTGTTTTGTCCTGATTTTGTATGCCTTCGGTTTCTGATTTTCTGAATTATCGATTTTGTACTGTAGACAGGGATATGGTCATTATCCATATTTGTCATTGTACTATCTTTTTCATTTTTCACCATTTCCTCCTCACATTTGGTTAAACGCCTGTTCAGTTCGTTCATTTTTTTCTCTGAACTCTCACATTTCGATTTTACCTAATCAAAAACATCGCTCAAACCTTGCAGATCCTTTTCGAAGTCTGAACTTCTGTTGTTTAATTTGGAAATTTCTACTTCTACATTGACCTATTTGGAATTCAGCTTACTTATTTCTTCGCATATTTCATTCACTTTCTTCACCGAAGTTTCAAGACATTTTATTTTTTCGAAGAGCAAATTCATGCGTCCATTCAGGGACTTGTCCATTCCTTTTACTAGAGAAAAGATAGATTCAAGAGTTATTTTTTCATCTTTGTTTTCAGCTTGTTTTTCATTTTCCTCACTCTCTGTCTCTCCATATATAATTTCTCTGCTTTGGTTTAGAAGTTCAACTGACGAGCTGGTGGCCATTTTTTCACGTGAACCATGAGAGTGATCGATTTGCCTTTACACGTTGTCAAGTTATCACTAATAGGTCATCGATTTCTTCTCGAAAAATATTCAACGTTTATGTAAAAAGTGCCTCCGAGGTGAAAAGTAGGGTAGAAAAAGTTTTTCATACCTTTTTTATTATTTTTCTGATAATAAATTCCGGAGCACTACAAAGTGCGTCTACTCGTACCCATGCATGCACACTTGCAACCCAACTTATATCGTGAGAACCAAAGCACGTATCGACAACAAGAAATCACCAGGAAGATTAAGAAGGACATGTGTTAAGAAGTGTTGTTATTTTTAGTTCAACTTCGAGGTCAAATTTTTGACGCGTTTTTCACGTCTTTTCGGACTTGTAAGAAATGCCTATTTCCGAACTGTTTTAAAATTACTCTACCAACGTGTGGTTTTGTGCACTCATTTACTGCATATTTGTCATATTTATGTGATTCAATGGATTTTTATCTGTTTTTATTTATCTTATTTTTTCATTAATTTATATTTAAGTAAAAAAGGACAAAAAGGGGGCAGGTATAATTCATACATATTGGACTACTTCTCCAGGATCACTGAAGAGAGTTTGATGAAACTTGATTGGAATATAGTGCCTTACATGTACTTTTATTTTCGTCTGGCTACGACAGTAAAAAGTAGGTCACGGATGGTTACTCCCCTTTGACAAACTTATTTAGAACCTAAGCACATAGTGACAAATCGAAAACATCAAGATGATCTAGAAGGATGTTAAATATTGCTATTTTTGGTTGTACTTGGACGTCATATTTGTGACGCATTTTTCATGTCTTTTCGGCCTTTGCCAGAAATGTCCTTTTTTTGACCTGATTCTTAAAATAACTCTATCAATGTGATATTTTGTGCATTTATTTACTTCATATTTGTCATATTATGTTATTTTGATTTTGGTTGACCTTTTTATTTTTCTAATTTTTCAAGAGTAATTTCTTCATCAAATTTCGAGCCACGCACTCTCAGCAAATTGCAAAAATCTAATTTAAAAAGATATAAATAGAGGGCGCTACTAAAAATGAATTTTGGCTGTGTCTTAAAATCACTTTGGATGGAAGCCTCATTGATGAGGATTTGATATCAGACACGTGTCTTGGGCATAACAAATTGGTTTGAAATTTCCTTCGGGAAGGTATAGAGTTGGAACATTTCCGTATTATCATGGACTAAATCATCATCTACTTTTTAACTGCATTATTGTCATATTTTATCATATTGCAAAAGCAGGGAATCTCCACCACTCGGATGCAGCATCCACACAAAAACATCCAATACAAAAACACAGAATAGACATGCACAACAAGAGACATAAAGGGATAAGGAACATCAGATCACAACATCTGAACATCAAGCACAAAGGACTTCACATAAAACAACAAAACAAATAGGCAACTGCTGCAAGCTCATGACGGCCATCTGCCACGCAATTAGCAAATGGTGTGGTTAGCCAGATTATTTGCGCATAACAATCCCACTTTTCTTGGTACCCAGAAGTATCAAAGAACACACAATATTACTGTAAAATAACCTCCTCACTGTAAGATGACCACAAAAACAAAAAAAGTATAACGCAGAGGCCGAAGCAACACCCGATGAATACCTAAACGGATATAAAAAGATATTGAACGGATTGTCGAGCATACACTTTAATCTACCAAATATCATTGAACTACATGTATTCAGAGCAACAAAAACTCACTTTGATTCCTCTTTCAATTCATCAGAAAATTGGAGAAATGAATATAATTCACTAAATGTCATTTTAAACATATTAGCTTCTTTCTTTTTACTGGAAAAGGTTGAAATATTTGCTGTTTCACTCAGAATGACAAATATGGATAATGACCATATCCCTGTATACAGCACAAAATCAATAATTCAGAAAATCAGAAACCGAAGGCATACAAAATCAGGATAAAACAGGAACCAAAGCAATCAAACAAAAACCTCCACCATATGAAAAGAAGCGAACTCCCGATATGGGAAGCAGGTTCCCTTTTGAAAGAGAAATATTCACCTTAGATATATACCGTGTTTAAATTCAACATTTTTTCTCGTCGATATTTAAACTTGCTCATAAACCTCCTAATACAGGTTGTAAATACTAGGAGCACTTCTAGTAGCATGGAAAGGTGCCGCCTCCTTGTAATGAGATACATGTAACCTGACTACTTGAAACGATACGCAGTAAATCACTTCAGAATCTGATATTTGCTAGAGGAGGATCTAGCTTAAAATTTAAGATTGCTAGTTCAAATAATTGTTCCTTTCCTCTTTTAGTACAAATATTTTAGCAAATGTTAAACGTCTTCAAACTCAATGACATCATTTAAGAACTGATAAATTTGCACCATGGCCAACCGTGCACGTTTCGAGTATACGACCCTCGTCAGTGATGTTAAACGTCTTCAGATTCAATAGCATCATTTAAGAACAGATAAATTTGAAGCATGGACCAGACATGCACGTTTCGGGTACTTAACCCTTGTCAGTGATTCTCAAGTAAACAATGTAATATAGCCAAAGAATGCGAAAAATTATTGTGTCCAAAAATGTACCAAAAGACATAGCAGGTTGGGTTGGATATCATTCTACAGGGCCCACGTTTTAGAAATCTTAAGAAATATTGAAAACAGAAATTGTCTAATGTGTTGAAAATACGATCAACCGAAGTTGATCGAACTTGGCTACATGTGCCCTCTGGGAATCCTGGTCCACCAAGTAGTACAATTGTTTAACGTTTTAAAATTCAATTTCTTCATTTAAGAACAGAAAAAAATTGCACATCCCTCGGCAGTGACACTCACCAAGTGGTACAAATGTGCATGTCTGGTCCATGCTGCAAATTTATCTGGTCTTAAATGATGCTATTGAATTTGAAGACGTTTCAAATTTAAACGGCTTCATATTCAATGGCAGATCCTCAATTAAAAGAATGTAATTTGTCCAAAAATGTACAGTTTAATTAATAGTTACATTATGTTAAATTGAATTATTTTTCTTGGTCGATCGATCGTATTTATAGTACCATTATAAGAAGCTAAATTGTCAATACTTACCGGAACTTCTTTCACAACGGTAAATGCATCCCTGATTATCATGAAATCGTATACTGCTTTTCAGAAATACCCGACTGCACAAAAATTCTAGTTGCTGCCATAGATTTCGGATCCTCATATTCCGGTTATGCCTTCCAGTTCCGCCATGAATTCCGTACTAATCCCTTACAAATCAGTACAAACAACTGGCAATCCGCTAAGTCTGGATTCATGTCACACAAGACACCAAGCGTTATTCTCCTAGATACAGACAAAAAGTTCCACAGTTTTGGATACGATGCAGAAGACAAGTATGCTCAATTGACAAGAACTAAGAAGCACAAGGATTGGTATTACTTCACCGGAATCAAAATGAAACTTATGACAGCCATGGTAAAGCATATATGTTTTTAAAAAATGGAAATAAAATAGAATAGTGTAGAGATATTTTAGTCTTTTGTATCAAATGTTATATATTTCATTGGTTTTAGGCATTTTATGATATTCAAGATATTTCACTGATATATGTTTACCAGAAAAAAAGGCATGTTTGTTCGTATTTTCTTCTGGGAAATACTCCTTAAAGGTACTCTACCCCGGACGCGGACGTAAAACATAATATTTTATTACTATGGCCTAAACTAGTGATACACGAATACTCTCATGTTTACATGTAAATAATTATTGCGACATTATTAAACAAACATGCGTCTTTTTTTATCATGAAAATTGATAACACTCAGAATAATCTTTTTAAAAATAAACGTTTTAACAAAATTTGGCGAACAAACATTTGCATAGTTGATATAGGGCATAGAAGAAAATCCGATAGTTATATTTTATTTATTTTCCATGATTGCAATATAAAAACTTTATATCGAAGGATACCTTTAAAGAAGAAGACAACAATAAGGCTTTGTTCAAAGAAAGATTGAGACGAGATGCTGTTATAAAGGATATGGAGGACAGAGAATACCCTCTTCTGGATCTGATGGCCATGGCATACAAATACCTCATTGAGCATTTTCTACACCAGCTAGAATCCAGAACATTGCTGAAGGACATAACACCTAAAACAGGTATTTCTACACAGCAAAACGTCTTATACGTAACGCCCTAACTGACCTGAGAAATATAATATATAACTTACTCTTAATACAACAGCATGATTATTGTTTTCATGAGTGTTTTTATACCATCCCTTCTGTCTGAATTTTGAGTGAATGTTAAACGTCTTCAAATTGAATAGCATCATTTAAGAACAGATAAACTGGCAGCATGGACCAGACATGCACGCCTCGGGTACCCATCCCCGATCTAAATGTAATCTGCCAAAAAAGTGTGAAAGTTACTATGTCGAAAAAGCGTACCGAAAGACGTAGCAGGATGGGTGAAATATGATGCTACAGGACCCACGTTTTTGAAATTTCAAGAAATTTTGATAACAGAAATTTTGGATGCGTTGAAGAAACGATCAACCGAAATTGATCGAGCTTGGCTACATGTGCCCCCGGGGACTCCTGGTCCACCAGCAGTGACACTCACCAAGTGATATTAAATGTTAAACGTCTTCAATTTGAAAAGCATCATTTAAGAACTGATAAATTGCCATAATGGACCAGACGTGCACGCCTCGGGTACCCAACCCTCGTCAGTGATCCTCAAATCTAATGTAATATGCCAAAAAAGTATGAAAGTTACCATGTCGAAAAAGCATACCGAAAGACGTAGCAGGATGGGTGGGAGCATTTAATTTCATACTGTTTCAGTAAAAGTGTTTTTTTGTTTAAAAATGTATGGGGGTTTTAACCCCTTTCTAGTTATCCTGAATGAGTTAAGAATATCCTGACGATAATTTCAACAGCACTCACAATAGAGCACCAAATTGAGCATCGACGGACCCCTAGCAAGCTAGAGGTGCGACCAGGAGCCTGGGAGAAATAAGCATCCCATGTTGGCTAGCCGCACCGTCGATGATCATGTACGAAAATGAAAATATATATTTAAAAAAAACATGAACTGCACTGTCTGAGGCCATTTCTATATAGAAAGTGCTATGGCGACCAGGTCAGGGAAAATATTTAAAAACACTTACTGTCAAAAAGAAGAAATGTTCTCAACTTATTTCATAACGTTCTCGGTCAGTTTCATATGTTCACTATTTGGATTGCTTCTGTAATTATTGTCTAAATGCTTCCATAGACGTGCATATACTTAGCTTGAAAAGTTCACTGAAAGGTGAAATAGAAAGATAATGTTATTGATGAGATTAGTTCAAGAGATTTATGAGGTTTTAAAAACACCTGTTATTATTTTGACAGATATCCAGTGGGTGATAACAGTACCTGCAATATGGACTGATGCATCAAAACAATTTACAAGAGAAGCCGCTGTCAAGGTAAATTTCAACGAGATTGTGAATGCGTTCGTAATTTGCAAAATAGTTCAAGCGTAATCAGGATAACCACTTTGACATCGTCTGACAGACAGATGGCCGTTCGAAGTCGCTTACTCTTCCTGGGTACCTGGTCTCACTCCCACATCGGGAGTTCGCTTCTTTTCATTTTGTGGAGGTTTTTGTTTGTTTGCTTTGGTTTCTGTTTTGTCCTGATTTTGTATGCCTTCGGTTTCTGATTTTCTGAATTATCGATTTTGTGCTTTATACAGGATCTGGTCATTGTCCATATTTGTCATCCAATAGTTGAATACCTAATATTTACATACTATGACGTCATAGTAACTTGGCTTGATTTGAACTTTGAGGGTACGTAGTAACAGAGCCTTAGCAACTGAGTTTTAAACATATTTTAACGGCATTTAAGCGTGAAAACTGGAATGTAAATATATATGATGACTGTCTTTAGAATGTGATTATACTGTGATAACCTACAATGGATCCAGGAATTATGTTTCTCATAATTCCTGAATCCATTATAGGTTATCACAGTATAATATCACATTCCAAAAGACAGTTATTCTATAAATAAACTCGTGAGACAGTCATATACCAGACATTACAAAATTTCGCGATAATTTCATTGTGACGTCAAAATAAAAGACATGACAACACACCAATCCGATCAGATGTTACGTCACAATGGAAAATTTTGCCAAATGATGTGATGTCGGGTGCCTGTGTGTATAAAATCAAGGTTAGGAACGGTCATATCTTTTATCTGGAAAATGGACTATTGAATACCATAGGACATTGTTTGAAAAAGAATAACAATAGATAACGAATTAGACTATTTTGTCTTGCTTTTAACTGAGGTGTTGCTTTAACAGACTTTTTGCCAAAGCCTCTGTGTTACTTGTGCCTTAAATTGTAAGGAGAACTCTAGTACAAATAGTAAACACAGATATCCAAGGACACTGACGGAAAGAGCGCGTCACAAGTTTCAAAGTAAATTTCGGTGACACTTTGTAGTTTGGATTTATTAACATTTTAACTTCCATCCAGATGCTCTAACTGTTTAGATAACTCAAGACTTTGAAGCTTGGCTTCAACCATTTGATCGACTTCTGATGTATGACAAATATGGTTAATGACCATATCCCTGTATACAGCACAAAATCGGTAATTCAGAAAAATCAGAAACCGAAGGCATACAAAATCAGGATAAAACAGGAACCAAAGCAAACAAACAAAAACCTCCACCATATAAAAAGAAGCGAACTCCCGATATGGGAGTGAGACCAGGTGCCTAGGAAGAGTAAGCATCTCCTGCTTGCATGCAACACCCGCCGCTTCAATTCGGTAGAACTGTCATATCCGGTAACCTCTATTTTGGAAGATATAGAGTACAATCTTTGCTTGGATGGTTTAAATGGTCTATGACAGAATATCATCCACCATTCTGGAGAGTGGGACATCATAGTGTATGACGAGTTCCCCATATCGACCGTAGAATTTCCTCTGTGACGATGTTAGTCGGTCACAAACATATCCCTGACTGAGAAGCTTATCTGAAAGACGCCTAGCTCTCAGAACAAAATCCTTATATTTCGTACTTGCTCTGGCATAGCGTATCAACTGAGATATGTTATGTTACTGATTAGTGCAAGAAACTCCGATTTAACAAAAATCAATGGGCATGGGAAAACAGCTAATGTAATTTAATAGCATCATTTAAGAAAGTGGACCACACATGCACAAAACGGGTACTTAACCGTCGTCGGTGATCCTCAATCTAAACATTGAAATATGGCCAAAGAGTGTCAAAGCTATTAGGTCCAAAATGTATCTAAACATGTCACAGGATTGGTGGGACATAATGCTATAGGACCACGTTATCGAAATTTAATTATTAATTTTTTTTATAACAGAAATTTTATTAATGCGTTGAAGAAGCGATCAACCGAAGTTGGTCGAACTTTGTAGCATCCTCAATAAACAAAAGAGCAAACATGTATCCTAATGAAGATGAGATCAAGTACAGAAACGGTCAACACAGTTGGACGAATAAAACAATAGTACATAGATATTTCATAGTGTTTTATATTTTCATTGTTTCTCACAAATATTCTGCAGTCTCAAAGACAGTTGTTCACAAATATGCTCTTTTTTGTGCTTCAGTCAGACCAGACTAATGGACTGACTACCGGTCGATTATGGAATTTATTATTGGATCGATTCAGATATCTTTCAAATTAGATGTTTAGATAATTTAAGACGGCTATGCTAAATTCCTTACCATTGATAATTATATCAACATTATAACATTATTTATCCTGAAATGTACACAAATATGTACGTTGAGACAAGTTTTCATTGAGCTGTTTCGACGGGTGTTACATACTCTCCCCGAGCAACTGATCTCACTTCGGAAAGTTATTCATTCCGAGGTGCGCAACCATTCCAATGGAAATTCTAACGGTTTTGCCTTGTCTTCTCGACTTTGAGACTGAATAACTGATAGGTACTTCTTGTGTGTTAATCCACAACATGATAGAATTGTATAAACCAAAGGAAAAGAATTGAAATATATATATTTGTGTAAAAGAAAACGCAAGAGATTCACAACTTTAATATCATTTGCATACTTTTGTTCCTATCCATAATTGCAGGCTGGGTTATCAGAACATCAAATTAGATTGGCCTACGAACCAGAAGCTGCTGCATTGTACTGTAGACTCCTTCCTGTTGACAAGTTTGTTTCTGGGGGACAAGAAAAAGCCTTGGTGTTCTCAACATTCGAAAGAGGAAAGAAGTTCATGGTTCTTGATTTAGGAGGTATTTATAAGCATATTCAGCTTTGTTACACAAATACAATCTTAGTGTTAATCGATTAACAATGAAAATCATGAAGTGTCTTTAAAGTAACTTGGTGAAAGTCACTGCTGGTGGACTAGGAGACCTCGAGTGAACATTAGCCAAGTTCGATCAATTTCGGTTAGTCGTTTTTTTTAAAACGCATTGGAAAATTTCTATTTACTAAATTTTCTTATTCGTAAACCTGGGTCCTGTAGCATCACATCCCAGCCGTATTGCTTTGTCTTTCGCAGTAGGGCGGCCAAGCCAGATTTGCGCGTGACGGCAACCGTTGCTAAGAACGGCGCATTAATATCGAAAGATGTTCGCGTCGCCGTTACTAAGCAATTTTTCGAAACTTTTTCACCGCGGAAAAATGCTAATGACAGCGATATATATTGATGGCATCAAATTTAAAAAGATTAAACAAAATCTTTAAGATTTTATTTACCGTAATCTACCCAAGATGTGCTGTTTCATTCTGTCAATTTGTCGAAAATCAGCTGACAAAATGACAGCATCACTTTTAAAGTTCACTTCCATGCCCCCTTCCTCGCAAACAGGGGGATCGTTTTCAAAAATATTAAAAAGTGGTTCTGTAATTTTTTGATATCTTGTGGAGAATATATCCAAGTGTTCAATTCTCAAATTTTATGAAAATCTGTGAGGGACCATTTTTTTGTACCTCATTTATGTACCCCTTCATGCTGCATAGTTTCGACAATTTTGGAGAAATCGTCGATCGACCGAACGCTTCGACATCAGAAATTCACAAAGGATGATATAAATCCGAATATACCATTCCAGAAGAAAAGGTTGTTTTTACCTTTTGATGAGCAAACATTTAAATTGTGAAAAATATCTCCAGAATTCAAAAGACCGAAGATTTTTCCAGCGACCTTCCTAATTTCCTCTGATCAAGTACAGAACTGCCACGCACAAGAGAAAAATGACATTTTCTTGGATATGCCAGACAATACATGCACAATTTGAGATATTCTCATTGTATCCGAGAAAAATACATATAAAAATTCCAATTTTGTTCTGTTTAATGTGCAGGAGCTTTCAATAATTGGAAAACAAAAGATACAAATATGTGATATTTTTTGCAAGAAAGCCTATATTTACTTTTTTACTCCAGATAGTCATCACAAAAGAAATAACTATTATAATTTAATGTGCCCATGATCCATGACAGTTGAAGTTCACATTCCTATATCATGAAGAAGAAATTTAATTGACTAATTATTCCTCTGCAAGAATTCACAAAACATTAATTTCATTATCTCACTATATCTGCTATTGCCCAATAAGATTCACAGTCATTAATCATGTTAATTGTTTTCTGAAATGTTGACAGTCTTGAAGTCTTCCATCTTCTGTGAATAATCCATTTGTATGATATTTTTGCACACTCACAATTCACAAAGAAGAATATGATGACAATATGCACAATCTTCAAACCAATTCGATGTAGAATACATTATCAATATACTTTAGTACACACAATTTCCTATCCATAATTTCTTTTAAATGCATGCCTTCCATATAATAAGCCACTGGGTGATTTTCAGACAGCAAGATTTCTTCTAACAAGTTTGACCTGAAAAAAAAATAATACATTTTAATTAGTTTTAAGTCATTCATTTATTTACTCATTCATTTATTTACTCATAATGACATTCATTTATTTATTTGTTTACTTTGATACAATTTCACTAATGCATAGTCATAAACTGAAAAAAATCAAAATGATTCATAAATTGTACTTAAATTGTACTGTATAGATCCTTTAGAACTATTTGCTTGTATATGTTATTTATTTAGCAATCAAAATTTATCACTGGAAAGAATAGTATTGATAAATTCAACACTCAACCAATGGAATTCATGGAAAATTATTTTTAATGACTTGAACTGCAAGATAATCAAATTACATTATGATATATTATCTATCTAGAAATTCATAGTGTAAATTATCCATATTGCATTTTGCATTTTATATGTAAATGTTTGAATGTAAATTTAAGTAACCCCCCCCCCCCCCCCCCATTCAATCTCTTTTCTCTTTCCACTTTATATTCTAAATAAAAAAACTACATTTATAAAAACATGTATACTTGTGAATGACAAAATGTAATTTTCTAAAATTTAAAGAATATGCCATAGGGCCCAATGAGTTGGGGGGGGGGGGGGGGTTAGGCTTGGTTGGTCAAATTAAAGGCACATAAATTAACTTAATAAACTGATCAGTTCAGTGATTGAAAATTATTACAAATCTTGGTAGTATTAGTAATGTGTGAGTATGTATGCGTGAGAGAGAACGAGCGAGAGAGAGAGAAAATATTTGTTTACAAATTTGTTTATTTACCTTGAGCTTGAGGAAAAAGTCGATGTTTTCAATGGTTCCTAGATTAATTTCGTCATCGAGCATTGGCCTAGTATCCATTTCACTATATAAACAAACAGCTGAACTGAAGAAAGTACAGGTATGTGAAGTACACAAGTCGTACCATGTTTTTGCGTCATCAAGTTTACATCACACCGACACTGGCACTGCACTGACATCGGCCTTCGTGAAGTCGGGTTGGACAAAAACAGCTTGAAACCTTCATTAATCTCTTCTTAATTGCTAATCCAAGGTTAGAAATGAGTTCACGAGATAAAAATCATCCAACGGTTATACTTTTTCATACACAAAATACTATAAACTCCGAATAAAGTAATTCATTCATGTTTACAATGTGACACACGTTCAATGTGTATTGGGTGCAAAATCGTGATTCTGCGCATGCCGAAACGAAGCTAACACCAGCTGATTTCAAACGGGAATTATTTCAATATATGAAAAAGTGGTTCTGTAATTTTTTGATATTTGAAAGATGCCGATGTGAAGGTCATTTTTTGAAAATATTATAAAAATCTGTGAGGGACCATTTTTTTGTACCTCATTTTTATTTTCCACTTTTTGGGGCATTTTTTCCCGGGAAAATTTAGCCAACTTCAATCATCGATTTAGTAATTAAAATGTAAGGTTTGTCTAAAATAAACTATTTGAGGGTAAAATATAAAGCTAAAAGAAAAAGTTCGACGATATTCTAATTGCTGAAATAAAAAATTGTGCTGTCTAGAGCTTTCGGAAAAGGACCAAAATTCGGAGGCGTCCATATTTTCTCCGACGAGAAAGATTGCGTCATGCGTTCGCGGACTCACATTTTACTTTTTACCGCCGCACGTGCAAATCCGGCTTGGCCGCCCTACTGTTCGGGGTATTTAGGAGATTTGTATAACATATTTTGGCCATATTTCATTGTTTTGATTGAAGATCACTGAATACCCGCAATGTGCGCGTCTGGTCCATGCTGTAAATGTATCTGCTTTTAAAGATACGGTTTCCCTAAGAAAATATTACTTTTACAAAAAATAATAATGCAAAAGTTTTCTTTTCATATGAAAGTTTACAAATCTAAATTTTCAGGCGAATCTAACGCATACATTCGCAGTTTTAGCAGTTTTAATTTGGGGTGCGCAGCTCTAATTCATTCCACTAGCGCCACCTACAATGCGTTTTAACAGTAGATGTATATTGAGATTTAATTTTACAAATTCGGCAACATTGTGGTCGTTACTACATATTTATATAGCTCATTTTTTTCCTATATCCAGACCCTTGGTCCACCAGCAGTGACACTCACAAAGTGGTACAAATGTTAAACCTCTTCAAATTCAATAGCATCATTTAACGAGGCCCTGGACAATAAGATAACTCAAAAACAGAAATAGAGTTTATGATTAAATTCATATCATAATGTCATTTACTTATATACAAGAGTTTGGTGAAAAATGAATCAATTTCACCGCTTAGTTTTTCGGGGGGACCATCTCAAAAATTTCCTTGTTTTCTCCATATGATTTCATAGAAAAACAAGATTTTTTGCATTATAATTGCAATTTATAAAAAAACTGAAATAGAGAATTTGATAGGATTATCATATGTTGAAAAGAGAAACATTAGACAAAATATATCAGATTCTGTGGAAGTTTGACCACCTGTGTGAGCTTCAGGGAACATCTCAAAATCATATTTTTACATATTTGCCTTATATTTTGAAATAAAGACATCATAAAGGATGAATATATCCTTATAGTTCTTGTTTACGGCATATAATATTTGTTAGTATATATTTCTCTAGAAAAAGACAACAAAATTCAATCCTGAAAATATATCAGGGGTGATCTCAAAGCATATTTTGCAATTTTACACATAACTTGTACTCTGACTTTATCAGTACAATTGAAATTATAAAAAAAAAAACTGAAATAGAGAATTTGATGACATGTTCATACATTGAAAAGTGAAACATAAGCCAGAATATATCAAGTTCTGTACAACTTTGACCGCTTGGTTGAGCTTCAGGGAACATCTCAAAATCATATTTTAAGCATATTTGCCCTTTTTTTTTAAATAAAGACATCATAAAGGATGAATATGTCCTTATAGTTCTTGTTTACGGCATATAGTGTTTGTTAGTATATATTTCTCTAGAAAAAGACAACAAAATTCAATCCTGAAAATATATCAGGGGTGATCTCAAAGCATATTTTGCAATTTTACACATAACTTGTACTCTGTCTTTATCAGTACAATTGAAATTATAAAAAAAAAACTGAAATAGAGAATTTGATGACATGTTCATACATTGAAAAGTGAAACATAAGCCAGAATATATCAAGTTCTGTACAACTTTGACCGCTTGGTTGAGCTTCAGGGAACATCTCAAAATCATATTTTTTGCATATTTGTCCTTTATTATGAAAGAAGGCCTCATAAAGTATGAATGTGCTCGTATATTTATTGTTTATGGCATATCATATTCGTTAGCATATATCTATCCAGAAAAAGACAGCCAAATGATATTGCCAAATATGTAAGGAACCATTTAAAAGCATATTTTTGCAATTTTACACATAACTTGTACTCGCGGATATAAAGTGAAATTTAAAAAAAAAACTGAAACAGAGAATTTGATGGCATATTCTTATATATTATAAAGAGAAACATAAGACAGAATATATCAAGTTTTTTCAAGTTTGATATCCAGCCGTTTTGTGTGAGCTTCGGGGAACATCTCAAAATCATTTTTTTTAACATATCTTCCCTTAATTTTGAATAAAGAACGAATGTGCTCATATAGTTATAGGGTTTGTTCCTGTCATACTTCCTACTCAAGGTACTTTGAGTAGGAAGTGTGACAGGAACAAACCCTATAACGAATTTATCATACCGAGAACCATTTCGTAACATACTCTGTGTAATTCTAACGTTTGAAAATTTAGTGACCTAACTCGGCGTCAAGGTAGGACACAATGTGACCGTAATACTGCGACGTCATTGGCTGAAATAAGTTTGAGGCGTGATAATACGACGTATCATATCCCTCTCGGGAAAGACAGCCAAATGCAATCGCCAGAATTTACAAAATGTATGTAAGGGACAATCTCAAATCATATTTGTGTAATTTTAAAACATATAACTTGTACTTGCAAGTCTCGAAGATAAAATGAACAAAGCGTTTTTCTCTTATTGCCTTATCTTTTGTCCAATTTGATTCAGCAATATCGCTATCTATATCACTATTCTAAAACTTTAATACATCGTATTTTGGGGGAAACGTCTGAAAAGTTACATGGATTACTCACATATCACACATTAATCTTTAAACTTTGCATGCTCCCCTTGCAGAATCGCGTACTCGACAGGTCTCGGATCTATATAAGCGTTTCTATAGGCGTTTTAACTATACTATAAAGGCGGCCGAACCCAAAACCATACTCTCCCGTAAACGACCCCTCTCCCTAGTATCAGTTACCCTCCCCCTTCCGAGGGAGGAGTTGATGTACTTAATTCATCCATCTCTAGACGTCCACAAAGAAATCACCCTAGCTACACCACTGTCAAGATTAAGTATAGTATTGCATGCTCACGCGAAATTGCAAAAATAATTCGAATACGATAAGAGATCATGGATAGATACATGTTCCAAATGTAAAGTAAAATTCAAAAGAATAAGGAAAGTGGAAAGGGGCTACCCCCCATGCGCGGGAATAGATTGTGTCGAGTTGTTTATGAGCGACTCCTATTTCCCCTTTTCCCGATTTATATTGCGCATAATATTTTTAAATTCATAAAATGGACCAAGTGAGTTTAAATGACCGAGCTGGACCACCTCTCCCCCTCTCTGATATATTTCTATTCCATGCGATTTTATCCGACCACTGAGCTAAAATGTACGTTGAAGACATATGATACGTCCATCATCGTGGTAATAATCATTTATGGAATGGAGTATGCTGTAGGACAAAGAATTATCTGGTTGAACCGCACTATATATTGGTAAGAGTTATCTCAGAGGTGGATACAAGATTTGGGTTTAGGGGGCGTCATGAATATAAAAAAGGCAAAGGGTCTGGGGACCGCTTCCTCCCTCCCCCAGTGGGTCCAGGACTAAGTCATGTTTTGGGTTCCTTTGACAACCAGAATGGAAAATGTATAATTCATACAAAAACGTTGAAACTATGTATTATTGAATATATCTGGCGAGCGAAGCGAACCAGCGAACTTTCTAAAATTGTTTTAGAGAGGGTTGGGGTATACAACCCAAATGGCATCCCCTTTGCTGCAAGAGTACATGCTTGTTTTGGCTAAAATCTTAGTACATATGTCAGAAAAAGACCGTCCAAAATAGTCACAGTAAGGTAAAGGTATGGAGGGCGTAGTATCACTGTATAATTCTGGCAATTTTAGCATGAAATGGTCATGCTTAGCAAATGGTGTGAAGTTAATCTAAATTGAATTAGGTGGCGAGCGGCAGCGAACCAGCGAAAATTTTCCGACATTCGACTCAAAACAGCCTGAAAATGAGTATACACATAAAGGTTAAGCCCCCAAAATACCTTACTTCGACGATTTCAGAGGGGGGGGGGCTTGCGCCCTTTGTGCCCCCTTCAAAATTTGCTCATGTATCTATACTGAAATTAACCCCCAAAAATGAAGAATCGGAAAATGTATATATCTCGGAAACTTCTAAAACTTATAAGTAAATGTGAATTTTCGCTCCGGCTCAATTTCAGAGAATGAAACCCTGAAAATAAAATGCATACTATATATTTATACAGATACTTTTTCTGATTGCAGGACCGGAGCGCCTCGTTTCAATGAATTAATGTACTTTATTTAATATGTTATATTTATAAATTGCTCGTGAAACGTTGAGAAAAAAAAATCATGTAGCGACTTTAATCTGAGTACTTCCCCCTTTTTTCCCCTGAAAAAAAAAGAAAATGATATAAATCTATATAAAATACATTTGCTTACCTTCATACGTATTACGAGGATATATTTAAAATATACTTTAAATAATTCAATATAAAACTTTAATAACTGAATATGTTCTACTCGATCATAAGAGGTATGCAGGTTCCTCGCAAAATTTTCTAGTTTAACAATGCCATCCGACCTCATGAGAGCAAAAAAAAAAAAAAAAAAAAAAAAAAAAAAGGAAAAAAAAAAAACAAAACAAAACAGAAATTAAAGTAAAATGAAGATTCGTCAGCGTTGTTGATTATGAAATTTGCGAGCAAGGTGAGTCGATTTACTTGCTGCAATTTGACTGATAATTCTCCCGATGAGACGAAAAGGAACATCAAGCCATTTCTGAACCAAAAAAAAAATGATGATGAGAAAACACGTGCTTCCGTGCCGTGCATATGACTAGCTAGCAACCCCCCTCCCCCAAAGCATTGGGATTATGATACGATGATTTATGATGCAAAAAAAATATGTGAACATAGTATCAGGAAAGTACATGTTGTTGTTGTTGGGGTTTTTTTTTTTTTGTTGTTTTTCTTTTTTTTTTTTTTGTTGTTTTTGTTTTTTACAAAATTAATGAATTAAAAATTGTTTTGATCGATGAACTTCTATTTATTTTTCTATTTGTTTCTCGTTTTTTCTAAAGGCCCCCGTTATAGAATAAAATAACTACTTAGTGAGAGGAGGTGCACCAAATAATGATAATATTAAAAACCTTGAGTCTATCCTAGTCTGATGATCTCATCATCTAACCATGCTTTGCATTAATCTTCGTTTATTACGAACATACACAGATTACTAGCCTATTGATTTTTAGCGCGGCGTTAAATGCTTTGTCGCGTCATTTGATTGTGACGTCATAGTATGACAGTGCGTTAGGTGCGATGTAGAGATAAAAGATTGAACCGGTTACGGGAATGCGCGAAACGATGCGCACACGTTTTGTCCAGGGCCTCGTTAAAAGCAGACATGCACGTTTCGGGTACTTTATAGTGTGAAAATGATTATGTACAAAAGTTTACCGAAAGACATAGCAGAATGTTTATCTAAGTCATTGTCGGAAACAAACGGCCTACTACCCTATAATTATAGGCCGTGGGTTCGACTGACCGGGTTTTTTCGTTATTATTTAAATATCGACGGCGGGTGTGGCTAGCCAAACAGGGAATGCTTACTCCTCCCGGGTACCTCTTCCCACCTCTAGCTTGCTAGGGGTCCGCCGATGCTCAGTTTTGTGCTCTATTGTGAGTGCTGTTGCGATTATCGTCAGGATCTTCTTTAACTCATACAATTAATTAGAGTAAACAAAGAAATATTCCTTCAGAAATAGTAAAATAGTAAATAGTTAAGTTATTTGATATCACCCTTGTATATGTGTTTATTGAGAGTGAGATAATTATGTACAGATCGTCATCATTTTGATGCTTTTGGAGACTTCAATATCATTTTGTATCTTAAGACATCCGATGTTGTTCAAATCGAAATAAACTGTAAGAATATACATGTACATAAAAGAATTTACCCCTTATTACTGAAAATAAGTACAGATAATCAGGATCTTGCTCGAAAGATGAAAAATTTAATTAAGTTTGTCTACTATGGTAATTACATCGTACTATACATCTAAAGACGACTGTAAATAAGGGGCTCACTTTTTTTGCAGGTGGAACCGTTGATATATCTGTTCAAGAAACCACGAAAGAATGTCAAATGAAGAGTATTCATAAAGTTTGTGGTGGTCCATGGGGAGGACAGGCTGTCGACGAGGAGTTCCGAAAGTGTATACAGAAAGTATTTGGAGGGGATGTACTTTTTGAATTTAGAAAAAGATATCGATCCAAATACCTGGAGTTTTTAAGGGATTTCGAACTGAAGAAACGTCAAGCCAAATTGGCATCAGACTCTAAAGTAGCTTTACGAGTACCGGCTGAACTTTGCGACTTATTAGAGGACACGACGAAATGTTCTTTGAAAGAAAATTTATCCAATTCAACATTTAGGGATAGGATCGACGCTGTTGGAGATAAGCTGCTCTTTCACAATGATGAATTTAATGCCTTATTCTCAGGGGCGATGGAAAACATCCAAGATCACATGAACACCATTTTTGATGACGCACGATGCCAGAATTTGACAGGTATTCTCCTGGTGGGAGGTTTTGCTGAATCTGAAATGGTCATTGAAACACTACGCAAAACGTTCCCAGCTCAAAAATTCATCGTTCCATCTGAAGCTGGATTGTCTGTTGTGAA
Organism: Pinctada fucata; assembly: GCA_028142955.1. Lineage (NCBI taxonomy): Eukaryota > Metazoa > Mollusca > Bivalvia > Pterioida > Pteriidae > Pinctada > Pinctada fucata. The sequence goes on along the minus strand of AP027114.1, from coordinate 8,499,651 downwards.
GGGAGCCGTTCTCTACGGACATGACCCGGATATAATCTGCGCGAGAACATGTCGTTACACTTATGGTACGTCTGTTGCTGAACCTTTTAGGGATGGAATTGATCCTTTACAAAAACGAACAAAGATTTCCGGCTTGTATATGTGCAATGGGCGTTTCGCAAAAACATTCACTATCGGGGATTTGGTTAATATTGGAGACAAAAAGTCTATTTCGATCTATATCGACTATAAAGATGAGAGACGGCAAATCTTAAGATATAAACCGATTGACTGGGATGTCCTTATTTCTACACAAATAGACCCAACATATTCGGACGAGGACGGAATTACGAAACTTGGCGAAATAGTTATTCCACTTGTCGAAACTGAAAAGCCATGGCCAGAACAATTTGGTTGCACTGTATACATGGAGATTGCTGGTACAGAAATCGAAGTGACATGTAAATTGGATACTGGCGAGTCAGTAAAAGGCAGCTTCGAGTTTCTGATAAAGTAGCCACCCTTTTGACTCAGTACAGAAGTTTTATGCTTTATCCAATGAAATTGCATATATAGTTGGAGTTATGAAAATTCCGTTATATTTTTCTTCCTTTGGCTAGATCAATTACGTACTTTGCGTATGCGAAGTTTTCTTACGTTTTGTTTACTAATTTTTGCGTACAAAAAGGGGGCTTCTTTTGATTTTATAAACTTCTATTGATTTTTAGTTCTTTCATATAACCATTCATTTTATTTTGATCAAACTTCCATCGGGATAATACGGAAGGGTTCCAACACTTTTTTTTCTGGACGAAAATTTCAAACCAATTTCAATGCACCAGACGTCTGTTTTGGATACTTTATCCTCCTCAGTGATGCTTCCAGCCAAAGAGATTTTCAGGCACAGTCAAAATTTATTTCAGTAGCTTCCTCTTTTTTATGTTAACTTTTGCAATTACTTTGCAGAGCGTGCGCGACTCCAAATTTTCTGTTACAGGACTAGCAAGTGATACATTTTCTTTGGTAGATGTCAAAACGCACAGTTCTATCACATTACTGTATATTTGTTAAAGAAGGCTGACATGACAAGAATTTTGAAATCACTGTGTCCGATTTCTATTTTGAACAAAGATGACAAATATGGAATAGAACTTCGTATTTACAAGAGATATTATTTTGAGTTATGTGTTGATTAAGTGTCACTTCTTACGGAATAGATTATCTGGGTTATGTAAATGCAAACCGACGACCTTAATGTGGCTGTTTTCTAATCCCCCTTTTAGAGACAGGTATCTACGGTCGAAATGGGGAACTCGTCATACATTATAATGTCCCAATCTCCAGAATAGTGGATGATATTCTGTCTTAGACAATTTGAACCATCCAACCACCGAATAAACTTGTATCTTCCGAAATGGAAGTAACCGGATGTGACAATTCTACCGAATTGAAGTGACGGGTGTTGCATGTAAGCAGGAGATGCTTATATGTTTGAATTTAAAGACGTTTGACATTTGAACTACTTGGTGAGTGTCACTGATGGTGGACCAAGAGTCCTCGAGGGCACATGTAGCCAAGTTCGATCAACTTTCAATTGGTTGATCGTCTGTCTCTTCAACGCATTTCAAAATTTCTGTTTCAAAATTTGCTGAATTTTCTAAAACGTTGGTCCTGTGGCATCATATCCCACCCATTCTGCTACGTATTTTGGTACATTTTTGGACAAAATAATTTTCATACTTTTTGGTAATATTACATTGTTTAGACTGAGGATCACTGACGAGGGTTTAGTACCCGAAACGTGCATGTCTGGTCCATGCTGTAAATTTATCAGGTTTTGACCAATTGCATTCAAGCAGAGCGATATGTAACTTGTTATCATAACATTTGATTATGAAATAGCTTTATGAAACTGCATAACGGGTGTATCATGTGATAAAAAATATTCAGTTCTATTTCGTTTCCATAAATGCATGCAACGAGAGCTATAACTTACATCTTACATTTTTACCATGCAAAACATTGAGACACGTGCGATTTGATGTTGATGTAGCCGCATCATGTTTCAATGGTCTGTGAATAAATGTATATATTCTCGAATGGATTCCCTTTTGTGCACTTTGCAATCACATTTTTACATTGTTCTAGACTGGAAAAAAAATAAAGCATAGTGTTCTAGATATGGTCGCGGTTCAAAAGAAGGGAGGAGATATCAAACAAGACTCCGTTGCAGCATCAACAGTAAAACACCAACACCCGATGCAAAAACACAAAAGACGAGTACAGCACGAGACGGAAAAGAGACACACGACATGTAAACATCAAACACAAAAGACTACACATAAACCGACGAGACCAATGGGTAACCGGTGCCGACTTTGGACGGCCATTTGTCACGCAAGTAGCAAATGGTGTGGTTATCCTGGATTACGTGCGCACAACCTCTCACTTCTCCAATTACCCAGAGGTCTCGAAGAACGTACAATTGTGGTGTAAAACAACCTCCTCACTGTAAGATGACATCACACAAACAAGACCGCGAAACGCAGAGGCCCCAGAGACACAGATGAATATGTAAATGGATAAAAAAAGAGGGCATGCGTAATACAGTCCGTGCTCTGCCGGCTGTAGCGAGCTCATGTATGTAATCACCCGAGGAGTTCGACTGACATTCAGAGAGGACAGATATCAGGTTAACGGTTTTGTTCGAGTTATTTTGTGTACGTTGTTACCTTGCGCCGCGTTTCATAAAATATCACTAAAATCCGATTGTAAGTACGATTGTATGTAATCTGGTTAGCTCAGCAAAGTCATAAAATCGTTGATAACATTGAGGCTTTACTTCTAACATAATCTTCGATAGGTTTTGTAGAAGAGTATTCAAGATCGAGTGCAAATTTTGGGCATGTTCGTTAAATCAAAGAACTGCTTGTCCTGCGAAGAATGATACTTTGGCGCAAACACTGAATAGTTTTTATCACAGATTTCCTCTGTGAAGGTATTATTATTAATTAGGTCTGAAATACATGTCGAGTCCACATGTTGTCGTCGACGGCCGAATTACGGGACGCATAATTCAAAATTTGATAATACTTCCGAACCATGTTATATTCTTGTAGAATCGGTATCAAGAAGAAACAAAGACGTGATACTATCTCTGTCATTTGACATGTTAGTTAGTTCTTTACAGGGAACGTTTACTCCTCCCTCTTCCGACCTCTAGCTTGCTAGGTGTTCGTCGATGCTCAAGTTTGTGCTCTATTGTGAGTGCTTTTCAGATTGTCGTCAGGATCTTCTTTAACTCATTCTTTATTCTGATTTCCTCTACATAGAAGGCCACAGAATGTACAGATTAGGCAACGAGGCAATATTAGCTACTTTTGAAAATAATTGTATATAACATTTCATGTTTACCCTAAAATAGCACTAAAAAAACCACGAGCGCAAATTAAGAAATACTTCTCAGGTTTCGGCTGTCGCAAGCTATTCTGTAAGCTGCTCAGTCATTTTGATTTGCCCCAGAACAAAAAGAAAAATATTTTGAATACATTTGTACAATCAAGAGTATTCAACCGAAAAGAAGATTTATCAAAGTTGAGTTTATAAAAAAAGGATTTTGATAAATGATGCTATCGAATTTAAAGACGTTTAGCATTGATCTTTTAAACATCTCGAATATTTTCCTAGATCATCGTGCTCAAAGAATGATACCCCAGTATTTTATAAATAAACCATAAACCGCTAAAGGCGGTAAGGCCGAATTTTTGCGCAGACAGAAAGGTCAAAGATCATTAATACTATTGCTCAAATAAAAAAAAAGCTATGGTCATAAGGAATCTACATGTGAAATAGCTCTACAACTAATAGTTCTTATAGTTCAAAAGTATGTCAAAGGTTAATGTCAAGGTCACTAGGTCAATAGTCATGATATCAAATGAAAGATCTCGTCATATGGAATCTATATGTAAAATATCAAAACCCTAACTCTTACAGTTTAAAAGTAGGTCAAAGGTCCATGTCAAGGTCATTTGATAAAATCTCATGATATCAAATGAAAGGTCTGGTCATGAGGAATCTACATGTGAAATATCAAAACCCTACCTCTTACAGTTTAAAAGTAGGCCAAAGGTCAATGTCAAGGTGAAAGGTCATGATATTAAATGAAAGTTCTTGTCATGAGGTATCTATATGTGAAATATCAAAACCCTACCTATTATAACTCAAAAGTAGGTCAAAGGTCAATGTCAAGGTCACTAGGTCAAACCTCATGATATCAAATGAAAGATCTCGTCATATGGAATCTATATGTAAAATTTCAAAACCCTAACTCTTATAGTTTAAAAGTAGGTCAAAGGTCAATGTCAAGGTCATTTGATCAAATCTCATGATATCAAATGAAAGGTCTGGTCATGAGGAATCTACATGTGAAATATCAAAACCCTACCTCTTACAGTTTAAAATTAGGCCAAAGGTCAATGTCAAGGTGAAAGGTCATGATATTAAATGAAAGTTCTTGTCATGAGGTATCTATATGTGAAATATCAAAACCCTACCTCTTACAATTGAAAAGTAGGTCAAAGGTCAATGTCAAGGTCACTAGGTCAAACCTCATGATATCAAATGAAAGGTCTGGACATAAAGATTCTGCATGTGAAATTGCAAAGCCATAGCCTCTATAGTTCATGAGATATAGCCCAGATTTATTATTTTTAAAAGTAGGTCAATCTCCAAGGTCAAAACTTGTAGTATCCATGGTGAGGTCTTGAGAAAAGGAATACATATATGAAATATAAAAGCCCTATCATTTACCATTCAAATGTTATGACCAAAGTTAAAGTTTTTCTAACGTAGGTCAAACTCCAAGGTCAAGGTCACAAGGTAAAAATATTTGGTATCTACACAAATGAAATATGAAAGCCCTATCACTTACCATTTTAATGCTATGGCCAAAATTATAATTTTTCAAAAGTAGGTCAAACTCCAGGGTCAAGGTCACTAGGTCAAATTGTGTTGCTGTGTTTGATTTGTCTCATCATGGTCTATCACCATGTCAAGTTTCAAGTTGCTCCTCCAAAATGTTTCCTCTCAACGGACTTAAACGCAACACTTTAACCAAAATGTTGACGCACTGACGGACGGACAGACGGACTTCGCCATTTCATCGACCGGATTGTGCTTCGCAATCCGGCCAAGAACCAGTGCGAAGTTTTATTTTTAATAACAATAAAGCCACCTCTGACATCAATGTTAATGATCCATGTCCTGCTTCATGCGACTACTCTAGCTTTGTATATTTTTACGAACCAGCTGATCATATAATTACTGGTGACCTATCGAGGCTTCGTACTCTTCTAAAGAAAGGGCCAAAGTATAGAATTCCTTCCAAGATAGATTTCATGAAATATTGGAAAGTGCTACATGAGGCGTTGGAAGTGTATATACGAAAATGTTGTGAGATACCTGTGCTTAAATGATGCTTTTGAATTTGAAGACGTTAAAAGAGATGATTTTGGATTAACATACCGTATAACCAGAAATGTTCGCGAGTATCAAATTTCGCGATTTTATGGTAAAATAGGGTGTCTTTATTTTCGCGAGTACAATTTTTCGCGATTCCGAAATTAAACACAAATATGTACAGTTTTGTACCTTCAGTTTTAGTTATTCCTATCATGAGAATACACTCAATTTTCTTCTTTCTATGTTCAATCGGTATATGTGACGAGTAATGCATGTACAATAAGAACAAAATGTAGCTGATATATACCAATTTATGTTATACTTTACCAAACACACTTTTTTGGCGAAATCAATTTTTCGCGATTCCAAATCACTCGCGAATATAGCGAAAATTAGTATCTCGCGAAAATTTCTGGTTATACGGTAGTAAATTTCCCCTGGCTTGACGGTGTTGTTCCTATATTACCGTCCTTTGGTATCTATATTTCACAGCTCATCCGGTATGCTAGAGCATGTACTGATGTTTTGGATTTTCATAGTAGAAATTTACAAATTCCCAAGAAACTTTTAGGACAAGGTTTTCGCTTTCACAAACTACTAAAGACTCTCTGGAAATTTTATAAAAATTATTGTCAACTTCTTCTGAAATTCGGACCAATACAGGCAACAGAGTATATTACTTTGGGTATTTCACAACCTGCATTTTATGGTGACATTATTAGCGAGATAAGAAAGATCAAAGATAGACAACATCACTATCGAAAATGCGTCAGAATCATCAAACGCCTTTTATACCGTGGATATGATCCTAATGTCACTAGACTGACACTAGGCTTGGTACTTGACCAATCTACAGTCTTGTACAAGCGCATTCTTAAAACTTGCACTCTGACTCACTGTGACGACGAGACTCCATGACGGGCCCTGTCCAAACCTCTTTAGAGAAGACAGGGCCCCGCCACCTGTCCTCTCTGAATGTCAGTCTGACTCCTCGGGTGATAACATACATGAGCTCGCGGCGGCAGAGCACGGATTGTATTACGTACGCCCTCTTTTTATATCCATTTACATACTCATCTGTGTTGCTTGAGCCCCTGCGTTTTGCGATCTTGTTTGTGTGTGGTCATCTGACAGTGAGGAGGTTGTTTTACACCACAATTGTACGTTCTTCGAGACCTCTGGGTAATCGGAAAAGTGGGAGGTTTGTGCGCACGTAATCCAGGATAACCACACCTTCTGCTATTTCCTTGGCAGATGGCCGTCCTAAGTCGGCACCGGTTGCCCATTGGTCTCGTTGGCTTATGAGTAGTCCTTTGTGATTGATGTTTCTGTGTTGTGCGTTGACGTTCCTTGTCCCTTATGCGTCTCTTTCCGTGCTTGTCTGCTTTGTGTTTTTGCATTGAGTGTTTTGGGGTTTTGCTGTGGGTGCTACAACCTGGTGTTGTTGGAGACCCCCTCCTTTGTTAAAAATTTGTACTACTCGGTGATTGTCACTGCTGGTGGACCAGGAGTCCCCGAGGGCACATGTAGCCAAGTTCGATCAACTTCGGTTGATTGTCTGTCTCTTTAATGCATTTGAAAGTTTCTGTTCTTGAAATTTCTAAAACGTGGGTCCTGTAGCATCATACCCCACCCATCCTGGTACGTCTTTCGGTACATTTTTGGTTTTGGACATAATAATTTTCACCCTTTTTGGCCATATTACATTGTTTAGATTGGGGATCACCGACAAGGGTTAAGTACTCGAAACGTGCATGTTTTGTCTATGCTGCAAATTTACCTGTGCTTAGATAATGACTTTTAATATTAGAAGGAGTCTGAACACACTCTCTCAATGACTGAAAAAAAAACCTTGTTTAGACATTGTAGTTATCCGAATTGACGATTTTCAAAACATTCTTATCTTTATTCGGAAGCATCATCAAGATTGGCTAACTTTAATAAATCTAAACTGCAGGATTTACACAGTAAGTATGACTTTGCTCCGGCAGATAAGGCAGCAAACAATACTACATGTATAATTATTTTGAAGCACTATTTGAAATCAGTATTACTTTCCGAACTTTCTACCGCCAACACTTATATAAAAAGCAATGAAACTATCTCTCACATTTTACTAAAGCACCAAGATGCAATTTCTTCATTTCAATCGTCTATTTCGAAATCAGTCGTACCATCTATTTATTGTCTGCCCAAACTTCACAAATCTCCTTACAAATTTTGATTAATTGCTAACTCGAGCATTTGTACTACTACAGTTTTATCTAGGAATTGGACATCAGCGTTTACAGCTTTTAATGATCATGTATCAAAATATTGTGAAACTGCATTCAATAATAGCAACATCAATTTTTGGTCAATAAAGAAATCTGGTGATGTGATCGACAAATTCAAATCATTTAAACCTATTAAATGGTGTTTTGATCGAGAGGGTACATGTAAAAGATTTATATCTACTTCAGTATAATACAAATCGTACAAATCATGGACTCGATCTGAGTTGTGCAAGGCCTTTTCCTTTCTTTTAGACAACATTTTGTACGATTTGGTTACATTCAACACGGGTAAGTTATTGGAATTTCTGTGAGTACTAATTGTGTGCCTCTGGTTGCGGATTAGTTTTTATACGCATACATGTACGTAAAAGAATGCATGCAAAATCTGCCCAAACTCAAGAAATTTAACTTCTTGAAATGTTTCAACGGCACCTCTAGGCATATTGATGATATTTTGAAAATTGATAACACACATTTTGACCATTACAAAAATCAAATTTATCCTCCAGAGTTAAAATTGCATAAAGCAAAGACATATGATAAAGCTGAACCATTTTTTATGCCCCCGGAATCAAAGATTCGGGGGCATATAGTTTTTGGCCTGTCCGTCTGTTTGTCTGTTTGTCTGTCTGTTTTTCCGAAAAACTTTAACATTGGACATAACTTTTGAATGGGAAGTGATAGGGCTTTCATATTTCACATGTGTATTCCTTGTGACAAGACCTTTCCATGGATACCAAAATTTTTGACCTTTTGACATTGACCTTGATCTTTGACCTACTTTTAAAAAACTTTAACATTGGGCATAACTTTTGAATGGTAAATGATAGGGCTTTCATATTTCACATGTGTATTCCTTGTGACAAGACCTTTTCATTGATACCAAAATTTTTGACCTTGTGACCTCGACCTTGACCTTTGACCTACTTTTCAAAAAACTTTATTGGGCATAACTTTTGAATGGTACGTGACAGGGGTTTCATATTTCATATGTGTATTCCTTGTGACAAGACCTTTCCATGGATACCAAAATTTTTGACCTTTTGACCTTGATCTTGACCTTTGACCTACTTTTAAAAAACTTTAACATTTGGCATAACTTTTGAATGGTAAGTGATAGGGCTTTCATATTTCACATGTGTATTTCTTGTGACAAGACCTTTCTATTGATACCAAAATTTTGACCTTGTGACCTCGACCTTGACCTTTGACCTACTTTTCAAAAAACTTTAACATTGGGCATAACTTTTGAATGGTACGTGACAGGGGTTTCATATTTCATATGTGTATTCCTTGTGACAAGACCTTTCCATGGATACCAAAATTTTTGACCTTTTGACCTTGACCTTGACCTTTGACCTACTTTTAAGAAACTTTAACATTGGGCATAACTCTTGAATGGTACGTGATAGGGCTTTCATATTTCACATGTGTATTCCTTGTGACAATACCTTTCCATTGATACCAAAATAATTGACCTTGTGACCTTGACCTTTGACCTACTATAAAAAACTTTAACATTTGGCATAACTTTTGAATGGTAAGTGATAGGGCTTTCATATTTCACATGTGTATTCCTTGTGACAAGACCTTTCCATTGATACCAAAATTTTTGACCTCGTGACCTTGACCTTTGACCTACTATTCAAAAACTTTAACATTTGGCATAACTTTTGAATGGTTAGTGATAGAGTATTCATATTTGACATGTCTATTCCTTGTGACAAGACCTTCTATTAATATCAAAATTTCTGACCTCATGACCTTTGACCTTTTAACCCAGTGACCCTGACCTTGACCTTTCACATACATGTACTTAACAGAAAATAGTGTTTATACAAACAAAGATGCCACCGGGGGCATTCGTGTTTCACAAACACAGGCTTTATTAGATCTTGATATCAAAATCAATTACGGAGAAATACAAAGATATACGACAAATGAGAAGACTTTGGTTTAAACATAGTAAATTTTCCTTGGCTTGATGGCGATGTTCCGAGATTACCATCGTGCGGAATCTACATCTCTCAGCTCATTAGATAAGCTAAGTGTATCCGGATAAGTTGGAGAGTTTTGCGCACGTAATCCGGATAACCAAACCATTTGCTAATAGCAGATTGTCGTCAGAAGTCGGCGCCGTGTGCAAACTGGTCTCCTACCTTTTGTGTGTTGTCATTAATGTGTCACTTTCTTGTACGTCTGCTTCGATTGTTTGTATGATGTTCTAGTGAATATTGCGTCCTTTTGCAATTTGTACTTTTATATGTGATTTATCTGATGTCATTTATGTGTCACTTTCTTGTGGGTTTCGCTGGATGTGTGTAGGGTGGTCATGCTGGGGATCATTCCCTTTTCTTTATTGACACATGGAGGGTTATTAATTATTGATTTATTTCATAACATTGCGATATATATGTATATAAATTTAATCATTTGTAATACATATGTTTCCTGATTGTACAGTACCTAAACTTGCAAAAAGGATTAATCTTGTGATTCTGCAATGGACCCATGCATCAGTTACAGCATCTGACTTAATGTTAAACGTCTTCAAATTTAATAACATCATTTAAGAACAGATAAATTTGCAGCGTGGACCAGACATGCACATTTCGGATACTTAACCCTCGTTAGTGATCCTCAATCTAAACAATGTAATATAGCCAAAGAGTTTGAAAGTTATAATGTCCAAAAATGTACCAAAACCTGTTGTAGGATGGGTGGGATATGATGCTTAAGGACCCACGTTTTAGAAATTTTGATAACAGAAATTTTAGAAGGGACGTGTGCAATTTTTGTATAATGTCTTGGAGTATAGATAATAAGTCTTGGCCACGACTTATTATCTCATGGCAACGACTTATTATCTCGTGGCCACGACTTATTGTCTCGTGGCCACGACTTATTATCCCGTGGCCACGACTTACTATATCGTGGCCACGACATAATCATTTCGTGGCCACAACTTAATATCTCGTGGCATTGATTTACTTTCTCTTGGCCATGACATACTCCTTCCTTTCTATTGATTGATTATCTCGTGCGCACGACTTACTAAGTCGTGGACACCAATTGATTAACCAATTGAAATATGTACATGCAGTTTATATTTAAGACTGATTTTTAGATATTTATACCCTTTTGTGGTTTTATTGTTTCTCTTAGCTCAACTGAACAATTATTCAGTGCGTCATTGTTATACCTATTTCGAACAAGTGTGCTAGCACGAAATTTAAAACTTGATCTTACATTTTTATCTTATGACCTTGACGTTTGACTGACTTCGCCTACGATCTTTTTCCTCCTTTTCTTCAGATTATCCAACATTTTGATTATTACATTTCGCATAAAAAGGAGAGAGGGTGAGGTACCTCCTCCCAGCGCCTTCCTTTTGTACAGATATCTTCAAGGGCGTAGATTGGTTATATAGCATAAATTTTAAAAGGCGATCAAAATTCAACAGAACAAATGACCATACATCCGATTATTGTCCTTTTAATTCTTTTTTTGTTTGTTTGGTGGTTTTCTTCGGGAGGGGGGGGGGGGCTAGTCAAATAAAATGTGTCCCCGGCCTCCACACAATTGTTTGTGACCAGTGGTGGATCTAGGATTTCAGATAGTGACGGGACGAGGGCACGTCCTGTTTCAAAGATAATTTTCAGGGAAAACTAACGAGAGAATGCACATGTTATTCTAATTCCTCCCGCTGGGTTCCTTGATATATGACCTTAAAGTTAACTTCAAGTATGATTGAAAGATAATTGGCGAACTTTTATCAGAGTTAGAATGAAAATGAAATGCAGTAACACATGTACCTTTATCAATATATTTTGGGTCTCTACATAAAATTCAAAGTCCATGCATATTTTAAAAAGGAGTTTGGGGAAAAGGGGATGCATTGGTAAAGCTCAACAATGTGAAAGTGATAGTATAAGTCATGAAAACCAGCGAGCGATTTTTCAAATATATGTTCTGACAGAAAAACCGTAGTTATTTAGAAATTTCATAGCAAATTAAAAGCATTTGGCAATGAAAAAACATATTGACCGCCAAAGGAAAGGATAGGGACCCATACGACCACCCTATATTCACTATTGATCCATTCAAGAAGAGCACAGAAAAAATAATGCATGAGCTGAAGACATGCATGATATAAAATACGGTGACGGGGCGGTCCCACTGATCTCCTCTAAATCTAAGTTACTGTTCGCAACCAATACTTATTCAAAACATTGAACATTAAGAATAAATGAGATGGTTCTCTGTTAGCAAGAATCAATTTTGTAGTTGCATTGCAAAACGGCCCAATTTATCAACGTTTTAAGAAAAAAAATAAGTAAATAAAACGTAAGTGAAAGTAAAATAAAACTCACACATCAATTTTAAAATATGCTGTGTGAATTTTTCGAAACCCCATCGCGGGAGGTTAGTTTCGCCCCCTGGATCTTGACATAATTACTCGCCGCGGATATCAATATGCATTATTTACAGAAAATGGTTTGTTTATCTGGAATTTGTGAGAACAACCAACTTTTAATCTGATACATATTGGTCTCTTTTAGTCTAACATATACTAACACAGGAATCTGTCAAATAAGCTCAAATTTCATCTGAATACAGACATTAAACAATTGTATGTTTTAGTAGTGATTTTTTGTCACAAACAAGGTTTGCAAAATAAGGTTTCATATGAAAGTAGAACTTCTATCATGACAAAGTCACTAAAAATTAGTTAAACACTATATGAATGTTGAAGAAATATACAAAAGCCAGTACAGCAAACACGAAAAAGCCAGGACTATGCACGCTTTTGGTCTTTCCGCTTTGTATTGCCGTTTTTATTTCTCGAGAAAAATATGGACGAGAACATGGAATTTTATCAAAAGAGTCGAAATCTCTCAATTTAATGAAAAACAGACATTCAGTCTTATAATGGATTAACAAAATGTAATGCAAAAACTTTACTAATTTCCAACATGTGGTTTTCAATCTTACAGGTACATAAACGATGTGTTGTCCATCAATAATCCAAATTTCGCGGATAACCTGAGCAGTATCTATCCTTCGGAGCTCGAAGTCAAAGAAACTACAGAGACAAATAATTCAGCATCATTTTTGGACATAATGTTGTTCTACAACACTGATGGTCACATGAACACCTCACTCTGTGACAAACGTGACAACTTCAATTTCAGCATTTCAAACTTTCCTTTTCTGAGTAGCAACATCCCTTCATCGCCTGCTTATGGTGTGTTCATATCTCAGTTGATACGCTATGCCAGAACAAGTACCAAATATACGGATTTTGTTCTGAGAGCTAGACGTCTTTCAGATAAGCTTCCAAGTCAGGGATATGTTTGTGACCGACTAACATCGTCACTGAGGAAGTTCTACGGTCGATATGGGGAACTCGTCATACACTATGATGTCCCACTCTCCAGAATAGTGGATGATATTCTGTCATAGACCATTTGAACCATCCAACCAAAGATTGTACTATGTGTCTTCCGAAATGGAAGTTACCGAACGTGACAGTTCTACCGGATTGAAGCAGGAGATGCTTACTCTTCCTGGGCACCTGGTCTCACTCTCATATCGGGAGCCCGCTTCTTTTCATGTGATGGAGGTTTTTGTTTCTTTGCTTTGGTTCCTGATTTATCCTGATTTTGTATGCCTTCGGTTTCTGATTTCCTGAATTATCGATTTTGTGCTGTATACAGGGATATGGTCATTATCCATATTTGTCATTGTCACGAAGAAAAACTTGATGTGTTTCTATAACATGTATTTATCTGTGTATTATTGTATATCAATGTGTGTTTAGCTGAAAACAGTTTTAAGATTTTTCAAGTGATTTTTCTTTATTTTCTTTTTTATTTTTAATTTAAGATAGTTTCGCACAAGATGTCCTTTACTAATTTCCAACATGTGGTTGAAAACCATTACATGACAATTACTCCCTTGCCAAGAAAGGTTTGGTTCCAAAACCAAAAATAACCAACTATAATAAACATTGATAAACACAATCTCCACAATTCAAGCAGCATATCAATTCAAGTTATTAAAAGACACAGTTTATGAAATTCCACATTAAATGTCCTCTCTGAAAAAGACGCACACATAAAAGTTAATCGTTCACGGACTGTTCGAATAGAACATACAAAAATAGGTACTAAGATATATATATGTCAGAGGTCAACATGTTAGGTACAAACTCAAAGTTGCGAAGTTTGTGAATAGCATTAACATCTTTGTTGAATAATGCCATGCAGCAATCAATCTTGGTTATTGGACGTAGGGTAATGCTATAATGGCTACAGAGAATGACAGGTCCGTGTATGGTTAAGTAGGTCATCAGAGGTCATTGTTACGTAATAGTCATGGTGATTAGTGATGGCAAAGAATTTAGGTAAATTAAGAAGATGCGTAGAATGAGGAGATGAAATGTTAACAGGTACAGGAAGTGAAAGCATTGAACTTGGTGAGTAGAAACTGAAAATTTAACATGAAATATTTGGGCGTTTACATAGATAACTCTTTGAGTGGTGAACATATTGTTGAATCAGTTTTGCAAAAAGTGAACAGTAGATTGAAGTTTTTATATAGACAAGCAAGATTTTTAGTTCTCAAATGTAAAATGTCATTATGTTCTTCCTTAATACAGTGCCATATTGATTATGCTTCCAGCGCTTGGTACTTAGGTTTGTCCAAATTGTTGAAACAGAAATTACAAATTTGTCAAAACAAAATGGTTAGATTTATAGCAATTACTCTCCCCGGCAAACAGTGAACTATACGACTCTTAGTTCTTTGAACATGTTGAATATTGAAGACCGGGTTAAACAATTACGTTTGAATCATGTTTTGATATATACCATGATAAGGCACAATCATATCTAAGGAATAACTTTGTCATGAAAACACAAAATTCTGGGCGCCAGACAAGATCTTGTACAAAATTGGATTTTATTATTCCTAGGGTCAAGACCTGTGAATCTAGTATTTTTACGTTAGTGGCATAAAAGATTTGAATGAGCTTCCTGTATCTATTAAAGAATCCAAGAGCAAAGATCTTTTAAAGAACAACGTCAATATTAAACGACCTGTGAATCTAGTATTTTTACGTTAGTGGCATAAAAGATTTGAATGAGCTTCCTGTATCTATTAAAGAATCCAAGAGCAAAGATCTTTTAAAGAACAACATCAATATTAAACGTCTTCAAATTAAATCGCATAATTAATTAACGGGTAAATTTGCAGCATGGACAGGACATGCACGTTTCGGTTACTCAGCCCTCGTCAATGATCCTCAATCTAGTAAAAAAAAGTAATATGGCCAAAGAGGGTGAAAATTATTATGTCAAAAAATGTACCGAAAGATGTAGCAGGATGGTTGGGATATGATGCTACAGGACCCACGTTTAGAAATTTCAAATTGTAGTACCATAAAATTTTGAATGCGTTGAAGAGACAGACGATCATCAAATCATTTTTACTCGAGAAAGGGCTTTCTAATCAGAATTGTGATTTTTACTTATATTAGACTAGATAGTGCCGTTTTTGGTTTATTTTTAATATAATTCAATTTTAATCTTAAATAATATGACATGAACATCTGGGACCCCATTTGAAATAAGCCCTAGGGCTTTTTTGGGCTATCCTGGTAACCGATGCCTTGTTAACTGTGACATTTAAGAGATAAAAAATGACAAGCCGGGCTCTATTGTCTCATAATGCCCGAGCGTCCTCAGCCAATCACATTTATTACCGAGCCGCGTCAGCGGCGAGGTGATGAATGTGATTGGCTGAGGACGCGAGGGCATTATGAGACAATATAGCCGGCTTATCATTTTTTATTTCTATTCTAATGATGACCAAACTTAGACCTGTAAAAACCAGTTACTGCCGGTTTATCTGCTTTCAGAAAATGGGTAGGCGTGGCTTATCGCTATAAGGCCTATATTGGAGAATAGAGCCCGGCTCGCGTCTGTTGTTTTAATAGGGAAAAAGAATCAAGTCATATTAGAATTGTTGTTTTAACTAGTAGTATGGATATATTCACAAAAAATTGAAAATTGAATAATATTACTTATACGGATGCCAAATATGTGAGTTTTTTTTTTATTGTTTTTCAACACAGATGTTATTTGTATATGTATATGTTATTGACATTGTTTTACCAAATAAGTATCTATCTATGACCACGACTACCAGCATACAGAAATTTTGCATTCGAATAATAGTAAGATGGGTTAGTATGAGTTAGATAAAAGCCTTAGTGAGAATTTTTAAGCATTTTTGTGATACCAAAGAGAACAGGTTTTAGTTTGGTTTTGGGTATTAGAAATGGTGAAAGTTTTCCCTCTATCAAACTTTGGAAGGCAGATTGTAAATTGTTAAGGTTGCTCCTAAGTACATTTGCCTCATTGACCTGATGAACAAGCAGAGCAGAGATGTTGGTAATAGCTTGTTCTAATTGACTGATTTTAGCATTAAAAGTATTTGCCAAAACATTTATATTCTGACTGTAAATCTTGATTCCATTCAGTAGATTGGCAGTCTTCTTGTCAGTGATAGAAATGAAATAAAAAATGTCTTTCCTACTGCCTCAAAACCTCGGCAAATTTAGACGTTCTAGAATTTAATGCATTGGAATGTCTAGCCAGCAAATTGATGTCATCGACTGTAGCTATTCCAAAGAAATTTCTAGAGATTGTGCCAATGACAGGAAGAGTAGATTTCTTGTTTCCTCCTGGAAAGTCGGTGTGTGGGATAAGTGATTTAATACATTTGACGACCTCTGAGACATGACTCTGTGTCTCAAGTTGTAGAGCATGAAAGACACTCAATAAGTCATTGATTGCATAATAATAGGAAGTGTTCTGTACGCATCTGGTTACCATTGTGGGTTTAGCTGAGCTGGGTAGCTTCATATGGAATGTGTGAATCCAGTATTATTGTGTTAGCTCCAATTGTGAGTCCTTCTGAAAGATTACTCAATAATTGAGACGATTGATACTGTCTCCGGTTGGCTCGAACTTAACACCTTTGTTTGTTGCGAAAGCCATGGGTATTGAGGAAATGATGAAGTGAGTGATGAGAGGCAGGAAATGGTACCATATTGATGAGAGTGACCCTTCAATAGCCAAAAGAGAGAGAAAAATGAGTGATGCTGATGTCGGGTGACTATAAGGTTCATCAGACCATATAATCAAGCACTAAGTACATACATCCTAAAATGTACCACAGGATGACACATCACAAAATTTAAATACAATTTCGAATTTTGGAAAATATATCCAAAGAACCAAAACAAAATACTAAGTGCGCAAACTCCCAAGGCAATATTGTTCCTCATTAATCTCTAACCACTTTCAAAATGCCAGAGTAATGACAATCCAAAATCAAAGGACTGAAAGTCCTGCGAGTTGGCAAAGTCTAATATTGAATAAAGCCTTTGTTTGTGAAATACGAATGCTCCCGGCAGAGTATAAATACCATTTTTCTGTTACATGTAAGTATGTGAAAGGTCAAGATCAGGGTCACTGGGCATAAACATGTTGCTATCTATGGAAAAATTGTGTGACAAGGAATACATATGTGAAATATAAAAGCCATATAATTTACCATTCAAAGTTTTTTGGACAAACAGACGGACAGGCCAAAAACTATATATCCCGAATCTTTGATTCCGGGGTGCATAAAAAGTTTGTTTTTTCTTAATCTCTAAGCGATATTAGTCGCCCACCAGCATAAATCTAAGTCATAACTTTTAAAGTGTGTCTTACATGTACAAGTACATGCTTATTTTTCTCACATTGTCTAAAAGCGCTTAAAATAAAATTTTATGTACCGGTATTCATTTTCATATGTTGATCAGCCAACGCAGCATTCATGAATGACATCACAAATGTCTGAATTGACATTACAGTTAAAAGGTATGTGAAAATGAAATCTTACCCCATAGGGTTAAGACTTATAGTTATAGAATCTACATGTATCATCAGGTGTGAGCATCGACAAGGAAATGCACTTCGAATGTCCAGAATTTGCTTGTACAATGACAAGACTTGCCGAGTCATTGACAAAAGCAAATCCCAGACAAGAGGTATAGATGTAAGGAATCATTCTTATATTTTTTTGGTTGACCGAGGTATCAACACCAAAAATTTAGGGAAAACTGCATTGTGCGCATAGCGCCAGATGCACAAGTTTTTCCTCAATTTTTGGTGTCGATACCTCGATCAACCAAAAACATATTACATTGATTACTTATCATTTCATTTTGTTGCTTTCCAACGTTTATTTGCGGCTTTGAAACCGTGTTGCTAACGACATTGCTAAGCACATACTTCCGTTTTGTTTCGATACAGGTATCAACAAAATTTCTCGGCCAAACGGAATCGTCATTTCTTAATAATAACAATAGAAATTAAATGATTTCCTTGTGACGTTATCAATGATCACACCCAAGTGTTTGACGTTCGATAAGTTTTCTTTACTTTTCTGCCATCTTTTGATCAAGGATGAAGCGACGCAGTGTGTCGATTATTCTTCTCCTTACCGGTATGTGCAAAAACGTCAAAAATAGTACTTTTCCTATGCCCTATCAAGACTAAACGACATAGTCAACGTGGATGATCGATTTGCCATTTTGCTTTATACGAGTACAGTGTTCGGTTTCACAAAAATTCTTACGAAAAATTTCAGGAATTTCCGTAATTTCATCATCAAATAAAAGCTTAAAATGTTTTTCAGTTAAGATTTCATTATGCTTTCTATTGTCATTTCTACATACTAAATATAAATTCAAAAACAAAACAACGTGATTTTTAGTTAACAAGAAGTACTTAGCGATCAAAAGTTACGAAAATTCCTAAAATTATTTGCAAGTATTTTTGTGAAACATGCTGCAGTTTTGTAAATATGGGATAAAAGAATAATATAATCTTACACCACCACGAGGGAGGGATGGCGATTTCTCAATCCGAGTGTATAAATTTTGCAAGTCCATGACGAGGCTTGCCGAGTCATGGACAAGCAAAATTTTTACACGAGGGTTGAGAATTAGCCATCACTCCCTCGTGGTGGTGTTTGATTGTTTTTCTCCCACGTTATCGCCTATCTAGAGTGACTGTTATAATCACCAGTTTGCCTTGCTTCCATAACGTTGATCGCTTTGGTAGCGATGACGTCAGAGGGTGAGATCGATGACGTCAGAGGGTGAGATCGATTTTTCTCCCATTTGCCCCCATGTGGGATAGAGTTTGCCCATAGCGACGCGTCATGTAGGGTCACTGTGTCCCACATGTACCTCGCGCGACTTTTGACGTCGGCCGTATCCATATTGTGACGTCGTTGTTATCCATTGTGACGTCATGATTTTTGCACCTAAAGCGGCGACCTCTCAACAAAAAACTCGTTTTAAAACTCTTTTTTTACATTCTAATTCTAAGGACTACGGTTTATTCTTTTAGAATAAACCATTTTTGAGGGCGCTGAAAACGAATATTCCTTTATTTTTCGAATTCGATAAAGTTGACGATTTCATGATTTTATGGAATTTCAAGAAAGGCCCCTAGAAATGGGAGAAAAACGATCAACCATATGTTTGTCATGTGGGATGAGAAAAGCCCACCCTCGGGGTCTGGTTTCTGGTCAGGGAACTTGACAAGCCTCGTTCCCTGACCAGAAACCAGACCCCTCGGGTGGGCTTTTCTCATTCCAAATGACAGCATATGGTTGATAGTTATATTCTCACCCCAGGGAAATTTGAGAGTTCTCAGTCCAGTCCAGGAGAATACTATAAATAGTAATATTACTTAGAACTGTAATATTACTGTAAACAGTAATCCTTTATATTATTGAAAACAGTAACGTTGCCACCTTATATTACATCTTTCTGTAATATAGACAAAGCAACATTTTCAAGCTACTAGCACAGCTTTTGTCACACAGTTCTTTCATTCAACAACAAATTCATTAAATATGAACAAATTTTTATACTGAAAAGTGAAAATAATGCCCATTTGGAACCTATTTTTCACTTTTTCTTCTTTCTGATATCACATTTTCTTCAAATATGTTGAGGAAAAAAATTTTCCTCATGTTTAAAACAATTTTTCAGTATTCATTTAAATGAGATACAACTCCCAATTACCCTCATTTCTCCCCGAATCCACTGGTATAAGAGCGAACTGACAGTCTATATAGTATTACTGCTTTCAGTAATATAAAGAGACAATTTCCAAGAAAGATAACTGCAATTACAGTTATATTATTAGTTTAAGTAATATTACTGTTTTTAGTATTCTCTTGGACTGCAGTCTCAAGTGGGAGAATATATTTTCCCAGCGTTTCCATGAATATCCAAGTCCACGGTAATAACACGTGATGAAGTGAGTGTGTTGGAATACTACAAGTAGTACATGGACATATATACATTTATTGCAGTCATTAGGTGAAGATTTATTCAGCCTTGAAAAATTATATTCCTCGAGGACAATGCTCTTCTTATAACCCGAACTGTAATGTACATCGTTCATTCACCTAATCAAACACAACACGCCCCCCCCCCCCCCCTCCTTCCCAAAAATCGAACTTCGATAAACAGATAACGACATACAGTAAATAGACGATCTAGTCTTTCGAATTGTGCTTTTTCATAATCCTTTATACAACAGATAAGAAAATATTCAAATATTCTATCAGTTATTTTCAAGAACTTACTACAAATCCAGTTCGCCGCTCATCGTATGGCCTTCCGAGTGTCCTCTGATCTTAAGACGCAAGAACCATAGCGATTTATATTGACATCAACAGACTATTTTATATCTATCTTTTCATCAATGAAATATAAATCGACACGGTTATAATAACTACCATTAGGCCTAACCTCTGGTAATTCCCCCGGAAAAAAACCGCATGGCCGGCATAGTGCAGTGTTAGTTTAAGTTTGGACTACTTAAAAGTTGAATTCCTACGCGATACGAGAACTATACTCCGAATCTTCATTACAAATAGCTCTATAGACCATTTTTTCACTCCAATAATTGCATTGGAATCATCATTTACAACTTGCACTCATTGTGTCGTTTAAAATGTTTTTGTCCAAATAATAGTGGTACTATGTCTTACTAAAGTAAGACTACAGATTTTTGACCGTTGCACGGTTCGTGCTGGCCCTAACTGGGGCATTCGATTCCAATGAATAGTTGGCTTTGCCAACTCAAAAACCAACCAAGAGAAAATTACTACATGTATGGCATTCGACATGTAGATTTAATGGGAATTAAGAATTATAGGTTATGGAACTCTCTGGGATATCAAGAGTCCATAAAATTGCAGCTGTGGGATGTACAGTGCAATGGGATAGTTGCTTTCCCGTGTGGAGCTTGTAAAAATGTTCCCCACGAGGGGTTTGACAGTAAGTGTTTTGAATATTTTCCCTGACATTGTCGCCATAGAACTTTCTATATAGACAGAACCTCGGACAGTGCATGTTGTTATGGATGTGATTGTCAAAATTGCCTCTGACTTTGTTTACATTAGAAACCATGAGTGTACTGCATTGTTTATCATTTAAATGATGATATATCTTACCCTTCTGTATGTTAAAATACGTTTAAATATGTTTAAATGCCTGTCAGTGTTGATTTACAGCTGTTTACATTACTTGGGAAGTGTCCAAGCTTTTTCCGCGAAACGTCATGCTTGTTTTCACGTCATAGCGACAGGAAGCAAAATTTTACATTACTGACATTCGAATAGACAACTTCCACAAAAATCCGCATCTTTTTGAAAATCCAAGTTCTAGATCTGAAAGATATTTTAAATCCAAATTACGTAATTTATATGAAAAATTTGTCTATTACTATATATCAACTTTAGTTTCGGAACTTTCGTCTACAAATACTTATATTAAAAGCAATGAAAGTGTTCCTAACATTTTTAGCAAACATAACAGTGAAATTTCTTCATTAACATCCCTATTTCTAAATTGGATCTCCCTACAATATACTGCATACCAAAACTGCACAAATCTCCTTACAAATTTAGATACATTGCTAATTCTAGCAACTGCTCAACTACAAGTTTGTTTAGACAACTGAAGTCAGCCCTCACGGCGGTAATGGAACACGTTGCAAAATATTGTGAAACTGTTCTTAACAGGAATGATGTAAATTTATTTTGGTCTATAAAAAATTTCGGGGATGTGATTGACAAAATGAAATCTAGAAATTTTCAAGCCAATACGATTTCTTCATACGATTTTTCAAATATGTACACCACGCTTCCTCACGACAAGATCAATGATCAATTGTCCAAACTCATTAGATGGTGCTATAATCGAGAGGGGAAAACTTATATTTGTACATCTGAATCAAAGGGTTTCTTTTCCGCTACAGAATACAAATCATACAAATCATGGACATGTAGCGACCTGTGTAGTGCCTTGTCCTTCCTCTTGGACAACATTTATGTAAGATTTGATGAGAATCTCTACAAGCAGGTTTTAGGGATTCCTATGGGTACTAATTGTGCGCCTCTTGTTGCAGATTTATTTTTATACACATATGAAAAAGAATTTATTCAAAATCTTCAAAAGCAAAGAAAACATGATGATGTGAAATGCTTCATTGGTACTTCTAGGTACCTCGATGATATTCTTACTATCGATAATCCTGTTTTTGAAAAGTATAAAGATGTTATTCATCCTCAAGAATTGACTCTAAACAAGGCAAACTTTACAGACACAGAAACACCATTTTTGGAACTAAATATCAAAATTGTCAATGGAGAAATTCATACAAGTGTATATGACAAACGAGATGATTTGGGATTCAACATAGTAAATTCCCCTGGCTTGACGGTGATGTCCCTAGATTACCGTCATACGGTATCTACATTTCACAGCTCATCCGGTATGCTAGAGCATGTACTGATGTTTTGGATTTCGATAATAGAAATCTACAAAGAAACTTTTGGGTCAAGGTTTTCGCTTTCACAAACTAGTAAAGACTTTCTGGAAATTTTACAAAAATTATGATCAACTTCTTTTGAAATTCGGACCCATACAAGCAACGGAGTATATTACTTTAGGTATTTCACAACCTGCATTTTAAAGTGACATAATTCACAAAATAAGAAGGATCAAAGGTAGACAACATATGTATCGAAAATGCATCAGAGTCATCAAACGCCTTTTATATGATCCTAATGTCACCAGACGGACACTAAGCTTGGTACTTGACCAATATACAGTCTTGTACGAGCGCATGTGACGATAGGACTCCATGACGGACCCTGTCCAAACCTCCTTAGAGAAGACAGGGCCCCGACAACCTGTCCTCTCTGAATGTCAGTCGGACTCCTCGGGTGATAACATATATGAGCTCGCTACAGCCGGCAAAGCACGGACTGTATTACGCACGTCCTCTTTTTATATCCATTTACATATTCATCTGTGTTGCTTGGACCCCTGTGTTTTACGGTCTTGTTTGTGTGTGGTCATCTAACAGTGAGGAGGTTGTTTTACACCATAATTGTGCGTTCTTCGAGACCTCTGGGAAATCGGAATAGTGGGAGGGTTGTGTGCACGTAATCAAGGATAACGACACCGTCTGCTATTTCCGTGGCAGATGGCCGGTCTAAGTCGGCACCGGTTGCCCATTGGTCTCGTTGGTTTATGTGTAGTCTTTTATTTCATGTTTCTATGTTGTGAGTTGGTGTTCCTTGTCCCTTTTGCGTCTCTTTCTGTGGGTATCTGTTCTGTATTTTTTGCATGGGTGTTTTGGGATTTTGCTCTGGGTGCTGCAACCTAGTGTTGTTGGAGATCCCCTCCTTTCTTTTAACCTCTAACCAAAAGTTAGAATTTATTCTGCATTGTTATTTTGAGATGTTTGTGAATACTTTTCTTCTGTATGAGATTGATAGTTTATTAGTACAAAATGTTGTAATGTATGATGCCTAATTATGGCGAAAATTGCACTTTTATTACGAGATTATATTTTTGACTTAGAGGGCCTTTTATATACGTGTTCCCGTGTTGTCTTGGCAGACGACACAACCCGGGTGTACCAGCCAGTCACGTCAGAGTAGGTGTCACGTCACATAGTCTTATAGGATAGGGAACATTTATTAGTAATTGGTTATTTGTATTATATATTCACATATATTATTAAACTATTAGAGTAAGGAGACGAGGAAAGATATTTCCTATCTGTAGGGGGTGAACGAACGATAGTTCGGCACGTTAGGCAGATTGTTAGGGGCTGCGGAGAGCGATAGCTCTTGTAGGAAATAGTAGTTAGGGGCTGCGTAGAGCGATAGCTCTTGTAGGAGTAAATACTATATATATTAATACAGTAATTCCATTACAGTTTAGCATAGGAGTGACGTACTAGTTTAGTTAGGGAACCATATTAGTTTAGTTTAGTGTAGGAATATTATATAATGCTATAAGTGGCTGGCTTGACCATCGACGGATTCGACGTATAGATGTTATAGATTTATTCATTTCATTGCCGTCTGCCATATTATTTTCTCTACACATTCATTGTTGTAACTTGTTATTCAAAGTTGTTAAGAGATCGATAGATCTAGAATAAATACAGAAAATTATATCCGTCTCACTCTCATTTTGGCAATTTATATATAGTTAGACTCGTACAGTCAAGGTAAGCCTCTAAGCTCAGCAATAGAGAAGGACCAGAGAAAGCAAGGTCAAAGGAAAGGCCGTATGTAAAGTGTGTTTCGCTCGGGCAACTGGCCTAGGTCGGAGGTTAATTACACTGATGGCAGCGGTTAAACACTTTTTTGAAAAGTTTTGCACGAGTTTAAAATTTTTGATAAAGCTATTTTTATCAGGTACAAAGAGTGAGACGTTTTGTGGAACATTTTGCCAGAATTTTTGATAGAAGTTTACCTGTGCGATAGAGATGTTTCTGAGAAATAGAAAACTTCAGAGCCCGGAGTTGAGACTAAGGATTAGCAATAATAATCCAGACACGGGGGATTATAGACAAAAAAGTCCAGGGTTAAGACTCCCGAGTATGATGGGAATAAATAATTCAGATCAGAGGACTGGTGTATTTCCAGTGAAGAATCGGAGGGTTCAAATGACTTGATTATCGCTCCGACAAACGATGCTACACCTAGAAAAAACAAAGATAACGAGTTCGGAACAAGAGGCCAAAATGGACCATTGAGCTCACGGAGCGAAATAGCAGGTAACAATTATGAAAACGAGACGAATAACCGTATAGAAAACCAATTTGCCAGTAATAGTTACACTGAAAATTCCACAGAAGCGCGTATAAGAGATAATTATCGCGATGCTCATGGCTTTGATGGTAGTAAAAGAAGGGAGGAGATCTCCAACAAGACCCCGTTGCAGCATCAACAGCAAAACACCAAAACATCCCGATGCAAAAACACAAAAGACGAGTACAGCACGTGACGGAAAAGATACACACGACATGTAAACATCAAACACAAAAGACTACACATAAACGGACGAGACCAATAGGCAACCGGTGCCGACTTTGGACGGCCATTTCTCAAGAAAGTAGCAAATGGTGTGGTTATCCTGGATAACGTGCGCACAACCCTCTCACTTCTCCAATAACCCAGAGGTCTCGAAGAACGTACAATTGTGGTGTAAAACAACCTCCTCACTGTAAGATGACATCACACAAACAAGACCGCGAAACGCAGAGGCCCCAGAGACACAGATGAATATGTAAATGGATATAAAAAGAGGGCGTGCGTAATACAGTCCGTGCTCTGCCGGCTGTAGCGAGCTCATGTATGTAATCACCCGAGGAGTCCGACTGACATTCAGAGAGGACAGGTTGTCGGGGCCCTGTCTTCTCTGAAGAGGTTTGGACAGGGCCCGTCATGGGGTCCCGTCGTCACAGTCAGTCAGAGTGCAAGTCTCAAGAATGCGTTTGTACATGACTGTAGATTGGTCAAGTACAAAGCCTAGTGTCCGTCTGGTGACATTAGGATCATATCCACGGTATAAAGTAACTACCCCAACCATGCGAGAGATGCGCGTATAACAATAGCTGATCGCGATGTTCATGGTTATGATGGTAGTACATTTGTAACTACCCTATCCATGCGAGAGATGCGCGTTTAACAATAGCTGATCGCATTGTTCATGGTTTTGATGGTAGT
Organism: Pinctada fucata; assembly: GCA_028142955.1. Taxonomy (NCBI): domain Eukaryota; kingdom Metazoa; phylum Mollusca; class Bivalvia; order Pterioida; family Pteriidae; genus Pinctada; species Pinctada fucata. Next base: position 8,473,753 of record AP027114.1, on the reverse strand, counting down.
AACTACTCTAACCATGAAAGAGACGCGCGTATAACAATAGCTGATCGCGATGTTCATGGTTTTGATGGTAGTAACTACCCTAACCATGCGAGAGATGTGCGTAAAAATGCTGATCGCGAAAACCATGGCATTGATGGTAGTAACAACTCTAACCATGCGAGAGATGCGCGTATAAATGCTGATCGCGAAAATCATGGTATAAATGGTAGTAACTACCCTTTCCATGCGAGAGATGCGCGTAAAAATTCTGCTGATCGCGATAACCATGGTATTGATGGTAGTAACTACTCTAACCATGCGAGATAAGCGTGTATAACGGCTGAACGCAATAATCATGATTTTGATGGTAGTAACTACCGTAATCATGCAAGGGATGTACGTAAAGTGACTGCTCATCGCCAAGATAATCATGGTTCTGATGGTAGTAACTACCCTAACCATACGAGGAATGAGCAAATGAGATATATCAGTAGTTTTGGTATTGATGGTAGCAACTACCCTTACCACATGAGAGATGCACGTATGAGAAGCAATGAGAATGGCTACAACAAACCTTTGAGGCCAAATAGCACACAACAAGCTAATGCCAAGAGGAATGAGAACAGAAACAAATAGATATTCGATGGCCGTAATGAAAATTCCACCTACCTTGAAGTCCCAGGAGTGATAAACAACGGTATGGTACAACCATCCGAGGCCAACAATCTAATGATCCGAATGTTGGTACCTATGCAAAGCAGTATGCACGTTCCCCATTTCCCAGGGAGTGTGGTCAACGATACGAACAGCCACGACCTGTACTACCCACTTACAACGGTAGAGGAGAATGGGAGTCATTCATTATCCCATTCACAATTATGGCAGTCAGATATGATTGGGGTAGATGACGCCAAGCAGAAGAGGTTTTATTAAGCCTACGCGATGAAGCACAGTCACTTGCAGCCCAATTACCTAGAGAAGTAAGAGAAAATGTGGACTCTCTATGTCACGAAATGGATAAGAGATTTGGAGATCACACCCTACCGGAAACATATAGGAGAAACCTACAGAAATTAAAAAAAGCATTATAACGAAACTTATCAAATATTTTCAGCACGGGTAGCTGATAATGTCAGGAAAGCGTATCCTGGGGTAGGCGATGAGCTTTACAACTACTTATGTGTAGAGAATATGTTGATTGGCATACAGAACCAGGATGTAGCCTTACTAAACGACCAAAGACAGTGGACAAGGCGATCAACCTGTTAACCTGGCATCAGTCCTGTAAAAATGGACTGAATTCAGAAAGGGCCAACAAACATTCAGACGACGATGAGTACGATGATGAGGACGAAAACACAGAAATAAGGAGAGTCAATCAAAAGCGTTATGTCACGGAAGAGAGATTGCAGCAGTTTGATAGAGAGCTACGTGACAGTTTAGTTAAGGAAGTCACGGAGGGAACCAAAGATACCATAGTGGACACCTGTCGTAAAGTAAATAAAGAGGACAGAGAAAACTGGAGAAAAAACAAAGAGAATCTCATATGCTTTGCATGTGAAGGGCAAGGACATATAGCCAAAAGCTGTCCGCTGCGTAGACAGGAAAACAGAAGAAATGAAAATCAAGAAAATAAACCACAGAATGATAACCAAGGGAGAAGAAGAAAAAAAAAGAGAAGTCTGAGAAGCCAGACAAGCAGGGAAACTAGAAAGGGCTGAGTCTAACGGCCAAGCCTCAGCCCTATTGGAAGAGAAGGATAATCTATGCAACTTGACACACAAAAACAAAAATGAAAAAGAGGAGACAAATGATGAAAATTTGTCAGAAAAGGTGCTCATCATTGAGAAAGTACAAAAGTGTACAGGGGTAGAAGAAAAAAATGATGATGATGATGATGATGATGATGATGATGATGATGATGATGATGATGATGATGATGATGATGATGATGATGATGATGATGGTGGTGGTGGTGATGGTTGTGGTGGTGATATTGCTGATGATGACGAGAGCAATGATGGAACTGATGCTGATGATGGCAATGATGGGAGCTCTGGTTTGTGAACTTTTCAGCGATGACCGTGGGGAAGAGTTAGATTATGTTACGGTGGAGAGAGTGAAAGCCGTAACATTAAAGGTTCCTGTCACTGTAGAGGGCAAAAGTGTTAGAGCGGTTATTCACACAGGTACAGAAATCACGGTGCTGAACCAGAAAATGTATGAGGAGATTCCAGAGGATAGACGTCCCAAGTTGAGTTCTGCAAGGAGTAATTTGGTGCTCGCAGAAGCAGGCAAAAAGATGAGCTGCAGTGGTGTAGCTGATTTTCATTTCATCATTGGATGCCAACAGTTCGAATGGAGTGCATATGTCACACCAATACAAGATGACCTACTTTTAGGTTGTGACGTGGGCGATGAGATTAACATAATTATGAACACTCGAAGAGGGATAAAGATACGTAACGAGTGGATTGAGTGCGATGTTTCCAGGTCATGTGGGGTTGCTCGTTAAGCTGTAGACGCGAATATCATGAATATAACAGTACCACCTTTGTCTGAAGTTATTATCTCCGGGAGAAGCGAGGAAGCTGAAAACATAGATACCAGATATGCCTCGTTTGAACCAGCAAGTTTCGAGAATAAAGACATAATCATAGCCAAGCCTTTTGTAGATCCTTTTAAGATGAGAATTCCAGTGAGGATTGTAAACATTGGGGCATTTCCAGTAAAGCTAAGAAGGAACTCGCTTCTTGGAGAGCTATCTCCGGTAACAGAATTCCAGGAGATTGTTGAAAAGTTAGAAGACCCTTTGGATCGTTCAATCAGACTTGCACAGAACGATGAAACATACGATTTCAGAATGACCGATGTGAAAGAGAGACTCATTATTACAGAGGAGTGGAATAATTTAGATAAGATAGGGGCGGACAATGGAAACGAGGCCGAAGTCCCAGAACACCTTATTGATTTATATTAGAGGGGGTGGGAGAACATGGCATCAGATGAACATAGGGAAAAGTTAGCAAGCATACTGAAAAAGCATCAAAACACATTTGCAAAGGATAAAGGGGACTTAGAATGCTGTTCTGTAAAAGAACATAGTTTAGATACCAAAAGGAGCGGCACCAATAAGGCAGCCTTTGCATCGCACACCAAGACAATTTGAAGATGAGGAGGAGAAATATCTTAAGGAACAGTTAGAATGCGGAGTTATACAAGCCTCTAACTCAGCGTGGGCATCTCCAGTGGTTCTAGTCAGAAAAAAGGATGGCTCAGTAAGATGGTGCTGTGACTTTAGAAAGTTAAACGATTGCACGATAAAAGATGCATATCCACTCCCATGCATTGACATGTGTTTGGACTGCTTGTCCACTGCAACAGTTTTTCAACCATGGATCTTCAAAGTGGCTACTGGCAGATAAAGCTCAGTGAAGATGATCAACATAAAACTGCCTTTATAACCAAATATGGCCTTTGGGAGTACACCAAAATGCCCTTGGGTATGTGTAATGCCCCGTCTACATTCCAAAGATGTATTTAACTTATTTTCAGGGGGATGCAATGGAAAACCCTACTAATCTACTTAGATGACCTAATTTTGCAATCCTCTAATATGAGAAAGCATCTTGACCAGTTGGACGAGGTCCTTTCCAAATTATGCCAGGCTGGATTAAAACTGAAACCATCAAAATGCGATTTAATAAAGACGACGACCTGTATTTAGGACACATTTAGGACACATTGTAACAACTGAGGGTATAAAGCCAAATCCAAAAATCCTGGAAACAGTAGAAAAATGGAAAAAGCCTAACACAGTCAAAGACATACAGAAATTCCTTGGCCTTTGCAATTACTATCGTAGATTCATAGACAAGTTCAGCGACAAGGCAGCCTGCCTTACTCATCTTACGAAGAAAAACGTAAAATTTAAATGGACACTGGAATGCGAGGAAAGTTTTAACACTTTGAAAAAGGCACTGTGCTCAGCACCAATACTTGCCTACCCAGATCCAAATGAGATGTTCATTTGGACACAGATGCATCAGACATAGGAATAGGTGGTGTCCTATCACAGACTATTAATGGTACTGAAAGGGTGATGGCATATGCATCTAAAAAGATGGATCGCCATCAACAGAACTACAGTGTTACGAGAAGAGAGCTTTTAGCGGTGGTAACGTTTTGGGTAGGAAATTCTTGTTGAGAACAGATCACGGATCATTACGTTGGATATTTGGATTTAGAGAATCTCAAGGACAAAGGCACGGTGGATTGAAGTCCTTAGTCAATATGACTTTGAGATAAGGCATCATGATGGCAAGAAGCATCAAAATGCTGATGCACTATCCCGTAAATAGGACTCGGGGCGATGCGAACATGATGCTTCAAATGTCAGCAACCTAGACTTTGAAGCTTGTAAGCAGATTCAAGAAGATTGGAGAGAATTTAAGGATAACATAGACAATGTAAATCCTTTGGGAGAGAAAAAGGGAATCCCTTCAGACGTCCGTGCAGTTACAAGGAGTCAAACTGTACATGACAAAAGTAATTGGCTACCTCAATATACACTAGTAGATATATGCAGCTTTCAAAGAGAGGATCCAGACCTAGGTCCTTTGCATGAATGGATAGATAACAATTCTGTACCAAACAGAGATGAGGTGGCAAGGTATAGTCCTGCAACAAGGAAGTTTTGGCTAAATTGGGAGAACTTTACTAGAGAGTCTAATGTTCTATATCAGAAAATGATGGACAAGGCAGGACACACCGACAGATTGCAGCTTTTGATTCCAAAAATGTTGCAGAAGGAGATTTTGATAGGTTGCCATGACAATGTGTTTGCAGCACAATTTGGAATCCATAAAACCATAGACAGAATAAAACAATTCTGCTACTGGTACAAAATGAGTGAAGATGTAAAACTCCATATCAGAGAATGCCCAATCTGTAGCAAGTGGAAAGGAAACAAGGCATCTTTGACAGAGTATAGGATAGGTCTCGATGGATCGGGTGGCACTGGATATCATTGGTCCATTGCCAAGGTCAAAACAGGATAATAAATACATATTAGTCGTCGGAGACCATTTTACGCGATGGATAGAGGCGTATCCGCTTAAGTCGCAGCATGCAAATGAAAAGAAGGGAGGAGATCTCCAACAAGACCACTCGTGAATAATTTCATTTGGCGCTTCGGTGCTCCACTGGAAATATACTCCGACCAGGGTCCCAATTTTGAAAGCACCTTGTTTAAAGAGCTTTGAAAGTTATTGCAAATAACAAAAACACGGACAACTCCCTATAGACCAAGTTCAAATGGAATGATTGAGAGATTTAATAAAACTTTGTTCAACATGATTAAAAGTTTCATAAATGACAATCCTAGGGAGTGGGACCTATATATTGACTTGCTCATGGCAGCCTACAGAAGTACTATTTATCCAGCTACTGGGTTCACGCCTAATGAAATGATGTTAGGAAGGGAGGTCAACCTACCTATTCACAAAGTTTACCCAACCCCAAGCAAGGATAAGTTCCCTATATGTACAACTGATTATATAAGAGAACTAAGAAACAGACTTTTAGGTCAAGGTTTTCGCTTTCACAAATTTGTCAAGACATTCTGGAAATTTTACAAAAATTATTGTCAACTACTTTTGAAATTCGGACCCATACAAGCAACAGAGTATAATACTTTGGGTATTTCGCAACCTGCATTTTATGGTGACATGATCAACAAAATTAGAAGGATCAAAGGTAGACACAATTACTATCGAAAATGCGTCAGAATCATCATATACCGTGGATATGATCCTAATGTCACCAGACGGACACTAGGCTTGGTACTTGACCAATCTACAGTCTTGTACCAGCGCATCCTTAATACTTGAACGCTGACTGACTGTGACGACGGGACTCCATGACGGACCCTGTCCAAACCTCTTTAGAGAAGACAGGGCCCCGACCACCTGTCCTCTCTGAATGTCAGACGGACTCCTCGGGTGATAACATACATTAGCTCGCTACAGCCGGCAGAGCACAGGTCGTATTACGCATGCCCTCTTTTTATATCAATTTACATATTCATCTGTGTTGCTTGGGCCCCTGCGTCTTGCGGTCTTGTTTGTGTGTGGTCATCTGACAGTGAGGAGGTTGTTTTACACCACAATTGTACGTTCTTCGAGACCTCTGGGTAATCGGAATAGTGGGAGGGTTGTGCGCACGTAATCCAGGATAACCACACCGTCTGCTACTGACGAGGCAGATGGCCGTCCTAAGTCGGCACCGTTTGCCCATTGGTCTCGTTGGTTTATGTGTTGTCATTTGTGTTTGATGTTTTTCTGTGATTTAACGTTCATTGTACTACTGCGTCTCTTTCTGTGCGTGTCATTTTTGTGTTTTACAGTGGGTGTTTTGGGAGGTTGCTGTTGATGCTGCAACTAGGTGTTGTTGGAGATCCCCTCCTTTCTTTGAGAAGCTCTTTGCTGTAGCAAGGGAGAGCTTGGGAAAAACAGTAAAATTACAGAAAAAAGTTTATGACACTAAGCTCTCTAAAAATAAGCTCAGTTTAGGGATGCTTGTGTACAAGTTGAAACCAGTCCATAACATGAAAGGATATCAAGCGCACACAATGCGTAAACTTACTTGTCCAAGGATCGACAGAGGATAGTGACACAGGAAAGACGGAAGACAACAGAGAAACAGAGGACAGTGACACAAGAAAGACGGAAGACAATAGAGAAACAGAGGACAAATTGGAAGATGATGAACACTCGACACAGGACGCTAAGACTTGACATAGGAGCGAGGGTACAGGACGGACAGAGGAAGGAGGACAAGGAAGAGAGATAGACAGTCATCAGGATTTGTTAAGGGAAGTGCTAGAATTGTGTGACATCAATGAAGAATCTTTTTTGCGCCAGATTATGGAGACACTGTTTAACGCTTAGACGAGAAGGAAACACAGACAGAAGACATGGGCTTTAAAAAATTAACAGAGGAAAACAAATCACTGGGGAGGTACATAGAGAGGCTGGAGGAAAAGATAAAGAGGAGGGATGAGGAAATTGTACGCTTGAGGAAAGACTTGGAGGAAGAGAAGAAAAGGAAGGTTGAGTATGGCGCTGACGGTAGTTATGGTACTGAGGAATTTGAAGAAATGTGGACAGCGGAGGAGGAGGAGGAAAGACCAACAAAGAGGATGAGGAGTGTGGTAATGAGGCTGGATAGGAGGAGTAGGAATGATAGAAGGTTTTGAACAGGATATATATGTAATGTTAATTTGATTTAAAGGAGTTTTTAGCTCACCTGAGCGAAGCACATGTGAGCTATTGTCATAGCGCGCCGTCCGTCCGTCCGTCGTCGTCGTCGTCCGTCCGTCCGTCCGGCGTAAACATTTTACATTTTCAACATCTCCTCTGCAACCGCTGCACAAAATTTCTCAAAACTTCACAGGAAGCAAGTACTCAATGCCCTCTACAAAGTTTGTGTTTTTTGTGCCGATTGGTCAACAAATATGGCCGCCGAGGGCTCTGATTGGCTGACACATTTTCGACATCTCCTCTGCAATCGCTGCACAGCATTTCATGAAACTTTACAGGAAGGAAGTACTCAAGGTCCTCTACCAAGTTTGTGTTTTTCGTGCCGATCGGTCAGAAAATATGGCCGCCGAGGGCTCTGATTTGCTGACACATTTTCGACATCTCCTCTGCAACCGCTGCACAGAATTTCATGAAACTTTACATGAAGGAAGTACTCAAGGTCCTCTACCAAGTATGCGTTTTTCATGCTGATCATTCAACAAATATGGCCGCCGAGGGCTCTGATTGGCCGACACATTTTCGACATCTCCTCTGCAACCACTGCACAGAATTTCATGAAACTTTGCAGGAAGGAAGTACTCAAGGTCCTCTACCAAGTTTGTATTTTTCGTGCCGATTGTTCAACAAATATGGCTGCTGAGGGCTCTGATTGGCTGACACATTTTGGACATCTCCTCTGCAACCGCTGCACAGAATTTCATGAAACTTTACAGGAAGGAAGTATTCAAGGTCTTCTGCCAAGTTTGTGTTTTTCGTGCCGATCGGTCAACAAATATGGCCGCCGAGGGCTCTGATTGGCTAACACATTTTCAACATCTTCTCTGCAAAAAAGACACTGCACAGAATTTCATGAAACTTTACAGGAAGAAAGTACTCAAGGTCCTCTACCAAGATTGTGTATTTTGTGCTGATCGGTCAACAAATATGGCTGCCGAGGGCTCTGATTGGCTGACACATTTTTGAAATCTCCTCTGCAACCATTGCACAGAATTTCACGAAACCTTGCAGCAAGCAAGTACTCGAGGTCCTCTGCCAAGTTTGTGTTTTTCTTGTCGATAGGTCAACAAATATGGCTGTCAAGGGCTTTGATCTGTAGAAGTATTTTTGTGACTTTTAACCCTTTGTCTGCAACTCAGGTGAGCGATGTGGCCCCCTTGGGCCTCTTGTTTTTCGTAGGCAAGGGATGGGGGTGGATTTTACTTGTACATATTGCCATGTAGCATACTGATTATGCATGGTCAGGTTTATTGTGGACATGAGGTAAACCTGGTGTGGAAGTGATATGTATGATGCATTGTGAAATTCATGGTATTCAGATGCATGAGTGTGAGTTGCATGAAATTTTGATTGAACAAACATTGTATTACAGTAACTATGGTTTTTCATTGATCACATTGTATTTTGGAATGATGAGATATTACCATATAGTGTTCTATGATATATATACATATATATATAAATATGTTATCTGAATTTTGCATACTTATGACTGCCTAGTATTAAATTGTAGCATTTTGTTGGAATGAGAACAATGAAATATTGTATGGTATGGATTGTTCAATTTTTTTATGCAGTATTAATTAAAGAGTTATGCGTGTGATTTTTGTTTGTTTGATAGAATGGGAATTATATGAATATAATTGTACTGACAGTTTGTATTATGAGTTATTGTGATATGTGAGATATTGTTTTTACGGTATGGAAACATTTTGGGGACAAAATGTTATGCAGGAGGGGGGAAGTGTTATGGATGTGATCATGAGTTAAAGAAGATCCTGACGACAATCTCAATAGCACTCACAATAGAGCACAAATTTGAGCATCGACGGACCCCGAGCAAGCTAGAGGTGGGACCAGGTGCCCGGGAGGAGTAAGCATCCCCTGTTGGCTAGCCGCACCCGCCGTCGATGTCTAAGCACGAAAATGAAAACAATATATAAAATTCATGCACTGTCTGACGTTATTTCTATATCGAAAGTGCTATGGCGACCATGTCAGGGAAATATATTCAAAACACTTACTGTCAAACCCCTCGCGGGGAACTTTTTTACGAGCTCCACACGGCAAAGGGCATAAGTGTGACACAAATGAGTTAAAGAAGATCCTGACGACAATCTCAATAGCACTCATAATAGAGCACAAATTTGAGAATCGACGGACCCCGAGCAAGCTAGAGGTGGGACCAGGTGCCCGGGAGGAGTAAGCATCCCCTGTTGGCTAGCCGCACCCGCCGTCGATGTCTAAGCACGAAAATGAAAACAATATATAAAATTCATGCACTGTCTGACGTTATTTCTATATCGAAAGTGCTATGGCGACCATGTCAGGAAAATATATTCAAAACACTTACTGTCAAACCCCTCGCGGGGAACTTTTTTACGAGCTCCACACGGCAAAGGACATAAGTGTGACACAAATGAGTTAAAGAAGATCCTGACGACAATCTCAATAGCACTCATAATAGAGCACAAATTTGAGAATCGACGGACCCCGAGCAAGCTAGAGGTGGGACCAGGTGCCCGGGAGGAGTAAGCATCCCCTGTTGGCTAGCCGCACCCGCCGTCGATGTCTAAGCACGAAAATGAAAGCAATATATAAAATTCATGCACTGTCTGACGTTATTTCTATATCGAAAGTGCTATGGCGACCATGTCAGGGAAATATATTCAAAACACTTACTGTCAAACGCCTCGCGGGGAACTTTTTTACGAGCTCCACATGAGTGTACTGCATTGTTTATCATTTGATTGGTGATATATCTTACCCTTCTGTATGTTAAAATAGTTTAAATGTCTGTCAGTGTTGATTTACAGCTGTTTACATTACTTGGGAAGTGTCCAAGTTTTTTCCGCGAAACGTTATGCTTGTTTTCACGTCATAGCGACAGGAAGCAAAATTTTAACCTCTAACCAAAAGTTAGAATTTATCCTGCATTGTTATTTTGAGATGTTTGTGAATACTTTTCTTTTGTGTGAGATTGATAGTTTATTAGTACAAAATGTTGTACTGTATGATGCCTAATTACGGAGAAAAGTGCACTTTTATTACGAGATTATATTTTGACTTAGAGGGTCTTTTGTATACGTGTTCCCGTGTTGTCTTGGCAGACGACACAACCCGGGTGTACCAGCCAGTCACGTCAGAGTAGGTGTCACGTCACATAGTCATATAGGATAGGGAATAGTTATTAGTAATTGGTTAATTGTATTATATATTCGCATATGTTATTAAACTATTAGAGTAAGGAGACGAGGAAAGATATTTCCTGTCTGTAGGGGGTGAACGAACGATAGTTCGGAACGTTAGGCAGATTGTTAGGGGCTGCGGAGAGCGATAGCTCTTGTAGGAAATAGTAGTTAGGGGCTGCGTAGAGCGATAGCTCTTGTAGGAGTAAATACTATATATATAAATACAGTAATTCCATTATAGTTTAGCATAGGAGTGACGTACTAGTTTAGTTAGGGAACCATATTAGTTTAGCTTAGTGTAGGAATATTATATAATGTAATAAGTGACTGGCTTGACCATGGACGGACTCGACGTATAGATGTTATAGATTTATTCATTTCATTGCCGTCTGCCATATTATTTTCTTTACACATTCATTGTTGTTACTTGTTATTCAAAGTTGTTGAGAGATCGATAGATCTAGAATAAATACAGGAAATTATATCCGTCTCACTCTCATTTTATATATTTATATAATTTATATACAATTTATATATAGTTAGACTCATGCAGTCAAGGTAAGCCTTTAAGCTTGGCAATAGAGAAGGGCCAGAGAAAACAAGGTCAAAGGAAAAGCCGTATGTAAAGTGTGTTTCGCTCGGGCACACTCGCCTAGGTCGGATGTTCACTACACATGTATTAAATATATTGTTTCATTTTCATGCGTGGACATCGACGGCGGTTGCGGCTAGCCAACAGGGGATGCTTACTCTTCCCGGGCACCTGGTCCCACCTCTAGCTTGCTAGGGGTCCGTCGATGCTCAATTTGGTGCTCTATTGTGAGTAGTGTTGAGATTATTGTCATGATCTTTTTTAACTCATTTGCATGCATGTTTTTGTGTGTAGTACGGGATAAACAAGCTGAAGGGGTATATCAGTATAAGACTAAAGTGATGAGGATGATTTTAGCTCATTTCTTTTTGAAGCAGGTGCGCCTTCTTTTACCAGTCTTGGTAAAGCGACGGTTTATATCGGCTAAAACATCTGGTGGGAACATATCATCAAGTTCCCAGGTTCTGGAATCATTCTCCCAAACAACACGAATGAGACGCTTCCCGTTCTTGAATTTGGCTGATCGGATGTATCTAATGTTCCAAAGGCGATCGCTCCTGTTGTTAGGGGGACCTGATGGTGGTTGATCACTTGGAATTGTGTGATCAGGACTAGTCGGAATGACTGTGCATTACTTTCATCCCTCGATGTGGCAGGAGATGGACCTGGTTTGGATGTAGATGCTCAGATATTGTCAGTATCCTGGTCACTTAAAGGTTGAGTATCATCCGAATCTTCATCGGGTTCTTTTGGCTCAAGATGGGCTCTAGATGAGGTCGGTGAATGGTAATGTTTTAAGTGAACATCATTCATAAGAGAGAATTTATTTTGTTGTCAGATACTCTTTTCAGCTGGTATGTGTTGTTGGAATCACATTTTGTAATTCGGTATGGTCCGATGCACTTATCTGTAAGTTTTGCTGATTAACCTTTTGGTACATGTTGTGAGTTTATCAGAACGAGGTCACCTACCTTAAAATTTGGTTCCCTTGCAATGCAATTAAAGCGCTTTTTTTCTGCTGGTGGTACTCGGTGTTTTTATTAGCAATCTCATTAGCTACATTAATTCTTGATAGGAACTCCTGTAAATGATTCTTGGTATCTTGACCTAGGTTGTCCTTTGGCTGTAGGTCTGTGTCAAAAGGTAACCTCATTTCCGTCCCAAATATTAGGGAAAAGGGAGAAACTCAGTGGAATGAACAGAAAGAGACTTGCGAAAAGACATCATGATACCAGGAAGCAGTTTATGCCAATTTTGCTTGTCTTTCTCGCAGTATGCTCTGAGAGACTAAGCTATGCCATTATTTTGTCTTTCCACAAGTCCATTAGTACTTGGCTTGTTACTACTGGTGAGGTACTTAGAGCAAAGGAGGGGATCTCCAACAACACCAGGTTGTAGCACCCACAGCAAAACCCCAAAACACCCAATGCAAAAACACAAAGCAGACAAGCACAGAAAGAGACGCGTAAGGGACAAAACACAGAAACATCAAACACAAAGGACTACACATAAACCAACGAGACCAATGGGCAACCGGTGCAGGTCTCGAAGATTTCACACAAGGTATTGATGAGCTTTGACATGAAATTTCGACCTCGATCAGAAAATAGGATGGATGGGGCACCATAGCGAGAAAAAAATGTTTTTCAAACAGAACATTGGCAACCTCCTTAGCATTCTGAGATTTGTGAGGGAAAGCCTCAGGACAATGTGTACCCACATCAATGCAAACGAGTATGTACTCATACCCATCTTTGGTTTTCTGAAGAGGACCAAGTTTGTCAATCTGCCATCATTCAAACTTATCTCTGGTAGGCATTGGCTGCATCGGAGGCTTGACTGGATTATGATTCCTCTTCGCTTACAGTTTACACCTATCACAAGACTTGACATCATTTACTATGTCTTGGTGCATCCTAGGCCAGTAGTATTTTTGTATTAAAGATCAACGTACCTTTTCTATGACAAGGTGACCACCTCCAGCTAAGCTATCATGATATTGCTTGAGGGCATCAAGTCTTATAACTTGGGGAAGGGCTATCTGAGAAATATACCTCATTTTCTCTGGATGTCTTGTACATCTTCGTTGAAATAAATGGAGCAAAATACCATTCACAATAGAATAGTGTTCAGCTACTTTACTGGTATGTCTGGGTGAATCAGAGGGGAATTCCTGAAATTCTAAGTACCTGATTATGTCTTTGAAGTCAGAGCATTCTCTCTGTAGCTGAGAGAGAGACTTCCGGTCGTCTTCTATGGACTGTTGGTGTACCTCCACAATGACAACTGTCTCATCATAATTGTAGAATAAGTTTACCTGTATAAATACCTTTTCCTCATCATCTTGGGTATCCTCAGGCTCAGGAGACAAGACTGATACGCTAGGTTCTGCATCTGGTGAGTTAGGTTTCTCATACATTCTTCTGCTTAAGGCATCAGCATTATAGTTATTTTTACCTGTTCCGTGTATGATCTCGAAGTCATATTCCTGTAGCTTGAGTGCCAAACGTTCTAAACGACCAGTGTTTTGGCTGTCTTTTAGACACTGGTCGTTTAGAACGTTTGGCACTCAAGCTACAGGAATATGACTTCGAGATCATACACGGAACAGGTAAAAATAACTATGTTGCTGATGCCTTAAGCAGAAGAATGTATGAGAAACCTAACTCACCAGATGCAGAACCTAGCGTATTAGTCTTGTCTCCTGAGCCTGAGGATACCCAAGATGATGAGGAAAAGGTATTTATACAGGTAAACTTATTCTACAATTATGATGAGACAGTTGTCATTGTGGAGGTACACCAACATACCAGTGCCCTATGGTCTGTATAAATTGTAAACTTACCTCCAACCAGATATTGTCTATAGGCCTCTACACCACGTACAACGACAAGATGTTCTTTTTCTGAAGTACTGTACTTTCTCTTCCTTTGATAGCGATTTCACACCATAGGCGATGACATTATCCTTGTTGTCGGACAATTGGCTGAGATAGTAGCCAATGACTGTGTCGGAAGCATCGCAAGTGAGAATAAAGTTTTCTCGGGGTCAGGATAAGAAAGAATAGGTGCAGAGGTTAAAGCATTTTTCAGAGTGTCAATAGCTGACTGACAATCAGAAGCCCAGTGAAATGAAACATCTTTTCGTATCATAAGAGAACATTGAGAGGAGCCGCAATTTTCGCATAATTGTGAATGAATTTCCTATAGTAGTTATAGAAGAAAAGTAGAAAGGTTCGTACATGTTTTTGAGTTTTAGGTATAGGAAACTGCAAAATTACACTTCGAGGGTTCTAATGTCAGACCTGCTTCCCTTAATTTTGAGAACGCTAGGACAAGATCTCTGATATGTGTCTCAAAATCTCGAGAAAATATAAGTACATCATCTATGTACACTAATACTGACTTAAAATTCATCTGTCTAAGTGCAGCTGACATGAGTCTGTGGAAGGTTATAGGAGAATTCGTTAAGTCAAATGGCATTCTTTTCCATTCGAGTACGCCATCTTGGGTCACGGTAATGAAGGCTGCCTTATGCCTTGACTCTTCACTCACCTCAACTTGCCAAAATGCAGATCTAAAATCTAGATTGGTGAAATTTTGGGCTTCAGAATCACCAATAGCATCAAACACAGTCTCAAGATGAGGGAGAGGAAGGACATTGGAAATGTGATTTTGTTAAGTCCTCTGCAATCACAAGCAAATATCAATTTCCATTCTTCTTCCTCATCATGACTACAGGTGAGTGCCATTCGGAATTTGAAGGCTGAATGATGTCATTTTCAAGCATTTCATCAACCTGCCTTCTAATTTCCTTGGCTACAGGGCGTGAGGTTCTATAGAATTGCTTCCTCACATGTTTAGACCCTGGTATTGTCTCTATTTTGTGTTTATAGCCAATGACCTTGCCGAGTTGTGATAAATCTTAAGAGAACACATCCTTGAAACCATTTAAAAAGAATGTGAGTGTTTTCTTTTGTGTCTCGTCTAAATCTGCATTAGAGAAATCAAATTGCAAATCCGTTCTACCACTCGATTTATTTGATCCCTGACCTTAATTTTGTTTGTGACCTTGATCATTAAAAGAAAATATACTGGGTTCTGAAACCGAATCTTATTCGTGTACTGTAGCAAGTACTTGATCCCGCTTTAAACGTATGTCCTGATAGGTAGGGTTCATGACCTTCAAATATGCCCCGTGGGCTTTCACCTTGACAACACATTTTGCAGTTATGATGTGTTGTAGAGACAGCGAGTGCAAGACTTCTGCGCAATCATGACACCTTGACACTCTCACCTGTATTGTAGTTTCGCTACTACTGTGGATCACTACTGTGTTTGATACCCTAGCTAGACCTGTGTCGGTTATAATAGAACAAATATATAGCTTATTGTTTGTTTCTATATTCAGATTGTTAGCCCTGTGCCTTTAAGACGCAAAGACCAAGAATGAATAATGCAGCTCACTAATTACATGGATACCATCGATTACCAGTTCAATATTGAGCATACCTAGCACTGTTAGGTAATTGCCTGTAACGCCCTTGTTTTTATAAAGCTCGCATCATTTAGCACTGTTTGAGAAAAGGAAGTCTTTACCGACGACCGAAAAACTACCACCAGTATCAAGCAAGGCTCGCACTTTTTACCACCTATGTCAATTAGCACTTTGTTGTTTTTCTTTCGGTGATGAAACCAAAGAACTCTCTCGTAATTTACCCTTGTGCCCATCCTCAGACGGATGCCTAGGGACAGGTGTGCGCCCCTATTGTGCATGACCATCCATTGCATTTTCGATTAGCCTCTTGGGACATACCTTAACTAAATGGTTCTTAGAACCACAATATGAACAATATTTATCATTGGCTGGGCATTTTGACTTAACAAAGCAAGACTTACCTCCACATCTGAAGCACGGTCTGGGATTGCTTGCTTGCTGTTCCCTGCCATAGTTTGTCCTCGGCTTGGGAGACTTGCACGATTCGAATATGGCATTTACCGGGGTCATCAACTCTTCGGCTGGAGTCTTCAAGGAGGACTGGATCGCCGCGATTCCCATTCACTTGTTTCTTGACGGATTTTGACAAGTTTGGTATCGATGGAACCAGAAAATTATCAATCTAAGTGTAATAAATATATACTGACTCCCAAAAGAAACGATACGTGGTTGTATTCCAAACAACTTTCAATCAATATTTGAAATATGTGGATTTTTATGATAAAATTGTTTAGTAAGTCTAGTTACTTCAATATGCACAATTTTTTAGCTGTTCATTCATCCAGAACGCCAATATTGACATTTTCATGATTTGCATGAGCTATGCAGTACCACGATATCATGGTTTAATCCAGGTGAATTAAACAACGTTTTCGATAGAAAATGATCTCACAAAACAAAAAATCGCAAAATTTTTAAAATTTCTCGCCAAACAAAGTGTCAAAATTAATCAAAGAACAGCGACGTCAAGCAGTTGGAATGTTAGAAGCAGGTCTACGTCATTCTGACGTTGACGCGTAATTCAGAGAAACGCAAATCATTGTTTTGCGTTTAGCTATCCGTCACAGGATGATTCGATCATTCATCGGCCTTTAAGACCGTGTATAAGCACCACTATCCAATGTGACGTCACGTCTACGTAACTTCTCTACGGCTCACTCAACAGTAGCTAAAACGTACCAACTATAGAGTAAATGTGAGAGGTATCGGTAGGAGACCTGCAGAAAATGGAATCAAGACTCTGTGTCCCTGCAATGGAATCGAATTTACTAAAATAGGACAAATTTGGGGTTTTTATAATGCAATCTTTGCTTTTAGCAAAGGTATTGCGTAATGTTCATGTGATGAAATGAACATTTGTTTCATGAAATGTCCTGTTCATGATCTGAATTCGAATCATGCTAAAATTTATAAATATGCGTTTTTATGTACTTAATTTATTTCAATTTATTTATTTGTAACGTTTCTTTTGGGAGTCAGTATATATCTATTTTAGTCAAATATATTTAATATCTGAATTTATATATACAAAAATATCCCGTAATTGAGACGCCCTGGCTACCGCCGTAAACGTATCGTTTTTATAACGTCATCATCGGTTATTCAACCGCTTGTTGCCTGAGAACAAATTCAAGACGGTACATTTAAGTTAATGATCAAAAAGGATATTTCTTGGAGATTTTAGCGATATCAAAGATAAGATATTTCAAGTTTGGTTTCTCTAATAATCTTTGGTTAAAAGAATTTTTCTTCAATTTTGTCAACTTTCATACTTTGAAGTGAGATGTTATCGAATAAAATTTCCCTATTTGAAAAGTTTGAGCGAATGAATTTTAGTTTTAACCCTGCTTTGTTCAAAGATATATCAATTTCACAGATCTCTGCACGCATAATCGAGAACGAGGAAAGTGATTGACGTTCACTTATTGACATGGAACGTCAAAATGTTAAAAACGGTTCCGTTTACTTTAGTTCTATTTCTCTTATTCAAAAACGGTTCCGTTTACTTTAGTTCTATTTCTCTTATTCATAAATCTGTATCACTAAATAGATTCATGGAACCAGAAATGAAATTTTGAACAAACCACTTTTAAGCTTCGACTTGAACTTCTTTTACAAAACTGATCATTTAACTGACACTAACAACACATGAAAGGTGAGTTTACAAAGGAAAAGGGCGAATAACGCTTGACAAGGGATATTTTATTAAGCTTTGACTTGAACTTTTTTAGCAAAACTGATCATTTAACTGACACTAACAAAACATGTAGGTGAGCTTACAAAGGAAAAGGGCGAATAACGCTTGACCAGGGATATTTAGAATTACACACATTACTTCCCTTTTCTTGCTTATTTTCTCGACAAATTATTTGTAAACTTCTTTATTTTTATTTCATTTCGATGATCATAGTTGTTCAAGTATTCTTCCTTGCACCAGAATTTGAAACTTTCGTTGAATGTTGGGAAAGAATTATCTCGACTCGGAGTATCTGATTATAAGCTCATCTGAACTATTGTCATAGCGCCGTCCGTCCGTCGTCTGTCCTCCGTCCGGCGTAAACCAAGTAGATATTTACAGGACGGAAACGAGGTAGAGCGGAATGTCTTGTACTTTTGCTAAAAGGTCAGAGTCTGGTCTTGAAAATTATGTCAATTATAACGGATTCTAATAAATATTTTCATCATTATAAGTCAACTAAGGGGACAGGGCATTTTAATTTGACTTGTTGCAAATTTTTCAAAATCGTTACTATGACAACCAAGTATTTTAAATCAGGATGAACGATAACATGTACTTTTTAATATCTTTATTTTTCGAAGGACAGAGTTTGTCATTGAAAAATATGCAAAAGAAAATAACTTCTGACAAAGACTTCTTATCACTTCGATGTCAAATAAGGGTACTGAGTACTTTTTTAGATTCTCATTTTGGGTTGGGGGATACACAAAATGTACTTTTCTGGAATAGTTTTAGCTATTTCACTCTTTGAAATCTATATCTATTTTTCTATTTATAAATTTCATTTATAAAGAAATATACATATTTGATTATATAATGTTGAAAACGGTTACAAGAATGGTTTAAATCTGGAATTATTATCAATATATCATGTCTCTATCTATCAAAATTCATTATTTGTGACAGATCTCGGAAGTGGTTTACAAATGTATATTCAAAGGACCACTGGCCAATCAAATGAACGATCATATGTAATCTTAATTACAAATATAAGTCATCAGATATCAATGTAAAATAAACATAATTTTCTTTCCTCCGACAAAGAATTCTTGGATGATTGAGCCACCTTAAAATGTAACTAAAAGTATACCAATATTAACATATAGGAAACATATAAGACAAAAAGCTAACTTGAATTAAAATGTTGGAAGTACAAAAACATGTAACTGAATATTAGGTGCCACCTCTTGAAAGATCGGCAACCAGACAAAAAACAGCAACACTTGTAGGGAACAATGGGTTCTTCATTCCTACACATTTTCATCAAAATCCTGTCAGTTGTTCTGGAGAAGTCCAATATGGATGAAAATACCCATCCCTTTATTTTTCTCATAAGTAAAAAATCAAATTTTTTTCAACAAAAATCAATAAAACCATTGAATGGCTTAAATATGACAAATATGCAATAAATGAGAGCAAAAATCAATACACTGATACAGTTATTCAAATAAGCAGTTAAAAATGGGGGGGGGGGGGGGGGTTGTTAGTCAAAAAGACCTTGAACTTTCATCACTGACCTTGAAAACCTTTCCCTCCCTCTGTGCATAATTTCTAACTTATATGGAATACATGCAAGATTTCCAGTGGCAGATCCAAATTTTGAGTTAGAGGGGATGTAACAAATAGTGAGGGGTCCCTAGCGGGTCCAGGTGGAGCCGGTAGCTAATGTATTTCAGCCTATTCGGACCCATTTTCGCGATTGTAATTGATTGAAGAATTGAAATTGATGCATTTGACAATTATATTAGCTAATATTTACTCTTCTTTATATGGAAAATTTCGTTTTACCAAAGTTTTTGATATTTTGATCTGCAAATATTAGGGGGGGGGGGGGGGCAAACGACCCGAATATTCCTTGAATCTGCCACTGTAATAAACACTAAACCGTGCCACTGTAATAAGCACTAAACCGCTAAAGGCGGTATAGTAAGATTGTGAAGTGCCAGTTTTAGTCGATGTATACTTTATCTATTGTATTGCTAATATATATATAAGGAATCTTCAAGCCCTACCCCTTACAAATCAAAGGAACAACTAATTTTAAGGTCAAGTTCATGGTCTCAAATACTAGTATAAGATTCAAGGTCACAGTCTCACATACAAGGTTATGACATAAAGAATCTTAATGAAAAGGAGCTATTAAGATAAGGCGTAAAATCTGCCCTGAAAAGTCGAAATTTCAAAATACATATTTTGATAATCTTTTTCGGTAGAAATGTCAAGTAACTTGGTCAATATATAAATCTGCTGTCAGATGGGATAATTTATTCAAAATAAGAGCGATATTTGGGTCAAAATAAGCGTTTTTACACAGAAATCAATGGAAAACGGAAAAGTTTTATACAACATCGCCCCCACCCCTCGCTTTACAATGCCACTTTCACCAAAGGTGCATATCAATCAAACACTTTTTCTGGCCAAGTGGGGTTCTGAAGCGAGGGGGGAACAATGTCCCACAGTCAAAAAAAGAAAAAAAAAGGGGGATGGATGACTATTTTTTAAATTTGTCTCTAAAGCGATAAAGTAGGATATATTGCCATATTTTTCTTTTTATATCACGGAACAATATATTCAGAATGTATTCCGATCAAATATTTAACCGTTTGGAAGGAAATAAACGAGGAAGTTGTCTGTTTCCACATCGTGTGTATTTCGCGCTAGAAAGCTACATAAGTGACTGAGAAGAACGAAATAAAACCGTTTTTCAGTTTCCGGATTGCTGATTTTGTCGACTATGTTGATATAATATTTCTCTTATCCAATTTTGACATGAAAAGGTAACAGAAGCATAATAAACGTAAAAAATGTGTAAAATAATGCATTTTTGTGCATTTTCGATCGATATTCAACGTTTTCCACCCCTACCTCTTCAACCCGTAATCATAACATCTTTCACCAATTTTTTTTAAATAAAATACCTTCCATGAGTATTATAATACTTTATATATTTTAAGCCTGTATAAACTCTATCTCAATTAGAAGGACAGCGCTCGAGAAATAATCGAGTGATTTCAGGGCTAAATCCGGCCCTTATCTTAATAGCTCCTTTATGTAAGTGTGGATATTAGTATATAATTTATGGAAATTCATGAATTCTATCTCTTTTTTTTCGGTTAAGTATAAATTGATATCTGATATAGTTGATAGTGACGCAATGATTGTTGTTTATTTATGTTAACTGTTATATCAAGTTTTAATAATAATAATAATAATAAAAGAATCTTAATGTATGATATGAAAACAATACTGCTTATCATTTAAGATTAATAGTCAAGAATAATTTTTGCAAAGTAAACCAAACTCCAATATAAAGGCTACTAGGTCAAATGTCAAGGTTTTATTAAAAGGTCGTGTCGTAATTAATCTATGAGTGAAATATGAAAGCCCTATCCATTAGTTCAGATGATAGAACTAAGGTTTATTTTTTGAATAGTAGGTCAAACTTCAAGATCAAGAGGTCAAAAGGCAAGGTCACCAATGAAAGATCTTATCACACGGAGTTTGAACGTAAATTATAATATCCCTACCCCTTAAGGTTTAAACTTTAGTTCAAACTTCAAGGTAAACGTCACTACCTCCAAAGTCAAGGTCACAAATGAAAGTTCTTATCGCAAGAAGTTTGCGTGTGAAAAATACAATCTCTAACCCTTCTAATATTCAAAAGATATGTACAATCTTAATGTTTTTGAAAAGTAGGTCAAACTTCAAGGCCGGGGTCCCTAGGTCAAAAGTCAAGGTCTCAAATGAAAGGTCTGAGCATGGACAACAATTATGTAAATTAAGTAACTTGTCAATTCTTTTCATAGTTTTTAAATTGAATAGATAAACAAACGAACTAACAAATGCATAAAGAGAAACATACGTAGATCATCTTTATAAAAACGAAACCACTAACGCAACATATACAAATTAATTAATCGCGTTTGACTGCCTGGCCTTGACAACCAAAATAAATTTGGTCATGAAGAAAAATGTTACTATTTTTTAGTAGCCATGTGCTCACTTTTAATGATTCAGAATTGAAAGTAACAAAAAGACAATTTTGTCAGATAAATTAGCAAACCGCACACATAATTTATCTTTTCATTTTCTGAAGATTTGCATTATACATTGCTTCAATATAAGCGGATAGATATTGATTGAATATATATGTTACACAATGCTCAAGTTGAAACATATTTGCAGGTGTTCACATACCATAAACACAAATTTAACTCTCCCTCTCTTTCATTTAATCAAACGATAACTCAAGATAATAATTAGCTGGCCTAAATAGTATAAACGAATTGTCCATTATTTAGAAGTGATGTCATAATACTAAACTAAATATAGTCTGCTGTCCTAAATGAGGCCGCGGTGGGAATCGTTCTTCTAATAAAAGTAGGGGATTTAAAATAGTCACATAGCGATCATGAGAAATGCCATTAAAATTCGACGCATCAGTAAAAATTTCGGTAATTTAAACTTTCTTCACAATAAAATTTAACAGTTTATTCCACTTTTGAAGCAGATAAAACATATGTAAAAAATATTAAAATTTGAAATTCGAACTCCCGCATCGGTTCAGCTGTTGTAAACAACTTGCCAGACGTCTGAAACGAGGAACGCGAAAGAAACATGTGCTCTATCAGGGCGAGTATATCAGTGTCACATATTGAAATCAAAAGTGCAGTTTTGGAAGCTTGAACGTCCCAAATTCCAGAAGTTGACAGAAATTGCGACATAATTTACTGACGATTGTCCCGTTGAGACTGAGGGGAATCTGTGAGAGCGAGTTGTCTCTGATCGACAACGAATTCACCAGTTTCAGTAACTGTTGGTCGTCGAGTACAGGTGGAAGTGGCTGGTGATAAAACTGGAGATTTACTGGTACACAAGCTTTGGTAGTGGATGCTGCGGCTCCGGCGAGTGTCATACTTAATTCTTGTTTCTGTTTTGTGGAAAATTCCCGATTATAGCTCCTAATTGACGCTTCACTGCGATGGCCGCTCATGAACATTATGCGGCTCGCCTCATGTCAAGTAATGTTCATCATCTGAATTGCAGTAGCTCTGAGGCAGTGGGGCGTGTAATTTTCAACACAGTTGGAAGATTTCGCAATATCGCGCATGAAATTTCCAAATCCTCGCTGCGAAAGAGGTTTCTGTGTATACCAGACATCTTTGTCTGAGGGTGCTACCATTGTCTCCTTATTACAATGATTGAACAAGTGGGTACACTGTGGATCAAGGCGACTCAAGTAGTAACGCAGAATTTCAACAGGACAATACTCGGCATTGGGGATTGCGTACATGCGACGATCAGTTGGTGCCTCCTCGCTACTAAGACCACCTTGAAAATTCTTTTAAAGAAACGCATGTGTAAGACATGAAAATTCATCTCCGTTTTCATCCATTTTGATTTCAAAGGAATTTCTTAACAATTGATGGTGAAATTCCATACCCCTTGTTACGAAATTAAGTGATACTGTAAACCACATAGCATGCCTCAAGATGATTGGTAAAGACGCATACCCCTTGCTCAGGTACGTCGAGATTTTCTCCATGTCTGTTTTGTTTATTACTTTTTTGTGCTCTGTTGCGCGAGCCACTCCACGTTTTGTTTGATCCTTAAGAGTGCCATCCAATGCTCTATTAGCATAAATGATCTCCTTATCTCTAACTATGTCAAAATCCAAATACAGGTCATGAAAGTGTCTGTTCAAGGCAGCTCTAATGTTGCGAAGGGTGTTTTATGATATTCCTGCAATTGTGCCTGTGTCTTTCCCCGTACTTCCACTTTTTTTGGTACAGCCTCACAGTATAATATCCTTAACCTCTCAGCAATGGTTGATTTGGACATTAATAGAAAATCTGCTTTAGAACCATCTACAAAAAATGTAAAAATCAAGAATTAATAACAGAAAGAAGATAACTTCATAGATAAAAATTGGCAGAACAATCAGCTTACACCTCTACTAAAATATAAACATGATAAATACAACAAAAATCTGTGGAGTTGTTCATAATTCCAAATGTATAAATGCAGTTCAATATGACGAAAGTCTGTAAATCATTCGAATTTGAATTCAATGAAGTTTTATGATTATAATCATCAAATTAATAGTATTGCATGCACAGGTTCAAGAGACCTTAGGCCAAAGAAATGAAAATGTTTGTTTACAGTAACTGTATCCTAATGACTAGGCTAAGAGCTATATTTTAATATTTTGTCTGCAGGATCTGTAGTCATTCCTCATAAAATAAAACATTTCAAAATATTTTTAGTAATTTTACAAGGAAAATTGCGAATTACATTTTTTTGTTCATTTCATTATTTTGATCGCCAAGTGGAAGGAAAATGACACTATGATTTTGAACACAACAATTTTGTTTATCTGGCCTAAACCGAAACATCAGGTTCAGTACCTAATTGAATATACAGAATGATAAAAATGGTGAACATAAATGAAATTTTGATATACATGTATATATATTTTGTGATTCAAGCAATTTGAAAAATATTTAACGTGTTTATTACAGTTTTGTGAAAATTAGAATTTAAGAGACACATTTTGCAAAATTTGACAAAATTGGCAACTATTTTGTAGGAAATATTTATATATTTGGCTTATATCTATGTTAAGTACACACTGAGTGAAATACTTTCAATATTGTTCACCATTTAAAAAGTTATTTAGAAAATTATTGACCTTGAAATATAGAAACACCCCATTTTATGTTTTTCTTTGTGTTTTTGGACTGAGTCTGGTCCTCGAGCAGACGAATCTCATCCTCAGAGAGGGTTCTGAACATCTTATTAGATGACTCAGCATTCTGGGGAGAAGGCATTTGGTCAGGGTCCTTTGGAGCTGGGGATGAGGGCATTTCTGGTGGAGGCAAACCTTCCATTGCAGGCTCGGATAAGACTCTTTCAAGGTCTTCTTTCCTTCCCTCTTGTGATGATGCATTGGCATCCACTTCTACTGATGCTAGCATGTCCTCTGTTTCGTCATCACTGTCAAGGTGGTCGAGATCAAAGGGCAATTGCAGATCGTAGTTTAAAAATTCAGCCATTATTGACGATCAGTTGCAGACGAATTTTTTTTATATTTTTTAGTGAAGATTTTACTTGTATTTATTATTTGAGGAGGGTTTATGAAGAACATTTGACGAAAAAAATATTGATTTGTGGCTAGAAGCATTATAAAAAACAAAAGTGCTGGTTGTGGTGCGTATTTAATGTGAAGCCGAAAAGAAAAAATAAACTATTTTTGAAGTACAATGTGCGATACTATAAATAGGTAAACTTCCCGGTACACATTTCTTATTGGGTACGCTCAGCCCACTTTTCAGATTCGTGCGCGCACGTTGTGTGATCAGGGTCAATCAGTGTTCATCATGAAATGAACGTCAAAATCGAATAGGCGTTTAACATAGGAAATCAACTTGTAATGTAAATATTGTCAAATAACACAACTTATTATCTATGATTATATTCAAAATCGTTTGCATAAATCAAATTAAAATATTTCATAAATATATGATTCATAATTTGTCATAATATTAATTCATAAATTTGCCATATCCACCGCGGGCAAACATTGCCAATAAATATATAAAAGTATTTCAGGTCTCTTTATTTAGAAGCCCGCTCGTTTTCCTGAACAGATTCTCAGCTTCCAAGATAAGTGATTTTAAATTGAGTTTGTTAATTTGCTCTAAATAAATGAGACTTTTCTAAAGAAATAAGAGTGATCTGTTGATGGATGGAAAAAAATGATACCTTATGCCCGTCCTTTCATAAAGTTTAAACGGAAGTAAAGCATAAAGTCTCAAATACACTGTAGAAAGAAACTAAGCTCAATCTTATTTGAATGAAATATACATTTGATCAGAAGTTAAAAATATTGAATTGCTTTTTAAGAAAGAATGCCAAAAATAAGAAATTATGGAGATTGATTACTGGTATACAGCGGATTACTTCTTCGAGGTCTTGATTTCGGTCACTCCATCAGAAACTCAAATGTACCCTTTACTGACACGCCAGTGTCCGATGTGCACGTCACTTCGATTTCTGTGCCTGCAATTTCCATAAATACAGTGCAATAAAAACTTTCTGGCCATGGGGTATCTTTGTCGGGAAGAGGAATTATAATCTCTCCCAATTTTGTTATCCCATCCTCGTCAGAATATGTTGGGTCATCTTTGATAGAAGGACCTTCCATGAAATTGGTTCATATCGATAGGATTGCCGCTTCTCATCTCTGTAGTCCATATAGATTTTGATCGACTTTTTGTCCCCAATGTTGACCAATTCTCCAATAGTAGCGTTGGTTACAATAATATTTACCAGAGATAATAAAGCGTTTTTGCAGAGGGTCATGTCCGTCTCGAAAAGGTTCTGCAACAGACGTACCATAAGTGTAACGGCACGTTCTTGCGCAGATAACATCCGGGTCATGTCCATAGAGAACAGCCCCTTTGACAACAGACAGTCCAGCTTCAGAAGGTACAATGAACTTTTGAGCGGAAAAAGTTGTACGTAGTGTTTCAATGACCATTTCAGATTCTGCAAATCCTCCTACAAGGAGAACAACTGTCAAATTCTGACATCGTTTGTCTTTGAAAATTTCCTTCATATGCTCTTGAATGTTTTTCATTGCACCTGAGAATAAGGAATTGAGCTGCTCATGAGAAAATGACAGCCTGTCACCGATAGCCTGTATCTTATCCTTAAAAGGTGAGTTAGATAAAGTTTCTTTTAAAGAACATTCTGTGATGTCTTCCAGTAACTCGCAAAGTTCAGCAGGAACTCTTAATATCACTTTACAGTCAGACATCATTCTCGCTTGCCTCTTTTTCAGTTCGAAATCCCTTAGAAACTCTAGGTACTTAGAACGATAATCATTTCGAAACTGGAAAAGTACTTCTCCTCCAAATATTCTTTGTATACATTTTCGAAACTCTTCATCTACAGCCTGTCCACCCCAGGCACCACCACATACTTTGTGAATACTCTTCATTTGACCATCGTCCGTGGTCTCTTGTACAGATATGTCTACTGTTCCACCTAATAAAGAAATGATCGGACACATGAGCTACTGTTCCACCTAATAAAGAAATGATCGGACACATGAGCACCAAGTATCGTGTATATATATTTTTAGATGCTGACTCTCCCCGGGCACCTGGTCTCACTTCGGAATGTTACTCATTCCGTGGTTTGCAACCATTTCTATGGAAATTCTAATTATTTTGCCTTGGCTGAATAACTGATATGTATTCGTACTTCTTTTTTGTTTATATTTATTAGCACTAGGAGGATATGATATATACTGAGGAAAAAAAAACTATATTCATTTTATTTTCGTGTGCGCCCGAGGGCAACTGAGGCCAATTTTAATCCATTTAAGTTGATCGTTTCTTCAAACGCATTCGAAAATTTCTATACAAAATGTTCTCAAAATTATAAAACCTGGGTCCTGTAGCATCATATCAGCCATCTTGCTACGCCTTTCGGTATATTTTGAACATAATTTTCACATTTTGGCCATATTTCATTGATTTCACTGAGGATTACTGACGAGGGCTAAATATCAGAAACGTGCATGTCTGGTCGATGCCGTAAAGGGCAAGGGGGGGTAAGGGGGTTTCTAGGCCCAAAATCGTTGCTAATTCAAAAGATTTAAAAATATTGAATTTGATACTAAAATTGGTAAAAGGAAGCTTGTCTTTAATAGATTCAACTCGAAAAATGTTTCATTTCATTTTTTCGTTAGAGTTATGCCCCTTTGAAATCACCTATGAAACCGGAAATGAACAAAAATCAATATATTTTCACATGTGATAGCAAAATTAAACTTGACCACATCAAAACAACAAGTTCATATTTTTCTGTATATCCGTATAAGTATTTTGTAAATGCTGTGAAAGTATGAATCTGTTGTTTTCATGTGGCTACATAGAAATCAATGACTGTTACCATGCGAGCGGGTCGTTTTGGAAACAGAAAAACACCTTTTAACTTCTTTTATACAAGAATTATTTGAGTAAAATCGATACAATTCAAGAGATTTTGTTCTATTGTTATTGATGAAATTGATTATTTATTCTCACATGCACGAAATCAAATGATACAGACAAAAATGTCTTTCGAATTTTAATTATCCTTGTAACGTTAGGGATATTCAGGACGACAGAATGACGTCATACTGAATATATGACGTCATATATATTCGCGGCTTTAATTTTGCTTGTATTTTGCATCATTTGCATTATTTTATATAGAGAATAAGTGTCTTAATTTGTGTTTAGTTATGGGTATGCAACACACAGCAAGTGCATTTATCGTACATGTAATGCGTTTTCTTGTTTTCTGAAATCGCGTTAACGTTTTCTAAGTAAAAGGGTGACGTTAAAATTCAGGTCACCCTGGGCTCAGTTTGCAGGTTAGAACAGCCGTCGCGGCATGCTTCTTTAGATCTTATGCATTGTGACGTCACGAGTGTTAATACACGAATTGCAGCACGTTTCTTTCAATATTCTAATGCACTCTGTTTGTAACGCGCATTTTGATTGGTTGGGCGATGAAAAAACTGCAAGGGGATTCACATTTCACTGCAATTTTTGCTATGACGTCATGCGTTCCCATAGCGACGTCGTTAAAAGCAGACGTTTTCTAGCACATAACTGACCATTTGCATTAGAATAGGGTTACCATACTGATGTTTTACAAAAACTGACAGGGTATCGGCGAATCCCCTGTCAGAAATATCCGTTTTACCGCTCGGCTTACGCCTCGCGGAAAAATTCAATTTCTGACAGGGGATTCGCCGATACCCTGTCAGTTTTTGTAAAACACACGCATGGTAACCCCTATGTAACATCTCGATGAATTACATTGGTTGTGCATATATATCAAATTGAGAAATGAAGACCATGTAAAATAGACACCACCGCGTATGATTTGCCGTCCACGAGATGTACTTATTTTTGCAAATTCAGGCAAAAAATATCTGCCGTGTCTCATATTCCACTGAGAAAAATCTTTTTATTTTAATGAGCATGTTTTATAGAAAATATGTTGTCAATAAGGCCAAGAAAAATTAAAATTTCGTTTGACGGGCACCGCCGCATTGCCTAAAAACCCGCCGCATTTCCTATTTTTATCGCATGTTTTACCATAATTTTAAAGTAGTCAATTGAACATCGTTGTGCTAATACAAATTGTTTGTGTACATATTCTTTACTTCACTAAATATATCAATTGTAAAGCTGTAACTCAATACTTGTTTACATGAAATAGTATTATTTACCCGAGCTACCGTATTCAATTGTTGGTTGTACGGTAATCGCGACCACGCGTTTATTCCATATCACGGACGAGGTAACGTAACGTAAAATGATACTTGACTCTGCTCTACAAGAGCATTATTCTTTATTAGTTAAATTATTTAATTTATTAGAAATATGAAAACGTTTTTGTTTAGAACTCACAGTTTACGTCAGATTGAATAGTCTGGAACGCCGGTAACGGGATCGAGGGGAGGGGCAAAAATACTACGCGATCCTAATTTCGTTACGAATAAACTGGTCAATTAAACCCTTTAGAAGCACATCGCAGAAACTTCAAAATTTCCGCGGGAAAGAAAGTCAAATTTGCAAACAATTTGCTCAAGTCCGACAGTGAAAAAGGGATGAGGAATCGATCAGGGTACCCTTGTGTAATCGTTGTTAAAATTCAAACTAAATTGTCAGAAATGCAGTGATCGGGAAGGCAAACTTACTCAATGGGACGATGGCCCCTTCCACTTGGACTTCAATTGGCCATTCTCAAAAACAATGGGCCATCTTTCCTCACGAAAGGGCAATTCCAAAAATGATCAATTTTCGAAAAGCTTTGCATATGCATGCATTATGCATCAGACGTTAGCACATTTTTTTGTCGCGAGATTCCCAATTTTACCATTCCCAATAAATAAATTACAGTACATTTGTGCATGGATCACAGAACAGCCAAGACCAAACTTTCAGCCCCCTTTCCTGATTTTTTCGTGTCCACGTATGGGTAGCTTCATTTTCAGCTTTGTTGATATTAGGGGAGACATTTCTGTACAAAATTTATTACTTCAATTTGTACCCATTGACTGACCACTTTTAAAAAATGACATGATAATTTTACGGACGAACGCATACACAAGTACCTTTACGTAGATAAGATACGTAAGTGGACGTTGGAGCTTTAAATCTCAGGCGCAGAACGAGGATAAAAAAGAATGTCGGAGAAAATCAATATTGTATCAAAATAGCAAAGAACCTTTCAATTGTCAGTGAACAAGAGAATTTTGTGCTTCAGAGTTCTGACTGGCCATGTACAAAAAGCTGCGATCTCTGTATTACAGCTCCTGGTGTAGATCTACATTACAACGTAAATACGAGAACAGCACTTTTGACGTCAGACGTCAGAACTGACGTCAGCACTCACGGCTGTAAAGGAACACGTGGCAAAATACTGTGAAACTGTCATGAACAGGAATGGCGTAAACTTCTTTTGGTCTATTAAAAATTCAGGGGATGTGATTGACAAAATGAAATCAAGAAATTTTGAAGCAAATACGATATCTTCATACGACTTTTTTAATATGTACACCACGCTTTCTCACGACAAAATAAATGATCGACTGTCCAAACTCATTAAATGGTGTTTTGATCGAGAGGGGAAAACTTATGTTTGTACTTCTGAATCGAAGGATTTCTTTTCCGCCACAGATTACAAATCATACAAATCATGGACATGTGGTGACCTGTGTATTGCCTTGTCCTTCCTTTTGGACAATATTTATGTAAGATTTGGTGAGAAACTCTACAAGCAGGTTGTAGTGATTCCAATGGGTACTAATTGTGCGCCTCTTGTTGCAGATTTATTTTTATACACGTATGAAAAGGAATTTATCCAAAATCTTCAAAAACAAAGAAAAAATGATAATGTGAAATGTTTCATTGGTACTTCTAGGTTCCTGGATGATATTCTTACTATCGACAATCCTGTTTTTGAGAAATATAAAAATGTTATTTATCCACAAGAATTGATTTTAAACAAGGCAAACGTTTCAAACGCAGAGACACCATTTTTGGACCTAAATATCAAAATTGTTAATGAAGAGATCCATACAGGTGTGTATGACAAAAGAGATGATTTTGGATTTAACATAGTAAATTTCCCCTGGCTTGACGGTGATGTTCCTAGATTACCGTCCTGTGCTATCTATATTTTACAGCTCATCCGGTATGCTAGAGCATGGATTTCATAGTAGAAATTTACAAATTACCAAGACACTTTTGGGACAAGGTTTTCGCTTTCACAAAGTAGTTAAGACTTTCTGGAAATTTAACAAAAATTATAGTCAACTTCTATTGTGAAATTCAGACCAATACATGCAACAGGGTATATTACTTTGGGTATTTCACAACCTGCATTTTATGGTGACATAATTAACAAGATGAGAAGGATCAAACATAGACAACATCACTATCAAACATGTGTCAGAATCATCAAACGCCTTTTATACCGTGGATATGATCCTAATGTCACCAGACGGACACTAGGCGTGGTACTTGACCAATCTACAGTCTTGTACCAGCGCATTCTTAAAACTTGCACTCTGACTGACTTTGACGACGGGACTCCATGACGGGCCCTGTCCAATCTTCTTAAGAGAAGACAGGGCCCCGACCACCTGTCCTCTCTGAATGTCAGACGGACTCCTCGGGTGATAACATACATGAGCTCGCTACAGCAGGCAGAGCACGGACTGTACTACGTATGCCCTTTTTTGATATCCATTTACATACTCATCTGTGTTGCTTGGGCCTCTGTGTTTTGCGGTCTTGTTTCTGTGTGGTCATCTGACAGTGCGGAGGTTGTTTTACACCACAATGGTACGTTCTTCGAGACCTCAGGGTATTCGGGATAGTGGGAAGGTTGTGCGCACGTAATCCAGGATAACCATACCTTCTGCTATTTCCGTGGCAGATGGCCGTCCTAAGTCGACACTGGTTGCCCATTGGTCTCGTTGGTTTATGTGTAGTCCTTTGTGTTTGATATTTCTGTCTTGTGCGTTGACGTTCCTTGTCCCCTATTCGTCTCTTTCTGTGATTGTCTGCTTGGTGTTTTTGCATTGGGTGTTTTGGGGTTTTGTTTTGGGTGCTGCAACCTGGTGTTGTTGGAGATCCCCTCCTTTGTGTTGTGTCATGACATGCCAATCTATACATCTTTCTTGGAATTACCGATTGCCACCTTTCAAACGAATTTTGAAATTTACCAATTATGACCTTTCTACCTTAGTGAAGTGGGGCGGGTGTTGCATGCAAGCAGGAGATGCTCACTCTTCCTTGGTACCTGTTCTCACTTCTTCATAGGGAGTTCACTTCCCTTTATATGGTAGATTTGTTTTATTTCTGTTTCTATGCCTTAGTTCTGTTTTTATCCTGGTTTTGTATGTCCTTGGTTTGATGATTTTTCGATTTACGATTTTGTACTTCTTTATAGGGATATGGTTTTTCCATATGTGTCATTCTTGATAGGGATTTGGTTTTTTCCATATTTCTCATTCGGAAGGGGGGGGGGCATATCTCACACCTGTGTTGGAGGTAAAAGAATTATAGTGGGCAATTTGGTGGATAACCTATATATTTGCTTCCTATAAGGTTTCGTGAAATTCTGTGCAGCTGTTACATGTCAGAATCATCAAAGGCCTTTTATACCGTGGATATGATCCTAATGTCACCAGACTGACACTAGGCTTGGTACTTGACCTATCTACAGTCTTGTACAAGCGCATCCTTGAGACTCGCACTCTGACTGACTGTGACGACGGGACTCCATGACGGGCCCTGTCCAAACCTCTTTAGAGAAGACAGAGCCCCGACCACCTGTCCTTTCTGAATGTCAGTCGGACTCCTCGGGTGATTACGTACATGAGCTCGCTACAGCCGGCAGAGCACGAACTGTATTACGCATGCCTTTTTTTATATCCATTTACATACTCATCTGTTTTTCTCGGGCCTCTACGTTTCGCGGTCTTGTTTGTGAACTCATCTTACAGTGAGGAGGTTGATTTACACCACAATTGTACGTTCTTCGAGACCTCTGGGTAACCGGAGAAGTGAGAGGGTTGTGCGCACGTAATCCAGGATAACCACACCTTTTGCTACTTGCGTGACAAATGGCCATCCAAAGTCGGCACCGGTTGCCCATTGGTCTCGTCGGTTTGATGTCTACATGCCGTGTGTCTCTTTTCCGTCTCGTGCTGTACTCGTCTTTTGTGTTTTTGCATCGGGTGTTTTGGAGTTTTGCTGTTGATGCTGCAGCGGGGTCTTGTTGGAGATTTCCTCCCTTCTTATGTAATGAGGAGAATTTGAAAATGTTTCAGTCAATCACAGCCCTCGGCGGACATTTTAGTTGAATAATCCGCAAGAATAACATACAATTGGTAGAGGTACATGTTGTACTTGCGTCTTGTACGGTTTCTGTGCAGCAGTTGCGTAGAAGAAGTCGAAAATGCGTCAGCCAATCAGAGCTCTCGGCAGCCGTATTTGTTGACCGATCGGAACGAAATACACAAACATTGTAAAGGACCTTGATTGCTTGCTTCTTGTAAGGATTTGTGAAATTCTGTGCAGCGGTTGCGGATAAAAAATTCAAAAATGAGTCTGCCAAATAGTGTCATCCGCGGCCATATTTGCTGACCGGTCCACACAGAAATCACAAACTTTGTAGAGGACCTGAGTACTTGCTTCCTGTAAAGTTTCGTCAAAATTCTTTGCAGTGGTTGCAGAGGAGAAGTCGAAAATGCGCCATCAAATCAAAGCCCTGAGCGACAATATTGTTGATCGATCTGTTAGAAAAACACAAATTGGTAGAGGACCTTGATTACTTAATGCCTGTAAGGTTTCGTCAAATTCTGTACAGATGTTTGAACTGAAGACGTTGAACTGAATTGGTAGAGGACCTTGAGTACTTAATGCATGTAAAGTTTCGTCAAATTCTTAAAGATGAATGAACTGAAGACGTTTAACATCAATGGAGAAGTCCAAAATGCATCAGCAAATCATAGGCTTCGGCGGCCATATTTGTTGACCGATCGGAATGAAAAACGCAAACTTGGTAGAGGACCTTAAGTGCTTGCTTAATGTAAGGTTTTGTAAAATTCTGTGCTGCAGTTGTAGAGGAGAACTCGAAAATGCGTCAGCCAATCAGAGCCCACGGCGGCCAAATTTGTTGACCGATCGGCACGAAAATCACAAGCTTGGTAGAGGACCTTGAGTACTTATTTCCTGTTTCATTTCGTCAAATTTTACGCAACAGTTGCAGAGGAGAAGTCGAGCAGAGGAGTTAGATCCATCAACTAAGAATGTATGGAAGCCTTAAGGTGACATCAAAATAATGATGAGTAGAACCTTTTCGTAGCTTAAATTCTTATCCCAAGATGTTTATAAATGGAAGATAATAAAACATTATGCCCGTCACATATTTTAATCAGAAGTAAAGCATTAGGCTGAAATACAATATAGCAGAAAAAACTTCTTCCTTCTTTGGATAATATGTAACCACACAAATTTAAAATATTGAATTGAAGTATACAGCGTGTCAGTTCTGCGAACTCAAAATAGCAGTCACTCTATCAGGAACTCAAAGCTTCCCTTCACCGACTCACCAGTATCCAATGTGCAGGTGACGTCGATTTCTGTGCCAGCAATCTCCATAAATACAGAGCAACCAAAATATTCTGGCCATGGAATTCCTTCATCAGGAAGTGGAACCACAATCTCGCCCAGTTTTGTTATGTCATCTTCGTCAGAAAATGTTGGGTCCTTTCGTCTTGAAATCAAAATTTCCGTGTCGATCGGCTTATATCTTAAGATTTGACGTTCCTCATCTCTGTAGTCAATGTTGATATGGATTGACTTTCTATCTCCAATGTTTACTAACTCTCCGATTGTGAATGTTTTTGCAAAACGATCGTTGCAAAAGTATTCATTAGAGAGAATAAACCGTTTTTGCAAGGGGTCGATTCCATTCCTAAAAGGTTTGGCAACAGAAGTACCATACGTGTAACGGCATGTTCTTGCGCAGATGATATCTGGTTCATGCCCGTAAAGAACTGCTCCCATCACAACCGACAAACCAGCTTGGGAAGGTACAATAAATGTCTGCTCAGGAAATGCTCTTCGTAGATATTCTATAACAATGTCCGACTCGGCAAAGCCTCCTACTAGGAGAATACCTGTCAAATTCTGACAACGTTGGTCTTCGAAAATGCTAATAATATGGTTTTTGATGTTATCCAGTGCTCCAGAGAAAAATGAATAAAATTGTTCCTGACTGAAGTCCAGCTTGTCTTGAACAGCTTTTATTTTTCCGGTAAATGATGAATTGGCTAAGGTCTCCGCCAAGTCGCAATCTGTAGTGTCCTCTAATAAATCGCAAAGTTCTGCCGGAATTCTTAACTTAACTGAAGAGTTCGATGTCAAATTAGCTTTGCGTTTCTTTAACTCAAAGTCCCTGAAAAATGCCAAGTATTGGGAACGATAGTCATTTCTAAACTCATTAAGTACTTCTCCTCCAAATATTCTCTGTATACACTTCCTAAACTCTTCGTCGACGGCCTGTCCACCCCAAGGACCACCACATACTTTGTGAATACTCTTCATCTGACCGTTTGATGTCGTTTCCTGAACAGATATATCCACCGTTCCACCTTTAAAAAAATGTTAATCATAGCTTTATATGGTGTTGTATAATTCTATTATGCTCTCTATATATTTGTAACAAGGTGTTTGACTACTGCTGTTTTCTCTATATTTTGAAGTTTTTGTCACATTGAAAAACGAAAAGAATTAGGAATACGTAGCCTACCGGTATTTCTGCCGATATATGCTTGCACAATAACTGACACATAAAATACACAAAACAGGTTGTGTATATTTTTCAATCCTCATGAGAGGACCCCTTGAATAAAACTTATTAGCACTAAATTTATGAATCGTAAGCGATATAAGTCGCCTACCGGCATTAATCCATGTCCTTCAACCCTGCTTTGACCTTAACTTACACCAAATGAAGAATCCAACATCAAAATAAGTTCAATATGTGTATTAGAAAAAGGTCTGGAAAACAGGAAAATTTAATGAAATTTGCTATGAGGCCATACCTTTTGTAAGAACAAATAAATCAAACCCAACTTCAACTTATTCTTTATCATAAAATAATGTATCTGCATACCGAAAATCAGCTTCATATCTACAACAACAGACATGAAAAATTGAGAAATTCATGAAATTTGCAGGGGCCATAACTCCTGCAGAAATGGGTCAATCAAATTGAAACACGAACTTGATTTGTATCACACAGAGATATATTCACATACCAAAAATGATTTCAATATCTGCAATGCCATGGAAGAAAAGTCCGGAAAACTGAGAATTTCATGAAATTTGCTAAGTCCAAGGGCCATAACTTTTGTGAAAATAGGTCAATCAAAAGCAAGCTCAAACTTGATCTGTATAACACTAAGATGCAATCACATATAAAAAATTATTTCAATATCTACAACAACAGCCGAGAAAAGTCCGGAAAACTGAGGATTTCATGAAAATTGCTAAGTCCAGGGGCCATAACTCTAATAAAATGGGTCAATCGGAACTAAAACAAAGGAGGGGATCTCCAACAACACCAGGTTGTAGCACTCACAGCAAAACCCCAAAACACTCAATGTAAAAACACAAAGCAGACAAGCACAGACAGAGACGCAAAAGGGACAAGGGACGTCAACGCACAACACAGAAACATCAAACACAAAGGACTACACATAAACCAACGAGACCAATGGGCAACGTTAACCGGTGCCGACTTCGGACGGCCATCTGCCATGGAAATAGCAGAAGATGTGCATGTGGTTATCCTAGATTACGTGCGAACAACCCTCCCACTTTTCCGATTACCCAAAGGTCTCGAAGAACGTACAATTGTGGTGTAAAACAACCTCCTCACTGTCAGATGACCACACACAAACAAGACCGCAAAACGCAGGAGCCCAAGCAACACAGATGAATATGTAAATAGATATAAAAAGAGGGCGTACGTAATACAATCCGTGCTCTGCCGCCGAGAGCTCATGTATGATATCACCCGAGGAGTCCGACAGACACTCAGAGAGGACAGGTGGTCGGGGCCCTGTCTTCTCTAAACTCACACTTGAGCTGTATAACAATAAAATGTATTCACATATAAAAGATTATTTCAATATCTGCAATACCTTGGACGAAAAGTGGTAAAACTGAGAATTTCATGAAATTTGCTAAATCCAAGGGCTATAACTCTTGTAAAAATGGTGAATCGAAACCAAATTCGAACTTGATCTGTATTGAGATAAACTCACATGCCAAAAATTAGTTCAATATATGCAACGACAGCGAAAAAAAAGTCTGGAAAACTAAAGTGTGACGGACTGACAGACAGACAGACGGAAGGCTAGACGGACGGACGCACAGACAAACGGGATGAGAACTGTAAGTCCCATCCGGCGAGCCGGTAGGGGACTAAAAAGTATCGGGTACATTCAACTATTCAAATGAAATGCCGATGTTTTCTAAGACCTCGTCATTTGTAAGCACACCTGAGTGACAGATGTACTAGTGTAAAGTATGAGGGAGAAAAATAGTCACGCGTACAGTACCTTTATTGAAGATAGCGTAGTGTATTCTTTCGTTTAATAAAGTCACGGGCAATGTACTACACCAAAGACATTCGAACAGGCAATCCTTATAAATCTAATAGAATGCCCAATATCATCTTCTGTCAATTAAAGAATCAATCAGGTTACATTAAGATAGCCCTATAACAGTCACTGACGCAATGACAATATACATAATGTACCTTACACCTTTTTTCAAGTTTTCCGCTATCTGTCTTACAGAGAAGCGCATAAATCTGCATCTTAGAGATAATGCAAACTACGATTAAAATGACATTTGGCATATACCTTACATTCTTCAATGCATCTCCTTTTACCTCGACTTTTAAATGAGGCATAACTTTCTTACATGTACGCATGATGCCCTAAACAGTATAGAACAAAGGAGGGAATAGAATATAGAATATTACATCTTTATTATATACATTGAGGGTTTATTTTACAACCAAGCCATTTCTAGTTTTTTAAGATAAAGTGACAGAAAACATTTTAACATATGCCAACATTATTGTGAATATAGCTCATCGTATCATAATCAGCAGAACAGACGATTCTGAAACGATTGAAATGAAAACCAGGATCTCTATTTTCATTGGTACGTAATTATCAGATGCACGGTTAAAAGCATTATCTGAATGAAGATTGGTCCCTATTCTAACGTAATTATACCCATTAGCGTCGAACTACTGCAAGTGAATTAAGTCATTCTGATATAGGTGAATTGTATTATGAGATCTTTAAGCGGGCAAAATTTAAGTGCATGACTTACTGTTACCTTGCCTGACAAGATATTTGGTAGTTGTCTGTTTAGAATAATGATTACTATTCCAAAATGTCTCAAGCTTGAAACGATTGTTACAGATGATTACCAGATAATGCTAATAAAAAAATAAAAGAAAAACTTTTCCGAACATAGACTTTTCCAAAAAATCTATCCTTC
The DNA here is from genome assembly GCA_028142955.1 of Pinctada fucata. Classification (NCBI taxonomy): domain Eukaryota; kingdom Metazoa; phylum Mollusca; class Bivalvia; order Pterioida; family Pteriidae; genus Pinctada; species Pinctada fucata. The sequence continues at coordinate 8,435,261 of AP027114.1, read as the reverse complement.
ATAGATTCTCCCGCAACCTGTAGTGTTACATAAGAACAGTGTACGTGGTAATCATAATTCTAATAAATAAGAAAAGCTTACCTCCTAAGTCAATAACCATGAATTTCTTTCCTCTCTCGAAGGTAGAGAACACTACAGATTTTTGTTCACCGCCAGAAACAAACTTGTCAACAGGAAGTAGTCTACAGTACAATGCAGCAGCTTCTGGTTCGTAGGCCAATTTGATTTGATGCTCTGATAACCCAGCCTGTGAAAATAACCACGATTGACCATTTAAACTGAAATTTTGATTCGGATCAATTTGAGTCAATATACTTTGTCCAAATATTCTAGTGCCCCTCCGACTGACTACCGTATAACTAGAAATTTTCACGAGAGCAAAAATTTCGCTTTATTCGCGAGTGATTTGGAATGGCGAAAATACATTCCCGCGAAAAAATGTGCTTCATAAGGTTTATCATAAATATGTATATCAATTACATTTTCTCCTCATCGGACATGGTCCATTCTTCACTTTTTATCTGATTTAACGTTAAGAGAAGTGAATCTCTTATATTCTTATGATGGACAAAAAATGAAAGGTACAAAACAGTAACATGATTACATCATGTGTTCATTTTGGAATTGCTAAATCCTTTGCTCGCGAAAATAAAGACACCCTATTTTACCATAAAATCGCGAAATTTGATACTCGCAAGAACTTCTGGCTATACGGTATTTCAACTGCTGTTGTAATTACTATTCAAGTAAGATTTAAAGGAGAAATGTCAGAATTCTTTCTCCAAATATACTTGTGCCCCTGCGATTGACTATTTTAACTGCTTTTATGATTACTAATCAAGTAAAATTTAAGGAAGAATTGCCATTCTTTCCCGTCTTGCACGTACCGTGATCTACAGCCTATGGATAATACATTGTCTTCTGCGCTTCAGATAGAAATAATTCAAAGAAAATACGAAACACTTGTAACAAAACATTGCAGCTCCGGATGCTGTAAACGTGGTTATTTTCGCTGAGGGAAATTTTCGAAAAATGATTGTAATTGCAAATATACACAAGGGGGTAATTTTGGCGAAATCGTAAGTATTTCCAATAATGTCGAAGGGTTCCAACTCTATACCTTCTTGGAGAAAATTTCAAACTAATTTCCATGCATCAGACACGTGTTTCGAATATTAAATTCTCATCAGTGATGCTTCCAGCCAAAGTGTTTTCCATAAGCAGTCCAAATTAATTTGAATTTATGCATTTACTTTACAGAGAGTGTACGAAAACAACCAGTATTGTATACTGGTTGTTATTTTTGCGCGGATTTTTTTTTTCAAAATTATTATATATCTTTGTATATATTTATATATCATCGGAGAATTACTTCAAAGAAGAATAGGGCGTCTTCGGCACTCAGTTAACAACAGACATGAGTCAATTTTTCACGACCCCGTTGTTGCCAAAGAACTTTCTGACCTCCTTGACAAATATATCATTGTTCCTGCTGACAAAGCGGTTAACAATTTTACTTTCGTTTGCAAGTCATACTATTTCAAATGACTGAGAGAGGAACTAGGACTACATTCAGCACCTGAAAGTCCAACATTAAATTTGAAGACGTTTATCATTTGCACCACTTGGTGATTGTTACTGCTGGTGGACCAGGAGTCCCCGGGGACACATGTAGCCCAGTTCGATCAACTTCGGTTGATCGTCTGTCTCGTCTACGCATTTGAAAATTTCTGTAATCAAAATTTCTTGAAATTTCTAAAACGTGTGTGCTACATAATAATTTTCACACACTCTTTCAAAATATTACATTGTTTAGATTCAGTATCACTGACGAGGGTTCAGTACCCGAAACGTGCATGTCTGGTCCATGCTGAAAATGTATCTGCTCTTAAATGATGCTATTGAATTTGAATAAGTTTATCATTTGCACCACTTGGTGAGTGTCACTGCTGGTGGACCAGAATCCCCGGGGACATATGTAGCCAAGTTCGATCAACTGCGGTTGATCGTCTCTCTCGTCAACGCATTCGAAAATTACTGTAATCAAATTTCTTGAAGTTTTTAAAACGTGGGTCCTGTAGCATCATATCCCACCAATCCTGCTACGTCTTTCGGTAAATTTTTGTACATAATATTTTTCACACTCTTTGGCAATATTACATTGTTAAAATTCAGGATCACTGACGAGGGTATTCAGTACTCGAAACGTGCATGTCTGGACCATGCTGAAAATGTATCTGCTCTTAAATGATGTTATTGAATTTGAAGACGTTTATCATACACACTTACAAACTTATCTGCATCTGAAATACTTGACAACTACAAAGCTGTTCTTGAGTGCTTTGGTATTCATACTGATGACTCTGATCTTGAACTGCCTTATCTCTAATGGATTCAAAACAGCACAAAAATCCTAACAAACACCATTTCATTGCCGGTTCTTCCAGGTGCTCCACAAAACCTCTTTCCATTTTGCTTACGAAAATATTAACTCGCATCAAGCAAGGTCTTCAAACATACTGCGAGACAACATATTCCAGAAATGGAATCAATAAGATGTGGGTCCTACAGAATTCTAAGGAACTTTTGCAAAATTTAAAATCCACAACTTCAATCATATTACCAGCATAAAATCTTTCGACTTCGCGCTCTACACTACCATTTCACATCAAAAGCTCAAAAACAGACTGGTCAATATTATTCGCAATACCTTTCTTTCAAACAGTGGGAACAGGAGATACAAATACCTTGTCATAGGCCGGGAGGATACTTATTTCGTGAAGGAACACTCTGATTCAAACAAAAAGCATACCGAAGACGATATCATCCAGATGCTAGAGTTTTTAATTGACAACATTTTTGTGGTGTTTGGACGAACTGTATTCCAGCAAATAGTTGGCATCCCCATGGGTACCAATTGTGTCCCCACTGCTTGCGGACTTAGTTTTATATTCATTCGAAGCTGACTTCATCCAGACCTTGCTCTCGATTGGGCGAAAGCACCTCGCATCTCATTTCTATTTCACCTTCAGATATATAGATGACGTGTTGTCCATCAATAATCCGACTTTAAGGATCATCTATATGAATGACAAATATGGATAATGACCATATCCCTGTCTACAGTACAAAATCGATAATTCAGAAAATCAGAAACCGAAGGCATGCAAAATCAGGATAAAAACAGGAACCAAAGCAAACAAAAACAAAAACCTCCACCATATGAAAAGAAGCGAACTCCCGATATGAGAGTGAGACCAGGTACCCAGGAAGAGTAAGCATCTCCTGCTTGCATGCAACACCCGTCGCTTCAATTCAAATTCGCTTCAAATCTATCCTCATGAACTAGAAAGCAAGGAAAGAACCGAGAGCGACAGATCCGATTCGTACTTGGATATACTTCTATTTTTCGACGTAAACTGCCATTTGAACACCTCACTGTATGGCTTGCGTGATAATTTCAGCTTCCACATAACTATTTTCCCTTTCATGAGTAGCAACCATTCAGTCTTCTCCTGCTTATGGCATTTTTGTTTCCAAGCTCAAATGGTCCGCCAGGGCATGTTCCAAATATAAAGATTTCATTGTTAGAGCCAGACGGCATGCAAGTAAGTGTAACCATATGGCCTCTCCCCCACAATAATTATGCAAATTCAGTATTTTGATTTTAATTAATTTCCATTTATTTTGTTAATGGGATATATCCAATCGTCTAGGAGAAGATAACTCTAATTTCAAACATTAACTTTACGATCACGAGCTAAATTGATGTAATAGAAATGATTGTCATTCCCGCCAGTGTGTAACCCTATGTCTGTCAACACGAGGTGTTCTTAGGTCACTTGACAGCAATAGAAGCTATAGTGGTTCGCCTGTCACAGGTCTGGGTGCAATAGACGAAATGGCGAGGATTTGTTCTAAGTTTAGGCAACTTTGTTTATACGTCTGAATTCCAATTTAGTCACGAATTTCGATGGCGATTTCCACCTGATTGTGAAATATCCCAGGCTCCTAATATATACTGCGCGCATGATTTTGTATGTTAGATTCAACAGAACGATTCTCATACTGCATTAATCGATATGTTACTTTCGTATGTTAATAAACGGTAAAACTTTACCAGGACTTTAATTTTATTCCGAGTTAAAAATGACTAAGTAAAATACACAACGCGAAGTACATGATTTGTAGACCCGAGAGGGTTACATATTTTAAGCTACTTGTTCAGGGTTATATTGCACAGCGACTGAAATCATCTTTGATGAAGTTCTTCCGTCGCTATGGGGATATAATTAACCACCAAACAAGAACGACTTACCTGGTGTGTACATCAATATGTACATCGAGACAATCACCGAATTTGACAAGTTTCCATGGAGCTGTTGCGACGGGTGTTGCATGCAATCAGGAGACGCTGACTCTTCTCGGGCACCTGGTCTCATTTCGGAATTTTATTCATTCCGAGGTTCGCAACCGTTTTTATGGAAATTATAAAAAGCCTTGCCTTCTCGACTATCAGTCTGAATAACTGATAGGTACTGTAGTGTTCATTTCGCGATAATACCGCAATCGTAAAATTCGCGAAAATTACCCCAGGCGAATTTTCCACGTTTATAGTAAGCCGAGACGGACGGATGGCAAACGCATAGAATGAACAATTGCTAACTTATCTCAAAGTTTACAAATAATGTAGTCCTTTTACCTTCACGGCAGCCAATTTTGTGAACTGTTTTGATGCGTCTGTCCAGATGGCAGGTACTGTTATTACCCACTGAATATCTTAAATTAAAATCATGAATTTGAATACTATTACCTGCTATAATGAACATCTTAAGCATTTTCTGAGGTAAGTTTCATTTCAAATGACTGGGAAACTTTTATAAATACACTCAACTTTTTTCACCTTGGAATTTGCCGACACGTGCCATCTCGCCGAAGCTTCATCGAATGACACTTTTGATTGGATGCCAGTTTAAATCCCACCTACTTGCGTGACGTGACAATACCTACATCAGTTAAAATCAAAACACAACCATGTGTCGTGTGCGCAAAGTCTTCCTATACTTATGAATTTGATATAGTTTGATTGAGGAGAGTCTTTTAACCCAAGTTCAGATAATGGACACGACAGCCCTTCCAAAACGATCGTTTAGTTGCACTTTGTCAGAAATCGTTGTAAATATGAATACAGAAATACACCTGATATGATAAATACAATTTTGAAAAAAAATTCACATCGGTGGTCTCCGAAGAGTATTTCAGTTATTACTGACCAGTGTCACGAAACAGTAGCATCTCATTGGTCCCCCTCATCTCTTGTTTGGGCACTGCTCACGACTGTAAAGAGACGGGGATTTGGCATAGCTGATGGATTCTAGGCAATTCGGAAGCAAATTTTCGGCATTCTGGGGCTCTGTTTTACATTTTTTTTCGAATATTTTTTTTTCAGACGACTAGACGAGCTCATTTTAAGACCTCCATCGTTCAAAGTAACATCTTAATATTTATCCCAGATTTGAAGATAAATTTTGTTGATGATATTGTGTATCTTGATTCAGAATTTCGGAGACCTACACTAATATTCTCTCCCTCTCTTTTCTTTTTTCTGTTTGTGTCATTTTTGCGTATAGATGTAGGCCTGACTACGCCCATGTTAATTCACCGGGAGGCACGAGGACCCCCCCTCCCCGGTCTACTTCTGCGTACTGAAAAATATCACAAACAAGAATCTATCCACAATCACTCAATGATATTAGAAGAAAGGAGATCACAGACATACATTTCAAAATACATAGTTCTGTAATGAAATAATATAGTATTTCAACAACAAGTGTGTTTCTTATCGTTTGAAAACCTTTCCCCTTACTTACAATGCATTTTAAATTGATACAAATGATAGTTTTATCCTTGGATTTGATCGTTATTGCCTATGGTATTGATTAAATTAACGAATACTCGATATAGATAGTAAACAAAACAACTTTGCTTGACCAATCAGGATGACGGATACAAAGCGTTCGTGAGTACATATAAATTGCCGTGCGTGCGCATTGACCTGGCAATTTCCAAGGTGGAAAAAAAGTTGAGTGTAATTCATCTGTAAACGTGAAACACAAAGCCAAACATCAGAGTATCATAATCATCATATATCCTTCTAACATTACCATGAGAGAAAGAAGATCCTGACGACAATATCAACAGCACTCACAATAGAGCACTAAACTAAGCATTGACGGACCCCTGGCAAGTTAGAGGCGGGACCAGGGGCCCAGGAGGAGTAAGCATCCCATGTTTGGCTAGCCGCACCTGCCGTCGATGTTCACGCACGAAAATGAAAACAATATCTACAAAACATGCAGTGTCTGATATAGTGCGTGCTTAGTCGGTATCGGTTGTCCATTGGTCTCGTTGGTAAATATACAATCTAGGTTTTTTGTGCTCATTTCCCTTTTGCGTGTCTCGCTGTGCCGTGTGCTCTGTGGTTTTGCATGAGCTAGTTTCATGTTTTCCTGTCAGTGCTGCAGCCGATCGCGAGTGTTGTAAGAGATCCCCTTCTTTCACACAACAAAGTTCTATCAACAGTGTACCTTCTTATCTAATTAAAAGACGTTTACAATTGGAATATATAACTATGTTAATCAGATAAAGAAAATATACAACAATACCTGTTGAAGGTGTTATTCCTTCTAAAAGTGACTTCTCATCAAGCTGTTTCAGAAAGTGATCAATAAGGTTTTTGTACGCCATACCCATCAGGTCAAGAAGCGGAAACTCTCTGTCCTCCATGTCCTTGATCACTGTTTCTCGCTTCAATCTTTCTTTGAACAGAGCCGTGTCGTTAACATTCCCTTTAAAAGTATCCTTCAAAAGCATTTATGATTTTGAAATCATTTCATTTGAAACATACAAAACAGAATAAATGGTTAACGTTTTTGGTTACAGAAATTGATAATGTTTCGGCGAATGCAATTCAAAGCTAGGCAGTAACCGAGCGACAAGATGGATATTTCTCACAGATTGGCTGCCGATACTCTATCAGTTTTGTAAAACATTATCATCATAACCCTAGTCTAATACTATGATAGTCACGAAGATAAACATATGTTTATACAAATGTTCGCCTGATCTTTGATGGCATAAATGTGACACTCTGAAATCAATAAAGTATTCTGTGTTTGTCATTATATAAATATTTCTGATTGTATTCATACCAAGGCAGTCATGAGCTTCATTTTGATTCTAGTAAAATAGTGCCAGTCCTTGTGTTCCTTTTTGGTTGTAAGCTTGGCATACTTATCCTCTGCTTCGTATCCAAAACTGTGGAACTTTTGGTCCTGGTCCAAGAGGATGACGCTTGGTGTCTTATGTGACATAAAGCCGGATACTGGGGAGTTCCAATGGTTGACACCAATTTGCAAGGGATTGTTTCTGTATTCATGGCGGAACTGGAAGGCAAAGCCGGAGTAGGCAGATCCGAAATCTATCGCAGCAACTAAGTACTTTGTTCTCACACTATCACCTGGAAGTACAAAGAAAAGGGAAGGATCTCAAGCATTACCACTTTGCAAACACCAAACGAAACAAACCCACAAGAAAGTCACACATAAATGACATAAGACAAATGACAAATATGGATAATGTATACAGCACAAAATCGATCATTCAGAAAATCAGAAACCGAAGACATACACAATCAGGATAAAACAGGAACAAAAGCAAACAAACAAAAACCTCCACCTCATGAAAAGAAGCGTACTCCCGATATGAGAGTGAGACCAGGTGCCCAGGAAGAGTAAGCATCTCCTGCTTGCATGCATCACCCACCGCTTCAATTCGGTAGAACTGTCACATCCGGTTACTTCCATTTCGGAAGACATAGAGTACAATCTTTGGTTGGATGGTTCAAATGGTCTATGACAGAATATTATCCACCATTCTGGAGAGTGGGACATCAGAGTGTATGACGAGTTCCCAATATCGACCGTAGAACTTCGTCAGTGACGATGTTAGTCGGTCACAAACATAGCCCTGACTGAGAAGATTATCAGTTTGTAATGCTAAAATTGAAGTCGTCGCGTTTGTCATAGAGTGAGGTGTTCATGTGACCATCAGTATCTTGGGACAACATTATGTCCAAATAGGATGCTGAATTATTTGTCTCTGTAGTTTCTTTGACTTCAAGCTCCGAAGGATAGATACTGCTCAGGTAATCCGTGAATTTTGGATTATTGATAGACAACACATCGTCTATGTATCTGTAAGTGAATTACAAAACTACAAATTGTACATCATATAAAACAAATCGAAAGAGACGTACAGAAACATCAAACATTGATGACAACACATAAAAGGAAGGAGACGAATGTGCGCCCGGCGCCGACTTTGCACGTCCATCTGCTATTAGCAAATTGCAAATATATAATTTGTCTATATTTTCCTCTTCCAAAAGCATATATACATTGCAAGATGGAACTATTCTCGAAATGAAAAAAGGGATATTTCAATGTCAATTGTTAAACATTGGTTATAAACGTCTTTCGGTATATTTTTGACATAATATACACATATTTTTATCAATTTCCATTATTTCGATTGAGGATTACTGACAAGGGTTACATGAAAATACCCTAAAAGAGCATGTCTTATCCATGCTGTAAATTCATTTTCCTCAAAGTGATGCTATTGAGCTTGAAAAAGTTTAACATTTGTACCACTTGGTGAGTGTAACTGCTTGTAGACCAAGATTCCCCAAGGGAACAATGTGATCAAGCTCGATCAATTTTGGTTGATCGTATCTTCAAGCGCATTCGAAAATTTGTTTAATAAATATTCTCAAATTTCTAAAACCTGAGTCCTGATACATCATATCCCAGCCATCTCGTTACGACTTTTGGTACTTTTTGGACTTAAATTTCACAGTTTTCGGCCATACTTCATTTTCTGGTTTGAGGAACAATGACGAGGGTGCATGTCTGGTCCTTGCTACAATTTATTTGCTTTTAAATGATGCTATTGAATTTAAAGCCGCTTAACATTTTTATCACTAGGTGAAAGAAAGAAGGGGATCTCCAACAACACTCAGCTGCAGCACCACAGCAAAATTCCAAAACACACGATTGAAAATCACAGATCAGACATCCACAGAAAAAGACACAAAAGGGACAAAAGAAGGGCGGGGATGTCCAACAAGACCATATTGCCGCATCAAAAGCAAAACACCCGATGCGAAAACACAATGACGAGCACACCAAGAGACGAAAAGGAGACATACGACATATAAACATCAAACCCAAAAGACTACACATAAACCAACGAGACCAATAGATAACAGATGCCGACTCTGGACGGCCATTTGCCACAAGGAACACCAACATACATCATAGAAACATGAAACTAAAAGTCAACATATAAACCAACGAGACCAATTGACACCATAGAAAAACTGAAACACAAAAGAAAAAAAAATTTTGGTTAAATTATTTATTATCTTACATGTATAAAAATAAATCTGCAACAAGAGCAGCACAATTAGTACCCATAGGGATCCCTACAACGTGCTTGTAGAGATTCTCACCAAATCTTACATGAATGTTGTCCAAAAGAAGGACGGGGAAACGAGGGCTGTCCGTATAGTTCGTGGACAAGTCTTAAATTAAGGAAAATTAAATAAGAGTCAAGGATATTTATTTTTAGTATATTTATTATCATATACTATTTGCGAATTACGAAAAGTAAATAATTATCATATTTTGATTTTATTGTTAAAACTATGACTTGGTAATTAGACACAGGATGGTGACCGGTGCACGGTGAATTTTTACCGAAATATGTTTTTTTATCATTTTATTCATTTCATTTGCATTTTGTAAAAAACCGAGGATAAAACGATAATTTTTACAGTGTGATGTTGACAATAGTATTGACATCATACATGAAAAATTTGAACGTTCAAAGTTTCAAGATTACAGAGAAAACCGGTTCTGAATGTAATAAGACGTGATCGTCGGTGTTCGGAAAAATGACGTTTTCTGGAGAGGCGGAGCAGACAGAAGTGATAAAAATTTGTATCGGCTTCAGAAAGACACCGACAGAGACACATAGATTCCTTAAACAGTCGGGAAAATTATACAAAACTCGTTGCTTCAAAGTCTTCAAGAGGCAAAGACGATTTTTTGACATTAGGGACAGTTTGCAGGACGGTATGCGCTAGGGAAGACTATCTAGATATGATTGAAATGCTTTAAATGAAGAACGTGACGTGATTCATAGTGATCGGCGACTAATAATTTGAGAAATTGTAGGTAACTTTGAAATTAGAAAAAAAATCGTGCATAAGATCTTATCCCATGATCCTACAACGAGTCATGTCTGTGCTGGATGGGTTCCGAAAATTCTTAGAAATCTAAATTTAGCTAGGAGAGTAGAATTGTCAAAACAGTTGATAACGGATAATGTCAAGAATTCTCATGCTAGTGCTCCGGGTATGAGGAAGTGTCCTTTTTATATTGTATAGAAATATAACTATTTGTGCTTTGTTTGTGATGAAATTTTGCATGTTATTGATATGAAACTTTAATTTAATAAAAATGATACTTTCATTTATTTAACCATTTATTTTTTATTTGATAGCTTTTACTCAGGCAGTCCACGAACTTTACGGACAACTCTCGTATATATATAGTGCTAAAAGGTACATTTCTTACAAAAGTCCGTAAAAACATCAAAACGCGTCAAAAATTTGACTTCGGAATGAAACCAAAAATAACAAAATCAATTAACTTGTAGGGAACCATCAGTACTTCATAAATCCATAGTTTCAACAAAATTCCTTCAGCCATTCGAAAAAATGTTTTGAAAAATTAATGGATGGACGCCGGGAGGTTTACTATAAATGAGTTAAAGAAGATCCTGACGATAATCTCAACAGCACTCACAATAGAGCACAAAATTAAACATCGACGGATCCCTAGCAAGCTAGAGGTGGGACCAGGTGCCCGGGAGGCGTAAGCATCCCCTGTTGGCTAGCCGCACCCGCCGTCGATGTTAATGAAGCATGGAAATAAAAATATATAAAATTCATGCACTGTCTGAAGGTATGTCTATATAGAAAGTGCTATGGCGACAATGTCAGGGAAGTTTATTCAAAACACATACTGTCAAACCCCTCGCGGGGAACTTTTTTACGAGCTCCACACGGCAAAGAGCATAAGTGTGACACAAATGAGTTAAAGAAGATCCTGACGGTAATCTCAACAGCACTCACAATAGAGCACAAAATTAAACATCGACGGATCCCTAGCAAGCTAGTGTTGGGACCAGGTGCCCGGGAGGAGTAAGCATCCCCTGTTGGCTAGCCGCACCCGCCGTCGATGTTAATGAAGCATGAAAATGAAAATGTATAAAATTCATGCCAAAAATAATATCTGCTTTGAAAATATATAAAGTCACGCACGAAGAGTTGTCACAAGAGATGTACTCAGTGTTACCTCAACGAAATTTACGCTTCTTCTTTGACTCATGATTTATGATTGTGGACTGCAGTTTAAAAAACCAAGCAATGCTTTCTCCAGGGTATGAAATATCTAAAATATTTTGACTGCGTTTTAAACACGGTTGTTAGATTTAGAGGTTGGTATTTAAAAAGATATTTTTGGCGAGGGTATCTTATTGCGCGATATTATATGTTAACCGTCTTCAAATTCAATAACATTATTTAAGAACAAATAAATTTGCAGCATGGACCAGACATACATGCATATATGTTTGATCTTAAATGCAACAAATAATATTAGCTGCTTTGAAAATTTAATTTTTGTATCAACAGATAGAGTGTTTTAACTCTAACAGTATTGTGTTATCTTACGGTGGAAACTATTTAGTTCAAAATGATTTATTTAGAATACAAATTCGATGTTTGGATATCTCTTTTGTCTACAGTTTAGATTACTTGAATGATAACACTCTAAATGAATGTCAAAAATAATGTCTTCAATGCCAAAGGAACGTTTTACGTGATTTTAGTATTTGAAAGAATCACGCAAGTAACCTTGAAAACAATGTCATTTTTTGTTTTCAAGCGGACAAAGGACAGGTCTATCTTATTAGGAATCTCCTTGAAGTCTAGAAGGTAAAATAAATCGTAAATCATTTGATCAATATGCTATGACAACATACTAACAAATAGATACTATCAATTTAGTTAGAATTGTCACATCTGATCTTTTCGTGTTATTAGTTCTTCATTTCTGAAAACACATTTGGGTTAAATATCCGAAACGTGCATGTCTGGTCCATGCTGTACATTTATCTGCTCTAAAATGATGCTAATGAATTTGAAGACGTTAAACACTTGATGAAGTTCGTAAAGTTTATACAATTTTGTCATTATCTTGGGTTTCCTTGTTTTTATCACATTCAATTTTTCATATTGCTTTTGATAAACAGGCAAGTACAATATGGAATGCACTTTAACATTGATGTATTTTCTTTTTTAATGGAATCGATCTAATGATGATGCAAATGATGGTTAAGTATAAATAAGAATGATTTCGAAAATTTTTATCTGAGTATTACGTATCAAACTATTCCTACTTTCTGAAAAAAACTTTGTACCATTGTGCATAAAGCGAAGCAGCTACAGTTTGATAGAGCACATGAAGAGTGTTTGTTTATGTCTACGATATGATTGTCAATCGATTTTGACAATACTTTCTCACTCACTTATGTTTTGAAAATGAAGGTATTTTAAAATAAACACGTAGACGTGACATTTTGAGATTTTTCTGCCTTACACTCCACGTGACACATACAATGACGTCAAAGAAGGTTACATTACGTCATCGTTAGTTTTGTGCAAAGTTTGGTATCGAATCTAGTGAAAAATCAATCAGCACATTTCATTATCTTTGAAATGATTTTTAATAGAGAATAAATGTCTTAATTTGTGTCATGTTACGGGTATGTAACACACAGCAAGTACATTTATCGTACATTTAAAAGGCCGATGGATACTTTTGAAATTAGCCTGTTTACCCTGTATTTTTTGGATAAAATTGAAAGAACAACTTAATATCTTGTATTTGAAACCATAATCTAAGAGATCATCCACATATTTTCTTTAAAAATACAGTTAAAGGTCAACCATTGAAAATTCAAAATGGCTCTTTTCAACAAATACAGAATATAGTTGTAACATGTACTCTTATTTATTGATGAATGTTCTGAAACATATTCTTTTACATCAGTTGTATGGAAAATAATTCAGTATACATTCTTAATAGAAAAAAATTAGGAATTTCTCATGATAATATGAAATTTTGGTATTTTTAAACCATACCGTTCATTGAAAAAAAAGTAATGATTTTTCACTTTATTGCCAATTTCTCAAAATCTAAGTTGTTAAAGTATACTTTTATTTGCATTGATATTAAGAACTATATCTTAGGTCTATAAAAAGACTTACTAGAAGAAGCCTATCCAGAGTATTTGTGTACAATTGTATATTGAATATGTATACCCCCTTATTTCAAACATCAATTTTGTTGTAAAATTTTTCACTTTTATGCAAAACTTCTTTAAATCTATGTGTAATAATGTATACTTTATTTCATAAATAATAGGAATTATATATTACGTTTCAAAAAAGTAACAATAGAAGAAGCCTACCCTCACATATTGTATATGACCGCACTAAGAATACATATACCCCCTTAATTAAAACGTCAATTTATCTAGTAAGTATGTTCACTTTCTTGCCAATTTCTCAAAATCTAAGTTGTTAAGGTATACTTTTATTTGCCATAATATTAAGAACTATATCTTAGGTCTATAAAAAGACTTACTAGAAGAAGCCTACCCAGAGTATTTGTGTACAATTGTATATTGAATATGTATACCCCCTTATTTCAAACATCCGTTTTGTTGTAGAATTTTCACTTTCATGCAAAATTCTTTAAATCTATGTGTAATGATGTATACTTTATTTCATAAATAATAGGAATAATATATTATGTTTCAAAAAAGTAACAATAGAAGAAGCCTCCCCTCACCTATTGTATATGACGGCAGCTTGAATACATATACCCCCTTAATTAAAACATCAATTTATTTAGTAAATATGTTCACTTTCATGCCATTTTCTCAAAACCAAAGGAGTTAAGACATACTTTAACTTGCATAAATATTAAGAACTATATCTTAGGTCTATAGAAATACTTACTAGAAGAAGCCTTTCTACAGTATTTGTGTGCAATTGTATATTTCATATGTATACCCCCTTATTTTGAGCATCAATTTTGTCGTAAAATTTTTAACTTTCATGCAAATTTTTTTTCAAATCTATGTGTTATGATATAAACTTTATTTCATAAATAATAGGAATGAAATATTATGTTTTTAAAAAGTCACAATAATAGAAGCCACCCCTCACTTATTGTATTTAATTGCACCTTGAATACATATACCCCCTTATATAAAACATCAATTTTGTAGTAAATACGTTCACTTTCATGCAAAATTTTGTAGAATCAAATCTGTAAAGATGCTATTTTTATCTCATAAATAAAACAAACATATATTAAGTTTATAAAAAGTCACTTAACTCTTTATTTAGTAAAGAAGAAGCCTACCCTCACCAATTATGTATGACTGCATCTTGAATCCCTCATTTGAAACATTAAAAAATTTTGTTATAACACTTACTTCAATCATGTTCATGCAAAATTTCTTGAAATCTCATGTGTAATTATGAATAGTTAATTCTTATAAATAGTTATGTTTTTTTTCAAAACCTATAATAGATGAAGCCTTTCCTCAAATATAATGTATGACTAGTAAATCAATGTACTTTTTGAATAGGAACATTGCCACGAAAATGAAATTTCCATACGTTTCATGAAAATTCATGACAGAAGACTTCATGAACATAATATGAATCATTCATAAACTCCATACGTTCAAGAGTTTAGATGCTGAGCAACATTCTTAGTTTGTTTATTTATTTATTTATTATTTTTTTTTTGGTGTTGTTGTTGTTTTTTGCATGCATTTAGGGATTCTATCAATCTTTGTATCTTAGAGTCTCCAACTGCCTCACTATAAATTCACCCTGGGTCCAATTGTGCCAATCAAGTCAGTACATTTGTCTTTATATAGACACAGAGTTACACAGTCCTTATACATGTTACTATAAGATACTCAAACCATGTTTATCAAATAATTTGAATGTACATGTACAACTGTAAGTAAATAATCATAATACTCATAACAAATCCAGAACAATATATGCAACATGCACTTAATTTAACACATTGAAATCTTGGCCCTGTCAAGGACAGATCTGCTGAGAGCAGCCCACAGTTCAAGAGCTGACATGCTGGAATAATTATCCATGTTAACTTAACCCCTTCCCAACCCCTTCACAAGTTACCCAGCCTGTTGAAGTGTTTGACATGGACCATGCACAGCTCAAATTCTGACTGTCATACATTTCCGATCATCTAAGCCAGGATGTATCTCCTCAACCAACATGCTGAGAGAAACTTTAATGGAATTAAACTAAAAGCCCGTCAAACACAACTCCAAGTTTCCTCGTGTAACTTAAATGACAGAATTTTTTAGAACTTACGATTTTGTGGTTAAATTACGCTTTAAGATGGCTTCTCGATGTCGCAAAATAGACAAATTTGGCAAAGTGCCCCTTTTAACTGTGAAATATCACCATATTTGTCTAAAATAATCTCATTTTCTGTACCTGCGACCACCTGTTATTGCTACTTTAGGAAACCGGCGACGCATTGTAAAATCTGAACCGGATGCGCGAAAGTTCCAATCGGCCTTCAAACACAAATTATGACATTTATTCTATATTCATGCCCCACAGTTGTCTTTTTGATTCTTGTTTTCTGAAATCGCGTTTTCTAGATAACATTTCACCGCGGGTAAGGTTTGCAGGTTGGAACAGCCGTCGCGGCATGTTTCTTTAGATCTTATGCATTGTGACGTCACAAGCGTTTTCATGCGAAATACACGCACGTTCCTTTCAATAGTTTCATCTCGGGGAATTACATTGGTTGTGCATAAATACCAGATCGGATACAAAAATTTGCACAAATCTAACGATGAAGTGACGTAATTTGCTATGACGTCATAATAATCATGTGTCACTACCTTTCGACCGAGACAGAAGAAAGATTTTCTCGGCTAGCCTCGTCATGGATTGAAAAATTTTACACTCGGGTGAGATCCCCCTGTCTCAGTCATAACATCATGATATCTTCTTTTAATCTTGTTTTTACTTAGGGTCGATCATGGTAAGTCGGATACCAAGCAAAGATTGTAAAGACTTCACAGTATTAACCTTTTATTCCAAATAAGATATAAATCCTTTATTTATGAAATAATGTAATTAACCATTAGATCTCGGTGAAGTCTGCAATTTTGTCATTCCCTAGCATTGCTCAAAGATTGCTACTGTTATTTACGTTTCTTAAAGGTGTAATTATAGTCTCCTTTTCATCTGGAAATGACTATTATCAAGGTTATGTTTCAACTTCATACTATTCGTGTACGCTTTCTCATTCGATTTGATAATTATAATTTTAGATATTTTTATTATTTCCGTTGAATTTTGAAACGGTTAAAGGAAATAATCATCAAATATATTGGGAGACATCTTGCATATGCCTCAAATAAATCTTTTAAGGCATAAGGGGTATAATACTCTACTTCCGGTAATTTTGATAACAGAAAAATAAAATTGAATACTAAATAAGTTTGTCGAAGACGCACGACTTCGGCAATATTCGCGACCATACATTTTCATGATGAGTTGAATGTCGCATAAATAAAATATCAAATATCTCCAAAAAAAATGTATGATGTAGAAGTGAATAATTTGTAGTTTTTGGACGATATTTTTATTATACCCCTAAAACCTTAAGTCAATAGAGAAGAATAAAATGTTTCATTGGTTTTAAATCCCCTGGATGAAATACTGTTTATGCATAGACAATACAAATACAATAAAACATTGTTATTTTCACTTCATCTCATAAACTCCACATTCAAGTGAACTGTATGCAGTGATTTATGGTTGATTTTTTACATCTTCATATGATAGAATTATTTACTATTGTATGATTTTATGGATTAGTGAACTTCAATCAACATAAAAACGGGTTTATAGCATCCACTTTTTAAAAAATCTTAGCAGCAAAATGTATCATTAAAAATGTACTTATCGAGGTAGTCCAAGCCATCGATTGATCGTTTCAAGATCTTTTTTACGTTATGAATTGAAATGCCAAGGGATGTGGCGCACAATATGTTGGTGAGACAAGTCAACCTTTAAAATCTCGTTTTAGGAACCATTCTTATAAGATCAGAACCTCACATAAAAAAAAAAACACAGAAACTTTCTCTATAATCACTTTGTTAAACAAAATCATTCTATTTCGGATATCACTATTACCCCGCTACAAGCTTTTCCAAAACGTAAAAATGAAAGTATGACCGAAATTAAAAAACGCCGACTACAAGCTGAACTTGCCTGGATCACCAAACTTCAGACAGCGTACCCTCTTGGTTTAAACGATCAAATCTATGGACAAGGGAACATGTCCTCAGTTTCTACCGATATCAACATCTTTTCAATTCGCCCCAACACTAAAAGAAAATACAGGTCACACTGGAAAAGACGAAACAGACAAGAAAGAAAACGATCCAGAATCTACCACTCTCTCAATGATTTACTTACTATAGCACGCAATGGCGGCAGACATGAGCTGTTACATGCTCTGTCGTCAATACCAGTTATGCACTTGAAATCTATCTTCGATGAAGCAGAGGTTGCATTCTTAAGAAACACTGACTGATTCAGACTTAATATCATCGTCTCATTCGCACAGTATTAACTTTATCCTATTGTGTAAAACACCTCCCCTAAAAGACGATTCATAAAAATCCCGTTTATTAACAAAGGTTTTGATCTTCTAAACATCTCTTATATTTTTCGGGATCACAAAGTACCATTCCTCAATATTTTGAAAATTTAGAACCACCTCTTATTTGTTACAAGTACAAGAAACCTTTTCGAAACTTTGTTTTTAACTATAATAAAGTTACATCGGATCCTGACATACTTGAATCGTGTCCTGCTTCTTGAGAATGTGCAACTTCTAAATATCTCTACAAACCAGCTGGCCATATTGTTACAGGTGACATTTCAATTATCCAAGACAGACAGCTCCGTGGTCATCTTAAAAAGGGACCTAAGTATAGAATCCCATCCAAGATAGATTTTTTCAAATACCGTGAGGTGCTTACGGAAGCCTTAGATAATTTTACGAAAAGATGGTGTAAATCAGAAGGAGTCTAACCGCATGCTCTGAATGACTGAAAAACCTCCTTTTAGAAAAAAAACGGATATTCGAATAGATATCTTCCATAAAAACCCTCATCTTTTTCAAAATCCACCTTCCAAATCAGAAAGATATTTCAAATCCAAACTAAGTAACTTACATGAAAAATATGTCTTTGCACCAGCTGATAAAGCAGCCAACAACACCATTATCATTTGAAAACGTTACAGCACTACATATCAACTTTGGTTTCGGAACTTTTGTCTACTAATACATATATCAAAACCAATAAAAGTGCATCCAACATTTACATTCATGTCTTCATTCAATATCTCTATTTCTAAATTGGATCTCCCAACACTATGTTGCATACCGAAACTGCACAAGTCTCCTAACAAATTTCGATTTATTGCTATTTCTAGTAACTGTTCCACTACAACTTGATCTAGAAATCTGACATCAGCTTTTACTGTCATTAAAGAACACGTAACTAGATATTGTGAAACGGTTCTAAACAGGAACGATGTAAATTTATTTTGGTCTATTAAGAATCCATGGGATGTGATTGACAAAATGAAATCTGGAAATTTCCAAGCCAATACGATTTCTTTATACGACTTCTATATAATGTACACCACACTTCCTCATGACAAAATTAATTATCGTTTATCTAATCTCATTAAATGGTGTTTTGATCGAGAGCGGAAAACTTACATTTGTACATCTGAATCGAAGGGTTTCTTTTCTTCGACAGACTACAAATCAAACAAATCATTAACATGTAGTGACCTGTGTAATGCTTTTTCCTTCCTCTTGGACAATATTTATGTTAGATTTGGTGAGGATCTATACAAGCAGGTTGTAGGAATTCCTATGGGTACTAACTATGCGCCTCTTGTTGCAGAATTATTTTTATACCCTTATGAAAATGAATTTATCCAAAATCTTCAAAAGCATAGAAAATTTGATGATCTCAAATGTTTCAATAATACTTCTAGGTATCTTGATGACATTCTGACTATTGACAATCCTGCTTTTGAATTATATAAGAATGAAATTTATCCACAAGAATTTTAAAACACTTAACAAGGCAAACGTTACAAATACAGAAACACCACTTTTGGACCAAAATATCAAACTTGTAAAAGGAAAGATTCATAAAAGTGTATATGACAAAAGGGATGATTTTGGATTCAACATAGTAAATTTCCCCTGGCTTGACGGTGATGTTCCAAGATTACCGTCATACGGTATTTACATATCACAGCTCATCCGGTACGCTAGAGCATGTAATGATATTTCGGATTTTCACAGTAGAAATTTACAAATTACCAAAAAGCTTTTGTGTCAAGGTTTCCGCTTCCAAAAACTAGTTAAGACTTTCTGGAAATTTTAAAACATTACAGCCAACTTCTTTTTTAAATCCGGATCTATACACGCAACAGAGTACATTACTTTGGATATTACACAACCTGTCTTTTATGGTGATATGATGAACAAAATAAGAAGAATAAAAGGTAGGCAGCATAGCCATCGAAAATGCGTCAAAATCATCAAACGCCTTTTATACCGTGGATATGATCCTAATGTCACCAGACGGACACTAGGCTTGGTACTTGACAGTCTTGTACCCTTGTGACTTGCACTCTGACTGACTGTGACGACGGGACTCCATGACGGACCCTGTCTAAACCTCTTTAGGGAAGACATTGACCCGAGCACCTGTCCTCTCTGAATGTCAGTCGGACTCCTCGGGTGATTACATACATGAGCTCGCTTAAGCAGACAGAGAACGTACTGTATTACGCGCGCCCTCTTTTAATATTCATTTACATATCCATCTGTGTTGCAGGGGCCTCTACGTTTTGCGGCCTTGTTTGTGTGAGGTCATTTTACAGTCAGGAGGTTCTTTTACATAACAACAAATCTTCGAGACCTTTGGGTTATTGGAGAAGTGAGAGGATTGTGCGCACGTAACCAAGGATAACCATACCATCTGCTACTCGCGTGGCAAATGGCCGTCCAAAGTCAGCACCGGTTGCCCATTTGTCTCGTTAATTTATGTGTAGTCTTTTGTGTTTGATGTTTACATGTCGTTTGTCTCTTTTTTCGTCTCATACTATGCTCGTCTTTTGTGTTTTTGCATCGGGTGTATTAGTGTTTTGCTGTTGATGCTGCAACAGTGTCTTGTTGGAGATCCCATCCCTTCTTTTAAAGATTTATTTGACTCATTATACACCACTTGGTACTGATATTTTTGTTGTCGTACAAAAAAAAGTGCGAGTGAATGTCAAACCAAAGAATCAAATCCAAATGGAAACATCACAATTATGGTCATACGAACCGAGGAGAAAAGCAACAAATTATGACATTGAATAACGAGGGCTGATTGATATGTTGTGAGCCTTGTATTGAAGAATTTGAACTTTATCAGATATGTTGCATTATTTTTCTACTTATCTTATTATCTTCAGTATCTATACACCTTTGTCATCTGTGTTTAAGGGTCTCAATTCCGCCTTTAACGAAGTCCTTATCTTAACATGTCAGAAATCAATCCTCTTACGTCATTATCGGACTGAAAGTAGGTGCCAGGAATAGCTCCTTTCGGTTTTGCGAATAGATGAAAGTCTGATGGAGGAAGATTAGGTGAATAAGGCGGATGCACAATTAAATTAAAGCCACAATCATGAATGGCAGCCATGGCAGTGACAGACATGGGAATAGGAGCAATGTCTTAATGAGACAACACACCTTTAACTAGTAAGCTCTCCGCGGCACTTACGTTTAACTTTTCCCGTCCCTGTGTCAGAAGTGAAGCACAGAAGAGCCGTGACATTGATTGTTTGTCCTTGTTGGAGATAATGCCCATCTTCATGAGGTTAAAAAACTGAATGTAATGGCTGCGCGCAGAACACTGAGGACAGTATGTGAATCGTACACAAGAGGGATGTTTTGTCGGTTACCAGAATGTATGTATTGAAAACATCTAATTAACAATTAGATTATTGTTTCAGGGCATCAAGAAGTATCTTACCTAGTCAAACATGCACTATCTATTACCGCTATCCAAAAGACGTTTGTAAACAATTATGCGATTGGATAAAAAAGTTTGTGAGGGAGCCAATCAGCAACATTTGTATATAAATGGAAATCCTCGAAATAGTACGATATGACCCAGGGTATTCAGTCAAAGCGCAAATAGCCTGGGGTACCGAGGATGCCGGTATGCTAGGGCATGTTCTATTGTTTTGGAGGTTTACAGTAAAGCTTTAACATCCCTTTGCGTTATATTTTGGGTATGTAATCGGTGATTTACAGGTCGCAAATGATTTTTTCTAATTTATGATTTGGAATGCAATAGTATATTCGTACTTAAAGATGTAATGAGTTAATGATTTAGATCTCCGGGTCCATATCAACGGTAAAACGGTAAATGTCGAGTGATCCTGGCAGAAGAACGACTTCGTCTCCAAGTTCCATAGTTCCGGGGTAAAATTGCAAAATGCATTCTACAAAAACAAATTCAAGGTGCGATAGATCACAGAGCTTTCAGTGTCATTTCATTTTCTGTCTGTTCTTGCTTTACTAAATTATTATGTTTATTTACGGAACATTTGTAATTAGATTTTCATCAGTACCCTCAGTGTTTCAAAAGACGAGACGATTTCAGAAAATAGGGCGATTTCTTATTTGTTGGATTCTTTTAATCAAACACATCTGATATTTTGGTATATTAAAGTATAAAAAAAGTCTAGTATTTCGTAAGAGGATTGAAATTTAACCGAGTAGTTTTGAAATGCGCCTAATTGGGTTGATCCATGTCATTGCTTAGTAACTCATTCATTGTAATATGGTCATTCAAATTTGAAGTATGTAATTGAGTGTTTACATGTTTTACATTTTTATAACCATCAACCAATCATACTTCGAAATACACATCTTTCTGCATAAAAATAGAAATTTAAAAATTACGTTGAAACTTTTAGGTCAAAGTTTCAGCTTTTATGAAGTTGTTAAGGCTTTCAAAAATTTAAAAGAATTTTAAATCTCACTAGAAAAGACTGGGTCCTGATTATCTGTCCTATCTGAAAGTTGGTCAGACTTCTCGGGTGATTGATCTTGAGCTCGCTTCAGCCAGCAGAGCACAAACTGCTATACACTTGCCATAGAATTTTTCAGATCCTTTTACATAGAATTTGTGTCAGAAAGGGCCGCTGCGTGTAAATGTCTCGTTTGTCTCGTCTCGTTTGTAAATTCACCTTACAGTGAGAAGTTTTATGTTTATACAACTATTGTGCGGCTATGGAGACCTCTGTGTATCCGGATAAGTGGAAGGGTTGTGCGCACGTAATCATGATAGCCACATCATTTGCTTAAAGCAGGTGGCCGTCCAAAGTCGACGCCGGGTGCACATTGGTCATCTTCCTTTTATGTGTTGTAACTTATGTTTGATATTTCTGTACGTCTGTTTCGATTGTCTTGTATGATGTTCTAGTGATTTTTGTCGTGTATTTTTTGTGGTTTGTAGTATTTTTTCACCGTTACTATAGTACAGACGTTTAATTTTTCTTCGCGTATAGATCCGCATATCTGCACGTCACAGTTCCAGCTTAAATTGTTCTAAAAGGTTATTTCTAGTATGTTATTCAGATTTGTTTAATCGGACCCTATTTCAAGCTTTACATACCATGTCCTCCTTTCCAAAATGAATACTAGAGAAGGAGCTGATAATTTCAGTTTGCCTGCGGACGTATAGGTAAACGCCTAATGGATCATGTCACGTGTTATTGTCGGTAAACTAGCATTCTACACACGTTCACATGAAGGCATAGCTCTAATGTTCACTCAAAAGTATCATTATTCTTTATGAACTAATGCTGTATATTGATATTGGAATATTGAAGAGTATCGATACTTTCAATACATTTGCTAAAAAAAATAAAATCCTAAACTTTTAATTGGTTTTTGGTTCTTATTTTTAAATTTCTTCTGAATCCTTTCTGATCACATCAGCGTTGAGACATACGAGTTCAAATAAAGTTTCTATCGTAATTATATTCCGATAAATTGGGTTGTCAATATGACGTCACGTTCAAAGGAGTAGAGCCACAAAGTCGGTATAATGGCCTGGTACTTTCGATTAAAATGAAACACGATTTTACGGGTATCAATGCTAAAAGTCGAAATATTCGTTTTTTCTGATGTAAATGAAAGCTGAAAGGAAAATATATCTATACTGTGATTTTAAATAAAATTACAGAAGAAAAGTTTTTTCTTAGCGAAGATGCTGACCCACCCATGAATTCGAAACGTCATTTGTGACCTTGAAGTGGTGACGTTGATCTGGTTATTGTTTGTTATGGTTTTTTGTTTGTTTGCTTGCATGGTTTTTGTTTTGGGGGGGGGGGGGTTCGGTATTTTCATATTCAGTGTGATTAACGTTCAGTAACAAATCGTGATATACATGTACAGTTTGGACACAATTTGATGAAAGTCTGTGAATAAAGAAATATAGATAAAAGTATTTGCAAATAATAGTTATAGACACATACATGCAAAAGTGCAGTGGCGGATTTAATGGGGGGGGGGCAAAAATTAAATTTCATTTTGACAATTAAATAAATGTTTTGGTTCACCCTGTACGGAGAAATCAAAGATCCTCTCCTGAAATACGTGGAAATTAAATAAAAGGGGATCAATGATTTAAATTTTGAAGGAACCTTGTTGTTTTTTATCTTTCAGCTTTGTCTTTTTGGGGAGGAGGGCATGGCTTTCAAACGGCCGAAGGGTCATCGGCAAACTTGACAGCTGTCAAAGGGAAACTGATTTAAATAGATGCAATATCTGTAATATACGGCGACAGAAACATTTTGATCGATGATTTTACATAGTAAAATTCAAATTAAATCAGAAAGTAATTTTAAAATCATTTCCCACAGGATCGCCCATAAAAAGGAGAATTTACGATAAATTCGTTTTCATTAATTTCTCAGGGTACACGTGCTTTTATACAACATTGAATCATTTTTTTTTCTAATTCAATCTATTTGAAAATGGTCAGAATACATGAATGAACAGGGGTCCAAACAAATAAAAATTGTATGTCTTTTTCCTTTTCATGATTATTAGAGACGAATCCTGAAGGGCAACTTGTATCAATTTAACTTTCAAAATAGTATTTGCAATATACCATATAGATTGTGAGTCGTTAATGTTCTATTTTATATCCAAATAAAACACCGCTATAAAAGACGGTATGGTAAGTGGGTCATGGTCACTAGGTCAAATATTACGGGCCGGGCATAAATTGAAAAGTCTAGTCAGAGGCAACTTGTAACTGTGTATATAGTTCCTGAGATTTTGCTTCAACCACAAACTTAACCATAATTTAATTACAATGTACGTACGTCAAAGGTCGAGGTCACTAGGTCAAATGTTATGACATAAATTAAAAGGTCTTCTCATGGGCAACTTACATGTATAATATAAAGTTTCTATTGTATACAGTTCCTTAGATTTTGCTTCAACAAGAAATTTAACCAAAATGTTGACGGCAGACGGACGGACAGACAGACGGACAGACAGACCGTAAATCTTTAGACCGGAATTGCTTCTCAATCCGGCCAAAAATGTACGCGCGGATCTAGAATTTATTTCAAAGGAAGGGGGACGGATCTTAGCTAGCTGTGATAGATCGAATGAAAATCGTGTGCTAGTTCGAAATGGAATGAATCTCATTTTTCATTTGATTGTCCACACCCAGGTGTGCTTAGGTTTTGAGCACATTGAAGTACAGCATACTTGATAAGAATATGAAGTAATTTTTTTAAAGAGGCAATGAATGTTTAAAAATATCTTTTTTCAAATACATGTACTAGCTATAGAATTATGTGACAGTTGTCCCAATTTGACTTTAAGTACTACAATTTTTGATGTTATCAAATTTGACGATCTTCGCTGTGTGTATGTTTCTTTTCTTTGGGGATTTCTTCATGCATGTATATACAGCTGTAGTTATGGATTTTGTAAAATTACGGACGCTAAATAGAGATAAAACTTGCAATGACGTTATTCATTTTACAATTTTGAAATATGAATTCAAATTTTGGTGCACTGTTTGAAAATTTACACGTTGTACTGTAATAATAACATTTCTCTAAGTACATATACATGTATGTACAACTTTACTTGAGGATAAAGCCCCCGTATTTAAACGGACTGTACAGTACAATGCCCATACCCAGCTTTTTATGAAAAAAAAAAACTCTTACTCTTACCGATTGTTTTTGTCCTTTGGAGCACCCAATAGTTAAGTGCGGAGAGTATTGACTATTTGTTTGGTTTTTTTTTTCATCGGGCGATTTCAGGGTAAATTGATACTCAGTTTCTTATATCCCTCGATTAGTAGCATTGGAAATGATATTTTTAATTGTTCAATCTAATTTTCTTTGATTGATCTTTTAAAAACGGATTATTTACTCTTTTCTAATTATTTACTATTATAAATGTATACATAATACGTTAGAACATTAAATTTCTTCCTGATAAAAGATGAACGTTTTGTGACCGTCATGACCCTTTTCTTTTATGAAAATGATCACCGATAGACATTGGAAACTTGTAAATTTAGACATTGGAAAATTGTAAATGGAAAAAAAGCAAATCATATCTTTTAAAAGAAATATTGAGGTGGGAAAAACCCGAATATGATACAGAAAAATTAATGATTATGTATTCATGTATTTGTGCGGTAAATATTATTAGTTACATAATACGTTATTGACCTGATACGGAAAATTCATGGTGTTAAAAGAAAATCCTTATTGGGCGAGGCGAAGCCGTATCAGGTCACGAACTTACTATGTAACGAATTTATCACGCCTCGGACCCATGACTGCATGCATTACTCGTCCACGGAAATCGGACACCAAATACGTTTTTTTTTTTTCACGGCGTCACGTTACCAACGATTTGCTCGATAACATTGCGACAATTTTGTCTGAGGCGTGATAATACAGAAATACTGTGCTAAATTATAACTTTTAACATGTTAGTCTAGAAATGTTTTAAAGGAGGAAATCGCACATATATAATTGTTTTGAATGAATAACTATAGTGCGTTCGGCAGCTTGAAAAATATAGTCATAAACATAATATAACTTTAGAATATGGCGTTACAACGTCATGGCTAAAGTGACGTTATCCGCTTTCTATACCCTTTTCTCGGCTTAATTTCAAGGTGAAAAAAGCTTTTCCGTAAAAGTTAACACTGGTTTTCAATGATATAGGTATTCATATGTGAAATAACACAGTATGGATAAAATTTGCCACCAGGCCGATTTTGGCCCTTCCCGGCTCGACTCCTTTTGAACTTAGGGAGAGTTTGCCAACGTTAGAATACTTTTGACGCTGTAATTCGCTGTGTTTGCGATGTCCGTACAAAATAGGATGTCTATCATCATATTCCACTCATCCTTCTACGACTTTGGTACATTTTTGGACATAATAACTTTTACACTCTTTGGTCATATTACATTGTTTAGATTGAGTATCACTAACGAGGGTTAGGTACCCGAAAAGTGCATGTCTGGTCCATGCTGAACATGTATCTGTTTTTAATGATGCTATTGAATTTGAAGACGTTTAACATTTAGAGAAGTGTAAATAATATTAGAAATGACTGTCTTAGTTTTGATGTTCATATAGGTGTAAAATTCGCGATTCACGGAATTTGCACGTTACCAATCACCAACCAGAATTCCTTGTTAGACAAATAAACACTTTCCATACCTGCCATTGTCATATTTTTATTCCTTTTTTGTTTTTGAAATAATGGAAAACATCCATTTGTTGTTTATTTTTGTTCTGTTTTATAAGGTTTTCAATATTTTAAACATAGAAACTCCATTTATTGATTCATTATTTTGACTTATCTTAGAAAAATGTAAAGATGCGTATAATATTGAAAATATTGAGTATTTTATTTCAATATACAGCACTAATATGATCCGTAACATTTTTAATTCATTACGAAACAAGTTTTAAACTCGGAATGCGATAATAACGCGAAATCAACGCTACCTTTGTTGAGAGTAAGTAAGTCTTTGTTAAAAAAAATAACTTCATTTAAGAACATGTTAAATTCATAGCACAAAAGTTCCAATAGTCTTTGAAATTTTTTTTAATTTGTGAGGATATATAGAATGTCTTTATCTTATTCACTCGATTAATACATTTTTGTGGCGTTAACATGTGACACATATTTTTACGTTTTACGATATATTACGTCTTCGAAAACATAGCACAATTAAGAACAGATAAATTCTTATAGCAATATGGATTAGACATGCACGTTTCGGGTACTTAATCCTCGCCATTCATTCTCAATCCAAACAATGAAAAATAACTGTGAAATAAAGTTATGTCCAAAAAATATCAAAAAATGTAATGTAGCAGGATGGTTGGGATATGATGCTACAGGAACCACTTTTGGCCATATTTCATTGTTTGGATTGAGGATCACTGACGAGGGTTAATTATCCGAAACGTGTATGTCTGGTCCACGCTGTTTATTATAGAAATGTAACTACACATTTCCGTGACGGGCACTGTCTTTAAATTGACCGGGTACTACTGCCTGTGTTCTTTAAATAATAGTTAAGACTTCTCTTCTTTTTAAATCTATTTACATATTCATCTGAGTGTTACTATTTACACAACGTTTTGCTGTCTTGTTTTTGTGGTTATCTTTCAGTGAGGACACTATGATACACAACAATTGTGCGCTCTTTGAGATCACTGACTCTAAAGCTTTAACGTCGAATTTCATTGGTTATTTGCTCCTTAGTTACGGCTGATAAACGAGAACATACTAGACTTTGACGTTGCTTATATCACATTTCGCTTTTTATAAACAAAATGTAAATTGCATTTGAATGGGAATAACTAGATACTACGTTATGTTTGCGGACGCGTCACCGGAAAAACTCAGTTTGCGACCGTAAAATAAGAATTTACCGTCCGCAAACATAACGTCAGAAGCTAGTTATTCCCTAAGTAACCACCAAGTTTGAGGGTTGTTCGCATGTAGTTCGGATTTCAGACCAAGTGTTACTAATGTGATAGATGACCTTACTAAGACTTATTGGCCAATTTTCTTGAATTGTAAAAAAAGAATTGACGCTAAAATGTGACTCGAAGATATTGTAATTCTTGTTTGTTATAGTTGGGGGAAGCAGTTTCTGATTGGCTAGTTGTAGATTGTGATAGAGGCCGCTTGCAACACAATATGAATTCCTGTTTTCTTTTAGAGTTTTCAATAGTTATCTGTACATTTGTACATCACTAATCTTCATCCTACTGTCATGGACATTTTGTTTTTCATTTTTCATGCAAATTCTTTTAAGTCTATGATAAGTATTACAGAAGTACCCATCAGTTATCCAGTTTCATAGTCGAGAAGGCAAGGCAAAATCATTAGATTCTCCACAGGAACGGTTGCAAACCTCGGAATGAACAAAAATCCGAAGTGAGACCAGGTGCCAGGGGGGGAGTCAGCGTTTCCTGATTGCATGCAACATTCGTCGCAACAGCTCCATGGGAACCTTTCAAAGGATACGCATATATTGCTACTACAATGTCTAAATCAATAAGGAATGTATTACACAGACAATTGTGCCTCAAATGAAATTCATGTGAAATTTACATGAACTTTACATGAAAGTTCACATGAAATTTATTTAAAATGAGCACGAACATGAAATTTACATGAAATTCATGTGAAGATTTTTACATGGATGTTATTTGAATTCAGTTTCCTGTGAAGGTCACTTAGAAAAATTCATGTGAAATCCATGTGAAGGAAATTTATGTAAAATTCATGTGAAATATTTTTCACATTAATCTTATGTGAAATTTATATGAATTTTACATGGAATTTCATGTGAAATTTACATGATGCTCATTTCATATGAATTTCATGTGAGGCACAATTGGCTGTGTATGAATGTTAAACGTCTTCAAATTCAATAGCACCATTTAACAGATAAATTTGCAGCATGGAACAGGAATGCACGTTTCGGGTACTTAACCTTCGTCAGTAATCCTCAATCTAAACAATGTAATATGGCCAAAGGGAGTGAAAGTTATTTCCAAAAATGCACCGAAAGATGTAGCCGGAAGGTTGGGAAATGATGCTACAGGACCCAAGTTTTAGAAATTTCAAGAAGTTGTAATAACTAAAATTTTCGAATGCGTTGAAGAAACCATCTACCAAAGTTGATCAAACTTTGCTACATGTGCAACCCTTAATGTTGCATTAGGGATTTTATTGAAACAAATTATGCATTGCTCATGATAAAATAGAATTAAAGAAAAATCTTGAGTTAGGTTTTGTATCCATGTCAAATTCTTGTTTAAAAACAATGAAATGGTTCAGGAAATAAAATAAAACAAAAACAAAATTAAATACATCTGATTTTGGAAGCTTTTTTAACACCAAGTGACTTTCCACTCCAATTATATTGGTTCTACACTTTATAACAAGATTAGTACACAGGTTAGGAAAATTATTATTTTCATTTTAGTATGAAGATATTGAAATTTACTTATTTTATCAATGGCACATATTTTTTTTTTTTTTGTTACCAAGTGAAACAAATTTTGACATAAAATTTTAGATATAAAGCACTTTTTTCATTTTCCTACCTTTAATATTCTGAATATCTTTCGACATCTTGATCAACTGTTGTCGGGGGCACAATTAGCCGACCTCCGTCTCTCCCTACCTTTCCAGATACTAATTTGGATTCCCAAGTATATTGGCATTTGAATTATTGCTACATTGTATCAAGTTCATATATGGTTTAAAAAATAGATCCGTAGGTTTAAATCTTATATCAGTAAAAAGACACAGTATTAAATATAAGGTGAAAAGTCGAATAGTGTACTTGCTTTTGGAAACAAAACATTTTGGGGCATTATTAAGACTATGATTTTCAAGGTTAGTAGATGTTGATATCTAGGTGGACAATTAGTACAAAGTACAACAACTTCATTTTTCTTATTATTCAAATTATTACTTCAATTTTAGCTTCCTTTTTTATACAACATAACGTCAAAACAAAAACGTAGACGTCAAAAGAAACTTACTGTAACTCTCGTTTGTCCATTTTAGTATGTCAATTACACAATAACAAAGTATGAGGTACATGATGAAAAGGGATACGAAATAATCAATGAAAATAAAAATGAAAAGTGGAAACTTATTTATTATACCATATTCGCACTTTTTTATTTGAATCATTTTTCGAATCATTTTATGCATCAATAATATTAAACGATAAGATACCATTTTGGATTACCATTTGTTTCGAAAATAATCTATTTTTGAAAATGATTCGTTCTTGATGAAAACCTTATAGATTTGGGAACTTATATTTCGTTTTCAATTTATGTAATGGAAAATGCTTTTTTGTTTCATATACACCGATATGTTATAAAGGTATTGTTCTTATATATCTTTGTGGAGACTGGAGGAACATATTAAT
This sequence comes from Pinctada fucata, assembly GCA_028142955.1. Classification (NCBI taxonomy): domain Eukaryota; kingdom Metazoa; phylum Mollusca; class Bivalvia; order Pterioida; family Pteriidae; genus Pinctada; species Pinctada fucata. Next base: position 8,404,351 of record AP027114.1, on the reverse strand, counting down.
AATCTATTCTTTACATATCTTTAGTCAGAATTTGGTAAAGATTCATTCGTCGTAAGTTGTTTGTAGATTGGTAACGTATGTACAGTACGTACCAGGAGATTCACAACGAGATCGCGTTGATGGAGTAAGCTTACTCCATAATTCCCCAGAGTAATTTCTCTTTCTTCCTCCTTGCCCCCTTTGTTTACTCCATAGAAAACGCCATGCCCGCCGAGGATTTCCTCCAAAATACAGCGCGGGCCTTTATGGGCGGAGCTTAGTGGATCGAAGGCGGAGCTAATATGAATGAGTAATTCCCTCATCATCGGCTAAATTCGCGATCTTTTAATGACACGCTTCTTGTTGAATGAGGGAACAAAAAGATATTAGTACAGAATTCTAATTCTTTCTATTGTGATTTCTGCTTTTGTGTTTGACTTTCATTCTCTCATTCTATGGATATTGATGAGATATAATAACGTTAATCAATACACAAATTGATAATTTGAAATAAAAACCTAATGGATGTAATTTACATGTACATGAATTGTCGTGGCAAACTGATCGGGCAGGGCGGGGCTCAGTTTCACCTGGTCATCAGTAGCGTTTACTTTTCACCAGCTGATATCAGCTTCCCGGTATAAAAATGACATGTAATGAGTATATACTCTAATTACTAATGTGCGCACAGTCTCTCCTACCGTAAATTATTTTAACTCGTCTCATTAATTGAATTATCCCCGCCCGGTCAGTTAGTGCACATGAAATCGATTAAAAAATCTGTAAACCCATACAAATATTAAATAACGTACATTATTATAAGCCACTATCAAGAGTTACTTAATATTAGACAATGCTTACAATATCTACAACATCTTCATTCTTTTTTATATTAAAACAGTCACAGATATAGTCAACACTTGTGAGAAAAGGGTCAAAGTACAAAAGTACAAATGTACCGTAAAGGTTCACCCAGATAAACATATTATTATTATTTTACTCCGATTCAGTGGAGCATCATTACATGCAGGTCTATTTTCTTTTTGGTTTTGACGAGTGTCGACTTTTCGATGCTTCACTGACTGTTCCGATTTTTCTCATATCAATTATACGGGAGAATTGATTAGACTCTGAATAGACTGATAGAGAATTTTAATCTTAATCTATAGTAATTAAATATTTTGCTTTGCGTCCTAAACTTTTCCTAAAAGGTATCCTCCCGCCAGGCATGAAAACACATAAACACATGATCAATATGAAGATATTTGGAGAGGATGACTGAAAACATAAAAGATAAAAATAGAGATGTATAATGCTGACTTTATTTTTTTTTTTTTTTATAAAAACCACTATTATCACCTAAAATTAATGATAGTACAGGCAATTTTACGGAATTTAAGATAATATACTGATTTTTTAACCCTCCCCCCATGCATGTTTGTGTGCGCGTGTTTTTTTTTTCTGAGCGCCCGCGGACGTAAAACAAAAGAGTTAGTTACCGTACTATGGCCTTACTTTGCATACACTTACATTGTCAGTAAACTACATGACTGTGCATGGACATTCAGTTGAAAATCAATAAATGAAGAATTTCTAGATCCGCCCGTGTTAGTTTACTTGTAAACCCGTGAACTCGTTAGTACAGTCATGGAAAGAGAAATTGCAACCTGTTTCACCATTCGTATTGTTTAAAGTGGGAAATTTTACTCAATACATACATGATGTGCCAGTAATATGTCTACTAGGTGAACAACAATTGGCTTCAAACCGTTGCAAACTATACAAAAGACTTCCTGAGACATGCGCATCTGAAGTACACGTGTCAGTTATATGTTCATTAATAGCCTATCTGTAGATCGGCTGGTTATTCAAACTACATACGCACCGCAAAATGTCTTTGTAGGTATTGTACTTATAAAGCTTTAAAGTTTACCTAATGGTTAGATAAAGATATTTATTATCTCAAAACTGAAAAAAAATATGAGAATAAATTTTCAAAAAAAAAAAAAATAAATAAATAAATAAATAAATAAATAAATAGATAAATAAATAAATAAAAACTTGAAACTTGCGAATAATAATGAATTTTATAATTTACATTGTTTTCAAAATGTTACAAAATGTACCATTTTTCTTCGTGACTCTATTTTCTTTACATTGTATTATCCATAACCGAATAAACATCCGGTGGAGTCAATCATACATCACATAATATGACCGCGCCTTTGATTTTCCGCAGTTGAGAAATTTCCTGCGGGTAGTCCCCGAGCCCTCATCTGTTTTAGGGGATAGTATGAATTCCTTGCAGTCCTTCCCTTGCTCGCCTGATACTTTAGTTTATGGAAGAACCCTAGTATAAGGTGAAAATCTCAAAATCTGCCTGCATGTCTTTCACCGAAATTAAAGAAAAAAAAAAGCTCTCTTACAGATGCTCTTGTCACTCATTTCCTTATCTTTTTTCCCCGATTCGTTCAAAGATTCCCTATATAAACCTATTATGTAAAAAGATAAAAATTGAAATACAGAAAGAAAAAAATTAAAAAAACCCATTTATTTATATTCCAAGAAAAGAAGGGAGGAGATCTCCAACAAGACCCCTTTGCAACATCAACAGTAAAACACCAAAACACCCGATGCAAAAACACAAAAGACGAGTACAGCATGAGACGGAAAAGAGACATGCGACATGTAAACATCAAACACAAAAGACTTAAAGTTTCGCGGATAAATTTACAAACAGAAAAAAAAGCAAATGAACACAGTAATTCAATCTTACTAGCAATGAATTCGAGAGAATATCAAATGGTCGGGTATGGCGTTCCACTTGCGTATACTTTTTTGCCCTTTCAATGAGTGAAAACGGCCATGATATACACGAGAAAAACAGAGAAAATATGCTCCAGATTGCACCATTGTATTCAATTTTTTTCGAGAGGACCGTATTCTGCCCGACTCGGCACTTAGTGCCTCGATCGATACAATCCCACTTTCCCCCTCTGGACCCGCCCCTGGTGCTAAGATAGTCAAGAGACCTCAGATTCGTTAATGCTGATTTTTCTCTTCGCATTTTATGTACTTGAAAATTATCATTAAATAACATAATCTTCTCTGTCCTTTCTATAATAGGATAGGAGACGCTTCTTTTTTTACGTCTTTATTGCTTTCAGTTTTACATGTAAAGTTTTATTTAATGATTCAGTTTTTTCTTCTCATCTTCCTAAATAAAGAAAAGACGTCAATTTTCCAATCAAATGCAAATTTTGCCTTATTCTTATACAGAAACGTCTCTTTTATAAAGTTAATTAACTGGCCATGGCAAAGCTTTTTTCGCGCCTTTGCAGGCCATGTCGCCGGCAATGCAAGAGCTACATGTAAATATAACGACCACTTTGTCCACCTCCCGGTCATCTGTCCGTCAGTCATGTAGTAAGATATAGCTGCAACTCATCAATCAATCAATCAATCAATCAATCTTAGAAACAATTTTTAAGATATAGTGATACAAATATACAATATTCATGCGAGGGAATAAAATGAAAATGTGATCCGAGAGAGAGGGAGAGATCGAGAGAGAGAGAGAGATGTTACTTTGATGTCTTTAAGGAGGGGACAAGCATGACTTGTTTTATGAATAGATACAACATGTACATGTACACATAGTTTACGAAATAGTCTTTTTAATCTATAACATGGCCAAGGTCGCTTTCCAGGTCAAAATAATTATCATTTGTTGTTATAGGGATTAACACGCGAAAGCCGACATGTTTGTGCGGTTGGATTCTTAGTTGTAATGACTGTAATGCGATATTATACTTTTTACTGCAATTTTATAAAAATGATCACCTGGGAAATTAAATTCATTCTGCATTGTTTGCATATAATAATTCAGTTCATTTAATAGAACTTTTACAAGATTATCTAGCTTGTTCGTGGATCGAAAGGAAAAAAAACGCATGTATCATACAAAACACCATTCGACGTACACGAAATAAACATGAACGAACATCAGAAAAGACAAGGTGAGATCTAGGTGCCCGTTTCTTTATCAGGCGAGGTAAATGCCATTCCTACAAGACATGTACAAAGTGAAGAATAAATTTTGAAATGAAATCTAACGTCAAGCAAACGTCTGTATTTCACCCGAACTCCCCCCCCCTCCAAGCACTCTCGGACTTGTTCTTTGGCCGAGTCCAAAACACATTCGATATCCCTCTAGACATTATATTCAGAGATCATGTACATGTAGCTTACCTCATCACTACCTACAAGCCAGGTGTTATTAAACATGTTAAAGGTCACTTAACCTCAAGCCATTGCACAGCGGGTGTTACTGATAAAACTCGTACTTCTATGAAGGACCAAGGAGAAATCAATTTTATAGATAAAATCTTAATCCCCATTAATGTTCTCTCGTAAAATGAGCATGTGGTCATTTAAATTTAAAACAAATATATTTATAAAAATGTCTCATCCAAACAGAGGTCGGAAATCTAAAATCAATGAAAATGTCGTTATTAAAAAGTAAAAAAAAGTAGAATGTATAAAGAAGGAACGCCGCTTAATGAGGATTTAAAATCATCACAAAATCAAATTCTCTGGGAGCAAATGAGGAAAATGGCTATATTTCTAGAGCAAAAGGTTGCTGACGAACTTCAAATTGATAGAAATTGCATGTGTTAAACGTACATGGGACTATGGGGCGAGAAACAAAACTTTTTTTGTGGAAAAAAAAGTTCAAATAAAGGAAGAACTAAAATACTTGATGATAATGACTAACAATACGATATATCTCTCGTGGAAAAAGAATTGCGGAAAAAGATCTCGTTAGAAAGAATTGTAACAAAACAGTGCTGAAAGATTCACAGATGCAAATCTCCTTTATACGGAGGTATTCATGGAATATTTATATGATAAGGAAGTATTTATACTGAAATTCTTTGATGAGGCCGGTTTCACTTCTCGTGACTGCACACATACTTATTTATGGTCATGCTGAAAAAGGTGAGCGCGCAATTTAAGTTTTTAAATCATCAAAATCTCCAAATGTAACACTCAGTCTATTGATTGGATTGCATGTATTGTAATGTCATAGAGGGAGCCACTGACATTCCTCAATATCTTAGATTTTTACGTAGCACTAGATGCTTAATATTCTGAAATGGGAGAAAATGCATTGAATTCGGGCGATATATTAGTAGCCGACAACGCACCTGTTCATCGACACCAAGGGGGTCGAGCCCTTTCCAGTTTTTTTTTAGAAAATTTTGGTGTAGAATATGTTAATACACCCTCCAGTTATGTATCCCGTTGAAATGGCTTTCAGCAAAATTAGAATCATTTCAAGTAACTTTTTGTGTCATGAAAATTTAACTTCTGCAAAATTAGAATCATTTTAAGTAACTTTTTGTGTCATGAAAATTTAACTTCTGTGCGATTTACCTAGCTGTATAATACGTAATGTACGTGCCTCAAAGATCATAAAACTAGCAAATTCTAAACAAAAAAGGTATTTGCAAGCTGACAGTTCGGGAAGTATAAGAATGAAAGAGTAATATTTTTATTCTCAAAAGAAATTACATAGAGGTGCGGCGCTCCGGTAAAATATTTATGAAAGGCCTCAGTCCATATTCAACCTTCACTACAGTTCGGGTTAATTTAATACAATTCTTTTACTGTCTTCAAAAATTAAAACTGCTTTATTTCTACTATACTGTATATTTATTTGTCATTCATGGGAGATTCGAATGAAAAAAATCCCATAATTTGCACCGGTTTACAAAAATGTACTGTGTTTGTCAGCCAAAGGAGTTACTGCAAATGCTACTCAACGCGTAATTACTCTTTGAAAGCGGAATTTCTTTTTATTGGTGCATTATTCATGCGAATGAACCGTTCTGATTAAACCAGATCTCTACATGCTCCTGATTGTTTTATGTCGCGTAGCGACAAATTCCACGCGACATAAACACGATGAATAAAATCGGGATCATGTAGAGATCTGGTTTTTAGCTCTACTTGTCAAAGACCAGTCGAGCTTATGCGACACCATGTTGTCCGTCCGTCCGTCTGTCTGTCTGTCTGTTCACAATTTTTTGTGAGCGCAACTCCTCTGAAATCATAAATGATAGAAAGCTAATTCTTTTTGCTTTTAGTTTGTTACATGGCCTAGTTGTGCACCTGATATTTTGTTTGAGCCTCTGACCCCCACGGTCTTCGAAAATGGGTGTGGTCATTTTCTCCTATATAAGTCTATGTAGTCTAGTGAACACCAATTCTCAGGAAGTATAATTGATAGAGAAATAATTGTTTTGCAATATAATCAGTCTCTGGTCCAGTTGTGCACCTGATATTTTGTTTGAGCCTCGGGAGTTCGCTTCTTTTCATATGGTGGAGGTTTTTGTTTGTTTGCTTTGGTTCCTGTTTTATCCTGATTTTGTATGCCTTCAGTTTCTGATTTTCTGAACTATCGATTTTGTGCTGTATACAGGGATATGGTCATTATCCATATTTGTCATGTGATCCCCAGGGTCTTCGAAAATGGGTGTGGTCATTTTCTCCTATATAACTTCTATGTAATCTAGTGAACACCAATTCTCAGGAAATATAATTGATAGAGTATTAATTCTTTTTGCAATATAATCAGTCTCTGGTCTCGTTAAGCACCTGATATTTTGTTTGAGCCTCTGACCCCCAGGGTCTTCAAAAATGGGTGTGGCCATTTGATCCTATACTTGTCTATGTAATCTAGTGAACAAAAATTCTCAGAAAATATAATTGATAGAGAATTAATTCTTTTTGCAATGTAATCAGTCTCTGGTCTCGTTAAGCACCTGATATTTTGTTTGAGCCTCTGACCCCCAGGGTATTCAAAAATGAATGTGGTCATTTTCTCCTTATATGTAAGTATGTAATCTAGTGAACACCAATTCTTGGAAAATATAATTGATAGAGAAATAATTCTTTTCTCAATATTATCAGTCTTTGGTCCAATTGTGCACCTGATATTTTGTTTGAGCCTCTGAACCCCAGAGTCTTGGAAATGCGTGTGGTCATTTTCTCCTATATATAAGTCTATGTAATCTTGTGAACACCAGATCTCAGAAAGTATATATATAATTCATTGTGAGTAAATTCTTTTTGCATTATTATGTGTCTGTAGTGTAGATGTACATCTGATATTTTGTGTGAGCCCCTGTCCCCAGGGTTGGAAAATGGATGTCAATTTATTGAATTTAACAAAACAGCCAGTAGAGCTTCAGTCTCATCAGAGACTTCTGGTAATCAGATTGGTGAATGAACATTCGATATCAGTGTACAGTAAACGCATCTATCATAAACCTGAACAAAGACTTCGCATTTTAGTGAATACTAAAGGGAGAGGACATGGTGAAAGGGAGGTTGGAGGAAGGGGTGAGAAGAGGTAGGGGGTAAGGACCCCCTTAAATTTGTCATAATACTAGTACCAGGACAAATGTAAGAATATAGAATGAGGGAACCACACCAATAAGTCTTAAATGAAGGAATTTCTCTGATTTTATAAAGTTTACTACAGATTTTGTTTTTACTTTGACACTATCAAGAGGAAGACAGCCCCAACGCGTAATTACTCTTTGAAAGCGGAATTTCTCTTTTAAGCGTTGCATTATTATTTTAAAAGCTGAAAAAAACATACATTGAATCGTCTAGATTAAACGCTTCTCATTAACCTGAATAAAGACCTCGCATTTTATACTTTAGGGGTTGGATAGGGTGAAAAGGGTGTTGGAGGAAGGGAGGAGAGGAGGGAAAGAGGGGATGGAGGGAAGGGGAGGGAGAAGTTAAGGACCTCTTGAAATTTGTCCTTATACCTAGAAAAATAAAAACAAAGATTTGGATTTTGAATAAAGGACCGAATACTGCCCACCCTCCCCTATAACAATTGCGGATCGGGAGGGGTGGTTTAAGGACCCCCTGAAATTTGTCATATTACCCGGAAATCGGAAATGTAAGATTTGGGAAGGAATAAAGAATGACCACCCTCCCCCCCTTTTCCCTCTCCTCGGTTTCGAATCGAAAATCGTTTATCACTTTCATTATTAATCTGACATATAGAAAAGGAACAAAAACATTATAACGTAAGCCTGTTCGATTACAAATGAGGCTGGAGCTCCCTCACTTTTTGGTGTTGGTTTCTTGAATCGCTTCCGAAAACTGATTTTTTTTCTTTTCAATTTTGCAAAAAAATGTATGTGCGGTTCAAGAACGGAGTAACTCGAAACTGTAATCTAACCCTTATTTACTGATAATGAAACAGGAACAGGTAAGGCACGGTCCATTCGATATTCGGGGGTGTGGGGGGTGCTCGAAAAAAAAATTTGCTCTGAATTTTAATGAATAAAATGAATTTGCTTATGGTATGACAGAAGAAATAATCTTGCTCTTACAAGTAATCTGAATTTGAAGAATTGATATAAAATTTCGCTTCAAATTCCGGAAAATTTTCCGGCTTCGCTCGCCGCAGTTTTCAATTCATATTACAAAAATTGCGTCCTTTATCAGGAGACAATTCCATGGGAATCGCATGTTCATTCATATGCATCATTGATTGATAATGATGCGCCACTAAAAAGAGAAATTCCGCTTTCAAAGAGTAATTACGCGTTGGGACTGTCTTGCTCGTGGTGTAGTGTCAATTCAAGGTACTACAAACTGTAGGATCTATAGAATCACACAATTGACACATCTTCAGGTAAACGATCAAATACCTTATAAGGAAAAGACCAAATGGGGATGGGGGGTGAGGACCCCTGAATAATATAAAGTCCTAAGTCTTAATATTTGTATCATCGTCTGTTTGCTTTTTTAAAAATTTATCTTTTGCTTGTCAGCTTTTCTGTGAACAATTTTCTTTGAAGCTGGGCTCCCCCCATCCTTTCTGAAATCCTGGATCCACCACTGGTACATGTATATTATAAATGACCTGCGACCCCAGAAACATAATGCATGAGCATACATGATGACGTACGTGCCTGAGTTAGTAAATAGACATTGTCTTGACTGTATTGTCTATATTTTTTTCATATTTTATCTAAACAGTGAGGGAGCAGGGGTGAACGCTGGTTCCTGCTCGAGATTTTCAGCTATTACTGATAACGGATTATAACAATTGCTGAAAAATTAACAAAGGTCTACACTTTCGATGCCTTCTAAAATATGCTTCCGTGATAAAAAAAAATACCGTTCAAACACGATAGAATAAAAAATAACTATCAATGGATTAAACATTTAATTTACTTGATATCCTACAGCATTAAATTAAATTTTATACGTAAGTGTGCAATCGTTTACATGTATATGTAAAATAGATTATATCAATGTGAAGTATCCAGAGTACGGATTTAGAAGCTATTCCGTATGAACGGGAACATGGTTTGCATAACTCATAATACTTTTAATATTCATCTTACTGCAAAATCGTGCGTTATGTACTTGAATCTATAAATGTATGCAAAAATTCGTTTCACTGTCTAACAGGAAACAAATCTTATTTTTCCTTCCATCAGATACATCGAATGATGTAATGTATTTTACACATCCAATATTCAGGTGTTTATAAAATACAGGAGTAGGATAAACAATTATATATTTCTTTTTTCCCTTATTTTCTTAATTACAGTTTTGCTTCCTATATTATTTGCTGGTTTATTTATTCATATTCATTTTTCGTACATCACAGGAAATTCAAACTACAGACATGTGTAGACTGCCTATTTAACATCTAGGGTTTCTCTATCTCTACGTACAAAATCCTGAATATTGCATTGTTATAAATGTAGTATATCTATGCGAATATGTAAGATAATGATCCTTTAAATTGTTACAACATTTATAGAATCGTTCTTAAGAAAACATTTACCTACAGATCTAGCGTATTTTTCAAAACAGTTGTTTGACTAGCCTATCGCGATTTTACTCTCTACAAAGAGATTTTACGCGACCCGAGATGCTCCGTCAAGCGAATATAAGCCCCGCCTACAAGCACTCGGTGTTTACCCCGGCTAATAATTAAATATGCATAAGCGCCGCCTCCGTTCATTAGCTCCGCCCACAAACACTCCGAGTTTTTCGGGGTAAATTTTGTTCGCGTTGAGCCCGCTTTGCCCCTCATCAGCCCTCCTAAAAGCCCTCCACCGATGGAGGAATTGGCCTTTACGCGTTAAATTTTTACTCCATCCATGGCGATCTCGTTGTAAAACTCGTGATAGGTACTGTACCTTTAGTCATTTAATTACAGGTTGTTTTAAAGAGGCACCCGCACGTTAGTAATACTTCTTTAAAGATAGGGTTTTGAATCTCACCATGAAGAAGTCATACCCCTTATTTTCCTAAAATCTTTAAAATTTTTGAAAATTTTACCATTTGGGGTATAAAACTTTACTTCTTGTTTTATAATATGATCATGATGGTACTCTACTTCCTGCTGGTGGATCAGGAGTCCCCGAGGGAACATGTAGCCAAGTTCGATCTACTTCGGTCGATCGTTTCTTCAACGCATTCGAAATTTTCTGTTATTGAAATTTCTTGAAATTTCTCAAATATGGGTCCGGTAGCATCATATCCCACCCATCCTGCTACGTCTTTCGGTACATTTTTGGACATAATGATTTTCAATTAATGTTAATTGAAGCGGCGGGTGTTGCATGCAAGCAGGAGATGCTTACTCTTCCTGGTCACCTGGTCTCACTCCCATATCGGGAGTTCGCTTCTTTTCATTTGGTGGAAGTTTTTGTTTGTTTGCTTTGGTTCCTGTTTTGTCCTGGTTTTGTATGCCTTCGGTTTCTGATTTTCTGAATTATCGATTTTGTGCTGTATACAGGGATATGGTCATTATCCATATTTGTCATTCATACACTTTGGCCATATTGCATTGTATAGATTGAGGATTACTGACGGGGGTTAAGTACCCGAAACGTCATGTTTGGTCCGTGCTGCAAATTTATCTGTTTTATATGATGTAACTGAATTTGATGACGCTTCAAATACCCATTATATAATAACCGTTATGGTAAATGCTGACATTGTTTCCCTATTTAATGCAGTTTCCAATGAAAAAGGCATATTTGACCAACGTTGAACATTTCCGTATAAGTCAGGGATAATACCTATTTGATATTGGTATTTTAAAAACTCAAGAACTTGCTGCATTGATCGAATTTTAAACCATCAAAATACATACAAAACAATCATGATAGGGTACTCTCTCAAAGTCAAAATTCGGTGGTCTTCGCTTTCACTCTGATCCCTTCTACAAGATAAATAATAAAGTCTGAAATCAATTCAGACATTCATAACACAGAGGATTGAAAGAAAAAAATATTGGTTATTGCAAAAGACATATGTACCCGTTTCCGTGATAACGAAATGAGAAATATGGATAACGACCATATCCCTGTATACAGCACAAAATCGATAATTCAGAAAATCAGAAACCGAAGGCATACAAAATCAGGACAAAACAGGAACCAAAGCAAACAAACAAAACCCTAAACCATATGAAAAGAAGCGAACTCCCGATATGGGAGCGAGACCAGGTGCCCAGGAAGAGTAAGCATCTCCTGCTTGCATGCAACACCCGCCGCGTTTAATTCGGTAGAACTGTCTCATTCGGTTACTTCCATTTCGGAATGCATAGAGTACAATCTTTGGTTGGATGGTTCAATTGGTCTATGACAGAATATGATTCACCATTCTGGAGAGTGGGACATCATAGTGTATGACGAGTTCCCCATATCGACCGTAGAGCTTCCTCTGTGACGAAGTTAGTCGGTCACAAACATATCCCTGACTGAGAAGTTTATCTAACTCTCAGAACAAAATCCGTATATTTGGTACTTGCTCTGGCATAGCGTATCAACTGAGATATGAACACGCCATAAGCAGGCAATGAAGGGATGTTGCTACTCAGAAAAGGAAAGTTTGTAATGCTGAAAGTTACAAAAATGCAAAGTCTTACGGAATTTCCGAATCCTTAGAACTTTAGAGATGGTTATCATGGCAATGGCAGTGCTTTTCTACAAACGAGACTTAATTCTTATCTTAGAACTTCATATTTCAATTTTAAAGTCAAAATCTCTAAAATCTATGACATGCCGTGCCAACGTGACATTGAGCATTTTTTTATTTTTAGATAATTGCTCTTTTAAATGTTTTTGCAATTACAAACAAATTGCTCTAGTTAAAGCAGTAAGTGTTGTTTGTTTTTGGGACGTTCAATTGCATGTGACAAGTTTGTACATGAAATTCAAATTCTCCCAATTTAACAGTATGAGAGCTTTTGCAATACCACTTTGATATCCTTTCTCACCCCTTTCAAAGAAGTTTAAATCCTTAAGATTGAAGATTTGTTTCAAAAATCTTCAATCGATTTTGTCGATAAAGTGATAGATTAGCTTTACCAATAATCTACATTTCAGTTAAAATTTTGAAATATCGACATACGATGAAATAGGAAAAAATCAATCATATACTGCAAATAAGATTGAACGCTTTTTTAACCAAACACGGTTACTTACCTGCTGTGATCACCGATTAACTATTAAAACAGAAACATTTTTTGCGTTTATTCAGGATTAAAAGTCTACCTCCACGAAAAACAAGAAAGACGGAAAATGGCAAGTTCTGAAGACGGAAAACTTCTTGTTGCTGCTATTGACTTCGGGACAGCATACACTGGATATGCTTTTTCAATGAGAACTGATTTTAAGACCAACCCATTAAAGATTGAGATTAATAGCTGGAGTGGAGAAGGAATCGAAATGCTTTCGTACAAAACGCCCTCCAGTATCCTGCTGAAGTCAGATAAAACCTTCCACTCCTTTGGTTACACGGCTGAGGAAAAATATGCAGAACTTGCAGGCAACGACCAACATTCAGATTGGTATTATATAACAAAATTCAAGATGAAACTATTGTATAAAGAGGTATGTTGTGAAATAAGCATACTCAGTCTGGTACATAACTATGCGACTATATAAGATAAACAAAAAGACATATATTATTACAATTATTTTTTGAAAACGGACCTTAAGAAAAAAGGAAGAATATTCTTCCAGTTGAGCGTTCCACATTCAAGGTCTTTGGATTTCGAAATCAAAGCATTTGCTTTCAAATATATTCATATGTATTATCCTGAAAAAAAAAATGAAAAAGTTATTAATACAAAAAAGGTGAAAATACAAAAAAGGTCTTAATACAAAAAAAAAAACGTGTCAATACAAAAAGGGATATGAGGGCTATACGGGATTTTCGTCCCCGAGGGCACATGTAGCCAAGTTTGATAAACTTCGGTTGACCGTCTCTTCAATGCATTCGAAAAATAAATTCTGTTATTAAAATTTCTTGAAATTTATCAAACATGGGTCCTGTAGCACTGCTACATCTTTAGGTACATTTTTGGAAAAAATAATTTTCACACTCTTTGATCATATAACATTACACTAGGACATAATTTTCACAGATTTTGGCAATATTACATTGTTAAGGGGCAACGAGTGTCTGCTTGTATAAATGACAGAAAAAAAAAATCTGAATAATTTTTTTCAGTTATTTGTTAATATTTACTGAAAATATGAGTGATTTTGAAGCATATGACAGTAATTTTGATACACCTTTCCATCAATACTGCATCAGAAACTGATATTGATGATGATGACAGTCTCATGAGACAATGCACACAATTTTTACACCTAATAGAAATTTCAAAAATTTACTGTTGCAGAATATTTTTGGGGGGATGCAACTTATGTAATATTCATGTACTGGGACATTAAAAGTAGAAAAAAGCATGAAACACTGAGGTATCCATCAATATTTTTTGTTACAGCTCGGCAAATCTGATCAGCTTCAAAGTTTCAAATATAAAAGTTGCTAGAGTTATCTTTCCTGTATAATATATTCCTGTGAAGTAAAGGCAATTACATGACATGTCATTTCCTTCTCATTTTCGAATAAAAACCTGATCCTTTTAAGAATAATTACTTTCTAAATGAACGTTATTAGATTTTCTTTTCAAGGCGGGGGGGTCCAAGCAAATGAGGGGGGGTGGTGTTCTCTAACCTACTGTTGTTATAAATTTATACGAAAAGACGAGAACAATCCGCCAAATAAAATTAAATTTAAGGTAAGGGGAAAACAATTTTGAGGAAATCATCGGGGAAAAGAATAAGTCTTGACGATTTCCACTGATCCAGAGCACCAGACATGATAAAAACTATGCTATATCAAAAAAATAGATGCCCTAGTCTTTTCGTTTAACCGTAAAATTTTGAGTGAATATTCCAATTATTTAGCGATCAAGTCATTTGGATTTCATCCACAATGTTTTTTAAAAAGTTGTGCGTGCATTCCCGCGTTGAACTAGTAAAGGGTTGTCAAATGCGAATATTTCCAGTGCGAAAACGTTTTGGTGCGAGTCAAACCGCAACCTTTTTATGTATCTCTTTGTTAAAGAATTCCGATAATTTGTAAAATTTGACCCTGACTTTAACGGGAAAACAGTTAAACAGGGATTGAAACGAAGTAATTGACTGTGCGAGTTAGCTCGCTTACCAGCCACTCGTTACCCCTTAAGATTGAGGATCACTGACGAGGGTCAAGTACCCGAAATGTGCTGCAAATTTATCTGTGTTGAAATGATGCCATCGAATTTGAAGACATTAGAAATTGATACAGAGTTACTTCCCGTTCGGGAAGGTATATGACGTAATCCTATTCTGATGTCATCATATTCTATGGAAACCAACGTTAAATAAAGGGAAATCACGCTACAAACCTGTACTTTCTGTAGAAATCTTTATACGACATACAAAGCCCATGTTTCTATAGAAATCGTATTACGTTAAAATGCTTTTACGTAGATATCGTCATAAATCGAACACAAGCATACATCATCGAAAAGACGGAATAGCGGGAAAATCAGCATTTTTTAATGTTTATTTTGGTTTTCATATAGATGAAGTATTCATGACGTATTTGAAATACTCTACCTGAGGTTCGCCAATTAGCGCCTATAATTATGTACCTCGATTTTTTACTTTAATGTCTCTAAATTTCTTGCACATAATATGATTATATATTTCTAAATATTAATAGCAGTTCTCTGTAAGGACCAAAATAATTTCAATAGCACGTGGAAACAGCATGTCTCCAATTTTGGAGATTTTTGATGTGGAAGGTGTATATGATGTCCTGAGACAAAAATAAACTTTCTTTTTACAAATTAAGTTTTCGTTGCCATGGAAACCATGTTTGAAATTTTACGCATCAGTAGAATACTTGTAACATGGCATTTTCACAAGGCTCGTTTCCATGGTAACAGCTATTGTAGTCAACTGAAATTTCCTTAATTTTTCTCTTTATATCTTTAATAGTATAAATATTACACAAGAAGTATGTTTTTGCCCGCTATTCTCTTTATCAATATGCTCAAAATGTAGGCAAAAACCTGTTTTGAAGAGGCCCTTTTTAAAAAGCTCCTAATTTAACATGATTTTGCTTATATTTAAGGGCAAATAATTAGAAATGTCAGGCTAACTTGATTTATATTGCCAATTATCTTTAAAGTTTAATCCTCGATCTTTAAGAAAATGTTAAAATTTGAGTGGGACCTCTTCACAATTTCATTCAAAAGGGTATAAAAAATGGTTACCATGGTGACATTCTGTTCAGTACTATTACACATAGAGTAATTTACTGGTAAATTTTCAGCTGTCTGTTATATATTTTAAGCATTTTTTTATAAGTGCATATAAAAGAGCATTATTTATTTAAAAAATCACCTTAAATGTTCTCAAGGTCACAGGACCCAATGTCAAGGTCATCTTGAATGCAATTCACAAAATTTGGCAAAAGTCTGCGATTTTTCAAAAGTATGAGCGGTAGTTTCTCATATATCATGCGGTATTGAGTAAAACAAACACATACATAGTAATTTTGGATATATCCCCTATTTATTGACCAAAGTTGCAAAAAATCTCAAAATCAATGACATCCTTGATTTTTAGCTAGTATTTCATACATACATATAAAAGAATGTGAGATAATCATGATTTTTGTCTGGGGCTTATTTTTTTAGGAGAAATGTTCTGAACTAAATATTGTAATGTTTTTCGATCTATCTGTCCAAATTTTAGAAAGAAGTATTTTTGATACAAAAATATGGCAGTCAAGCCTAAATTTAGTAACAATAAATAACAACAAAAATGCACATTTTATTGAAATTGGAACCTATATTTTGAATTGACCTTGAACTTAAAGTCAATGACCTTGAAAAATTTTGGAAGTGCTCAAATAAAGAATAATTTCTTCTGTTGTCCCTACATAAAGCTTAAGCAATATAAGTTATTTAAACCATGCTATAAATCAATTTGGAAAGATATAGTCATCATGTGTCAAATAAAAAGTTGCCATGGCAACCATTTTTGACCTCAAAATGTAGGAAAACAAAACAAGGTCCCACTTATTTTTTCCAGTGATTATATTTGTCACATGAAATCTATTTTGTTCTGACAACAGTGATGGTGTTATCAGCCTGACATTTTGTGTTATTTTTGCTTAAAAATGGTAAAAAATGGACAAAAATAGACTTTGATTTTGACCTTATTTTATGGCAATTTTTGACTGATTTTGATTAGTTAGGATCTGGCTAATTGAAAGAAATGTCAAAATTTTATTATTTTTTCTAAAAATAGAGGTTTTAAAGATTATAAGTTGTTAATACCAATTAACTCTGACAATGGTTTCCATGGCAACATAATAACTAAAGATGACTTATTTGACCATTTTTTTAGTGCTATAAATAGACAGACCTAGTTTCCATGGCAACCGGAATATTTATTTTTAAAAATTGTTATTTTTGTATTCAGGGCATTATACATACCATTTACAGAGAGAATCATGAAAATCCATGACATGCTGTTTCCAAAATATTTTGGTCCTTACAGAGAGTTGATATTAACTACTACTTCATCGTTAGAGTCAGACGGCTGCAAGTAAGCTTCTCGTTAGGTTATATTAAACAATGGCTTAAATTACATTAAGGAAGTTCTACGGTCGCTACGGGGATCTTAAAAAAGCATATGAGATCCATCTTTCCAGGATTATCAGTGTCATTCTTGATTACGATTGAATGGATGTCAACATTACCAAAGAAGATATCTTTAGTTGATACGTACATACAGTAAATATGTAAATTGAGACAATCCCCGAATTTGACAAAATGTTATGGGTGTTGAACGCAAACATAAGGAGCTGACCCTCCCTGAGCACCTGGCCTTACTTCGAAATATTATTTATTCCGGGGTTCCCAATTGTCCATTGAAAATTCTAATGATTTTGCCTTTCTTTCCCTGCTGAAATACTGAATTACTATATGTTGGGTACTTCTTCCATGTGTTTATCATTAGATTATCCAATTGTAGAATTCAAGCAAGTAATGCTGAATCATTAAAGCAGATGTCTCCTTAAAGCAAGCTTTCGATGCTTTCTTCAATTTTCGGCGGGACTACAAAGCAATTTTATTTTAGACTGATTCTGACCATCTACATTGTACCTATCGATCTGTCTCTCCGATAACATTTCTTAAACTTTCTCGTTCAAGCAATGTCTAGTAAACTAAACCAAAATGAAAATCAACTATGCTGCAAAATCTGTTCTTAAATGATGCTATTGATATTGAAGACGTTTAATATTTGTACCACTTGGTAAATGTCACTGATGGTGGACCAGGAGGGCACATGTAGCCAAGCTCGATCAACTTCGGTTGATCGTTTCATCAACGCATCCGAAAATTTGTTATCAAAATTTCTTGAAATTTCTAAAACGTTGGTTCTGTAGCATCACATTCTACCCATCCTGCTACGTATTTCGGTACATTTTGGCCATACATTTCACACTCTTTGGTAATATTACATTGTTTAGATTGAGAATCACTGACGAGGGTTAAGTACCCGTAACGTGCATGTCTGGTCCATATGTTTAACGTCTTCAAATTCATAAGCATCATTTTAGAGCAGATAAATTTACAGCATGGACCAGACATGCACGTTTCGGGTATTTAACCCTCGTCAGTGATCCTCAATCTAGACAATATAATATTGCCAAAATCTGTGACAATTATGTCCTAAATATACCGAAAGACGTAGCAAGATGGTTGGGATATGATGCATCATATCCCACCCATTCTGCTACGTCTTTTGGTACATTTTTGGACTTAAATTTCATACTTTTTGGCCATATTACATTGTTTAAACTTAGGATCACTGACGAGGATTTAGTACCCGAAACGTGCATGTCTGGTCCATGCTGTAAATTTATCAGGTCTTAAATGATGCTATTGAATTTGAAGACGTTTAACATTTGACCTACTTGGTGAGTATCACTGCTGTTGGACCAAGATTCCCCGAGGGCACATGTAGCCAAGTTCGATCAACTTCGATTGATCGTCTTTCTCTTCAACGCATTTGAAATTTTCTGTTACAAAATTTCTTGAAATTTCTAAAACGTGGGTCCTGTAGCATCATATCCCACCCATTCTGCTACGTCTTTTGGTACATATTTGGACATAAATTTCATACTTTTTGGCCATATTACATTGTTTAGACTTAGGATCACTGACGAGGGTTTAGTACCCGAAACGTGCATGTCTGGTCCATGCTGTAAATTTATCAGGTCTTAAATGATGCTATTGAATTTGAAGACGTTTAACATGCTACAGATCCCAGGTTTTAGAAATTTGAGACAGTTTTGTAAACAGAAATTTTCAAATGCGTTTGAGAAACGACCTACCGAAATTGATCGAACTTGGCTACATGTCATGCTGCAAATTAATCTGTTTTTAAATGATGCTATTAAATTTGAAGACGTTTAACAACATACATGTAAGTTTTCCTTGAAAATACCGTTTCAGTCCATACAATAACTTTTGAACTACATGTAGTGATGACCCGCTTAAAATGAATTTTCAGAAAATTGATAGAAACTGTGAAATCGAAACAATAGATGGTAAGAAGATAAGCGGAATGGACGTATTATCCATGGCTTTGAAGTTCGTCACAGGTCATCTCATGAGTTCCTTGGAGAAAAATGGTCTCGGCGTGAGACTTGAGGATATTTTTTGGGTGATTACGGTGCCGGCTATTTGGTCTGATGCAGCTAAACAGTTCACAAGGGAGGCAGCAGAAAAGGTTTGGTTTTTTTTCATTTACATGTACTCGTGTTTGTCGGTTTTCAAAAGGAAAATGATTGTCAAAATTGAAACATATGTTCTGTCATGGCATAAAGGGCATAACATGCGCATTTTAATCAGCGATGCTTTAGAACGAAAAAAGGAAATCCAAACAACATAAAATTATATAAATGATCAGGAATAATTGCCGATTTTGCTTACTAGTATTTCTGATTGGTGGAGACGCTGTTTGATAGAGTGTACCTCAGAGTGAGTTGACCGCTAACGCTCCAAAGCGGTTTATTCGGGATTAGCGCGTGCAGGACCAGTGCGTGCGTTGATTTTTGTAGCGTTAGAATTTTGACTTCGCGTATCATTACAGTGCAAATGTTAATAAAATACTGATAATTTAATAAAGCAGTTATTGACTTTTGATGAGGTCTACTCGTGACAATACAGACCTGGTCAGCATTGGTTAACCTCGGCCTTCGGCCTCGGACAACCAATACATGACCAGGTATGTACAGTCACGAGTAGACCTCATCAAAAGTCAATAATTGTATAATGGAGAGCAATAGCCAAAACTTGAACTAATTCCTCTCGGGAACCTGATCCCACCTCAAGCTTGCTAGTGGTCCGTTGATGCTCAATTTTGTGCTCTATTGTGAGTGCTGTCGAGATTATCGTCAGGATCTTCTTTAACTCATTTGTGTCACACTTATGCCCTTTGCCGTGTGGAGCTCGTAAAAATGTTCCCCGCGAGGGGTTTGACAGTAAGTGTTTTGAATATTTTCCCTGACATGGTCGCCATAGCACTTTCTATATAGACATAACCTCAGACAATGCATGCATTTTAGATATTGTTTTCATTTTTTGTGCATGAATATCGACGGCGGGTGCGGCTAGCCAACAGGGGATGCTTACTCCTCCCGGGCACCTGATCCCACCTCTAGCTTGCTAGGGGTCCTTCGATGCTCAATTTTGTGCTCTATTTTGAGTGCTGTCGAGATTATCGTCAGGATCTTCTTTAACTCTAATATATTTGCTGAAGAACTTGCTTACGATAGAGTTTTGCCTTTAAGTTCATGGAAATGTTCATAAAATTATGTGACGGAGAATTTACGAAGACATTTTAAGTAAAGTCTCGAAACACTGTGAAACTAGGTAAACTTTATCCTCGTGGACAAAAAAGCCAAACAAACAAAAATCCACAAGCTGAGAGACAAACTAATTTAATGAAATTGCCAATATTGAAATACATGTTCTATTCTAAAATATCAGTGCTCCATATACGCATCAATAAGTCACTGTTCCAAACTGACTTGTGTAGTTCTCAATTTATTGGAATCTGAATTTATTTCATACTTAATCTATAGACTATTTGTCTTTTGGAATGTGATTATACTGTGATAACCTACAATGGATCAAGGAATTATGTAATGCACTTATGAGAAACGTACTTCCTGGATCAATTGTAGGTTACCACAGTATAATCACATTCCAAAAGACAGTTATTCTATAAATAATCACAGTGTAAATTCTATACAGATGAATTGACATTTGTAATTATTTCAGATTCATCTGACACAAAATTAGAGATATTACGGTATTCGTCGCACATGACAAAGATCTTGGAAGCTTCAAATAGTAAAAAGAACTGCCACTGTGTTAATAACCTGTTCTCAATTCTAGTACTCTGAATATGTGATTTTTGATCATACATTTTTTATCACAGATTGGTATAAAGGACGACTCTTTAATCTTTGCTGCCGCTACGTACCGCTAAGTGGTGCAGAAATAGCTAGCGGGACAGCAGCTTTTACCAAAGGGAAAACTCTGATGATTGTTGACGTTGGAGGTAAGATAGTTAGAGTAATACTTTTGAAATCAATTCCTATTCAAGCATTTTTTGTAAGAAGTAATGACTTTAAATGTTTTACGTTGCCACGATCGAATGTGTAGAAATGTGTATTTAGTGACATGGTAGCCTATGATTAGAGTACCATATTTAGAAGAAGGGAGGAGATCTCCAACAAGACCCCGCTGCAGCGCCAACAGCAAAACACCAAAACACCCGATGAAAAAACACAAAAGACGAGTATAGAAATATAACTTCATCATCGTATTATTTGACGAACTAGACCAATGCTTGGTTGCAGCATCCACAGGAAAACTCAAAAACACCTAATTAAGAAAAAACACAACAGACACGTACAGAAAGAGACGCAAAAGGGACAAGGAACACCAACTCACATCACAGAAAACACAAAAGACTACGCATAACCGGTACCCAACGAGACCAATTGGATATCGTTGAACGATATTGAAAGATTTTTTTTATAAATACCGGTTAAATATGGACCGTCATCATAATACATTATCATATAGAAAGGCGTAACTTGAATTTGTCATTGTTGTTCAATCTAATTATTAAAATGTCAACCAAAAAAGTGTGTGATGATTGTTTTAAATGTCTTCTAGAGACATAGATATAATTTGTATGTCTTACAATATAGGTGGCACTGCAGACATATCAGTTTTGGAAATTGAGGACAAGGATTCCTTAAAGATAGTAGAGAGAGCTACAGGCGGGCCATGGGGTGGAGTGACTGTCGATCAAGAGTTCGAACATTTTCTAAACTGCTTCTGGGGAGAGGCTGTAATGGAGGAATATAAAAAAGAATATTTCTCGGATTACCTACTACTTATCCGTTCATTTGAAAACAAGAAAAGAGGGATTGATCTTGAAAGCCAAGAAAATGTCCCACTCTCTTTCAGGCTGACAAGAAATTTCAGAAAAATATATCAAGATAAAACAGGCAAGAAATTCAAAGATTGCGCTGAGGATAATCAGTTCAACAACCATGTAGTAATGGATGGGTACACGATGAACGTAAACTCTGATTACGCCTATGATACGATATTTAAGCTGGTTGTCGACAGCATTGTCGAAGCATCGAAAAACATTCTGGAGAAACATTCAGGGGGAAAAAAGGTATCAGCCATCATCCTTGTTGGAGGCATGTCACAATTACAGCCTTTCGTGAACGAAATGAAAAAGCAATGTAAAGTGCCTGTTTATGTTCCCACGGACGCCGGAATAGCTGTACTGAAAGGAGCCGTCATTTTCGGTCACAATAAGAATGTTATCAAGTCACGTGTTTGCAAATATACATACGGAGTAAGAACAATGAGAAAATTTGACAGTAGTTATGATGAAAGAAAGAAAGTCCACCAAGAAGGCGACGACTGGGCGAAAGATTGCTTCAAGGTCTTTTACGAGGCAAATTCACCGATAAGATTGGGCGATAAACGTGAGCACATTTTGTACGACACGTTCAAAGACTCATCTAGAACAGGGAGGCGGACAAAACCCATAAAACTAGACCTTTTTATTTCAACTGAGCCGCAGCCGAGATACGTTACCGATGAACAAATTTGTATTAATCCTCCAACTGGTGGCTTTCCAGAAGTTTGGGAGGGCAAAGTTGAACTCGAATTCGCTGGAACAGAAATTGTTGGGAGAGTGATTGACGATTTTGACACTACAACTGTTCGATTTGATTACATGGTTTAAAATCATCAAAGAAGAAACTTTCGATTTCTTACTTATCGTTTCGTTCTCTTTGACATTGATGTTATTAAAGGATTACGAAGATGGCTTATCAACATCATTGACATACCACCCACTTTGGGAATCTGAACTTGTACTCTTTAATACGAGAAACAAATGCTTAATTGATCCATTGATCCATGACATTATGTTTAATCTTGATTATTCAAAGATTTAATACGGACCATCCCATAAAATATTTAGATTGAAATTTCTATGAATTTGTCTATTCAAAGATTTGATGTTGTTTCTGAAATTTAATACTTGTAAATTTTATGAAAGCTCTGCATGACAATGTGTAAAAGGAAACGCAATCATAATACGCAATCTTTGTCAATTCATCATCATAATTAGATTGTAACACAATTCTATGTTTTCCGCATTTCATATAATCTACGTCTTATCTACTCCATACACTACCTTTAATATGTTTTTGAATATATTAATTTTCTTCGATACCTTTTAATTTCATTGGTTAGCAAGAAATAAATATCCGTATCTCTGAATATGAGAAGTATTCATTTCCGTTCAAATTATTTATAGACATAGCCCATAAAGTTCATTTCGTTTTCCTTTGTTTCATTTAATCCAATGGACGATTTTCAAACTATCGCAGTGGAATTGAATCTAACACAGGCCAACGACATCACAGCATTTGACGTAACTTTTTATTGTGACGCCGAAACAGATTTGTGATGTCACAATTAATAATAATTTGTCAAATGTTGAGGTGTCGGGTCTATAAGTGTATAAAATGTAAGTTTAGCGATTATTGTGACGCCGAAACAGATTTGTGATGTCACAATTAATAATAATTTGTCAAATGTTGAGGTGTCGGGTCTATAAGTGTATAAAATGTAAGTTTAGCGATAATTTGAAAATGGTCTATAAATTTCAAGCAAGGTATCGAATTTTTACGCCAATAGTAAAATGAAACAACAGATTTCCAGTATTCTCGGGTAAGCAATGTGGCACCAAGTGTCTGATGTTTTAACAATATTGAAATGATTCATTCATCAAGTCATGAAAAACTAGCCTTTATATTTTAGGCAACAAAAACCACATATAAAGAGCCAAGAGCCTCTGGTAAAGAGTTGGAATACTTTATTATTATTGTGAATTCAAAGATAGACCAACAATAATTAGGAGAAATTGTATCCAATCCATTTATTATTATTATTATTATTGAATGTTATGTGGCCAATAAGGTAAGTTTGCAGTCAGCGAGTCAGAAAATATTTTTTGATACTTTTTTCAGTCCCTACGGACCTATAAAATATATGAAACTCTAGGCTTTACTGTCCGACACACGTGTCTGGTGCATTATAAAATTTGGTTTACAAATGGTTTGAAAGGTTACTCAAGAAGGTAGTGAGTTGGAATACTTCCATTTTCATATCATCTACACTTATTTTCTTATTTAATCAGGTTAACTTTCTAATGTCATCCATTCAGCGCTCTTTTGGTCATAGATTTTATCTAACTATGTTACTGAATCGATCCTACAGGAAATTTAGAAAAAAAAGGATCATGGGATATCCAACAACACCCGGTTGCAGCACCCACAGCAAAACTCCAAAACACCCAATGCAAAAAGATTGAGACAAAGAACACCAAATACATTATACTATAAGAAACATTAAACACAAAAGACTACACTACACGTAAACCAACGAGACCAATGGGCAATCGGTGCCGACTTAGGACGGCAATCTACCACGTTAGTAGCAAATGGTGTAGTTAGAAATTTCTATTTTATATTTTTGTCAAGAATGTTTTTAAAAGTCTTTTTTTATTGTGATGTTAACGTTTGGAATCTGATATAGGGTATTGTGTTTGACTTTCATTCATTTATTAGGAATTTCTTTACATCAAATTAGGGAGTTATTTGTAAGAAAATTGTTGATTCATTTTCTTTCTTCCTCAACCTCTCATCGGAAGTTTCCAAACATAACGCATAAGTTGGAGATTTTTTTTATCTGAAAAGAGGGTACCTTTCAGAAAATAAGCGGGAATTTATACAAAATGTTAAATTCCTTTGGCCTTATACCTTATTCCGGTAGATAGTTGCAATGTTTGATTATTCTGAATAAAAATTATTGCTAAAGTCAGTGGTCTTAAAAACGCAACTCGAAGACAGATTAGAAAAGATTGCGCGGAGGAGTTGATAAGATAAGGGCTGTATTTAGCCCTGAATCTCATAAAGTATTTCTTCTACACAATGATGAATACGCAAGAAAAACTTGATCATTACTAAAATGTAATGTACACAGCCAATTGTGCCTCACATGAAATTCATGTGAAATTTACATGAACTTTGCATGATAGTTCACACGAAACTAATGTGAAACGAGCACGAACATGAAATTTACATGAAATTTTTCACATGGATGTTATGTGAATTCGGTTTTCTGTGAAGGTCACTCAGAAAAAAAAACATGTGAAATTCATGTGAAGGAAATTTATGTGAAATTCATGTGAAATATTTTTCACATAAATCTTATGTGAAATTTATCTGAATTTTACATGAACTTGCACGTGAAATTTACATGATGCTCATTTCATATGAATTTCATGTGAGGCTTAATTGGTTGTGTATTCGGAGATTCCTCACACAACTTTTATTTCTAGATACTTAAATCAAAGTCAAAAGAGTAGGGGGTAGCAATGTTGAAAAGGAGCTAGTAATATCTATTTAAAAAAAAAAACGTTGAAAATTAAAGGGACGGTGTCCCTGAAAATTAATTACACAATTTTGGAATGCAAAATCTTTCGTTTCGTGTGAAAGTATACATTCTCATTTGTATAAATTGAAATTTTCAGTTATAGACCTTTAAAAACATAATTTTGAATTTGGGTTGCGAAGCTCTCTAATTCTTCAGGAAAAATTTTACGCCTTATCTCATCAGCTCCTTTAGTCATTTTAAAAATATCATGATTATATGTAATCGTGCATGATTTCTGAACATTAAATTTTGACAGGGATCTCATGAATCTGCATGAACCTTTATGGATACAGATCAAACAGAACCTTTATGGATACAAATCAACCAGAATGAAATTTTCTTTTTTGACAAATTCTAAGACCTTACCTCACCCCCGATTTATCGTGTTCGTAATACAAGGACCAACTCATCATCATTTTTACTCATGGATTCAATTGTCATGATTATATACGAACAGTCAATCGGACATTCTTACATCACAAACACAAATTCCTGCTTCATCTGTATCGACTTACTATTTAACTAACAAAAAAGTCTATAAGTAATATTTTAAGAGTGGTTAATCAACTGCATGCTTGTTTGTTTACATTTTGCTCTTCGATTAATATGACGTCGATCAGGGATAGTTGCAAAGATCGCCGAGGTCGATGTGAAATACCTTTGCCCTTTTCCATCTTTTTTATGCTGTATCTGATAGATTTCTTTAAAAAGAAAAATAGTTTTGGATTCAAAATATTTAATGTGTTTGAATAATGTCGAAGGGTTCCAACTCTATACCTTCTTGAAGAAATTCAACACTAATTTCCATGCACCAGACACGTGTTTCGAATATTAAATTCTCATCAGTGATGCTTGAAAAAAAAAGATTGATGAAAAAGCATTTTTCCGGTTTACTTTAAATGATGCTATTGAATTTGAAGACGTTTAATATTTTTACCACTTGGTGAGTGTCACTGCTGGTGGACCAGGAGTCCTGGAGGGCACATGTAGACAAGTTATGTACCTTTGTCATGAATATGTGTATAGATAAAATTGCTGGCATCACACTGTTCCGATTTAAGCAGCCGATGGCCACATGATAAAGGATTTTTTTCAAATTTGGGTGTGATCGTAATATCATTTGGGCTATTCGTAAGGCCATCTTGAACCATCGTATGACCGCCGGCTTGATTTGTCAAACTTCGGGAACAACTCCGGGATTGCTGTCAAAATCTTTGGCATGTCAAAAAATTCCCGATGGCACTCCCGAAGGACCATCTTCGAAACAGGTTCGTGCAATCATCTTGGCCATCGTAAGACCATCGAGAGGGCATCTTGCGTACTCGTAACATCTTCGTTCCTCCTTCGAATTACCATCGGGACCATCGGGGAAATTTTGCCATACGAAGGCATAACGAACGCGTCAAGAACCTCCCGATGGAGTTTGGAAGGCTATACGAATTTGTGACAACCTCGCAATGCCATCGAAATGACATCGTAATGTCATCGTACTCTAGTACGATGACGTTAAGGTGGGATCCCGATACAAAAGATTACAGACACAAATATTAAACAAAACATTTCAAGTACATAATATTCAGTCATTTTTAAAGTATTTTTCTAAGTTAATCCAAATTTATCAAAATAAAAACTTTTCTGTTTTCTTCAAATTTTCAAGTTCAATTTGCAAGTTCACAATCAATGCATTATAAAGCAAGATGACGTGCCTTGATAATGTTACGATAAGGAAAAAGACGGCAGAAGCATTGCTTCTTTAAATGCATCCAAGAGAGCATGTACAGACTCAGTATTTTCTATAATTACTTGTAATACTAGTATCTTGTTGTGACATATATCCATTTTCATCTTATCACGTCTTCCACTTGTTTCCACCAATGATGTTTATAACTGAAATTCGTGATATTTTAGGACGAGTTTTGGTTGACAATAATACATGTCAACTGCTACTCAAAGGTCATTGATAACTGAACCCGTTGTTTATTTGTTCGTCTGGTAGTCACACTTTCACATAAAGAACTGTAATGATATGCCCTGTAAAATCACATTTTAAAAGATGGTCGAGCATAATATAAGAATCAGCATTCATATATCTTGGCTAGCCATGCTACATTGACAGTGCGATTCAGATATTCGATAACATTTATTTGAGTTGCTAACTTTTTGGTACTTTTTGTATTTTTCTGAGACAGAAATAATATAAGGCAGAGGAAAAAAACCATTGATACTGTGCTACTGATTAAACAAGAATTTTTAAACATCCAAGACGTGATGCATTCCTGGTTAATATCCGATGCATTGCATTCTAGATACGACGTCTTGAAGCAATCTAATAGCCTCCGTTAATACATCGTAAGCCTTTGTATGACCTTCGGATATGTCATCTTTTAGCATCGTGTCTTTTAGCATCGTAAAAACATCGGTTGCTGAGCTAACCATATTCGGGAGTAACTTCGCACGAAATTGAAAATTTCATATTCGTGTGTCCATCGGATATCATAATCGGGACAGTGTGAAGCCTAAACAATATTGATGCCCATAGATTTAATGTTAAACGTCTTCGAATTCAATAGCATCATTTTAGCTCGGATGAATTTGCAGTATTGACAAGACATGCACGTTTCGGGAACTTAACTTTCGTCAGTGATCCTCAATCTAAAGAATGTAATATGACCAAAGAGTGTGAAAGTTATTATGTCTAAAAATGTACCGAAATACGTAGCAGGATGGGTGGGATATGATGCTACAGGACCCACGTTTTAGAAATTTCAAGAAATTTGAGAACAGAAATTTTCGAATGCGTTGAAGAAACGATCAACCGAAGTTTGATCGAACTTGTCTACATGTGCCCTCGGGGACTCCTGGCCCACCAGCAGTGACACTCACCAAGTGGTACAAATGTTAACGTCTTCAATTCAATAGCATCATTTAAGAACAGATAAATAGCCAGTAAATGCAGTTTCTACTATGTAGAACACTGCCAAAATCACTTCATACATTTTTTTTACTATCTGCTTTCCACAAAATATGTTGCAGGGATATGAAAACTTAGTGTAATCAAAGATTCAAAGTTCACCACATGGCAGCAAACAGGGGGTAGTCAAAGATAACACTATTATTTTATATACGCCCGTCATTTGACGGGACGTATTATGGTATGGCGAAGTCCGTCCGTCTGTCCGTCTGTCCGTCCGTCCGTCCGTCCGCCTATGGAACGCAATAACTTGAATACGCGTCAACGGATTTTTATGAAATTTATACATAGTGATCAGACTGTGGAGAGGAAGCCGCCTTTCGATTTTCAGGTTCATCCGATTTGTCGTTACAGAGTTATGGGACTTAGATTTTTAAAATACAGTGAAAATGTACTAAAATATTTAAAAATTATTTAAAAATCTATTACTGGTCGAAATGTTTTGAAATTTGGTATACTTCAAGTAGAAAGGATGTTCTTTGACATATGTAACGGGTTTTTAATTTTTTTGTCGCATAACCGAGATATTGTGTGTAATGGGAAGGGGGGGTGGGTTATATGCACATACATTTTAAGCCAAGGGCAAAATATAGGCGCATGGAACGCGATAACTTGAATATGCGTCAACGGATTTTCATGATATTCATACATTATGATTGGACTGTGGAGAGGAAGCCGCCTTTCGATTTTCAGGTTTATTCGATATGTCGTTACAGAGTTATGGGACTTAGATTTTTAAAATACAGTGAAAATATACTAAAATATTTAAAAATTATTTAAAAATCTATTTCTAGTCGAAATGTTTTGAAATTTTGTATACTTCATGTAGGAAGGATGTTCTTTGACATATGTAACGGGTTTTTAATTTTTTTGTCGCATAACCGAGATATTGTGTGTAATAGGAAGGGGGGAGGGGTGGGTTATATGCACATACATGTTAAGCTAAGGGCAAAATATAGGCGCATGGAACGCAATAACTTGAATATGCGTCAATGGATTTTCATGATAGTCAAACATTTTGATTGGACTGTGGAGAGGAAGCCGCCTTTCGATTTTCAGGTTCATTCGATATGTCGTTACAGGGTTATGGGACTTAGACATTTTAAAATACAGTGAAAATATACTAAAATAGTTAAAAATTATTTAAAAATCTATTTCTAGTCGAAATGTTTTGAAATTTTGTATACTTATGGTAGAAAGGATGCTCTTTGACATATGTAACGGGTTTTTAATTTTTTGGTCGCATAAGCGAGATATTGTGTGTAATAGGAAGGGGGGGTTATATGCACATACATGTTAAGCTATGGGCAAAATATAGGCGCATGGAACGCAATAACTTGAATATGCGTCAACGGATTTTCATGATATTCATACATTTTGATTGGACTGTGGAGAGGAAGCTGCCTTTCGATTTTCAGGTTTATTCGATATGTCGTTACAGAGTTATGGGACTTAGATATTTTAAAATACAGTGAAAATATACTAAAATAGTTAAAAATTGTTTAAAAATCTATTTCTGGTTGAAATGTTTTGAAATTTTGTATACTTCAAGTAGAAAGGATGTTCTTTCACATATATAAGGGGTTCTTGAATTTTTTGTCACATAATCCAGAAATTATGTGTAATGGGGGGGGGGGGGGGGGTTATATGCACATACATGTTAAGCTAAGGGCAAAATATAGGTGCATGGAACGCAATAACTTGAATATGTGTCAACAGATTTTCATGATATTTGTACATTTTGATCAGACTTTGAAGAGGAAGCCGCCTTTCGATTTTAAGCTAGGTTCATCCAATTTGTCCTTATGGAGTTATGGGACTTAGATATTTTGGTGTTGTGAAAAAAATCCCAACGGGCGTATCTTGCTGCGTGAGCGTAGGCTTTATTTAATTTTAAAATCTGTCTTATTGAGGACCAACGAATATGCTAACAACAACACAAAACAGAAAAGAGAAGTAGACTATTGATACCCAATTGCAAAACTTCATAACGCACTCAAGCGGAAAATATAGATCATGACCTATATTTGAATGTAGATTTGAAGACGCATCTTCTGTGCAAGTTTGGCCTTCCTAACTCTTAAAATTAAGAAATGTCTTAACATTGATGCCCAAATCTTCCCAACATGTGCATTCAAGCGGAAAATATAGTTCATGACCTAAATTTGAACGTAGATTTGAGATCTACTCATAAAGATCGTCATCTGTGCAAGTTTGGACTTCCGAGCAAATAAAACTATGCCGACGACAGGGTGACAACACAATTGCAAGATCTTTCTCACTTTGTGAGGTGAGATGAAAAGGAATAAAATTATCTCCATTCATGTACATTTTATGTAATATTCCTCACGAGTGCTATGGAATGAATATCGATGACAAGATTATTCGAACAGACAGCTATCTTTTATGTAAAGTCTATACACCAGAATCCACTTAAGGTCAGATCACAAGGTCAAACCTTGGTACCACTAGCTATCTTGTATCTAAAGTCTACATCAGAATCTATTTAAGGTCAAAATTACAAGGTCAAATCTTGGTACCACCAGCTATCTTGTATGAAAAGTATCATTATCCATATTTGTCATTCACCAGAATTTAAGGTCAAGATCACAAGGTCAAACTTGGTACCATCAGCTATCTTGTATGTAAAGTCTACATGTATACATTTGTACATCAGAATCTACTTAAGGTCAAGATCACAAGGTCAAACTTTGGTACCGCCAGCAGTATGTAAAGTTTATACATTAAAATCCACTTTAGGTCAAGATCACATGGTCAAATCTTGGTACCACCAGCTATCTTGTTTGTAAAGTCTACATGTATACATCAGAATCTACTTAAGGTCAAGAACACAAGTCAAATCTTGGTACCACCAGATTTCTTGTATGTTAAGTCTAAATCAGAATCTACTTAAGGTCAAGACCACAAGGTCAAATCTTGGTATCACCAGCCATCTTGTATGTGAAGTCTAAATCAGAATCTACTTAAGGTCAAGATCACAAGGTCAAACCTTGGTACCACCAGCTATGTAGCTTATATGTAAAAATATTCATCAGAATCCACTTTAGGTCAAGATCACAAGGTCAAACCTTGGTACCACCAACTATCTTGTATGTGAAGTATACATCAGAATTCACTTTAGGTCAAGATCACAAGGTCAAACCTTGGTAAAACCAGCTATCTTGTATGTGAAGTATACATCAATATCTACAGTAGGTCAAGATCACAAGGTCAAATCTTGGTACATGTACCACCAGCTTTCTTTTATGTAAAGTCTACATCAGAATCCACTCTAGGTCTAGATCACAAGGTCTATCCATTCTTTCTCTCAAATATTTTTTTGGTTTAAACTCTATACGATTATCTATAACTGTTATGTTTGGCATATAAATTATATTTGATACTATATCTAAAGGAGACGGCGTCCTATAAGTTATTTTGCTTGTTGCCGGATCAATCTATACACCATCTGTAATATACCATATATGCCCTTTCATTGAATAAATACTGTTTAAACCATTTGGCACCACCGGCTATCTTTTATGTGAAGGTCAAACTTGGTGGTGCCGGAAAAGGTCTATATCAAAGGGTCAATTATTCCTGAGACTGTT
Source organism: Pinctada fucata (assembly GCA_028142955.1). NCBI lineage: Eukaryota > Metazoa > Mollusca > Bivalvia > Pterioida > Pteriidae > Pinctada > Pinctada fucata. The sequence continues at coordinate 8,372,250 of AP027114.1, read as the reverse complement.
ATCAACCTTCAAGAAATTTTTGCATGGTAAGTCTCAAATGGGCTGACAAACTGAAGAAACAAAATAAATCTACTAGCCCGGTGCATTAAGCTATATATTTTGAAAGAAAAGATTTTTCTTGATTCAATTTATTTTCTTTTCTTTCGAATACAAATGCACGAACTGTGTAACAGATGAAGAGTGCTGTAAACACATGATCATAAACATTTTAAAAGATATATATTTCATTTATGCATAAACAAACAATCGTTACGTAACGAGAAAATAAATTTTCTCAAGTGTTCATCAGAAATAAGTGTATCATCATAATTATAACCGAATAAATTTCCACTTGAAAACCGAATAGTCCTTATGTATGATTTACTGCCTGACTGCTATAACAAGAGCACATGAAATTTTTGGTAAAAATTTGACTATCCAGATTCTGCGTGACAAAATCGTTATTAAAATATAAAGTCAAGATTTAGACATATCCGCTATGCAGACATTTTGAATGGAAAATAACAAGTGAAAAAAAATGAGAGCTTTTTTTCCAATTAAATATCTCAAAGATAACGCATGAACAAGATTAAATTATAACGCAGAAGATACCAAAACCCTTTAAAAGTCACAAAAATATCCATTTATTATTCCTTGAGGAGAAAAATAATTTTCAGACTCTCAAATAACAAAAATGAATGCCCCCCCCCCCCCCCCCGCCCCCTAAAAAAAGAAAAGTTTATTTGGCATCCTGGTGTTTTTAAATCGAATAAAACTAAAACTACTGAAATTCATTCTTTCTTAGCATGCTTGCTCAATCGTCATACATGTACTTGAGATCAATTGAAACCATAGATTCTGTTTTTACAATATTACATTAAATTTTGATAGTATTATCTGTACATAAATGATCGTCATAGCCGTAATTCGATTTCAAAACAAAACTTTTATTGTAAATACACGGACGGCGAATCTGGAGTCTAAGTAAAACACTCCATCTGACTTCGTGAAAAAAGAGTGGTATATAAATCAAACTGAAAATATCAACAATGGAAAAATTGAAATAAGTGAACACAACAGAAAAAAATCAACGCTCATAGCACTATGGATTGTTATTTCCGCTCCATTAATCTGCGGACGATAGATTGATCTCAAGTAAATTTCTCTCTATTTTTCATTTCCCTGACATCTCTCTTGGATCCAGGTTTCCCATGCTTCTTGTAGTCTCCATCCGTGTCTCTCATGGATTTTGATATGTGAAAACGTTTCACCTTCCCTTTCACATCTGTAAATAAAGGCACAAGAGTTATCCTTCTTTGATCGTATACAAAAGCTTTTACTTTCATACCTATAAATAAATTAGAGTTATCCTTCTTAGACCGATTATGAAAAGTTTGTGATAAGGGTCTTTCTTAGAGGGAAACAGGGTTCAATCTAATCAATTTGTTCTGGATAATCCCAATAAAGCGACATGATACAACTTCAGACCAGATGAAAAAGGTGTTTTATCTCCACTGGATATCTACTGAGTGTAGTTAATAACGAATCATGTAAGAAATTAATTTCACATAGAAATACTTTACAGTGAATTGGCACGCGAATTATGCGTTATTTAATGTTCACATCTACCTATTCCTGGCGATAAAGAGGGACAAATCATGCTTATTAATTCAATTAATTTTCCTATTTGACTGGTGATTCAATTGTAATTCATATCAATAATTAATTTGCTCTTTCTCTATCAGGCTAAAATTTCCGTGTATTTCCTATTTTCAGTTTAAAGGACGTGAAAATACGACGTGCTCTCACGAAATTTTGTTCTGTAAGTCATACGTGTCAGTCCTATTAATTTCAAATTTTCTTACAATTGATAGAATAAACGAGATGTTGTAAGTTTCATTATTATTACTTGTGTGTTGAATCATTTTAGCAACTTTTGAGATTTTTTTTTTCGAGTATGTACTGTATACTTCAAGACAATGCTAAATTTTAGAGTCTATGTTAATCATGTATAATGGTCAGAGAACTTCAGAAATGTTCTTAATTATTATCTAGACTAGGTACATCGTCGGATACCCCGCTCTTTTGCTCTTCTTTAAATCAGATTTAAAAGAAGAGCAAAATACCGGGGGTATCCGGCGATGTACTAGGTAAGAAGTGTCAACCAATATTAGGGCATACATCATGACATGTATTTCTGTCCCAAGTCAGTTTTTTGGTATAATTTTTATGTCATATTTAGAATTTCGCTCTTCATATTTCGACCCTACTTTGGTCTTGAGCATCAATTGTATATAGGTAAAAATTCTGTTCATCTTATTGCTTGATATCACACGTTCTAATGCAATGTCGCTAAAACGTCGAATTTCATTGGTTCTTTGCTTCCTGTTACGGCTGTACAACGAGAACATACTAGGCTTTGACGTTGCTTACGTCACATTTCATTTCGCTGTATATTCACAAAAATATAGATTGCATGAGAATGGGAGTAACTAGATAATGACGTTATGTTTGCGGACGGTAAATACTGATTTTACGGTGCAAACATCCGTTTTTTATGTCCCCGCTAACGCGTCGCGTCGCCAGAAAAAATCAGTTTGCGACCGTAAAATCAACATTAATTTTACCGTCCGCAAACATAACGTCAGAAGCTTATTATTCCCTAATTTTACTGGCTGTGATTTTTTTACCTCAATAAATTTATTACTTGAGTTTGCTTTTAAAAGTTTTAATATATAACTGGCATGACCTTGAAATTGGCTACTTTATGACATATAAATAAAGTGTGGCGTACATATTCTATACAGACGGACGCCGGAGAGCGATGCGAGCGACATATGCTAATTGATACGTCTGGGCATAGAGGTGAATCAATTTTCCCAATTTGTGTGTCCTTGAATATTGTAAAATCTTATCACTGACAAGTTATGAATGAGGGAGAAAATTATTATTTTCTGTGAAAAATCCTTTGTCAATGTGTGTACAACTTCTTAATTCATAAAAATCTTTTATGAAGAAAAATTAATCATGTAATAATCTTATGGCACTCTGGATGTAAAGTCCTCACCGCAAAATATATAATTACAAAGTAAATGCGATTAAACCATCAATCTTGACGTCCAAAAAGAAAGTTTTCATATCGCTTTACGCTTCTATGGCCAACTAGTCAATTCGCAATACAACTTTTCGATCAATCACTACTCGAAGCATTACCAGTAATCCCCTCTTAGAGCATGTAAACCTTTCAATTCCCAGTTATCGGAACTCTTCAGTAGAAAGACGAGGAAAAAAGATAATAGATTTAGGGGTAATCAACTTGATTTATCTCGCTACAGTGTGATGAAATGCCATTTAAGGGAAATTAAGAGAAGTCATTTTTATCTTTTTGTAGTCACGTGGTCATAATCACGTGACTTTCCTTCACGGAAAAAAATCATCAGTGTCGTACATATATTGCATCAAAATGTTCATTGCTTATCCTTCATAGAAAAATATGTGTTTATGCCATGGATAATTCAATCCTTTTGTTTACAAACTTAAAATTTGAATTTTTGAAGTTTCATATATATTTTTGTAATTGAAAATCAATCAAGAATTTGAATATTCCAGTGTTCAATCAATAAAAATGAATGCTTACCTTTCTAAGATTTTAATTGGCTAATCAGTGAGCCAGACTTCTGGGAGCAGCTCTCATGTCATGTGACACTATTGGGTATGACACCAGGGGAGTTGATGGGGGACCCTGCAGGTTGGCGGGAATACTCTGGTTCATACTGACCGTGGGCGGGGGTAGATTCTGCTGCATAGACACGGGGGCCAGGGACACATTCTGTGGAAGAGAGACCGGAACTATAGACGCCGGATTCATTGTCACTGAAGCGTTCAAAGTTTGCCCGGGCAGGCTTCCGGGCGCCGCTTGCCCGAGCTCCCGGGCCAAACGCTGCTGCAGGACCTGCTGGGACGCCAGCTCACTATTCAGGGCCAATTGTTGGGCTATAGATGTCACTAGTGATTGCGCCTGGGCGGTCGCCGCATTAATTCCGGGCGTTAAAGCTTGACTAACGGGAACCACACCGTTCATTGTTTGTACAGCGTTAGTTCTACTTACTCGATATCGAGCATTTTGTTCTAGAAGTACTTCGTTAGTCGCAGTTAAATCTGCCACTTGTTTCTTTAATTCGTCTACTTTTCGCCGTAACATCGTGTTTTCTTCCTCTAGTAACTGATAGCTAAATGGACGGTTTGACGAGTAACGGCCGTCAAAACCCGAAAACCCATCAAATTCACGTTCAGTTCTCCGACGTTTTATACCGGTGCCGTGACCGTACTCAAATCCTTCAAACCTGTCTAAGTCATCATCATATGGGTCGTATAATTGACTATTGTTGTTTCGATGGTCGGACTTTCTGAGCTCAAAATCAAAACCGTTAGTGTTCATATGTCTAAATTTACACTTATTACCGCGCTTGCAGTTCCCTTTTAGGAAGTCTTTGCAGATAGGGACCTCGCCCCTAAGCACGTTAACGTCAACAGCCGGCGGCGTAACGCCGATTCCAAGAGCAGCCGCTTGTTGTAAGCGTACCGGAAGTTGTCCGGTTTGCTTGTAATGTTCCTCTTCCTCTCTGGTACAGTGTAAGAATTTACAATTGTTCCTTCTACATCCGGTGTTCTGGAAGTCATGACAGAATGTAATATTATTCCGCCCAAGGTCACGCGCTTCGTCGGCACTTGGGTGGCGATATTTACATCGCTTCCCACGCTTACAAACATTTCGCAAGAAATCGCGGCAAATATCATCGTCCTTGTCGCCGGACTTGTTCAGTTGGCTATCTTCACTTCCGTTATCGCTATGATCCGACATCGCAGCGTATTTTTATAGTTCACAGTCTATTTTTAGCAACACTACGTTTATATGTTATATTTAAAGCAACATGCACAATAAATTCCTTTTGTAACAGAGTCTGCCATTGGCTAAATCCAGCCGGAAGCACAAATAAGAACAGGGACAGAGCCTCGCATCAAACAGACCAATGGTAATCCGCTTCCTCCGTTTAACCTGAAAGTAGAGGGAAGCTATGACAATAGTGAAGAATATGCCGCATCCATGGACACCTGAAAGAGCGCGAAAAGCGGGGCGCAAGCAGCTGCACAGCGCAGGCGCAGTTCTCGTTGTACATATAGCGCGAGATTTGAAAAAAATATAAATAATTAAATTACTAGACAAGATCTATAGAAGCTATAAAAATTATACTTCTCATTTGTACTTGCAGCTCTATGTAAATTAAATTCCTTATAGTGTTACAATGTTTCTTATACCATCAAAACATATAGCTGTTTTGGGTAAAGACTTTAACTCTATGTACTTGTGACAAAGATTTGCAAATGAAAGCATTCATCATGACATCTCCAAAAAGAACAAGAAATTCAAGGAATCGTGAGGAAATGTGTAAGAATTTTATTGCACAAATTGCACATGAATGAGCATTAATAAGGCCCGTGTGACGACACAACTTTACCAAAAAATCTCATGAATACCGTGGTTTATTGTACATTAGGTGATTAGGTTTCATTTACTCTTCCCCCGGCATATCTTGATAGATTCTATAACTTAATATTCCAAATCTCAACAATTACAAGAAGATTCTGTGTGCATAAAACGTCCATGAATCGTACGGCAATAAAACCAGAACGGCTATAAAGAATCAGATGATGTAATTGATTGAGTTTAATATGTAGATAAAAATCTAAAAATTCGATTCCCATTAAATCTCTTCATACGGAGTATATGTACTGACAGCAAACCCTGCATGCTACTGAATAAAGTGGATTTACATATACCTCTAATTATGTTAATGCACTTGAAAAATTGTAAGAAATTCAATCCGTAATGATTTGCAGTTTTCCAAATTCTTTGCCACGAAATTTGAATTTTCGCAGATAGAATTACGTTCGTTGCATAAATTGTACCCTATTGTACCACGCGGAGGAGGGCACCCCGACAAATCGAGGGCATGTTTTACATTACAATTTAAGAATTTGATATCAAGATTTTGACATAATTGGTATGTAATGATAACCTGGAGGGAAATGACACTAAAACTGAATATGTCAACGTAGGATAGATGGAAAATACATGTCCTTGAAATTCGAATTTGAAATTTGCAGCTCCTAGAGGCTAAGTACATGTATTCGGATTGGTAACGAGTTCCCCTCTCCTTACATTTATCGAGAAAAACTAGTTTTCGGAATATTTCTCATCATACCTTTGAAATTATAAACTGCAACCCCCTCCCTCCTCAAGTATTGAAAATGCGCTAATGCGCGTATGAATCTATAAATGCCGAATATAAATGTCTAATAAAATTTATAAGTCGAATTGAATACGAATGGTGGTAAACTGCATATATTCAAAACACGTATATTTGCACTAAGGAACTCATCCTCTCCCCCCCCCCCCCCCACAACTTGAACATGATGAAAGCGTCGTCTCTTGCAGCTAATCTTTGAATCCTATATCCACCTTTCGTACATGTACATTTGTACTACTGCTGTTGATTGACGATACCTTTAAAACCAACGGTTCGGTAAACATATTTGGTAATTTTACTTTTTTTTCAACAAATAATTCTAACTATTCAAAGCAGAAAATTGAGAAAACCCAAATGCAAATTATTCAGCTCTTCATGTTATTCAAATATTTATATCATACAATCATGTAAAATAATTACAAAGAATCACAGTAATTCATATTATTTTGTATATCATGAGTCCTTCGTTTTAATCTAATTAACATGTACGATCGAGACTTCAAAGAAAGAAGCAGACACGACAGGTCATGAAAAATAATTAAATTGAGAAAAATATATTTGAGAATATATAGAGCTATAGTGCATAAAATCGGTCAATTGTATAATGAGCAGAAAGTCGTGCAAAACTGCACATCTCACATCAAATCCTGTACTTGTATATCAATTTGTTTTTCCCTCCCCAGAAAGATAAAATGCATGTTGTAAAAATCTCAGAACATAGAAAAAAACTTTAATTTTTTTTTAATATAAATCAAACACATCTGGTTTACGAATGTGCAGATGTTACATTAGAACATTGAAAAATCTGAGGACGTGAAATCAGAATTCAGAACTTAAAATTCAGGGCTATCGTTATCTATTACTAACTGTTACGGTGAACTTGAACTTTTATGGAAAGAAATGATCATATTCATATTTATCGTGGCAACAATAGAATGCAAGACACACAAAAAAATCTCTGGTGGTTCTGGAGAAGAAGTCGAAAATGCGGAACGACGGACGGTACGTGATGACAATTATAGCTCACTTGAGCTTCGCTCAATGACATACAAACCACATTTAACGTTGAAAAGAGGGAAATGATCTCCGACAAGAAAGCATGACAACGATAAAAGGGCCACATCAAACACCACAAACACCAGAACAGAGAACGCTTCTGAATCAAGCGAAGAGATTAAATGGGAAACCGCAGGCGACCAAAAACAAGTATAAATTTCCTGTAGGATACGGGATAGTAATGGGGTACTTATCCAGATTATCTGTGCGTAACCCTCCTAGTGAACCGGAATTAGTACCATCATATACATATACAATATATATTCTTTGCACTGCAAGTCAAAAATGCTGACCAATATGGAAAATGGAAGTATCGAACAACGACCTCTTAATCACAGGGATTTATCACGTTTCCCGGTTGCAAAATTATCTATGGATTATCTAATAAACCAAAGTAGATGATAGAGCAACCGGGAAGCGTGATAAATCCCTGTGCTCTTAATCATAATACATGGAAACAGTGAGTCATATTGGATCAAATTGTATAGAAGACATCAATAATGAAACTGAGAAATTTCCAATTTGAACATGTAAGAAAAAAAAAATATCAGATGGGGTTTCTTTAAATTCATTACATTACTTAATCTAACTTTAAAGGAAAACTACTCTATCGATTTTCGTAACAGATCTTAAACACGACACCGATATATGTATTACATCGGTAGATTAACCTTATTTTTCTTTTTTTTTTTCACAGAAATGCCAGAAACACAAAGAAAATGTCAAAGCAGATACGGCGGGAATTCGAACACTTGTTTTGTTATCAGCATGGTATACTGCAAAGATCTGTTCAGTAATTACTCCGAGCGTTCGAATGTCAGTAAAACATGAAACATCACACCCACTGAGCGGACCTGAGAGGGCACATGTTACGTAATACATAGATAGTGATACACAGATGGAAATATCCTCAGTAACGCTGTATACAACGCAATAGAAACCCTATCAGGGCGGAGTCCTACTCACTTAAATCAAATTTTACCGAGAATCTAATTGATTATCACAGGAACTAGAGTAAAAGGTCAATAACTCCATATCCCCTACACCGATAATGAGACAAAAATTCAGAGATTATACAGCCCTTATAAACCTCTAACAAATGTATCTTTCTTTACCTCATTCAAACTGCAAACATCCTTATTTCAATTTTTCTATTAGACATTCAATAAGAATAAAGATATCTGATTTTCACACGTCTTTCCGAAGTGAATATACATTGACAATACATGCAGATTTTGGCGTAAATTATTGATGCCCCCCCCCCCTTCCTTTTTATAAATGCGAGATTTAGGCTTATTTATGCCATTCGTCGTTCTAACCACAGAGTAGTTTACCTTCTCCTCAGAATGGACAGCTAGAAGAACAAAGCTCATTGCAGATGATTATCATGATCATCATAAAGATAAAATTTTTTCCATTTTTTCAGACCTACATGAAAATATCAGTATGCCAAGGAGACGGAGAGAGCTCCTGGAGTGAATCAAGTACGAATCAGACGATACACGACATGGCTTCCGACATCAAAAAGTTCCCGAAAGGAGATTTCTGACGAGGTAAAGGGATGAGGTGTGAACGAACATAAATCATAGCGTTGTCTATGGTTAAGATATGATAGGCAAAACACGTGTCCTTCCTGTAGTATGAGGTTAGTTTGTTGAGGGTAATGAATACAATTTGTTATCCAGAATCGTAAAAAAAGAATATGGAATCTGTGTTTATTACCTCATAATCATTTTACTCAAGTATAATATATAGGATTATCAACGAAAATTTGCATTGTGACAAAATTTCATTGATTTTGTTTTCATAATTTACAAATATATTCAGGAAAGCATATACATGTATAAGATTTTATTTAAATAACTGTTAAAATTACAACTCATTTGGACGATTTTTTTTATAGTTTTCGTTGGGTTTTTTTTTTTTTTCTTTTTTGTTTGTTGTTGTTTTTTTTACACTAAAAAGTGTACATTTCTCCCCATTTTCTCTCAGTTTGACCGATTTTCCTAGCGGTACTTGTAAATCAAAGTCATTATTTCAGTATATGTTACCAAGAGACGAGAAGCAGATACATAAGATAGCGGTGCATTGTTATACAAGCTTATTTTCAGTGACAGCTGCTATTTAGACTGTATGGGAAATGAAACTTTCAGCTCTCCATCCCACTTAGAAACCAATTTTCGCATTAGTTTTTTTTCCTCTGGAAGTGGAAATGATAAATGGGTTACATAGAGACCCACTACAAAGCCCTAGAGTTGATGGATCGTACAGTACAGGCTATTTTGGTGGTGTAGAAGCGGAGCCCTTAGTCGTTCCGAGTCGTTTTGACTCGCCCAATGAACTTGATCAAGCGTCCGTACGTACATGTAACACCCATTAAAATCATGAAAAGCATGTGCTCGCTGGGATTGAAACATAGCCATAAGTCAAAAATAAAGGTTCGCCAACAATTAGTGCCCTGAAGATGGGAAAGGGGAGGGGCAATGATGACCCAAAAGTATATACAAGTAATAGCCTGTGACACAAATTCATGAATCAGGAGCGTAGCGCCAAGATGAGCAAAACCTTCTATTTCAGCTTTTTGTACTTTTCTGAAGTGTCCATAAATGTTGCTCAAACGAAGGGGGCACATCTGTCTTTAATCCAACAAATTTATATACATATACTTGTCTTTTTCGCTTTACTATGCAGTCATCACTCCAAATCTCTCTATCTCCTTGAAAGCCTTTCATCACAATTTCATCTGCTTCGTTATTTTTTTCACACAGCTCCAGTACGATTTCACCCACTTCTTTGCGGTGACCCTTTACATCTCCCCACCAGTCTATTTATCTCTCACCTCCTCTCAATTACCATTATAGACTTCAAAAGAAACGCAATTCTTCATTCTGAGCCACGAGTCTGTTGCTTAGAAACAGTAAATACCTTCATAAGTACAAAAACTGGAAAGATGATTGAGATTTTGTCCCTTTTGTCAAGTCATGCAAACTATTTACCGAGTCCTTTTGTTCAATTAACATGGCTGAAATCTCCCGTGTATAACTATATGTTGAAAACAAAAGATCAGAACATTTCTAAGAATACGGGCGGCATTGTCATTATAATGTCCTTTAAATTGCGTCATCCTTGATCTGTCACATAATTCAGCTATGCGTCCAATACATGCGCGGATCTAAAGATAGAGGGGATTCAAGGTGATAAGAACCCCTCACGCCTGGTATTTGCAAATCTTTTATTAACCCCCCCCCCCCCAATTTTTTTTTTTTTTTTTTTTTTTTTTTTTGTATTGGTATTTTTTTCTACATCCCCGAATATAATCTTAATACCAATATATTTAAAATAAAATGTAATGTATATTTTAGTCTCGCTATATTGACGATATCCAGAGGAAACTTCATAATTGATATACTTAACTTCAAGCGAAGTCAGATAGAAGGAGAGGATTCTTGTAAGGCTAGGAATTTTAGTAAATTATACATGTTTATGTAAAATAGAAAGATTTTTTTTTGACAATTTATGGGTGAATTTTGCGGGGGAGGGAGATCCCGATCCCACCTTTATCAGCGCTTGCTATATGTTTAATCTTTATCTTTGAACATTCTGATGTGTATTCGGTACAGCGGTCACTTCGTAGTACTTGATGTACTGAAGTGGGTTTACTATCTATGAAAAACATATTTCAGTCAATTATCATGAGAATGTCAGCACACGTGTACATTTTTTAAAATAACTAAACTTGTCACATCATGCACGGACCTAAGGGGCCCACAGTGTATTGGGAGGTGGAGCAGAGAGTCAGCCCCCCCCCCCCCCCCATGTTTTTTTTTTTGAAATGCAAATTTCTCATAATAAACACGTATAATTTTCTCGAAATCATATACTCTCAACATGCTCAATACCCCCTCGAACCCCACAACAAACAAACAAAAAGTCTTGGGTATGCGCGTACTGTTTTCCGATATAACTCAATTGAGAACGAAAAATAAATTGAAAACTGAAGTGAAAATTCTATCCCATTCCAAACAATAAAAGAGTCCAAAAGGCAAACTTGATCAATAGAACAAACTCAGACGAAAAAGCGAGTGAAATATAACACCTGGAATTTCCATTACTATTCGAAATGTTTTCGTGCGTTCCATTCGGTCAGCGAAGCGAATTGGTTCGAATTGTCATAATGCATCAAATACTTTTCACAGTAATTCAAAATAAATGTCTACGGGCCCTTAACAAATCGAAGTTTAAGTAAAGGTAGCTGATAGGATTTCATGATAATATTTTACCTATGAAAATTGCAACTCATAGTTACCTGGTTTTTACTGTATGTCCCTAATCCGTCAGAAATTAAAATTTAACAATTCACATGGATCGGAAGAAAAAAGAAGAAAATCCAGAAGAAAACTGAACAATAAAACAGAATTCAGCGACTCATCCTGCATCGACCTTTCACCGTCAAAGTCAGTCAAATAAGTAACATATGACAGCTCGACCCTCTGTTATATACCGTGCACAAGGGAGATACGGAAGATAGATAGATAGATATACTTCTCAAATATATCATCAACACATGTTTATAATAGGCTGTTACCGATACGTACCTTGTACTAGTAAAGAACCACGTGTTTGTCTGTATTTATCACATTTATTTATGATTTTCACCATAAATATTATTTGTCGCGGACACCTTTAAGTGACATTCTTTCCGATTGGTCACAATCACGATGCACTCTCATTATAAATATCGAAGCAGGTGCAAATACAAACGTAACTTATATGATCACTTTACTGATCAATATCGAACATGCTCCGATGCGAACTAGTCGGCATGTGAAACGTCTCTGCACCAGCCCTTTAAAACGCAGTCAATTCGTACTGTTGACATGTCGGGTCGTCTATTGATTGGGTAAACAGTTTCAGTTAAATGTAGAAATTACAAAAATAAATACCTATCTGTTCTTGTGTGTGTTTTAGATATGTAGATAATTAGATCTTCTAATCGCTTTTTTGCTTCCATCGTCTCCAGTGTTTATGTAAATACGAGGAGCAGAACGCGCGAAACCGGGACATCGATTTCATAAAGAATTGTGTAACGGTAATTTGTACCCAAAAGATTTTATTTCACGGATCAATCTTAATTATAGTAAAAATCCGAAAAGATGCGAATTCTTATCTGTACAAAATATCAGAATTCCGATGTACAGTAGATAAAGATAATTTAGAAATATATCTAGATAGAAAAGTTACAATAATTATGAAGTTCTTCCAAATATCAAGAATTAAGGATAACAAAATGCAGGTCGTTTCCATGCCACAACGTGAGTGGAATATTTCTGTATAAAGCAAAAATTTGAGAGCCATATTTTCAAGAAAACTCTTTACACATTCAAATGCAAGACAACGAATTTCAAATTATAAATCGGGTCGTTGTTTTGTAATTAAAAAAACAAAAACAACAACAACAAAAACAAACAAACAAAAACCAAGAAAAAAAAATAAAAAAAACCCCTCATGGTTCATTCTCACATCTACATGTATGTGTTTGAATTCTCTTCGCAAATTGATTCTACTATGTGCATATTTGATAGTATATAATTATCGTATTGACCTTTAGTAAAACAAGATTATGGGCATCGTATTCATTGAAGAGCCTCACTTCTCAAGTACCGCCATTCACGTAAATACTTAGTGAGGATGCTGAAAATGTGCTAAATTAGTGTATCCCCACTTGAAACAAGAAGAACGCCCCTCCCGAGTACTATCTGCAAATACCATACGACAAACTGAATGAAAAACAAAAGTACTTTTATAGAAATCGGCGACCCCTACACTCGGTGCAGTTCGAATGTAGAAATTATTGAGGTGGCGTTGGGTGACTGAGATGGCCAGGGCCCCTTCTTTTTGTAGAATCAGCTTCTCAAAAAAAATACAAGAGCCATCGACCGGCCTGACTGCCCCTCTAGTCATTTCTTTCTCCCCAGGTACTGATATCCAAGAACCCCCCTCCCCCTTCATCATAGACTTGCTCAAGTCCTTATATCAAGTAAATGTATATGAAGAAAATTGCAATTATTATAAAATTTTGAAAAAAAAGAAATGCCCCTTTTAAAACTATGAGCAATTGGTTGCAGAAGTATTAGACATATATCACAATGAAGAGAAGACATTTTTTTTCTTGCTAATACAGAGATTTCACTCTACTGATAAAAAATTATTTAAATGTATTCAATTCTAAAATGACTTGAGCAAGTCTACATGTACCTCCATCCCTTCACCTTCCTATCCCAGCCTCATGGAAATTTGATCTACGCATGCATTTTATGAAACAGAATATTCAAATATTCCCTGTCGCCATAAATTTGTCATTAACATGCAATTCTATCATTTTCATTATGTATTAGACTCTTTATCAAGGATTTTTACGCTGATTACGTATGCATGTGTTAATTGTAACAGATAAGTGGTATGCAAACCTGACAGTGATGAAGAATGTTGTTTTATATTTGCTATTTAAATTTTGAAAGGCAAGGTAATTAAAGTGGATAAATTTGCATCTAATAAAAAAATGTGGATTCATCATTTTGCGAAGAATACAAGCGCGGATTAGGACCCCCCCCCCTGAAAAAAATTCCTGGATCCGCCCATGGAATACATGTACATTTTGTACAGGGAGGGGTATCTGGTTCATTAAACATACGTATATAAGTGCAAAATTTGGCAACATCATTGCTGTCAAGTGAAAATCTAGTAAATGCGAAAAGTATCCCTTCTTCCAGAAGAAAATAATATTGTTGGTACATGATGTACTTTTATTTAGATAGTGTATATATATAATATAAATCATATCTATGGCATTTTCCCGCTAGTTTATCTTATCATGGGATCAATGTAGAACGCTGTGAAATCGTGTTTATTGAAAGTAAACAGTAAGAAAAACACAGCGATGATCGTTACTGCGTTATGATTAATTAACCAGAAATATATGATTAAACCGACCAAAGAAATGTTCCCACTGATTGGACGAGAAAGGGCGACAACTGGCGCACTAAGGGACAGTAGTCATGATACAGCTAGTGATGTCAGAAAGGGAAGATAAGTCATATCACGATGGAACATGGAAATTAACCTGTAAAACATTCACCTTACCCGACCGACCGGTGAAATTATTATAGCTTTAAATGTCTGTACGTCTTTCATTCTGCTCGTCGACTTTCTGTACATGTCTATGTACTAGATGTAAAACACATAGATTTCTTAGTTATATATTCCTTCATTTTACGTGTACCCTTGGAAGCGAGATCTTGCGCACAAATCGTCATTGGAAGTGGAGAAAGTTCTTGTACTAAGAATTGAGAGAGAGAGAGAGAGAGAGAGAGAGAGAGAGAGAGAGAGAGAGAGAGAGAGAGAGAGAGAGACTATATATATTTGTATTGTAAACAATGTAGACCATGGATTCTGACGTCTGTTGGCATCTCTATAAACCTTTCACTCTGTTACAAATTGACTGCTGATTCCTTATCTCCTCCAGTTAGAATAAAACTAACAAAACTCGGGATAATTTTCTCATTCCGCCGCTTAGATTAACTAACAAACACGTGTTAAGTATGCGAAAAACACTAACAGCCCCATAGACCAATGACCTCACAGACTAACGAAATTGTTGGAATTGATACAACACGAAGTTTACATCACATAATGGTAAAAAATTCGAAAATAAGGATGAAAATTGAGAAATAACAAACGTGTGACAAACTGACTTTTAAACAAAATGGCACCGTTGGGCAGACAGACGAAACGACAGACAATTATTGTAGTTGGTCGAAATATTTTCAACTTCATTTAAATGGACTGAACTGGAAAATGCATCCAAGAAAAAAAATATAGCCTCTTTGTTATACGATGCAAACTTTTTTTTTAAATTTTTTGTTTGTTTGTTTTTCTTTTTTTGCATTTATAATGTTTTGTTCTTTTTTTTCAGTCAGACAGCGCGCGAAAAAAGAAATAATAAGAGCCAAATGAATCCCTTTCATCTACAACCACTGGAAATAGAATATAATAACGTAAAATGAAACCAACCCGGTTAATGGCTGAAGATCCGGAGAAAATTGTCATTGAGGGTGAACAACTCTGTATATCTGATAAGAAAAATAATTAAAGGCTTTAAAGTGTTTAGAAGGACTCCTCGTCTGTATTGAATGGCCTATCAATCAGGGTAAGAGCCAGCCAGATAAGGTAGTATTACCCACTCCAACTAGGCGCGTGAAAGTGGAGATGATAATCTGTAAAGAAGTTGTGAAATTCTTGGTAAACTGAGGCAGAAGAAGATGACTCTTTGACCTTGTGTCTCCTTCACTCAAGTTAAAACGTCTTTAATTTGTCAGAATTCAAGCGATGCTCGTGTCGCATGGATGGACCGACGCAAAATAAGCATACTAGGCTTTTACGGAAGAAACACAAGAGTGTTTCAAGTCAAGATATGTCCAAATCTAACGGAGAAGCTACATACGTGAATGTGAACCGAGAGCAAATTATAAGAAACAATTTTGTTTCTCGCTCTGTACCAATTTGACCTAGGAACCATTCAAAGTAAATCCAATTTATGCTCACAACATTTTTCATGGTTTACTGAAATTCTATAATTAGTTAAGCAGCTTCATGTAACCCTTGCTAATTATTATTGTTTTACACCTTGTATGACTGCCAACTCTCCAGAAATTTACGAAGATCACCTCCAAAGAACCTCTGCAGACACAATCACACTATAGGTGGAGCCACTGTTTGAAATTTTTTTAATTTAGTTAAACGTAAAAGTGGTTATGAAACATTATTGATAGGTCGTGCTAGTCAAATTTTCTTCCGTGAAAAACTTAAGTATTTTACATTTGCAGCCAATAAAACTGAAAGGATGTACGATATATATAATATCCATCGTCAAAATGCCATCTTTGATTTTCCAATCTTAAACACAGAGGGCGCTGCTTTGCTCTTTTCGTTTCTCGTAGAAAAAGTAAGAGCAGCACAGCGCCCTCTGTATAAGAGATTGCTGATATCAATTTGAGGTCGTAGGATGTCCATCCGCGCTGTCCTTATACAAGACAGGAGCGTGACGTCGTTTTCAACTTTATTCGGTTGCTTGCTTCATAAGTTTACATTATCTTGACAGGATCTCTATTGTTTGTGCCTTTTCTATGCTTCATTTTTCCAGCAAACTTCCTATTGATTATAATCAACTGTCTATTCCGTTCATTTTTGTTACATGAGAGAATTTCAAAATCAACGTAAAGGATATGCGCGTTCCCTGGATCTAATTCCATTGGCATTCAACAAAGCAAGACCGGATATAAAAATCCACCGCTTACGTGATCCCCCCCTAGGAGTCTACTTTCGTACACTGTTAGAGACTTTGGATCCGCCAACAACTCGTTTGGATATCGGAATATTGGCTATATTAATCAGATTTCACGCACAAAATATCAGGCTACCCGCGGTGACACTGTGTAACATGTAGACTGTGTAAATACGGGCCGCTGTCTGGGGGGATTCATTTATCAAGTCTGATTTTCCTTTTGTGGTATTTGTGTAAACGAATGCTGAATTACGATACAAAGGCAAATGTTGACTTAAAATGAAACTAGTCAAGTATTCCATATTGATTAATGGACAACATTACGGGGTATCGGATCCCCCTTACAAAAAAATCTATGTACAATGAATTAATCTAAGCAACCGTGTGGAATTTCAATAGAGTCTGCACAGTGTCTGAAATTTAGATGAAATGTTCCTTATAAATGAAAGTCAATATGTGAAAGCAAATATAAGAACAGAAATCAAATATTTTTTGAATATAGTTTTTTTTTTCAAAAGCCAAGTAGCCAAATTAAAATTAATGTGGATCGAATGTACATTGAAACGTGTCATATGCGAAAAATTTTGTTGACAGAAGGTAAAGATTTCAATATGTTGATCTAAACCACTATAACGGGTAGATCATTACGTCTAAGTAACCCCAGGCACGCGAACTGTAACCAATGAACGGGCATGAAGCTGTTTGCTCGATCAAATGATAAAATAAGACCATTTCAATTGTCACCGTTGAAAATGGCCACTTTAATTGCTCTTCTACACTGAATTTCGATCCTCTGAAATGAAGGAATTTGAGAACCTGGCATTTATTTGGTAATTTGGTCATCAAGCGGACCAATGAGTCTGAAAACTCGATATGTTATTTGTTAAGTTGTGAATGAACATTATCGCTTTTCATTTAAAACTGAAACGAGCGTTAAAGGGTCCACGAAGCTGCATGTAAAAGATTGGGAAAGGGTCAACGAAGTTGTTTGTTGAATAGCAGGAAAGAAAATCTCAAATACGGTCAATATTTTGAATATAATACGGAGTACAATTCTTGCTTGACGGAAAACAATTTCTTGGACTAAAATTCACATGGCACATGCTATTTATTTTGTATATAAAGCTTTCTTTTTTACAATGTACTTCTTGCAATTGTCAATCCTGTAGACCTCGAGCCATGACTTTATACCTACTAAAACACCGCTTTTATAAGTATCATTTTAAAAACTGAATATATAAATAAAACATGATGTAATAAAAACCCAAAATATGTTTATTAATTGTGATAGGTAATAACTGAAATGTTATTCTTACGTATCCTATCAGATTTAACACGGCGATAAAAATTTCTGCGAAATGACAATCTAAAGATGCGTCAAAAACAAAGGGATCAATCATCCATCATTATCTATGTATTGTACAAGACGACGACTGTAGATATAGGCATAGTAGATGAGCATGACGTGTATTTGATCGTAAATCCACATTATTAATGTATTTTTATGATTTTTCTATATCCAGTCTTATTTCTTTTTAATAGATCACATGGGGTCTTAATTATCTGATTATGTCTTGTGACACGGAGCGGCTGCTCGAGGAACAGAAAATGATATTTCTTAATTATCACCCTATCATATTTATTCATTATCCTACTTCCTCTTCTTTTTTTTTACTTAATAATAATTAAATAACAATAACATGTACCTTGTACACCTGAGTCCGTAATATACCGTCCTCTCTCTTTTCTTATATTATTTTTTTAAATCATAACCCATGATAGCAACTTTTCGTCATAATCATCGTCCTATTGTCATCCCCTTGTGCTTTCTTTCTTCTTTTTCGTGTGAATATTGCAATTTTCTCTACGTCCAGAGAATTTTAAAATAATTAAATATTAGCAAAGAAATGTACAAATGAATCAGAACTGGCAGATCCTAATTCCATTCTCAATATGTACAGAAGCTTTTCGTGGAATCTTCAACGATAGCTTGGTTCTATTACTTACGAAAGATCAAAAGATCAAAGGATAAATACTTCGTAAATAGAGACATTATCAGCTATAAGTGCTGTAGGTAAGTACACCTGTTCAAATTGAGATTTATTATCTCGATCCAATTTAATTTTCTAACCCTAGTCGGCACATACCTTACTTTCTTTGCTCGAATTTCCTCTGTAATCATAGACAATTAGTCCGAATTAACTCTGTGCAGAGAAATGACACAACCTGACGCGCGGAGCCGCTAGAGTTAATACACTAAAACATTCTGATACACAATAACTATCACAAAGAAACAAAACCAGGAGTTTAATGGGCCGTGGTGACACTTAATGGCCGACAGGTAGAGGTCATAAGGTCAGTACCTTACAACTAGCACCCTCAGGTGAGATTCGTACGTTGACAGGACAATTTGAATGCTCCAGATTTCCAACACGTTAGGTAACGAAAAACCTTGATTGACAGATTAATATCAAATTCCTCTGCTTCACTCGCATTCATCGTATATTATGCATGGCTACAAAATTCTATGCTTGATAACGATGTTATTATAGAAAAGAACGCCTAACCAATCAATGTAAGCCTTGCCCATCGATACACTTCACTCCACTCTGCTCCTATGCCATTCAAAGTTAGAATTTATTTACAGTAACATTTTACCCAAATAATAGGCAAATCGGAAGCCCCAAATCAGCAAACTTTAAATATCTTTTGAATCACAGAAACAACTTTCCAATTGCTCTCAACATTTAATAAAACATTTATCTGAACAATGGTGATGTTTATACGAACACGACGTTATGTTTTCGAAAGGTCTTATCGCTTCTTCCTTATCCAAACATCGACAAACAGTGACTGATTTTAAACTTCTTGTTAATCTCCACATGATTTGTAAAGTGTCATTTTCGATCTATTTCCCGACATTTTACATACTAACTTATACACCTACGCCCGTATACATTAGAAGAATCAGCAAAGATACCATGGCCTATGTTAATTATATATTTAATGGTTTCCGTAGTACTCTACCCATGTATATTCTGATTCCCTTACCAACAAAGCAGAATATTGAATACGTTTCCTCTCATTCCGTCTATCCGTCCGTCTATTGTCCGTCCATGTGTTTATCAGTCATCGTCTAAATTATTATCCGGTTTCTTCCTCCCTAGCTTGGTCCAGTTAACAGCACAAGGTTAGTCCATCGTCGGAAACCCTACGCTTATATCTGACGTAGTGTAACGAAGACGGTGACGTGGGTTTCCGAGGATGAAGGTTAGTCTGGGTAGTCATGTTTCTCAATGACGTTCACTATTGACTTCGCAAAAGAAACATATATAGTGCCTGTTTCTTTTTTCTTCCTTTTTTTTGTGATTTAATTTCAAAATATATACATAAATTGACAGCTATTAGTACAAACAGGCAGAAAAGTCCTATTTGACAAAGGGAAAGACAGACAGACAGACAGACAGACCACAAGGCAAGCAAGAGTAGACAACCAAAGATGCAAGCAAAAAGTTAGAACTAGCTCTACAATTAGACCTCTCCTTTACTTCATCATTTCAACAGACAATACAATCAAGATACCGATATAAAAGCATGTCTTCGAAAACAAGTTTGCCTGGCGTTAAAATACCCTACATTAAGGAAGAGCATACACAAACCGTGTCCTACGCAATACACACACATATACATGTAATCAGCAATCCGGCTAACTAGTAATGTCAAATCCCATCATATCTTGGGAACAATTTATCTAAACTACATCCCCGTAACTGTAATAGGTTATTATAAAGCCGTCGTCAGCCCATTTCATCAGATAGAGATCAGCTAGATTTATGTAGGAAAGCTCAACTCCAATTACCTACCCCGTGAGCAGATCCAATGCATTTTTGTACCGTGTGTTTGGGAGGAGGTCCATCCCGAGCGCCGCTCTCCGAAGTGACTCCTCAAGAAAAACATCGCATTTCTTTGCTTATGGACCAATTGCTTATTTTTATTAATAATCTTAAATTTAGCTCTCTTCATCCCATAAATCAGCGTATGATTTTGAGAAAATGTGCACAAAAACGTGATAATGAGCATTTTTCAAAAAGTGCAAAAGGAACCTGATTAACACCCAACCATCCAACGCCCCTTCTAGATCCGCGTATGTTCTTGATCGAAAAAAAGATAGGAAAGCAATTCGTGCATTTTATTTTAACGACCATTACTACATTTATTTTTCCGGATATACATATTTCTATCTATCTTAATAGGATCTTTAACAAAAAGTACACTTGTTAAAGGTGCATGCTTTATAGTCTATTGAGGCTTTGAAATTGATGCGATTCCTCCTTAAGTTTTATTTTTGGTCGCAAACTTCGCGTTTGTTGTAGATGACATACGTATCTAAAAATAGTATCGACCACCGAAAAGGCATCACTCGTATCTGTTTATGTAAATTAGAATTTCAATTACAAATTCTTCGTTCGAGATAAGAGTTCAAAATTAACATATCTTTTTCATCTATTCTAATAATCATATACTTGCGAGCGACATTATCAATTCACACGATAAACTGAAATTCATTGGAGGGGTGTTTCCGAAGGGGCAAAACATAATCCAAAGGGTAATACACATGTATAGGTACATGCCCTCCAATGGAGAATTCCTGATATTAACTTCAAATGTTAATTACCAGAAGAAGAGATTGCCATATTTGAAAATGTCCATTTTAATATAAAGAGTGCCTTGATATATTTGAAATAGGCAAGTTGTTGTTGACAAAGACGGCCGCCATGGGGCGTGACCTGACAAGCATTTAGAATGGTATCGTGCCGTTGGGAATTGAGTAGCAAATAAGCGATTAGAAAATAAATCGTTTTACGGAAAATTTACAACTACCGGGAAATTGAAAATCTATTGTTGAGGTCAGGGAAAATGTGATACCTTGATTATGGGTAAAATTACACCACTATATTGCTATGGCGGACCACGGGAACTCAACCCAGGACGGACCCATCTACATGTACACCTGCGACTCGCCGCCATCAGTTACGAAAACCTTTAAAATTTGAATATAAATCTGTTTCATCAGCGCGGTTTCAGAGGTGATATCGATGAGATAGGGGATACTGAGTTTACAGTCTCCCTCCTCATGAGTTTGCCATAAAAAAATGCTAATTTTCTTGCTGATATTTCTTATAAATTACTCAAATTATTACACAAATTATAGCCCCCCCCTCCCCTACACTAAGAGAAAAAAATATAGATCCATCCTTGCTTTATGAGGTAATATAGCATTTTTTGTGGTTTAACAATGAATCTTGGTTGGATTGCCAAGCATAACGAAGTATCAGTCCGAAAATCAGGAATTGAAAATGAGGAATTATAATAAAACTTTAAATTTTGTAAACTGTCGCTGTTCCACTCGCTCATGGTAAATCATTTCTTTGTATTCACATATTTTCAATTTTCTTTTCTTAAATAGGCGATATGCATAGAGCAGTTTTGAATATCGTTCTTTACTCATTTTTTTCTATTCGCGTCAAATGATCTCTTATCTATAATTTTCCCCACTACTGATTCCGCCAGGGAGTTCTCATATGAACAACAAAAATCTCATTTGGAAATTATATACCATGATACTCCTAAAAATTCTTCACAATATCACTTGCTTACAATTTGCATATTTCGACAAGACGTTCCCTGCGCTTCCACTCGATCGAAAACCCAAAGTAAGGCAATTCAATCCAATTCATAAGTTTTGGAAAGCAAGAAAAAAATTATGGCCTAAAAATATCTTTGCATGTACCATGTCAAATTTCTAGAAAGTTCTAATTTTGATTATAAAACAGAAATTCGATATAGAATATCAAAATCGAAAACCCAAAGTAAGGCAATTCAATCCAATTCATAAGTTTTGGAAAGCAAGAAAAAAATTATGGCCTAAAAATATCTTTGCATGTACCATGTCAAATTTCTAGAAAGTTCTAATTTTGATTATGAAACAGAAATTCGATATAGAATATCAAAATCGAAAACCCAAAGTAAAGCAAATCAATCCAAATCATGAGTTTTGGAAAGCAAGAAAAAAATTATGGCCTAAAAATATATATGCATGTACCATGTTAAAGGGCAAGGGGCGGTAAGGGCCAAAATCAGCCCAATCTCAAAACTCGGAAAAACATTGAACATTGAAAATACATGAAATACAGAGTATAAATCAATTTAAATTTTGAGAATCCGACATTCCGTTGCAATTCTACACTAATTTGAAACCAGGATGGTCGGCTATATGTTACACTGATTTTGACGTCATATGACGTTACGATCACATTGTAATTTAACGTTGTCTGTAGGTAACATGCTGCTATATTCTAACACTATTTAGGCTACTTTGTATCAGTTTTTGTGCAATTGAATGAAATATAAATATCTTTAAATAAATTAAATTTTTATGTAAAGTTTTGAAGCTGCAACTTGTTACGAAAAAGGAGGAAACAATAGTTGAATGTGTTCATATGCTGTCAATATCACGATATAATATATACATGAATGTACTTGGTAGATTTAAATATAATGAGGGGTAACTGGGGTACCACCCCTTTGTTGACTTTTTGAAATCTTACAATAAATGATATTGATGTGATAATGATACTTTTCACCAAGGCATAAATAGCGTGTATTTCCGGTAACCCAGCAGACCCTACACTGTATTTTAGTCCCAAACCCCTTTTCCCGTGTAAATCATTTTTGTCTCATCTGATTCATCTGCATTACTTTGGGCTCCGATCCCCTCTTTTGGTGGTCAACACTTCCTTTTTCTAATAGAAATGTTTTTTTTTATAGTTAAGAAATCCTTTGGCTCCCTAGGTACCGCTCGTCATTATCAAGAATTACCTTGCATGTCTCAATGTCAACAAACCTTTTAGGTCGTTACGCGCGCGTTGAGAGAGTTGCCTCGTTATGAAGTTTCGAACGAAACCTCGACGTTCGCCAGCGTGTTGAAGGTCGTTACTCGTGTGTTGGCCAAAAAAGTGAAGGTGTGACACTTGCAAAACAAGTTAAAAGTCATGTTTGTAAAACATTAATGCCCCCCTACCCCTTCTGTGATTAAAGTCCGTCACAACTTTATACTTGATTTTCATTTGATGTGTCTGTACACAAAATTTCATTTCGATATGTGAATCCACTCCAGAGGTATTGAACGGAAACTGATGTCGTGGACCGACCGACGGACCGATAGACAGAAAGTCAGACAGCGGCAAAGCAATATGTCCCCTCTTCTTCAAAGGGGGCATAAAAATTTTTGATTGAACCCAAATATGAACTTGACCTAGATTTTTATTTGATGTGTCTGAAAACAAAATTTCATTTCAATATGTAACTCCACTCAAGAGATTTTGAACGGAAACCCTGAAATTTTGGTATTTTTCGAAGTGCAAGGGGCATAACTCTGTCAAAATTTTGTTGATCAGACCTAAATATGAACTTGACCTAGTAGATTTTCATTTGATGTGTCTGTATACAAAATTTCATTTCAATATGTAACTCCACTCAAGAGATATTGAACAGAAACCCTGAAGTTTTGGTATTTTTCACATGGCAAGGGTCATAACTCTGTCCAAATTTTTTTGATCGGACCTAAAATATGAACTTGACCTAGATTTTCATATGATGTGTCTGTATACAAAATTTCATTTCTATATGTAACTCCACTCAAGAGATATTGAACGGAAACCCTGAAATTTTGGTATTTTTCAAAGTGCAAGGGGCATTACTCTGTCAAAATTTTGTTGATTGGACCCAAATAAGAACTTGACCTAGATTGTCATTTGATGTATCCATATACAAAATTTCATTTCAATATGTAACTCCACTCAAGAGATATTGAACGGAAACCCTGAAATTTTGGTATTTTTCGAAATGCAAGGGGCATAACTCTGTCAAAATTTTGTTGATCGGACCCAAATATACACTTGACCTAGATTTTCATTTGATGTGTCTGTATACAAAATTTCATTTCAATATGTAACTCCACTCGAGAGATATTGAACAGAAACCCTGAAATTTTGGTATTTTTCGAAGTGCAGGGGGCATAACTCTGTCAAATTTTTTTCGATCGGACCTTAATACGAACTTGACCTGGATTTTCATTTGATGTGTCTGTATACAAAATTTCATTTCAATATGTAACTCCATTCAAGAGATATTGAACGGAAACCCTGAAATTTTGGTATTTATTGAAATGCAAGGGGCATAACTCTGTCAAAATTTTTTTGATCGGACCCAAATATGAACTTGACCTAGATTTTCAATTGATGTGTCTGTATACAAAATTTCATTTCAATATGTAACTCCACTCAAGAGATATTGAACAGAAACCCTGAAATTTTGGTATTTTTCAAAGTGCAGGGGGCATAACTCTGTCAAATTTTTTTTCGATCGGACCTTAATACAAACTTGACCTAGATTTTCATTTGATGTGTCTGTATAAAAATTTCATTTCAATATGTAACTCCATTCAAGAGATATTGAACGGAAACCCTGAAATTTTGGTATTTTTTGAAATACAAGGGGCATAACTCTGTCAAAATTTTTTTGATCGGACCCAAATATGAACTTGACATAGATTTTTGATTGATGTGTCTGTATACAAAATTTCATTTCAATATGTAACTCCATTCAAGAGATATTGAACGGAAACCCTGAAATTTTGGTATTTTTCGAAATGCAAGGGGCATAACTCTGTCAAAATTTTTTTGATCAGACCCAAATATGAACTTGACCTAGATTTTTGTTTGATGTGTCTGTATACAAAATTTCATTTCAATATGTGAATCCATTCCAGAGATATTGAATGGAAACCCTGAAATTTTGGTATTTTTCGAAATGCAAGGGGCATAACTCTGTCAAAATTTTTTTGATCGGACCCATATATGAACTTGACCTAGATTTTTGTTTGATGTGTCTGTATACAAAATTTCATTTCAATATGTAACTCCATTCATGAGATATTGAACGGAAACCCTGAAATTTTGGTATTTTTCGAAATGCAAGGGGCATAACTCTGTCAAAATTTTTTTGATCGGACCCAAATATGAACTTGACCTAGATTTTTGTTTGATGTGTCTGTATACAAAATTTCATTTCAATATGTGAATCCATTCAAGAGTTATTGAACGGAAACCCTGAAATTTTGGTATTTTTCGAAATGCAAGGGGCATAACTCTGTCAAAATTTTTTTGATCGGACCCAAATATGAACTTGACCTAGATTTTTGTTTGATGTGTCTGTATACAAAATTTCATTTCAATATGTGAATCCATTCCAGAGATATTGAACGGAAACTGATGTCGCGGACCGACCGACAGACCGACAGACCGACCGACCGACCGACCGACCGACCGACAGCGGCAAACCTATATGTCCCCTCTTCTTCGAAGGGGGGCATAAAAATAATATATATATATACACATGGGCGTCGGATTGATCGTTGGTTACAGTACCACTCACAAGTAATTCTTTAATCACAATAATAAGGCTTTTCTTGGTTTTTATCTTTTTTTTTATGAACAACCGCAACTACATGTATATATAATTACACATGTTGTTTTTACACAGAAAAAGGATCGATTAAGAATTCAAAGGTTAATAATTTTATCATAGCGCCACCTACAATACCTTGAGTTCCAGTTCACAAACTTTCGTTTTTCTCTCAATAATTCCTATTGCTTACAACATTTCAGTATGTACGATTCGTTGTTTGTAATAAAATACAAGGGATAACATTTTATACACGTCCCTGTAAAATAACCACATTAGTGGGGATATTTCCTACTTTCTAAACGCATTGATTTTTAACGACTGAAATTATCAATATTCATTGTATGTCAAAAAATCTCCCCAAATTAAGATGCGTCTATATTTCGGTTGTTCTTTATTTTTTATGTATACATGTACAAGTTCCTTGGATTGCACTTTTAATGATTTAGATTTACATCATTAAAAAAAATGAAGGAAAAATATGAAGATACAGAATGTGCTACTGTAAAGGATTTATTTACAAGGCGTGAACAACAGACAATCGGTATGTACACAGTACTCGCAGAATGTCCGTTACTGTAATATCGCTCTTATATAAGTTTTATATACACTGCATGCGCTATAATTTTCGTTATTGACAACATATTTTCTATAAAATATGTTCAATAAAATTAAAGGATATTTCTCAGTCGAAATCGAGACATGGCAGATTTTTTTTCCCAATTTGAAAAAATAAGTACATCTCATCGACGGCAAATCATACGCGGCGGTGTAAATTTTACATGGCCATAATTTCTCGATATTGTAATAAATTTTATTCCAGTGTCAAAATCAGATAGATTACGTATATGTTGTGTTCTTCATGATATATTTATGATAAAGTAAAAATTGCTCTTCATGTGAAAGAAGGGTTTGTCATGTTATACGTAACGTCCATTCGGATTTTCTATTTCGTCTCCTTTTCCTTTTCCTTTTCTTTTTTTCTGAAAAGATGGGGTGTACTTGACATCTTCATTTAATCTTTAAGTTTATTGTGGTTGACTTTCGTGTGTGTGTGTGTGGTTTTTTTTTTTTTTTTTTTTTTTTTTTTTTTTGATGTTGTTTAATTTAGTTTTTAAGGATTTCTTTTTCGTTTGTACAGGGTTATTTCTTTTTTTAATTATTATTATTTTATTTTATACCGGCTTATCCTTTTAGATATACTCTGTCATTTCGATTTTTAAATATGTATATGATATGATTACTTTGACTTTAAAATATTTTTCGCAAAATACATTCACGTCCATAGAATGACGTCATATATTCAGTATGACGTCATTCTATGGTCCTGAAAGTCGGTTACGTTACGAGGAAAATACACATTTGAAAGACATTTTTGTCGATATTATTTGATTTCATGCATGTAAGAATAAATAATCAATATCATCATTAACAACAAAACAAAATCTATTAAATTATATCGATTTGACTCAAATTATTTCTGTATTATAGAAGTAAAAGGTGTTTTTCTGTTTCCAAAAAGACCCGATCTCTTGGTAACAGTAATTGATTTCATTCCGTTTTCGATGTGGCCACATGAAAACAACAGATTCATACTTTTACAACATTAACAAAATACTTGTACGGATATACAGACAAAATATGAACTTGTTGTTTTGATGTGGCCAAGTCTAATTTCGCCATCAAAAGCGAAAATTTATTGATTTTTTGTTCATTTCCGGTTTCATAGGTGATTTCAGAGGGGGATAACTCTAATGAAAAAATGAAATCGAACATTTTTCAAGTTGAACCTATTGAAGACAATCTTCCTTTAATCAATTTCAGTATCAATTTCAATCTTTTTAAATTTTCGGAATTAACAACAATTTTGGGCCTAGAGGGTCCCTTATCGCCCCTTGCCCTTTCTAGAAAGTGTCAATTTTGATTATGTAACAGAAATTCGATATAGAGTATCAAATAACTAAAAAGTACGCAATTTATCAATGTATTCCTTAATATGCAAGTTTAATTTTAAAATAGTCAGGTTCTACGTATGCACGCAAAACAAATGGTGTTGTAATCCGGATCACATGTGACAGTGGTTCTGTTTCGTCAGTGCTTCAAAAATTACATTAAAAAGTGTTATACTCCTCATATGTCAAAGCTGACACCTAGATCCTCTAAATAAGATCAACCTTATAATAGTTAATATGGAAATACGGGAAAATCCTTGAAATACAATCAGAACCAGACTACAAAATCCTTAAAAAACATAATAAAGCGAAAAAGTCCTACCTTCCATGTATATATACAATAGCAAGCAAGCGTCTTAAATAAGTGTCTCTCTGTGGAACTCAAAAACGGTGAAAATGACAGAAATGGAGAAATGATTCATATCGTCTGCTTCTTATAGCCAAATCAAGGAAAGCTTTTTAAGGATATTGATTGTAATCCTTTGACCTGTGGGACTTAATTAAAACATTTCTGAGACCAAGGTTGTGTGATTTATGGCGCAAGGCACCTGAGGTCCTTCGGAGCATGGACAAATGTTATTTTCCGGTAGATAATTGTTTACTTAATTTTCCCTACCGGAGCAAGCCCATTCCTCATTCCTGGAAGAGGTTAGAAATTCCTCTGACCAGAACTTTATAACGGAGAAAATTATTTTCTACAGTCCACATAAGGTGGCGGCTCGTCGTTTGAAACTTCAAGAATGATTGCAATAGAGATTTGCGTAAAATTCGCAACACAGTAAATTTTTTAGTTTTAGTTAAAACAAAAGACTCCTTCATCTTAATCTCTGCATGAGAATGTTAACTTATTTTGTTATGATGGTAGACGGAGATGTCTGTTTTGAAATAAAGCAGCGTTTTACTTGCATCTGCTTCCACAAAGTAGCATTTTCTTAATCAGTTTTAAGCGTTTAATGTGGCTATAAACTCACTGAAAAGCAGATGTGGTGAAACTAACAATATAATATTGCATTATTCACTAGGATGCAAGTCTGTTCTCGGGCGGATCTAGATGGAAAATAAGGACCCCAGATTGCCCCCCCCCCCCCTCCCAGTGGAAGGTATTGGATTTCTAGAAGAAAAAAAATTCTATGACAAACCCCTGGATTTCCTTCATATTTTCAAAGAGAGGAATTTCTTTATAGCAAAATCCATGGATTTTCCTATTATATTAGGCCCGAAACTGATCATGTAATAGGATTTATACTTGATACCCTACCATAGGGGTGGAGTGAGGTACAGAGTATTTCTGGAATAACCCATTCCCTCTCTTGAATTTGCTAAAAATCATGGTGTTTCCTACTTTTAAGAAATTCAATATTATTTCAAAAAATCAAAGTAGACCTCTAAACAGACTGGACACCTACCCCTCCCCTTGGAAAAAATAGACCCCATTTTGGTGTTTGAAGCATTGTTTTTAATATCATAGATTTATTCTATAATTACCTCTAGCTTCCTGATCTATTGCTACTTCCTTCCCTATGTCAGTGTAAGTCTATTAGAACATCCACTATACAAACGTCCAACTTCCCTGAAATATAATAAAATCACAAAATGAGTGTAAACTATATTACATCGATGTATACATGTATATACACATATACACACTATTATATCAAACTCATCTTAATGAAATCAACGTAACTTAAAAACTCACACACTCCTATAAAAATCATCTTATCGAGATCATGGCATATAAATACATTATCTATACATAACAGCGGAGCTCTTCCATCCATCCGTTCTTAAGTAAATGAAAAATATACATTATAGTATACATTATAGTCAGCCGGTTTGTTGAAACTTCTCGACATGTACTAATTAAAAGCAGAGCCTCCATTTGTCAGATAGAATCCCTGTTTTCAGAACGTCGGCAAAAAAATAATCTTTTCAAAATGAATGCCCTTCAACCCAAGCCCCCTCTGTCATTAATAGCGTGTTAAACCCACATCCCATTAATTCTGCATCTGCATTAAGGACTATGATATTCAAACCGTCTCCATTTCAATACGGGGGTATAACATTATCTATTCTTTACCTAATCTACCTTTTGTCAAGAAGCTATATGGATGTCCCCGAGATATATGCGATATCCGACCCCATCTTACCTTCTGTACAAACTAAATCCTTTCTTTACATATATAAGTAAGAAAAATGTGGAAAAAATTTCCCTTCTTAACAGTGAGAAAAGTTTACCTTACCCTAGCGCGTATCATAGCGTTCTCACAGCATGCAGGGATAATGCCGTTTAAGAACACAATGGCTGACTGGGTGTAATCCACTAATAAAAGTTAGCCCAAGTTTATAAGATTAATCTTGATAAAGTACCGTGTTTAACCCTAGTCTATGGGCTACTGTAAGATTGCATTGAAAAAATCTCCACATAATTTACTCCTCGCCTTGCAAACCTTAATCTGATATACGCGAACATAAAATGTGACAAGTATCAAAGAAGACCATTCATTCAATGCAGATTTGAAAATTTATACCCGTGACAGAAAATTTACTATGCTTTTTTCTTAAACAATCCCGATGCCTTACGCTAAGCATACTGTTTAGAGCGGATAAGGTTTCACGATAGAAATTTGCAACTGTTTATTTTTAAGCGAGATTTTTATAGTCACGGAAGACAAAACAAGCCATGAACAAGCGAGTTTAAGAGCGAATTTGACTTTCATTACTTTCATTATCAACGCAACTGCGAAAAACTGTACTTGTCATGACACACGAGTAGGTAAATAATTGTATGTATGACGCTGTAATATTTTATTTCCTAACCTTTCTTTTCTCTTTTTATAGCTGTCAAAAAGCGGAAAAGAAAAAGAATGAAATGTCTATAATGGAACTTGTCTCTGACAAGTGACGCACAAACATTACAAAGAACCAGTCCATCAATACGGATCATTAAATCAAACAAAGCGTCATAATGAAGCAGCTCATCGTCAGTCGCCATAAAAATTACAAACTTTTCGCTCTTCAGTCTCTTCGAATGGAGATAGAGCAACAATCGATGGTAGGGTGGATTGATAACAACGGAGCACGGTATGTCAGAGTTCATATGCATAAAAACAATGTAAGACATCTAACAAACATCAGATATGGAGGAAATCAGAGAAACATTTGTGCAGTTCCGATCTAGTGACATCGGAAATCCATACAATGGTGCGGATACAAAGCGAGACAGTATTGTTCAACGTCATCGACGGAATCGTTAGGGAGGAACAGATGATAGCGAAATGACTTAAGGTCGATCGGTTTAATGCCCGAAATGTCTTTATGAAAAGAAACTTTTTGGATATTCCTTGTAGATAAGTACCACGTAAAATGACTTTATTGTATCGCTTTATTAGAGAAACATCTGTACATCAAACGTGTATTACATGTTACTACTTACATCAAAGTAACATGTACACGTTTTTGACTTGTTATATTTATAGTGATTGGCCGATGGACTGTATCTTTTAAAATACTATGAAGATTCCTTCCAACGGACGTTGAATTCTCAAAAAAAGCTAGATCTTGCAAGACTGACCGAAATCCAAGAAAAAATAAAGCCTGTGTTTGTGAAACACGAATGCCCCCGGTGGCATCTTTGTTAGTATGAACACTATTTTCTGTTAAGTACATGTATGTGAGGTCACTGGGTTAAAAGGTCAAAGGTCAAGGTCACGAAGTCAAAAATTTTGGTATCAATAGAAAGGTCTTGTCACAAGGAATACACATATGAAATATGAAAGCCCTATCACTTACCATTCAAAAGTTAAGCCAAATGTTAAAGTTTTTGAAAAGTAGGTCAAAGGTCAAGGTCAAGGTCACGAGGTCAAAAATTTTGGTATCAATGGAAAGGTCTTGTCACAAGGAATACACATGTGAAATATGAAAGCCCTATCACTTCCCATTCAAAATTGATGCCCAATGTTAAAGTTTTTGAAAAGTAGGTCAAAGGTCAAGGTCAAGGTCACGAGGTCAAAAAATTTGGTATCAATGGAAAGGTCTTGTCACAAGGAATACACATGTGAAATATGAAAGCCCTATCATTTCCCATTCAAAAGTTATGCCCAATGTTAAAGTTTTTGAAAAGTAGGTCAAAGATCAAGGTCAAGGTCACGAGGTCAAAAATTTTGAAATCAATGGAAATGTCTTGTCACAAGGAATACACATGTGAAATATGAAAGCCCTATCACTTCCCATTCAAAAGTTATGCCCAATGTTAAAGTTTTTGAAAAGTAGATCAAAGGTCAAGGTCAAGGTCACGAGGTCAAAAATTTTGGTATCAATGGAAAGGTCTTGTCACAAGAAATACACATGTGAAATATGAAAGCCCTATCACTTCCCATTCAAAAGTTATGCCCAATGTTAAAGTTTTTGAAAAGTAGGTCAAAGGTCAAGGTCACGAGGTAAAAAAATTTGGTATCAATGGAAAGGTCTTGTCACAAGGAATACACATGTGAAATATGAAAGCCCTATCATTTCCCATTCAAAAGTTATGCCCAATGTTAAAGTTTTTGAAAAGTAGGTCAAAGGTCAAGGTCAAGGTCACGAGGTCAAAAATTTTGAAACCAATGGAAATGTCTTGTCACAAGGAATACACATGTGAAATATGAAAGCCCTATCACTTCCCATTCAAAAGTTATGCCCAATGTTAAAGTTTTTGAAAAGTAGGTCAAAGGTCAAGGTCAAGGTCACGAGGTCAAAAATTTTGAAATCAATGGAAATGCCTTGTCACAAGGAATACACATGTGAAATATGAAAGCCCTATCACTTCTCATTCAAAAGTTATGCCCAATGTTAAAGTTTTTGAAAAGTAGGTCAAAGGTCAAGGTCAAGGTCACGAGGTCAAAAATTTTGGTATCAATGGAAAGGTCTTGTCACAAGGAATACACATGTGAAATATGAAAGCCCTATCACTTCCCATTCAAAAGTTATGTCCAATGTTAAAGTTTTTCGGACAAACAGACAGACAAACAGACAAACAGATAAACAGACAAACAGACGGACAGGCCAAAAACTATATGCCCCCGAATCTTTGATTCCGGGGGCATAAAAAGTAAAATAAGACTCAATGATTTAGACAAGATTGTCTTTCGCAATACGATAGCTGATTATTAAAAGTTTACATGTATTGACTTATTGCAAAAATGCAGCCTGTGGAAATAAGAGACCTTTGAAATTCCCGAAGTGTTCTTTTGTCATTCAAAACTATTTGGTAATTTTCCACTATTCCGAAGGTTCACCAGTCTAAAAGTATTCCAATCTGAAAGGTTAGTAGAACATAGGATCCATCCATTCGGCCAATAATCAGAATGTCAATCAGTTCAAAAGCAATCGAGTCCATAGGAAAGCTTCTTCTATGCTGAACAGTCTTGTCGGCTGGACTGGATGCATTAGTAAGAAAATGTCTACATGTTCATATCAGAAAGACGTCGGTCCATACATTAAAGTCAACCAGTCAATAGGCCCATTAGCCAGAAAGTCAACTTTTTAAACCTTCACCTATCTGAAAGATTCACCAGTCAGATTTTTCATCAAACCATTGCTACACTAGTCCGATGATCTTCCAATCCGACAGTTCAATAGTCAGAAACTCGTGGAGACAGATAATCCATTTGTCCGAATACTCAATATTAAGGATTAACCTGAATAATGAATCTGTCCATTGGTTCAATAGTCAGAAGCAATCGGAGGAGGATCCGCCAATACAAAGGCAAACAATTCTCACGGTCAAAGTCAGATGGCAACCAACTGGAAGGTGTACTAATCAGAGGATTCACCAATCCTTAAATTCGACCGGACAGCCAACTAGGCAGATGCTCCACCAGTCAAAAGATCAATCAATCGATCAGAAGGTTTCTCCGAAAGTGCAATAGTCAGAAGGTCCTTCAATCCGAAAATCAACTCATCCGAAAATCAACTACATGTAGTCCGAAATATCGACAGTCCAAATATTCACCACTGAAAAGGTCAGTCATTTAGATTGTCCAGCAAACCCATGGTCAACCAGTCCTAAGTTCTTCCAATCCGAAGGTTCACCAGTTAGAAGGGCCATAAACCAGGAGGTTCCCTAGAAAATGGGTTCACCAATCTAAATGTTCACTTACAATTGTGTTTAACAGTTTAAAATTCACCAATCAACAAGTGAGACTTTCAAAAAGAAGACCAACAAATGAAAAAAGTTAATTATTCGCACTGTTCAAAAGTCAGAAAGGTCACCAATTGGAAGGTCAATCAATCCGAGGGTCCGGGTTCACCAAGGTGATAAATAAATTCATCTGGAAAGTCAACAAGTCAGATTATCTATTGATGAGAAGATCAAGCAATCGTTAAGATGCCCGTTTCTTCGAATGTCCACTAGTAAGAAGGTCCTTTAACTCGAATATCATTCAAATTGAAAATCCACCAGTCCATATGTTAAACAATGAATAGGTCATTCAGTCAAAGAGTCTGAAGATCTTCCAATCCGAAGGTTCATCAGCAACAAGTTCCATTAACCAGGACGTTCATTCGTAAAAGGGTTTACCCGTCCGAATGTCCACTTGCCATTGGGTTTTTAAAACAGTACAATTAACCAATCCACTATTCAGAGACTCTATACGTCGAAAAAAAGCAACCAAACAAATCATCAATCAACTATTCAGAGACTTTATACGTCGAAAAAACAACCAAACAATTCACCAATCCACTATTCATAGACTCTTTTAAGTCGAAAAAAAAAACAACAACCAATCAGACGACAAACGAATGCAAAGGTCGCCTATTCTAGATCCAAAAGACAGAGAGGCTAACAAGTGGAAGATACAAGAGTCGTACTGGTCCACCAGTAAGAAGATCAATCAATCGATCTGAGAGCCCGCTTCTCAGAAAGTCCACTAGTCAGATGGTTCTTCAATCCGAAGATCAACCAATCCAAAGATAAACCATTTAGTCAGACAGGTCGGACAGTCACCAATTCTAAAGGTTCACTTGACAGATTGTCCACCGAAGCTCCAATAGTGCGATGATCTTCAAATCCGAATACTCAATACTAAGCTCCAGGAGACAGATCTGTCAGTTCACGTCCGAATATTCACTGTTGAGTATTCACAAGTCAGAAATCCATCAATCCATTGGTCCAGTATTCAGAGTCCGAGGACGAACCAAATAGAGGACCTAGCAATGCGAAGATCAACTATTCCTACGGTCATAAATAAGATGCTCAAGCAATCAGGGGGTTCACCATTCCTCCGGACAGTCTACTAGTAAGAATGTGCAACATTATGAAGATCAATCAATCGACCAGAAGGCCTGCTTCTCCGAAAATTCACTTATCAGAAGTTTCAGCAATCTGAAGATCAATCAGTCTGAAGATACACTAGTCAGAATGACCGGCAGTCCAAATGTTCACCAATCAAATGGTCAATCAGAGATTCATTTCGATTGTCCGTCAAACAGAGGACCGGCTACTCCGAAGTTCTTCCAATCCGAAGTTTCACTACTCAGAAGGTCAATCAACCATAAAGATAAATAGGTTCACCAGTTCACCTGTCGTTGGGTTAAACAGTCAGAAATGCGTCAATTCACTAGCCAGAGACTAACCCAAAAGTTAAACAAGAGGCCCAAGGGGGCCACATCGCTCACCTGAGTTGCAGACAAAGGGTTTAAAGTCACAAAAATACTCCTACAGATCAAAGCCCTTGACAGCCATATTTGTTGACCTATTGACAAGAAAAACACAAGCTTGGCAGAGGACCTTGAGTACTTGCTTGCTGCAAGGTTTCGTGAAATTCTGTGCAATGGTTGCAGAGGAGATTTCAAAATGTGTCAGCCAATCAGAGCCCTCGGCGGCCATATTTGTTGACTGATCAGCACAAAATACACAATCTTGGTAGAGGACCTTGAGTACTTTCTTCCTGTAAAGTTTCATGAAATTCTGTGCAGTGGTTTTTTTGCAGAGAAGATGTTGAAAATGTGTTAGCCAATCAGAGCCCTCGGCAGCAATATTTGTTGACCGATCGGCACGAAAAACACAAACTTGGCAGAGGACCTAGAATACTTCCTTCCTGTAAAGTTTCATGAAATTCTGTGCAGTGGTTAAAGAGAAGATGTCGAAAATGTGTTGGCCAATCAGAGCCCTCGGCAGCCATATTTGTTGAATGATCGGCACGAAAAACACAAACTTGGTAGAGGACCTTGAGTACTTCCTTCATGTAAAGTTTCATGAAATTCTGTGCAGCAGTTGCAGAGGAGATGTCGAAAATGTGTCAGCCAATCAGACCCCTCGACGGCCATATTTGTTGACCGATCGGCACGAAAAACAAAAACTTGGTAGAGGACCTTGAGTACTTCCTTCCTGTAAAGTTTCATGAAATTCTGTGCAGCGGTTGCAGAGGAGATGTCAAAAATGTGTCAGCCAATCAGAGCCCTCGGCGGCCATATTTGTTGACCGATCGGCACAAAAAACACAAACTTGGTAGAGGACCTTGAGTACTTCCTTCCTGTAAAGTTTCATGAAATTCTGAGCAGCGGTTGCAGAGGAGATGTCGAAAATGTGTCAGCCAATCAGAGCCTTCGGCGGCCATATTTGTTGACTGATCGGCACAAAAAACACAAACTTGGTAGAAGACCTTGAGTACTTCCTTCCTGTAAAGTTTCATGAAATTCTGTGCAGTGGTTAAAGAGGAGATGTCGAAAATGTGTTGGCCAATCAGAGCCCTCGGCGGCCATATTTGTTGAATGATCGGCACGAAAAACACAAACTTGGTAGAGGACCTTGAGTACTTCCTTCATGTAAAGTTTCATGAAATTCTGTGCAGCAGTTGCAGAGGAGATGTCGAAAATGTGTCAGCCAATCAGAGCCCTCGGCGGCCATATTTGTTGACCGATCGGCACGAAAAAACAAAAACTTGGTAGAGGACCTTGAGTACATCCTTCCTGTAAAGTTTCATGAAATTCTGTGCAACGGTTGCAGAGGAGATGTCGAAAATGTGTCAGCCAATCAGAGCCCTCGGCGGCCATATTTGTTGACCGATCGGCAGAAAATACAAAAACTTGGTAGAGGACCTTGAGTACTTCCTTCCTGTAAAGTTTCATGAAATTCTGAGCAGCGGTTGCAGAGGAGATGTCGAAAATGTGTCAGCCAATCAGAGCCCTCGGCGGCCATATTTGTTGACTGATCGGCACAAAAAACACAAACTTGGTAGAGGACCTTGAGTACTTCCTTCCTGTAAAAGTTACATGAAATTCTGAGCAGCGGTTGCAGAGGAGATGTCGAAAATGTGTCAGCCAATCAGAGCCCTCGGCGGCCATATTTGTTGACCGATCGGCAGAAAATACAAAAACTTGGTAGAGGACCTTGAGTACTTCCTTCCTGTAAAGTTTCATGAAATTCTGAGCAGCGGTTGCAGAGGAGATGTCGAAAATGTGTCAGCCAATCAGAGCCCTCGGCGGCCATATTTGTTGACTGATCGGCACAAAAAACACAAACTTGGTAGAGGACCTTGAGTTCTTCCTTCCTGTAAAGTTTCATGAAATTCTGTGCAGCGGTTGCAGAGGAGATGTCGAAAATGTGTCAGCCAATCAGAGCCCTCGGCGGCCATATTTGTTGACCGATCGGCACGAAAAACACAAACTTGGTAGAGGACCTTGAGTACTTCCTTCATGTAAAGTTTCATGAAATTCTGTGCAGTGGTTAAAGAGGAGATGTCGAAAATGTGTCAGCCAATCAGAGCCCTCGGCGGCCATATTTGTTGAATGATCGGCACGAAAAACACAAACTTGGT
Source organism: Pinctada fucata (assembly GCA_028142955.1). Taxonomy (NCBI): domain Eukaryota; kingdom Metazoa; phylum Mollusca; class Bivalvia; order Pterioida; family Pteriidae; genus Pinctada; species Pinctada fucata. The sequence continues at coordinate 8,334,296 of AP027114.1, read as the reverse complement.
AGAGGACCTTGAGTACTTCCTTCATGTAAAGTTTCATGAAATTCTGTGCAGCGGTTGCAGAGGAGATGTCGAAAATGTGTCAGCCAATCAGACCCCTCGGCGGCCATATTTGTTGACCGATCGGCACGAAAAACACAAACTTGGTAGAGGACCTTGAGTACTTCTTTCCTGTAAAGTTTCATGAAATTCTGTGCAGCGGTTGCAGAGGAGATGTCGAAAATGTGTCAGCCAATCAGAGCCCTCGGCGGCCATATTTGTTGACCGATCGGCACAAAATACACAAACTTGGTAGAGGACCTTGAGTACTTCCTTCCTGTAAAAGTTTCATGAAATTCTGAGCAGCGGTTGCAGAGGAGATGTCGAAATGTGTCAGCCAATCAGAGCCCTCGGCGGCCATATTTGTTGACTGATCGGCACAAAAAACACAAACTTGGTAGAGGACCTTGAGTACTTCCTTCCTGTAAAGTTTCATGAAATTCTGTGCAGCGGTTGCAGAGGAGATGTCGAAAATGTGCCAGCCAATCAGACCCCTCGGCGGCCATATTTGTTGACCGATCGGCACGAAAAACACAAACTTGGTAGAGGGCATTGAGTACTTGCTTCCTATGAAGTTTCGAGAAATTCTGTGCAGCGGTTACAGAGGAGATGTTGAAAATTTTAAAAGTTTACGCCGGACGGACGGACGGACGGACGACGACGACGACGACGACGACGGACGGACGGACGGACGACGGACGGCGCGCTATGACAATAGCTCACTTGAGCTTCGCTCAGGTGAGCTAAAAAAGTCAGATAGTCCATCAATGCACAGTTCAACTATTCTAAAGGTTCGACGGTCAGATATCTATAAATTTAAAAGTTAATCAGACGTCTTGCCCTGATAGTACATGTAAAATAGTAAGACAAATCAGAAGATCCGCCCTTCCTAGTCATTTCTGTTTAATGTTTAAGTGTTGTCTTTGGTATTTGGTCTTGCTTGTCCCTTTGATGTCTCTTGCTGTGCTTGTCTACGCTGTGTTTTCCGCATTTTGGTGTTTCAAATTTTTGCTGTTGGTGCTGCAATCGAGTCCTGTTGGAGATTCACTCTTTTCTTAGAAGGTTCATTTTCAAGAAGGAAACTAATCAATCTAATCGTCAACCAATAAAAGATAAATTAGTCAAAATTTCAACAAATCCGAAGGTTCACCTGTCCAAATATTCACCAAACAAGATCTTCCAATCAGAATTCCACCAAAGCGAAGGATCAGTTGTATTTGGTTCACCAATCAAAATGTCCAATTTCTACAAATACCAAGAGTCACTTGTTGGACTGTCTATCAGATTGAAAATCAACCAATCAGAATGCTCACTTGTCAGGAGGTCCGCCAGTCTGAAAATCAACCAATCAGAATGCCCACTTGTCAGAAGGTCCGCCAGTCTGAAAATCAACCAATCAGAATGCCCACTTGTCAGGAGGTCCGCCAGTCTGAAAATCAACCAATCAGAACGCCCACTTGTCAGAAGGTCCGCCAGTCTGAAAATCAACCATTCACAATACCCACTTGTCAGAAGGTCCGCCAGTCTGAAAATTAACCAATCAGAATGCCAACTTGTCAGAAGGTCCGCCAGTCTGAAAATCAACCAATCAGAATGCCAACTTGTCAGAAGGCCCGACAGTCAGAAAATCAACCAATCAGAATGCCAACTTGTCAGAAGGCCCGCCAGTCTGAAAATCAACCATTCAGAATGCCCACTTGTCAGAAGGTCCGCCAGTCTGAAAATCAACCAATCAGAATGCCCACTTGTCAGGAGCTCCGCCAGTCTGAAAATCAACCAATCAGAATGCCCACTTGTCAGAAGGTCCGCCAGTCTGAAAATCAACCAATCAAAATGCCCACTTGTCAGAAGGTCCGCCAGTCTGAAAATTTACCAATCAGAATGTCCACTTGTCAGAAGGTCCGCCAGTCAGAAAATCAACCAATCAGAATGCCCACTTGTCAGAAGGCCCGACAGCCAGAAAATCAACCAATCAGAATGCCCACTTGTCAGAAGGCCCGACAGTCTAAAAATTAACAAATCAGAATGCCCATTTGTCAGAAAGCCCGACAGTCTGAAAATCAACCGATCAGAATGCCCACTTGTCAGAAAATCATCAAATCAAAATGCCCACTTGTAAAAAGGCACGACCGTCTGAAAATCAACCGATCAGAATGCCCACTTGTCAGAAAATCAACCAATCAGAATGCCCACTTGTAAAAAGGCACGGCAGTCTGAAAATCAACCAATCTGAAAGCCCACTTGTCAGAAGGCCCGACAGTCCAAAATTCAACCAATTAGAACGTCAGTCCGAAGAAAGAGAGTTCGGCAATCAGTAAGCTAGGCGTATTGTTCCGTGACAATTCAATGTAATTCAATTTGCAAAATTTAAGCAAACTTTTTAAAACAGACGGGAAGACAAAACTGTTTCACAGGCAACATATATGGGAGCGCTATCTGACAGCACATCATCGAATGTCTTATCATGTTATATTAAATCATCGACATCTCATAAATCCCAGCATGGATCGCATGGATACCTCCCGATGTGTGCGTACTCACATAACACCATCAATAAACAATGAACCAAAATGAGCAAAAGCAGTATATGAAAGCATCAGATCTTAACAGCTACTATTAATCAACCCAACCAGTACAGAATAAACACCAAGCTCTACCCTGTTATAACAAGCTCTTTTGAAATAATGATCAATTATTCAAACGACCAAGCCATTCTTGTGGGTATATCTCAAAAGCTGGATAATTAAAATCGATAATTGTCAACTGATATGAAATTATATCAAGAGTGGAGATCTATAGTTTGTATAGAAAAGGTACCACGAGCATGCATGTTTCGCTCCTTGTATGAAATATTGATCAAAGTTACCTGGACATGATTACAGAAAAGGAAGGCGCCATAGAACTGCAATTAACCTTCATTCGTAACGATTGGTTATTTATGGCGCCAAAATAAATAGAGTGTTCGAAAAGCAAGATTGTTACCATTGATGCTTGACTTAGCCTTCAAGTTGGCCTTGACCTTTCCAAAATTTTTTTTTTAAACAAATAACTCTTTTCCTTTCAGTGAAGAAACGGGGACTTGGATCCCTAAAATTGGTCACATAGATATAAATCATTGTCGTCTTTATAAAGGAATGAGGATTGAGTGACCAAATCTAGACAGGATCCAAGATCATATACGGCATCGTGCTAACTCCCTCAATGGTATACTTTAACTGTATACTATTCTTGAATTCGTTGTAAAGCTCAGCCTTTGTTTCTGAACACTGTATTAATTAATTCATAGCAATCTGAACGCAATGATTACATACAAATGTATTCCTCTGATAACTCACAATAGAAATCAAGCGGAAAATGAAAGAAGAAATATGTATATAAAGTTGAATTGTTTTCGTAGACTTATTGATAAGCCAAGATTGCGTTAACCACCACGTGACTGTATTAATGATGGACTTTTGAACACGACAATGAAATCTTACAGGGGCGAAGCTACATCCAAATAATCAGAGGATTTCATGAATTTGCAGGTTATCTAAAGCTACTTTTTAAAAAACTTTTTTAGAGTTACAAACGACGAATATTTGAATTATTAGTACGTCAAAGTGAACATTAAAATTTTTACATTTCTGACCAAATGTTGGCTGAAACAAAAGTAAAGGGGCATCAACTTCTTTAAGATTATTAAATTAAGATATTAAATTAAGATACTGATTATTTTTCAAAGTCTTGCACCTTTGAAAATAAATTAATCGAACTTAAAGGTATAAAAACAATGCACATGTTTCTATCTTCAATCTTCGCATCATAACCAGATTAATGTTCATTCACATTCAATTTGTGCTTTATATTAGTATAATTAGGTATGCTTTCATCTTAAGTAAGGTAATGCGTCAACACGACATAGACGAGAGACGAGCTGGCTTACAGCAAGCTGAAAATAAAGCTTCAAATTTAAGGACCTTGCAAGATAATCGATACAGAAACAAAAACTTAATTTCAGCATTAAGTGGCATTAAACTCTTATTAAGACTTGAAATCGTTAAATAGAAGAGAGTGCCTCGATGGCAACGTTTAATTAAATTCAAACTTCTAATTTCGTAATGAAACTTTAGTAGATAGCTTACTTCTTATGGCGAAAAGAAGGCTCAAACCACGATTTTGATTGCAATTTATTGTCTCGGTTTAAGGTCATATGCGGCATTATCGCAAAGTAAATGACGAAAACAAACACGGGAATGGAATTACGGACGCAGTCTAGCAATATCTTCCCAAAATGAGTCATCGGTGAAATGAGATTAAACTTTTATTTAAAATAAACGTTTTTAATCTGCGTGCTTAGAATTTGAAGTGACGCGCGCATGCGTTGTTACACTATTATATCTCTATCTAAAATTATAGAGAAATACAAAATAACTCATTTAGCCAACTTTTCGCCCTACCTGTACTTAATCGACTTTTTTTCCTGGCACACAAATTTTGTGTTATTTTCCCCCCATCTCTTCATTGCGAAGTTTATAACGTCGGCAGAAAAAAGGAGAACATAAAGTCAACATGTAGCTAAATCCATTATGTATTTATACATAACAACTGTCATATCTACTTCCTTCCGGCATCTGTATAACAATCTAGCATGGGACATAATAATGTATAAATCAGGGGGAGGTAACTGGAACCAGATGTCGTTCTCTATTTGACGACTTTCCTCCTGAACCAACAGAATTGTTTCAGTATCATATAACTCTGGAATGCTTATATTATGATTATTACGGAATTTTGGCTGTTTTGTGTTCCTCATACAAGATACATGTGGGTGACGGCGCGACAGACACACCATGTCTGTTTATAGTTCATGGATATGTGTCATAATACGTCATCTACATCACGTGACCATTGGTATCATCATTGATACCAGATGCTAAGATCTAAAAGCTTTGTCATCAGGATTTTTGTTCAGATCTAAGGCATCTTAAAATCAGTTTTGCTTCAAATGAAAAACTTTTTATGAATTTTCTGTGTTTTGGGCTTTTTGTTTGTCTTAGCTGGCCAGATGGGGGGTCTTTTTTCCGTTTTGCTTGCTTGCGCTTGCTTCTTTAATCTTCTCTCCTTTTTGTTTTTCTGTAGCTCACGTATACACACACATATATATATATATATATATATATATATATATATATATATATATATATATATATATATATATATATATATATATATATATATATATATATATATTCAACATAATCCACTGAATGCTCCGATATTTTAGGGTTAATAGTAAAGTAAATCCAGTTGCCTTTTATCATAAACCTCGATTCAAGGGTGGGTGGAGAAAACGGTACAGGTTGAAATAATTAAAGTTACACGGCATGTTTGTTATTATACAAGCACCTGTATAATACGAATAGATGTTGAGGATTTCTGTCGTAATAAAAATGATCAGCTGATTACAACCCAAGAAGCTAAGTCTCCTTTATTACATGAAATGATTAACAAAACATCGCCGAAGAAAACTTTTAATCAAGCACGAGTTATGGGGAGGAGGTTAAGGGAGTTTGATCTTAGCCATTCTTTATCCATGCTCATATACTGTAATTCTATTCTGTCCTTTTGTGACGGGCAGATAAAACGATGAAGTGACGTTGACGTTTTGAAGTTTATTGCTAGACGATTCGACTTTGATCTACTCTTATTAAAATCGTGTCGCACGGAGATAATGACGAGTCTGGAACGAGATGGAGAAAAGTTCTGATTATTATAATTCTTCGGTTTCATAAAACGTGCATTCTAATGATGAAAAAAAAAAAACACTTTGTAATAATAATAGATCTTTCATCGTTATTTCAAAAAAATAGATTACTCTCGCCCACGAACACACGATAAAAAAACTATAGTTTACATGCATATGAATGAAGTTTACGCACGCTCCCAAATGATTTGAAAAACGGCTGTTCCTATTTTTTAGACTAAAAAAGATGTTCAGTCATTTAGATTATAAAGAATATTAGTATACCACATCGAAATCGGATTCCCAGCAAAAACAATCCCAGTGGTGGATAAGTAATGTCAGAGACAATACTTTCGTTGTCTTCTATAAGTGTTCTTTAGGGGTTTTTTTCTGACACATTAAGCCCGATACCCATTCGTGTTTCACAGGAATTTTTGGGGAAAGGGGGTAGATACATCGGGAGCTTAATCATCTTAATCTTATACATGTAAGCCTTGAAAGTGGCGAGCGACAGCGAGCAAGCGAATTTTTTTAAATACTTAAAAAAAAAAAAAAAACTCGTGTCCCCTCTTAATCCGTCACTGCCAGAGGAGATTGTGCGCGAAGAAGTTCGGATATATAGTCACATGACTAACTTCCGCCATGTTCACTGGTAAGGGGGGGGGCGCTCTAGATTTATCGCTGTGTCCTACGGTTACACTACATAGTATCCGCAGTGTCGCATTTGGAATTTGGCTAGGGATGATTTTTTAAATAGGGGACAGATGGGGTCCAGCTTCATTATGTGAGCTTTATTATTGAAATAACTATGATTTTTGATATTTGGAAGAAAGAACTATCTTGTTGTCTTGAGAAAAGCACATTATTTCCATTGTATACCTCATATGTATAGTATGACCGGATGTGAAAGTAAGAGGTCATGTGACTAGCCTTGGGCAAAGAAATGAATGCTGTATTTAGGTAAGAAAACTTTGACGTCATATTTCTCGAATTGCATCAGGTGAAAATTCAAATAAATTGCACATATTATAGAATAAGAAATACACAACAAATAGACATACAGTTTATTAAGAAAATCATTTGAGAAGGATGTCAAATTTGAGTCACTTTGAGGGGTCATGCCCCATTTCTATGTCATCTTCTAATGTACTGCTATAACTTTGAGCAGCATGTCTGAGTGACAGGATTTGTTCAGATGAAATCAAGAATAATAGAAGTAATCAGTAATAAGAGTACTTTTTATTGATATGTAGCTTTATATTGTATGAGCAATATAAAATTATTAATATAACGTCAACTATTGCATGCCTTTCATTCAAAACGCTCAATTTTCAATGACCAATACTATGGAGTGCAACCTACGAAAAAGCTGTTACAAATTGATGAGCTCGTGCTTCGAATTTGCTGTAACGGTTGCATTTATCTTTGGACTGTGAGGTTTTTAATTATTCAATGGTGCTATCAAGATATTTGGTAGTTTTGTTCGTTTTCTAAACAAGATTACGTTCTATGATAAATCCCGAGTTTATCCCAGATGATTTCGAAACTTTGAAGTTCTTGGTCGCAATCAGACATTAACTACATGCAAGTGTAGTCATGCAAATTTCAGACTTTGACAATATTTCAGTTATGCAGATTCTAAAACAAATATATTTGTAAACTTACAAATAATGAAAGAACTCGGAAAATATTCCAAACATGAACTACGAATTGAAACACTTCCGTTAAGTCGGTAACTTCTACACATGGACACAACAGCTGAACAAATAGGTATCGGACCTACATAATAAACTTGACCGTAGTCAGTACCCCGGATAAACACTGAGTAAACACATGGGGCTACTGATAAGATGTACGGTTTGTTTTGAAGTACCTGATAAGTAACTGTGATTATGGACGGTCAGTGGTTGGAGTCGGACACGGTGGTCAAACAATACGTCATGGTCATGCGCGGGTATAGAGCTGGGTTCAAGGCGATCAGCTAGGAACCCCCCCCCCCTCCAAAAATAATGATTTGTCCTGTTTTTACGTATATTTTTTTGTCAGTCATAAGCTGGACTCCTTCTGATGTTTCCCCAAGGAAAACGTTTTGGATCCACCTATGATATATCATGCGCCGGTCTAAATGGAATGGATGGGGGAGAGCGTCTTGATTCATCTCCTCGTGGAATTTGAAAATATCAGTTTCCCTCCCAATTTTACTCTGAAAATCATAGTCAGGGATATGGGTCTTTCATTGACTCCTGGTAAAATATATTTCGACGAATACAAAATAAAAAGTAAATTTCAATAAAGTAGACCCAATGGTGTATACAAGCACCTACATGTACACGTTGCAATGTCATTTTTTAAGCTTGTGGTATTTTGGATACATCTACAAAATATAATAAAGCAAGGTAGTATTATAATAAAAATGTAACATTACGTATTTTTGGTATCCGCGACGTACGACTATAATGATCATACACATCTTTATCAAGCGATCATGGTAAGAAGAAGACGGACGGACAGACATGAAAGGTTTGAAAAAAACATAGTTCCTTTATTTGTAGTTAACCATTTTTAATGAGAATTCTTTAAGTGATAAAAATTAAATTCATTATTTCAAGCTATACTTACATTTACTTGTGATATATATCTTATACATGTATCTTCAAAGAGAACTACTACACTGTATTACAAGTTCATACAGATTCCGTTAAATGCATCATAAACTTCAGATCAATTATTAAATATGTACAAAACAAGCAAAACCCTCCATTCAGCACTGAAGTATTTATGATTTTATGAATATTTCATACATGCGATATTTTAATCAATACCTATTAAACTTTACAGGGCTCAGATTCAATGTGCCGAAGATGGAACATAAATCATGTTTTATAGAGAGCTCCTTTATCATCTAATATTTTCTGTATTTCAGCCTTGAGTCTACCCCCTGGATCTTGATACGTAGGAGCATCCCATCTATTTTCTCTGTGATAAACACGTTGAAGATTCAAAACATAATGGAACACAATGGTCCATCCCTTTTGAGTCAATATCAAATCTACATCATTTATATTATCAATAAAACGTGTTCATTTTTTGCATCTATTTTAATTCCCCAATAATAGAAAATAATAATAATAAAAAAAACATAAGTTTGTGAAACACGAATGCCCCCGTTTGCATCTTTGTCGGTTGTCTGTCTGGTTGTACGTCTGTCTACTTGACATGGTTTTAACCTTCGACTTGATATTTGAAGATAGCGAAGATCTTTTATACGTATTGGTTTAATTTAGACCCTGTGACCTTGAGGTTCAATCTATTTATAACAACTCTGAAACAAATTTAAACATTTCGAATAGCATATCTAAGTTTTCATAATCACTAAACTCGAGTTTGTATTCCTTGTGACAAGATACATGTTTTTGAATCTATCGGTATCAAGATTGAGTATTTCGTAATTTTTTCCCTTAGAATTTGACCATCTGAATACATATGTATTGGTGATTGCTATATTCTTATTGACTTTAAAAGGGGTTTCATCTCTGTGAAAAGACATAGCAATCGTGAATTTGGTGTTTATGAAAAAATAAAGCCTGTGTTTGTGAAACACGAATGCCCCCGTTGGCATCTTTGTTAGTATGAACACTATTTTCTGTTAAGTACATGTATGTGAGGTCACTGGGTTAAAAGGTCAAAGGTCAAGGTCACGAGGTCAAAAATTTTGGTATCAATGGAAAGGTCTTGTCACAAGGTCTTGTCACAAGGAATACACATGTGAAATATGAAAGCCCTATCACTTACCATTCAAAAGTTATTTCCAATGTTAAAGTTTTTGAAAAGTAGGTCAAAGGCCAAGGTCAAGAGGTCAAAAATTTTGGTATCAATGGAAAGGTCTTGTCACAAGGTAATTCAGAGCTTCAAGTTACGTGGGTCCATATACATACAAACATGGGACAGACACACATGAAGACACACATGAAGACACACGTACATTGTAATACGCCATCGATGCTCTACTGGACAGGTGTTTCCTCGGAAAAGTTTGATAAAACTAAAAACTTTTTTTTAATGATAGCGGCTTCTCAGTGTTTAAAATCACCCATTTTGACAATGTACATTTTTGTCTGCAGTGACAGGGAAAAAACATTGTTTTGTTAGGTAATTTAAAACCATAATAATTGATCACTGACAAGCCAATTTTGTCATGAATAATTTATGCATGCAAAGAGTCTTTATTAGCATGAAAGACAATATAAATTCAGTCTGCTAAAAATTTGTATGCAATAAATCTAAAAACCTTCATATTTGCTTTGAGCAACATGTTCTAAGACACAGAACGTGTCTATGCAACTTACTTTACATTTGTGAATGGATCTACTACATGTAATAAAGTCAAGCAACTTGTAGAGTCGATCCCTCCTTAAAGGAATCCACTATAAGTAGACACTAGTATAACTGTAAAGAAATTATGCACTAGTACTATAAAATGAAAAGATAGATGACTTTGTTTTTTTGTTTTTGTTTTTGTTTTTTTTTAATCGAAAAAGAAAAAACAAAAACAAAAACAAACGTAGCCATGGTTATTTCTTCGGAAAAAGAATTTAATCAAAGATCTTAAAATTGGTTTCCCGGGGCTTGCTTACAATCTGTACACTATCAGAATCCTGAGAGAGGAGAAGAGGGGAAGATGCATCCCCTTTACATCTTACATAATTAGTAGATATATGCATCCTGCCATAACAAAAGTGAAACCGGCAATTTTCATCAAGATACCTGCCGCCCAGAGTCCCACCATCTGCAAAACCTCACTGATGAAAATAAAGTAGCAACTTAACACTAAAATAATCCATTTACCGTGTTTCCCTTGGCAAGATAGTCTGAAAATAATGAGTCAAGCGCCCATTATTTAGAAGACGAATGTTTCAACTTGCTTTTACAGAGTTTTGAGGACAAAGCCAGCTGCTCTTCAGTGTTGGAGATCATATAAGTCATGTCTGTAGAAAGCCTCCTTAAGGTATCTCTAAGGTAGGAAAGTTGAAAATTGATATATGAAATGTATGCCCTCTTGCCGTTTCTTCTAAATTTAAAATGGCACACCCATCAAATAATTAATCTCTTTCCTTCATTATAAGGGAAAGCTGAAGACAATATATTGTGGGCATATAGAATTTCAAAGATTTCAACACATATATCTTTATTATCTTGCACATCAAATAAGATTTATGTTAACACTGCAGGTTACGATTAAAAGGGAGTGGTATTTCTTGTGTAATACCAGTGTATATACATATGAAATTTTACTTGTCTTATAGGTGAAGCAACATGCAGTAGCAATAAATTTCAGTATCTGAAGCGAGGACTACGCCCACACAACGATTTCAGCGAACGGAACCAAACTCCAAAGTGATACCCTACCTTAAAGAAACAAAATTCCTGGAAACCTACAGAAAGCCATGAAATAGTTCATTTTTTTATTCTAGGGCTTAATATACGACGCGGTCAATATTACTTCGTGAAGCATCGTCAATATGAACCGGAATTCTACGGATTCGGTACATTTCGTAACAATTGACATCGAACATTTCCGTATCTGTTGATCAAAATTCAATGAATGTTGTACAAACTTGACAAGCTTATAGTACAATAATTTCTCAAACTTTCTAGTCTTACATAGTCGACGCACATTATGAATAAAAAATAAAGAAAATACATAGAAAACATTGCATGATGACCTCACATGCACTCAGGTCGAAAAAAAATCCCAATATCTAGAAAAGAAAAGCAAGCACTTAAAATAAACCTAAATCTCAACCATCTAACAATTACCAGATTTTTCATTGTTTTTTCCTCTTGTTTTTTACATGTACGTACGTCATAGATACCTATCAATCAGGACCGTCTTTATCCCAACACGTAGGGCTGACAAGGGGGACAATACCAGGACAATTCAAGGGCAGTAACCTCTATCCATCTCAATCACAGCTGTGCACTACCGCCACACCGCACGGTACCTTTCCCTCCTTAACAATACCCACCAAATCAATGCATCACAACATGCAATATCTGTCTGACAATGCGAACAATATTTTGACAGTCACCTATTATTATAATTGTCTGCATGTTTCTGAGTAAACTTCTCTACATTATATGCATCGCACGCTCCGCAGCGTCAGCTTTTACAAACTTCGGTAAAACATGTAAAAAACATATAAAAACGTGAAAAGTTCTCCAATTCTGTATACAGAATTTATTTACATAATTACATAACCTTGTTCGACTCTCCATCTGTGGTATTGTTCATTTATTGCCAAAATTAATATATTTCCTAGAATTTGGTACAAGAAATACATGTAATTAAATCATTTCATATAGTCTGAAACCTGTTTTTTTTTAATCATTGTCATATATTTACTAACTCGATATCACTGTAGATCATGAAATGCTCTTGTTATGGGAGTTTCGGAAGTAATCTATGACAGACAAGTTTGTATCATCAAATCACCGCTCTACATGACTTTAAAAATGAGAGGATTAAGGCCTGTGATTCGGATATCCACTTGTATTTTCACAATGTGTGCATGGTACTTCAGAACATTAGCCCTTATTAGTTGTTTCCTGAATTCTACTCCTATGTCTCGATATTTTACAACTTTGTGCTTTTTTCGAATTTGACTCTGACTATTTTTGTAATCGGAATATACAATGAATTTTAAAATTAATCTAAATTCATTTTTTAGATATTTTGTTTTATTTATTTTACAACGTTTGACAAACATGTTACAAATCTATATCAGTGGTTCACATTGACTCAGACGATGCGTGAGATGGTCCTTGGAGCAGGAGAAAACCGGACTACTAGGACCCGGGGGAAAAGCACCTAGGACTGGATGGGCGACCGTCATACCCTCCCATGTAAGACCCTTTTGCCGAATCAAGGATTTGAGCCCGGGATCTTAGACGTGAGAAGCGAGTGTGCTACCATTGCACAAACCCATCCATGTATCCATAGTGAAGGTATCTTCATCGTCCAAGTAGAAGATAAAATATCTAACATTAACATCTCTGCATGTTTCAGCAGGCGCCTTAACTTCTTCATGACACAGAAACAGAAACTTGGCTCAGTTTCCTAAATGTTGGACTCCAGGGATACAATTTCCAAACAGATATAGAAAACAGAAGTCGTGATTAATGCCGTATATAGCAGCATCCCTATACCACCAAGCAGATGGAGAAACGATCCCCAGTAACCACTGGGGACAAACAACAGTAACATTGATACGCTGCAGTGATGTGTGATTTCGGTCAAACGATATAGCAGATAGTTATATAGACTCGCTTTGTAAAAACATGCACAAATAATTCCAAATCTTGCTTCACTTTTTAAAATTTACTTTACTCAACAGCAAGACACCAAAAAAACAAACCATGCAGAAGCACAGAGTTGACATGCACAGCAAGAGACGTAAAACGGACAAGGCGCACCAAAAACAACACAGAGACATCAAACACAAAAGACCATACATAAACCAACGAGACCAATTGACAATCGGTGCCGACTAAGGACGGCCATCTGCCACACCAGTAGCAAACGGTGTGGTTATCCGGATTACGTGCGCACAACCCTCCCACTTTTTCCGGTCACCAATAGGTCTTGAAGAACGCACATTAGTGGTGCAAAATAACCTCCTTTCTGTAAATGACCATGCAAACATGACATAGAGGCCCGAGCAACACACAGATGGATTTGTAAATGGAAATAAGATTAGAGGGCGAACGTAATACAGTCCGTGCTCTGTCGGCTGTAGCGAGCTCATGTATGTAATCACCCGAGGAGTCCGACCGACATTCAGAGAGGACAGGTGGTCGGGACCCTGCCTTCTCTAAAGAGGTTTGGACAGGGCCCGCCATGGAGCCTACCGTCAGTCAATCAGTCGAAGTGCAATTCTTAATAATGTGCTAGCTGATACAATTAAGACTGTGGATTAGTCAATAGATCGATACTAATCAAAACATGAATTATTTTGACGATTCGAATGAATATCATGCAAACATATGAGATGATCACTAAAATTTATTTAACTTATTCAATTAAAACAATTATCAATCTCTACATTTTTCTACCATACACCATTTAAAGCTTCAGTTTTACGTGTACCTTTCATGACATGTTGCTCCATGCCCTAAATTGGCATGTCCATTAGAGGAAAGATAAGTGCGGTATGCCATATAGGCGTTATACACTGTAAGAATTGCACTAACAAGGTCGTAAAACTCCCCCAACCCTATCAACAGCCACTTTCTCCATCCATTATTCATCCGCTAATCTACAAATTAATGTCCTCAATTAAAGGAATGGATACATTGGTGACTTAGATAGACAGAAATACAAATTGTCTTCAAGTACAGAGTCAAGCTGGACTGTCTAGCGATTCATCAATGTCAAAGTTTGGGTTCTTTCTTCGGTCTTTTTTCTTAACTATAAGAGCTTTAGGAAATTTTGGAGTTTTTTTATTTCAATTCTTTTAATTCGTAAACGACTTTCAATTTCAACTTTTCCAGTTGAAAGGGATTTTTAAGTGTATTTTTTTCCTTTAAATTTTGGTATCAGTAAGTTTTTTCTAATTCTTTGTATTTTCTTTCCTTTTTATTGTTCACTCCTTTTATTTATCTCGGACAGTTCGCAAATTTGCCAAGACTACTATTTAGAAACATAATTCGGCAGCCAAGAAGAAATAAAAACTTCCTTGACATCAAGGACATGTAAAGAATTCCTGTCTTTCTCAAAACATATTAAAAACGAATTCACATTTAAACTAAATTGATAATTTTTCTTTTCATTTTTCTCCATTCAAGTACTGTCCTTTGTATGAACTTCTTAATCGATTACATGTAATTCTATTAATTCCAATTAACAAATTGAAATCGACTACACTAATGAGATTAGCTACCACAATAAGTATAAAAGATTCCGAACTCCTGTCGAATCAAACATTTTCTCACACTTATAAAAACTTACTTATCTTTAAATCACCCTGAATCTGATTACTTAACAAGATAGAGTTACCAATAAGCTTGAAGTCTAATCTTTCATAATTCTTTCTATTTAGAAAGTGCTTGAGAAAATTTAATAATACGCCCGTCTCTCTTATAGATTTGGTGCTAAATAGACTTATTGACTGGCTCCTTAACTGTAACATTGTAATATGCCCATTGTGATCATACCGATATCTGTCAAGGATTGTTTGTTAAGGATATCCGCTCTCTCTATAGTCAAGTTGATTTTGTTCAATTGTCTCCTTAAATATGTCGAAAAAAAAATTCATAAAAATAGTGACAACATCGATTTAATAGAATAATTTCGTTCGCGTTGAAAAATAAAGACTAATATATAAAAATGCTCCCTAAAACTTCATTTTCTGACTGTGCATATTTTTCATAAAGAATCCTCTTTTTAGTTTCTTTTTTATCTTGTTTTGGGGTTGTTTTTTTTTTTGTATTTGTTTTTGTTTTGGGTTTCTTTTTTGTTTTGTTTTGTTATTTTATGTTTTTTTTTTAATCTAATCTTGATTATTATTAATATGATTATTAGTTACGAATTTTGCATGAAACAAGCAAATTTTGGTCCCAAGCTTTTTAGTGTTTATCACATGAGTTGGTCATACACGAAGGTAAAGGTCACCTCAAAACTTTTGGTATAAAAATTAAGGTCTTGGTCGTCACAATGAATATACAAACGAAATGTGAAAGCCCTGGCATCACCTATCAAATAAAAGACGAACAGTCGGACATACACACGGAACGGATTTCATTACCACGTGCTTTCGCCAAAGACTGGAAGACAACACTGACATGATGGAGAACAGTGTTGTACCGTTTATCGCCAACCTATTCTAACTGATAACGCAATGGCCCATATAGAGGGCGAGATGTACCGTTAACGGTCACTTGATCGCAGAGAGCTGTCATAGCAACATTTATCTAAATCTGCTCTCCGCTTTAAATAGCTTTCATCATGTCCGAATTAAAACAGGACTGTCCGTTTGCATCCGATTTATTTCTGGATTTAATTGTTAACTTCCAGAAAGCTGATTTTGTTGATCCAAAAGAACTAAATTTCTTTAAGGAAGGTGAAGGCCTTGTACCGTTTATCGCCAACCTATTCGCAACACTTGCATGTATAAAGAAAGTGGGGTTAAATGCAAGACATTGCACGCACGAGCATTCGATACAGTTTTATTTTGGGGAACAATTCGTAATATTTTTTTCCGACACCTAAGACGGAGAGATCTGAAAATTTGCTACTTGTCTCAGCTACATGTACTTCAAACAATAAGAAAACAGGGCATGAGATAAAAAGAAGATTGATGATACTAAATGCTTCATCTGAAAGACAACTGATGTCCAAATCAACCATCTCCCTTATTATAAATGGACTATGTCCAGAAATAATGCCGAACTTGACCTCCTGTATCTTACGGTACGGACATCGCATAAATAAACAAGATCCAAAAAACTAAGACCATTAATAAAGGAGTGTTCTAAACAAATTTCTACCTGACCACCTACACCAAACATAATAACTCTGATGTCAAAACAAAAACAACGTGACAGACCATTTTGTCCACCTGAGTGACCAGATTTGTTACAGCATGTTAAACTCCCCGCGGCCTCGTTTCCGTTCTTTATCTAAACACCGGAATTTA
Organism: Pinctada fucata; assembly: GCA_028142955.1. Taxonomy (NCBI): domain Eukaryota; kingdom Metazoa; phylum Mollusca; class Bivalvia; order Pterioida; family Pteriidae; genus Pinctada; species Pinctada fucata. Next base: position 8,317,841 of record AP027114.1, on the reverse strand, counting down.
TGTCGAGAGTTACTCGCCCTTGACGCGGCGCTGTAAAGACGACAATGCACCTGTCTAAGGTAGAAATTTAATTAAATAGAGAAATGAAGCAGAATTCGATCGGAGGGTCATGACAGATTTTCTATTTGCACACAATGAGGACATTCCCTACAGGTGAAAGGAACAATGTACCGAAATTAAAAATGTCAAAGGATGCAACCGTCAGGTGACAGGTGAAATGGAAACTGTTTTTATGACAGAGACATGTTTCAATTCTTTTGGAATTCTGAATTAACTTGAAAGTACCAACACCTTCAACAGCAAAAATAGAGGAGAGGTTAGGGGCCAGGGCCCCAATGCCTTGGAATTCACCAAAAATGCATTTTATTTACATATAAAATTATATATTTCAAAATTACAAATGTATAGGATAGGCCCCTCATCTTTACGGGCTGGACTCCAACCTAGAATATTCCTAAATATACCCATGACCTACATTTGTGCATGTACATGAACAATATCTTTCCATATAGAGAGCAGATAAAAGATACCACCAGATGGACGGACAGACTGAAATTCTAGAAAAGGAAAATCAGCTTTAAGGTATTATTTCATCCCCTTCACGAATATAAGAGAAAACAGAGGCATAATATACTAATCATTGTGTGAACACTTAGATCATCATCTATTGTATTTACTATCTTGTTATATTGTTTTGTATTCTATAGCTTGTTTTCTATTGTTTAGTACATTGTATATTTCATCTATTATGGGGATACAGAGCTGTCCCTAATTATATGCGACACATAACAAAGTTTAATACTAACGATGATGCAAAAAAAAATTCTATTTTTTCCATGAATCATTGGATGAAAAAAAATAAGCCCCAAGCCTGATATCTTCTGTATCCTTTTGACGATGAGTAGAGGAAAAATAATATATTTCGTGCATTAAAAATACATTTGTAGAAGCATGTTAATGTCGGCAGTGATGTATAATGACCGTGCAATCTGCTTACCTATCGATAGGAAAAAGATCTTGACAATATATCTATATAATACTGCCATACAATCACGTCATTTATATGTGCAGTGGTTATGTCATTCAGTAACAGAGAAAAACAAAATGTGTTGCCATCCTCATAAAATTGCCAAATCTGGGATATATGATACTACGGCTTTATAAACACAGAAATACATGCCAAGAAAATATGTCTATGTTTTGACTGAAGCCGTCCTCTTTTTGTCATTATCATCTATCCACCCTTCATATCAAATTATCTATAGTTTTTGTTTTGCTTTGTTCATTTTAGTTTTCATGTACGCGGATGTGGCAAACGACTTAAGTTTCTGTTGTATATTTTTCACACATTGTAGTTAATTTAAGCTCAAATATCAGTCAAATATTTTTTTACTTAGTTGCATGAAAAGGAAAAAAGAATGAAAGGAAATGCCAGTATTACTAAACTGTAGCGCCTATTCAACTTCCTTGCAAAGTTGCGAGACAGCCAGGTCGTAAAGGTTTATTGCGCACAATGGAAAGGTCCAATAATTTGTAATTTGGATTTTCTGTACACTTTATGAAGAAAAACACAGAAAAGGTATATAATACATATGTTACATGTACAATGGCATTTAAAAGTTGATATATAATTTATAAGTTATATGAAACTTTCCTTAATTACCTAATGCAATGGTGCTGGTAATGTATGAGGATACCGGGTTAGATCCTAATACATTGGATCTCCAACCAGACTCGGTTACAGTACCCAAAACAAATAATCAAAACACCTGATGCGAACAGTTCCACGAGTAGAGAAGATTGACCGAGTCTGAGTAAGTATTAAAGAACGCAATGAAGAAAGCATAAAATTAGTCGCCAAAGTGTAACTTTAAAATGATTTATCATTTTTTTTCTCATTTAGAGGTAGCTACATGTTTACAATTCATGAATAAGCAAAAATTGAAATTCAGGGAGCCTGGCGTTCCACATACATGTACAAAACCTTGACCTGGCACATACGTTACGTTGTAATACATCATTCCGCGAAACGCTATGCAAGAGAACATTACGTTTACATGCATTTCCTTGTCAGTGTTGACAAACGGCGTGTGCCATTATGTGCACATCGTAATATAAAACATGTTAAGTCAAAACCCCAGGTAAAACTAGCCATAATTCATCCAGGTAAACTGTCGCTTGAGAATCAATTTGTGGAGATTGGATCCAAATTAGAGATTTATGAGTCAAAGGAACCGTTTTACGGAAATTAAGTTGATTAATTGACGCCGATATATATTACAAAATGGATGAAAAAGAATATTAACCGGAAAGTGAAGGTCATTTACTGTGAGCACTTATTCACGATGGAATAAAAGCATTTTTATGTGCGACTTTTAAAGGTTCTTGGTAAACATTTTCAGATATTAGAAGCAATTTCAGCAAATTCAGAGAAATACACTACTCCGCTTTTGGATGGTTTAAAAAAACAGGTCTTATGACAAATATGGATAATGACCACATCCCTGTATACAGCACAAAATCAATAATTCAGAAAATATGAAACCGAAGGCATACAAAATCAGGATAAAACACTAACCAAAGCAAACAAAAAAAACCTCCACCACATGAAAAGAAGCGAACTCCCGATATGGGAGTGAGACCAGGTACCCAGGAAGAGTAAGCATCTCTTGCTTGCATGCTCCAAGGTCAAGAGAAAGGTCTTGTCACATGGAATACAGTCATGTGAAATATGCCAGTAATTCAGTTATACAAAATGTTAAAGTTTGTTGTGACTGACGGACGCCGTATAAATTGAAAACCAAGATTTTAACTCCTTGATAAAATGATTGCAATCATTCGAGATATATTTTAATGCAACGTCGAAATATAACGTCGTATTCATGTTTCGTTCCTTAGATACGTAGAGATTGCATTGAATTTGAAATTATAACTAGTATATACTGTCTCCCAAAAGAAACGATACATGGTTGTAATCCAAACAACTTTCAATCAATATTTGAAATATGTAGAATATTATGATAAAATTGTTTGTAAGTCTTATTACTTCAATATACACAACTTTTTGCGCTGTTCATTCATCCAGAACGTCAATATTTACATTGTCATGATTTGCACGAGCTATGCAGTTCTAAGACATCTTTGTTTAATCCAGGTGAATTAAACAACGTGTTCAATAGATTATGAATTCACAAAACAAAAAATCATGAAATGCAAAATGTCTCTCTCCAAAAAGTGTTAAAATTAATCGAAGAACAGTGACGTCAAGCAGTTGGAATGTTAGTAGCAGGTCTACGTCATTCTGACGTTTCACGTAATTCCGAGAAACGCAAAACATTATTTCACGTTTAGCTGTGACGTCACATCGACGTAATCTCTCTGCGGCGCACTCAGCAGTAGCGTAAACACATCAATACATGTAATAGAGTAAATGTGAGCGATACCGGTAGGAAACCTGCAGAAAACGGAATCAAGACTCCGTGTACCTGCAAATAAGTCGAATTTTACCAAAAATGGATAGATTTGTGATTTTCTTTATGCTGTCCTTGCTTTTCGCAAAGGTATTGCGTAATGGTCATGTGATAAAATTGACATTTGTTCCATGGAATGAACTGTTCATGATCTGAATTTAATTCATCCAAAAATTTATAAATGTGCGTTTGTATGAAGTAAATTTATTTTAATTCATTTATTTGTAACGTTTCTTTTGGGAGTCAGTATATATTTTGACGTTATGTTTACGGCCGGTTGATGTTGACTTTACGGTGAATACATTCGTTTGAAAAAAATGTGAGCAACATTTTTCTTTTTTCTTTGGTGACAGAGTGAGGAGATCCGATCGCAAGGCAAACGACGGTCGTTCACCTGATACATGTACCCACGCAATTTGAGAAGGAAAGAATCTTTAATCTGTTTAACGACACACAAATTGAAGAAAGTACAATTTAAAGCACAATATTTGATGCAAAATCTTAGATTTATTCCGTCCTCAATGCAGATTACCCCACAAAGAACAGATTGGTAAAATGATTAAAGGGACATTACAATGGCCCTCACGCACTACCATCAACATAACTCTATCTGTTCTAACGACACCAAATCTATTCCTATAGGTATTTTATATCAAATCAAGGCGATCCGGAGCGGAGGTAGAAACTAAATAGCGGAATATTAATGCTTAATACCATAAATTACACATATAAACGACTACAAATTAGGCATTAAATGAGAAAATAATTCAAGCCTTATCGTGTCATTTCACAGCATAGCCATTTCATGGGGTCACAATACTCATTATGTTTATATGTATACAAAATGTACAATCATAAGTAAAATTCCACCTAGTTAAAGTTTGTGTCAAAGAAACGTTAGATGGATTGCCTTGTCCGTTACACGTCTTATCAAAGTCCTAAATTACCATATTAACAATTTAATTATGACAGATTTTCCATAATAAACATAGTTCAAATCAGTTTCATCGTAAATAATGAAACCCCAACTCTGCTAATTAGCATTTCAACGTCCACTAAAAACAAAAAACAAAAAAAAAAAAAAAACTATTTCAAGAAATTAAAATCGGACGTACATCTCTTTCATTCTTTCTAGGTATTTATAAATGTATAATTATGTGTAAGAGTTACACAACTTTTCGAATGCAAATATCTTACAGTCTTCATATAAATTAACAAAAACATTTAATTTCAAAATTTATAGAAAATGAAAAGCCAGTGACTAACCCACTGTTTATAATTCTATGTGGACATACTTCATTGTAAATCATTGAATTATTGTAAATTTACCTTTAAAGTTCAATTTCATATTGCCAAAAATTGAAAAATTTCAATGTAACATACGAGTTATGTCTCACCAGTGATGTTGTAGGTCGAAAAGGGGGAATTCCAAATAATCTGAAATGATGAAGAGCAAAAATCTAAAACTTCAAATTCTTGCCAAGAAACCTGCTAACAACAGAGCTGTGTCATCACGAGATATGCCTTAGTTTTAGAAAATTTCATGAAACTTTGTGTCGGTGAATTTGCAAAAATATTTTAAGTCAAGTGCCGAAACACCATGAAACTAGGCGAACCATATCCCCGGGGACTAAGATATATCAACGCCTAGTGGCTGAAATTGTACTGTAAAAACTAGGCTAGCGACTAAACAATCCACACGATGAAGTACCAACCCGGTAGTTGAAATGGTCAGTATTGAAATACATTTTATATCATAAAATTTCAGTGCACCATATGCCCATTTCATCTAGTTATGTCTCATCAGTGACGCCAGAGGTAGAAAAAATCGAAATCCAAATAACACGAACCTATGACTGACAAAGGTCAACACTTCTTTTTATTTGTTAATAAGGTACATGCACGTTTTTAGTTACATTCATGTTATCAGCAATACGACGGTAGAAAAACTTAGATGATTTCCTTGGTCAGCTTTAATTCTGAGGCGTGGGAGCAAAATAGGGAGAACACTAATGTAGTACATGCATGTGTGTCGATAAACATTCAGTATTTTGAATATATCAAATGAAAAAAAAATTCTCTGCAGAGGCTTCGTGACGGGTGTTTCTAGCATAAAGGGTATGCTTACTCTTCCCGGGCACCTGATCTCTTCAGTTACGTATTCACTTTAGCTCCTTTACGGAATGTTTTGGTCGCTTTGTTAGGTTTTACCCTGCATTTTTCTCTTGACAAGTACATGGATGTCCATTCCCTGCAGGGCTTATGTGAATGATGTTGCTAACATATTGGATTTGCTTACTCTTCCCGTGCACCTGAGCTCATCTCAGTTACGTATTCACTTCAGCTTCTTTACAGACTGTTTTTGTCGTTTTGTTTGGTTTTACTCTGCATTTTGCCTGGTCACGTACATGTATGCCCTGTCGCAACTCAAAATGTAATAACAACCTAACATTTTAGGTTTGGATGGTCAACCTAAAATATAATGACCTAAAATGTAATAAATTCCGTTCATTACATTTTAGGTTGTTATTACATTTTGAGTTGCGACAATGCCCATCGCCTGTGAATTTTTGTTTCTGGTTTGGGTTTTCTGATTTTACTTCAACTAATTCATTAACTAAAGTAATGGTCGCATCATCAACACCTCTCTCTCTCTCTCTCTCTCTCGTTCTTTCTTTCTCCCTGACATTGCATGTCTGATTTGGTCATAACAAGCTGTTCCAATCACATATTTACATCAGAATGATTAATAATTGAGCATGTACCTAACGACGTTCATGGTAGGTTTGAAAAATTGATCAACTCTAAAGCGATTTCTCTTTGACTGCGTCGCAATCTATTGCCCATGGATGCTTTTGATCACGAATTAAGCTAATTAAGCGATAATCAAGACACTTTCTTCATCACGAACATACATTTTCTTAGAACATTCTTCTTCTAGATTCATTTATTTTGAAAACAAGTTTGTTTAATGAAAGTTTCCTTTTTAGACCTCATGATTCCTTCGGGGAATTAAGTGACGATCTTTTTATTCTATTTTTAAAAGAAAAAACATCGATATAATTATGCTTTTGTTTAATAATTTTCTTATCAAAATAAGCTGCGAAGTTCAAAGACACCACATACATTTAACAAGCGAACTCGAAGATAAACAGTAGTAACTCTCATTCAGAAGATATTAAGTATTATATGAATTAGAACATTATGTGAAAAAAATATGAGGTAAAAAATGTACTTATACATAGTTTCATTCATTAATTAAAGGTATATCTAATATGGACGAAAGGGGTAGGATTTTTTTCTATTATAGCTAGAGTTGTGAATAAATAATAAATGACTTGCAGGAGAAGGAGGGGGGGGGTCATCAATACTGATGAGATAAAACTTGTTGAAATGCGCATATAGTGCACTGAAATTTCACAAGAAAACATATATTTCAATATTGACAATTTCAACCACCGGGTTGGTATCTCTGCTGGTTAATTATTTATTCCCAAAGGGTATCGCTCACCTAGATAACAGTGTTTCGGCACTTGACTTGAAATATATTGCAAAAAATATTTCCTCCACAGAATTAACGAAAATTTCCTGAAACCATAGGTATCTCCCTGACGGTATAGGTATGTCCTAAGCACATTCTTTCGCAGAAAGTTAAGTTCAAGCTTCTATACTTCTTCTCTTCATAATTTCATTTTTGAAACCATATTTTGAAACCATATTTGAATTTACTCCTTTTCGGCCTCGATCACCACTGATGAGACATTACTTATTGAAATGGGCATATGATGCACTGAAATTTTACAATAAAACATATATTTCAATATTGACAATTTCAGCCACTAGGTTGGTATCTCTGCTGGTGGATTGTTTACTCCCACATGGTATCATTCGGCTAGTTTCACAGTGTTTCGCCACTTGACTTGAAACTCCGCCACAAAAATGTAATCAAAATTTCATTAAACTGATGGTATTGCTGTGTTCTTGGCTGGTTCTTTGACAGAAAGTTTGGGTCAAACTCTGACTTTTGCTCCTTGCTCTTTGACCTTTCCGATTGCGGGAAAAAAATGCAAAATTTCGTGACGTCACAATGCTTTTTCCTCGGACAAATAAGCTTCGAACCTCGGTCAAACATCGAAATTGCATTGTGACGTCATAGAATTTCTCAAATTTTTTCCCGCGTTTGGAAGGGTCAATTCAGAATATTTGGATTTCCTCATTCTCGGCCTCGAGCATCACTGATGAGACATAACTTGTTGAAAAGCGCATATGGTGCATATACATTGGCAATTCATTGTCTGAGAAAATTGCATAATCGTTTTGCATTCATTTTAATCTTCGATATTGAAGTCATGACTCATCACTTTGAAAACTTACTACATTTTGACATAGACACAAGCTTGCTTTATCTAAAAATGCTCCCACACAAAGCTTCAGAAAATGTTGATGCATGTACATGTCATGTGACAGAAAAGGGAAGTTTGGGTTGGTTCAAAGATAGACATCATACCGGAACTTCTGACTGTGATTATAGGCTGTCAAACTGCCTTCATAAATAGGAAGCAAAACAGAGAAATTAATTTTCTACAACAAAGTGGGTGCTCTTCAAAGGGAGGGATATCCACGTGCAGACAAAGTACAGAGAGGCCAAAATATGACTACAATCTCGACCTCCACACAATTCTTGAACTACCTTAAAATCTATGGTAGTTACCTAACACGCCTTAAATTTGCATGTTTTCTGAGAATGTAAGTAAAACAGTATCACGAAATGTGTCAGGCTGTAATAAGACTATTATTCCTTTAGAGGTATGACTAAAAGACGGACTGATGTTTTCCGGCACATGCGACAGCGTAAGTATAGGGCGGATATTGGTAGATTTTCATTACATTATAAAGCGTCCTTAATCCTTTTACCTTGTCAGAAAATGGCGGGAAAATCTGAGTGCAATGATGTAGAGAGACAGTTTAATGGGCGGACTGACGCCGGTTGACGTCTTCAAGATAGAATGGCAGTAACCATTCAATAGGAAATGCAATGGAAACTAGATTCTGTAAATCAGTCTCAGAAAAATTACCAATATTCTGTAAATAATATCAATAGATGACGGTATCCTCCACAGTGAAGAAGAAATGACTGTAAAATAGGATCAGATAAAATAATTGTATATCAAATAAATTTGGGTTTCCGCAATCTTATATCAAATGGCAATTTGGCTTCAAGCATTCTTTTTTCAAAGAAATAGTATACAGATTCCGATTTCCAATCTTTAAACTTCGCAATTTTCTTCGATTTACGCCATACGATACGCTGACAAACAGAATTACACGGCGCGTACATGTTTGATATACACATAAGGAATTACATCGAAGTATAATTAATGTATCTTGTTTGTAGAAATTTCAATATATCTCAACTTCATTTTGAAATTGAGTAGGTTTCGGACCGAAATAGAACTCTAATTTCTCTTTATTCAACGACGTCGAATTAGAGCCTTTAATTTCGCAAATGAGGGACGTCTTCAAACGAATGCTCATTATCGATCAGCTAATTAGCACGTCAAAACCGATCCGATGATTAAGGAAAGCATATTAAATTCATTACATTGAGCCAAAACTAACATGAGCAAGCATGAAAAAAATCTACTTATTTGAAGCAAGGATTTCATTCTTCTCAAACAGAATCGATCGGAAGCTCATTTCACAATTAGCTCTCAAAGCGCTATTCTAATTACTTACAACCGTTTTAAAGGCCAAGATCTAGACGAACAGTGCATCGGACTTTGTAGAAAATGTCCGAGAGTTAGACTGCACTGTGCACAACAGTCGGTCGTGGCTAATTATTGCAGGACTCATCTCTCCTAATGAAATTTATTTTCCCAAAGGAAAGGACATGACAGGCGCTTGACACAAATTATTCCTAAACGAATTACTGCCAAGTTTGAGCTATGTTGGTGTTGCAGAGGAAATGGGGACAGAGACGATGTCATCACGAGGCAAGGACCAGCGCGCCAAATGTCACGCCTAGTCCAACGATACGAAGGGAAAGTGGATGCTAACCGAGACAGTGTAATTCTTCCCTTGAAAAGTTGAGCTATAAATAAAACATGGTATTGTGTTGGCTACCTGTTACAATTCTCAGAAAAAAAAAGAATATATATGGGTTAGAGGATAACATTGACTGAGCTATCGATGATTGTATAGTGTTACATACTTGTATATTCCTCTATTGTCAGGCGACAGCAAAGTATCACCCGTGTATGTCTTAAACAAGCTAAGTTTGTATTTAAATTATTGTATGATTTCATAGTCGTAAATTTAGTTTTTACCGCGAGGCTTTAGCAGAGCAGTAAAACGGGTGTTTGCGACAATCAAATCACACAATCCTAGAATAATAACAAGTATGTTACTTTAATTTTACTTTCATATATTAGGCAATGCAACATTCTGCGGTCGAGATATAGTTACATCACCAGGATTCATACACCCACAGAAAGACAGAGAGGAGATATGTACAAATATACAAGTCATATACATGATAGCAAAGCATCCCTTGCCCTTTAAGACAACAGAAGTCATAATTAACCACAGTAACTTAATAAGGAAGATACATCATGTCAACACACCTGATGCCTTGTCTATATAGAGACTCTAATCAACGTCAAAACAGGAAAGCTCTGATGAAGCTCAGTAGACCGTGGGCAGAATAGATTAAATCCTTTTGTTCTTGAAATATGGAGCAAAATAGAGTCCATTAAAAAATGCAGATTGGAATAAGATATTTTTCTGTGAAGTCTTGGGCAATTTGAATATAACTTCGAGAAAAATACTAGAAATAAGTATACTAGTATTTTGTGAATGATAATATGTTAATTTTGATCCCAAATTATTAGTCGGAAATAATTTACCGATGACTATTCTATTCGACACGAATTCTGAAGACATCGAACGAGACTAACACATCATGCGGACCAACAAACAATCAAACCATACAGAGTTAACGTTAAACAGGAATGACAATATAGAAAAAGAGGGATAACTATGTGCAATTTGCTTTATAAATAACAGATGGTGTTGCTATCAGGATTATGTGCGCACAACATCTCCATTTATCCCGACACAAAGAAATCTCTAAAGACACATGTAGCTGTTGTATCAACAAGCCTTGTTGTAGCATGATGATACCACAAACACGACGATAAATGACGTTGGTTCACAAAATATATCCGCAAATGACTATACAAAGCATTGGGCGTACGAGAAAAAAAAACAGCCCATGCTCTATTGATTGAAACGAGTCCATGATAAATCATCCGAGAAATTAAACCAACTTTCAGATAGATCAAGGGATCAGAGCCCGGTCTTTTCTTGTGAACTTTAGACAGTGCCTGTCATGAAGTCCCGTCGTGAATTCACTCTATATCTGATCCTTCTTATTTTGTTTAATAAAAAGGCAGATAAATTCAAAATGATACAAACTGTGATGCTGGGATTGTCTCAAATTTTGAAAGGATTGTAGATCTGTAAAACTTCAAGGTCTCACTCCCATATTTGGAGTTCGCTTTCATGTGGTGGAGGTTTTTGTTCGTTTTGGTTTCTGTTTTATCCTGATTTTGTATGCCTTCGCTTTCTGATTTTCTGAATTATCGATTATGTGCTGTATACAGGGATATGGTCATTATCCATATTTGTCATCTTGCTTAAATGTCAGGTATCTTGGTACAAAAAGGATGCTTTAAAAGTAATCTCTGCTGGGTTTGCTTGATTTAGCTTCTTCGGGGGTTAAATGACTTTTGTAATGGTCATGAACATTTTAAAAATCATCAAGATACCTTAAGGTGCCATTGGAATATTTAAACTGATCAATTTTTTATGTTTTCAAATGTTTGGGAAAAAAAAATATTTTTTTATAGATGAATACAAACAAATCCGTAACAAGTGACGCATAATTAATGCCCCAAAAATAATTCTAGCAATTAATAGCTGAATTGTGCACTACTGTCTAAAACGAAGGACAGGGCCGTGCATAGATCACAACAAGTCAATGAGATCATGCATTAATTCTTTATAGTCATCAGCCGAAAAAGAATCCCTTCTTTCAAATATAATCTATCATGTCATGTTAAAAAGATCACTAATATACATGACTGTTAAAAGAAGGGTTACGTAATAATTTTTGTACTTTAGGGCCTGGGATGAGAGATGCTAGCCACTGCTGCCTTAAAGCTTTATATGCTGTATATATGCTTTAAATGAATGCATGAGCAGCGTTATGTAAGGTTTGGAACAATGCATCTATTTGGAGGTAGTAGGTACCCGAAGTTCTTATTCAGAAAAGAAGTCTTTAGCTTTTGACATTAAATTTTGGACAATTCTTCATCAAAGGATATACTGTTGCAAGAACTTGTGGATATGCGAATAATAACGCCGTCAACCTCAATCAACCCATCCCTGAACAGTCTAGTTGGTGTACACCTGAGCTCATTTCAAATGAATTATTGCGTAACAACACTTTTTATGAGTTGGTGCCGTCGCTTTACAATATATGCTTTATTGTTATTGTCTGGAATCACTGAAAATAGGGATATGCCATCTTATGAGATAACTGAAATATCAAATCGTGGCTGGAGGCGGTCCCGACAGATAGCAAAATTAATGATTATTTCAATTTCTTGCTTTTCCATTAGTACTACAAATGGAATTTCTATAATCCTAGACTTCTAATGACAAACCGCATCGTTTAAAAGACCGACAATTTAGATATAAAGTACATGACCTTAAGGAACGTGGCCATCCATTGTCATACCTTCCTCTAATGAGAAGATTTAAAAAGCAAATATAAAGTCGCATAATACATATTTTAATGAAAATATTCAGAAAATACGGAAGGATGAGAGTACAAAATTCAATCATAGAACCAAAAAAATACTTTCATTTTTCATATTTATCATATTTATTCTCGACTTTGAGACTGAATAACTGATAAGTACTCCTACTTCTTTGATACGACCACAAAACAACTTATAATTAAAGGACATCTCACAATAAGAAAGGTCATTAAGGTAATCAGGGACGGAATTTATTGAAGGCTTTCTGAGTTTTTGGTCTCCTTCATTTTGTGTATTGTCCTGGGTTCTGCTTTGTTTGATTGTTTGCGGTTTTGTTCAGGTGTTAGATTTACGTACAATGTCCATCATCTGTTCTTGTCTCATGTGTGTGTTCCGCTGTGACCACTGTAACATCGTTATGTTGGGGATCAACTTCTTTTTTTTTTTTGGTAGGAGCTATTCTCTTATTAAGATCCTCTAAACAAAACTTTGTATAAAATATTATAAAGCATACATAACTACATGTACATGTATCATGATTAACATAATATTCTCTCTCTCTCTCTCTCTCTCTCTCTCTCTCTCTCTCTCTCTCTCTCTCCTGTCTCTCTCTCTCTCTCTCTCTCTCTCTTTCTCTCTCTCTCTCTCTCTCTCTGATAACACTTAGACCTCGATGAAATAAGGAAAAGAGCAAATCAAATCGCACTGTAAAACTATTGATGGCCAAACTCCATTCAATAAGCGCTACTTGAATTTGGCTAACACTGGATTGAGAAACGTCACGTAAATAAGCAATACAATGCAGATTTCAGAGGAAACAGCAACAGAACATCGGACACTTATATAATACACTGAATGAGATGTTAAAGTATTTTAAATGTTCTTTCCATCCTTATCAGGAAATTGATTCTCAAACGGTCCTAGAGGAAGTTACTTGTATTACATGTATGCATTCTAACTACACTCATCATAACAATTATTTCAAATCTTTGTTTTCTAAATGCATGTGTAAAGCATCAAACTGAAGCTTGTGTATATTGATCCTTTCCAAGTGAAATGTCTAGAATCTTGAGTTAAAGTCATTAAAATAGGAATTTTCTAAGCCTTCATCAATAATGTCAAGTTGACAGTGAATAACACTCTTAGTTTCCCCGTGATTTGAAGAGAGAAATTGAAGAACACAAGAGCTCTCTTAAAAGTTAAGTATCTAAGGATAAGCAATCATTCAAACATTGCTTTTTCTACAAGGCAGATTCATTTTTTTTTCTCTAGTTTTCCTCCTCATTTCACAATCGCAAGCTATATCAAGTAAAAGATGCATGCTTGATCGTATCAAAAATATAAAAAAAAAAAGAAAAAAAACTTACTTGAGATTAATCTCGTCGATTCTTGAAATATACAATTCATATCCTCTAGTACTGCTGCATATCGCTCCTATGTAGATACGTCTGTGGACAGCGACAAATCTGAGGGAACGTGCGTCACCCTATTTGGAAGAAAAAACAAAAACAAAAAGATGACTTCATATTCCTCTAGAAAAAAAGGTCAGTATCGCATTACTGGGATTCGCATTGGGCCATTATGGCAGATTGGCGGAATGAAAATACGGCAATTTATTTATTGATTTATTTTCTCAGCAAGCTCTCTAGGAATGCCAATTCCTTACCACCACGATCATAGAAACGTTTCAATTTTCGCTCCAAAATCTGTTTACGAAGACAATTACAGCAATCTAAAAAAGACATAATTTTCACAGCATGTACATTTATATGTCGTATAGAAAAGGCGCGCTGGGACGCAATAAAAGACTTGGACTTCAGATGTTTTACCGAGCACGAAATCATAACGAAATCCCTTCGGTCTTTAATGGTTTGTAATTGGCTGTTTTCAAAAATCCACCATACATCTATTACATAGACCCCTTAATCTTTAAGGAGGCGTATAAGACCAAATATGAATCGTAATCATTTTATAGATACAAGAGATGCGTGCTGCAAGTAGTTAAAATATAGAAAAACAAGAAAATTATGACCACCAAATGTCAACGTTTTTGGCACTTCTGTGTAATTTTGGTCGCAAACTTAAGTCATAAAGAATTTACAAAGGAAGAGGTTGTGGGTTGGTTAAATACCCGAAACGTGCTGGCCTGCTCCATGCTGCAAATTTATCTGTTCTATTAAAAATGATGCTATTGAATTTGAAGACATTTAACATTGGTATTAGTGTAGGTAATTTTTTCTTTTATTAATGAATCGGGATGAAAATGGAGAACTTTATCTTTTCCACCGAGGAAATGTTTGTCATTTTTTTTAGTAAGAAGCGACAGAACGTTAAAGCTGTAGACTTGAAACCCTCAAAAGATTATCTTCTATTTTTACACAAATGCAATCCTTAAAATGGAAATTAATACAAGTAAATCAAAGATATTATCATTATGACATGAATTTATGATTCTCCGAGCACTGCTTAAAGCTTATGCTTCAAAACAGTCTACATGAACGTCTTCAATATGTCATGTCTCTTATGAGTGATTAGCCTGGCAGATTTAGCTAGGTGTTTATGAAATTATACTTTCTTTTATGTCTGCTAGAGGGTACCACATTGGAGAATGTAGAAAATCTACTTCAACCCAAAAATAAACTTTTTAGGAAGGAGGGGATCCCCAACAGGGCCTTGTTGAAGCATCCACAGCAAAACACAGAAACATCCAAACGCGTCTACACAGAGGGAATAGGCACAACATGATACATCAAAAAGACAAGGAAAATTCAACACTAAACAAATAACTAGTAATTACAATGGAATTACAAAAAGATTTTCGAAAAGACATTGCGATAAAATATACGAGTTAAATATACGGGAATACAGAATAAAAGCATCAAAATTCATTAGTAATCTATATACATGAATTTTTCTTAGAAAAGGATATTTATTCGGGCC
The DNA here is from genome assembly GCA_028142955.1 of Pinctada fucata. Classification (NCBI taxonomy): domain Eukaryota; kingdom Metazoa; phylum Mollusca; class Bivalvia; order Pterioida; family Pteriidae; genus Pinctada; species Pinctada fucata. The sequence continues at coordinate 8,302,606 of AP027114.1, read as the reverse complement.
CATTAAGAGAAGTACAAAGACATCAACTAAGATTCAAGCTTTGTATCTTGCATTAATTCCTTTTGTGCTTCTTTGACGAGTTTTTAACGACAGCAGTGAGTTTCCGAAGGGCCATTCTCACAACCTTCTGCGACATAAAAGACAAACCAGAGCTAAAAATGCCATTGATCGGTCAGAGGAAATTCAGAGTATTGATTAGAAGTAACAAAATATTTATTCTGGTAAGAATGCAACAAAAGATTAATTAATGATACGGAGTTTTGTTTTATCTTGGAAGGAAGAATTCCGGTTGGAATCGAAGTCCTGATAACCCGTGTTGGAAACTGTGGGTGGTTACTTAATACATACATTAGTATACCCTTATATGTCTTTATTCCTATCACGATGATATACTAAAATAACTTTTATGTATACTGAAAGATTTTTATTATACCTATTGTCTAGTATTTTTCCTGGAATGATTCGATACTTTAAATAATGAATCGAATGCATGTTTTGAGGTCTGATGTTTTTGTTTTTTCTTATTTCAACTCTTAAAGTTCCTTCTTTAAATTTGCGGTTAACTAAATTTCCGTGAATTCAAAGTATAGATAAGAGTGTTCATACATAAAGAAAGGGGAAGGATCTCCAGCGTGACCCCCTGCACACACCCAGCGAGACAAACCCACAAGAAAGCGACACACAAATAACATCAGACAAAACCTCAAACCGCAAGACGACGCAACATTCACCAGAACATCAACAAAGCAATCAAAACAGACGCACAGAAACATCAAACATCAATGACAACACATAGAAGTAAAAAAAAAATGCAGTGTATTCTCTCATACCATGAATTTTGTTGTCATTCTTCCCAAATTGATTGTTTCTAATATCAGTTCATTATTAAAAGTATCAATTTTAATAAGATAAAGGTGTAAATGAATAAAAAAAAAAATAGCAATCAAAGGAATGCTTGTGTCGCCTGCGAAGCGGTTTGATTATTATTCTAGAAAGTGGATCAAATTATTGGTATCAGTATAAAAGACTTGTCAAATGAAATTCATATGAAATTCATTTGAAATATCAGACCTCTTAATAACAAATTAAAAGTTATGGTCATTCTCAAATTTTCAGAACAGAGTGTCAATCATCTAGGTCAAGGTCACTACGTAAAAATTGGTAACAAAAAGTCTCATCATAAGAAATATTAAAGACCTATCACCTACCAATTAAAAGATATATACAACCTTAGAAAAGAAGGTCAAATAGCTAGGTCAAGGTCAAAAGGTAAAAAATTATAGTATGTGTAGAATGGCATTGTTACAAGGAAAATACATGAGAAATATCAAAGCCCTGTTACCTACCAATCAAAAGATATAGCCAATATTACTTTTCTTGAAAAGTAGATCAAATATCTAGGTCAAAAGGTCAAATATCATGGTCTGTGTAGAAAGGTCTTGTCACAAGGAATACACATGTGAAATACCAAAGCCCTTTCACTTACCAATCAAAAGATATATCCATTCTTAATTTTTTTGAAAAGTAGGTCAAATATAAAGGTCAAGGTCAATAGGTCAAAAATTATGGTATGTGTAGGAAGGTCTTGTCACAAGGAATACACATGTGAAATATCAAAGCCCTATACACTTACAAATCAAAAGATATAGTGAATCTTATCTTTTTTTCAAAAGTAGGTCAAATATCGAGGTCAAGGTCACAAGGTCAAAAATTATGGTATGTGTTGAAAGGTCTTGCCACAAGGATTGCACATGTGAAATATTAAAGTCCTAACACTTACCAATCAAAAGATATATTCATTTGTAATTTTTTTGAAGAGTAGGTCAAATATGTAGGTCAAGGTCACTAGGTCAAAAATTATGGTATGTGTAGGAAGGTCTTGTCACAAGGAATACACATGTGAAATATCAAAGCCCTATCACTTACCAATCAAAAGTTATGGGCTGTGACACCCAAAGTGTGACAGACAGACAGACGGACGGACAGACGGACGGACAGACGGACAACGGACAAAGTGATCCCTAAGTGTCGCTATGCTTCGCAGGCGACACAAAAAATGTGTTTGTGAAACACGAATGCCCCCGTTTGCATCTTTGTAAGTAAAAATGCTGAAATGTCAAAAGTGGTTCACAATTTGAGGTCAAGATCACAAGATCAAGGTATCAATGGAAAGGCCTTCCCACAAGGAATATATACTCATTTGAAATATGAAAGCCCTATCACTTACCATTCAAAAGTTATGACCAAGGTTTAAGTTTTTCAAAAGCAGGTTAAGTCCAAAGTCAAGGTCACGAGGACAAAAGTTTGGTATCTATGGAAAGATCTTGTCACAAGGAATACACATGTGAAATATGACAGCCTTATCACTTACCATTCAAAAGTTATAGCCAAGGTTAAGGTTAAAGTTTTTTCCAAGGTAGGCCAAACTCCGAGGTCAAGGTCACGAGGTAAAACATGAAAGCCTTATCACTTACCATTCAAATCTTATGGCCAATGTTAAAATTTTTGCCGACAAACAGACAAACAGACAGACAGACCAAAAACAATATGCCCCCGAATCTCCGATTACGGGGGCATAAAAAAGTCGATCGATAATGAAAGTGATAGAACTTTAGAATTTTTACGATAACCTATCTTTCGGATAAAAATCACTCGTAATAGCTATGAAAGATAGTACATATCCACATGCCAATGCATGATACGGTAGCGCTTTGACTAAATTACATGTATATACTAGTAGGTAAGATCCGATGTCTTTTAATCATCCGATGACATTTGTTACTCAATTACCAATTATAATATTGAACGTTTTTGCCTAATTTCTTCACCATTTTTCGCTTTCTATGCTAAGCTACAGTTACTGATTATTTGCTCTCTCCTAATTCTTCATTTGAAATGTTTGAGCATGATTGGAAATATGAGATGAATGCGAATTTTACCAATGCAAATGAATATGCCTTTTATATCACAAATAAACAACTAGCATTTTAAATTGAACCATACAACCCCGGTATCTGCTATATCCATTTCTAGTCAAAGACTAGCATCGATCTGGATTGAAGCAGGTGAAGTTGAGAGGCTTACTGCTAAAGCAGCTTTGACTAATTACGAACCTTTCTATAATGAATGCCTTCTTAAGAAAGCTGCTTATGAAGAAAAAACAATCTTTTTCCAGCAAAGATAATATGCATGCAGAAATGACAATGAAATTCTTAAGCTTTATGCTCCCTAAAAAACAATACATGGGCCGACAGGACCAAATGAAGGGAAGATTATAACAGCAAAGTAAAACCAAAGTTGACGAGCAAAGAAAACATAGCTCCGCCCTTCGCTATCTTTGAACTTGATTTTTTTCCTTTTCTTACATAGAAAATCTCCAATGCCACTCAGAAAAAGAACTCAACCTCAAAGACATCGAACTAAGAATCGAAATATCACTGCAGAGAATAATCAGAAAATAAGACATTTGTCAAAGGTGAACTTGACTTGAAATTTTCCGTCGCCAAAATTGATAGATCATTCTGAAACAACGGGGTATCTCACTGAACGCATAGTATATCTCAGTGAGCGCACAGTATATATCAACGAACGTATAGCAAATCTCACTGAACGCATAGTCCTGCCCTTAACTAGTTCTGTGCCATAATTAGGGTATCAAACATTTTGGCATTACTTTCTTTAGATATTCATTATTTGTATTTCCTTTAATTCTGCCCCAAATACCACTGATGAGACATTACTTGTTGAAAAATGCATAAACTCACTTTTCTGAAATTTCGAGAAATTTTTGTGAACAGAAATTTTCGAATGGGAACGATCAAATCAGAAGTCCAATGCACGAAGAATTCCCGGCTCGCTAGAAACAACCGTCTGTTCTGTATCACAGACTCTGTGAATGCTCTTCCAACTTCTTCTTTTTCTGGCTTGTTAATATTTACATTGATTTTGTAAAATAGGAAAAAGAGAGAAATTTAAAAAACATATCTGGTGAGTCAAATGAATTTGGACTTCTCTGGTATAATAGAATATAGGGGATCTCCAACGGACTCGGTTGCAACACGCACAGCAAAGCACTGAAAAACACAGAGTCGACAAGCACAGAAACAAACATTGAAGGCCTAACATAAAATATATCAAATAATTAGACGCAAAAGGCTACAGATAAACAAACGAGACCAATCTGAGTTTTGACATAACAAAAGTAGAATAAGTTAGATTATTATCTTTTATTTAGCACTCTCGACTAATACATGAAGTTGCTTTATATTCGGTGATGATTTCTTTGCAATGACTGTATGGATCTAATAAACATATACTAGTACTTTATCCATCATGTAATTCTTTGGGAGTACATCTTGCTTCATAAACACATGTTCCTTTTTTGTTTTGTTTTGTTTTTTTTTTTCTTATTTTATATGGGTTTTCTTTCTTTTCTTTTTTTTTTTTTTTTTAGAAAAGTCGAATCAACAATTGAAACCTTAACAGATGGAGGACTGAAAAATACTCACTATAGCTTTTACTCAAGTGAGATGAAGTTTGTCTCGATTCATCTTCATTGTCTGTACATTCTAGCGACCAGTGCAATCGATCTACAAAATAAATACATTCAGTTCTCAAGTAAATTCTACATGGAGATGCTACATTTAACAAGCATTCAGAATATTTTCACAAGGAGACTTGATCAGATAAATAAATTGAAACATCTCTTTTCCGCTTTATTCACCGATAAATACAACCATTCCTGTTCAAATCGCTAATTTCTTCAACAAGCGCTAACGAAGTTGACATTTTGATGTACCTAGACCTTCTGACAAGCTCTATGATTCCAGGGAAAAATAGCTGTTCTTTCGTGTACACAACGTGTAATTACGCGCTTTTCAAACCTTACAAGATAAATGTTATTAACAAGGTTTGCCTTCTCAAATCTGAATGACTGTCTCCGATGAAGCTAGTTTAGTCTGAGTTCTTATCGCTTGACAATGAAGAAACAGGAATGAAGGATTGCTGGGAAAACATTTCTATGGTTTCCGTCGCTAACTATGACCAACGACTTTACTTTCTCATTCTTTGCGAGGCATTATTTTTGGATCGCGATACAATGTAAAATTTCCATACACGATAGAAGCATGTCGTTAGCAGTTTTCTTTATATTCTGAAAGAATGAAATTGAAGATAACCTTATGGTTAATATGGCATTTTACTTATAATTATGTCCTTGATCAAAAGATAATAAAGCCAATGAAAGGGCAAAGATACATGTATGGAATGCACTTAATATCAACCAATCATGTTTCTTTTGTAAAGAGGAAGTAAAATTCTGAAGCAGCATGACATTTTGTAGCAAAGTACAACCCTGGTAAATTTCTTTCGAATTTCTATCCTCATCAGAAATTACATGACTATATAAGCTCGTATTAAATTACCGGTATTCACTTTGCCAATGATTAAACTTGCTATGTCCCCAATGACCTGTCACAAATTTAAAAGCACCTGCTTGTAAGCGTTGTGATTGCAACGCAAAATGAAAGTGTATACAGTGAAGGAATATATGATGTAAATAGAACTCAGAGAGCGTCTTGAGAACATAAATATATTTTAAAATATCCGTAATAGGCCTGATAGTATGCATGATGCAATGAATTTGACAGTTTTTTATGGTATCAAAGAAAGGAGGGGATTTCCAACAAGACCCGGTTGCAGCATCATCAGCAAAATATCAAAACACCCCAAGTGAAAACACAGAGAAGCCATACAAAGCAAGAGACACAAAAAGGAACAAGGAGCAGCAGAAACGACATTAAAACACCAAAAGCAAAAGACCACACATAAACCAAAGTATACAAAAGTATACAAAAAGTATAACAGCACTCTGGAGGCAAAGTAAGAAAACACTTTGAACCTCTTCAGACGCGAAGTCATAAATAATGCCACATTCCGATTGCCCAATGATAATCGTGTCAAGACAGGGTAAAACAGTTCTCCGTAGTTGTGGTCACCAATGATTTTCATAGTATAACGCATTCGAAAATTTCTGTTATCAAAATTTCATGAAAGTTCTAAAACACGGGTCCTGTAGCATCCTATCCCATCCATCCTGCTACGCCTTTTGGTACATTTTGGACATATTTTTCACATTCTTTGGTCATATAACATTGTTTAGATTGAGGATCACTGACGAAGGTTAAGTACCCGAAACGTGCATGGCTGGTCCATGATGCAAATTTATCTGTTCTTAAATGGTATTTCACAGCTCATGATTATGCAGTTATAAATATTGGAATGCAAATTTCAGTGCACCGTATGCACATTTCAACAGGTAAAGTCTCATCTGGGATGCTCGAAACCGAAATAGGAAAATTCCAAATCATGTATTAATATATGGAGAGCTAATGCTTAAGTATGACCTAAAATATGCAAACGAACCAGCAAAAGACGGAGCTATGCAAGTTCTAATCCAAAATGAATTTCAGTAGGACGACGGGACAAAACAATGGATTACAAAAGTATTCATGCAACCAATTTTCACGGGTAAATCGCCTTGTCTGCAATTTATCAAGATGTAATCAATGTTCTGTCGTCGCATTAAATTGACGATATCGCTTTTTGAATTTGGCATTTCGCGGTATATTGTCCCATTCCTAATCTAGTAAGGGCATCTAGTGGTGAAGTTGATTGAACATAAATCAAGGACCTTAACCGAGAACAAGTAATTGAATTAAACTTGTATAAAACCATTTATCTATAGAGTTCTTCTGTTGCTTTTATATCCTATATATAAATATACATGTACATGTACATGACAAATATGGATAATGAACCTATCTCAATGCATAGTACAAAATCGATCATTCAGAAAATCATAAACCGAAGGCATACAAACAAAAACCTCCAGCACATGAAAAGAAGCGAACTCCCGATGTGGGAATGAGACCAGATGCCCAGGAAGAGTCAGCATCTCATTCTTGTATGCAACACCCGTCGCTTCAATTCGGCAGAATTGTCACATCCGGTTTTATATTTCAATCGGAAGATACAAGTATATTCTGTGGATGGATGGTTCAAATCGTTCAGACAGAATATCATCCACCATTCTAGACAATGGGACATCATAGTGTATGACAAGTTCCCCGTATCGACCGTAGAACTTCCTCAGTGACGATTTTAGTCGGTCTTAAACGTATCCCCGACTGAAAATGACAAATATAGACAAACCATATCCCTATTAAGAAGTATATCTTTCAGATATACTTCTTAATAGGGATAGCTCTCACAACAAAATATGTACATTTGGTACTAGCTCTGGCATACGATACGAATACGCCATTAGCAGGCGATGAAGGGATGTTGCCACTTAGAAAAGGAGAGTTTATGATGCTAAAATTGAAGAAGTCACGTTTGTAATAGAGTTATGTATTCATGTGACCGTCAGTGTATAGGATGCTGATTTATTTGTCTCAGTAGTTTCTTTGCAGGACTTCAAGCCCTGAAGGATAGATTCTGCTAAGGTACTCCGCAAATTTTCTATTATTGATGGACAGAACATCGTCTACATAACTGTAGGTGAAGTTAAAGTCAGAAGCTAAGTATCTTTTCCCTTCAGAGACCACAGTGAATGAGTAAAGAAAAATGTAGGCAAGAAGTGGGGCACAATTGTCCCCACTGGATTTCTGACAATTTGCTCGAATGTTAAACGTCTTCAAATTGAATAGCATCATCTAAGAACAGATAAATTTGCAGCATGGATTAGACATGCACGTTCCGGGTACCTAACCCTCGTCATTGATCCTCAATCTAAATAATGTTATATGGCCAAAGAGAGCGAAAGTTATTATGTCCAAACCAAAAATGTATCAAAAGACGTAGCAGGATGGAGGGATATGATGCTGTAGGAGCCACATTCAAAAATATTCGAAAGACATTTCCTCCAAACACCACAAAATAGTCGATCAGGAAGATTAATATCTGAATAATATCTGTTTCAGTGTACTTATTTTTACAATCGGACTTTTCTCTTACAAAGTAGGTTTTGTCATAGTTAACAACAATAAATTGATATTTGCGATTGAAGTTCAGGCTTGTGAACGCGTTACTAATAAATTTTACTAGTCTCTCTTTCAATTTAGAATGCGGGATTGTTGTGTATTTTAAAGTGTCGAAAAATCAAGTGGTCATCTGAGTTTTCAGTAATCATGCTTTTTTGGTCAAAGTAAAAACCTTATCTTCGCAAGTTTCTTTTAATATATTACGTTGTCGATGGCTGAAGCATTAAGAATATTACACAACGAATTGATATCCAACATATTATATTTACTTCCAGTTTCAAGATAATGAGCCAGTTTGTACATAATTGGGAAATTGAAGTTTATATGCTTCCCATTTGGATTTTGAGCTGCGCCATTAACATTACTGGTTATGATACATGAATAGCATATATATAGCCATATCACATATAGGAACTGGAAAATCTAATCTTACAAAAATGGACCCCTACGTTTATCTTTCTGCACAAAGCGCAGTCGTCCCATCGCGCCAAATAGCTAAAAAATCATCTGTTTACCGTGCATTACAGTAAGCGGGTTACTTCGCGCCGTCGAAGTGATTTTCCTATCTCCATCTCCGAGATTCCTGAGGGAATTTACGCCTGTTGCAATATGCCCTAACATGGTTAGTTTAAGTTTATTGAATGCCCCTGAAGTAAATCCAATTTCAGATAGGTCCAATGCTTCACTCAAGTCACTTTCCTTTTTACTAAGATCGGCGTCAAAGATAATGCCTTGAGAGATGGCGCAATAAAATAAGGAGACTTTCGTTTAGAAACATGCTGAAAAAGACCATAGCGCTGAAACACTTAAGGTATTCAATGGGTAATGAGAGGTAATTGGGCTACCCATTTATGGAATCCTGAGACTTAAATCACGGCAAAGTTATGTAAAAATTAATTGAAAATTTTTGACCGATTTAGATATTGAAAAAAGCGGTTACTTTAAGAGATTCGGACCCTTACAGTTTACATTGAAACTCTATGGGGAAAAGGTTATTTTTTCCTAAAATTTTCAACAGAAGGATGGGGCATCAAATATCGATTGGTCAAAATTTTCTAAAAAATATATTTCATCAAATTTCGCTGAAAAATCAAAAGTTAACCAATTAGTTTTTCTGCAATTTATTTTTCTATATTTTTCAACAAGGGGAGATAACTTCTAAAATAACCCTTTTCAGAATATTTCTTACTTCGATATCTACTAAGGTAGTACAGAAGTTGTTAAAATATTCATATGATACAGAAAGATATTCAGTGATGAATAAATTAATTTCAATGTTTTGGCATAATTTCCTTCATTACCCATTGAATACCTTAAACAAGTGGTCATAGAAAATAAGTTGTAAATCGTATGTTTTCGACCAAAATACTAACAAGGTACCTGTAATTTTTTGTTTAAGTTAACATTTTTCTGAATTTTCATATAATTATTCTGTCAACTCAACATTATTGTCAACTTATTTGCTTAAATAAACGGTTCATCTCTTTTGAGGGAGACTCTCGAGGGCATTTTTTCGGTAGCAAGGAGTCTCCGGGGGGAGGGATTTTTGCTCCTACAGAAATTCAGATCCTACAATATTAGATATAAGTAGAAGTACATCAATACGTATCCAAACAATTCTTTTTTTCTAAATTGATCATTCTATGAGTAAGATGACTTTTCTTCTTGAAGACTAAGAACAAAGGAGGTTAATATTCAGAGACTTGTTGCGATTGTCCCAGACTTCAAATTCCAGAACGCATAAATAAGATTGACAAGTTGTATACAGCAAATTGACGGCCAAGCACCAATCTTGGGATATTGCATTAATATGTCCAGTTAGGCTGAAGTAATCAAAACGTATTGAATCGTCTCTCATTAGGCAAACATTGCCATTTATCAAAGTCCGCCAAATAACACGTGTAAATAAATAAAATAACTTCGTTTCATTGGTTACCCACAGAGCAATGCGTTATCCAATCAAATCAGTTCTATTCAGTGTGCTTGTTCACCGTGATAGAACGCTCATTTTCCACGTAACACAAACTTTATCAAATTAAGTATCAAAGCCCGAGGTCGACATCTCATGTAGATTGTTTGTTCAAGGAAACATGGATCAGAATAAAGTGCACAAAAACATTCAAATAAAGTTAGATGATAGGAAATCTAACTACAGCTATTGCACCGTGCGCGGTTCCAGACAACTGCAGAGTGGACAGTCTATATACGGACTAAATGCCCCGGTCACACTGCGCTCCATGTCTGGATCACGTTCAAAAATCTGCTGGACGTGATCGTATATGGTAATTTTTGCCACGGCTGTGCTTTGTACGGGTATGACCGTCGGCCGCTGTTCCATTACCGAAACACTGCGTAAGCACGGATAACCACGTCCTACCACGTCTAAGGCTAAAAGCGTTCGTGATAATACGCTATACACACGCTATTACCCGTGATACCAACGCGGAACCGTGCTCTCGTCGCGACAGACCGCTAAACTTTCGAGTCTTGCCGCGTCTTCCTCCAGTCTTTTTTTTTCAAAAACATTTTCAGAACACGGGTTATCACGTGTGTTTCGTGTGCGTTGAACGTCTTTACCACGTGCACTGTCCCTGGTTGTCCGTGAATAAAATTTTGAGCACTTCAAAACTTCTCTCCGTGTCCAAAGCCGTTTATTTTTTTTCACCGCGTCCTGCCACGTCTACAAATCGCCTGTAGCGCGAACGACAACGTCTGCTTCGCGGAAGACCTTTTCTGGGTGTGTTTTGGTCGTGATTAAGCCGTAAATCGCAGTGTGAACGGGCCTTAACATTCCCCACTTTTTCCCCTTTTTTCCGATCTCTGACTGGTAATATTTCAAACTGTCATTTAATCGATATACTTATGTCTTTAAGGTTGCGTTTAACTTTTGAGGACGAATGGAAGGGAAGAATGTTCATACCTGTTCTTGCAATGATATGTCATTTATCTTATATATGTATAAAGAGGTATGTATTTCAGGAAATCACGTTGCCAGAAAAGTTGCTTTTCACGATTACAATGTTTTGTCAAACATAACATTGGTAGGTGATTAAAACTTACTCAAATTCTTTTAAGTTTCAATGCTAAATATATGATTGTACAGTATGTCCTCATATACGCCAGACTCAAATATTCAAGGAAATTGACAAGAGAGTTAACTTCCGATGACATACACATTTTGGAGAACAGATCGAGTAATTTTCAGTGTTTTCAGTCGGCTTCAAATTGATTTTCAAAGTGAATTGGAAATTATCGTAAAAGCAACCATTAGCAACTCTACAAACGATTTACATCTATAAGCTCCCTTGTTTCCAAGTATCTGACATTCGTGCACATTTTCCCGCCACAATTATCCCTCTTTTCAATGTGTTGTCGTTTCCCGCTAGGAAGGCAGACGATCTTTAATTGCCCGCCAATTCTACATTCTAATGGATACATTCAGATTTACGACCGTGTAATTGCGACACTCGATTCATCATATAGTAATTTAATATCACATCTATTAAAACATGCAATCAAAAGTCGGGTAGGATGCCTTATAGGGGATTTAGCTAGAGGTGAAGAGATTTTTATATTCTATCTAATGTACCTTTTATCATGCCATTGCGCTTTTAGAACATGTGTTTACATGTTCTTGTTTTAAATTCAATCTTTGGGGATTTTTCAAGCAGTATACTTATACGGTACATATATATAGTTTCAAAATAGCATTACAAACTGCAGTTTCCAAAATTTTCAAATATGCAATTTACAAATACACTGAATTGTAAAACACACGTCCAAACATCAGATAGACAAAAGCAATACATGACTAACACACACGGACATTTTCACAAGAGGCCGAAGTTAGCCGATATCGCATCGAAATTAATTTAAGCAAAAGATTCATCATGTTCATAGACAAGGTAAAACTTAGAATAGCCATTGATGTTTGATGGCATTCTCTCACGTAGAAGATTTGAAATAAACAACCACCTACATGTACATCTACTGACGGCAATCTTGTCAGGCAAGAGTAAACAATTTTTGTTATGGACTTCGAATCCATATTATGGATAATAGAGGAGGGCGATTACATTACTTAAGGGCTCTTGGTGTAGAGTTCCTATTGTAAGTATAATGTACACTTGTTATCCCCTCGCAACTCTGTTGCGGAGGTGATACATGTATAGCATCGTTGCCGTGCGTCCGAGTGTGCGTGAGGGTGGGTGGGTGTGTTTGTGTGTGTGCGAATTCTTGTGAACAGCATAGAAGACAAAGCAATCATCATAGAAACATCAAACCTTCTACAAATGTTTCCCATGGGGAAAGGATGACCTTATTGTTTTTCAAGCTAAAGGGCCAAAGGTAGGTCAAGGTCACTGTGGGCTTAGGCTTAAAATCCTTGTGAGCAGCATAGAAGACAAAGCCATTATTGCAGGATCACCAAACCTCCCACAAATACTCATAATGAGGAGAGGATGAACCCTACTGATTTTTAGGGTAAGGGGTAAAAGGTCAAGGTCACTATGAACTTTATTTTAAAATCATTTTGCTGATGAAATAGAACATGATGTTGCGAGGGGATGCTACGCTTGTGTTGCCCTTATCTAATAAAAATACTTCATCTAGAGTGGAAAGACGGTGTGAAAAATACAAGAAAAGCAAACTTATAGAATGCATGTGGAAAATACCTGTAAAGCAAACTTACACAATGCACATTAACTTCTTACATAAATGCATAAAAAAGCATTCTCAAAGGGTGTCACAAAAAACTGGAATAAGTCTGAAGAAAACTGCACGAAACTAATATTGCTCTTGGTGTGAAGAAGAGAGCGATTACCTACAAATTGTACTGGGCAGACATTCTCCCGGTAAATTGAATTAAATGTAAACCACGGCAATAGTTATTTCAATTCGTCGAAGAATTTCAAAAGACACCAAACTCGAGGAGAGGCGGCTTGGGAAATGTTTCTGTAGGGCAAAATCCGGCGGGAGTTATGTTTCTCATTAAAGGAGAGTGATCGTATGCTTGGTACCTTACTTTCCAGGATTTTACAGAAAAGGTTAATTAATATAAAACTCCAGTGTCAGCACAATATAGAATATGCATGGGCGTCGGGTAAATGAAAGGCATAAAGAATGACATTCAGGGGCCTCTATATAATTATGATTTTTTACAGTATTGTTTCATAATATTAACTTCCTACATTTTACGTATTTACCAGAAAATGTGTCTAAAACCCTAAGGAGACGCTAGGAAATCAATGGATCATAACGAGGAAAATCCGGGCGTTAATTGAACATATAGCGTGATATGTCACTATTTCTATTGAATTGGTAAGAGGATTCGAATGGACAACAGGCTTACGTCTGACACGCGCGGCAAAAAGGCGGTGGCCATCTCTTGATTTCTGAGGGATCGAAACATCAAAGAATTAATATCGCAAAATATGATACACTTCTTTCCTTGAGAGTAAAGATTTATACCTATGAACACTCCCCATTAAAGTAAAGGCATTTCTGTGGTCGATACACTTAATTGTCATTTTTATCTTTAAATAGGGGCATCTTACACGCAAAACTTATGAATATGGCAATGTAATAATAATACAGGAAAAATCAATTCCTCTATCGCTCAAAGATGCTGGTCATATCACGCACGTCTGTATTTCTGAGTAGATTTACGACATTGCAATAAAAGTAGACTATCATGCAATCATTTGTTTTTGTTTCATATTCAAAAGGAAAGGAATTTTCTAATCGAACACTTGAGGAATTAAAAGCAATCCAACACACATTCAGCAGACTAGAATATATGGCATAACTAGAGAAATTATGTCTGTAAAACATATGTCCCCTACTGTAAAAGTTTGATTCTTACGACAACAATTAGGAAGGGGAAAATGACCTGGGTAGTGCGATATTTATGAAGCTAAAAATGACCTTGACCTATTGACCCTAAAACCAATCTGGCTTTCCCTAATATAGTATCATAATTTGGTTTTATTAAGTTTTAATAAGTGACAGAGTTGTTAAGTTAGGTCATTCCTTTGTTATTTTCTGTTTTGCGTCCTTGTGAATTCGGGTACTCGAGTTATCATTTGGTATAGTCGATTTGAAAATTTCAGAACCTAGAAATGTCCTTTCCTATGAACTTTTTTTGATGATTCTTATCTATGGGATAGTACTGAACGATTCTAGCTTGGTTGCCACTCTGGCAACCTTGGGCAACTCTTTTTATCGCCGGAAATCCAAAATGGCCGCCAAATGCCTTCCACCAATAGATGAAATTAAATTCTTTCTTTAGATATTAAGTGTGGCACATCAAATCAGGGTTTTTGAGGGTCAACAAACCCATTTCCGATGTCATTTTTACAATTTGAGTTCATCCAGGACTAAAACTTCAAGATGGCCGCCAAATTTCAACCTCATTATGGTACAATGTGAATATTTCAATAAAACGTTCGTGTAACACATCTTATTTGTAGTTGCAATGGTCCTAGAATACTTTTATTTTGCTGTTTTGGTTGTTTTCAGTTAACACACGCTTCTGGGGCAACTCTGCTTATCGTGGGAAATTCAAAATGGCCACGAAATAGTATCCTACTACTTTGTAAAATGTAATAATTACTTGATATATTAAGTGTAGCACATCTAATCAGGGCTTTTAAGGGCCAAATCCATATCTGGTGTCATTTTGCTTATTAGTCATTAAAGGCTAAACATAAAATGACTCCTCACTTCAATATTCCCATTTCGTTACGAATAACTGTGATGCATCTTGTCACTGACGAGGGTTTATTACCCGAAACGTGCATGCCTGGTCAATACTGTAAATTTATCTACTCTTAAATGATGCTAATGAATTTGAATACGTTAAACATTATTTGTGATCCCAAAGGTGGTACATGTATTCTCCACGTGAAATTTGCTTTGTCGATATGAGCTTGCACATGCACTTTTTACATAGATTGCACATTCTCAAACCGTAAAAGAGAAGAATCTTTTTTATCATAAAGATAAAAATAAATTGCAAATATTGTATATTTTAAAGAAGGGGGATAAGAGTCGACCTGAAGCAAGAATCTACATCATAGGGCTATGGATTGTCAAAATATCATGTCAAATACTTAAGTGATTGTCCTATTTGAAATTCTGCAAAAGGAATTCAAAGGAGCAAAGTTCTTCCAGGATTTCTGCATGATCTGTATTTTTGACATAGATCATTTCCCCTGTACCTATTCTTTTGACTGATGCTCCTGTTCTGTTCTAGATTCATTTCAAGCTTGTCACACTGACTTCGTCTTACTCTTCAACTAAATACTCTGTGTTGAAAGAAAACATTTGGAATGAAGACCTGTTTACGATATATGATATAGAAACAACCTTCAAACTGTACGAAACACTGATATCCATGGCAATTGCCTTCAAGATAGATTTCACCCACTTGAGTTTTACATGCCAAAACATACGTAGTACCATTTCATCTTTCCACAGTTGAAGATTCCTCAGATTCAATTTTGAATCACTGTAGAGAAAAACGGAGGAAATCTCCAACCAGAAGTTAAAATTATCCTATGATGTATTCATAGCAGATGAAATTTTGAAAGGCCTGTTCATTTAAAAACTTAACAGGCCTTATGAAGAGAAAGGAGAGTGCTAATCCTGTTGCTATTGGGCAGCCTTCTTTACATAGAAAAATACATTCTATGTACCAGACATGCATGATTCGGACAATGAATGCTCATTAGTGGTACTTCCAGCCAAAATGATTCAAAGAAACATATCTAATTAATGTAGTTTTGCCAAATTTGAAGACTTTCTATTCTTACAAAGTTCCATTTTAAGTATAAATAGCTAGGATAGAGATGAAAGGTTCAGAATTTCATTGCAAAATGGTACATGTCATCATTAACGTTATACATAAATATAGTAGATAGCTCAACTCAACATAAATTACACCGAGGGACTGTTGTAAAGAAAACACCAAACACTTTCTCTTGCATTCTTGCCGATTGGAAAGAAAGCTATACAGGCCAAGCAAAGAAATTGCCAAGATGGTCAAAAGAGCCAAGATATCCAAATTACCTCGAGTTTACTTGCTTACTCTAGAATCTCCTGCGTCAAACAAACTGGTCTTATATCAACATGATCAATAGGGAAACTCTATTTTTGTCTTTTGAGTACCATTTTAATCAAACAAATGACATGTTTATCAATTTGCATTACATTTTGACTAATCCCAGTTTGTTAAAGCTGAAACCATCCAATCTTATATGTCGCTCTTATCCATTTTTCATTACATAGTAAGTCTTAAGGAATAAGAGCTTGTGATATTTCTTTTTACATTTTACTCAGTGGTAGGGGACTATTTGGCGGCTATTTTGAATTTCCCCCGATGAAAAAAGTTGTCCTACAAGTATGTGTGAACTGGAAACGACCTAAACAGCAAAATAAATGTATTCAAGGATCATTGTAACTACAAATAAGATGTGTAACACGACTTTTTTATTTTATTGAAATCAACACATTGTACCATATTGAGGTTGAAATTTGGCGGCCATCTTGAATTTCTAGCCTAGAATAAGCCCAAAATGTCAATATGACATTGGAAATGAGTTTGATGACCTTCAAAACTCCTGATTTGATGTGCTACACTTAATATTTAAAGAAATAATTAAATTTCACCTATTGGTGGAAAGCATTTGGCGGCCATTTTGAATTTCCCCCGATAAGCAGAGTTGTCCCAGAAACATGGGTCAGCTGAAAACAACAAAAACAGCAAACTAAATGTATTCTAGGACCATTGCAACTACAAATAAGACATGTTACACGAACGTTTTATTGAAATATCCTCATTGTACCATAATGAGATTGATATTTGGCGGCCATCTTGAATTTTTAGTCCTGGATGAACCCAAATTGTAAAAATGACATTGGAAATGGGTTTGTTGACCCTCAAAACCCCTGATTTGATGTGCCACACTTAATATTTAAAGAAAGAATTTAATTTCATCTATTGGTGGAAGGCATTTGGCGGCCATTTTGGATCTCCGGCGATAAAAAGAGTTGCCCAAGGTTGCCAGAGTGGCAACCAAGCTAGAATCGTTCAGTACTATCCCATAGATAAGAATCATCAAAAAAAGTTCATAGGAAAGGACATTTCTAGGTCGGCCACATGTTATATAAGGCTGTCAAATCGACTAGTAAGCATGACTTTAAGTGTATTTGCCCTTACTCTAAAATTGACCTATGACTTACATGTATTGACCCAAACATTAGTCAGCTTTATTCCCTCCTGATAAGTAAGAAAATATTAATAATATCCCAATTTGGTTAGTATGGATGGAAAGATTCTTTAAGGAATCATCTGGAAATATTTATTTTAGGTGTTTTCTCCTAACAGTGGCTTTGACCTTTGACCAATCAGTGGCGGATCCAGAGTGGCAAGCGGGGGGGGGGGGTTGTATCGACCCAAAGGGTCGATTCGAGGCACGAAGTGCCGAGCGGGGGAGGGTATGGGAGGGGGATGCCCCCTCCTGTAGGTGGGGGATTCGGGGGGGCATCCCCCGGAAAAATTTTGAAAAAATGGAATAAAATGGCGCATTCTGGAGCACATTTTCTCCTTACCTTCTCGAATATTCAGACCATTTTTTCCACTCAATTTATGTGGTTAATAAAGATTTCTAAATAAAATAAATTCTCCTTTACTGCTGGCAGGGGCGTAGCCAAGGTGTTTTCAATGTGGACGTCTATAAAGAAGGGTTGGACCAAGAACTTCAGCTGTCCGGGGGCACAGACACTTTTTGGGGGGATGACTTGCGAGGACCGAAGGGTCAAGTGGGGACAGTATGGAAATATGTTACCCATCCCCTTGAAGGGGGTCCCCCGTGAAAATTTTGAAAAAATGAAGCAAATTGCTGACCTCTGGAGCGTATTTGAGCTGAATTTAGATGGGATAACGCATATGATTCGATGTCAGCAGACGATAAACCGTATCTAAGATGAAGAAAACTTGAGATGTGGACATGACATTCCCTAAATACTTATACATATATGTATATGTACGTCCACATAAAGTCTTTCCAATCGACCACTCGCACTTTGTTAGCGATCGTTGTATTATGCGCGGATACAGCATTTTTGGTCAGAAGGGGTCCAAAATTTAAGGAAGTCTACCTATCATGTAGGTACAATGTACATATATATGGGTGCACATGATGGGGAGGGGCAATTTTGTTAGCTTTCCTTTCACGCTTATTTTTATGAAGAATTGGCGAGCGTAGCGAGCGAGAAATTTTTTTAGACATGAAATATTAATTTGTCTTGATTCGATCGAGATGATTATTTATAACATTTAATATTTCACTCCTTATATCGGCGAGCGTAGCGAATTTCATGAGAACAAATAGATAAGAGATGTGTCATTTTCCAAATAATCAGACATCTTAAAAAGACAAAACCTTGAAAAAGATGAAGGAGGTTACACCCTATGAGGTAAGGGAATGTTGAAAATATGAGTTCCTGAGACCCAAGACAATTATATAAAATTACTTAGTATGAATAATTGATAATAATTAAGGAATTTTGCAGAAAAAATAGTTTTGTATTTGTAAATGGCGAGCGAAGCGAGTCGAAATTTAAAGTTTCAAAGCCCTTTCATGCATTTTGGACCCATTTCAATTAGAAATGGACCAAAGCTGGACCCCACCTCCGAAAATCTCAGGGGGGGGGGGGGTCCAGACCCCCGGTCCCCCCCTCTGGATCCACGCATGGTTGTATTGAGTTCTAATGAAACACGAGAAAATTACGAAAAATGCATTCAAATCGGTGGTTTCTGGAGTGTCTTTGATCTATTTCTGAACAGTTGTTTGCTTTAAATACTATTTCAAAAGACCCTCCCCCTTCTTTCTGGCAACTGGGGGAGGCGCTCTCCTTTTTTTTTTTTTCGCGAGACGATGTGGACGTTTTTGCGTACATATGTACGCCTGGCTTCGCCCCTGGCTTGTTGATTTGTCCTTGCTGTTACACGTACTCAGAATATTGGTACGATATCGAGTAAAAATGTTGAGTATCATTGGGTTTTGGCTTTGAAAAATTGAATGCTTAATTATAGCTAGGCCTCCGGAGCATATTCGAGCTATATAGAATATTAAATATTTGCCCATTTTTCCGGTTATTTCAAAGTTTGTAGATGACAAAAATACTCAAACCGGGTATTTGAGGACAGAAACGTGTATGTTTCGACCCCCGTACCATTTATATTAATTGTTTGACACACGTACATGTTTTGCAAATTATTTGAACATGTTCATATTATAGTATTTGTTAATGTTAATTTTCGGGAATAGAATAAACAGAAAACCCCCTCTGCGACGTACCTTACAAAAACTTCGCGATTGTCTGTACGAATCCACAAATACGCCAATTGATACCTGGGCGGATCCAGAAATTTTCTTCAGGGGGGTCCTAAAGTCCGAATTTTTTGAAGAGCAAAAAAAAAAAAACGCAAACGCTAGAAAATTAAGTAATTGATTGATGATTGTCAGTTCTGTTTCAATTATTAATAAAACAGGTGACTGGAGAGCAATGGTGTGCAAGAAACTTAAAATCTTGAATTTTCACAACATAGTTCTTGTTCTTATTCGTAAATACATGTACAACAAAGGGCGATAGCGATAGCGAGCCAGCGAAAAAAAATTCCAAGAATTGGAATAAAATCCACTATTCGTGTCTTTTCAGTTTCTTTTCGTCTTCTTAGTGCCATTGTTTATCAATCTAGATGTAATGTATATGTGTTTTATATATGTGCAGCAGCATTTAAAAATAACGTACATGTATGTAATAAATTCGGGTGAGCAGGAGCGAGCCAGAGAAAATTTTTGAAATGCTGTCGTCAAAATCTTGTCAAAATGAAAGATTTCTAATACAAATTCATGATATATTTTTAAAATATTATGACAACAAAAGGGGAAATGGGACTTAATCTTATGAAATATGTATATTGATAACAAAATTAAGCTATGCTTCGAAAATTCCAGGGGGAGGGGGGGTCCGGACCCCCCGACCCCCCCTCTGGATCCGCGCTTGGATACGGTATCGAATCGATATGGGATAGAATGTATCAGAAAATTTTTGTAAATTTTGTTTCAAAATAGTGAATTCTGGTGGACATTCAGCAATTTTTTTATTACTCAGTTTGCAGGGTTTTTTCCAAGTGCTTATGTTACCAAAAAAAAAAAAAAAAAAAAAAATTGGGAAACCGGGGGGGGGGGGGGGGGGGGGGGGGGTGAAAAGGTACTTGAATCATCATATAGAAACCAAAAGTGTGATGGAAAGACAGAATGATGGAATCACAGACAAATCAAGCACTCTTATTTAATATCCTTGGTCATTTTACTTTTACATAGCGGGGGCATAAAAAAGATGGTTAAAACCAAGTGGGGTGTTTTCCCTAACTGAAGCGTATTTTTGTTACATTGTAACTCTGACCTTGACATTTGACCTATTTACCCCAAAGTCAATAAGCTTCTTCTCCTCCTGATAAGTAAGCATATTTGAAGTAGATATCATACATGTACTGGTAGATGAAAGGGTTCTTGAGTTATAATCTGGAAACAACACTCTATGATCAAGTGTATATCTTTTAAGGTGACTTTGACCGATCGACCCAAAAAGATAAAGGCTCCTTTCCCTCCTTATAAGTAAGCAAATACCAGGTATCAAAGTTTAATGTTCATATTTCAAAGGGTACGTTCTTGAGCTAGCATCTGGGAACCATGATACATGTAAAAGTGTATTTTTCCTAACAGTGATCTTGACCTTTGACCTACTGACCCCAAAATCAATAGGTTTTCCCCCTCTTGATAAGCAGGCATATATCCAAATTTGGTTTATATGATAGGTGAAAGGGTTCTTGAGACAATGAGTTATCATCTGGTAACAATGATTTTAGATAGATTTTATCTTTTGAACCTAAAATCAATAGACCTCTCTCCCTCCTGGTAAGTAAGCATACATTTTTTTTTTTTGTACATGCAGGGCTCTCACACCCATTTTTGGGACTGGGGCTGACGCCTTGAAATTTGGAAAAAAATAAGGGGCATTTTCTCAAAATTGGGAAAAAATTATAAATATGTTTTGATGCATTTTCCATGAGGCGTCAAATTGGGAAAAATTGGAGTCTGGACAATAAATTGGGGAAAATTTTTTTAAAGATACTATTGAATTTAATTTTGCATTGGGAGTGGACCAGATATTGGCCCCAAAATCATGCAGGCTGATTGAGAGGCATGACATGTGTTAGTCCTGCTTACAGGACTTTTGTATGCTGCTGTCGCGTCTTGCAGCAAGGTTATATTTTATGGAACAAAACATGCATGTGTATATCTAAATTTGATTTTGATAGATTTTTCGATTATCATAAAGCCCCCTTCACACTTTCGCAGATCAAGCAGTGAAGAGGGGGAGGGGCACTAAACAAGTGCATGTCTTATTATATTATGCCAAATCATGCAATAGTACTGTTCAAAGAAAGATAAGTCCACTGAAATAAAGCTTGGCGCATTAAAGAAGACGCTGAGAAAATTCGGTAGAATTCAAGGCAGCAAACTTTCAATGATTATCAAATCAAATATTTCAATCATGAAAAAGTATCTTCAATATCAAGAAACCTTTCTATACATAAGATTTACCTACAAATGTCGTGTTCTCTCTCATGAACCGATTTCGAATTTAAGCCACTTCGAGTAATAATAAATTCATTCTGCTCAAAAAAAGGTCTTCATGAATTTCGTTTTCTTGGTCTTACAATCCTTATTGTGGATTTCAAAATCGATCAATATACATTGATTAATTTATTCATCATCATGAAGTTTTGACTTTTGTTAAAAGCCTCTTTTAAAGATTCCTCAAAATTTTAAAACCGGACAACTGAAGAATGAAAAGATACCTAGGCGAATGTTCTCATAGCAAATCTGATTCAGACTCTGTCAAATGTTTGAAGTTCACGTGTTTTCTGCCTTTCTCAATGTTGCGTCTTCGTGATATTGATGAATTATATGTTTACATTGGATCTCGGATAAAATCGCACGTGTATTTGTTTTTTCCTCTTTAACGATTTTGCCTTTAAATGCCAATATACATGTACCTATGATTTCTTTATAAATGTGGCTGCAAAACTTGTGAATATTCTTCCAAGGGGCAAAAATCTGTTTACTGTAGATAGTCAAATTTTTAAAGAATTTTATCAGAAAAGAAACAAAAACAACATCAAAATGATCTTAAAACCTGTAAGTGAAGAATTTGTTTTTAAAGAAATACTGAAGCTAAACCCTAATAAAAGCACAGGGTTAGATGAGATTCCATCCAGGTTCATAAGAGATGGAGCATGTGTTTTAAAATTACCCATCACTGCTATTATTAACCAATCAATAGAGAGTGGTGTGGTACCAGATGACATGAAGGTAGCACGAGTTAAGCCACTTTTCAAGAAAAACAGCGCACTGGAAGTTGGAAATTATCGTCCAGTAAGCATTTTGAGTATTGTGTCAAAGGTCCTAGAACGTAGTATTTACACACAGCTTGCTGAATTTTTGAACGGTAACAGTCTCCTATATGAGTTACAATCTGGATTCCGAAGTCGGTATTCCACAGATACCTGTTTGATCCACCTCCTAGATCACATCAGGGACAACAGTTCTAAAGGCTTATTCACCGGTATGGTAATGTTAGATCTACAAAAAGCCTTCGACACAGTCAATCATGAGATACTGTGTAGTAAACTCTCATGTATGGGTGTAGAATCCACCCAATGGTTCAGGTCATATCTCTCCGAGAGAAAGCAATTTGTTTGCATTGATAAAGTTTCATCAAAACCCGGCAAGGTCACTTTAGGAGTGCCTCAAGGCAGTATCTTAGGTCCCCTGTTGTTTCTCGTCTATGTAAATGACATGATCATGAGCATAGACGATGATTGTAAATTAATTCTATATGCTGATGACAGTGCCATCCTGTTTGCCCATAAAGATCCAGGGGTTATTTCTATGAAACTTGGCAAGGTACTTGAACAATGCTCTAACTGGCTTGTTGACGATAAATTATGATTATTATCCCTCCATTTAGGTAAAACAGAATGTATGCTGTTTGGTCCCCCTAAAAAATTGAACAAGGTCTCGGATTTCTCTATAACTTGTAATGGACATTCGATAAAATCTTCTGATCATGTGAAATACCTTGGTTTAAACATTGATAAATTCCTTAATGGGAAGAACATAGTTCATTCTATTATTCAGAAAGTAAATACCAGATTGAAGTTTCTATACAGACAGGCAAATTTCTTGGGGGTGAGGGACAGGATGACACTGGCATCAGCCCTTATACAGTGCTACTTTGACTATTCATGTTCATCTTGGTATGCAGGATTAAATAAACAGTTGAAACACAAATTACAGGTATGCCAAAACAAAATGGTTCGATTTATTTTAAAATTAGGTCCTAGAGAGAGAATTGATTGTAACATCTTGGAATCATTAAATATGCTAAACATCAGTCAAAGAGTGACACAATTAAGGCTGCATCATGTATTCAACATCCACAATGCGAATTGTCCTAGTTACATGCTAAATGGTTTCACCCTTGTATCTGAACAGAGTAGATATGCCACAAGATCATGCAGTTCCAAGAATTATATAGTGCCAAACAACAATTACTGCAGTCCATGTACTTTTTATTACAATGCCATTAAAGACTGGAATGACCTGCCACTAAACATCAAAGAAATATCTGGAAAAGAAAACTTCAAAATATCATTAAAAGAACATCTAAATCTTAAAAGCCGAGAGAGTGAAAATGCAACTTTTATTTATTTTTAAATTATTATATTTAATCTGCCAAATTTTAATTAGTTATTATGACCAAAGTTACAGGGATTTTAAGCCCAAATTTTGTCCTTGCCTAAACCATTTTTGATGTCTGAGCCAAAGTCTTTTATTTATGTTTAGTTTAGTTTTAGTTTAGTTTAGTTTTAGTTTAGTTTTTAGTTTTAGTTTAGTTTGCATCTTTTGAGTTGAATTTTTGTCTGTGTTGATTTTCCTATCAATTATTCTCTTCTTCAAATATTTACTAACCTCAAATATTACATTAATATATTAACATCATATATTTATTTATTTATCTAACTTCTTGATTTTTATTTCTAAGGACCCCATTGGAAATAAGCTTATAAGCTTTCATGGGTTATCCTTGGGTTTAAATCATAGTTATTAAGGTGCAATATCTTATTTTAGAGTTTCTGTGATAGTTAAATATATATCTTAAAGCTCCTGTGATAGTTATTTCAGTTTTTATATTTATATAATTACAAGATGAAATCATAACTCTCCAAATTCATAATCTGATTTTCTTGTTTTTTATTACAAATTCCTAATATATATACAAACTACCTCAGTTTTATATTTCATTCATTGTATTTGTAGCAAATATATTGCTCTTTATTCCATTACCATTTTTTGTTTATTTTAAATTTCATTATTTTGTTATGTTTTATTTTGCTGTAATCTTGATATATTGCCCTGTGACTTGGTTTTACCTGAATAAATCATATCATATCATATCATAGAAATATGTTTGAATTGAATTTTGCTGTCACCTATGTTTAAATGAAGCAATATAATATGAATCAAGGTAAAGCCTTTTTGTGGAGCCGAGAGAAAATAGATCTGATTATATAAAATAAAAAAAGATTTTTATTTTTTATTTTGACTATGATGGTTTATCTTATCTTACAAAACTTTCTGTTTAATGATTGCCAAAAAAGGTAGTATAAGGCTAGTGGAAACACGGAAGCATTTGTAAAATTGTTCTAGACCAGCAGATGAGCATTTTAAGGGGGGTGGGGGCTTAAAATATGGTTCTTTATAATTCATTTTTATTTTGTAAGAATAATGTTTAGGCTAGCTGAAAATAAATTACTTAAGAACAAAAGAAAAAACAAACATATTCCGACTTCTGACAGTACGAAACCACCCGAGACGAGAAAAGCAATCAGAGCGAAACGTCTCGTTTAAAACCGGAAATGTCGGATTTCCCGTGGTTACGCCGCCTTGTTGATGCTTTATCATTACCTGATTTACGAAAAATGTTTTCAATAAATTTAACTTATAAACAAAAATTGAGTATAACATATACGTCTACTTGGAGTGGGAAAAAATTTTAAATGGCAATATCCAGCATCTCCGCAGCAACTCTGTCTGCGAGGGGACGAAAGTTTTTGAAAGCATAGTAGTACATTCTCATTCTTTGATTCAGCATATTTTCTCAGTAAGATATGTGTATACGCGTTACCATAAGGGCGAGCTTCGCTCGCAAAGGCCCGAATTTGCAGCGAGCTCTGCTCGCTATAAACCATGTTTCTTGTGACAGCATTTTTAAAAGTAAGAGATATCAGGGCACAGACTTTGCCTGTAAGAGGAAATTGCAGTAGCCCCCCTTTTCAAATCTGTATGTTGTCAAATGGCAAGCTGGTTTGCAAAGACAACAGCCAAAGATTTTGGTCCTTGCAAGGCCTTGACAAAATAAAACAATTATTAAGTTTGTTACTGACTCTCCACAGGGATTTGTCGACAAATTGAATTATTTGTTCTGTAACAAATTGGACTATTGTACTTTAAACAATATTTCATGGAGGGACATAGAGTACTGTTGCGTTCCCATTCTGTCATAATTGCTTCCTTCTGTCCGTTATAATTTGGTTGAATCAAGTAAACATGGTGAAGTAATCTCAAGTAGTTTACTGCTGTTGCTACAGGGATTTGAACATGGGTCAACAGATTAACTGTCCAGTGCATTTCCAAATGAGCTAAAGGGTTTAACCCAACAAATGAAATGTCCCTACATAATTTTACATTCATTTTTAACCATGTTAACATAAACTTTACAAGCTGAGTTTATTTATATTTCAGGAGAAATGGACAGGTGTAAAATTGGTATTGAAAATGGGTAAGTTGAAATTAAAAGTTATTTGAAACAATATAAAAATGTAGTTATATATAATTTTCAAATGTGAGTATTGCTTTTACCATGTATTAACATTTATCTCAAATCAATATATAAATTATAATAAAATAATCATGTATAATAAATAATCAAGAATGAACACAATGCCTTAGGATGATGTACTCATTTCATACATTTAAGAAAATCATTTTAAAAATGACAAGCCGGGCTGTAATGTCTCATAATGCCCGAGCGTCCGCAGCCAATCACATTTATTACCGAGCCGCGTAAGCGGCGAGGTGATAAATGTGATTGGCTGGGGACGCGAGGGCATTATGAGACAATACAGCCCGGCTTGTCATCTTTTATTTCTATTCTAATGATGACCAAACTTAGACCTTTCTGTTCTTGGTAAAAACCAGTTCCTGCCGGTTTATCTGCCTTCAGAAAATGGGTAGGCATGGCTTATCGCTACAGGGATGCAAATAAGCACTCGCCCACTTGCCAATGCGACTAAAAATTCGGTGTGGACTACCAAAAATGTTTTTCTTATTGCCCACTTGGCGACCGTAAAATTCCAATCATTATTATTTTCTTGTATCATAGTTGCCGTAACTGACGTTTGGAAACAAAAACTCATGGGTATTTGACAAATTTTCGGTTCGCTTTTTTGCGGAAAATGAATAGATCTTTCTTATTTCCTTGTAAAGAAGTACTGTAATTTTAGATCAATATATACCAAAACTAACTAATGTTTCCAAAAGCGCACAAATTCACTGTCTGGAGACCGACTGACGTGTACGTAATATAATTATAAATGGATTTACCTGTATTTATTGATTTATTTAAAGGTACTTGAACTTGATATAAACTCGACATGTACACTGTACAAGGAGAGAAGGGGATTCGGGCTTAAATTTGAAAATGTTAGTTTAGATACATTTTGATGTGGACTAATCGTTTTTGATGTGGGCGCCTAAATTTATTGACTTAGGAGCCCACTTGGCCTCAGAAAATTTCAACGAATTTTCATCCCTGCGCTATAGGGCCTATATTGGAGAACAGAGCCCGGCTCGCGTCTGTTGTCTTAATAGGGAAAAAGAATCAAGTCATATTAGAATTTCTCTTAATTTCCAGCATCCAGTGCTTGGTGGATGACAATGATGTGGCGTATATTACAGATACCATAACCTTACTTCAGTCTTTAGATTTAAAAGTAAGCATTTCGTTAATGTATGTATCTTTACTAAAGAAATAAAAAATGACAAGCGGGGCTCTATTGTCTCATGATGCCCGAGCATCCTCAGCCAATCACATTTATTACCGAGCCGCGTCAGCGGCAAGGTGATAAATTTGATTGGCTGAGGACGCGAGGGCATCACGAGACAATAGAGCTGGGCTTGTCATTTTTTATTTCTATTCTAATGATGACCAAACTTAGACCTTTTGATGAAATTGATTCTTGGTAAAAACCAGTTCCTGCCGGTTTATCTGCTTTCAGAAAATGGGTAGGCGTGGCTTATCGCTATAGGGCCTATATTAGAGAATAGAGCCCGGCTCGCGTCTGTTGTCTTAATAGGGAAAAAGAATCAAGTCATATAAGAATTTTCTACAAGAGAGATATGTGTAATACATAATTATGACAAAATCGTGCTATACCATATATGTTTCATTGTAAATTCATTGGTAGAATAGATACAAAGGATTGCTGAGAAAAAAATAATCTGTTTAAAGATGTGCAGTTTTTGTACTACTTGAACATAGAAATGCTATTTTGCAATCCATGCACAAAGTTAATTCAATAATTTAGAAAAAGTTTACACATCTCCGTAATGAAAGAAAGGAGGGGATCTACATGGTCTAGGTGAGTACTTCTGAAAAATTTGGGTCATCACACAGGTCATTTCAATGGAAATTTTGGTAACCTTTGTAACAATATTGATTCAATTTTCATGCTCTTCCCTAAATGGAATATTGATTGTCAATGAGGATAATCAATCAATGGAAAACTGGTAATGTTCAACCCAAAATACTTCATGATGTACTTGAGGGTCTTAGTTTGAAAATCATTTATTATTGTAGCATCCTGTGGATCAGTACGTACTGTCTGTATGTCAGTCATTCCATCAGAGCCATCATCACGGAGTGAAGACGTTACTGTATATGATACAGGCCTTGGTGAAAGCAGCCACTATACTGAAAGAACAGGTAAGAAAAGTAAGTTTTATAATATATAAAGATAAAGGCACTCGATTGCGCAAAGCGTTTTATAAAACTTCTCTGTTTTAAATGGATTTTTATAGGAAAATGCAATTATCTATCAGAGAAACTTAATCCAAGATTTTTTTTTTTCTAGAATTAGAAGAGGTGATACCGGTATCTTTGAAAAATGTACATCAGCTTAAAAAAAAGAAGATGTTTGAAATTTTATTTTACTTTATTTATATTTGGGCAGATTTCACGCATTATGTTGTAACAGGTCCTTTACTCACTATGTCATGTATGTAATATAAATGTACCTCCATCAAACTGGCAGGTGATAATTGTGGGTCAAATTCTTGGTTAAGGTCAAGGTAACATAATTATTTAGGGTCAAACATGAACTCTTGAGCAGTCTACATGTAGTACGTAATATGTGCCATTTGCGCATACTGATCAGAAATAGCGTATTAAAATCATGTTAGAGTGCGTTTGTTCCTTTTTTTTTGTTTCACCGATACATTTATGTCTAAGAACTTTGATATTATGAAACCAAATGACACTAGAAGACGTTTACGTCATTGCTGTTATTTATATGTATCATTTCAGGGTGTACCATTGAGTTATATCAGGAGACACATGTATGAAGGTATAGACATAAGTAGTGAACATGCCAATGCCATCAAAATACCTATCCAGGTAAGTATATAGACATTACTCAAAACTAGAGCCTTCCAAGTTCAAATAAACTGCATTAAACTCTATTGATTGTTAAATGCAGTGATGGGGAAGGACAGGGCTATATAGTCCCATTAATTTGAAAGATGGCCCAATGAAGTTAGTGGACTTTCTTAAGAAATGGCACATTGAAATTGTATGAAATTGTAGAAAATAGCCCATTTACAAAATTTCCCTCCAAATTACTATTAATGTGATTGAAATTGTCTTAGAATGTTTATTTGTGAATTATTATGTGCTAGCTGAGGTGCTTAAAGCATTAATTTACCTCTCACTCATCGTCCTCTCTTTCTGTCCTTTTATTCCTTATTTTCGAAAAACAAAGTTGCTTCCCGTTTGGGACGGTATCTGACATAGACAAATTGTGACATCATTAAAAATCTATGGAAATGGTCCTTAAACTCTGGGAAATGACGGTATGAAATCAGCTTTATCATACCATTTTCATGATGTCATAATAGGCTACATCAGATACCGTCTCAAATATTAGATAACTCTGTTTTCCGCAAAACCCAATATGCACACTTTCAGTTTTCAGATAAAAACTCATGTCAAGAACCTCTCAATATATCCAAACCTAGTTTGTATTTATGGATAATATCTGAAAGGGAAGACACCTATTGATTTTGGGATAAAGGTCAAGGTCACTGTTAGTGAAAATACACTAAAATTTTATTGGTTTCCAGGTATCAACTGAAGAACCCTGAAATGTTTTCAAAACTACTTTGGAAAAGATTTAAGGTGAAAAGGTCAAGGTCATTGTCCAGGAAAATATGCTTAAAATATTGGCATCCAAATAATACTTAAAAACCAATTTTCCTATTCATAACTAATTTGGAAAATAGTGATACTGAAGAAGAGGTGGTCACCTTCTGATATTGATTTCAGGGTCATAGGTCAAAGGTCACTTCTTTTTATTGATTGCTGCAAGTTTTAGTTTTGTTTGCTGCATGAATTGATCTTAATATACATTTTGTATAATTAATATAATTTTAGCTTGAACAAAATGATGGAAAGAAGGCCAGAGAACCAGTTATTCTGCAGAAAAATAATAATACAGAGAGTAAACAACCAAAGAATCTCCATAAAGATCACAGAAATATGACATTTGAATCTCAACAGCCAATTATAAACCTTGAAATGAGAGAGAAAACCACAAAATATCACAGTAATGACTTTGATGATGAAGAGGATGATGATGATGATATTAGCTGGTATTTTGAAAGCGATGATTTTTTAGGGGGAAAAACTGATGATAATTTACCTACCAACACATCCAAAACATTATCAAAAAATCATATGAAAACAGAGGATGATGTGACAATTACGTCTCTTAGGCAAAATTCAGACACAGACTCAGATTTTGACGATTGTTTTGAGGGAATTCCTGCGTATAGTAAGGTTATAGATGGAACGTCTGCCAAACATACCTCATCTAATAGCAGGGAATCTACACGCTTATCTTATATTACAGGCAGTGCAAAGGAACAACTAACAGAGAACGGCAAGTATGACACGTCTGCAGAAATGGCTCGAGATAACGGCAAAACATTTGACGCCGCATCAAGTACTCTCAACACAGATGCTCTGTTTGACAAAAATGTAGGAGAAATTTCAGAAACAATAGTTAAAGGGGATTTTGTCAGTGATGAAGACAAAAAGCAAAATTTGATGGATTTGATTGCAAACAGACTCAAGCATAAGAAATTGACAATGTCTAAAACAGTTTTAAACAGAAGTAGATATTTCAAAACGGTGACTTCGACAGTCGAGGAACTTAATCAAGGAAATTCATCTGAAGCCGCAGAACTTAATGAAATGGAATCAGAAGGAAAAAGAAACATTTCATTAGCTGAGAGAAACATGCACGATGATTCTGAATTTGTTATCGAAGAGGTGTCTTTAACGGTAGGGGAAATTAATCAAGAAAAAACATTTGAAGCCTCTGAACTTAATGAAATTGAATCAGTAAGAGAAAGAAAAATTTCATTAGCAGAGAGAAACCGAGAAGAAGGAAATTCAGAATTTATTGACAGAATAATGGGTAAAGACACAATAGGAGAGGATCCAAAAATCAAGAAACATGGATCTGAAGAGTCAAGTGACTCATTGTTGAGTAATGGTCAAGAGTCAAGTGACTCTTTGTTGAGTAATCATGAAAAATCTAGTGACTCATTGTTGATTAGTGGAAATCATAATTTACGGACAGCTAAAGAATTGCAAAATGTCTTAAACCAAAAGCTGATGAAAGCCGGTAAGCAGAGAATGTCAAATGTTCTTCTGAATAGCAGACACTATAAAACTATGGATGATTGTGTTCTAGGTGGAACAGCTTCAGAGAGCAATGGTGATTCAGAGGAAAAAGAGATCTTGTCTCATGATGCAGAATTTCCAGACGAAGACGGCTTTAGTTCAACAGATTCAAACGATAAGATAGAAACGAAAAGCCCGATAACAACAGGGGATAAGTGTGGAGATTGTAATGATAGAATAGAGAAAAGATTTGGTGATTCCATAAGTCTGAGTGAGGCAGTGCATGGTTTGTGTAGGGGTAAAAAGATAGTAGCTGAATTGATACTGGAAGCGGTCAGTCATCAAAATGAAGATGCTGGTCACAGTAGGATTCAGTAAGAATTTTTTTAATTATATACATTGTAGAGAACGATGAAATTAGGTTTCTTTTGCTAGATGAGTTTTGGTAATCACATTTACCTATGAATCAAAGAAGTTCAGTAAAAATATATATTTTCATGATTATACTGTATACGTAGAATCATTCGCTGTGTATTAACCTTCGCTACTTTAGCGGTCAGCCTCATACCGCGAAAGTTTGTCTCAGTGAATAGTAATATCAAATGCATAATTCATTAGCAGCAGGAGCGGATCAGCGAGTCATTGTACAATTGAAATGGTTTACATTTATAAAACCGCAAAAGAAAGTACCAGCGAATGATTCTACTTATACAGTACTATTAAACTTTTTGTATTTTACTTCTTTTAATTTTAAAACATTTAAATTTTGATAATCTGTTTTCATGCATATATACTTTACAGATTTGATGCAAACAGAGTTATCTGCCTTTGTATGAGTGGGTCTCACCTTAAACCACCGACTCTGATCCAGGGGTTAACAGTCAGTGTACCTATCCATGTGATGAGTGTTATACATCAACGACAGAGTGAAAAATTCAGATGTGTGGCAAGTTTCTTCTGTAAATCTTTTTAAAAGACTCCATCTTTGCAAACCTGCATACTTACGTGTAGAGCACTTTCAGGCATTAAAGCGGCCCTATATTTCCTGAAAAATCCCTATATTTTTTGGAATGCCCTATTTTCCCTATATTTTGGCAAAAAAATGACCCATTTTCCTATAATATCCCTATAAATTAAATTTCTTTGGGTCTGATAAGATACTTTACTCTTTATCCTCTTAGTTGAATAATTATTCCAAAATACTTCAGTACATCATAATAATTTTGCGACTCGCTTCACTCGCAACTGTTATCCTCTAAACACACCTAAAATTGACTGTCCCTAAAAGATGATCATATAGATTCAGTTTGCATATTATGCTACAATGTATTTTTCAGTTTTGAAAATGATTTATCCCTATATTCTCCCTATATAAAGATACATTTATGTCGTAGCAAAGTTACCTGACCGGGCGGAGCTAATTCAATCAAGTGAATGAGACAAGCCAATTAAATTTTAGGATAGATAGACTATGAATTGTGTGTAGTAGTAATCAGAGTAAATACTCATTACCCGTTATTTTAATAGCTTTTATTATACCTCTACTGATTTTTTCCTATATAAAAAGAGACTCATTAAATTTAACTAAATCCCTGAAAATCGCCTGATAAGACTATTTCCCTGCAAAGGGGTGCATTAGTTGAGAAGACTATTTCCCTAGGGAGTTAGTCTCAAAATGGGGTGGAGCATCTTTGGGGGTGTGTCAGTATCAGCCAATCAGCGCCGTTGAAGGTTGATCGGATGATGTGAAGGTTGATCGGATGACGCTATCAATACGCGAGCAGAGTAATCCGCCTCCTATCCGCTTAGCACATAAATTAATCCGCAATAAAATAAAACAATCAAAAATTAAACATGTATGAGTATGAAAAATGATGTTTCTGTTTATCTTATCATCAAAAATTAATATTTTCCGTTACTCAGTCATTCAGTCGAGAAGGCAAGGCAAAATCATTAGAATTTCCATTTGAACCCTGTGAACCTAAGAGATATGTTCGTTTCAGTATAATGTTTGTTTCTGTGTACCTAAGAGATATGTTTGTTTCAGTATAATGTCTGTTTCAGTATAATATAACAGTTAAAGTATACCATTGAGGGAGTTAGCACGATTCTGGTTCCCCTCGACCAGACCTATTTCCCTCGGCTTCGCCTCGGGAAATAGGTCTGGTCTCGGGAAACCAGAATCGTGCTAACTCCCTCTATGGTATACTTTAATTGTATAATATCACCTGGTTAGAAATAAACTCTTCTGATAACCAGGTGAAAATAAGCCCCGCCCGGTCAGGTCAGTTTGCCATGACAATAACACACTATTTTTCTTGAAATTAGGCCCAGGTATAAAAACACAAACACCGCTTGAAAGCCTGCACTGTATATCTGCATCATGTAAAAGATGTGACACCATCCCTCTTTTGGGTCAAATCTCCAACTTATCATTTTTTCCCTGAAATAGAGTAAATTCTATTGACTTTTTTCATTAAAAATGCATGGCTGTCAGCAAAGTGTCCACCAAGTACAATGATAAAATGTGTATCCATCATTATGAAGTCATTTTTCATTCATTTCCTTAGACTTAGAAGGTATTAGCATTCAATGAAATTCTTTGAAAGATGGTTTCCTCCCATTGTCGGAAACCCACGGCACCTTCTCCGTTCTACTACGTAAGATACTGTGGGACAGTCTATTGGGAAACCCTCGTATTCCGAAACGATTCTAGCAGGGAATTAAAGCCAATAAGAACAAGCGTTATAAAATCCCTCCAACACAAAAGAGCTGATATTATTCAAACCGACTATTTCATTGGTTACTTTATATAATCGTATGACGCATTAAAATGAGAATTCCCTTACAATTTCGCCCACGGCCTATATTCGTAGGGCAATAGGCTGTGGGCTGTGGCAAAATTGGTTCATGCATAATCTCCCTCTTTTTCAACTGTCAAGGAGGGAGATCTCCCTTTTTTTTAGAATTTCAAAGTTGACAGGTATGCTGTTTGATTGGATTATTGGTAAAACAATTAAATAAAAAGAAAATCAATGTACATATATATCCTTAAATAATCTAAATCTTATACATGTATTTTGCTTAATGACATGTCTGTTGGTATGAAGTCCTTTGATGTTTTCATATTAGTTTTACTCTAGATATCAAAAAGGCAAATTTAAAACAAAACTTTGATCTTTACATTTTGAAGCTGGTAAATGGAGATCTGAGGATGTCATTCCATCACAAAGGTTACAAAGACACACTGACAGCCACAACAGTGTATAATCCAGGGGAATACACAGACAGACAGACAGCAGAGGGGGCGTGGCTAGATCAGCTGATTGATACACATACTCAGGTGGGTAATAAAGACACACTGACAGCTACTACAGTGTATAATCCAGGGGAATACACAGACAGACAGACAGCAGAGGGGGCGTGGCTTGATCAGCTGATTGATACACATACTCAGGTGGGTAATAAAGACACACTGACAGCCACTTCAGTGTATAATCCAGGGGAATACACAGACAGACAGACAGCAGAGGGGGCGTGGCTTGATCAGCTGATTGATACACATACTAAGGTGGGTAATAAAGACACACTGACAGCCACTACAGTGTATAATCCAGGGGAATACACAGACAGACAGACAGCAGAGGGGGCGTGGCTTGATCAGCTGATTGATACACATACTCAGGTGGGTAATAAAGACACACTGACAGCCACTTCAGTGTATAATCCAGGGGAATACACAGACTGACAGACAGCAGAGGGGGCGTGGCTTGATCAGCTGATTGATACACATACTCAGGTGGGTAATAAAGACACACTGACAGCCACTACAGTGTATAATCCAGGGGAATACACAGACAGACAGACAGCAGAGGGGGCGTGGCTTGATCAGCTGATTGATACACATACTCAGGTGGGTAATAAAGACACACTGACAGCCACTTCAGTGTATAATCCAGGGGAATACACAGACAGACAGACAGCAGAGGGGGCGTGGCTTGATCAGCTGATTGATACACATACTCAGGTGGGTAATAAAGACACACTGACAGCCACTACAGTGTATAATCCAGGGGAATACACAGACAGACAGACAGCAGAGGGGGCGTGGCTTGATCAGCTGATTGATACACATACTCAGGTGGGTAATAAAGACACACTGACAGCCACTACAGTGTATAATCCAGGGGAATACACAGACAGACAGACAGCAGAGAGGGCGTGGCTCAATCAGCTGATTGATACACATACTCAGGTGGGTAATAAAGACACACTGACAGCCACTACAGTGTATAATCCAGGGGAATACACAAGCAGGCCTCCAGATCTCTAACGACCTAAAATGGAATACACACATCAACAATGTGTGCAAAAAAGCCAGCTCAACCTTATGCTTCATTCACAGAAATCTAAGAAATGTTCCACAAAACTGCATAAAGACCGCCTATATCTCCTTAGTAAGATCAATCATGGAGTATGGTGCAACAATCTGGAATCGGTACCTAAAAGGAGATATAGATAAACTGGAGAAAATACAAAACAGAGCCATCAGATTCATCAAAAAGGACTATAAAAGTAGGGAAAGTGGATGAATAACAAAGATGAGGGAAGAACTAGAGCTGGAAACATTAGAAGCAAGACAGCTCAGCCTACGCCTGATCCTGATGTATAAGATAGTGGAGGGGTTGGTGCCGGCTTTACCGACTGATAAATTTTTAAAATTTCAAAACTCTAAACGCCAAACAAAATCCACCAAATTCCAAGATTGCGAAAGGACAAACCTAGTAGAAAAATGAGTCTGCAATAACACCAAAAGTCTTATAATACCGGACAGTCGAACACCTCAATACAAGAACAGCTTTCTAGTCAGCAGAACTGTCCATTGGAACCATCTACAAGAAGACGTCGTGCATGCAAAGTCTGCAGAAGCATTCAAGACTGCTCTCGCAGACCGTCGTGACTAAAAACTAGCGACTCTCTCTACCATTGCGTAAAAAACCAAATTTGGTTCTACACGTACCAGATACAGATATAGATACAGACAGACAGCAGAGGGGGCGTGGCTCAATCAGCTGATTAATACATATACTCAGGTGGGATCAATAAAGGCACACCGACAGTTACTACAGGGTTAATAAATTATATTTTAAAGACTTGTTAGGGTGGAATAATTGATACAGTATGAGCCAAGGACAATTACAGGTTCACAATCTTCAGTTATGACATCCACTTTTCTTATTGTTATTCGTATTTTTTTCAAGTAAACTTGTATTTTCTTACTTACAAATTGTTGATACTGCATTCATTCATTGTTCTCAACAAATATTGTATCAGACGAGACAAGCTAAATGGTTCAATACAAAGAAATCCCTTTTTTATGGAAATCACCATGAAAATAATTTGAGGTTTCTGAACAATACTGCTATTCAAAAATCTTGAAATTATGTTTTATACATTACTATTTCAATGTACATGTATTATATATACAGGTTCCCTATGACGCCCTCCTATGTAAGGGTGGTATAGACGACCGTGCCAGGAGCTTACTGGAGAGTCAGAGGATCATCTGTATAGAAAGCGTGTCATACAGATCTCTACTCTCATTGGCTGTCTCACATCATGTCACCATGGTAACATATATGGAGGAAATATCAGAGGTTAGCACTTTTTATGTTCTTGGACTTCAAAATGAAATGTAACATGTGGTGTTTGCTGTATTTATGAACAGGGTTACTTCCCTTTGACCAAACTCATGATGTATTTCTATCACATGATACACATATTATGCAGTAACATAAAGCCAATTAATGATAACATGTTATATAACACTGTAGTCTAATTGTCATTGGGTAAAAAGCACAAGTTAGATTGTTGATGACATCATAACAGAAACGTCAATGTTGGTGCGTTATCTGCAAGAAATGAAGTCAGAATTATAATATTTTCACCTACATTTATTTTGACCAATAATGTTGTATTTGTGAATCATGATATATAAAGTTTGAATCTCAAATTATGTTTCTATTTCAAATTAAATAATTTATGAAACTAGCGGTGTGATTTTAAAATCACACATTAGACTCATTTCATAAATCCCAGGGCGTGTATGAAGTAGAAAATTATTTGAGATCCTCCATCTATCACCTTCAATGTAAGGACAAAATTAACAGTCCACCTTACCTTGAGTCCATCCGTCTGTGAGTCTGACTGTTGGATGTGCATGTACATAATGGCATTAAATGTAACTATAACTATAAAAAAAATAAAGTGTTAAAAGTGGGAGAATAGTCATGAGTTTTTGTGAATGCAAGTAAATATAATATTACAGTCTGTTAAATGGAATTATTTTATTCAATTTATCAATTGTGTAAAATATTCCCATGAAATTTAATACTGTAAATGGTTATTTTCGCTGAGGGAAAATTTCACGATCAGGAGATCAACACAGTATGCTTGGGGGAAATATTCGTTAAACATTTCTTCCTTCGTAAGAATAAACCAGGGTATTAGGAGGATAGTCCTTTGATTTGTGAAATATGCCAAAATTATCCCTGCGAAAAAATTTCCACGTTTACAGTATTCGAACTTAGATCTAAAATGTGAAGGACTATACAAATACAAAATGTGAAGGACTATACAAATACAAAATGTGAAGGACTATATGTGAAGGACTATACAAATACAAAATGTGAAGGACTATACAAATACAAAATGTGAAGGACTATACAAATACAAAATGTGAAGGACTATACAAAAACAAAATGTGAAGGACTATACAAATACAAAATGTGAAGGACTATACAAATACAAAATGTGAAGGACTATACAAATACAAAATGTGAAGGACTATACAAAAACAAAATGTGAAGGACTATACAAAAGCAAAATGTGAAGGACTATACAAATACAAAATGTGAAGGACTATACAAATACAAAATGTGAAGGACTATACAAATACAAAATGTGAAGGACTATACAAATACAAAATGTGAAGGACTATACAAATACAAAATGTGAAGGACTATACAAATACAAAATGTGAAGGACTATACAAATACAAAATGTGAAGGACTATACAAATACAAAATGTGAAGGACTATACAAATACAAAATGTGAAGGACTATACAAATACAAAATGTGAAGGACTATACAAATACAAAATGTGAAGGACTATTCAAATACAAAATGTGAAGGACTATACAAATACAAAATGTGAAGGACTGTACAAATACAAAATGTGAAGGACTATACAAATACAAAATGTGAAGGACTATACAAATACAAAATGTGAAGGACTATTCAAATACAAAATGTGAAGGACTATACAAATACAAAATGTGAAGGACTGTACAAATACAAAATGTGAAGGACTATACAAATACAAAATGTGAAGGACTATACAAATACAAAATGTGAAGGACTGTACAAATACAAAATGTGAAGGACTATACAAAAACAAAATGTGAAGGACTTTACATATACAAAATGTGAAGGACTGTTCAAATACAAAATGTGAAGGACTATACAAATACAAAATGTCTCAAAAGGACCATGTATGGTTGGTTTCTGTTGAAATTAGCCCTCTATAATCAACTTCTCCAAAATTATACTTTGAATTTTTTTCCAGGATCACATATTGAGGGACATCACATTGACACCTCTGTATAATAACTGGAGTCTGTATTCTTCACCAAATCATCCTGTAATCATAGAATCCTCCTATCAGATACTCCAGGTAAGTTATAAAGGCCAGCAAAAACATTCTGTGAGATCATGCAATGATTTAGCAGTATGATTGTGTCAGAAAATTGATACTTCTTACATGTACTCCATTCATTATTATGGAGTTCTATATGTCTAAGGTGATTTTTTTAGATTAATTGCAGATTGTCTGACTTTCTGAACCCTCTATTTAAAATTTGTAGGAGTTGTCTTTCTTTGTCTGCAAGAAGTTGTTAACTACACTACCATCCTTAAATAGTTCATAATTCTTTATTACTCTATCCTTACAATGATAATTGGCTTCACATAAAATTGTGAGTTTTGTTAACAAGAATGCACACAGAAACTTTTGTCATCAGCACAATTTTCTTTCAAAAATTGTTATTTTATACAAAAAAAGTTAAGAATTAAAAAAGATATCAATATTTGGGAGACGTTTGTTAAAAATGATTAATGTATGGTTCATGGTCAGAATTATGCAGACATAAATTTTCTAACAGCCACTTAATTGAAAAGAAATGGTGTGTACTAGTTTATGGATGGCAGTGTATAATTGTAAAATTTGCAAGAGTTGTCTTTCTTTGTCTACAAGAAATTCTTAAGACAATTTTTACAACCACCCAAGATAAATGGGACGTTCCACTTTAGAGACAGACATTCTGCATGCCCTGTGTATGGTACACTTCATAATAAATTCAAAATTTTCAGCAGTTGTCTTTCTTTGTCTGCAATAAATTCTTAAAACAATATTGATAACCACCAAAGTTAAATGGGATGTTCCCTGTATATACTTTATAATAATTTCAAAATTTTGATAGGAGTTAACTGTCTTTCTCTTCAAGAAATTCTTTAATAAAATAACCTGTTTTTATAGACTGCTATTTACAACCACCCGTGTGAGATTGGTCGTGCTAAGTTTGAGACAGACTTTCTACGTGCCCTGTACGTGGTACAGTCAAGTATCCGGACAGGCTATGTTATACCAGGAGAGGGACAGACAGAACAAAGCTGTTACCAAAAACTGATCCAGGAGTCTGGTAAATTTAACTTTCATTTAGTTGATTTAGTTTGCTAAATCATAGATATCCATAGATTTGTCAGTCGGTCTGTATGCAGTTTTCACAAATACTCACTAGCCTGACGCCAAAGACTACTTCAAATTTTCCGGACAAGAAGAAATTGTCTAGAACAAGTAGAATGTAACTGTGGACTAATTTTTCAAAATTAAAGTTTTGGCGAAGACTGTATGTGTCTACAAGAGCATGTATGTGATTCTACTAAACATGCATAAATTCAAAATAGATGTTTTAAAACAGTTTTGTGCTACCCCTCCCCTCTCATTTCCACCATTATCTACATGACTTCTCCAACATAACCCCATCCCTGGTAAAGCCATCTTACGCAGTTTTACAATTTCTGTAGACTGATCAGGGTTTTTTTACCCTTTGATTCGAGGGGCCTGGGCCTTCAAAATTAGGAAAAATAGCGACATTTACAAAATGTAGTAGAAATTGGGAAAAATATTATACATACATGTACAAATAAATTGAGAAAACAAGCAAAAATTTGCTTCTAATGAAGACGAATAAACGCATATAGACACCTGTAGTACCAAGAATATTATATTTCAGATAATGTACATTGTAAAACCGATAATTATAAATGTATTTTCAGTAATTTCAAAGGGTTTTTATACTTTTTTAATTGGAATTTATTTTTTTTTTCAAATTGGGAATTTTAAGCTTAGAAATTGGGAAAAATGCCTGTTTTTCAGCATTAGGAATGGGGCCAAATTTCGGCCCTGGAGAACTCCTAAAAAATCCCTGCTGATTAATCTTTATAGTTTCATGTAGATTTATATGAAATGTACTTACTCATATCAAGTGAAAGGGCTCGAGACAAATTTTTGTATATATTGTAGAATAGCATAATTTTGACAATAGCATTATTTCTTTTCCAGTAACTTGTATGCAGACCTATTCCTACAGATCAGTAATTTTACAGCAACTTGCAGATGTCATGTTGACCTTCTTTAACACAGTACAAAACAATGTCAAGGTCATCCAGAATTCAATAGCAGGTTTGCATGACGACAGCAAAATATCACGAGATCTGACAAAGGATGGAAAATGTAGCATTAAATGCTTAGACAAAAAAGAAAATAACTCTATGCAAGTTTTAACAGAGCAGGATAGTGATAAACAATTCACACAGTCTTTCAGTAATGATAAAAATACTCTTTACAATTGTAAAATCTCATATCCGTCAACAAGTGATGATGGGTACATTGACAATCAAGATGCTTCAGTATCAAAATGTAAAGGTCAAGGTCATCACCTTGACAATGTGTCATCGAAGACAGCGGCTTGGAGAACAGCTTTCGAAACCATGACAACCATAATGTCAACTGATGTGCATATAATCACAGGAAACGATAAAAGTGAAAGAAAAATGGAGACATTGTTTGCAAATAAAGTTATTTTATAAAAACTTTTTTTCATCTCTGTTTATATTAAGATACATGTATAACCAAATTATATCACACAAAAGTATTTTTTTTCAAAAGCAGATGACCATATCTCCCCTTCTATACCTAAGAATCAGCAAGGATGACAAGAGGTCAAAATAATTGCCAAAAGAAAAGTCTTTCCAAAAGAAATACATGTGAAATATGAACTATTTATTTATGTGAAATATGCAATGTTTATTTCCAGCCACAGAGTTAACCAAAGATGAAACTTTCTCAAAAGATTGTCTTACTCCAAGGTCAAGTCACAAGGTCAAAACTTTTGGTACATGTACATACTTAAAGGTTTTGTCACAAGGGTAACACATGTCAAATCCCTATCACTATTCAAAATTTATTGTCAAGGTTGAAGTTCTGCCGAAGAAACCTATCCCCCTAATCTCCGATTTTCCGGGGGCCTATAAGCTATTTCAAGGGGTAATAGAATAAAGTATTTTCATTCAGTTACCTTAATAAGGGATTCTCTCATTTCTATTAAACTGTTACCCCGTCAAAAATATGTACATGCATGAACAATGGTCAAGATCACAGGAACTCGACACCAACAACTGTTAATGTCATCCGCATCCTCCCATCTCTCAAGTCAAAATATATAAGGAATGTATCATTGTCTTTGAAGTCGAGCTATAACGGAAAGTTGATTGCAAATTGATGTGAATTATTTTTTTTATTTTGCTTGTGATAGGTCGATTGTTAGAGTACATGTATGATGGTATATATCGATTTTCAAGGTCGGGGATTAAAAGGTCAAGGGCGCAACAACTCTCAATTACAAAAGAATCTAGTGGTCACTATATAGGTCACAACACCTTTTGTATGACCATCGCAATGCGTGTCGGATTCCTATGGCGGTGTGAAACCTGTCGATTTTTGAGGTCAGGGCTCAAAGATCAAGGTCACAAAAGGCAATGGTAGAAATCCCATACTTTTTAAAAATGAACCTTCAATAGGTAAGTACTCCTCTGGCTTAAAATGTTACTGTATTTACATGTATATGATAGTTTTTGGACGGATTGCAAAGCAATTCCGGTCTATAGATCGACGATGTCTGTCCGTCTGCCGTCAACAATTTGGATTAAGTTTCTGGTTGAAGCAAAATCTCAGGAACTATATGCAGTAGAAAATAAATAACGTACAGGTAGGTTGCCCATGACAAGACCTTTCAATTCAGGCCGTAATATTTGACCTGGTGACCTTGGCCTTGGATTTTGACCTAGTTAAATATTTTGGTTAAAGTTTCTGGTTGAAGCAAAATGTAAGGAACTGTATGCAGAAGAAAAAAAATTTTTTACATGTTGGTTGTCTATTTTAATTTATGTTGTGACATTTGATCTTGTGACCCTGACCTTTGACTTTGACCTACTTTTAAAACTAACTATTGGGATATGTCTCTTCAACTAAAGAGTGTAAGCCTGTGTTATTGTATGTGTAGATTCCTTGTGACAAATTGTGACCTTTGAAGTAGTGTCCTTTTGAAAATTAACTTTGGCTCTATTTCTGTACCTATAAAAGATAGGGCTTTTTATAATTCACATGTAGATGCCTTGTGATATGTGCTTTCACTTGTTTCACCCCTCTTGGTCACAAGAATAACTGACGACATCATCGAATTTCCACACTTTATTAACATATAACGGTAGAGCCCTGTAAATAATATATAAAGAACATATAACATCTAACACAAATATACATTTAACAAATATTCATTAAAACGCATTATTTCATTATAGGACATATTTCATACATCCCGTTTCTAGTCGTTTTCTTTTATAGATATAAATTATAAAATTACTCAGCTTGCGGACAAAGAGAGATAACTCTTGTCTAGAGACTTTCTCTTCATGAGTTTTAAAGTTTTCGTCATATAACAAGAAATCGTTATTTCAAGTACTAAATTTATAAAATAATTACCAGATATGGGCCAGGCTCTAAAAACCCATCATGGAGTCTATAACAGGCTTCACACTCTCGTGATAAGTCCTAAATACAAATGATAATACTAAATACCTATATGGAACGCATTTTCATCATTATCGCATAAAACTTGTGAATTTGATAAAGAAATGTATTTAACTTATGAATTACCGTTTTAGTATTATTCAATAGTGTGACACGAAATCAATTTTAAACCAAAACTCGAAGATAATCTCAAGCGGCTTAAACAAGAATTATATTCAAAAATGTATGACAAATTTACAAAATACAAGTAAAAAGCGATATGCGTTTAACAATACGCTAAATTAAAAAGGTATAGAAAATAACTTATTTTAATCAAAAAGCCCATAGACGCAACTTCTAGCTACAAATTCTTACATCTTTACTGAGCTACTACAAGGTGTGGAATGAAGCTAAACTACTACGTGGCGAGTACAAATCGTGCACTCGCGAAGCGTACAATTTTAACCAATCAAAACCGGGGGTAAAAATAAAATGACCAATCGATATCAACTAAGTAGTACAGTGAATATCCAGGATTAAAGGGTAGTCTCATACAGTATATAAACCAGGGAAAAAGTAGGGATTGATAAATTACTGAATACGAATAGAATTTCAAAAATAAGAGAGACTGAATAAATTAGAAGTGATTAAATTTTAACAAATACAAAATAATTGAATTTAAATAGAAATAAAGAATTTATGATTTACACAAAATCAAAAAATAAATCGGAAGCTAGTAATACCACACTGTGACCTTTGACCAAGTGACCTTGACATAATAACCTTCGACAATTATGTTTATTTCCCATTTCTTAAATACTCAAATCCGCAATGAACCCGGCACATTGTACCTCAGTTATAAATTTGAGCAATATAGGTCCAAACATATGGGCATCCTTTAACTGTTTTCTGACAAAAACTTGCTTTGCAGACCGACCATACTGTCTTTAGCGGTGTGTTATATATAATATAATTTTTTTTTTTTACCATTTTGGGCCCTTTCCTCTCCCAATTATGAAAATGTCAATTTCGTATAGTAGACGTTCGCCGAGCTTACCGATAAGAGGCTCTCTCTCTCTCTCTCTCTCTCTCTCCAAATAAATACAATTAAGCATGTCGCAATGACAGATACACCCAGAAATGCCAAATCCTTTCATTTGTCATGTAAATGTCAAAATCTCATGCTAACTAAAAAATCTTCTCTTTTTTTCCCTTTCGTTCTGGCTTTCTTTCGGTTCTAAAAGTTTTGCCTCTACGCGCTGATTGAATTCACGATAAAAAATAGATTTATTTGCTTCTATTTATTTCTCATTTTTTACTTGTGGTCTAATTTTTCTTTTTGTGGGCAAAATTTCAATTTACCAGATAGAAGTAATCTAAAATACCGCCAATTTCCATTAAATTTTACGCTTTGTTGAATTCTTTAGCGTTACGTCATTTCTTGTCGCTGTTTTGACAAATTTTTTGCATGTTTCTTTCACAAGAATCTTTACCATGTTTGTTGACTTTTTTGGCATTGAATGATGTTT
Organism: Pinctada fucata; assembly: GCA_028142955.1. Taxonomy (NCBI): domain Eukaryota; kingdom Metazoa; phylum Mollusca; class Bivalvia; order Pterioida; family Pteriidae; genus Pinctada; species Pinctada fucata. Next base: position 8,257,681 of record AP027114.1, on the reverse strand, counting down.
CGAGGTCTTGTAGTGCGAGCTATTTTGCAATATCACTCCAATTTTTTAAGAGGAAAGAGAGAAGTAAGAGAAAATAGACGAAAAAGGATAATATACTTCTTTGCATATTAGTATACTCATTCATTTTAAAATGTCTTTCAAAGTCATTTGATGAGAAGGGAATATCACAGTTTTTCTTTTCAAGGAGGATGGGAAGGGGATGGGTGGGTGCATGGGGTGGGGTAGGGTGAGGCGGGGGCGGTTGAAGTAATTTTTGCTTAGTGATGTACCATGTGCAGGTAACATTATAGAAATAAAAAAAAACATTTAATTTAAGGCTAACTTATACATCTTTTTACCTTTATCAAGCAGCAAGCAAGGTGCTGGTAAATCAGCAAATATATTGAGCTTGTAAATCTGTCCATTTTTTTTTTCAAGTTTTCTTCCGTCTCCCCATTAGCAGATCAAATCTTTCCTACTATGAAATTGCTTGCGCCATATTTCTCATTCTTAAATTGTATATGCAAAATAGCAATAGTTAGAAAATAGTGAGAAAAAAAAAACAATAATGAGAGAATAACGTGAAAATGAACCAATTCTATGTCAATTTAATTGAAATTCGGCCTTTTCTTTGACGGACAAAGTTTCGGTCTGATTTCATTAAATTGAAATAGATACTTTTTCACTTTAAAAGGTGGTGTCAAAATAAGATAACTGGGAACTGGAAAGTTTTATTTTAAATCTCTTCAGGTAGTCAAAAATATGTTTCTAGCCGAGTTGCAAAACTCGGCTATTAATTTGATGTGATCTGGGGAGGAGGGGGCGGGGGGCGAGCGGGCGTCAACAATTGGTTTCCGGACTATATATAAAGTATGATAAGTGCTAGTGCATTGAGACTTCATATACTTTACATTTAGTCAAGGATGACCTCTATTGATTTTGGTGTCCAAAGGTCAAGATCATAGCTTCATAGGACTCTGATGATTGAAAATGTTTCCGGATCGTATTAAAATGTGTATTGCACCTATTATCACGAAACTTGCCAGAAATGTTTCCCATGAGTCAAGGTTGAACCCTATTGAATTTGGAGACAAAAGGTCAAAGTTCAAGGTCATAGGATTCTAATGATTGCAAATGGCTTCCGAATCATATTAGAGCATGTGTTGCGCCTATTATCATGAAACTTGCCAGAAATGTTACCAATGAGCCAAACATGACCCCTATTGATTTCAGGATTAAAAAGTCAATGTTCAAGGTCATATGACTCAGTCTGATGATCGAAAATGATTTCTGGGTCATAGATGTGAATTGCACATACATTGTATCATCAATTTGGACGTTTTAAAGAGATAAGTCTGCATATTCATACTTACATTGCAGTTTTGCAACTCGGCACTTTGCATCTTTGATGCATTTTAAGTTTGTTTGTTTGTTTTATTCCAACAGATATCTTTTTGGTTTAATTTGTTTAAGATCTTTTGTTTAACTTACAAAGTAATTTCTGTTTTTTCTTTCCAAAAAAGGTAAGAAAAAACGATAAAATAATTATACCCATACACTGTATTATTTCTATGATCATAGTATTCTTGTATAGACATTTTTTCATCAAAATTATGGCAATCATTCTTTCGAAAATTCGAAGAGGGGTATGGGAAAGTCACATGAAATCCTCCCTCCTCAATATTTGCCCCCAAGCCATCCCCGTCTGTTTTTGTATGATGCATGGGTGGATTTCAGACGTGCAACATCGGGGCCAAGTTTTGACTGGGAACATCAAGCATAACAAAGGGAAGAATCCGTCTGATGTGATTTTTTATGAAATGATGGATGCACGTTAGATATCAGGGTAATTATGGAAACATGAAATAGTCAGAGATACGAATTGTCTCTTCGTGCTGAGAGCATGTCGATCCCGGCTTTCTCACGATTCCTAGGTGTGGATTTTTGTCCAATTTGTGGTCAATGAAATATGGGCATAATTATCATATTGACATCGATTAATGTTTAGCCAAGAGCAAAAAGCTATAGCAATTTGAAACAAGTATAGTTTCCTTTAATGTTTTGTTTTTTCCTTTTTCTTGCCGTCCTGGTCCGGTGATTTTTTTTATCTTGAAAATATACGTAAATGTACATGTACATCAAAATTGTTCATCATTTGTCCAAAGTATGTCTGGATGTCTGTCTGCACTCCTTTAAGAATTCGGGGGATTTTGTGAATCTGTAACAAAAATCAAATATATGTAAACTTAAATTTCCTGGTTTCATCAAAAAAGGATAACATTTTTCGCTTGTTCATTAATTTTCCTTATATTTAATACTTAGTAGTAGATTAAATCTCCTAGATGCCGGCGTACACGAAATTTCAAATCACTTCCCTTTTTCTTTCATTTCTTTTTGAATACTTTCTTCTTTTTTCCTTTTAGTGTAAATAAAATAACAATTAATCATAATCGGATAAAATTTGATAAATAAATAAATGAATGAATATAGTAATAAATTAATCAAAATAAATTGAAAGTATTCTACATACGTGCAATATCAATTTTAAGAATTTTATACACAGGTAGATGTCACTCTAATAATATATATACACGTGTATAACATAATGATATACATCACAGGAGCTGGACGCCAACTACCTCTATGACATCCATCCCTTTCCATCTCTCTCAATTATATATATATTAGAAAAGTTGTCATTGAGCATGGGCGGATCCAGGAATTTTTTTCAGAGGGGGGGGGTCCTTAAGTCCGAAATTTTTGAAGAGCAAAAAAAAATCGCATAAAGTTTATGTCAGTTCTGTTTCTTATTATTAATTATTAATAAAACAGGTAACAGGAGAGCAATGGCGAGCTTAAAGCTTAGAATCTTGAATTCTCACATCATAGTACTTGATTATTGATTGTCAGTTCTAATTTGTAAATACAACAAATGGCGAGCGATAACGGGTCAGCGAATTTTTTTCCGAGAATTGGAATAAAATCCACTATTCGGTCGTGTGTCGTGTCTTTTTCAGTTTCTTTTCGTTTTCTTGGTGCCCTTGTTTCTTGACATAGGTGTTAATGTGTTGTATATAGGAAAGCGCAGCATCGTCTGAAAATAACGTACATGTATGTAATAAATTCTGGCGAGCGGTTGCGAGCCAGAGAAAATTTTTGAAATGCTGACGTCAAAACAATATCAAATTGAAAAATTTCTAATACAAATTCATGATATATTTTTCAATTATGACAACAAAAGAGGAATGGGGACTTAATCTTACGAAATATGTATATTAATAAAAAAAAATTAGCTATGCTTCGAAAATTCCAGGGGTGGTCCGGACCCCCCGACCCCCCTCTGGATCCGCGCTTGTTTTGGTTCGTTGGCATCGATCACGTCCTGTGTGTAACGTTTATTCATAGATGTTAAGGTAGACTATCCCTCAGGTCTCATGTGCTCGTATTTCCTAAATAACAACTTTTACAATATTTTCATTTCCATATATTCAAAGCTTATGTTTAACGTGATATACAAACAAAATATAATTCGTGGTTTCATGATTATACCGAAAGCGTAGCCGTTTGAACTTTAACATTGGACCCTATGGGAAAAGTAAGAAAAATCCCTTTTTAGGGGTGATAAAATGTAACTATAATCTATTTTAGTTTGATAATCTGAACAATATTCTAAAGAGAAAAAATAGGGTATCCAGGTATAAAATTTCCAGAATTTTTGACCTGAGGGATGCTCGACCTTAAATATATTTTTTACGTGAATGCTTGATGGACATATTATAATTATATCTATAGAGAGTACGTGTACGTGCCATGCGCCTTTGATCCATACATATTATGACTTTTCAGTTCCTTGGCTAGTGGTGCTGTGGGTCTAAAGAATACCCGAAGGTGGCCCAATGGGTGAAATTTAGTGTCCCTCGACTATTTTGTCCGGATTTGAATGCAAATTTTGATTAATTTCTCCGAATTAAAAAAAAAGTTTTTACACAAAAAATAAAGATATCTCTTCTTTTTGTTTTGATGGTGATGGATAATTTTTTTTTTTTTTTTTTTTGTAATGTCACTTTTTCTTCCAGGAAAAATGTGAATGCTTTAGTTTACAAGTATACACGGTAGCTACGCCACTGATTTTGTATATAGTTAACCTTAATGCACTAAGCACTTTGTATGGACACGCCTTTTACGTTGAATACGAGTATACTTAATTCAATCCAATGTTAGAATGATACAAAAAGGAAAACGGAAAATTGGTTCTTTTCTCAGAAAAAAGGACAGACGCCAGAAGTCTAAAAAAAAAATAAATAAATTCCCCGATAGCTTCCTTCTTCCTAGTGTGTAGATATTACTCTAATAGCATCCTCCGTTAAATCTCAATTTAACACATGTATGTAAATCGAATTTTAAATTTTATAGCAAGGAGTGATACGGGCGAGCTTCTCTTACAAAAATCAGATGTGAAATCCGATTCGTTTATGATGCAGAATGTTTAAAGTTGACATAAGGTAGGGTTGCATCGCTTCCTTAAACTAGGAAGTTTATATTCTTTGACCAATGAAATTGCGGTATCGTACACCGCCTGTTGCATGGCGCTAGTGTCAAGTTTTAGAACTCCTAACCTTAATTTGTAAAGTTCAAGAATAAACCTACGAAATAATAGTAAAAATAATGATTTATCATGTTTAGTTCAAAGTTCGAAAATTAATCATTTACCCGCTGAAAGACGTCTGTTTCCGTTATGCAAAAAGTCGCAGTCTTTCGCATGTTTGAAATTTATTTCTTTTGAACTCGATTGATTTTAATGTAGAAATATTTCCTGGATTTTTGTACTAGGACAGAAGCTTATTTGGAAAGAATTGAAAAACATCCATACATCTCCAAACGAATTCAAAGTTCAACCAAAATTAAACAAGGTTCCATGCATTATGCTTTCCTTTTAATAGTTTTCCCATTTTCAGAGATTTACAATGGTTTTCAATATGAATATTCGACAGTATATTTTAAAACATAATCCCCATATCACACGCTAACGCTTGTTCTCTAAAGAAAATTTATGTTTAAGTTTGGAAAAAGAAATGGGCCATAAAAGGTTAGTCACAGAAACGACCGGCAACACTTTGCTATGTGTATAGATACTGTGTGTTCTATCAAAGAAGCGAAGTGTTTTTGGCCAGTAAAAAAGTAACTTAAAGATGTTTAATGCCAACGACAAAAATACTGGTTTCTTGACATTATTCTTGCTTTATATTTCACCAAATTTTCTATCAACATGAAAAAAAAAATATTGGTTTTAATCAGATCCTTCATGAAAGCTAATTGAAAATCCCTCTTTGAGAATATTGATTTTTTTTCTTTGCGACAAACAAATTCTTTCAATACGCGATGAAATTTGAAACATCTAAAATAACACAAACTCGAGGTTTTGAGAAAATAAAGAAATTTAATACAGGTGGCGACATCTAAGTCTTATCGTTATATATATAAATGCTAGCAAGGGTACGTAAATCTCGGCGGCTATGAAATGTATAAAAATAAGCTTCATCTTGACCCTGTTGTCTGATTGAGACCAAAATTAAATAAAATAAAGAAATTTAGTACAGGTGGCGACATCTAGGTCTAATCGCTCTATATATAAATGCTAGCAAGGGTACGTAAATCTCGGCGGCTATGAAATGTACAAAAATAATCTTCATCTTGACCCTGTTGTCATATTGAGACCAAAAAAAAAAAATGCAGAAAGAGCAATGACCTTTGATCCTACATACGAGTTCATCATTAAAGTCCTATATTTAGGCGAGTTTCGCGTAGCGATCTCGGCTATAGTGATCGCAGGATTTTGACGTCACACCATTTCCGTGACATCCCCACGCCCCAAAATCATGAAAATGTATAAATGAGTGAAGATAAATATATATTCACAGTTTTTCTCAACTCCGATCGTGTGGCCCGATGACCCTGGACCTCATTATTCACCATATTTATTTAAGACAGCGTACATTGCATTCCGCGTTTTAACAGTTGTTTCATAATGTTTAAAAAAAGTTAGATATTATTTTAAAAAGGATACTTAGGATGCAGTAAACATCAACTGTCTCGTGTGCACGTGTGTTGAGATTGCTTATAAGTTTATCGGCTATACTGCGGTACTTGGAATTACCGAAAAGAAAGCATTTACCGAAACGACAGTGATATTTACCGAATAGACGGATATATTCATTTTTTGTTTTGGTGATACATTTTATTTTATAAACACATTTCCAATCATAAAATGTGTTTAGTTTTGAAATTTAAGTGTCTTTTCGGTACAATTTGGGGTCTTTTCGGTAAATACCACTTTCTTTTCGGTAAATGCTGTCTTTTCGGTAATTCCTTTTACCCTCTAGTATACTACGTGACACTATGTAAATAAAATGGAAGGCGCTGATTTTCAAGTCGTAGCAGTTCGAGTGTTTAAGCGATTAACGAGGAGTTACGGTCATACATTACACTTCTAGGTATAGAAATCAATTTAGAATTCACAGACAATCAAGCGTTCATAGCGCATTGGCCTGTCGCATCTCGCAAGTAGAATGCACTGACTCACTGAACACCGAGCCAGGGCTGGAACGGACACGCTGAACAACTAAATTCGAGTAAACAAAAACTAGGTCACTGAAGAAATGGTACCTACGATATCTCTGGAAGTACGGGGAATTTTTTAATGAAATTTGGTGACATAGTAGATAAAATATATAGGTACAATTGTAGAAAGTATGATCTTATTGGAACCTCTATAGCGAATTTTGCAATAGTTGAAGTTAGAAATTTGACATGACTGTATCTGCGAGATCGTACACATACCAGGCACTTTTACGGCCTGTGGAACAGATATGCAGATCTATACACCACAGGGGTGAGGTATCATCGCTTGGTCACAAACCCTTTCCTCAATACAAACCCTTCTGTATATATATATAAAACTTTTTTAATATAGACATATAGAAGAAAGGGTACGTATAGAGGAAAGGGTTTGTGACCAAGCGATAATTGACACCTCACCCCTGTGCTATACATGAAGAAAAAATAAACGTCTGTACTATCAGTGCGGATCCACCTTATTATTTAGGGGGGGGACGTAAATAATTGGCAAGGGGTCTGGGGACTTCCTAGATCCCCAGCGGGTCCAGGGCAGAGCCCTGTTAGGGGGGTTGAAGCCTCCTGGAATCTCTTGAATTTCAGCCTTTTTAGGACCATTTTCGTGACTGTAATTAATTAAAGAATGGGATTTGTTGCATTTAACAATTATATTTACTAAAAGGTAAGTAATATTCACTAATATTCACTCTTTCTTGATTCAAAATGATTGTTTTACCCATGATTGGAAAATTAAAGGGGGCCCTACGCCCCCCTTGAATCTGTCACTGACTAGCAGTCATGCTGACATAGGTTCACAGGGACAAACCTTTATCAAAATATCCTAGGAGCCAACTGGGCCCCTGAACTCTAAAATTTAGGAGCCCAGGCTAAAATTTGGGGGCCCAGAAAAAATACACATCTATAATCTTAAACTTGTAAAGAAGATAAGTTTATTTCTTCCAGGTACAGATACTCTTGTACAATGTCGAATTCTACACGTTTTAATAGTCTCTAATAGAACAATAAAAACCTCTGCTGTAGTTCTTTTGAAATCACTTTCACGATCATTTTTTTTCTTTCTGCGGGTCGTGACACCCCTTCCAAACGCTTGCCTATTGTTTTTGTTTTATTTGGGGGGGGTTGGTCTTTTTAATCCGATAGGTTTCTACTGAATAAAACGTCACTTTAGTATTGTACAGTCTCACGTTTCACGCTTATTGATGTACGTTATCAACGACAAAATGAGAGAGAGAGAGGAGGGGGGGGGCTAGAACAATACACGGTTCGTATAGATATTTTTAAAACGTCAACAGAGAGAGATGTAAAAAGTGAGTTTCTGGTCGGCACATTCATTACATATATTCGCACCGATATAACATCCTCTATGGCATGGATTGAATCAGTTGAAATGAGATTTTGGGCGTAAATTTGGCGAACGAATTTAAAAGATTTTCGATAAATGAATTAAGAAAATTAGTTTTGATTTCGACCGTGCAAAGTACCACTACCTTTCAATGAATCGGTAAACGTGTACACGAATGCTTTCGAAAACATGTACATGCAGTAAGGCTGTGTCGTGCGAACAACATGCAGTAATCCAAATTCCAATTATCTTATTAGCAACTTTGAACGAGGGCTTCGCACAGTGACACGTGAGAAAACGTAAATTTCGCGTATGTAAACAGGTACGTACATGTATTAATATAAGCCCCTGATTTTAAAAGAGCTTCATTGACGAAGTATGGGGCCTAACATAGAAGCGAAAGAAATTCCTTTTTATAATTAAATATGGACTATGTATTTTTATTTTCATTCGCCAAATGGGCGAGTAGGACATGATGTTTTGGGGGCCCAGCTAAAAATTTGGTCGCCATGGGCGACTGGGCAACCGCCAATTTCCGTCCCTGACGGTTCATAAATGTTTTATTTCCGAACATTGGAAAATGGATTTGTTCTATCTGCTAATACAATATTTAGAAATCCCATGAAATAGTTTGATATCATTCTAAAATGAATAAACGAAACTCGCCATCAGTTCCTTCAGAGCTTTGATATTGATTTGTCATGTTCCGCAAACTATGGTGAATATTATACATCGGTTCTCTCGCCCTTTCACCCATTGACTCAAAATCAGGCACATAAACATTCTGACAATCAGGTATCTCCTAAAGCTTAATTAGGTTTTAAGATGGATTGAAAGGATGTCTTTTAAATGTCACGAACTTGTGATTGTCGTCACTTTTAGAATATTCTGACATGTTTACATGTACATAATCCAAATTTTCCTTTTCGTTACATTTTATGTGCCAGGAGTTTGGTATTCAAGAAAAATAGAATTATACCCTTGAAGATCATGGCCACAAAATTTATCATTGAATAAGTAATCATTCTCATGTTTTGATTACTCCCTTTTCTTGATACATGTATCAATCTACACATATTTGGTTCTTATATAGGTACTATCTGAAAAATAAAACATTGGCAGAGTGACGGACAAACACGACAAAGGAAATGTCTGTAATGTAAATGTAAAAATCTATCTTCAAAAAATTAAAGAGGGCGCTACTGAAATTATTTTTGGTGGCTCCGCTGAAAGCATCACTGATGAGAATTTAATATTCGAAACACGTGTCTGGTGCATGGAAATTGGTTTGGAATTTTCTTCAAGAAGGTATAGAGTTGAAATCCTTCGACATTATTAGCATTGAGGCATTCGAAGGAAAGATATTTAAATTACAAAATCGAGTCATGCCTTGATACAAGTTTGTTATCTGTCATTTTCGCAAAGTACGCACAAAGGGGACACATCCAGAACAGTGGTTAAATTTGTTGAGAAGGTCAAATATTTTAGGTCAAAGTCATGACCTAGAATCTTGAACCATTGTCTCAAAACGTTTGGTTCCTAAATAATGACGAACTTTATTGCTTTTGTATGAAAGAAATCACAGATCAAAGTTCGGAAGAAATAAGTCGTACCAATTCGAAGATAAGGTTTATTTCACTGTACCGATTCACTTTCATCTCATTTCCTTTTTAAAATGGTGGACACCTTGCGTAACTTTTTGATGTAGCAAAGAGTTACAATTTTAAATGTATCCTCGCAGTTTGAAACGGTTTATCAAGAAGACCTTATTGCATTAATATCTTAATTTCGAGTGATTCGAACCATTATTAAAGTAATAAAAGAAACAAAATTTGACAATTTGCAGTTTTCTTTAATTTATCGGATACATTTCACGGCCAATTTAATTCTGACTGAAGGATTCCTAACTATAGTAATCTACATGAACCCTTTTTACTGTTTCATAATATTTTCTATTGACACAATTGGTTACAAGACCCCATTTACTCGCCACATGTTTCACGCTTTGTTTTAATACCTCAAAAACTGCAAATCAAACTGTTACAGTTCCAGTATCATAGACATACCGGCGTCCATGGTAAATTTCAAAGTTTCCTCTCCTTTTTGTTAACGTAACGTTTTTGGTATGAAATATGTTACAGTGAATTACCGGAAATTAAAGCAAAAGACAAAAATTTAATGTCGCATTATGTATGTAACATGAAGACGCGAACGCTTCTTAAAATCTTTATATAAATACTCTGAGCACATGTAATTCACAAGTTTTTGATATGGCCTATAAATTATACGACCAGCTAATGTTACCTTTTACAACACTTATTTATAAAGACGTTGAATAGCTTCAAAATAAAAAATAAAATGCTTGGGTAAGCACTTTTATATCCCTGACAATAAATAACCTGTACCCAAGACCCAGATTCATACCCCCGAAAATGGTCTTGGAAAGAAGTCATAAGTGAAGATTTAGTCGTAATTTTAAACGTCTTCAAATTCATTAGCATCATTTAAAAGCAGATAAATTTACAACATGGACGAGACATGCACGTTTCAGGTATTTAACTAGATTAAAGCAAAAAAAAAAATAAAATAAAAAACAAAACAAAACAAACAAACAAAAATAAATAAATAAATAAATAAACGTCACAGTATTTTGCCAAAGAGTTGCCTTCTGGACAAAGCCATTTTGAATATGATATTTCTCCATATGACAATCATGCAGACAGGAGACGCTGACTCTCCCCCAGTCACCTGGTCTCACTTCGAAATGATGTTTATTCGATGTTCTCAACTATTCCAATGGAAGTTCTAATGATTTTACCTTCTCGACTTTAAGACTGAATAACTGATGGATACTTCTCTGATGTTTATTATTTACCAGACATGTATGTTTTTGATATTTTATCCTCATCAGTAATATTTTGATATTTTATCCTCATCAGTAATACTTTTACCGGACTTGGTGATGCAACTTTTAGAGTTGCTCCTTTATCTTACTTAGTAACAGACCCCTTCCCCTGTACCATTTCTTCTACAATTCTATAGTAAAACAAGGGTGGAAACTTTCCTTCATTTCTTACTTGGCCAATACTTCTAGCAATCTGGATTCGACCGGTGTACCAATTGGGCCATGGGATAAGCCTGTTGGAAGGAAATTTAGAAAACCATGATTGTGAATAAAGAAAGTATCCAACATTGGGTTTTTATAATAGACTTGTAGACGAAAGAGTCTATGCAGAGGAAATGGTTTGATAATAATTTCCACATTCTTTTGCCATATTACATTGTAAAGAGGGAGGATCACTGACGAGGGATAGGTACCCGAAACGTGCATGCCTGGTCCTTGCTGCCAATTTATCGGTTCTTCAATGATGCTATTGAATTTGAAGACGTTTAATTAACATTTGTACCACTTGGTGAGTGTCACCGCTGGTGGACCAGGAGTCTCCGAGGGCACATGTAGCCAAGTTCGATCAACATCGGGTGATCGATTCTTCAACGCATTCGAAAATTTCTGTTATCAAAATTTCTGTTATCAAAATTTCTTATAATTTCTAAAACGTTGGTCCTGTACACAGCATCATATCCCACCCATCCTGCTATGCCTTTCGGTACATTTTTGGACATAATAACTTTCATATTCTGTGGCCATATTACATTGATTAGATTGAAGATCACTGACGAAGGTTAAGTACTCGAAACGAGCATGTCTGATCCATGCTGCAAATGTATCTGTTCTTAAATGATCCTATTAAATTTGAAAACGTACATTGATATCTGGAACTTGTGTAAATAATACACTGGCTATATCCATAATGAATGTTCAAAATTAATCGTAAGTAAACAGTTCCAAATATCATCATATACTCTTATTTACATAACCGTTTATAAGCTTTCCCATTGGCCAAAACGCGGTCACGTGCAATGCGATTAATCGTCGTATTGAACTGCTTCCGGTCATATTGACGCGTTTCCTGTTTTGTGTATTAGAAGAAAATTGTAGTCTGCAGCAAACTTGAGTATTGCCGACATAGTTGACCGTGATATTTTGCAGTACTTTCAGATAAAAAGAAAATTTAAGATGAAGGGTGAAACATTTTACTATCATTCAAAGTCTTGAGTAGATCTATCTGAGAAAAAAGTGAAAGTGAGCAGCGTTATAGAAGCAAAACGGAAGTTACCATTTTCTCTTCAATTGTTCATGTATATTATAAAACAGTTATAGCACAGATGATTCGGTCGATATGATGATTTCTGGAGTGATAAAACCAATATCAACCTCGGCCTTCGGCCTCGGTCGATATTGGTTTTATCACTCCATAAATCATCATATCGACCTCATCACTGTGCAATAATTGTATAGTATCACCAACTAATGATGATATTCTAGTAAATCTTCCATGCTTCCGGAAAGCATACACTGTACATGTTTCATATTGTTATCTAGTTTATTTCTGTATGACAGAATTACTGCTCTTTGATTTATCAACTGTAAGTTTGTCTATTGTCTACGGATACTAAATAAAAATCAAGTCCTTCCATATTAAAACGAAACTTTTGTAGATATTGATTTCATTTTCGTGCGTGAACAGCGACGGCGGATGCGGCTAGCCAAACAGGTCACCTGGTCCCACCTCTAGCTTGCTAGTGATCCGTCGATACTCAATTTGGTGCTCTACTGTGAGTGCTGTTGAGATTGTCGTCAGGATCTTCTTTATCTCTTTAATAAATGATTCATATACATGTATCCTCAGAAATGTTGTGACGGCGTGAAACCAAGCTTGTTGAAACATAGAAATTATTACATAAAACCGTACATATGGATATCAGAAAAAAAATATTTGAGGTTTTATGGCTTGCAAAAATTTATAAAATAGAATCTAACAAAAGTTAACATATCCGGCAAAGGATTATAATCTATTATTAAAACATTGATGTGACGTCATGCCTTTGTTCGAACAGTCCGAAATTTACCTTTGACTGTCCAATATCAAATCTAGGTCGCGTTTATTAGAAAATATGCGCTACCTAATTTAAATATTGGATAGTCATAGGTAAATGTACTTTGACGTCTACAGGACAACCAATAAAATCCTTATTTAGAAATCACGTGACAAGAATTCCATGTATCGTGGTACTGACTATTCCAATTTTTGCTATTTTTTTCCAGAGTTGACAAAATCCAGCACAATGTTATATCTAAAGAATCGGCCGTTGTGTCGAAATTTATAATCTGAGAGGCACTATAGTTCAGTCCTTTTTTTTCGGTCTTAATTTTTTTCTCAATCTTTTTTATTTTACTTATAATTAAGACTTTTGCTCGACTTCTTCTAGTCAGAAAAACCTGACCTAAATCCAGCCTTTGGCGGTTTATTTGGACCCAGTCCCCCTCTCACGGTGCAAATAACCGTCAAAGCCTGGGTTTAGGTCAGGTTTTTCGAACTAGACTCCTTCAAAATATCTTCCTGCATTTTTCTTTCATTTAACCTTGCACATAGTAAGTTGTACGTCCCCTCTGGTGTTAAAGGTACTATATTATTTCTTGCTTGTCCGGAAAACGACAATTTTAGAGACACGCCCTTTTGTTCTATATATCCAAAGAAGCTTCAACTAAATCCTCATCACGCAAAGTATTCTCGTTGATTCTTTTTCCAAAATTTGCATCCAATTTCGTCTTGGTTTACGGAATCTGCGTCATAATTTGTCACAACTTTTATTTTTAATTGAAAATTTCATCTCCATTATCTTCTTTTATAAACGACTCCCTACTGCTAGTAGCGAGAATGTTAGAACCTGAAGTGATTACATTTCGTTACTGTAAACGCAGTTAACATAATAAGAACAAAGTCAAAGGTCATGCCACTTTGCAAAGTGATCAATGTTTTAAGTACGATATACTCCTCAAACAACACATTCTTAAAGAATGAATTGTTTTCGGCGTATATCCAAATCAGATATCATGACCAATGTTAAAGGTCTTTAAATTCAATAGCATTATTAAAGTACTGTAAGAGATAAAGCATCATTTACCAGACATGCACGTTTTGGGTACTGATCCTCAATCTAAACAAATTAAGTAAATATGGCCAAAGAGTGTGAAAACTATTATGTCCTAAAATGTACCGAAAGACGAAAGAGGATAGATGAGATATGACGCTACATGATCCACGTTTTAGAAATTTCAAGAAATTTTGATAACAGAAATTTTCGAATGCGTTGAAATGATCAACCGAAGTTGATGGAACTTGGCTACATGTGCCCTCGGGGACTCCTGGTCCACTAGCAGTGACACTCACCAAGTGGTACAAATGTTAAACGTCTTCAGATTCAATAGGATCATTTAAAAGTACAGATTAATTTCCAGCAAGGACCAGACATGCACGTAATGTAACGTCTTCATATTCGTCTTCAAGAAAGGAGGGGATCTCCAACAACACCTAGTTGCAGCACCAACAGCAAAACCCCAAAACACCCATTGTAAAAACACAAAGAAGACACAGAGAGAGAGAGACGCAAATGGTACAATGAACGCTGAATTACAGAGAAACATCAAACATAAATGACTACACATAAACAAACCAACAATCAAATTCAAAGAAAGAATGGAGCTTGTTCATAGGTTGCCGTGTTTTATGGGTGTGTGTTGTCGTCTCCATATATTTGGGGGTTTTGTTTTTGTTTTTTGTATTTTGTTTTTGTTTTTGTTTTTTGGTTTTATTTTTTGTTTTCTCGTCAGAAAATTATGTTTTCTATTTTTCAAGATATTAGAATTTGATGGTGATTTCTGGATTCTTATTTCGTGTTTTGTGCTTGACTTTCATTCTTTGATTAATTGTGTCAGAAATGCAAATGCTGTTAGCAAATACATGTAAATTAAAACAATTTTCTTGCTATGTTCATTTATTTTCAAATACGCTTTTAAAAAGTTTGTTTCTCGCCTGAATTCATATATCACCCCTGTGGCAGTGTTGTTGACGTTGACCTTAATATTGTACGTAATCAAAATATTTCAGAACTTTTACAGACATGACAAAAATTATTGGGAGCTGAGGTCATATATATAGCGGTTTAATTTCGAAAGATTGATAAATTCCTGCGAGGAATATGCCAGAAGATGGACCAAAATGAAAGATGAACCGGTTGATACTCTATCCGAATGGATAAGGTCTATTGTAGTGTCGCTTATATCAATAAAGTACACCATCTCTGAGCACCTGATTCAAGTCTGTTTTCTAAAACCTTGATGGATCAGAAACATTTCCTTTCTGTAAGAACATTATACAAAGGCTTACAAATTCTTGAAGAAATATAGAACATGAGAAGAGAAAAATCAAACAAAAAGATGGAGACAATAAAACAGCCGCAAGTACGGAGTGTATTGTAGGTGGCGCTGTTGAAATCGTACCGTGCTTATTAGACATTTAAACAGAATTATTCAAAATTAGCATGAATCATGTTACATTTATAATGCAAGCTATAGTATCTAAGTAAGTTTGACCAAAAAGCAAGCTAAAAGATTATTTAATTTCTCTCACTGTATCATTTATAAAACAAGGATTGTTTTCGCTCATTTGCCTGGTATCAGAATTTAGAGTTAGAAACAAATACCGAAAATCATTGTAAGGGATCCAGCTTGAATAAATTCAATGTACAAATTACAGTGCATTTCGCTCTTGTACTGCACTCTGGAAATTAATTGTTCTTCGTGAATCTATGGAGCTGTGTTATTGTCTTCGTCTATTTGTCCTGTTTTTTTTTTATTTGTGATTATTTTTTATCCTTCCTATGGCAAAATTAATGATCGATTGTCTAAACTCATTGAGTGATGTTTTAATAAGAGTGGAAAACTTACTTTTGTACATCTATACTTTTCCTCAACATATTACAAATCATAAAATCATGGACATGTAGTGACATGTGTAATGTCTTGTCCTTCCTCTTGGACAGCATTTATATTATATTTGGTGAGAATCTCGACAAGCAGGTTATAGGGATCCCTATGGATACTGACTGTGTGCCTCTTTTTGTAGATTTGATTTTATACGCTTTTGAAAAAGAATTTATCCAAAATCTTCAAAGCAAAGAAAGAAAACTTAATGATTTGAAATGTTTCAAAGCATTTCTAAGAACCTGGATGGTATTCTGAATATTGTGGGGTTTTTTGAACGTATAGGAGTGAAATTTATCAACAAGGATTCACATTCAGCAAAGCAAATGTTACAAACACAAAAATACGTTTTTGGACCTAAATATCAAAATTTGTGAATGAAAAGATTTATACAAGTGTGTATGACAAAAGCGATGCTTTTGGAATCAACATAATAAATTTCCCCTGTCTTGACGGTAATTTTTCTAGACTACCGTCATACGGCTTTTACATAGCACAGCTCATCCGGTACGCTAGAGCATGTACTAATGTTTGGGATTTTCATTAAAGAAATTTACAAATTACCAAGGACAAATGAGTTAAAGAAGATCCTGACGATAATCTCAACAGCACTCACAATAGAGCACAAACTCGAGCATCGACGGACCCCTAGCAATCTAGAGATGGGATCAGGAGCCCGGGAGGAGTAAGCATCCCCTGTTGGCTAGCCACACCCGCCGTCGATGTTCATGCGCGAAAATGAAAACAATGTGTAAAGAAAAAAGTATTATGGCGATCATGTCAGGGAACATTTTCAAAACACTTGCTGTCAAACCCCTCGAGGGGAAATTTTACGACATCAGCACGGCAAAGGGCATAAGTGTGACACAAATGAGTTGAAGAAGATCCTGACGATAATCTCAACAACACTCACAATAGAGCACAAACGTCGGTCGTACTCCTCGGGTGATGACATGCAATAGCTCGCAAGTACTGTATTTCGTAGACCCACTATTTTTATATCAATTTACATATCCATCTATGTGTTGCTTGGGTCCCTGCGTCATGCTGTCTTGTTTGGATGGTCATCTTCACCTCCGTGTAACTGGGAAAATGGGAGGGTTGTGTTTACGTAATCTGGATAACAACACCATTTATTACAGGGGTAGCTTATGACCGTCCTAAATCAGCACTGGTTGCCCATTTTTTTGCATAGGGTGTTTTTGGTGTTTTTCTGTAGGTGCTGGAACCAAGAGTTGTTGGAGATCCGCTCCTTTCTTTGATTGATATATATTACACTTCTATCAAACTTTCAGTTTGCAGGAGTGGTCATGCAAGATGAACCAACACTATTACCTTCAAGGTCGATCTAGATCATAAGTTGCATCAAAAATGGCGAATTGTTTTATAAATACGTTGTTCCGTCTTGTGTGTATATTTTCTCTTGAACTTCTTTGAATGGAGTAAAATATATCATACACGTGTTTACCATGGACTCTGTGGATATGATTTATACATGAAAGAAGGGAGGGGATCTCCAACAAATACCATATCACCATAAAAGACAGGTTGTGTAATACCAAAAGTAATGTACTCTGTTGCGTGTATAGATTCGAATTTTAAAAGAAGTTGCCTGTAATTTTTGTAAAATTTCCAGAAAGTCTTCACTAGTTTATGAAAGCGGAAACCTTGACCTAAAAGTTTTTTGGTTATTTGTAAATTTCTACTGTGAAATTCCAAAATATCAATATGTATATATCATGCTGTCATTCATGTTCTAAAAATGATGCAAATGAATTTGATGATGTAAAACATTTCAATGCCGTGATTTTATTGTTGTCCTTGTCTTTTTTTTTTCTTTCCTTGTTTGTGTGTGTTCCGCTGTGATCACAACAACGTCGTCAGATTGAGGATTTCCTCTTAAACAACATAAGATTTCACACATTTACAGGGCAGTTTTCTACATTAAATCATAAACTGATCCTTTGCACATTTTCGTCTACGACGACGCCGAACGTATCATTGCCTTCCAGGTGGGTCAAAATCCTGTCATATGTCTTGAGCATCTTAGCTGGTGGACTGTTAGTCCCCTGTGGATATCATCCGTCTAGTTTAACAGTGTTTCAACACAAGGAGCTGAAAGACATACGTACAATGTAAATTATTCGATACAATTCTAAAACCAAGGAATATCCTAAAAACTAAGGCATAAAGATCTGTCCTTAGCTCGTTCTTTAGTATAAATCTAAGATGATATTTAGAATTTCGCTCTTCAATTATCCATTATATTTCCTATATTTTGACCTCTAGCACTGATTAGACATTACTTGTTGAAATGTGCATATGGCACACTGATTATTATACAATAGTGCATACCGGTATATTTCAATATTGATTATTTACAAACTTGCATAATCATAGATAAGAAAACCTGTCTATGTACAGAGTAGATGGGGTTACATAATTGTATAATATAATCGAGCTCGGCTATCAAAATACGATCTACGGTAGATTGAAATATTTCTTTCAGAAGGAAGGGATGTTACAAATAAAAGCACAAACACTCGAATACACAAGTTTTCGGCTCCTTGGCCTTTATCGACACTCGATAAAGGCCAAGGGGCCGAAAATTTGTGTATTCGAGTGTTTGTGTTTTTATTTGATCTACGGTAGGTTACATTTATTAAGATGCGAAGAGCATCGAAAAATATATGGGTTCAATGAGCAAGAGGCACTATAAATATCGAACGCCAAAAGTACAGTATCTCCCTACAAGGTACAACCAACTGAACCAGCTCGATTATGTTTTTCATTTTTTAATTACAAATCGAAGTCAAGGACATAAAGATTATGAATGTCCAGAGAGTTTGGCACCAAAGAAACGAGTTAACTTTCCCCAACAAAAAGGTATCATAAATTTACGTCGGGACGGGGCTCAGACGGTTAAAATCCTTACGTGGTCGCGAGGGGTGCGCGTGTGCGCAGCATGTTGGAATACGGCGAAGGGATTATTCGCTGCTTTTGTTTGTTTACTTTGTGGAAATTGATGTATCACTGTAGACAAGGGGCTCTATATCTTTTAAACAGCATCACGAATTTCGTGCAGCTCAACGTATTAAGATTTGACTTTCGGTTTAGCTGAAATAAAAACACACGTGTACTCTGAAATAAAGTTATGTTTTCTCTCATCCGTTCTTCCAACTCTTTTCATACAGGTAAGCGCATTACAGATGAATTATTACCTGTACTTCGATACAAAATAAATTGTATGGGCGATATTTTCTGCATTTGACAACCCTGTGGTTAATTCGGTTTACATGTTTTTGTGTTGGGTATTTTTTAACCTAACTGTTAGCTTCGTATTTGAAAAATAGAGGTAGGTTTCGCATTATGGTAAAATTGACGACTGCACTTTGAGAAAATTAGCGGCATTATTCAATCAAGTGAATGCGAATATTTATTCTCAAATTAAGCAAAATTATAAGTATGTCGCCAAATACATGTGTCCCATTTCATAATCAGAAATATCACACGGAACTAGAGATGAGATTTTGCTCGGAGCCGTAAATAACTTGAATGGCGTCTGTCGTGGTTTTTACGTCTTATTTCACTTGTTGAAGGGAACGGGTAACTATATGAGTGCACACTATACAAAAGGTTGCGTCCCCTGAACCCGAGAACGTCCCAGGTTACTTGGTATTTGTAAGTTTAGACCCCTATCTACCGCGGTGTCGCGAGGCAGTCGCGCGCACGTTGCGTGCAGAGCGTCCAACTGACCCGGAAGATTCATCTTCGGTATCTATCTTGCGTGTTTGTCGAGTTCCGACGCACATCGCAGGGTTGATTTGAAAACTATATTAGATATATTTTATCATGTGTTAGATTATCTTGAAATAGAACTCGTTGTATAGTCTGAATTTATAGTTATTTCATATCCTATGCCCCTTTATGTTTTCTAAAAAGCTTTCAATATTTTTATAGTCTATCTTTCATCTCATTCAGTATGGCGACAGCATCGAATTTGAATACTTTCGTCATGCCATATTGAGGAAAGTTTATCATTGATTACATCTCCAAAGTCACTTGGTGTGTAGGAGAACATACTGTGTAGCGGATGGATCCTTTCTTTTCATGCATTAAATTAATTTAATCATTGGATAACGGAAAATGAATTTCCAGGTATATAAATAAGACCGGTGGAGTATTTCACTAACAAAGTCATCTTTAAGGTGGGTCCCTCCTCGTAGATTTAATTGATGGATATTTATTAAAAGTAATTTTCCTTTGCATAATGATCAAGATGAAATAAGGAACATAGACATAGATTACCAATTTTGTTTTCATCAAAGACAATTTGAAGACGTTTAACATTTGTACCTCTTGGTGAGTGTCACTGCTGTTGGACCAGGAGTCCCCGAGGGCACATGTAGCCAAGTTCGACCAACTTCGGTTGATCGTTTCCTCAACGCATTCAAAAATTTCTGTCATCAAAATTTCTTGAAATTTCTAAAACGTGGGTCCTGTAGCATCATATCCCACCCATCCTGCTGCGTCTTTCGGTACATTTTTGACATAATAATCTTCACATTCTTTGGTGATGTTATCTTGTTTAGATTGAGGATCACTGACGAGGGTTAAGTACCCGAAACGTGCATGTCTGGTCCATGCTGTAAATTTATCTGTTCTTAAATGATGCAAATTCCATTGTATTTTCGACTAATAAGAATAGACTAAATCCAACTTTTAGCCAAAAATAACAGAAGAATATTTTCATTTTATATCATTTGAGAAGATAATGTATACAGATGTGAAAAAAAAACGCATACAGGTATCCAATTTTGCATAGGATCAAGATAAGGGTACCCCCTATCTTTGTGTAGTTTTGACGTACTGTTTCCACAAGTACATAACAGCCATTTAACAGGAAAAACGGTTCAAAATTTATTCTTTTGACATTCTATCAATTGATCAAATTGTAACCTATAGGAAAAGATTGAACAACAGTGTAAAATATCCCAAATGTAAGATATTTAGGATAATACATTAGGTAGGTATCCCCTAAACTCCAACAGATGTTTGGTATACAGTTACTACATAAACAATCACGAAAAATGAGTCAAATTTTCAATAACCTTCAATATACGAAAATGTCTTGAAAAACAATGCATATTGGTCAGTAGTGAATATTTAGTGTAACAGTATTTAATTTAACAACCGGGAAATAAAAAAAAATTGACGGTCGAGTAGGGACCTACCTTAAGATAATTTTCTCTTCATTTCTACAATTTTTGTAAGAATAGTTTAACCATGATTTTTATTCATTTTCGAAGTCGCCGTTGCATGGTTTGTATGATATTTTATGATATTCGTAAAATAAGAAAATATGCAAGTTATTTAGCAATATTTCTTTTCAAATGCTAAGGCGTTACATTTAAATATACAGCCGGTCAGACTGGATCTTGGGAGTCATACTAATCTTTGAAAACTTTTTCAATGAACCAATGTTTCATACGACAAAAAAACTGTATGAAAATGCTTTTCATACAACAAAGGTATCCGCAATGGAGGTTACATGTTTCACTGATAATGCGCATCAAATATTCAGAGCGAAGTTAAAATAGCATGAAGACAGGAGATGCTTTCTTGTCCCGGGCACCTGTTGTCAAAACAAATATGAACAATGACCATATTCCGATACACAGTACAAAATTGATAATTCAGGAAATCACAAACCAAAGGCATAAAAATCAGGATAAAGCAAGACCCGAAGCAAACAAACAAAAACCTCCACCACATGAAAAGAAGCGAACTCCAAATTAGGAGTGAGTCCAGGTGCCTGGGACAAGAAAGCATCTCCTGCTTGCATGCAACACTCGTCGCTTCAATGCGGAAGAAATATCAAATCCGGTCACTTCCATTTGGAAGATATAAGTATAGTCTGTGGTTGGATGGTTCAAATTGTCCAAGGCAGAATATCATTCACCATTCTGGACAATGGGACATTATAGTATATGGTGAGTTTTTATTTTGGGTCTTCACTCATGTTCAAAGAAAGTTTGTGTCCAATTTTGTCTGGTCTTGTTTGTTGTTTTGATTGTTTATGGGTTTTGGATAAGCAATGGTGGTTCTTACTGTTAACCGGCGATAACATTGATAGCACTAAAACCATTCTACTTGTGATAAAGTACTTCGTGTTTCCTTTATTGTGAAATTGATACGCAGTATTAACCGTTTTCAAAATTGAATTTCGGCTGTGATCTAGAAAAAGGGGAAATAATTTTGTTTTATTTCCACATTACTTTGCTTGTAACCAGTTGGTAATACTCGTAGCCTTCGTTTAATTGTTGAACTGGATGAAATCAAACCCAAAACCAAAAATTAGAATTAGAAATTCGTAATGATTGGGCTTACCAAACCATAATGAAATCCAGTTTGCTTAAAGTTGAGACTTTTATTGTATACAAAGCAGAAATATAGGAAAATGTCCACCTGCGAGGGGTTTTTTTTTTATTGTAGACTTACACAGAAATGAAAAGGTTTTGTGCAAAGAAAGGGGTTTGTGACCAGGATACGATACCACGATCCTGCTATCGAAGTGTATATGCGAATTTTGTCCGTTAATCAGTGTTTTCGAATTTTTCATATGTACGTAGGTGCTAAAAAGTCATTGTTTACGTTTTTGCGAGTGTGTGCTTTGCTCGTTAGTCAGTGTTTTTGTGTCTGGCTAATCATTAAATATTTTTGTTTTCTGTATTATTTCATTCATGGTTTTTTTTCAGAATATGACCACATAACACCACTGTAGGGTATTTTCTCTCATTTGGAAAATATGGCTAAGCCTTCGATGATCTAAAGAAAAATTACTAGTAACAAAATTTCGGAAAATAAGCAGTTTCGACAAATTGAAGAATTACAATCCTGATATTTCTTTTCTTTTTATTTTCTGCTGTCGTTGCACTCCACCCTTTCTATACAGAAGCAAAACAAGAAGATGCAATTACTTCCTGTTTAGAAATGAACTGATAGCGGTATTATTAACAAAAGTCAATGTTAGTACCCTATTTCCACAACAAGAGCATTTTCAAGGACGACAAATATTTAAGAATGCATTACAAAGACTTACCTGCGACCTATAATTCTTATTGTTGAAGTTCGAGATTCCGCGTCTTCTGAATTTGTACAACATAAGAACCAATTCATGAGAGTGCAGTTTGGTCTAACCACGTCCCCATGCAGTGATTACATGTCCATATGTACGAATAAATTGATCGGTCAAAGTTCAACTCTTGTCGGATCTAGATGCATTCCTTCATTTTTTGTCAGAAAACTTCTGAATAAGTTATTGACGAACAGAAAATGTAGAATAAAGAATAGTAATACAGATGTACATTTTTTTATGATCTTGTGATTAATGAATAAAGAAGGACGAACTAAAGCATAGCAAAAATGTATAAAAATTACCATGCTCATGAAAACCTTGCAAACTGAAGCTTAAATTGAACTAGAGGTTTTCTTCATTTTATACACGTATCATTATAACTTCACTCCATTCCTTTTTTTTCAGTGGCATCACCTTCAATGACTTCGGTAATCGTTTTTATTAGTGTGGCCGTCAGCATGGTGTTTTCCGTTGATTCTTATTTTGTGACTCTTTCTCTGTCATTTGAAAATATGGTTTAGCGTATGATTTCAAGAGATAACACTTAAAAAATTAAAGAGGGCGCTACTGTTCAAAATGAATTTTGGTGGCTCCGCTGGAAGCATCACTGATGAGAATTTAGTATTCGAAACACGTGCCTGGTGCAGGAAAAAATGGTTTGAAATTTTCTTCATGAAGGTATAGAGTTTGAACACTTCCGTATTATTATACAAATATTTCGCACTGGCGTAGGACAAGGGGGGCAGGGGGGGGGGGGGGGCACGTGCCCCCCCCCCCCACCACTTTTGAAAGTGGGGGGGGCATAAGTATGTTTGGGGCCCCCCCCCCCAATTTTTGACGTAATTTTTGGTCATACAGATATAAAAAAAACTGCAAAATACCTTTAACTCAAACTACATGTATATAGAATATCATTACATGTATATGTTAATGATAGAGGACACAGACAGTATTTTCTGATTAGTCAATATTTTGCTTAAAAAAATTCCTGGCTCGCTACCGCTCGCCAGCCATTTATTCATGTACTTAAAATTTAGAATTTCACCAGAAATGTTAAAATTTGTGCATACAGAACATGAAAACCCAATATTTATTTTTTAATCTCTTCCTCTGTCTCCCCCCCCCCCCCTCTTTTTTTTTTTTTTTTTTTTTTTTGCTTGTTAGAAATTTTGGGATGTTGTGCCCCTCCACTTTTTCAAGCAGAGCTACGCCATTGTTTCGGAAAACTAGCAGCTTCAACAAAATGAAGAATTACAATTTTGATATTTCTTTTGTTTTTTGTTTGTTCTGCTGAAGAGGCATTTCCTTCCTGCAAAAGAAATCAATTTATAGAATTATCAATCGATATTATTGCAAAAACCTATTTTCACACAAAGAGCCTCGTCAAGGACGACCAAGATTATTGAATGCATTACAAAGACTTACCTGAGATCAATAATTCTTTAAAAATGTTCAAGTTCGAGTTTCCACGTCATTTGAATTCTTACATATAAAGAACTCATTTATGAGAGTGCACTTTGGTCTAAGCAAATCCCCATGCACTGATAACATATGCACGATTAAATTCATCGGTCAAACTTCAACGGTTGTCGAATCTAGATGCATTCCTGTATTCTGTACAAGAGAAATTTGAAGTTATAGACAAAATAGAATTTTTTTTATATCGAATAAAGAACTTTTTCTGTTGATTGCGGTTTTGTGACTTTTTTATCTCATTTGGAAATATGGTTAAGTTTGTGATTTCTAGAAATAACACCCAAAAATGGGACAGATTATTTAGCCTCTTGATATTACTTTTCCACATCCATTTAATAAGACCCTGGGGGTCCGGGACTCATATGAAATATCAGGTGCAAAACTAGATCTGTTTAAGTTTGCTTTGCTGCCTTTACACTCATCTCCTTTCTGTAAAGAAGCAAAGCAAGAGGAAATTTCCCGAAATACATGCAAATAAAAAGGGTTACAGGTGTTTTCTAAAATGTCAGTGCAAATAAAGAGCATTGTGATGGGCTACCAAGATGTCCGATGTTTCGAATGCATCACCCGAGACCTATAATTCTTTATTCTGGTATCGTTGAAGTTTTAGAAATTTAAACGGTCCTTGTCTAAGTTGTAACAAGGATGCAAAATCTCATCAATGAAAAACTCATTCATGCAGTTTGATGTCAGCACGTCCCCAGTGAGTACGTACGTACGCAGTGAAATTTTAATCATTGTCAAATGCTGCATATCTGTATCCTATATATATCAGAGATGTAAATACTTGTGAAGATTTTTATCTTTATTAAATAAAATGAGAATTACATTATTACCGGCAGTCATGACTGCCGGTATACTGTAATCAATCGTGACATACTTGCACGGATAAAATAACTCTTGGCAATATGATTGGTGGACAACTACAAAATATGCAAATATTCGTCAAGGTTATTCTGAATCTGTGCGTAAGATGCATCCATCAGGTCGGCTGAAGAGTCTAGATGACTTGACAAATGAAAGTCATATCGTATCAGTGCATTTTCTTCCGAAAGATGCATCGAAAAGTCTTTGTACCGATACGTCCTACAACAAATCACAGATCCTCGGAAATTTCCGTAGCTTGAACCGGAAATAAAAACGGAAAAGCCCGGAAATGTGCGATTGGTCTAACAAGAATAAAAATCGTTTATTCCATTTTTTCCCTACTAGAATTTTACAACATTTAATGTCAGCTAACTGCCGGCAAGCTTTTTGTAAATGCTAATACTTGTTACATAGATTATCAATCAAACTAGAAGGCGCCTTTAAGCTAAATTTTACTGTGTCTGAAAATCACTTTGGCTTGAAGTACCACTGATGGGTATTTATTAACCGAAACACGTGTCCGGTGCATTTTTAAAATTGGTTTCAAATTTCTTTTCAAAAAGCTGACGAGTTGGAATTCTGACATCTTCATATAAAATATCCATGCTCGCGAAATCCTTAAAGACGTAAGAGATGAGTAGAAAAAAATTAAGGTTATTCTGCATGCTCCACAATAAAAATCCTTAGTGCGAGCACTTCAGAGTCATTCTTACCCTTACTCATTTCTGCTCTCAGTGGCGCGATCTATAACTTCGATAACCGCAGTTTCCTTGTTTTTCTACATGGTGTCACCTTATGATTTTTGTTTGCATTCATAATAAACTGAGTCCATTTGCATTGCATTATGTTCTTGTCGGGAATATTCATCCTCGTTGCCATGAAGTTAAGAAAATTTTATATTCTAAATTATTATGCATAGAGATGATAGACTGCGTATTGTTACCAATTCCAGGAGTAATGTGTGCCAAATAGTTTGATCTGGGTTGATGTCGTATAAGAGTAGTTTGCCTTCAACAAATTTAATGCATTACACAGGTACATGTTGAAATAACTTATTTGGGTAATGTTTCCATTGAACACATTGATTTCTCCTTTTTTATATATTAGTTTTCTTTTCTATAGTTCATTCTTGCATGCCTACAGACATTTTAAAAAATGATGCCCGAATGCGCGATAGACATACGGTTGTCTTATGCATCATAGAAGATTCCAAAAGGGTTTTGAATATATGAACTCAGTTAAAGAAAAGAAAACCTTTTTTGCAAATAAATAAATTAATACTAAATCAATATTATACGTATACGAAAGCAGCCGCGAAAAAAAAACCCATCGACATATTAGCATAATTAAATTATGTCTTTGAATACAAAGTACAAAAAAAAAATACATGAATGAATAAATAAATAAACGTGTCGTCTCGTTTTGTTCGAAATGACGTCATTGGAATCATTATGGAACAAAATGAAAAAAAAAATCATGAAAAATAATTTCAAGGGTCCGTGAACAGAATAAGCCGAAATTTTGAAAGCTCAAAGAGAGCAAATTAGGGACGTCATCCTGTCTATTTGACAAGGTTAATATCTGATTACCACACCGCCCCGTTCTAATCATGTTACATTCAGAAATACTAACAAAGTGTTTTTATCGTCGAAAAGAAAATTAACAACTATTTAACCCGACACATCATTCTTAGTTTGCCGTCGTGTCAGTTCAGGGGGATTGGGTTTTTTTTTGTGTTTATTCAAAATTCTTCAATTAAAATATTATTACCACAATTTTCCCCATAAACAAGGTGTCATTTCATTGCGAATAAAATGTAAATAAAGTTAATAAATATCTTAACATAGGGGCCAGTATAGGCCTCATTAGCCTGGTTTGACGGCGGTTTTTCAGTTGAAGTTGGCTAATAAATAACGTCGCGTACCCAGACACACGTCTTGGCGATATACCTACATTGCGGACGGCCACACTTTTGAATGGATGCATTTTAACTATCGTCTGAACAGTAAAGGGGATTAGAAAATCGTCAACAAAGCCGTGTTTACCTTACATCCGGCATATAGAATTACCTGGGATGAAACCCGTCGAGATTTAACAAAATTCAACCATAATTGTTGACAGAAGTCAACCGCGCTGTCTGTCATGATACACTGATCACGTGTCGCGGGAAAAACCACGCCCCGCCACGCGAACTTGTCAAACTTTACACAGGTATAACTTAATTTCTTTACCAATTTTAGCCAATGGTATGGCGTTAGTCTGTTACATGAGAGAAGCATCCATAGATGACCCGTTCGAATGTTTGATGTATGCAAACTTGTGGCAATATATAAATATACTGATGCTGATTTCACAGCTCACTTTTGCCACACGACTGTCGCGAGATTGTACTTCCGAATGAAGCAAAGCTTTAAAAAGGGAGAAACCATGTGTTTATTTTAAGAATTGCTTTTTAAAACAGTGGATAAATATAGAAAAACTGGAAAATTGAAGTTTATCAACTTTTTGACTTTGTGCAAATAATAAAACAATTTTCGCACGAGATTTTTGCTGCAAATTGATGGAGGGACACGTGTCAGAACATAGCACTTCAGTATACGACAACCAGAGTTCACTACCTAGCTACGCTACTGCAAGTAGTTCTTCCGGAAGTCTTGTCCAAGCAATGTATGCAGATTACGGCAGTGACTGGCATACTGCCCCGGTGGACCCAACGCGGGCAACGCCCGAGTACCCAACATATATGGGCTATACCCATGTCGCCCAGGGCGATTTAGTGACAAATGGGGCTTATTGGCCCGGCGAAATTGGCATGCATCCGAGTTTGCCCTACAACCCGTATGCACACCCGGAATCCATGCAGGGTTTGGATTTTAGTCAGCACTCACCGCAGAGTTTGGGCAAAAACGGCAAACCGAAACGGAAGCGCGTACAGACTGTGACGCAGAGAAGAGCTGCAAATATCAGAGAGCGAAGACGCATGTTTCATCTAAATGAGGCTTTCGACGATCTCAGAAAAAGACTTCCAGCTTTTAATTACGAAAAGAGATTATCAAGAATCGAAACTCTGAGATTGGCTATTACATACATTTCTTTCATGAAGGACATAAGCGACGGGGAAGATCCGAAAAACGTGAAGTTAAAAACCCATAAATCCAGTGACATTTTGTATCCTGAATTATCAGAAAATATGAACAGTGACGATTCGCTAAGTTCGTGAAAATAAGGACTTACAATTTTTATGGAGCCGCTCTTCATTTTCTTGAATCGCATCCCAGATGTGCTGAATGACCTTAAGTTGTCACTAATTACCGGACTGGCGAGATGACACGGACACGGACAGTTGACGGTCCGGGAAGAGTAACTGTGGACACATTTTAGTGATGTTTAACACGTTTGACACTGATGGCTGTCACTTAAACGCGTCATCTTATGATTCTCCATTTGTAATTTCAATTTTATTGTCGCTAGTCGAGCGAAAATCATATTGTGTTCAAATTAGAGTAAGTCTTCCATGCACTGCCTTATGAAAACAACCCATTGATAAATTTTACATATTTAAAAAAAATATATTATATATTTCTTTTATTTATATATAAGCTTTCATATTTATTGTTTCTTTAATTAATATTCAAGGTTCTTGAATTCCCACGGAAAATTAAACCATTGTTATAAGAGATATAAATCATTCATTCAAAGAATCTACAATGTTGACTTTTAAATCTCAAATTTAATTTTCATTACATAAGCGCTTTATCCTATAGTTCGAATTACTTTATTGAAACGCTTTATTTCCATGTGCAATCGGTATCAATGTGTTCAAGTATTTTTTTTTATCTATTATACGTGTATGCAGTATCATTTTAACTTTTCTCGATTATCATTTTCATACATTGCTTCGAAGAAAAAAGTTCCGAGATACATTCATATGATAACTGAAATCCTCTGTTTGTCTTTGTGTTCAAAGATTGATTGTTATATTACTTGTTAGATTTCCATTTTGCTGTTGAATATGTTTTTTCATGCGACTGTGTTCTGATTCTGTGCCTTGTACGATGAAATAAGCTGTTTTGACGTTTACAACGTTTCGGCGTGGCGCTGAAAGCGTTGACATCGTATTTATATGATATGCAATTTTATTTTATGAATCTTTTTAAATTATTTAAAATAAAGATTTTATCATATTGATGCGTCCATGCTTTATTGATATAAATTACACAGATAAGTGAGCGAAAGAATTGGGCAGAATTTTTATTATTTTATTAAGTGGCATTTACTGCAGGGTAGATTCACTGCGGAGCTAATGAGCCGTGTCTTTTCGCTTCCGGCGTAAATGATGAATGGAAAATTCGAAATTTAAGCATAAATTTCATCGTAAACTTCAAATGGTCCTACATGGAAGTAAAATATTTGTATCATGGACGGGATTAGTATAGTTTATATTATAGACTATATTGATCATTGATGGAATTAATGGAAGAAGGCAGATTTGACTGGTCAATCCTCGTCAAAACACGGGATTTTCTTAGATGACTTGATATTCTCGACAGTTATTACTTGCACATTCAAGAAAATGATTTTCATAGAGAATATATCTGTCAATGGTATCTAAATTAGATTTAGATGCATTATGTCTGGTATTTAGATGCATTCTGTCTGGTGTCTCTATTTGAAGTAAATTCAACAATGGTTCTTTGTGCATCTAAAAGTCTTTGCGCACGGTATCTGATTGAAAACAGCCAAGTGAAACATGAAAGGAGAAGCGTTGCAGCATGTCCTTGCTAACTCAAAAGAAGTACGAGAGACTACTTGTTGAATACAACACTTCAGTACAGCATCCAAACATTTTTTTTTGGGGGGGGGGGGGGGGGGGGGGGGGGGGGGAGAAGATACACATAAACACTCATACCTGTCAACTCTCCCTCTTTTGCATGGAGGGAGACCTTTTTTTGACTCCATCTCCCTCCTTGGCATTTCTCCATCGAGGGAGACCAAAATCTTCCTCTTTTTGTCCAATCACCCTCTTTCTCCCCCTTTTGGCAATATTACCAAAGAAGAAATAATTCTCATTAGCGATATTAAGAGCATTTCATGAGAAATTGCTATACAAAATGCAAGAAAAGATGTATAGAATGCAATAAATTATTGATATATGTTTCAGTTTCTAAATATTTTTGCATTGATATGTCGGCTCAATGAAATTACATTGTATTTGAAAATTGGTCAGTTTTGCACAAAATGTCACGATCCATCAAAAATGTAGCAGAATGGGTTCACGCGCAATCTCCCTCTTTTTCAAGTGCCAAGGAGGGAGATCTCCCTCTTTTTAAGATTTCAAAGTTGAAAGGTATGAACACTGGAATCGTCAAAGTCTCTTGAGGGAGTCATGTACAATATGGCAGCATCCAATCTTTACTGAATCATGTAAGCAATAACACTTTATAGTATCGAAATATCCATAAGAAAGGAGGGGATCTCCAACAAAACTCGGTTGCAGCACCCACAGCAACACACCAAACACCCCAAGTGAAAACACAGAGAAGACACATACAGCAAGAGACAAGGAACAGCAAACGAGACATCAAACATAAAAGACAACACATAAACCAACGAGACCCATGGGCAATCGGTGCCGACTTAGGACGGCCATCAGCCACGTTAGAAACAGACGGTGTGGTTATCCAGGATTACGTGCGCACAACCCTCCCACTTTTCCAGTAATGGAACGATGGATGTAGTACATCCTATAGTCCTGTAGACGCTACGGTCTTTCCGAACGCGTAACGGCAAAGTCCGAGAATGCACGTGTGTTTTTATCGTCTACTTTTAGGCCCAAATATTTCCAGGCAATATCATAGATGAAGAAAATGTTCGTATTTGCACAGGTAGCTGGGGTTATGTTTGCTTCTTTCGTCAATCTGAAGTAAAGGTAAGCAATGAAAGACATTCCGTAAAAAACAATTTTTGCACAACTCAATACCACGAATAAAAAAAATAAATAAAAAATAAGAAATAGGGAATCGAAAGCACGGCGTACGGACAGTGAATTTTTTTAACTACATGACATTTATAAGTTCTTTTGGTGATTCGAATCAATTGGTAGATGAAACAGGTGTTATGCTTGATACAACCTTAAAAATGGAAATACGAATGTCAAAATGTATAAAAGAATTCTTCTTTTCTGGTAAAGACTACGAAAGTTTCAGAACTAATTGGACCAATTTTTTTTTTTTTTTTTTGAAAAGCTTATTACGTTACACGTACTTGTTTCATTTATAACTATTAACATTAAGATACTAAGATATATGTCATCGTTGTTCAAATTTCAATTTTCAACTCTTTCTTCCCATACTTTTTTATGGAATCTTACATTCTTATTGTCCTATAATTATATTGACAGTTCGAATATTATTTTATCATAAATTTATTGAAATGAGTTTTTTATGTGTCACTGATAGCTCATGCGTTTCATTTTACGGCATCTATTTATAGACTCATTAAGATCATGGTGAGATATCGGGATGCTTCCAAATTGTGAGAATATTTTTTTATTTTATAAAATATTCCCGTAACGGTCATTTTGTTTTATTGTAAATATGTCATAGATGGTCAGTTTATTTGAGGTTAATGAAGCGTGCAATCTGAAAATTAGACCAGGGTGACGAAGGGCTATCGTCACAGATGGTTCTCGCAAAAAAAAAAAAAAAATAGAGGAAGCAATTTGAATTTAAAAAAAAAACTGCAGGGGTAGATCGAGGATAGAGATTTGGGCTGGCCCTTTGCCACCTGTAACACGCCCATAAAAGGCAACAAAAATGTGGAAAAAAAAACCGGTCTCTTAAATTTTAGGTTTATCTTTGGGTATTTTTCCCTATTCTTTATTTATTTTCATTTTTGATTTATTTAATTTTATTATTTCTTTTTTTATTTTGGTAATTTTTCATTCATTGTACACACGTTTTACTAGGACATATTTTACATAAAATATCCCTTTTTCTAGTAAATTTAAAACTCTTCTGCAAATTCAAAATAGCCATTCACTGGTGCTACGATGGTAAAACAAAATAAAAAGAATTGCTCTAGTATATAGTACATTGTGTATGGAATTATATTCATCGTTTTTGAAAAATAAATGAATTATTGAATTCAAAATCTCATTGCGATTCAAAACGTCTACTCAATCATCCCTGTCACATACACATAACTGGACTGTTTAGATCCCACTTAAGTTTAAGTTTTTGTTTTTGATTTTGTTTTTTGTTTGTTTTGTTTTGTTTTGTTTTGTTTTTTTAGTATTCTCTTATACCACCCCCCACCCCCCACCCCCCCACCCCACCCCCCAAATCCGTAAAAAAGATAGATTATTTTTCATATATTTTTAGATTAAATTAAAAAGACACTTTGTTTCATGAAAGTTATAAAGCATTGCAATACACTAGAAGGCCCGAAAACGACGAAGAGGCGCTACATGACTTTATTATATCTATCACATTTTTCTCTTTCTCATTTTTTGTATATTTTACACGAGGCAATTTGAAAAGCGTGTGGCGTGTGTCTTGATTTATACTGTTATGGATAATAACATTCTTACAGTCAATTATTAAATATGACAGGGGACAGGGTTGTAATGTATGGGAAGGTGTGTCATAAATCACGTGGCAAAGCGTGATAAAGTGACACTGTGGGGGTACATAGAGAGCAGGAAGGACAGTGTGAGAGTCAATATGCCCCCTTTCTTCAAGCGGTCTTCAAAAAAAAAAAAGGGGGGGGGGGGAGGGTTGGTCATTTTATCCTTTGTAATTGTATCCCCAAAAACATATGCAGCAACCTGTTTTTCCAGCTCTTTGATTAAAGGACACTTTAGAAGAATAAACAATGTTGACAAAAGTTTCAGACAATAACAAAATCTGACAGTTAATTGTTGTTTCAACCTCTCCCTTCCCTGGATACTAGAACCGCGCATGTCGCAGTACGATACTTTATTACGAGATAGTAAAGGAAGAAAAATAAAGAACCGTGGGTTAAAACACTTTGAACCATTTTTTTTTAACCTTCAAGGACTTGATATATCCTTTGTGTGAGCCAATGAATCAAAGATCTATGTTTCGAGGTTACGGCTTTCGTTTTATTTCATAGTTCTAACATTGCTTTACATATTTACGAATTTCGTAAATGATTCGATAAGAAAATTAAAAACTTTGCTTTATGATTAATTCAATTCTTGGATTCTTTCTATATTTTCGCAAATTGATCAATAATTTACTGAAAACGTGGTCATTTTCGCTGGGGAAAAATTTCGCGATTATGACATCAAGACGTAAAGCGTAGGGAAAATGTTCGCGATAGAAAAGTCTTTCCCATTGTGGAATGCTGCGGGATTATTTTTGCGTGGGGGGGGGGGGGGGGGGGGGGGGGTTCGCGAAGTTCCTTGATTCGTGGAAATTACAGCCACGCTAAGATTTCAATGTTTACAGTACATGTGAAGGGAAAGAATCCGATTTGATTAACGATAAAGATAAGAAAACGCTTTTTTAAGTGGGTACGTGGAAGAAGTGCACGTTAAACAGAATAATAAATAGGGAAAATGAAAAATGACTTTATACATTAGGACGTTATCTTGATTGATTGTAGAATCGATAACTTAAGATCGTTTTATGAATTTAATATTTTTCCTTTGTATGACAGAGAAGGAAATATTAAAATGAAAGCAAATCTATAATACA
Organism: Pinctada fucata; assembly: GCA_028142955.1. Classification (NCBI taxonomy): domain Eukaryota; kingdom Metazoa; phylum Mollusca; class Bivalvia; order Pterioida; family Pteriidae; genus Pinctada; species Pinctada fucata. The sequence continues at coordinate 8,223,638 of AP027114.1, read as the reverse complement.
TTCTATTCGAAATGAGACATTATAGAAAAGACGAGCGAACGACTTGTCCTGTAGCACGACTCCGTCCGCGCGTGAGCTAGACGCGAGGCGAATATTCCCTCTCCATTGAATTGTAAATATTTCAAAACTCGTCGATATTTTTTCTTTTCCTTTGCATGAAAATCAGATGTTATTCACGCGACAGACCCAAAAAAGAAAAATTGGAAAATTTAATATTTCAATCAGCGTAAGCTAGTTGCCATGACATAACAAACTAACCATTGACTTTTCTTTGTGACACAATAATAAGAACTTTACTTGACTTCTCCAATGATAAATGTTTGGCTATACCTCGCGTTTGACAATTTAAAATGATAAAAATGATCTTAAAATGAAATAGGGTTGTAAGAGTACATTTGTAAAGTCAAGGAAGCATTTTATGTTCGAGTAGCAAGACACAGTCGCCTGTCAGGGGAACGACTAATATTCCTTTTTGATTTGTTCATGTGATACTCATAATTTATTTTTCGATTTCCTTTATAAATAAAACACGATCAAAGATATTCGTTTTGTAAAATGATAGAAATCAGTCATATAAAAATGATTGAATTCCGTCAAATTTTTAAGTTTGTCGACTTCATTGCCCTTACTACACTATCTAGGATAATCTAATTCCAAGGATTTGTAGTACTTTCTATGCTGCACCAAATAAACACATAAAATGCACAGGAAAGAGTTTCTAGAAATAAGAATGTGCGCAAAAAGTATGGAATTCAGTAATTTTGAGGTAAAGCTGCAAGTAAAGTCAAAATCAATTTATGTCAATCATTTCTGAAAAAGTATTGTCTAGTTCCCGGGACCTCTCTTTTAGAGAATTGAGAGGTCCCGGGAACCACACTAGAAAGTGTTGCCCCTGACTGGCCACATGGACTTGAAATATATTGTGAATAATGAAATTCAGTCAAACAGGGATTCTCCTTTAAATTGGCATCTGACATGTAGTTATATTATTCCATGTCAGAAAACGATTATCGAGTAAAGTTCGTTCAGGGTATAGTTGTCAATCATGACATGCATATTTAAAAAATTCAATATGCAACAAATTATCGTAAATGACTAACGTCATTATGATATTTTGTTTACAAATTCAATATCCATGAGTGTGGTTCCAAGAGTGGGGCCCAGCCCCTCCAGGGGATGGGGGAGGGGGTTCTAGTCTATGATTTTGAAAAAGAAATACATTACAATGGGAAAAAATAAGGAAATTTCCTTGCAAATTTCTCCTCCTGACCGCTCTTGATTTCCATCAGTATTATATTCTTACGCCATCATGTATGAAGATATGATGTAATGAGCACAGCGGTCTACTAAGCGTTCAGAACAGACGTAAAGGGGAAAAATGAATATAATTCATCATTTGGCGTAAAAGCACACTTTTGACGACCTTTCTGCTTTGTTTAATTTCTAGCTGGTATGTCACATTAACCTTTTCGCAGTCACACACGTTACGTAGCGCTCAGGGCTTCCTAATCCCCATTGGCTGCGGAAGCTGAGAACGCGAGAAACTATATATATTTGTATTAAAACACTTGAAAAGATAAAGCTGCTGGTGGATTTAGCTAGCCTGGGCATATCGTTATATATGTACGTAATATATGTTATAATTACGTAATTACGTAAAATACATTGACCAACGCGAACGCAGCTTCTCGTGTTTTTTTCCGCAGCATCATGGGATTAATATAATCTTACACCACCATGAGGGAGAGATGGCGATTTCTCAACCCGAGTGTACAAATTTTGCAAGTCCATGACGAGGCTTGCCGAGTCATGGACAAGCAAAATTTTTACACGAGGGTTAAGAATTAGCCATCCCTCCCTCATGGTGGTGTTTGATGTTTTTCTCCCACGTTATCGACTATCTATAGTGTCTGTTATAATCACCAGTTTGCCTTGCTTCCATAACGTCGCTTTGGTACGTAGCGATGACGTCAGAGGGTGAGATCGATGACGTCAGTGGGTGAGATCGATTTATCTCACCACAGGGAAATTTGAGATTTCTCAGTCTCAAGTTGGAGAAAAAAAAATCTAGCGTGGAAAGAGCAAAAAAGCACATGTATAACGTTCGACTCAAAATCAATTGATTTTCTTACGTGCAAAACGTGGTCTGCTATGGGCAAGCGACACGGGCCCGCGAAGGCATAAACCTCCTGGCTGGGTTTGTCAGTGTCTAAAAGTATATTAGCAAATTTGTAAAAATTAAGGTATGCATGAAATAACATAGATTCAAAGAAATAATACAACGTGTAGAAACGACTTTTGTGACACGGTTTACTGTAACCTTGAAGTAAAATTTAGACGAAAAAGATTGGAATTTAAAGGGGTGGGTTGGGTGATTACACGAGTAGATTTATGAAAATTTTGTTTGAATCAATTCCCTGTTCACTTTGCTTAAAAGTAGGATTCTACTATCATTTCAGGATAACACATCATTTGCACTGAGATATCCTTAACTTAATTTTTTTCTTGTGTTTTTTTTTTTTTACGAGAAATTCCTTAAATAAGTACTCTTTGTTTTCTCAGTATGGTAATTATAGGAAAATAAAATGAAATGGAAATTTAATGTATTCTTTATCTATGAAAATTTCGACATGACGCGCGTTTTTTATATAATTCCAATCGAGCGGTACGTCCACCTTTATATTTTATTAAATAAGTTTTCATGGAAATGCATTGGACGGCAGACAGTGAAATAAAAATGCATAGAAAGCAATATGTGAATGTTTGTAAATGAGTAAAACGGAGCCCAAAATAAAACGGATGACATCCACAAATTCTATAGAGTCACATGGCTGTCTAAAAGAATTTATTGCCAGTGCGCATGTCCATTAATTGATATATTATTGCGCGGCTTTGCCACCTGACGTGACGTACTTATGTCGGCAGGATGAAAGCATTCGTTCTGCGAGTTATTTTCAAAGCGTTTCCATGAAAGGCTTATAATGTTTGCATTGCACGTGCTGACCACAAAGCGTGCAATGGTCAGAGTTTGGGAAATTGAGTAATCGTAATTTTATGCAAATTATCCTATTTCCAACCTGCACGTGCTACAACTCGCAAAAATGGTCAGTGCGAGGTGCGCCTCGTATTGACAAATCTATCGTGTTTCTCACAATTAGCAATTCATCCCTAAAAAGGCAGTAAAATGAAACCACTCTCTGTGTCAATGTTGACACTAGACTGTATTGATTATAAACAGAAATATAACATAATTATGTCTATTTTGAAGTGCGACTTTCGATGGTTAATAATTATGTAACGCGCAATTAAAAGAGACAGAAAAATTATGTAATTAACTTTTATATCTTAATCTCAAGAAACAATGTTGCCGGTTGCTGAAGTCATGTGACATCGTGCGCAATACTCTGATAAAATTGGTAAATGAGTATTATAAACTTGTGCTTGAACGAGTACTTGGACTATTTTGCGGTTAAACGTTGTTGTTTGAAATTTGAAAAAGAAGTCCTAATGACATTACAGATAATATTCTGAAATATTTTGATACTATTAATGTCGAAGGGTTCCAACTCTCTACCTTCTCGAAGAAAATTCCAAACCAATTTACATGCACCAGACACATGTTTCGAATATTAAATTCTCATCAGTGATGCAGTATGTATTTAGAATAATTTCCATTTTTAATAAATCGCATCAGTTTTTGAATTTATTTTTTTCGATAGAAGTGTGACAAGGAAGAGTTGCGATTTTCGAAAAAGTAAGAGAGAGAGAGAAAAAAAACCAAAGATCTAAATATTTGAAGCAAACATAAACATTTTATAGAGGTTAACTTCTTGTTACAATCCATGAATATTGTCTAGACAGTCTGGATTTTGCGAGATACATATTTCTTCACATTTTCTTCAATTGTGTCTTTATTCCAAATTTAACTGAAATACTTCACTAGCAGATTCAATTGAGGGTCTGGGTAGTCTTGCACACCTCTCATGCCTATTGAATTTGGAAATGCGCTTTTTCACATTTTCAGAAAATGCATTTTCCAAATTATTCCTGATGTCTCATCTTCCTTCAAAGCTGAAATATATGTAGTGCATGGGACATCGGTTAAAAAAAGGGGGAGGGGGGTCCGGGTTGGGTTACTTGCACCCCCCCCCCCCCCCCCCCCCCACCCTCCCCCCCCCCCCCCCCCCCCCCCCCCATCTTTCTCTAAGTCATCGCAAGAACTGATTGAAATGTAAGGGATGCATGTAATCATCCGTTTCATGTTTTAATCAAATGATTTTATTTATTTATTTATTGAAATCTATTTATTGAAATCTATTTATTTATCTATTTATCACAGGGACTAATCGTGCTTTCCGATTGCTTGATATACTATGGGTTATGTAAATCTACATAACCCTAGCGGAAAGCGCAATAAATCCCTGTGCTATTTATTTATTGAACTTTATCTATTTCTTTCTTTCTTTCTTTCTTTATTTAGTTGTGTTCAATTATTAATCAAGAGGTGAATCGTTCTAATATGACTGAAATGTGTGTATTACGGACTTGAAGAGCCAACCAAGGGTCAAAACGTTTGGAAATAAAATTTAACTACAGTGCTTATTTATTTATTTGTTATTTATTTATTCATCTATTTATTATTAATTGCGTTATTTGAGAATTTTTACTTTTTTGTTTCTATCGAAATAGACATGTTGAAATTACACTAGTAGTGATATCATATATATGTTTGGTTGCTTGATTTTCGTTTGATTTATTTTATTGTTATATATACTAGACGTAAAACATCCCATCAGTATAAAACAGCATACATGTTCTTTCTTCTTTGTAAGAGGAGGGGGGGGGGGGGGTTCTACTTCAAAGTTATGTTAACAGTATAGCATATCATTAGTTCAGCACACACATATACAGCCCTTGATCAAAGAATTTTTTATTACCTTCGGCTTACAAATACTTGTTTCCTAGGAAATGATGGTGAATATTATCAAGGATCAATAACATATGTTACTGCACCAACCAACTAAAATCTATATCAACATTTCTGATCCATTGCTCCTTTAATATCCGTTAGTCTGAAACTGATGTACAATATGATTTGTGACCTGGAAATGAAAGAGGGTTGATTTATAATTGACAGTCAAGGAGGGAGAGAAATTGGGGGCTACAGTTCTTCGTCGTGTAAGAATTCAGTTGTGAATGAGGTCAATTGTTTCTCATCTGCCAAGAAATCAAAACTTATCTGTTAATTATGTCACTTGCATGCAGCCGTGTCTTTTTGTTGTTTTTCTGTTTCTCTGTCAATCGGTCTGTCTGTCATACTTCTAGATATTTCTATGTGTCATATAAGAGATTCATTTACATGATCAAAAGTTAAGTCAATAAAAACCAGGGCTATCTTTAATATCAAGGTCACACAGTTTTGCTAAAAAAGTGCTCAAGGTCATTGAACATCCTTGTTTTGGAATGAAGACATACATAACATCTTAAAGCATCGTAATTTATTTGGCTTTTGAAACCAACTCTCTGACTAAGCTGGCTTAGGGTAGTCGATATATCACAGTCTAATCAAATTTCAGCTTTCTTTATTTCGTAAACTACATAGATGTACAATGTAGTTTACGAAATTCTAATTAGACTGAGGAAAGTCATTCACCATAAAATATACAGGTATAAACTTATACTGATTATATGACAAATGATTATATGACAAAGGGTGGGAATGTAAAAAAATTGTACAGATTCCAATTATCAATTATTATTGGGATGACTAGAGCATACAGACATTGGCTCGAAGCGATGGACAATATAACAGAGAAAGTTCTCTCATACTTAAAGCGAAAATTTAGAAGATATTTCCAACTTTCTTTACTATAATATGATTGCCTGAAATTGGCTTCTCTCATACTTAAAGCGAAAATTTAGAAGATATTTTCAACTTTCCAATTTACTATAATATGATTGCCTGAAATTGGCTTCTCTCATACTTAAAGCGAAAAGTTAGAAGATATTTTCAACTTTGCAATTTACTATATAATTAGTATGATTCCCCTTCGAATCCCGCTCCTCCCCCGCCCACTCTCAGATCATGGCATCTGAACGTGTTTCGATTAGGAGTGGCGTTGATAATTCGTAATTGTTTTTAAAATATTGAACCCATGTTTGAATTTTAAATTTTATCTGTGGAAAAAAACCCTTTAAATTCTTTCACTCGCTCACCAGGAAGTACTGATCAAAATCATTGTGCACAATCAGAGTCAAAAGTCGTATTTTAAACAACACTTTTAACGATCTCTTGGTGTAATTCTAAATCATCTTTAAGGGTGCCCTATGCCCTTCTTGTCCATTAAGCTGTCTTTTAAGGAAGAAATGTGGCAGTTATATTACAATGTACCCTGAGCAAGGCAAATCCTATGATTCAAATACATTTTTAAGGTGGTTCTGTTCAAATACCGTACAAAGACAACCAATGTAATTCCTTGAGAAGCAACTATTAAAAGGAACGAGCTGTATTTCGTATGTTAACGTTCGTGACGTCACAATGCATAAGATCTAAATGAAACACGCCGCGACGGCTGTTCTAACCTGCAAACTGAACCCGCGGTGAAAATGCGACTTCAGAAAACAAGAATGAAACAGACAACTGCATTTGTATGGTGCATATATATAGAATAAATGTCATAATTTGTGTTTTGTTACGGGTATGCAACACACAGCGCATTAGATATACGATAATTTATGCACTTGCTGTGTGTTGCATACCCGTAACAAAACACAAATTAAGACACTTAATAATATTCTCTGTTTGTATATACAACATATAATATATCTCCCAGATGTAGATTTGCTTAATTAGTTATCCATTTTCATACATGTATTAACCCCCCCCCCCCCGCAAATGAAGTTTAGGGGTATATAGGAATCACCCTGTCCCCCCGTCTGTCTGTCCGTCCGGTTAAGACTTTTTGGGAGTAGATTTTTTTCGTACTATCAATGGTAGGCCTTTCATATTTCAAACAAAAGCATATAGATTATTTAAAACATTATTGAAGACGTTGGTAACAAAACTGACTGTATGCCGGTGATATATATAACCCTCTACCACAGACCAAGACTTCCTAATAGAAACTATTGCATTAACAATAAAGCACAATAATTCAGCACGAACCATCAGAATATTAAAGAGAATCACTTCCATAAAAACTTTCCTTTGCATTTAATCAGTAGTGTTACAGTAAACTATGATCTATGTTGGTCTGTAATAAAGCAGAAACTGCCGAATATACTTTATTTCATGTCAAAACGGAATCCATTGTAGATAGCGCCACTGGAATGCCGTAAAAATTTTACGTGTAGTTGACTTTAATAAAGACGTATGCTAGTTTTTGATCAGAAAAAGACAAAGATAACTGAAAATGTCTGTGCACATAAATCATTATTATTTCCGACGGATTTTGCTTTTTTTTTAAATATATATATGATTCATATATTCATGTTGTGCATGTATACCATATATAATATATAATACATGTGTATATAATAACATTGTTCTTTCATCTATACTATTATACTTTATGCCCACCAGGGCCCATTTTGGTCTAGTATAAAGTATCTTGTATATTCAATTTTTTCTTTCGTATAAAATTATACGAACACACAAATAGGAGAGCTGCATAACGGTACACTATTGATATGTTAAACGACAATGAATGTACAAAAGTTAAGTTCAGTTGATACGTCACGGATGCGACATCTTGCGACTCGATTGTCCCGTTATTGGATCAATATTTTACCAACTGTTGCTCTGTATCCTGAATATTAACAGTAAAACAACCAAAAAGCAAAACTTGAAATATAATCAAAGGTGATGGAACAAACAATGTGGAAACACGAGATACCTTCTAGGGTAAAATAGCTTAAAACACGATTTCTTTGTGTCAGAATGATATCATTATAATATATGTATGTGATGGACAAAAATCATATGATCATGGACTCGTGACGTACACATTTGTTATATGACACATGTACTGTATGTGTTATTCATAATCCATTGCTTAGAAGTCAAAACACACCTATCTTGTATATATCATGAAAAGCAAGTAAATATGCGCCAGCTACATTGTTTTCAAACATGTAAAGTTTACTCATTGAAAATATTCTCAACAATATAGGTTAGAATCCCGCTCCCACACACATACCTTCTGTCATAATAGTCACAGTAAATATTTCTGATTTCCAATTCACAAATATTTTATGTTGACACTTCCCTCACAGTACCATGAAGAACAAACTCATAAACAGAAACAAGAAAACAAAACATACGAACAAAACAAATAAATATATACTACATATTTATTTGTTTTGTTCGTATGATTTGTTTTTGTTTGTTTGTTTGTTTGTTTCTGCTTCTGAGTTTGTTTTTGCGCGTGTTGTTCATGTAGAGGTTTCGCAGTGGTCATTAAGAGATCTTGCCGGTGACTTGCAAATGATCTGTTAAATCAAAATATTTGGACATGCATTTTGGACATGCAATATTTGGACATGCATTTAAATTGTAAGGAAATAATTTAGACAATGCCCTTGGCGCTTTCTTGCCTTTATACAGATACGAAGCACGTCTAATTTTGGACGCGTGGTGCGGTTTCCAACGTCACCATGTCTGGCAAAGGAGTAAACAAGCAGACGTCCGGGGAAGTCTGAAAATGACAAAGTGAGCTTTATGCATATGAATAGGAATTAGCACGCTGTAGAAATGGTATTTAACACATCAGAAAATACCAAATGATTGAAAGTGCGAAATGGTACACGTGCTGTCTGACTTTCGATTTCCTCAATTCGTGATACAACTGGTGAATGGTAAACAGCTACCTAGAGTATGAAGAAAGAATGCGACAGGATGAGAGACCAGCCCTTTTTTTTTTTTTTTTTGATTTTGTAATCCTTTACATTTGATCATTCAAAAGTGCACGATGAATGTTACAGTGCAAACTATCTAGTTCAAATATTTACCTCAGATCATAAGATCCTCAAGTGCTCCATGATTTTTGGGGCTGTTGTCTTTCGAGTACCGTATTAATTCATGTCATGTTAAAAAGCTCAAAAGATTTACAAGAGCTGGGATCTGAGTTTGTGTATTTCATATAATTTCAAATCCACGCGAACGTCGTAACTCAACTCGATGTCGTCACCTGGCCAAATCATGCTAAAAAGGACAACGTAAGCACTGACTGAACCCGTTTGACTCCGGTAAATATTGTACCTATTCCAATTTCCGTTCTCGTCGTATTGAAATGATCATTTTATTTCAATAATAGCTGTTCAACGACCGAAAGTTTCGTTCTGACGGATGAAATGCAATGCATTCAACAAGAAATAAATAGGGAATAATAAACCACCTCTTGTCTCAGTGGAGCGTGCTCCAATTTATGCGCGGTTTATGCCTTTCACTCGCCATTTTCTTTCAGAATATAAATATTGTTACCAAACATGGCCAATTCACACCTCCCCTCTTTCAAATTTGAAAATTGCAGGGAAATATATGCGCTACTTTTTCTTTAAGGCCTGAAATATGATACTTTGCAATGCAAATAGAGGAAAAAGAAACGTACTTGAAAAGAATTGAAATTGTTTACTTAAAATTTTCACACCTTTATTTTCAACATTTGATTTCCAATTGATATTTCAAAACGATTCATCTTGTACGAGATCAAAGGTTATTGCCTTGCTCCATTATAGGAGTATTTTAGATAAAACCCTGCCTTAGTTTTTTTCAGATAATGGGAGCGAGCTGTATCAACCTGAAGTGCTCATCCGATTCAAGGGTTGGTAAAGACGTGATATCCGGATAACCACTCGATCCGACGTCAATTCCGCTGACCTGACAATTACGCAAATAAATGGTTATTTAAGTTGCTTTCTATGCGTGAATTTAGAGGATCTTTTAGTAAGAGGAGGTGGCAATCATTGTTTTATTTTTGATCAACAAATTGAAGATTTGCAGAAAATTCTTTTCTAAAGAGTGACGTACGAAAGGAATATCCACTCGGTGTCTATGCAGACACATCTTTCTACATGTCTTCTCTATGATTGATATTAATGATATTGATGTGACTTTTTACATGTAAAACTTTTCAAAGAAATTCTGCTGAGTGAGAGGTACATGGAGCAAGATTGTCTCATTTTAATGTCATTTTCTTTGTTGTGAGAATGTAAGATTGGAAAGTTTAATAAGAAGTTAAGAAAAAAACTGTTACGGTTATATCTATCCGGGTTGACGTCATCTGAGGTAGATATGGGATTCCATCGTTCTCCATGTGCTGGGAATTTGTCAGAGGGGCTTTTCGTAGAAAAAAAGTAATGCTTTAATTATTTATATAGATAGCTTTGAAACTTTTTTTTCTTTTATACTTTTGCCTCGGTAAATGCGATGACTTAGACCCTTAACTCTAATGCAATTTTCATCTGTGATTAAGAAAAAAATGGATGTACAATTTATAAATACAAGATTAATTAATTTTATTGATGATAAAATTCATTTTTAAAATGCTTATATATATATTTGACTTTCAATGTTCAAAGTTTCCTTTTTTTTTAAAACAAAATTCTGCAATTTTGTGATGGTAAATGAAATTGTAAAGAAACTCTTTTCTGAATTAATAAATTTTATTTACACAATGAATACAGATTGTATTTGTACTTGTTGCGTAAATGATGCCTGCTGAGAAACCATCAAAGTGAAAGTCAAACCACTTCATAAAGATATAATTTTGTTACGCAAGCGTTGTTGAACTTGAACAAATGAAAATGTTTACTGATAGATTTTCAGATTTTCTTTTTATCCCGTAAATTCGTTCCAGGCGGCGAATGGTCGCTTGTTTTACAAGGCAAAGGGATTTATTGTACGGATGATGATTATATTGGATAAAGCCAAGCTTCGGCTTTAAGGACATGTTTCATCTTAATTCAAATCGCAAATCAAGAGCATAAAGATATTTCCAATTGTTTCAATTGTCTTTTGAATGGATTTGGGATCCATACAGACTACAATATTTACATACAAAACTGGTTCAAGCACAAATTTCAATAGAAATGAATTAAATCAGGCGAGGTCTAAATGCAGGTGGACACCAAGTCTCCGTATGAAAAGAGCCCTGTGTTTAAAGAAAATATTTGTACTCCTTCTCAATGCAGGACCGATACAGTATCAATATCGCTTCTCTTTTTAATAATTTTTCAAGATCGGCACACATTAACGATTTGATCATTTGGAAACAAAATTGAAATAAAACAGTCGTCATAAATTCCTTGCATCTGCAGTAAGGAATCGAAGAAATTAATTTTAATATCATTTCTTCTAATGACATCCCCAGACGCGAAAATTAAATTTTAGCGCTATAATTTATCCCCCTTGATAGGTACTGGTACAGCCCCTGCTGCTTTCCTAGGGATGAGATCAGTGGGCCGCTGTATTTTTCAAGCAAATTGAAACGTCTTTTTTCACCCGATTTTAATGTATGATAAACTGTTAAATGAAGAGGAAAAGGAACAAAATAAGCGGAAATTTTGTCCACTGTGAATTACGGAACCGGCCGGTTCCGTCATATTTGTTTTACAATGAATTAAAGAAGATCCTGACGATAATCTCAACAACACTCACAATAGAGCACCAAATTGAGCATCGACGGACGAAATATTTTTTTTTAAATTTGTTCCTTTCTTATTAAAGTTCAAATGTGCAGTTTTAAATCTAATCTAGAAATCAGGTCTAAAAACTGAACTGTGATGAAACATATATTATGAACATATCATAAAATCATATTTGTAACGGAGTTATTTTGTTCCAGTTGACTTTTTCCAGAACATTTATGTTTTTAATTTATCTTCTATGTGAAGAAAAATAAAGATAGAGACGTTCTAAACTCATGGAAGTTCTCTCCTGAACATGAATTGTACTACAATAAAAAAAAAATAAATAAAAAATAAAAATCCTTACAATTTTCGAAGATCTGTTTTGATTCATTCTACATGTAGTTGTTGTTTTCGTTTGTTTTAATCTCATTTTCTCTTGGTGGAAAAAATGGAAGCATCTTTTTTTTTTTTGGCCTCATCTTCTCTCCATTGTTATTTGTTGATTTTTTTTTTAATTTTTATTTCATACATGTACATATGAATGTTGATGTTGCATCGACATTTGATGTACACCAATTTATACCTGCTGTCAAATAAAAAAAAATGGATATAAAAAGTCGAAAAACTTCAGTAATTGGATATGAATGGTAGATTTCTTCTTCTACCTTTGATTCCTAATTACAAACGGATTGCATAGAAGGATTTGAATGGAACGTTGCACACGTGTTACCTATGGTCGTACGACTGTTAGCCGGGGCGATGTACCAGCTGGGATCGGGATGAATAAAGCAGATATACGACACAATAGTAAAGATTGATCGTCGGTCCCGTTAGGTAACGGGGCTTTCATAGTCAGTCACTGATGCGATTTATGCATATAGGTATACCGATATAACAAAGGAAAATATGACTTCTGAAATTGTAGTCCTCAATACCTGAAGGAGCTGTTAAGATAAGGCGTAAAATCAGCCCTGAAAAGCGGAATTTTGAAAATTGAAATTTCAAGAACCTTTTTTGGTAAAGTGTATACCTATACGGCATACCATCAGAATATGAAGTTATTTTTTATCTGTTTTGCATAATATTGCTAATTTTGGGGTCAAAACTTATCTTTTTCTCATAGAAATCAATAGAAAACGGAAAAGTTTTATTGAACATTGTTCCCCCCCCCCCCCGGATATACAGAAAGCCACTTTTACTGGAGATGTGTATCCATGATACAATTTTTTTGGCAAAGTGGGGTTCTGTATCTCCGGGGGGAACACTACCCCAGAGACGAAAAACTAAAAATGGAAAGGGGGGTGCATTTTTTAAGAATCGATCTTTTTGACAATTAAATATGGCACATTTGACTATTTTTCCTCTTTAATCCATCAAACATTGTGTACTCAATATGATTGAATGAAAGATACAAGAATTAGGAACGAAATAAGCAAGAGTGATGTTCATTTCTCCGTCAATGTGTATTTCGCGCTAAAAGGCTTACATTGTAGCCATTGAATGAAGAATAAGACCGTATTTTAAGTTCCGGATTTCATTATTTACCGATTAAAGGAGGTAGAACGTTCGAAATCTATTTCTGATACACAATGTAGACATATTTGATGTCTTTTAGCTTATATTTATCCATTTTAGACCAAATATTCAAAAATGTATACGTTTTTTTGTCGATATTATCGAATTTTCTATCCGAGCACCCCTACCTCTTTCGACCTTAATTTTACAACCTTAAGAGTTCCTTAACATAATGTAAAACATGTAAAAGTTCTGCAAATACATTATATTTCAATAATGATTCATGTTTTTCTGTGTACGATTCGCCATGCGCAAGAAATAAGTCACGGGATTCAGGGCTAAATACGGCCCTTATCTTAACAGCTCCTTTTGAAATTGTGACGTCATTAGGGTACAACTGAAGTTAGATGCTCCGTCTGAGAAAAAAAAATACTTTGTAAGCTCGACTGTTGAAAATAGAAGAAACATGACTTCTGAGATAGAATTCTTCAATACCTGAATATCAATTATACCCTTGCTTGAAATTATATGACGTCACTATAGGTTATAATTAACTGAAGTATAGTGCAGCAAGTAGCTGTCAGATAAAAAATATTTTGGAAACGGAACTTTCGAATATTTAAGATATTTTTTAAATTGATTTTCAATAATAATAAAAGAAGAATGGTTTGTAAATTTCATCGTTTGCTTCATTGACGGCTACAGCGATGTTCATAAAGATAATAAATGATGGTGTTTTGGATAGTATTTTGTTTTACAAATTTTGCCTTGTATGCATGGTACTTCTGGACAATGGATTTCCTTTTCTTTATCTCATATAGCTCCAGTTCTAATTATTTTTAAACAGAAACCAAGTGAAATTTGACAGTATAAGGAAGTAATCACACATAAAATTGCTGGGTTTTCTGTGGTGATTTTCTCCTGCGTACTAGTACATACATAACACTGTATTCAAAAACAAAAAAAAAATCTGATTTATATTGACTTGTAAGAAAAGAAGGCCTTCCTGTATATATGTAGGTCTAGCGTTGAAAGTGTGTCGCAACCATAAGAAATGTATGACCAAAAGATTGCAAGAAATATCTAAGGGGGTTGTCTTAGGGATTCAATGAAACACAAAAAATACCAACGTTCGCAGGGTCGCTGGAAAACAGGGAAAATGCAGAATGATAATTCCCTGCAGGGAATTCAGGGAAATTGAAAATTTCATGAAAATCAGGGAAAAAATCAGGGAATCTTATTCAGTAAAAGTTTAAAAGAAATTCAATAACAATTAACAATATATATACATTTGAACAAAGAAATAAGACATTTTATTGTTACATATTGTCTTACAAATTTTCTGGCTCGCTCCGCTCGCCATTGAACACTTTGAATACAAAGTAAGGTACAATTTTCTAGAAATGAGTAAGTACAGTGAAGGAACTTAATTATATTTTTTAACATAAACCGTGTAAAATAGACTAGTATTTGTGTGCATCTTGTCAGGGAAAATCTTGTATGAGTCAGTTAAAATCATGGAAATTTCAGGGAATTTCATTTATCAAAATATGTGGCCACCCTGCGTTCGAAGTACTAGTATATCTGAAGTTAGGTAAGCTTCTCTCCGGAAACAGAGATATAAACAGGAAAAATACAATGTATTGTTAATTTTCAGATCTTTATTTTTTTTTTCGAACATGTGTTATATATATTATGAAAAATTAGAAATTTAAGATAATAATGATATTTTAATCAAGAATAATTTTCCACGTTTTTTCAACACGTTTCGCCCATCTTAGAAAATCGTCTCTTTCTGAGTGCAATATTCTATATATATGTATACATGTATAATATCCTATCATTTTGAAAAAAAGGTCGAGAGAACATTTAGACGTTCGAAAATGTTCAAGAATGAATACTCAGATAAAATCATAGCGAGAAAATTTGAATAAATAGAACAGAAATTGATTGGAAAGTTAACCATGCAGACTTTTTCTCATTCAAAAAGTCAACTTCTTTTGCAAAAATCAATATTTATTTCGTTTTTAAATCATGATTATTAGAAATTAATTCAAGAGTTACCGTTCTTTAGCTACAGATAAAAAATATTTCTAGTTTATTATCTTTTTAATGTTGCTCTCTTCTGATAACTTGGTTCGAACACTAAATTCAACACTAACAAATTTGAACTTATAATATCGTCTCTTGAATTAGAACAAAATGATTTTTTTTTTATTTCATTTCAATTGGTGTGTTTCTCAAATACATTTCTACCAAAAAAAAAATTATAATAAATAAAAAAAAAAAAAATGAAATAATTATAGGATTATTTGACAAATGTTTACAAAGGCCATATTGCATAAGTGAAAAAAAAATCTACACTAAGCTTTTTTGAATTTTGAACAACTTCCACGTGTTATAAGCATCATTTTTAAAAAGTAACAAAATAAGGAAAACCTCCTCGAGATGAAATGAACGCGTATGAAATACAAAATACGGAGTAGGTACATGTAGTTCATACAATATTGAGTTTCCCCGGAGGGGGTATGGCACATGCGCGTGCCAAGTGTAAATTATTTTTTTACATACTAGAACTGACTGTTACTCGATATGCAAAGATACGCACTCATAACGAGCAGAAATATTGGAGCGTGCCCGAAAGCTTTCCTACCACACGTGTCGCATACTGCGAACTTTTTCAAAACTGTTTTGATACCATCTTTAACAAAGCGTGTCTATTTATCATAGTTAGAAATATCAATGCATGTCGCTTGTGCTAGAATCGAATTACACCATTTTATACCAAATAGTGAAATATTTGTATTTTCTGAATTCATTCATACAAACTTCACATTGAAATACGATCTACTTCACTTTAAATGGAGTTTGAAAAGCTAATTAGAAATGAAATGGGGCCATACGAATCAATTCAGACCCGAATTGTACCCTGTTTGTTGTAAATATGTGCTTTTTTAAAACAAGATTTCAAATTATATAACGAACACATGAAGGGGAATAGAAAGATAATTCAAAGGGGGGTTAGTATCAGCTCCGGTTGGAGAAAAAGAGGGGGGTTGTTTGAAACTTTTATTAGGAGGAGATATTTTTAAAAATCGGGAAAAATAAATGTAGCAATGTACATTTTTTGCAACGTGCAGGGAAGAGGCAGATCCTCAACAAGACGGCAATACAGTGAAAACAGCGGAATACACACACACAAACACGGCAAAATAGAAACATATATTAAACAAACATAAGTTAGTTTTTTTACATTTCCCACAATTCTGGAATCATATATGTATGTACATGTATCATGAAATAAATACCATCTTAAACTAAATACCAGACAGTACGTTAAACAATCAAATCTACAGACATTTAGGGGATTAACGTACTGTGTTTTGTGATTCCGATAGGAATATGTTGAATATACTGTTGGAAACGCAGTTATATCGTCGGGGCTTGTCCCCGACGGTATAACGTATGTTTCCAACAGTATATCCATCATATACCTGTCGGAACCACAAAACACAGAACGTTTATCCCTATTCTTATTCATGTGACATATTTTAACTTTTATACCCCTCAGAGGGTCTTACGTATTGCTTTAGAGGTGACGTTGCTACGGAGGACTAACAGCGACCAACAGAAATTATTGCGCTGCAAAATATGAAATACAACTGCTTCGTGTTTATTACAATGGCGAAAAATCAAAGTGTTGTCAATAATATACCAATTTGCCCTGTTAAGAACGCCATTTACAAGCTCATACCTTGTAGTTTTACGTCACAGTTTGACGTCACAGGAGCGAAGAACAAAGGGAAGCATGACGTCATACGGAAAAAGTGCACTAAAGCTTGTTACGTGCAAATTAACGTAGGAATACAATATTGAAGTATGCCAAGTGAGTCGGTTTGCGGCATGTATATCGTCGTTATACATGCTTGTAGAAATCCTGTGAACCAATCAAAATGCGTGAAACAAACAGAATGAATTAGAATAGATGATAACCGTGACGAAAAAGTACGTGGATATTCACCAAAACATCACATAACAAATAAACCAGGCAAAGACGACCTGAAACAGAACAGTCGCACGATCTCGTTCGGGCCTTTCCGTCACACGCTCGGTTAACCCTCCGTAATGACCCGAGGATGTGCAATTGGAAACACGAGTGACAACACAAACATAAAAGAAGGTGGACCAAAGTGACCATGCAGGAGATGACGTAGAACGGTCATAACAAATGGTGTAGTTATATCCGGAGTACGCGCACACAACCCTCCTATATATCCGGATACACAGACTGAGGTCTCTCGAGACGCACATTTGTTGTATAAATTATTATTTTACGGAAAGAAACAATTTATTTCAAATAAAAATATTCTGACTCAAGATTATTTTATAATTATTCGCAGTAAAACAAAATAATTATGTAATATTTGGTTCATTTGAATTCTATAGCTGGTACTTTACAAGTGACATGTAGCCAAGTTCGACCAACTTCGGAAGATCGTGTGTCTCTTTAACGCATTTAAAATTTTCTGTTACAAAATTTCTTGAAATTTCTAAAACGTGGGTCCTGTAGCATCATATCCCACTCATTCTGCTACGTTTTTTTGGTACATTATTGGCCATAATAATTTTCAAACTCTTTGGCCAAATTACTTTATTAAGATTGATGATCAGTACCCCAAACGTCCATGACTGGTCCATGCTGCAATTTTATCTGTTCTTAAATGATGCTAGTCTTTTAACACTGAACCCTTTTGCCGAATTGTTTATATTTGTACAACGTAGATAGTGATTAACAATGTACCTGCACTCTGCAGTGACGACCCTTCTGATATCTGTTATTGTGAAGTGGTTTTTTTTTCCTGTTTGTTTTCTCATTCTCAATGCTTTAACAATTTTGTTGAGAACTTTGCCCGAAACACGTAACATGTTAGAGATAATATTAGATAGATCAAAGTTGGCTAACAAATAATGAAGCGTGCCGCATTTTCGAAAAAAGCACAATGCGATTCTATCAAGTTTTGGGTAATATCATTGACTCCTAATGACGGGAACAGTGGATCAAATGATCTCTTTATTATCAGTTTAGTATTCGCTGGTTGTGTAGATTTCACTGATTGTATCCAATTAAAATTACACAAATTACTCGCAAAAATTACAACTGTCAAATTAGACACATTAGACATGTTAAGGATAGATTGCCATTAGAACCGATACCTTGTTTTCAAGATTAAAATCGTAATGGTCATATTAAGGTTCGCTCCGAAAATCTGGAAACAAAAGATCATAATTTGAAAATGGTTGTTAAAGTGCATTATTGCCGCTCATTTCAGTGATACTACATTCAAGTACCCAGGTCCTAGGCAGCTGATGGATTTGTAATAAGATTGTCTGAATATATTTTGAACTGACAGTGGCGTAGCTATCCTTTGTGCTTTTATGCTAGAGCATCCACTTTTTTCCTCAAAATTTATGAATTTGGTATTAAAGTGTTTCCCTAAACATGCTAAATACTGTTGTGGAAATGCTGGAATCAGGACAATTCCCTAAAGCAGCTTTTGGCAAGGTCTCCACAATCCCCTGTGTTATAAAAGGATCCGTTTAATATTGTTCTAGCTAAACCACCGACTGATGATGTGCATGCATTTACCCAGAGAACCACATGCATGTGTGCAAGAACAATAAACTACATGCATATTGAATATGTTCTATCTTACGTTATCTTCAAAATGAGCATTTCAGTCCAGATAAATGCATACCTATATTTTATAGGCTGATATGTGTCATTCTACGTGTATCAAGGAAAATACTGAAGGTAGCACTCAAGGCGTAAAAATTTAATCCAGACAGTTTGAGATAACAAAAAAGATTTGTTCCGTCAGTTATAAATACTTTTAAAATTTCCGTTATTTTAATATCGCCTTAATTTGCCTTATATTACATTTCCGATATTTTACCGGCGCTGACATCCGATTAACGTGTGACGCGTTTTCCCGGAAGACAAAAAAAGACGCGCGGCTGTTTGCTTGGTTTACGCACTGATCATGTTCCGGTAAATAGCGGGGATGATTTGCTGCAGGTAAAAATCGGAAATGTGTATAAAATTCCGGACATCCGTCGTGTCGATGGTTTAATCCGAGCCGTGTAAACGATCACAGAGCACGTGATTGACACGTGACGCCTTTCATTTCTCCTCTACATCTCATTTACTAAAACGTCTAAACTTGGCGTTTCAGAAGACGTAAGGGATTAGGGCACGCGCTTCTCTCGTGAATTCAAAGCGACGCTTTCCTAACTAGTCCTTCTTTTTAAGTATAGCAGGCGTTTTTAAGGCCGAAATTAGATATATTGGAGAAGTGTGCAACAAGTCATCCGTGCATCTCATGGTCCGTCTGTATTAAGAAATCGATGTTAAGATGAATTCGGTATTTGACTCCCTTGGAAACAGAAATCTTTCCAAGTTTTCTCGAATATTCTTCAAAGATATTTGAAGCCATTTCTGTTTTGACTCCTTTCGAAAATGAAAAAGCTATCAGAAAGCAATAGGGGAGTAGACAAGCAGACAAAATTTTAAGTGAAATTTTAAGCATAGTGGACACAACAAAATCTTGGTCTTGAAATTAATTTATAAAGTCAAGTATGTTTTTAGTGAAAGATTGACCAAAAATATATTGACTTGACGCTTTGGTTTATAGACATTCACAGCGTACAAAGTGAAACGTACAGATTTTGAAGACTTAATTCTTTCATAATTTTTGTTTGTTTGAATGATTTATTGGTTCAGGACCTACCAGTGTACAGGACACAAACCACATAAAGCAATGAATATAGTCTTTATTATTAGAAATCGGAAAATTAGCGGGTTTTTTTTTTTTTATTATTATTTTGGCGAATTCGAGTTGGTACACATTGTTAGGGATATAATGTTCCCAGGAAGAAGAAGCGTCTCCTGACTGATGTCTTATAGAACAATTTATATTTGTCAGAATTATGAGCGATGATCTTAAGAGTACCATAGCACTATATATTTGCACCACTTATGACCTTTATGATTTTATGTACTTTTGATGCTATAAATACGAGATTTTCACCGTACATGTACGTGACATGCTCCAGACCCCATGCAATTTTCAATGAGTGGGATCATGATGGAATTAAACATGTAGACCTGATTTCAATCTGTATTTGAATTAAAAGGAATGTTATACACAAAGTAAATAAAAAAATGAAATTCCCTTTTGTGATTACGTTAAATTCAATGTTGATGGATTAGTTTTCAAAACCGCGTGCCTTACTTTTTGATTCACAACTTTTATCAAAATGCTTCTCTTGAATTTTTTTCGATTTTAATGTAAAGTGCATTTGCAATTCTTGTATTTGATGTACGATATCCATTCAGGTGGACTATAAAAATTGAAAACTGATACGGGACGTCAGTTCTCACCTAGCCCGGAGAAATATCTCATCCCATTCGTCAGGTGGCGCTTCAATAGTCACGTGACATCATGTCATACCCTTATTTCGTAATTTGTCAAAAAATTTTAATCTACAAAACGAAACGCCAATTTAATTAAATTTTGCAAAAAGTCTTAAGTTGACATAACGCATCTTGGATTTTACAGCATATTTTATTTTTCTGACATGCGCACTACCTGCACTTTTCTTCACTGCGGAGGTAAAACGAACGTCATCCGTCATAATTTGTCTCCGTGTGACGTAATCCATATTCATAAGGTGACATACATGTACAGTGGGTCATGGCGGTTACAGGTATCGGGTTGCAAAGTACTTCTAATAATTTTTTTTAAAATCTTATTCTTTTTTATCGACAACAAAGGAGGCCATGCTATATATGTTTATCTATCTACAAATCATTTATCAACTTTTATTCATTTTTTTATATACATGTACGTATGTATTTTGAAGAAAAATTGAAAATAAATACGTTGCAGTTCCAAAGATTAATACCTTTTCTTTAAATTCTTAGTTCAATAAAAGTAAGAAAAAATGGGAGGTTAAAAAGAAATATCATATGAGAAGTATTTTGCACAACGTATATACAGATGTTGTATTAGATTAAATGAAATGCATTTCGAAATACAAAATTAACCGAGAATTGGAGTATAACGAGGTGGAGGAGGAGGAGGAAGAAGAAGAAGAAGAAACCTCCATTACTGAAATAGAAAATAAAAAATAGGGGAATCCCCAGAGTTCACTACCCTCATTTACATTTTGAATGATTCAGATTTCATATATCACCATATCATATCACCTTTCTTATCCAATGGGAACTGTATACATTAATTAAGCAATTTCTCTCGTTCACTTGCTAATATTCTCTGTGTAATTTCAGGCATACATCATCGATGTTTTACGCCCATGCATATTGACAACGACAACGATGTGTAAAGGGACACTTGTATCTTCTAATTAGTGCTAATTAGAGTTTCTTAAATACCGTCTTAATTACAGGTTCCCCTGCCAGATTACACATTTATCTGTAAGTTTATTACTACAGGCTGCAACCGACACGCGCCATTTTAAAGAAATATTTGAAATGCAATCAACACTGCAGACCGTTTAACAGACGAAGCGGTATGATTGCAAATAAGAATTTGTATAATTCCTTTAAGAAATGTTTTCATGTTGATTTGTAATCTAAGTATTTTACATCCATCAAAGAAGGGCAAAGAAGGAATATTCAAATTACTTTACTAAATTATCTTGATTTTTGAAGAAGAGAACAAAGATTTTTGACAGATATATTTTCTTTGAAAGTTCTAGATTTTGGATAAAGACGATTGTCACAAGATGTTTTTGTATGTTTTAGAAGAGATAATACGAGAGATATTTGAATTGAAACGGAAATTGTTCGATATTTTTTAGTTAAAATTGGGAATTGGGCAGAATTTTGACTCTGAAATCAGCAGAATAAAAAGCCTTAAGAACAAACTGCAGAATGCACTGGAAAAAAAGTTCTGGAAATGAAAGCAATATTTAACGGAGCAGAAGGTAAAAACCGCGAATTTAATCTCCTCCTATTAAATACGGAATTTTTCATTTTTGCTTTCAAAAACTTTTACTACAAAGCCAGAACATGTTCTCGACCACCAAAAATAAAATTACTGCATCAGGTCAAAAATACTTAACCCCTTCTATAACGAGATCATAAACTTGAATGAAAATTGTGACTTTTTATGACTCCGTTTTCAATAGAAGAATCATTCCAGGTATGGCGTTATAATACACCACAGGTGTGCGTCTCGCAGTTCCTACTCCGCATCGATGCCAAATTAAGAATCTTTATGTTTAATATATTTTTCATTTTCTTTCAATTGTGGACTTCACAAAAAGTTAAAACTCTTGTCACGTCCGAGCATCGTTTGTTTACACTTTCTGACAACATGAAATCTCCATCAGAAACGCAGTAAACGGGAAAAGGTATTACCGAATTGTGCGCGCGGAACAATTGAATATTTCCTACCAGGTTTATGCACGGACCATTTTACGGCATTCGTTCAAATTATTGCGCACAGTATCACGAATACATAAAGGAAATATTAAAAGCTAGCGAAGAGAAATGAGTCAAATTAACATTTCTGAAATTGCAAATTTCCGCACGAAGTAGTTAAGTTTTCATATTTTACGCTGGGTACACAAAATTATGCGTTTAACAAAAGAAATTAAATATTTTATCTTTTCACTTCTGAGTTTGGCGTTTGAAGAAAATGCAGTTCAATTTTAATAGATCATTCTCGGTGGCTAACAATGAAGCCAGAAGCTTCATCCCAGTAAAAGTCAAATGGTTTCCAATTCATAAAATTTGGCATAGCTTATAAGATTTATCGTATGATTACCAAAGATCCAGCGTAAGCTGTTCTTCTTTATTTCATTGAAACAAGTCGATTTCAAATGATTAAGGAAATAAGAGAGAGAGAGAGAGAGAGACGAGAGAGAGAGAGAGACGAGAGAGAGAGAGAGAGAGACGAGAGAGAGAGAGAGAGAGAGTCTTGATCGTTTCAATGTTCAAATACGAGGATTTGAGTTAATTGTATATATATATATATATTACGTACTTCAGACTTGATAAAAGGAAATATACCAAATAAGACTGGATTTTCATTATAGTGGTTATCAATGTATTGCCTATATATTAAGGTGCACGAATGTAACCGAAACATATAAATTTTCTCATAAATATTACTAGTAGATTGAAAACATAAAGATACAAAGAATTTCCATTTAAATTGCAGTCATTGTTTGAATAAAAGTGATCAATGCTACGAAACATTACACTTAACTATATTTTAATATATTCAAGAAAAATAAAACTACAACCGTTACGGTATTGTTTATTGAGCAATGCTGTATGATGACGTAAAACACTTAGAAGTCGAGGAAATTCGCAGAAGACCGGAGCGTGTCTTCGATTTACCAAGAGAATTTAATCCATCTAAACGATGCAGCCATGCTTAAGAACTGGTATTAATGTAATTAAGAAGGCAAGGCAACCTTTTTCCTATTTTAGAGAACAACAGTCGAAAATATTGAATGATTCAATATGCAGCGTTCAGCCACCATTCAAACACGTGCTCGGTGGCTTTTTATTTCGCTCCACTCGTGACGTCACTCGCTGACGATCGATTTCAGGTGAGCTGTTGCCAAATAAGGTCAAGCAATGTAAGTACGGTCTGATATTATGGCACTACTTTTGAAAACACATGTACCTTAGTCAAATGCATAGATTTCTGTATTGTTAATAGCGAGTGAAGCTCGCCCTTATGGTAACGCGTATACACATATATCTTATTGAGAAAAATGCTGAATCAAAGAATGAGAATGTACTACTATGCTTTCAAAAAATTTCGTCCCCTCGCAGACAGAGCTGCTGCGGAGATGCTGGATGTTTGTTTCGACTCCAAGTAGACGTATATGTTATACTCAATTTTTGTTTATAAGTTAAATTTATTGATAACATTTTTCGTAAATCAGGTAACGATAAAGCATCAACAAGACGGCGTAACCACAGGAAATCCGACATTTCCGGTTTTAAACGAGACTTTTCGTTCTGATTGCTTTTCTCGTCTCGGGTGGTTTTGTACTGTCAGAAGTCGGAATAAGTTTGTTTCTTTTTTTTTTTTCCTTAAGTAATTTATTTTCAGCTAGCCTAAACTTTATTCTTACAAAATAAAAATGAATTATAAAGAACCATATTTTTAAAGAACCATAATTTAACCCCCTCCCCCCCCTTAAAATGTTCAGCTGCTGGTCTAGATCAATTTTACAAATGCTTCCGTGTTTCCACTCGCCTTATACTACCTTTTTTGGCAATCATCAAACAGAAAGTTTTGTAAGATAAGATAAACCGTCATAGTCAAAATAAAAAAGAAAGATCTTTTTTTTACATTATATAATCATATCTATTTTCTCTCCGCTCGCACAAAAAGGCTTTGCCTTGATTCATATTAGTTTTCGAATAAAGAATCTTTTCGACATCATTGCAAGTTACAAATTTACATAAACGTCCGTCTAATTCCATCTCTTTCCCCCTTTACTATACTTTTTTTTTTGGTTGCGGCTTTTCCCTCTGAACCTTTTGCTATTTTTAAAATCAGTTCTTTTCTAATAAAACTTAAAATATAACTGAGCAATCGGCTAGAAAGTTGTTAAACAAAAAAAAAAAAAAAAAAAAAAAAAAATGCAAGCTTATCTAAAATACGATATACTGATATTGAGAAGAGGCCTTTATAGAGATACAGTTCAAAATTTAATGAATTCAACTTTTTCAGAAGTTGATATTTTCAGTCCGACCGGAGTTGGGAGAGGGAAGGGAGTCCAGCTTTTAAATATAAGACAACATGCATAAAACAAGGAAATAAACATTTAATGCATATTGCAGGGGACGGGGGGGGGGGGGGGGGGTGGGGGGGGAGGGTCGATCCTGACCACAATTGCCCCCTCCCCCCCTCCCCCCCCCCCCCCCCCATGAAACCTTGCCTGGATATTTTCATACTGGCAGAGAACATCTTCCGTGATATTAAAGATAAATATCAAATGCATGAAACAAAAGCATGGAATTCATGCCATCTCCTTCTTTCCAAAATTATATGAATTTTTTTCCCGGTCAGTCCCACATCAGAGTTAAATACGGTTGAATTCAAGACTACCACCTTCTCCTCTCGAAACAAACAAAACAAACAAAAACTGAGCAAAATTTAAAGGAAACAAAAATTCTAGATCAATGTACATGTAACGTAATTGCGGACACATGTATTTTCTTTACATGCTCTCGGATATAGACTTACATGTATAAGAAGAATTTTTTTTTCAATAAGACGAAGGTCGTCATTTTGATGCAGATTGCAATAAAATGTGAACGGACCATTTTGTAATAAAATAGTTTATCTATGTATTATTTAAAGTTAAACTCCTTTTTTAAACATTTCTATGGCAGTGATAATTGTTAGTTATTACCTTTCTACCTGTTCAGTTAGAACTTGGCGTTCTTTGTTGGCTTCATAACCAAAAAAAAAACAAAAACAAAAACAAAAACAAAAAACACCTTAAAATACATAAAAAAAAATATCAAAGAATGTAAAGGAAAATGGAAAAAAAGAGAAGACATATGAAAATATCTTGGAGTTGCCTTTCTTTGATAGATTTTTTAAGAGCGTTACATTTTAATCGAGGAAATAATTTAACAGATGACCATGGAATCGAAGAAGTCTATTTTATAGGTTGAATTTAATTTCGCTTTCGCCTATATGAGTAATAAATCGCTCAGCTGTTCTGCATAAAATCAAAGTACATAAATATGTCACCAAATTACTAAAGTGTGACCGATCGATCATTGGGAAATAAAATTCAAGTTTTCCACATCATTTTGTTTGTCTCCGGGGTACATTTGTACGTGTCTATGCAGTTGTTTACGGTTTATGTGGCTACTCCCTTCAATTTTGAAATTAGGCTACTTTTATGTTTCATAAAAGATAGTGTTAGAAATAACATCGTACATGAAGATTTATAAATGTTCCTTTATGTCGAAGGGCGAACCTAGATAGGGGAGGGAAGGGGGAGGGGGAGTCGGTCATGACCCATCGAAAGTTTGAAAAGTGATGGTTTTTTTTCGGTTGTTACAAACATTGTTCGCCCTTCCTTCTTAACCGTCTGACCCCCCCCCCCCCCCCCCCCCCCCCAAACACACACTTCCAACCCCTGGAAATTGTTTAGGTTCGCCTATGATTTCTAACTGTATATTTTATGTGTGATTGATATAAGTTGTGGTCGATATTAAAAACGCGTATATTAATAGGAATGACATACAAGCAACATTGACCTTATGGTTGTCGTGAGGTTTATGTTCCGATCATGTTCCGGTGAATGGTAGCGTAGATTTACCGCAAACCGTACCGGTAAATTAATTTTACGCGCCGTACTTCCGCATCGAAGATGCTTTATCGCAGCTTCGTGAAATGTCTTGACACACGTTTGTTACGAATGGCACCTTTCAATTTTATTTTGTGTCTTATTTCATAAATAATCTAAACATCGGATCTCGGAAGCCGTAAAAAGAAATGCACGCGTCGCACGTGCCCATGGTTCATCACATGTTGACGTTCATCGGATAGAGTTTCTAAATAGATAAATATTTAATTTTAAAAGCCAAAAAATATTGACACGAGCGTTAGACGACTCAATCATCCGTGTATTTTATTGTTAAGACAAGAATTGAAGTCGTATATTGATGCTTGTAGGGGACTAATTGAGAGTGCGCGACTTCAAACCATCGCTTTACTTTGAAAAGTTCTTTTTGTCGTGAATCATTTGCCCGTTTTTCAATTCACCGAATTGTGGTTTTCAGTCTCACTTGGTAAAATAAAATTGCGAAAAACGCGCCTCTGTCCATTTCAGTCTCACTTACTAAGCAAAATGTTAAAAATGGTCCCTTGTCCATTGTCCTTCTTGCGTGAAAAAGAACATGCACCTTCAATTCACAGTAATTTTTTGCCCAATTTACTGCCGAAAATACCGGTAGGTGATTTCCCCTTGTAGAATTCAGCTTTATTTCCCCCAATAGAACTCCCGATTTTCCCTATTGACCAAGACTGAAATAATTATGAAATTTGAATTAATTAAGATTTAATGGAACAATTTTAGATTATGTAATAATATGTCCTAAGCAGCATTGTTATTTCGTACAAAATTTTGAGTGCTTATAGTTTTAATAACGTTCAAAAATGGCACATATTTTAACCCCCCCCCCCCCCCAAAAAAAAAGATAGGAGGATGCTTTTATAAGGGGAAAATCTTTGCTTCAGAATAGTTATGAGTATCACGTAGTACATGTAAAAAACGTGTCTTTTTTCACTTGGCGTCAGCTACAATCCCTGAGTAGTAATTTGACACGTAACTTTATACATTCATTTTTGGCTTATTGATACATACTACAGCCGGATACTTAATTGAACATGTGGACACTAAGTTGAATTAAATTCTGAACGATCCAGATCTTTTGGTTCAGTTGACATCCTGCTTGACAATGAAATGCTAATTACAGTAAATAATGTGACTCGAGTTGGAACATCAACAAAAAATTGATTGATACTTTACACTCAGCGAAATAACGGACTACAACACTATAACAGTCTATGATCCTAAGTTTAAGGTAGAGTATCCCTCGGGTCTCAGATGCTCATATTTCCTAAATAACAACTTTTACAATATTTTCATTTCCATATATTCAAAGCTTATGTTAAACCTGATATACAAACAAAATTTAACTCATTATATACCGAGAGTGTAACCGTTTGAACCCCTTTCTAGGGGTGATGAAATGTAACTATAAAAGTTTCTTTTCCCAAAACCATATCAGTTTGATAATCTGAACAATATTCTGAAGAGAAAAATAGCGTATCAAGGCATAAAATTTCCAGAATTCTGTTCTGAGGGATGCTTTACCTTAAGTATCGGTAGATTAAAGGTTATATTAAGTTGTAACATCTTCATCAAAATCAGTTTGATATGCGGGTCTAACATTATTTTATCCCCCTAAAACATAAACTCATCTGCCCGAATGTCATTGGTTCTTTTGTAGTCACGTGGCGACATCGTTCAGTTCCCTTATTTTGTAATTTGTCCCAGATTTTTAAATGGAACTTTTGCCCCATTGCTAATTGACTTTATTATCAATCTTGTTCTCAACTGAATTTTGTCGGAGAAGGCTTTTATAAATGGTAAATAATATCTGTATTTGAGTGCCATTTTTTAAAAATGTTTCCGAGACTTAATTCTGTTGAACGTTTCTTTTGGCGCCACCTAAAATTCTTTATTGACTTATGATTCTTCTTAAAATTGTTTTTCGTTGTTGCTTTTTTCATATTTGACTCAGAGTATTACATGTAACTAGCTTACGGGACACAGATGGAATTAATTGACAGTTATCTAATCAATACCAAAAAATCATTATTCATTTGATGTTCAGTCCCTTTTGTGTCTTTTCTGTGTAACTATGTCTTTTCCGTGTGTGGCATTGCGGTGTTTCGGTGTTTGATTTGCTGTAGGTACTACAAAAGATCCCCTCCTTTCTATCAACTGCAGCGATCACACAAATAGTTGCAAGACATAATAAGTAAATCGAGAATTTAAACAGAATCAATTTAAATTCCCGGTTAACCCTAAATCATCGAATATGTTCTTCATGTTTGCTACTTTGCGAAACAACGGACGATAATATTTTTACAGTTTATGGCCATAGGGTTTAGTGACAAAGGTTACATCTAGTTGAAGCATCTTTATCATTATCAGTTTCATGTACGGGTCTAACGTTTTGTTTATACCCCTAAAACATAATCTAGTCTGTCCGATGCTATTGGTTCTTTTGTCGTCACATGTCTACCTTCTTAACTGCCCACATTTGGTAATTTGTAATTTCAAATGCAACTTTGCCCCATTGCCGATTGACTTGCATGTATCACTCTTGTTTTCAACAGAATATTGTTATTTCATTATTTGTCGTCGTTCTTACATGTCCGGATTTCCATAAAAAAAAAAAATAGTTCACATCCTTTAATTGAGAATTTATTTTTGAAATATGAAAAATTTCTCACCCTCCCCAGAACATATCTTTGAAGACTCATCAAATTATGAAACAATGTTTTCTTTGACAACAAAATGAAATAAAAATATTCGTTTTTACGAAACTCTTTGATTATACATGGATGAAAGCACATACTTATGTAATAAATTACTTGTAATCTTGATTTTTCCCAATCATTCCTCCAAATGGAGCATATAATTATATATCAATGGAAAAGGCTAAATTCTCTGCTTTGAATACCTTTTTGTCGAATGTATTTTTTTGGAAAAATTCCGTTGCACTATAAGCTCTTTACAATAATCAGTATTAGTTTCAACTATATCAAGTACACAAACAGTTGCAGAAATTGATGGGAATATCAAGTATTAAAAGAAACCCCATAAATTTCCGATTAATTTCCATGACTAATTGAATCTTTACACTTAGTGAAACAATGGGCTAAAACCCATTTAGAGGTTATGACCGTAAGTTTTGGTGTCAAAGGTTATATTTAGTTGTAACATCTCCATCATAATTAGTTTGATATACGGGTCTTATAGCATATTATCCCCCTAAAACATAAACTAATCTGTCCGAATGCCATTGGTTATTTTGTAGTCACGTGTCGACGTCGTTTAGTACCCTCATTAGGTCATTTGTCACTAGTAATTTTTATACAACTTTGTCCCATTGCAAATCTTGCTCTTTACGATATGTTTAAAGATTTCTTAAATAATGGAACAATGTTTACTTAAACAACAAAATGAAATGAAAATGTTCGATTTTTTTAAACATGTATGGTTATTATACATGTTTAAAAGAGCATATCCAAATGTTTCTGTATTTTTCAAATTAGTTTTGAAAATGGAGCATATTTAAACGGAGAAGGCTTTTTAAAAGGACTGTTACTTTGTGACATATTCGGTCTAACTTTTCTTTAGGCGCCAAATTCTGTCGAACCTTTCTAGGCGCAACCATTTGCTTCTCGTGTAGCAAATAACCGTCTTAAGGTGTGACAGCTGTATAAGATTTTATGCAGTTTTCAACCAAATTATAAGTGACATTTCTTTCTTATAAAAAAATTGTGGACACTTTCACCTATCCAGTCTTGAAGTCTGATCTTAACTCTTTATTCTAAGAACAAAAAAAGTATACCTTGTGTTTATAAATCGAAAAATAATTACACATAAAGTACACAACCCTCTGTTTACGTACATGCGTGCATGATTACCTCTTAGGACCCCCATGGTCAGAATCGCATCGAATTTGATATAAAGAATGATTTCACATATGTATTATTTTCTGAAATGTCTTCGTCCATCCTCAAAGATTATACTTATATCAAATTCAAGTTTATAATGCTTGTCATTGTCAACATTTCATAGTAAACACGTGATAGCTCTGACGTCAATTTTCGTGACCTGAGGTGTGTTACAAATTTGATTGGCTTATACAGCCATGTGACCTTAAGTCGGCACCAGATGCCCATTGGTCTCGTTGGTTTATGTGTAGTCTTTTGTGTTCGATGTTTCTATGACCTATGTCTCGTTTTCGTCTCTTGGTGTGCTCGTCTTTGTGTTTTCGCATCAGGTGTTTTGATGTTTTGCTGTTGGTGCTGCAACAGGGTCTGGTTGGAGATCCCCTCCCTTCTTCTACAACTGTTCTTAGATATGTTATTATATAAATGGATTCCGTTGTTGTTGTTCTTGTATATTTGGCATGCAGTGTGGAGGTAATTTTACACTACAATTGTGCGTTCTTTAAGACCTTTGGGAAAAGTGAGAGGGTTGTGCGCACGTAATCCGAATAACCATACAATTTCCTTCTTGCGTGACAGATGACCATCCTGGGTCGGGACCGATTGTCCATTAGTCTCGTTTTTTTATGTGTTTTCTTTTGTGTTTCATGTTTCTATGACGTATTTGTTTCAACTGCATCCAATACACAAATAGTTGCAGAAAATGAAAGAGGTTCAAGTATCTAAAAATATCACCGTAAATTGAAAATTGATTTCCTTAAATCGTCATATAGGTGTTTCAGGTACTTAACACTTGGCGAAACAATTAATGGGCTACAACTTTTTTAACAGGCCCCGAGTTTTTGTTACTAAGGTTATAAAGTTGTAACATCTTCATCAACATCAATTCGATATGCGGGTCACTTCCCCTAAAACACAAACTTATATGTCCAAATGTCATTGGGTTCTTTTTAGGGCTGGGACGATACATCGATATATCGATAAATCGCGATACGGTGTTCCACGATACGCATATCGATACGTTGGAGCTGTATCGCGATATCCGGACCCATTTTTAACTCCATTCAAAGGCACGAAAATGCTCGGTTACTTCGTCGATTGAAAGCTTCGGGCTAACTAAAACGTGTGACTTGTTGACTTATAAGGGTAAAATGTTTTTCTTGACTAATCTTCCTATGTTTGCTCCGGAAAGTATGCAATTCGCACAATGCATTACATTATAATTGTCAATTTTGTCTGCGGTACAGCGGAAAGATCGCCTTGATATGCGTATGCGCTTCTAAAATTTTTTCAGAAATGCATATGCAAATTCAGCCTGTGGTTTGCGGGAATCTAGCCGCAGAAACGGCCAACGACACTTGGATATTTTGTTGGTTCGTGTACCGTCGTTGTCCGTTTCCGCGGCTAGCGGGAATCCTACAGATATTCATGTTCGTTTAAAAAATTTAAAGTGGCGAAAGAAAAGTTTTCAGAATCCGTATCTAACGCGATCTTGATATTTACAATTTTGTAATATACTATTGTCCAGAGAAAGTACCTGATGTCTGCATGGATCATAGAGTGGGTGAGAGTGAGACCGACGTGAAAACGGCATGAAATAACTTATGTCCAGTAGCTATTCATGCGTGCATGATCCATTCATTTCTCATCGATTTTTTGGAGAAACTGCCGTTCGACCTGAATCTTTTCAATTTAAGATGATTTTATAAAAGAGTTCTGAAATCGTAGTTACTTAACTTTGTAAATTTTTATTATAAAACCGACTCGTGAACGTCGGAAACAGCCTTTTGAAGAAGAAGGGAAAAAAACGTCTGTCTACTACGATCTTTATATATCTATTATATTTTCTATTCACGACAACTTTAACTCGAGAATAAAATCATAAAAGATTAGTAGATACCTCCAATTGGTTAACGCACTTGCTCTTTCTCTCTTTCTCTCTCTCTCTCAAAATTTTGTTAATACATGCACATAAAATAAAACGTACAGAGACGGAAAACCATTTATCCGTAAAAAAAAAATCAGAGTGCAGGATGTATCCATCGAATAAAAGCATACACATTTAAAGAACAATTATGCTGTAATCCTTTCAATATTGTAAAGAAAGGAGTGTGTGTTATGATTGTTATACTTTTAAATAAGATTTCCTCATGAAAAAAAATCAGTCTAGGATTATTCAAATAGGAAGAGGAACTTAAAAGAGAGAAATAAAATGTAATTCCATGTATTGAAAAGTGGAGAGGGGGTTACATAAATTCATGAACTTTTCATTTTCAAACCGAGAGCACGAGACCCTCTTATTTACCAATTCATGGCTTGTCTTGTTGATGCAGTTACTGAGAAAATGAACATACAAAAAAAGAGTATAAATTCATGTTAAGGTGAAAACATAATTGCAAAGGGTACAAATTTGTTCTTGTAGCTTGACTTGTAGCTAACTAACCTCTGTCTATCAGTACATGTAATAACTTGTGATGTTATTGTTCAAAGTTTGAAAAGTTTGTTTAATTGCTTGGGATTTTTAAAATCTTGATCATTCCAGGATCTAGAAAGATAGTCTTTATCAAAATATTTTAATGTTATACTTGAGTATCATTCTATACAGCCTGAATCCTCATTATAGCAATATACATAAGAAATATCGTGATACATATCGTATCGTTGGCACTATATCGTGATACGTATCGATACGCTCGAGACCCGTATCGTCCCAGCCCTAGTTCTTTTGTAGTCACGTGGCGACGTCACTCAGGACCCACATTC
The DNA here is from genome assembly GCA_028142955.1 of Pinctada fucata. Taxonomy (NCBI): domain Eukaryota; kingdom Metazoa; phylum Mollusca; class Bivalvia; order Pterioida; family Pteriidae; genus Pinctada; species Pinctada fucata. The sequence goes on along the minus strand of AP027114.1, from coordinate 8,190,402 downwards.
GGTGATTTGTCACAGGCAATTTTAAATGCAACTCTGTCGAATTGCCTATTGTCTTAGCAATTTTGCTCTTTGTAGAATTTAAAAAATTCTTCTATTATCGAATACCGGTACCTTTCTTACGATTCTGCTTCTATTCCATTTTTGGGGGGATTTTGCGTGAGATAAATTAGTTTTAGTCCGATTTATTGAACATCCGAATTTATTTATGAAATATAAATAATTTCTTGCTCTCCACAACACATCCCTGATTTTCCTATTATAAAGAATTAGATCGATTAAAGATAGACTGAAATGTTATACGTCTTCAAACTACTGAAAGATATCTTTGAAGACTTCACAAATTATGAAACAATACTTTCTTTAACAACAAAATGAAATGAAAATTGTCGTTTTTCAAAAATGTTCAGCGATTTTTAATATACAAAAGCTCATCATTATGTATATAATTTTTTTATATTATTCTTCAAATTAAGGGGCTTCGCTGACGCTCCGCCCACTTTTTATTCATGTAGAAACTTAAAAAAAATGGGAGGGTTGTGCGCACGTAATCCAGGATAACCATACCTTCTGCTATCTCCGTGGCAGATGGCCGTCCTAAGTCGGCACCGGTTGCCCATTGGTCTCGTTGGTTTATGTGTAGTCCTTTGTGTTTGATGTTTCTGTGTTGTGCGTTGACGTTCCTTGTCCCTTGTGCGTCTCTTTTTGTGCTTTTCTGCTTTGTGTTTTTGCATTGGGTGTTTTGGGGTTTTGCTGTGGGTGCTACAACTTGGTGTTGTTGGAGATCTCCTCCTTTGTTTCAAATAACCTTCAAACCTACACATAGACGGATATGTTTTAAAATATTCTCTGCTTCAGAATATCCTTTTCTTAAATGTCACTTTTTGAAATGAATTCAAGACATGATTCCGAACTAATATTGAGGCGCCGCCTTGAATTGGATATATTACATAGTTTGCCACACACAGATGCATCTGTGGACAGTAATCTAATAAAAACAATAAAATTACAATGTATTATTCATCGACAATCATCAAGATATTTTGAAATAAAGAAGGTCAGGTGTCCATTACGATTAAATTAGTATTTGTATTTGTTTCAACTGCATCGATGACACAAATGGTTGCAGAAAATGTCGAAGTTCGAGTATATAAAGACGTTAAATATTTGAACCACTTGGTGAGTGTCACTGCTGACGGACCAGGAGTCCCCAAGGGCATATTTAGCCAAGTCCAATCAACTTCGCTTGATCGTTTCTTCAAACGCTGTCGAACATTTCTGTTCACAAAATTTTCTCGAAATATCTTAAGAGTGGGTCCTGTAGCATTATATCCCACCCGTCATTCGGCATTTTTTGGACATAGCATTCATACTCCATATTTAATTGGTTGGATGGAGGATCACTGACGAGGGTTAAGTACCCGAAACGTGAATGTCTGGTCCATGCTGCAAATTTATCCATTTTTAAATGATGCTATGAATTCGAGACGTAACATCTAAGAAGAAGCAACTTGAAGTATTCCCGATTAATTTACTTGTAACATCTTCATAAATATCAATATACGGGTCCAACGTTATCTTATACCCCCTAAAACAAACTCATATATTCGAATGTCATTGGTTCTTTTGTAGTCACGTGTCCACATCCCTCACCTACATTGGGTGATTTGTTGTAAATGATTTTAGAGGCAACTTTTGCCTATTGCCACTTGACTTACATGTTTCAATAATTCTCTCAACTGAAATTTGGTAATTAATTTGTACGAGTCCATGTTATTATTATTATTTTTTTTTGCTTCTTTTCCATGGTTGGGGTGGGGGTGGGGGAGGTGGGGAAAATAACTTTACTTTGATTTAATTTAATACCCGAGTTTATTTCATAATTCAAATTCTTCTTTTACTTTCCTTTAGAATTGTTTCAACATTTTTTAGCTCACCTGAGCGAAGCTCAAGTGAGCTATTGTCATAGCGCGCCGTCCGTCGTCCGTCCGTCCGTCGTCGTCGTCGTCGTCGTCGTCGTCCGTCCGTCCGGCGTAAACTTTTAACATTTTCAACATCTCCTCTGCAACCGCTGCACAGAATTTCTCGAAACTTCATAGGAAGCAAGTACTCAATGCCCTCTACCAAGTTTGTGTTTTTTGTGCCGATTGGTCAACAAATATGGCCGCCGAGGGCTCTGATTGGCTGACACATTTTCGACATCTCCTCTGCAACCGCTGCACATAATTTCATGAAACTTTACAGGAAGGAAGTACTCAAGGTCCTCTACCAAGTTTGTGTTTTTTGTGCCGATGGGTCAACAAATATGGCCGCCGAGGGCTCTGATTGGCTGACACATTTTCGACATCTCCTCTGCAACCGCTGCACAGAATTTCATGAAACTTTACAGGAAGGAAGTACTCAAGGTCCTCTACCAAGTTTGTGTTTTTCGTGCCGATGGGTCAACAAATATTGCCGCCGAGGGCTCTGATTGGCTGACACATTTTCGACATCTCCTCTGCAACTGCTGCACAGAATTTCATGAAACTTTACATAAAGGAAGTACTCAAGGTCCTCTACCAAGTTTGTGTTTTTCGTGCCGATCATTCAATAAATATGGCCGCCGAGGGCTCTGATTGGCTGACACATTTTCGACATCTCCTCTTTAACCGCTGCTCAGAATTTCATGAAACTTTACAGGAAGGAAGTACTCAAGGTCCTCTACCAAGTTTGTGTATTTTGTGCCGATGGGTCAACAAATATGGCCGCCAAGGGCTCTGATTGGCTGACACATTTTCGACATCTCCTCTGCAACTGCTGCACAGAATTTCATGAAACTTTACAGGAAGGAAGTACTCAAGGTCCTCTACCAAGTTTGTGTTTTTCGTGCCGATGGGTCAACAAATATGGCCGTCGAGGGCTCTGATTGGCTGACACATTTTCGACATCTCCTCTGCAACTGCTGCACAGAATTTCATGAAACTTTACATAAAGGAAGTACTCAAGGTTCTCTACCAAGTTTGTGTTTTTCGTGCCGATCATTCAATAAATATGGCCGCCGAGGGCTCTGATTGGCTGACACATTTTCGACATCTCCTCTTTAACTGCTGCTCAGAATTTCATGAAACTTTACAGGAAGGAAGTACTCAAGGTCCTCTACCAAGTTTGTGTATTTTGTGCCGATGGGTCAACAAATATGGCCGCCAAGGGCTCTGATTGGCTGACACATTTTCGACATCTCCTCTGCAACTGCTGCACAGAATTTCATGAAACTTTACAGGAAGGAAGTACTCAAGGTCCTCTACCAAGTTTGTGTTTTTCGTGCCGATGGGTCAACAAATATGGCCGTCGAGGGCTCTGATTGGCTGACACATTTTCGACATCTCCTCTGCAACTGCTGCACAGAATTTCATGAAACTTTACAGGAAGGAAGTACTCAAGGTCCTCTACCAAGTTTGTGTTTTTTGTGCCGATCAGTCAACAAATATGGCCGCCGAAGGCTCTGATTGGCTGACACATTTTCGACATCTCCTCTGCAACCGCTGCTCAGAATTTCATGAAACTTTACAGGAAGGAAGTACTCAAGGTCCTCTACCAAGTTTGTGTTTTTCGTAACGATGGGTCAACAAATATGGCCGCCGAGGGCTCTGATTGGCTGACACATTTTCGACATCTCCTCTGCAACTGCTGCACAGAATTTCATGAAACTTTACAGGAAGGAAGTACTCAAGGTCCTCTACCAAGTTTGTGTTCTTTTGTGCCGATCAGTCAACAAATATGGCTGCCGAAGGCTCTGATTGGCTGACACATTTTCTACATCTCCTCTGCAACCGCTGCACAGAATTTCATGAAACTTTACAGGAAGGAAGTACTCAAGGTCCTCTACCAAGTTTGTGTTTTTCGTGCCGATGGGTCAACAAATATGGCCGCCGAGGGCTCTGATTGGCTGACACATTTTCGACATCTCCTCTGCAACTGCTGCACAGAATTTCATGAAACTTTACAGGAAGGAAGTACTCAAGGTCCTCTACCAAGTTTGTGTTTTTTGTGCCGATCAGTCAACAAATATGGCCGCCGAAGGCTCTGATTGGCTGACACATTTTCGACATCTCCTCTGCAACCGCTGCTCAGAATTTCATGAAACTTTACAGGAAGGAAGTACTCAAGGTCCACTACCAAGTTTGTGTTTTTCGTGCCGATCGGTCAACAAATATGGCCGCCGAGGGCTCTGATTGGCTGACACATTTTCGACATCTCCTCTGCAACTGCTGCACAGAATTTCATGAAACTTTACAGGAAGGAAGTACTCAAGGTCCTCTACCAAGTTTGTGTTCTTTTGTGCCGATCAGTCAACAAATATGGCTGCCGAAGGCTCTGATTGGCTGACACATTTTCTACATCTCCTCTGCAACCGCTGCACAGAATTTCATGAAACTTTACAGGAAGGAAGTACTCAAGGTCCTCTACCAAGTTTGTGTTTTTCGTGCCGATGGGTCAACAAATATGGCCGCCGAGGGCTCTGATTGGCTGACACATTTTCGACATCTCCTCTGCAACTGCTGCACAGAATTTCATGAAACTTTACAGGAAGGAAGTACTCAAGGTCCTCTACCAAGTTTGTGTTTTTTGTGCCGATCAGTCAACAAATATGGCCGCCGAAGGCTCTGATTGGCTGACACATTTTCGACATCTCCTCTGCAACCGCTGCTCAGAATTTCATGAAACTTTACAGGAAGGAAGTACTCAAGGTCCACTACCAAGTTTGTGTTTTTCGTGCCGATCGGTCAACAAATATGGCCGCCGAGGGCTCTGATTGGCTGACACATTTTCGACATCTCTTCTGCAACTGCTGCACAGAATTTCATGAAACTTTACATGAAGGAAGTACTCAAGGTCCTCTACCAAGTTTGTGTTTTTCGTGCCGATCATTCAACAAATATGGCCGCCGAGGGCTCTGATTGGCCAACACATTTTCGACATCTCCTCTTTAACCACTGCACAGAATTTCATGAAACTTTACAGGAAGGAAGTACTCAAGGTCCTCTACCAAGTTTGTATTTTTCGTGCCGATAGTTCAACAAATATGGCTGCTGAGGGCTCTGATTGGCTGACTCATTTTCGACATCTCCTCTGCAACCGCTGCACAGAATTTCATGAAACTTTACAGGAAGGAAGTATTCAAGGTCCTCTGCCAAGTTTGTGTTTTTCGTGCCGATCGGTCAACAAATATGGCCGCCGAGGGCTCTGATTGGCTAACACATTTTCAACATCTTCTCTGCAAAAAAAACCACTGCACAGAATTTCATGAAACTTTACAGGAAGAAAGTACTCAAGGTCCTCTACCAAGATTGTGTATTTTGTGCTGATCGGTCAACAAATATGGCCGCCGAGGGCTCTGATTGGCTGACACATTTTGAAATCTCCTCTGCAACCATTGCACAGAATTTCACGAAACCTTGCAGCAAGCAAGTACTCAAGGTCCTCTGCCAAGCTTGTGTTTTTCTTTTCGATAGGTCAACAAATATGGCTGTCAAGGGCTTTGATCTGTAGGAGTATTTTTGTGACTTTAAACCCTTTGTCTGCAACTCAGGTGAGCGATGTGGCCCCCTTGGGCCTCTTGTTTAAACTTCTAAAACGTGGGTCTTGAAGCATCATATCCCTTCCATCCTGCTACGTCTTTCGGTATATTTTGAACATATCAATTTTCACACTCTTTGGCCATATTACATTGTTTAGATTGAGGATCACTGAAGAGGATTAAGTACCGGAAACGTGCATGTCTGGTCCATGCTGCCAATTTATCTGTTCTGAAATGATGCCATTGAATTCAAAGATGTTTAACATTAATTTGATTAATTAGAACAGTATTTAGTCACAAAGTGTGAATTTACAAAACCTTGTTCACGATGAATTCGGTCTTTTCGAAATACAGAGTTGCTTCCCATTTGTGCAGGTATCTGACGTCAACGCATTGTGACGTCATCAAATTCTATGGAAACCAGCATGAAATTCAGGGAAACAGGATTACATATATGACGTTTTCAAAGGAATTTAATGACGTCACAATGCTCTTACGTCAGATACCTGCACAAATCGAACTTACGTCAGTAAAATCGAAAAGACGGAATTGTTCGATGAATGACAGTCAAACACAAAACCTGAAATCAAATTCCAAAAATCACAATCAAAAGGCTTGAAAAAATTTTAAAACAGAACTTTCTCACGAGAAAAGAATATAGGACAAACAGACGGAGTCAATAATACAACTTCATAGAAAGACGAAGGACGGCTTAATCTAATGAACAACCTCCAGGGTCCAGTGTACTGTAGGTGGCAGTTTAAACGTGGTGCCGTGCTAATCAGTACATTTTAAACATACAAAACGCCTAGATTTTCTTTTGGAGGGTGTCATGTTGGCAAACTCCAATTTTCATACTGTTAACGGGTTTAATTTCACCGTATCAAAAGTTCACGGTTTTCTGAAAGTAGCCGATTGCGATGATATCGAAGGTTGTAGAAAAAAAAACTAAATACACATATAAACATGTAATTTAAAAATAGTTGTTTGCATTCATGATGTTGCTGTTATACGTGTTTCTTGTGGTAATCGATGGCAAACACGTAGTAATTAGTGATGATTACACAGTAAATTTTAAATGTCAATTTAAATGTCAAGAGAACGGATAAGTCGATTGAAACTAATTATATGTGATAGGATTACCATTTATAACATGTAACAGTGTGCGTTTTGCAAATCTCATGTGCGCTTAAGGTACGTAATATCTCCGTTCCTTTTAATGATAATACTGGTATAATAAAAGATACAGCGTACGTGTAAGTGAACAATTCAACTGTACATCTGAAGCCTATGAAAACATATTCCTCTATGATTGCGCCGGTTTAATATTCGCGAAAAATTCTAAAACCGCGAAGATAGCGAAATTAAAACAACCGCAATCATTTCCTCGTTTACAGTAATACCTGCACTTATTTCATTTTTGCAACGCGGAGCAGTTAAACACGCTTCCCGTGATTGAATGTTTCAAGTGTTTTTAAAATGGCATTCTTTCCAGCCTTGTCGCCTGTAAAAAGCTTCATTTTGGCCCTTCATCAATTTGAAATCATATATTACATGCACTTTGTGTTTTTTCTTTTTTGAAAACTCGTCATTTTATTTGATTTTATTTCATTTTAAAACAACAGATGATTACATCCTAGCATTATCATTTTTTTTTGGGGGGGGGGTTATTTTTTTTTTTGGGGGGGGGGGGCTAGAATTCATTTACTTGGGTTACTAAGTCGACCCTGTGGGAATTTGGAGCTGCGTACTCTTTGCAAACTAGAGGACGCTACTAAAGCAAATTTTGGCTATGTCTTGGAAGAGGATTGGTGTATTAAAATTGATTTGGGATGTTGTTCGGGAGGCATGCTAGCAACATCCACAAATTTGCTCAGTGGAGATGTCAATTCAGGAAGGAAGTTTAAAAACTGCATAATGATTAAATATAGTTTTCACGGCTAATGATGATACTCTCTTGAATGTGTCTCTTTGTTCCTTGGTGGTTTGGTTGTCTGTACATGTGCTGTACCCAAGGGTTAAGTGGCAGAGATTTGCCCTTCTTTAGACAAAAAAAAAAAAAGAAATTGACAAGTTTTTCCTTGCAGGTTGTCAAGTCAGATTTACAGTTAAGAGCTACATCGGTATCTATAGGACAAAATAGGATAAAACAACTGCTTCCAAAAATGCATGTTTAAAACTTCCTTCCAATTAGATTCAGGACAGGAAGCTGTGTCTAATGACGGAAGGTGTATCAATGGGGGAAAAACGTACTAATGGCATTCCCCGTCAATTCACCGATATTTAGGTGTTGTATGCACTGAAGATAGAGATGACAATGACTAATTATTATAAACTTGTTATGAAACTCATTGACCGACAAAGCGACAGCTGAGTGAACAAATAACTTTATAACATAGAACATAAACAGCTTAACTATAGCGAGCGAGCTGATCTCATTCTGTCTGATGACCCAGAATATATTTCAGGAAAATGCACAAAATCTAGTATATTTGCTTTTGATTTTTTTGTGTGATGAAGGATGTGTCGTTGTGTGTGTAATTAAAAATCTAGCCTTATATAGGATCAATACACCGATGTCAACGCAAAGTGTCCTCTGTCACAACAACGCTAACATCAACTACCGTAAAACCTTATGCAAGAACATTTGAACTTTGAGCTCTGAACTGCGAAGATTCAACTAAATCAGGACAATATACCCATGACGATAACAGTGGAACTCGCACGCATTGTCAAAACAAACAACGAACATCAACCAATATCACATACAAACAGTCGGAGACAATAAAATCATTGACATCCAATTAAAGGAACAAAAACAAAGCGAAAGTAAAATTAACACACGAATGACAACACAACAAAGGAGAAACAAGTGTCTAATTAGAACGATCATCTGCTATGAACAAACGATGTGATCACTCAGATATTTCTCCAATGTTTCTCAGAACAAAGAACACAATTTGGTTTTTTTGTTTTTGTTTTTTTATTTTGTTATGAAATACTATAATCCATAAAAGTATGAAATCGCAATGAAAAATGACCAAGAATGGTACAAGATATGAGAAGCAAATCGTATTCTTGAAACTTCATTGGAAATGAACGAACACTTTCCTTCACTAAATCTCCGTTATAATGTTCCCCGCGACTGAGTGTTTGAAATATGTATTCTTTGAACAGAGAGAAGCCATGTTCTGGCATTTTAATCATTACACAGCCAATTGTGTCTCATATGCAATTCGTATTTACATAAAAGTTCACATTAAAATGTGAAACGAGCACGAACATGAAATTTTCTACAAGAAATTCATGTGAAGTTTCTGACATGACTTTCATATAAATTTAATTTTATCAAATAGAAAACTTCATATAAAATTCATGTGAAGGTTATGAGAATATCATGTGAAGTTTATGTGAAAATCATAAAAAATATTTTTCACATCGCTTTTATGTGAAATTTATATGAATTTCAGGCACAATTGGCTGTGTAAACAATATATCTAAGCTTCCTATTTTGAAAAGTTGCCATTTCCATCTAAATCATCATCAAATTTACCAGTATTTTATTATACCATGTTAAACGTCTTCAAATTCAATAGCATCATTTAAGAACAGATCAATTTGCAGCATGGACGAGCCATGCACGTTTCGGTTGCTTAACCCTCGTCAGTGATTCTCAATCTAAACAATGTTTTATGCTCAAAGAGTGTGAAAGTTATAATGTCCAAACATGTACCGAAAATTAAGCAGGATGGGTGGAATAGATACACATAGATACATAACAAAGGTACACAAAGCGCTACTGAAATAAAAGTAGCTGTGACTTTTTACCTGGCATCACTGATGAACATTTTGGATTTTGGTCATATTACATTGTTTAGATTGAGGATCACTGACGAGGGATTTTTTTTACAAGAAACGTGCATGTCTGGACCGTGCTGCAAATTGATCTGTTCTTAAGGAGGTCCAGGACAGCCAGACTTAAATTTGATCCTATCATTTAATTTTCCTAAAAATATAAATGTTAATAACTGAAACATACTTTTTCTGCATGCAAAGTTTCATCAATTTTTTACCGTTAGCTTTGATGCTACGAACGTACACATATACCCATTGAAAGCCCCAAAGTGGGCCGTAAATGTGACGTTAAAATTAACACACTTTAGGTAATGAAAAACAGTTATAAATCTTCTGTAGAGGCAGAATATTAACAATGTTAAACGTCTTTTAATTCAATAGCATCATTTAAAACTGATAAATTTACAGCATGGACCAGACATGCATATTTCGGGTACTAAACCCTCGTCAGTGATCCTCAGTCTAAACAATGTAATATGACCAAAAAGTATGGAAATTAGTATGTCCAAAAATGTACCAAAAGACGTAGCAGAATGGGTGGGATATGATGCTACAGGACCCACGTTTTAGAAATTTCAAGAAATTTTGTAACAGGAAATTTCAAATGCATTGAAGAGACGGACGATCAAACAAAGTTGATCGAACTTGGCTACATGTGCCCTCGGGGACTCTTAGTCCACCAGCAGTGACACTCACCAAGTAGTTCAAATGTTAAACGTCTTTTAATTCAATAGCATCATTTAAAACTGATAAATTTACAACATGGACCAGACATGCACGTGAAAGTTCTGTAATTTTTCATTTAGATATGATGTGGGCAATCGGATATGTATAGAATTATTAATGATCACTAAGACTTTTAAAAGAAATTGTCGAAAGGAGATAAATGTATGCTATTTTCAAAACGTCTTTGAGTTGCTAATTTTTTAATAATAAAGTCCTTTTATCTGAAACCCTATCATTTATTTTCCGTAAAAACTTGATATTATTTTCTTCATATGTCAAGTGAAAAACCGATCAATTCCTATTGACATTTGACCGTCAGTTTTCAAGTTATAGTGATTTTGTTACCCCTCCCCCTTATTTCTACGTTACCTAATCCTGACGTCCTCGCGAAAACGCACCAATGTCGCCGTTTCTATTGTGATGTCATAATTGATTTAGAGCTTTCCGATGGGGTTCTTTCGGATACTGTTCTGGACACCCTTAAATGATGCTATTGAATTTGAAGACGTTAAACACTTGTAGCAATTGGTGAGTGTCACTGCTGGTGGACCAAGAGTCCCCGAGGACACATGTAGCCAAGTTCGATCAATTTCGGTTGGTCGTTTCTTCAAACGCATTTGAAAAATTCTGTTCAAAAATGTTCTCAAATTTCTAGAACCTAGGTCCTGTAGCATCATATCCCAGCCATTTTGCTATGTTTTTCGGTATGTTTAGGACATAATTTTAACGGATTTTGGTCATATTACATTGTTTAGATTGAGTATCAATGACGAGGGTTTATAACCCGATACGTGCATGTCTGGTCCATGCTGTAAATTTATCTGCTCTAAAATGATGCTAATGAATTTAAAGACGTTAAACATTTTGGTGTATTATGATTGGTTCGGATTGATGTTACTATTTTTAAACAACGTTTGCGTTCCAAATGAAAGAGGGGATATCCAATAACACTCGGTTGCGGCACCAACAGCAAAACCCCAAAACACCGACTGAAAAAAAAAACAAATCAGAAACGCACAGAATGAGACGGAAATGGTACAATGAACGCCGAATCACACAGAAATATAAAACATAAATGACTACACATAAACCAACGTGACCAATGGGCAATCGATGCCGACTTAGGACGGCCATCTGTCACGTCAGTAGTAAATGAGTAAATGAGTGATTCGTTAAATTGTTTATTGCGAAAACAATCTAACAATGTATGGAAAACATTAAACTTTAGGAATATATTATTATCTATGAATTTCAATTTTAATTTCAAATTAGAAAACTTTTAGAAATTAAAAAAAAAAGCGTAAATGTATATTACTAGTATTCATATTCTACAAATAATCTACAAAATGTAAAATTGATTATTTAATTATTGTAAATTAAATAACGATCAATATAAATGTCCGTAGAAAAATTTATACTTGAATCTAAAAGAATAGATAATTGATAATTCATTCATAAAGATAAAAAATGAAAGTACAGAAAGGGTTTGAAAAAGATGACCAGAACTTGACCTGAATCCTTCAACCTCGAACGTTTCTGAGAAATAGGAAGTTGCAATTTGTTTCAGGACTTTCCTAACATTTAAAAATATGAACAATTAACATGTTTAACTCACATGTTTTACACCCACGTACCCGGACAAGCTGCACTTAATAGTGTAGAATATTGATGTTATCTTTAATACAAGGATGGTCAATCTCCTGTCCCTCTACTTTCAGTAAGGTCATTGTATACGTTTTGGGTTCATGAATGTACATGTTTGAAACTTCCGCATTTAGAACCTTGCGAATAATATAACTTTTACATTGTTTTTTCCTCAAATACACTACTCACCTTTAAGAAGTATTCATCTAATACTTTCCTTTCTTTTTCAAAAAATGAAAGATTCTGTTCCGTTGTTTTGAAAATCTGAAGATAAACCATACAGTTATCAATTCCATTTCTGTTTTATAATTGACTGATATGGATAATGATCATGTCTTCACTTGTGCCCTTTTGTGTCACACTTATGCCGTTTGCAATGTAGAGCTCGCAAAAAAAAGTTCCCGCGAGGGGTTTGACAGTAATTGTTTTGAATGTCTTTCCCTGACATGGTCACCATACACTTTCTATAAAGACATGACCTCAGCCATTGCATATTTTGTGGATATTGTTTTCATTTTCGTGCGTGAACATCGACGGCGGGTTCGGCTAGCCAAACAGGGAATGCTTACTCCTCCCGGATACCTGGTCCCACCTCTAACTTGCTAGGGGTCCGTCGATGTTCAATTTTATGCTCTATTGTGAGTGATGTTGTTATTGTCGTCAGGATCATCTTTAACTCATTCATACACAATACGAAATCGAAATTCTTAAACCGAAGGCATGCAAAACCAAGATAAAACAGGAATCAAAGCAAACAAACAAAACACTCCACTCAATATGGGAGTGAGACCATGTGCCCAGAAAGGGTCAGTATCTCCTGCTTGCATGCAACAGCCGTCGCTTCAATTCGGTAGAATTGTCACATCTGGTTACTTCCAATTCGGAAGATACAATTATGTTCTGTGGTGTGATTGTTCAAGTGGGCTAAAACAAAATATCATACACCATTCTGGATAATGGGACTTATCGACTGTAGAACTTATATTTCAAATTTATATATATTTACATATTCATTGTGTTCCTTGGGCCCCTACGTTGTGCTGTCTTGTTTGTGTGGTAATCTTATTGTGTGAGGAGGTTATTTTACACAATTGTGTGTTCTTCGAAACTTTTGGGTAACCGGAAGTGGGAGGGTTATGCGCACGTAATCCAGGATAACCACACCATCTGTTACTTATGTGGCTGATGGCCATCCTAAGTCGGCACCGATTGCCCATGGGTCTCGTTGGTTTATGTATGATTGTCTTTTATGTTCGATGTCTCGTTTACTGTTCCTTGTCTTTTGTGTATGTGTCTTCTCTGTGTTTTCACTTGGGGTGTTTGGTGTGTTGCTGTTGGTGCTACAATCGAGTCTTGTTGGAGATTCCCTCCTTTCGAATTCCTCAGTGACGATGTTTGTCGGTCACAAACGTATCCCTGATTGAGAAGCTTATCTGAAATTCTCCTAGCTCTCAGAACAAAATCTGTATATTTAGTACTTGCTCTGGCAAATCGTATCAGTTGAAATATGAACACGCAATAAGCAGGCGATAAAGGGATGTTGCAACTTAGAAAAGGAACGTTTTTGATGCTGAAATTATCGTCACTTTTGACTAGGGCTGGGTATCGAAACCAAATTTTCGATACGATACAATACAATACAAAAAGTGCCGATATCCGGTATATCGTACCTAATTTCATATCTTGTAAAACGTACAAATTAGCAATTTTACTCACTCATAACTACCCCTCCAACAACACAAAGTCAAACGGGTTCCTGAAGGTTCCGTCTAACTAATAGTTTTCGCACATGTCTTAATATCTTATATCCGATTACATTCCCTAATGATTCATTTTTTTATGGTATTGTTATCTTTATCTTTATTTTGCCTGAAGTCATAGATCAATCCTTTTTTTAAATCGGTCCCAAGTTCCCCGTCAACCCTTTTCAGATACTTCAGAAATGTGTTTTAGAAAAAGCAAACACATTTAGACAGTTGGTATTCGAAAGTCTCTGGATTAAAAACTAAAGATTTAAAAGTCGATATTACTTTGACAAAATTACTGTATCTAAATGTGTCGGAGCAAATATATCGATACTCGTATCGATGACCAAAATTGAAACGTACCGGTTTATCGATATATTGATCCAGCCCTACTTTTGACATAGAGTGATAATGTGTCTGGGATCGACGTTCCAGGTTGTTCCAACATGGCGGACAATGTTGCGATCTCCTTATTGTAATTGGAAGTTTTGGTACGGATGTCACTTGAAATGATCAATATTTGATAAAAGAAGTAAAAAAAGAACAATTTCAACAATTGATTTCATTTTAAAACTTTAATTTTGGATTTGGTGAATATCGAGATTTTCCTCTATCCACAGTTGCTATGAATTCATTATGGATCCATTCTCGTTCCATTATCAGAATGGGATCGTTCTGGAACGCAGCCCAAAATAGTAAATATATGAAAAGCAAATTTCTAAAACTGACATATCTATTACTTTTGCATTCCTAGCTCATGATTTGCACGTATTTGTAATTATATTTTCTCACTTGTATATCTATTATTTGTACGAAATAACTAACATTGGTAATAGAAATAACAAGGTAATCTTAAGTTAGTGTAAGAGTATTATCAGCATAGAAAAAAAAACATGAGCGTATCAATATTTCCAATTGTTTACATAATGGAATATGAACATTCATCCGTTGGGTAACAACGAATATTGGCTCTTTATCTCGCACAGATTTTGTTCCGGTACATGCAGGGTAGATGTTATCTGAGTAAAGTGCACAGGTTACTGCTCCTTTTATGCATTGCAGCTGAAATATTATTCTTTACAAAGAATTGAAAAGAAATATTACAGATGAGTTCCTACTGTATCACATTAGAGAACTTGAATGGCAATTTCAATGGCTTAATTATCGAAACTCAAGCCAAATTAACTCTAATAACTAGCATTAAAAACATAAATCAAATTTGAAAGCCATGTAATTATTGAAGTTTTTGAAATAGTGAAGACACCCGCTCATGCTATTTAAATCCTAGCATGAATATAAAAAGTGATGAAGAAAACTTTAGGGATACAGAACGTTCGGGCCGAAGGGGCGAATTTAGAATAGAAAAGAAATACCAAGTATTATAGAAATGAATGACAAAATAGATCGAAAAATGCTCATCACAATTTGACACATAAACATACAAAAAAAACCCCAACAACAACAAAATAAAGAACGACAAACCTAATTTTAAGTTTTACAGAATTTCAGAATAAAACTGCAAAACAATGCAAATGAATCAAGATAAGTCTAGTCATGGTATTCTAAATGAAAATGATATCACAATATTTCCACTGAGTCATAATTACATTGAGATTTGTTTCTATCAAACAGGAGATACTTACTCTCCCCGGGCACCTGATATCATCTTCACTGGAGATTCACATGTGCTCCTTTGCAAAATGCTTAAGTCGTTTTGTTAAGTTTTGCATTTTGCAAGGTTTTGTATATGATCCATTGATGAAGGATTTTGTATTCCGACATCCTTTCTTCGGCTCGGCTCATTTGAGACCTTTCGGTGACCGGAAAATGAAGAAGGGTTGGGCGCCGCACGTAATCAGGATAACTACACCATTTGCTACTTGCGTAGCAGATGGCCATCCTAAGTTGGCACCGGTTGCCCATAGGTCTCGTTGCTTTATGTGTAGTTTTTTTTTGTGTTTAATGTTTCTGTATCGTATGTCTCTTTATCGTCTCTTTTCGTGCTCGTCTTAGTGTGTTTTCGCATCGGGTGTTTGGTGTTAAGCTGTTGGTTATTCAACCGGTCGGGTTGGATATCCCCTCCTTTCCTTAAAATTTCTAAAACATGGGTCCTGTAGTATCATTTCCCACTCATCCTGCTACGTCTTTCGGTATACTTTTGGACATATTAACTTTCACTCTCTTTCGCCAGATTACGTTGATTATATTTAGGAGGGTTTAGTACCCGAAACTTGCATGTCTGGTCCATGTTGCAAATGTATCTCTTTTTTTAATTATGCTATTGAATTTGAAGACGTTTAACATTGGGTTCTATATTTGACTATCACTCACTGATTAATTGGGATAATAACAAAAGAAACATACACGACAAAAGGGTACCATGAGTCTCTATCCACAAATATGTATTCAGATTCAAAATTTTTTTCACGGATGTTTACTGGAAACAATATATTGATAGGCCAAGCCAAAACGAGAACATTTCTGTCCGGACAGTAAAGGGGAATCTTTGAGATACAAATGGAAACAGCCGCGGTTAATTCTCTAGATCAGAGAGTTTAATTAGATATGTATAAATTTGATTTGTTTACTAGTATCGTCATATCCTCTTCTCGCTCTGTAATGCTCACCATTGTACTAGAGTTAGGCATATTTTTGAATGAACTTTTGTCGTCTGTGTGAATACCACGGTGCGAACAGATAATACTCTTTTCAGACAGGATTTGCAATTTCATTTCAATATTTTGTTACAATACCGGACACATTTCCTTCGCAAAATCATAAGATTTGTTACATTCAATTTGTTATAACTAAAAAGAGAATTTCATCTGTTTCGTTTCTCTGTCTTTTGTAAATAAATTCTTTCATTGTTGAAAATATGAAATGGAATTCGTAGGAACTATAACGCACTATTTTGTTGTTAATTTTGTGAAATATGACATTGTGGTCTCTCTTACTCGGATTAAGAAAACGGTTTCTCCACATCAATGGTTAACATATGCACGTGCAGACTTCAACAATAGGCATCTATAATTGACATTAATAAACCTATTATGCTACCAAAAAGAAATTGCATTAGTTTACTTTGAAATGTAAAAATGAACTTAATACAAACTTAGTTAGCTCTAGAATATTTTCTGTCCAGACTTAATCCCTCTTCTTAAACAAAGGCAACTGGAATTTTGTCTCGCTCTGCCATAAAAAGGGCCCCATTGCTGAAACATTCATTTCAAACTGCATTTTATTTTTAATTAATATCTTAATTCCATCCTTTTTGGTTGCAATTTTGAGGAAAATCTGTAACATTTTTGTAGATTATTGCCTCGATGATTGAAAACAGAATTATCAAACAAAAAGAAAAAGAGAGCTGATAACGCATTTTATCCAGCAAAATTGGTAATATAGAGAGTATTCGTTTCCAACATTGATGCCAGATTCTGAGTTATTGAATAATTTCTTCTTATATATATATGCCGGGGCCAATGACGAAAACCTCTCCCTTTTTTTAAATGATACAGCTTCCTTTTTTGTCTTATTTGCTTAGATTCTGTAAACTTGTATATAGTTATGGCATGTGATATTTGAATATGTAAATATGTTTAGACTTTAAAAGATCAGCTTTTATCAGCGCCACCTACTTGCACTGGACTTTGGAGATTTAGTTGTCCTTCGTGTTTCCATAGAGCTGTGCCTCCGCCTGTTTGTCCTATTTTTCTTTTTTGATGTCTTTTTTTCGGGAGTTTGTTAGCGTTTTGATTGTTATTTTTGGAATCTGATTTCAGGATTTTTGTCTTTCATTCACTGATTCACTACTGTGACAAATATGGATAATGACCATATCCCTGTATACAGCACAAAATCGATAATTCAGAAAATCAGAAACTGAAGGCATACAAAATCGGGATAAAACAGGAACCAAAGCAAACAATCAAAAACCTCCACCATATGATAAGAAGCGAACCCCCGATATGGGAGTGAGACCAGATGCCCAGGAAGAGTCAGCATCTCCTGCTTGCATGCAACACCCGCCGCTTCAATTCGGTAGAACTGTCACATCCGGTTACTTCCATTTCGGAAGACATAGAGTACAATCTTTGGTTGGATGGTTCAAATGGTCTATGACAGAATATCATCCACCATTCTGGAGAGTGGGACATCATAGTGTATGACGAGTTCCCCATATCGACCGTAGAACTTCCTCATTGACGATGTTAGTCGGTCACAAACATATCCCTGACTAAGAAGCTTATCTGAAAGACGCCTAGCTCTCAGAACAAAATCCGTATATTTTGTACTTGCTCTGGCATAGCGTATCAACTGAGATATGAACACGCCATAAGCAGGTGATGAAGGGATGTTGCTACTCAGAAAAGGAAAGTTTGTAATGCTGAAATTGAAGTCGTCACGTTTGTCATAGAGTGAGGTGCTCAAGTGACCATCAGTGTCGTAGGACAACATTAAGTCCAAATAGGATGCTGAATTATTTGTCTCTGTAGTTTCTTTGACTTAAAGCTCCGAAGGATAGATACTGCTCAGGTAATCCGCGAATTTTGGATTATTGATGGACAACACATCGTCTATGTATCTGTAAGTGAAGTTGAAGTCAGAAGCTAAGTATATTTTCACTTCAGAGACCAGAGATTGGATGAATTCAGCTTCGTACGAGTAAAGGAAAATGTCGGCAAGGATTGGGGCACAATTGGTCCCCGTTTGAATTCCGACAATTTGCTGGAGGACCTTTCCTCCAAACACCACAAAAATGTTGTCGATCAGAAAGTTTAACATCTGAATAATATCAGTTTCAGTGTACTTATTTTCAGAATCGGACTTTTCTTTTACAAAGTAGGTTTTGTCATAGTTAACAACAATACATTTGTATTTGCGATTACTGTTCTTACCTTTTCCCTGGCTTGATGGTGATGTTCCTAGATTACCGTCTTATGGTATCTACATTTCGCAGCTCATCCGGTATGCTAGAGCATGTACTGATGTTTTGGATTTTCATGATAAGAATTTACAAATAACCAAGAAACTTTTAGGTCAAGGTTTTCGCTTTCACAAACTTGTAAAGACATTCTGGAAATTTTACAAAAATTATTGTCAACTACTTCTGAAATTCGGACCAATACAGGCAACAGAGTATATTACTTTGGGTATTTCACAACCTGCATTTTATGGTGACATTATAAACAAGATAAGAAGGATCAAAGATAGACAATATCACTATCGAAAATGCGTCAGAATCATCAAACGCCTTTTATACCGTGGATATGATCCTAGGCTGCGTTCGATTAGACGACTCGTGTTACACGTGTATGACTCTAATGAAATCGAACGACAAGTGTATCGACCCGAGTGTTGAACACGAGTGACACGAGTATACTCCCCAGTTTACCGGGAGTAATCGAGTGTTAAGATGGCGGACAAGGACAAGGAATCGAATTTAAAACTTTAGAACAGACAACTAGTATTGATTATATACGTTTTAACACCAAAATATGAGAGATAATAACATTCCTGAAATATTCAATGAAAAACAATTTTTGTGACTTAAGGGGCATTAGCTAAATTAGGGGGCCATTTGTTTACATTGGACACGACTCGAATACTACTCGCGTCATTCGATTACAATCAGTCAGTTGCACGTAGTACGCATGCGCTTCTCAAACACTCTTGACTCTAGTGTTATTCAAATTAAACGCATCCCTAATGTCACCAGACGGACACTAGGCTTGGTACTTGACCAATCTACAGTCTTGTACAAGCGCATTCTTAAAACTTGCACTCTGACTGACTGTGACGACGGGACTCCATGACGGGCCCTGTCCAAACCTCTTTAGAGAAGGTCAGTCGGTTTCCTCGGGTGATAACATACATGAGCTCGCGGCGGCAGAGCACGGATTGTATTACGTACACCCTCTTTTTATATCCATTTACATATTCATCTGTGTTGCTTGGGCCCCTGCGTTTTGCGGTCTTGTTTGTGTGTGGTCATCTGACAGTGAGGAGGTTGTTAAACACCACAATTGTACGTTCTTCGAGACCTCTGGGTAATCGGAAAAGTGGGAGGGTTGTGCGCACGTAATCCAGGATAACCACACCATTTGCTACTTGCGTGACAAATGGCCGTCCAAAGTCGGCACCGGTTACCCATTGGTCTCGTCGGTTTATGTGTAGTCTTTTGTGTTTGATGTTTACATGCCGTGTGTCTTCCGTCTCGTGCTGTACTCGTCTTTTGTGTTTTTGCATCGGGTGTTTTGGTGTTTTACTGTTGATGCTGCAACGGGGTCTTGTTGGAGATCTCTTCCCTTCTTCTTACTTGTAAACGCATTACTTATAATTTTGCGAGTCTTCCTTTCAATTTAGAATTTGGAATTGTAGTGTAAAGTGTCAGAAAATCAAAGGCTTTGATCGAATGGACTCTACTAAAATGAGTGGAATTCAGATGTTCTAAAAGTTCCGTCGAATTCTTTAAAATCCACATCTGGTTGATACCACTGCGAGAATATACTGTCGAACAATATTTTTGAAGCCAAGATTTGATTTCAGATAAAACTTTGGTGAGTAAGATCGATACAGATTTGGTAGAAAATTTTGAGGAACCAGCGATGAAACGTTGTTTGTACGGATTCTTATGCATTTTAGGTATGCAGTATAAGTATGGCAAATCTAAATCTAAATTGTTAGTGTCGAAGCCAAAGGAAGCAAGAGCTGATTTGTGGTTATCTATTATTTCAAAGTTATGTCCAAAAATATACCGAAAGACGTAGCAGGATGGGTAGGATAAGATGCTACAGGTCCCACGTTTTAGAAATTTCAAGAAATTTTGATAACAGAAATTGTTTAATGCGTTGAAGAAACTATCAACCGAAGTTGATCGAATTTGGCTACATGTGCCCTCGGGGACTCCAGGTCTACCAGCAGTGACTCTCACCAAGTGATATAAATGTTTTAAAAAGATTATGCTTTCTTTTGACAACAATGGTCACATTTAGGTAATATTTAAATCTATGGTAACATTATTACGTCCCCTGCCTATAGTGTATTCATATGCTATTCCAGAGCAAGCAAAACTACAACCACGTCCTTCTGAAGGCAAGAGGACTAACCGAAAATTGCTAACGCAAAGGTAAATTTGCGATCGAATTACTTCGTCACTGCAAAAGCTTTTTAGAATATGAAACATTATACATATCCTTTTCGATCTTGAAACAGTTTAGGTGAGAACCACCCCAAACACCGAATTTCACAATTACATTCATCGGATTTGAGTTGTTTTGCACGGCTGGAGTAACGAGGGTTGCTTGCAAGCATGAGATGCTTACCCTTCCCGGACACCCGATTTCAACTCCATTGGGGATTCGCATTTGCTCCCCTCTGCAGATTATTTATTTGTTTTATTTTGTTTTAATTTATAAGTTGTTTGCCTTATGGAATCGATTTTTTTTATTTGTGTATGACTGTCACTTCCTGATTCATTTCTGATGCACAATGTTTTAAGTATTTATTTGAGGATAGTCGCTTTCAGTATAAGTTGGACAATTTTAATTCATTTGCATTTTCATAACGACATATATCAAAAGATCCTTTTTTAAAGAGACTATCTCGATGTCTTGATTACAATATAGAAATAAATTGGTTCGCAGGAGGATTTTGTCTGATTTGAAATGAACTTTTGTATTTATGTTGAGGCAAAAGTAAAGGAATATTATGTTTTACGTCAACGAGCGAGTACCTTTTAGTTAAACTGTACAGAATTTAAAACACAAACACACACATTCATCTAGAGGTTCAATTCAAACCAAACTGCCTCCCTCAAATTATCTGTTAAAACCATGAAATATCCTTATCATCATTAATTTAGGGAGACAATAGTGATTTTTGTAAAATATACAATAATAAATACTCGAAGAAAGACTTGTTTGATCCTTTTGATTTGTTTTCAGTCTTCCTTTACCCAATAGGACCGATTCAGTCATGATGATAAAGTGATTGTGCGTTTGTTGCTTTGCTGGTGGGTGTCTTTTATATAAAAAAAAACCTCCGGATGTAAAACACAATAGACGATTTTCACATTATCGCAGTTGACTTGTATTTTACACGCCCTAAGACCCGACATCACAACATTTAACGTAACTTTTAACTGCGACGTCGTATCTGAATTATGACGTCATAATGAGAAATAACGTCAAAAGTAGCGATGTCTGGTCTTGAAGTGCCTAGAATGCAAGGCTGCGTTCCATTTGCCGGATCGTTCCAGAACGATCCCATTCTGATAGTGGAACGAAAATGATTCCAGAATGACTTCACCATAGCAACCATGGATAGAGGAAAACCTCGGTATTCACAAATCCAAAAATAAAGTTGAAATCAATGTTGAAATAGTTCTATTTTTACTTCTTTTATCAAATATTGATAATTTCTTGTGACATCCATACCAAAATTTCCAATTACAATAAAAATTTCCAGCACTGTAATGAGATCGTAACATTGTCCGCCATGTTGGAACAGCCTGGAACGTCGGTCCTAGACGTGCCAGACGATCCGATCCGATCCGTTGGAACGGCGCGTTCCATTTCCAGAAACAGCCGGAACAACCGGATCGATTCTGCAAATGGAACGCACCCCAAGTCTAACGGTAATGTGAAGAAGGTACATTATATAAAATCGGTGTTGTCTAATCGCAAAAC
The DNA here is from genome assembly GCA_028142955.1 of Pinctada fucata. Lineage (NCBI taxonomy): Eukaryota > Metazoa > Mollusca > Bivalvia > Pterioida > Pteriidae > Pinctada > Pinctada fucata. The sequence goes on along the minus strand of AP027114.1, from coordinate 8,168,191 downwards.
ACGTGTTTGTATTGGTAATACTCCAAAATATGGACATAAAACAAAACAAAAAAATAATTCTCTTTATTATTTCGTACTGCAAACCATGCGCATCGGGCATTCACATCAATATCTCTGAGCCGTGTCATAGCCATATTAATAAGTCATATGATACATCATAAAATTTAATGATGCAGAAAATACCTTCCTACTGTAACTTGATTTGTAGGTTTGTATGTAGATTGAAGCTGCTGGCCATGGTAAGATTAAAATTCGCGATAAAACACCATCTTACCGCCTTTTTAAATCTTTTATGCCTTTAAGAATTATTTGGGCTTATAACTTTCTCGCAAGCCGATTGATAATTACTTATTTCTTAATTTGATGGTCTGCACATGTTAAGAAACAAAATTTCAATGCAATTACATTCCTTCCTTTGTTAAATTGCTTTTTATGAGCCAATTTCAATATGGTCAGTTGTAGAATGCATACCGTATAAAAAGATTTATGAATAAGAAGCTTGAAATAAAATCCGATATTACATAACATAAATTTTGCTTCCTAGCAAGAAGTCTATACAGGTTCGATTACAATCTTGATAAAAGGTTTGCTTTTTGACGCTAAGTATTTGTTCGTTTTCTTTTCAAGCATACTTTTTAGACTATTTCACTGTCGGGTCAATATTTGAATAACAATTATATACGCGATTATGCATCTGCTATGCTCTAGACATAGTTTGTAATGAAAAGTGTCTATGATATCACAAAAAAATGAAAGCAAAACTAAAATCGGTAATAAAAGAACAAGTCATTTTTATCTTTCTTATTTACTTGCGGTTGACACAGAAAACATGCGGTTATGATGCCCTTGATAAAATCAGGGAGCTGACAAAATGTCGCGACTTTAATTAAATAAGCAAACATTACAGCCTGAATCATGAACGGATCAAGAATGGGTTCGTTAAGGATATGGTTAATGACCATATTTAGTTTTGAAATTGAAATCAAAAATGCTTATTATCCCTATTTTTATGTATATTTCAATAAGTTGATCTCTCTGACTAACTGTGACGATGGAAGTTAATGACGGGCCCTACACAAACCTATTTAGAGAAGACAGTCCACCTATCGTCTCTGAATGTCGATGGGACTCCTTGTGTGATAACAAGCATGAGCTCGCTACAGCTGGCAGAGCACGAGGTGTTTTTCGTACGAATTTTGTTTTTGATATACATGTATAAACCTATTCATCTGTGTGTTGCGTGGGCCCCTGCGTTTTGTTGTCTTGTTTGTTTGGTCGTCTTACAGTGAGGATTTTATTTTACACAACAATTGTGTTCTCTTCGAGACTTTTGGGTAATCGGGAATGTAGGAGGGTTTTGCGCACATAATCCGGATAACCACACCGTCCACTACTAACGTAGCAATTGGTCGTCCTAAGTCGGCAACGATTTCCCTTTGGTCTCGTTGGTTTATATGTAGTTGTTTGTGTTTGGTGTTTTTTATGTCGTGTTTGCTGTTTCTTGTCCCTTCTGCATCTCTTGCTGTACGTGTGGTTTTTTTTTTTAACGTTTCGCTTGGGATGTTTTGATATTTTAATGTTGTTGCTGCAACCGAGTTTTGTTAGAGATCAAGCAAATATCCATGTACCACCTTTGGTTGAATTTCTTTAAGTTTTCATTCGTCCCTTTGTTTTGTCTAATTGTTTGGTCACCCATCTGTGAAACTAGAGGGAATATACGTTAATTTCCAAGTTAGCCTAAATTTGTCCGTTCGTCTATCAGTCAGATATTTTAATAAAACGTAGAGTGGAGTTTCAGAAATTGATTTTTTAGATTCTGTTTGACTATCATTAAAGTTGAACTACAATTGATATAGTAATTAATGCGCTTTGAAGAAAACTTTATTTTGGAAAGAAATTTGAACCAAAACTGCCCTTTGAATAAAATTAGTTGTTACTGTTTCTGATGATTCCATCAAACTTACTAAAAATGACCGGTCGGATTGCTTCACGAATACATTTAGAATGCTTGTTGTTTTTGTTTTGTTTGATTTGTTTATGATTTATTTTCAATCAGCGGAACGTTTTTGTATGAGAATGAAGTTTTGCTTTCTTTTTGTAGATTTTATATTAATTTGTTGATTTTTATTTGTGTTTGTTTTTTATCGTTTGCTTTGTTTTGTACATTTTTGAAAATGTCGATTCAACATGCTACGATTAGATAACGACACGATCAAGATTTGAAAATTGATGTATTTTTTTACATCAGACACATTAATGATTGAAATTAAACATTTGCAACTGATTTATTTAAATTCGATATTCAAACCTCGTCCAATGATAGGGACCATTAACACGTGCAGTCAACATCTTCAATGTATTGTTAAAGTACTTTATTACTTAAAAAAGGATTTTAATGCTATCAATAATGGCGTGTAAAGGCGCGCGTCAGGTGGTGTCATATAAAATCTCAATGATAATTTGTAGTGGTTATAAATCCTCCCGGCGGTCATTTCTTTGTGTCGATATTTTTCTGCTATATTTTGCATATTTTTTCGCAATTTTTACAAGTTTTTTTTTATTAATTCAGAATAATTAAGATATTTTGCGAAGTCATCTTGCAGATATGCCGTTCTGCAAATTTTCCTGCAACTCGAACTTCCCATCATAAAATCTTTAAAATAAACGAGAAAAAAAAAACGGACACAAACCTCTAGCATTGTCTACTTTTCCCGAGTTTCGATACAGGGGCTATGGTATGACGACACGGCTTCTTTTTTCACCTCAAATGAAATTAGTACGTTTTTAAAATAGGATTCTGTGATGTGCTTCACTGCTCTCAACCAAAAGGCAAATTATCGTGATAAGAAGTCTCAGAGTGCGCAACTCAAAAGGATTTTCCTTTTTTAAATTAAAACACCAACACTCAAACACACAAAATTCGGCCCATTGGCCTTTATGACAGCTCAGAATCCTTCGTTTGCTTCTCTAGTGTTCATTGCAAAAATACACAGGAAGAAATATTTCAATTTTCCTTTTAAGTTTTGTTTTGCTTTGTCTGTCTGTTTGTTTGTTTATTTGTTTTGGTATGTGTTATTTTGTTGTATGCTTTTGGAGGCGGTGTCATTTGCGATTTATGTTTCTTTGATATACGTGTGACTTTGTCTCGATTTGTTTTGTGTGTATATTATTTGTGAATTTGTATGTTTTTGGGACTTTACAATATAGATGTTTCTTTTAGTAATTTCATTCATCTTTTTGAAAGAAATATTTTTGATCTTGAGAAATTAAGTTTTTAATAAATTTGTTTATTTTCAAACATTTTGAAAACGTTCTAATTTTCCTTTAACAAATGAGCCAATAGCGGAGAAGAATTTGTTTTATTTTGACTTCCGGGTTTAAGGGCTCTTCCTTAGCTAAAAAGTGTTCATTGTATTTTCTCCGTTTTATTTCAGATATAAATAACTAATATAAATATTTGCTTATCTCCCACTAGTAATTGTATCATGTTTCTCTATCAGCTTTATTAGATTTTATAAGATCAAAGATTGAATAATACGTGTTGATTTGGGATAAGAATTTATATTTACATGGGTTAGTGATTAGTGAATGAAGCCAAACACAAATTAATAGGCATACAAATTCTTAAAAAAAATACATGAAGCAAAACAAAGATGAGGTGAGATCCCCAGCAGAGAAATTCTCGTTAAAAAGAGCATACAAAAAATTATTATAACATATTTTGTTCATAGCAGTGAACGCTAACCTTAATCAATTGTTTTAAGATGGATCGAGGGATGGTAATTTGGCTTCTTTTAATCCCTTCGGTTTCAAAGGAAGGAGGGGATCTCCAACAAGACTCGGTGGCAGCACCCACAGCAAAACATGGGAACATCCCATACGAAAACAAAGAGTAGGCATGCGCAGCAAGAGACGCAAAAGTAAAAGGAACATTAAACACGATATCAAAACAACAACACAAAAACACTTCACATGAACCAAAGAGACAAGTGGGTAATCTGTGTCGACTTAGGACGGTCATTTGTCACGTCATAAGCAAATGGTGTAGTTATCCTGTTAACAAAATGAGAAGGATCAAGGATGGACAGAATTTCCGTCGATGTAATCATCCGAGGAGTCCCACTGATATTCAGAGAGGACAGGCGGTCGGATCCTTGTATTCTTTATCGAATTACCACTGATCAGGGTTAAGTATCTGAAACACGCACGCGTGAGGCAGTTTGTTTGACCAATTTATCCAAAAGGCTGTTGGCTAACAGCAGAATCGTGATACTGCGTTTTTACGTTACACATTTTTACGTTACACGTTTTTACGTTACACGTTCTTACGTTACACATTTTTACGTTACATGTATAATGTCTTAAAAGTTATCAAGATTAGGTCAAATGTAAGATAATCATGCACTGCACAATGTAATTGAAATCTATTTAAAGTATCATTTCAGTTACAATTTGCCGTCCGATTATATAATATGTAAATATTTTACAGCTGGTTATATCATACAAGATAAGAGTATAAGTTATATTTTATTTCATGAAGTACGCAACTTGGTCGTAAATAAGTTCAAGGTAATTCTTTTCTAGGCTAGCTTTAAGAAGGGCGCGTCAGTTCTTATGGCGTTTTAACACAATAGTTGATAATAAAATGTGTTAGACAAATAAAGATATTTGATTGTTACCTCTTATTAAAATAATAAAAATGAAAGCAAAATTTCTCTATAGAACTCAGTTGATCCAAGGTTTTCATATTTTTGTTTTATTTACTATTCACGTAGAGCAAGGAACCATATTTCGCCGGTGACCATATTTCGCCGTTTCATAGTTAATTGATTCTCACTCGTCATTTGAAATGTTCGGCAAGTTTATTTTTCTATATCCTTTCAAATATGACCGTAATAGTCATGTTCTGATAGATTCTCATATATCCTGCACTCAATTTCGACAAAAAATACCACAAAATGGGGAAAATTTTACGAAAACACTATATTTTAGACGTAAACATCCGAAAATGTTACAAAAACCAAAAAAAAAAAAAAAAAAAAAAAAAGAAAACATTTTATTTGGCATGATTTCATAGAAGTAGTGGCGACGAAACATTTCCTGAAAAAGAAATCACAATTTTTGTCCGTTTGTGTGTGAATAGGATACATATCAACAAAAACGGCGAAATATGGTCACCCCCGAAAACATGGAAACGAAATATTTTGACGTTTTATAAGGAAACAATGAACTGCGTAAAATATATTCTTTTTGTAGTTTTTCAATCGAAAATGGAGTAAAATTAAATTCTAGCAAAAGCAATTATTGAATTGACCTCCAAGTTTTGATATTTTCAAAGAAATATACGAAAAATACGGCGAAATATGGTCACTTGCTCTACATGAACATTCCTATGACAAAGGCATTGATCTATACACATTTAAAAGTAAGGTAGGTAAACAATTCCAACGTCTTTATATTTGTCACATTTCTTCTGAAATATATGGTTAAAAGAGGGAGGGGATCTCCAACCAGACCCGGCTTCAGTACCGACAGCAAAACACCTGATGCGAAAAGACGAGCACAGGGAGAGGTGAAAAAGACACACGACATAGAAAAATAAAACACAAAAAATCTACACATAAAGCAACGAACGAGACCAATGAGTAAGTAGAACTGCAATAAAATGATGAGAGTGGGCATTCCTGTTTTGTCCAGATTTTGCCATCGGTTCTGAATTGTCGATTTTGTCCTGTTTGTCGGGATATTGTCATTTTCCATATTTATCATTGACCAAGAGAATATCAAGAAAGTGATATACGTAATAAGTCTCTTTAACATTTTGTATAAGATAGGTTCATCAGAAACGACGGTAGAAACTATGTTTGTTGATTCCCCTAACGACTTTTTTCTTGGAACTTCACCTAGTATCATGACAAAATAAAATTCGAGACATTGATAAAATTTGCAGCCATTGGACCAAAAACATAACTTGGTTACACATGTATAATTTTTTACAAAATTATGAATAGTTTTTTCGAAATAAATATACCAAAGCCTTTTAGATTGTAAATTTATACCATATTTTTTTACTCTTATATGGGCATATTTTTACATGTTGACTCGACAATTTGCTATTTTGTGGAGTATAATTGGGCATTTAATTATCAAATAAATCAAATAAATTTATATGAAACATCAGGTGAATGTTCTGTCGATGACCTTTGACATTATTATGCAAGCATCAGGGGTGGATCCAAGATCATAACTTCGGGGAAAAGTCATATCCACTAAAACGTATAGATCTCAAGTTTTGCAAAGATGAAATTTTACGAATGTCTTGTAGTGATCATTGTATATGTATTTTGTATGATGTACGCCATCTGGAGTCAAACGTCATAAAGAATTTTAAGGGGGCCCAGAACAGTATCCGAAAGAAACCCATCGGAAAGCTCTGGATCAATTATGACGTCACAATAGAAACGGCGACATTGGCGCGTTTTTCACAAGAACGTCAGGATTAGGTAAAATTGAAATAAGGGGGAGGGGGGAACAAAATCACTATAACTTAAAAACTTACGGTCAAATTTCAATAGGAATTTATAGGTGTTTCACTTGACATATGAAGGAGATAATACCAAGTTTTTACGGAAAATAAATGATAGGGTTTCAGATAAACGGACTTTATGATTAAAAATTAACAACTCAAAGACGTTTTGAAAATAGACATAAATTTATCTCCTTTCGACAATTACCTTTGTACGTTCGTAGCTTCAAAACTATCGGTAAAAAATTGATGAAACTTTGCATGTAGAAAAAGTATGTTTCAATTATAAACATTTATTATTTTTAGGAAAATTAAATGATAGGATCAAATTTAAGTCTGGCTGTCCTGTACCTCCTTAAATGAGTATATACCACACACAAAGATACTAGAATAAACGACTTACGGCGGCACTTTGTATATCAAAATATTAATTATATTAATTAGAATTCGAGGAACACACGTATACTACGGACAAGTTCAAGTATTAGATAGGAATCATGAAAATGGAGGAAATCTCATGAGTTTTGCCTAAACATCTGTTGATTCAAAGATTTGAATGATGAATTAAACCATAAAGAAGGTCTCGCTCATGCTTATTTCTTCACTAAATTGATTATTACGGTGATCGGTGATGCGTGCTTATGTATCAGCACAAGTCTACTTTCACTTTCACAGTAAATATATGTGTATTTATGTAGATCATCTAATGTGACAGAACATGTATTTTATATATTGTTTCATTTTCGTACGTGAACATCGACGGCGGGTGCGGCTATCCAACAGGGGATGCTTACTCCTCCCGGGCACCTGGTCCCACCTCTAGCTTGCTAGGGGTACGTCGATGCTCCATTTTGTGCTCTATTGTGAGTATTGTTGAGATTATAGTCAGTATCTTCTTTAACTCATTGGTCTGTTTGATGTTAATATATCACATTCTCTTTTGCGTCTCTAGCTGTGCTTGTTTACTCTGTGTTTTCACATCGGATATTTTTGTGCTTTGCAGGTTGCAGGTCTCCTATCTTACCTATGCTTTTTCTGAATTATACAGAATTAGTATGCCCTGCATTATTGTATGAGTAATCATTTATGCCTATTTGTTTTGACTAAAATAGAATCATTACAATCTCTAGATTTCTAAGCAAAATTCATTAGATTTCCCCGATTTTTCTGTAGATGTGTTCCTCACATTATAACAAATATTTAGATATACAGCACGATGTATAATTTTGTAGTTATCAAACAGGAAAGGGTTTCAAACAATCAATCTTTCTGCATATATTAGACATGATAACTTTCACACTCTTTGGTCATATTACATTGTTTCGATTGAGGATCACTGACGAGGGTTACATGTAGTACCCTTTTAAGATTCATTCCATAAAAGAGTTATTTTAGTTAACGCATGCGGCCACATCAAATTCAAATCATTTGTGAAACGATTTCAAATTCAATAGCCTCACTTTAGATCAGATAAAAAATGATATGAATTTAGGTTTAGCGCCACTTTAATAAAAGATGTTCATTGCATACAGAAGGTTTCATTTCTTGATCTCCGAATTTAGCAGTGCAAACAATAACTAATTATTCTCAATAACTTTTTACGGGAGGTTGGGGGTTCCAATCATCCTGGTTCGGTTGCTTTTTCTCACAAATAATAAAATATGCTGATACATCTGAAGCCTGTCACTGATACATTTCCTTTCACAAACATAAAAACAGTTTTCTGTCTCAGTCATAAAAATTGCACTTTAAAACTTTAAACTGATATAGTAGTAATATATGAGAATGCTACAGTTACGTGCATCAACATCAAGGTTACACACTTAATAACACTACATGTATATGATATTGTTAAAAATATCTTCGTTTATCAAAAATGAGATTTGTGTTAAAACAAATATCAATTTTTTTCACCTTACTTGATTTTACGAATAAGAATCTAAAGTAGCTATCCAATCATTCTAAAGGTAAGACCACGAGACCCCTAAATCGGCCCTATGTTTTTCCTTGGATTCAAATTTCATATGAAATACTTGATATCTCTCATAAATACATTTTTGTATTCTTAAATGTTTCCTACTTTTAATGAAACAATAAAATCCCAAGGCAAGGCACCATTGAAAGGGTTATGACGTCACTAACAGACGTCATTTTTGACGTTATTAAACAAAATTAGCAGAAATTCGTCGTTTGTGGAAGAATTTGATGTGGCCGCATGCGTTAACTAAAAAAACTCTTTGATGGAATGAAGATATAAAGATAATCTTTTAGATATGAATTTCTCATGTTAGTTAATACATTCGGCCATTGCTAATTTTATAGAAATACAAAGATTTTGCTGCGATTTTGCGGAATATTGCCGAGTTTTCAGAGGGCTATAAGCTAATGATAAACACCTTGTTTGCAAAATTTATATTCATTATCCCGTAAAGACCTCATCAAAGTGTCAAATAACAAATAAATATCCCATGAAGTACTAGTACAATGTTCAAAACTAGGGCCAATATTTGGCTTCGTGACCTACCCATTTTCTCTTTCTCTCTTTGTCTAGGAGAGACTGCTCTCTAACAGCAATGTTTGAAGACTTTTAACATTTGAACACTTCTTTTACTGTACAAGTATTTTTGAAAATGTGACTTAAAACTTTTGCAAATGACCCTGAACATGTCACAATGCGACTTGTTCTTTCAAGATCATGAGGACAACCAAACGAGCTGCTTAAAGAAAATAAGTCTCCAAACTCTGCCGCGAAAGACCTGCCTTCTTGACAAAATCGCAATATACAATTGCATAATACTTTCAAATTAAGGATATTGAATCCTTATCAGTGTAAATCAGGGATAAAGGATTAAGAGATTAAAAGAAAGATACAAATCCCCGACATGACCTTGCTGCAGTGATCACAGCGGAACACACACGCATATGAAGAGGAAACGGGACGGAAAAAGTCGGAGATAGACGGAGAGACGAGGACAAGGGACGGAAAAACGAGGAAACGGGACTGAAATAGACGTAGAGACGAAGAAATGGGACGGAAATAGACAGAGAGACTAGGAAACGGACGGAAATAGACGGAGCGACGAGGAAACGGACGGAAATATACGGATAGACGTGGAAACGGGAAAATAATAGATTTAGAGACGAGGTAAAGGGACGGAAATAGACGGAGAGACGAGGAAACGGGCGAAAATAGACGATGCGACGAGATAATGAGACAGAAATAGACGGGTAGACTAGGAAACGGGACGGAAATAGACGGAGGGACTAGGAAACGGACGGAAATAGACGATGGGACGAGAAAATTGAACGGAAATAAACGAAGATACTAGGAAACGGACATAAATAGACGATGAAACGGGACGGAAATAGACGGAGAGACGAGGAAACGGGAAAATAATAGACGGAGAGACGAGAAATGGGATAGAAATAGACGGAGAGACGAGGAAATGGGACGGAAATAGACGGAACGACAAGGAATCGGAGGAAATAGACAGAGCGACGAGGAAACGGGACAGAAATAGACGGAGAGACGAGGAAACGGACGGAAATAGACGATGAGACGAGGAAATGTGACAGTAAAAGATGGAGAGACTAGGAATTACAAGGGACAGAATAGACGGAGATCGAGACGAGGAATAGGGCGGAGATAGTTAAAGAGACGAGGAAAATGGACTGAAATAGACAGAGAGATATGGAACATTTCAATTACATCATTGACACACTACACTATATATACAAATAATCTCCATATAGTCCTATTGTAATTTAAAAACGATTGTAAAACGATTTCCATTGGAAAAGCCACAAGAATCTGCACTGTAGATGTTCCACTATTCTGAGAACGCCATTTAATGAAAGATGTTACCAATAACCATTGATAGGATGGATAAAGGATATCTTCTATTGTCTTAAATAATAGTTTTGTATGAAATGGCAAGTTCCGATTATCGGGAGCTCGGATAGTGTGAATTACAATTGCAATTTGCAGGTAAAAAAGTTCCCCGCGAGGGGTTTGACAGTAAGTGTTATGAATTTTCCCAAGACACTGTTGCCATGGCACTTTCTATATAGATATGACCTCCGACAGTGCATGTTCTGTAGATTTTCTTTTAATTTTCGTGCATGAACATCGACGGCGGGTGCCGCTAGCCAAACAGGGGATGCTTACTCCTCCCGGGCACCTGGTCCCACCTCTAGCTTGCTAGGGGTTAGTCAATGCTCCATTTGGTGTTCTATTGTGAGTGCTGTTGAGATTGCTGTCAGTATCTTCTTTATCTTACATTTACTTTTAAGGTATTCAACGGGTATTGAGAAGTGATTGGGTCACCCATTTATGCATTCCTGAGACCTGAAAGCACAGCATAGTTATAAAGTAAAAATTTATTTAAGATGTATGACCAATTTGGATATTGAAAAAATTGGTTACCTTATGAGTTATGGGCCGTTACAGTTTACATTGGAAAAAGTTGATATTCCTTAATTTTTTTCAACAGAATGACGAGGCATCAACTTAATACAGATAAAAAAAAATCAAAAAATATATTTCATCAAATTGCGCTGAAAATCAAAAGTTCACCAATTAGTTTTTCTGTAATTTCTTTTTTCTTTTTTTCATCAACAGGTAATAACTCCTAAACATGACCATTTTCAAAATATTTCTTTTTTCGATATCTTCTTGGCTAGTGCAAAAGTTTTTAAAATGGCATATAACACAGAAATATATTTAATGATAATAACGTCTAATTTCAATGTTTTTGGCACAATTTCCTTCATTACCCACTGAATACCTTACAAGAACTTTTGGTCTTTGTACTTTTTCTTCAGCAATGAGGGTTCCTCGGTTTGCAACGGAGTCCAGTTTTCACAGTGTACAGACCTTTAAGAAAATTCTTTAAAGCCGGTAGATAGGTTATGCATTTTTATGTCAATAATATCAGAACTGCATTTATATAAAATACACAACCCAGAGTTAAACTCAAATGTCAGGGGATTTTATTTTTCTTTGTAGGTTTTTTTTTTTCTTTTTTTGGTGGGGGGGGTGGAATTGTTCAATTCATTTTAATTTACATTTCATGCAGGCTTGAAATTTTGTTTTTCTTTGAAATAAGACGTGAGGTTTGTGATTGCATACTAATAATATGATATTACTTTACATCTAGGTCAAATGCTATAAAACTTTTTCAAACATTTAAAGTGAAAAATATAGAAAACCAATGCACTGAAGGATCATTTCAAACCGCACACCTGTATATCCTCTGTAAAGATGGAGACTTGGTTGATCCGAGATGTCATAAAAAAGTCATTTATAGTATCAATATTTTGATATTATCAACAATTCAGTAAAGAGGTTTTAAACTCAAGCGGTAATATTTTATCCGGTTGGCAATAAAATCTCAATTTCAATATAATAGAACTAAAATAAAATGCAAACTTTCTACTTTTCTCCATTAAACTTCCGTAAGTCTCCGTTATGCTTTGGAAAACAGATGTTAAACCAATGTTCAACAAATGCAAATCTTCATTACGTCCGCAGATATGGATCATAGCATATAATCTAGATTTTATCGATAGATCTAATTAGGACATGATGAAAAAAATAAGTACCACTATATTTTTTTTAGATGAGAGAGATATGATGTCGGATCAGACGGCATCACGCGTCTATATATTTCTGAGAAATGTTGAATGAAATTTTTTAAAAACGTCATCATTCAATGGCATCATTTAATAATAGATTTTGCAGAATGAACCAGATATGCACGTTTCGGGTACTTACACCTCGTCAATGATCCTCAATCTAAACAATATGATATGGCCAAAGAGTGTGCAAGTTATCATATTCAAAAATGTAACGAAAGACGCAACAGGATGGTTGGGATGTGATGCAACAGGACCAACGTTTTAGAAATTCCAGTTTTGATAACATAAATTTCCATGTTTATAGTATCTAGTTTTGTAATCGCCTTTTATTCTTTATTCTCTGTTTAGAAACTCAAACAATATTGTATCTTTTATGCAATGTTCCGAGTTTAGAATGTCCTTTGAAGATGGTCCGTACATCAACAGTATTAACATCATGAATATACCTTGTATTGACTCTGAATGTCGCAATCTTCTTCAAATATGTCTGATTATTTGATGTTTTCGCGATTTTGATGTATTTGGTATTTTAAATCGGGCACAGTGATGGAGGACATGTACGCATTCATTTTCCGCCCTTGCACTGGAGATTGTTCATTAAATAAGTTGTCCTTCGTGTTTTTGTCGATGCTCAATTTTGTGCTCTATTGTGAGTACTGGTGAGATTATCGTCAAGAACTTCTTTAACTCATTTATATCACACTTATGCCCTTTGTCGTGTGGAACTCGTAAAAAAGTTCCCTGCGAGGTTTTTGACAGTAAGCGTTTTGAATATTTGTCCCTGACATGTTCACCATAGCATTTTCTATATAGACATAGAGCGCTGTTGACTATTATCGGCACCTTTATTTATCGCCTATAATAAACGAGAATATCGACGTCTTTGTTGTTCTTTCGTTACACAGGTAGAAGCAACAGTATATTAGACATGATTTAATGAACTTCAGTCAATCATATACCTAATAAATATGGTGCCTACCACTGTCTTTTAAAAAGGATGAAAATCATAGTAGGGAAAACACCGTCTTTATCATAACAAATAGAAAAACTTCCTTTTCTGAGTTGGTGTTTCATAGAATTTGAAGTTGGTTTTTGTAATTCTTTTCAGATTCACAATTGCACAGTGGATTCCTTTTTCTTATTTCATATTTTTCGATTATTTTTATGAAGAATTTGCCTACCTTTTACTCCTTCCAACTTATATCCCATTTTCATGACCCGTCTATAATTATCGGCATATCTGAATACTTACCAATGTACCTAGCCATGCTCCCGCTTTTGGAAAATTTCATTTCCGTTTTTCAGTAGTCAAATATTAGATTTTGTAATTTATTTTATTGTCTTTTAATATAAAAGAATATTCGGTGGTAATCTGACCCAGTTTCTGTGTTAACCAAAGTTTTTCAAACTGATCAGGGAAGGTGCCGATAACGTGAAACACACAGAAAAAATATCTTAATGGGTAACTTTATTCGGAAGCGTTTATGACCTTTAAGGGTCACGACAAACTAAAATAAAAGTTTGGTTGCGGACGTCTTGGGGAACACCTATCACGTGGTATAGTCATAAACTTGTAACATTACAGTTCAGCCATCGCACAACGGCGATTTGAAAAGAAATGCTCATCTCTCTTGTTAAGGGTGCCGATAATACTGGACATATGCCGATAACACTGAACAAAAGTTGACTTGCAAGAACCGTTTTATCAAGGGATGGGCTAAATTTTTGTTACATAGAGATGGTGGTCAAGGTCGATAAAAAAAAATCCCCCTACACATGGTATAGTCGATAAAATAATGGATAAGACGCACCGGCCACTAGGCAAGGTAAAACGTAAAGGTGCCGATAATTGTCTACAACGCTCTAACCTTAGACAGTGCATGTATTTTAGATATTGTTTTCATTTTCGTGTGTGGACATCCACGGCGGGTGCGGCTAACCAAACAGGGGATGCTTACTCCTCCCGGGCACCTGGTCCCACCTCTGGCTTGCTGGGGGGTCCGTCGAAGCACAATTTGTGCTCTATTGTGAGTGTTGTTGAGATTATAGTCATGATCTTCTTTAACTAATTTGTGTCGCACTTATGCCCTTTGCCGTGTGGAGCTCGTAAAAAATTCCCCGCGAAGGGTTTGACTGTGTTTTAAATAATTTTCCCTGAAATTGTCGCCATAGCACTTTCTATATAGACATAACTTCAGACAGTGCATGTATTTTAGATATGGTGTTCTATTCCGTGCTTGGACATCGACGGCGGGTGCGGCTAGCCAAAGGTGATGCCTACTCCTCCCGGGCACCTGATCCCACCTCTAGCTTGCTAGGGGTCCGTCGATACTCAGTTTTGTGCTCTATTGTGAGTGTTGTTCAGATTATAGTCAGGATCTTCTTTAACTCATTTGTAATTGAAATAAAATTAAGAGTATGTCTTTTAACAAGTATTTATTCGTCAACAATATCAGATAATGGCATATTAAAAAAAACATGTGTCAAATAATCAAGAATACATATAAAACAGCATCAATTTGTGTTTAATTGACATTTAAACACAACAAAAATGAACACATTTACTTGGAATTGGGAAATTATTAACTGTATTAACAAATAGCATATGAAAAGTATTTAAGGCAAAAAGGTACAAAATAGTCGAATCGAATAAAACCTATTGAACACATACATTTGACTTGAGAACAGCAAAAGGGTCTCCCTAGAGGTCAGTAAAGCATTTAGATGATTCGATACAATGATTCATTCCTCTGCAGGTAAAACGCTATCTTTAAAAAGTGGTCGAATAGATGAATAGGAATTTTTATATATGATATTACAGAATCGTACAAAAAAATCTAAAACGACACGAGTACCATGCAGTATATTTCACATCCATTGTAAATGAGCATTAATAATATTCATAGTATTTGAACAAAAGTCAAATTAAACAAAACTTATGTTTACAAAGGCTAATAAGGAAAACATTTCGTAACTGAATGAAATAATTGTAGTATAAACAAAGTAAACATACGATCTCAATACAATATATAACAACGTGATATGAATTAAAGGCACGCGTCTAACATCCTGAATCTTGGGTTTGCCCTTTTTGCACTCACTGGATAAGACAGAATATTTCCCTGACGGATGTTCATGGTTGTTGATTTCTGTATTCAATCAGAGTTCATCTCGAAGGCATCTTTATTAATTTATGGAAAACATTTTATTGCATTCATCAGTTCTGAGTTTTCTAATTTTCCTTTTCTAATCCCTTCATAAAAGATATATACGTGATTGCTAGTCTTAGAGTGTCTATTCTTGACAGTTTCTTTTCGTAGTCGAAAGCTGGGAGTCTTTTTCTCAGATCGTCAAAGGCTTTATTCAACGTCACCATCCTCCTCCGTTCTCTTACGTTGGCAGCTTTTCGTTGTGATACTGTTTGAACTCGCTTCCTTTTCGGTTTCAAATTTTCAGCACAAGTTCTCGATACTTGATTGGCTGTTTCTCTTTCTTCTTGGTTATTATTGGTTGCTGTTCTCAGTGTCATTAACTCTGGTCTCATAGAATCATGGTATTGCGGAATCCTCTCAAAGGTCACCTCCTCCGCCAGACATGCTTCAAAGTTAGATGAGCTACTTTCTCCCGTGTCTTCGTTAAATAAAAAGGCTGTATATTCCAGCAGCTCATTAAAATCACCGGTTTGAAAAGATTGAAATTCAGATAGATAATCTGTACCCATCACAAATGGTCTAAGATTACCAGTTCGTAGTGAGATACTGTATGTTGTGACTGCACTTCGTTGTACTGTGCTTGCACGCGACGGTCGTGAGCAGGTGTACAAATGATATTCAAGATTCGTGACAAACGTTGAAATAAGCTTCACTAGAAGTTATACTTTAGGGATATTGGTTTAATAGATAGAGACTTTATGTTTCAGTAACATTCTTTCGATAAATCATTGGTCAAAAGCAGGAAGATCAACAGAAATATCAATCCTAAAACTCACAAGTTCGCGTGAGTAGGCGGGGTTTAAACGTGCGAGCGCGTGACTGACACAATCCTATTTTACTCCACTCGATTTCGATGTGATTTCGATGTTAAAAGTTTTAGACTTTGATATAACAATTCTTAAAACTATACTTCTTTTCGTATAATTGCTTCTTTTAACGGTTACAAATCCTGAATCGGTTCCCTCGTGTTTTTTGAAGTATCAAAGTGTTCATTTATCTACTTCCAAAAGAAATTAATCATTTTAGAACGGAAAGGGGAAAAATCATTTTTAAATGAAAAAGTTAGGAAGACGAATTTACCTCAATCAGTTGAACATACAAATGTATTCTAATTTTAGACTGTTTGTAGTCTAAAAAAATATGTTTAACAATGATGGTAAAACATCATGTAATAGTTTCAGCCTTTACAGGTTTAGTTCCCATCGGGAAGCGATACACGATAATAACTTACAATTGAATAGCAACATGTAAACCATCGTATTTATCTCTGAAAAAGTAATTATTGTATTATTTCAGACGTATTTCTGAACGATAAAATTAGAGTTTCTGCACCTCAAATGCAATTTTACTGGGTGTGTCGTCTCTTCGCGTGTCGAATACTGTGAATGAGGTTATTTTGGCTGATGGAAATTTTCGCGAAATAACCATTGCAACTACGCGAGGGAGTAATTCTAATGAAATCGGTATTGTTCCCTTTAGTCTTTAAAGGAAGATTGGGGAGTTTCATCCCTCATTGCCTTCAGATAGCCTCTAACACTCGCTTGGGTGCACATGACGTCACGCAAAGGGGCAGATAATTCAGTCGCGCCGCTTCAATGATTAGACTTTTCAGGTCGATTTACAGGAAAACGGACGGTCGGAAAAATATAATTCTTTCGAAATTTTTTCTCTAGTATGAATAAGTAAAATATATAAATGTATTTTAGCATTTAAAAACCTTTAGAGGTGACCTTTAATACTACATGTAATTGTAATTTTCACGCGGGGGTTATTTTCGCGTTAATAATACAATCGTGAAAAATGCAAAAATTTCCACCAAGCGATAAATTTCACGTTTAAGGTATGCAGTCTTCAGTTTGCAAATTGAAGTTCTTATAATTCGCAGCGTAAAAGAGATTTATAAGATACCTAAGACAAACCGATTGTAAGATTCATAAATAAGAGAATTTTTATAAATTTATTCAATTATATTCAGTTTAAGAAAATATTTCCACTGGAGTTCAAAATTTTCTTTCTGTGATTGATTCTTCTTACCTTATTAATCAAGACACCACAAATATAAGGTAAAGACGTAATTATTCTGATGCTTGAATCGTCTACAATTTCAAAAGGAGTGCAGAATATTTTCTTGAAGTTTCCAGATGGCGTCAAGAAGTGTAGGAAATTAATATATATAAACTGTTTTTTTTTTTCCTTTTATTCTATGCAAGTTCGAAAGAGGAGAGCTAGCTACGAATACCCATCACCATTTTTTGCACTACGAAAAGGAGGAAATATATATTTAAGAAATGACTGTAATAATTTTTCTGTCTATCGATGTATAGACAAAACCCGATGCACCGAAGCGGATTATATTTTGTTTGTACATCGGTTTTTGTCTATACATCGATAGACAGAAAAATTATTACAGTCACTTCTTATAATTAAATTACTGTTTAATTATCTCGTTTATTTTGCAATCGACGTCATTTTAGCATTGTTGATTTTCAAGTTCAAAACTGGCGACGTAATATTTGAACAGGCCTAACGTAGCGGCGCTCGACGTTAATGACGTCATAATAGGCGAGATAGTCTATACAGCTATAGATAAAATTTCGCTCCGTTCGTTTGTATAGGCGTTATACAGAAACTACGGAAATAGTTTAATTATATCAAAATGAAAAAGTTAAGTTGGCGATAAAAGCTATGGACTTTGATATACTATTTTTTTTTCCTTTTATTGCATGGAAGTTCGAAAGAGGATTTGAGAGATGTAAATAGAGTATAATTACAATCAAGCAAAACAAACATTAAGTATTTTAAAGCCAAAATTTGATTTGGACCAACAATTGTGACAGGATCCAGAAAATGAGGCAAACTATCTTGCTGGAGGACAATTTCCCCCAAAAAAATCTTTCCGTAGTTAGAAAACTAATATCTGAAAATGTTTCAATACTCTTGAAAAAAATATCTCATGGATTTTCCATGGCAAATCTGACAGTGTGGTAAAATATAACTGGGGTAGGTACGAATGATTGATAGTCGAGATGTCTGCTTCCTTGTTAAATCAATGCTAATTATAGTTTGTATTCAACCTAAAATATCGTGTTACAATCTTGAGTCGTTCATTTTGACCTCGTCTCGATTCAGATGCGCGTCTTGAGTGTCACTTAATTTGCATATTGGAAACGCGATCTGTAAAAATGTGTATGAAGTATACTTGAGTATGATTGGAATACAACAGCAATGAATGTAAATGATGACAATAATATGGTTCAATTTAGATATTATCAGACTTAGCAGAAAAGTGACGAAAGCTGGCACGCGTTGAACGGGAACCATCTACCAACTTACTTTAATATTTTCGAAGCATTATTCCGCTTTATTAAGTCTGGTGTTTATATCTCTCAATATCTTTAACCACGTGCAAGTTAAGGTAGATAATATGTGGTTGGAATGGAACAATTTATGGACAAACAATAATCATGAAATGTATATGTTAATATTTCTCTCACTTCAAAAGATCCCATTAAAACAGACATAAAAATGCATTATTAATGATATTTCATGTATCAAGTGACGCATCAGAGTTTTGATAATTTACTTCTGTATTGCTTACTCAAGGACTTAAAAATACTTCGACTGTATTAAAATGAGACAAAAAAGCTTAAAAAGTTTGCTTTTGTGTTATCATTAAAATGATTGAAATATATCGTCTACCGATTTCTTTTCAATACATCATTGTTTAGGCACTATACTTTAGTTGAAAGCTAAATACAAAATGTACAAACATAATGATAGAGAACATTTTTACATACTTTATATAAAACAAATTATCGCAATTTCAGCTTATAACAAATACTTAGCGATCAAAAGTTACGAAAATTCTTAACATTTTTGAAAGTATTTTTGTGATACAGGCTGCAGGTACATGAGAAGAGTAAGCATCCCCTGAAGTGCTATATACAGCGGTAAGAAATAATTAGCTGTTAGTCTATTATAGATCGACAATGTATTTGCAGAGAGATTAATAGAAGGGATGAATAGAACTAAGCGAAAACAGACATTTTACTGACTTAAAAACATTTGGAGACAAGTTGGTAGGCTAAATGGATTTCAGTAATGCACGATAGACTCCTAGACGCTTACATAGATATATCATGTTCTCTATCACCTGAAAGGCCAGAAGACGGAGATGACTCAAACAAGTCCTGGTACTTTCATTTCCTATGTAACAACACTGATAGATCTAGACGGTTACACGTTGTGAAAAGGACATTTAAAAAGGGTAGTCAAATAAAGCAGAGTACTTTTTTAATCTTAAACTCTCCGCCCCGAAATAAAACAAAATACACAAAGAAACAGAAACTTGATTTCCAATTCATACTTTCTATTCTAATGGGCTTACATTTCCGAAAAAAAAAACTCACTTCGAATAATCATATTTAAAGCATGCTTTGACAAATTATCTTTGGTGGTACACAAAGACGTTGCCACCGATGAAAATTTTCGTTTTTACACTTTACTATTTTGAGAGTGATAATTAAAATAGTAATGACCTACGTGTATCTATGGTATTATGAAATTGCCTCCGTCTGTC
This sequence comes from Pinctada fucata, assembly GCA_028142955.1. Classification (NCBI taxonomy): domain Eukaryota; kingdom Metazoa; phylum Mollusca; class Bivalvia; order Pterioida; family Pteriidae; genus Pinctada; species Pinctada fucata. Next base: position 8,148,234 of record AP027114.1, on the reverse strand, counting down.
TGTCCGTACACTGCACTATGTGGAGAGTGATCTTTAGAATAGTTATGTCCTTCATGTGTCCGCTCTTCTAGTGCAAATATTTTCCGCTGTTTTTACTGTTTGGGATCTCCTCCCTATATTTGTTTTTAATTCTTCTTTTAAAGTTTAAAAAAAGAGATTTCCTATTGATTGTGATTTTTGTAATTGTGATTTTTGTGATTGTGATTTTTGGATTTTGATTTTTGTGATTGTGATTTTTGGATTTTGATTTTTGTGATTTTTGGATTTTGATGTTTGTGATTGTAATTTTTTGTGATTGTGATTTTTGTGATTGTGATTTTTGTGATTGTGATTTTTGTGATTGTGATTTTTGTGTTTGTGTGATTTTTGGATTTTGATTTTTGTAATTGTAATTTTTGGATTTTTGTGATCGTGATCTTTGGATTTTGATTTTTGTGATTGTGATTTTTGGATTTTGATTTTTGTGATTTTGTTTTATGTGATTGTGATCTTTGGATTTTGATTTTTGTGATTGTGATTTTCGGATTTTGATTTTTGTGAGATTGTTTTTTGACATTCATTCACTGTTTTGATATTGAATACTATCTCTTGATATTGAATACCATCCCTTGATATTGAATACCATCTCTCTCTGTAAAATAAATGTACAAATCTAAATTCAAAAAATAAAAGAGGGCGCTACTGGAATAAATTTAATGGCTCCACTTGAAGCATCACTGATGATAATTTTATATTGGGAACAAAATGGTTTGGAATTTTCTTCATGACGGTATAGAGTTGGAACACTTCCGTATTATTAAATAGCAGGATGTGTTGGATAGGATGCTACAGGACCCGCGTTTTAGAAATTCCAAGAAATATTGATTACAGAAATTCTATTCAAAATTCAAGCTTCTTTTAAAGCATTTTGAAACTTTTGCGTTGAGATTCAGCGTCAGTAGAGTTTATTAAGTAATTCATATGCAAACGGAAATCTCGATTTGTACTTTATGGACAAAGTACAAATCGAGATTTCCGTTTGCATATGAATTACTTAATAAACTCTACTGACGCTGAATCTCAACGCAAAAGTTTCAAAATGAAGTCAAACGACGCGGTTTTTAATCCATAGTAATGTTTTTCATCAAGTTCCTTTGTCGTATGCAATATTTCATTATGTAAATTTTAATGTTATGAAACGATGTCAAAGGTTAAAATAAGATCGTGACCTTTCGATGAATAAATTTTATTTCTATATTTATTTTAACCATAACCGTGAAAGATGCGAAAGATATATCGGGGAAAAACTCACTTTAGATAGTTATCCGTTTTGATTTTATAAGAAGATTTTATAGATAAAACAAATCCGTTGCGAAAAAATAAAACGGTTCGCTGGTACTTTAACATACAAATGTAAACCTGACATGTTTAAACCTAGCTAGAGCATGTTTAAAGAGCAGAACTTTTCTTCTGTAGAAGTTGCAACGATATATGATGATCCATTATAATAGATGGATAAAACAAGCACACCAAAGACGGATTGTATAAACTATTCTACATTCTTACTACCGCCTTCACATATTTAAATTCATAGTTTCATCAGATGTTAAACGTCTTCAAATTCAATGGCATCATTTAAGAACAGATACATTTCTAACTGGACCAGACATGCACATTTTGGGTACTTAACCCTCGTCAAGGATTCTCCATCCAAATAATGTATTATGGCCTATTAAAGAGTGTGAAAGTTATTCTGTCCAAAATGTACCGAAAGACGTAGCCAGATGGAGGGATATGATGCTACTGTGAGCATCCACGTTTCAGAAATTTCAAGTTTCAAATTTTCGAATGCGTTGAAGAAACGATCAACCGAAGTTGATCGAGCTTGGCTACACGTGCCCTCGGAGACTCTGGGTCCACCAGCAATGACACTCACGGAGTGGTGCAAATGTTATTCGTGCATGTCTGGTCAATGCTGCCAATTTATCTGTTCTTAAATGATGCTATTCAATTTGAAGACGTTTAACATCTTTTAAGAACAGATAAAACAGCATGGACCAGATCGACATGCACGTTTGGGGTATTTAACCCTCGTCCTTTACTGTTAGGGTAAAAATGATATTTTGTAAAGGGAAAACAGAGATAAATGATAACTATATTAGTGATTAAATTGAATTGATAAGTGAATGGAAATTCTACTGAATAGCTAATATTCAGAGTGGTGGACCAGGAGATTCGGTTGATCGTTTCTAATTTGAAGACTTTAAACATTCAAACACATTCCAAAATTTCTGTTCACAAAATTTCCTCAAAATGTCTGAAAAGTGGGTCCTGTAGCATCATATCCCAGCCATCCTGCTACGTCCTTCGGTGTTGTTTTAACATAGCTAGGCGTCTTTCAGATAAGCTTCTCAGTCAGGATATGTTTGTGACCGACTAACATCGTCACTGAGGAAGTTCTACGGTCGATATGGGGAACTCGTCATACACTATGATATACCACTTTCCAGAATGGTGGATGATATTCTGTCATAGACCATTTGCACCATCCAACCAAAGATTGTTATCTATGTCTTCCGAAATGGAAGTAACCGGATGTGACATTTCTACCGAATTGAAGCGGCGGGTGTTGCATGCAAGCAGGAGATGCTTACTCTTCCTGGGCACCTGGTCTCACTCTCATATCGGGAGTTCGCTTCTTTTCATATTAGGAGGTTTTTGTTTGTTTGCTTTGGTTCCTGTTTTATCCTGATTTTGTATGCCTTCGGTTTCTGATTTTCTGAATTATCGATTTTGTGCTGTACACAGGGATATGGTCATTATCCATATTTGTCATTTCACAGTCTTTGGCAATATTTCATTGTTTTGACTGAGGGTCTCTGCAGAGGGTTAAGTACCCGAAACGTGTATGCCTGCCCCATGCTGCATATATATCTGTTTTTTTTTAAATTATGCTATCGACTTGAAGATGAAACATTGGATAAGGATTGGATCCTAACATTGGAACACACACGGAGTAAAGGAAAGACACGAAACGACACGGAAAGACACGGAAACAACGGGAAGAATTAGATATTATTGAAACATGAATGTTAACACATGTTAAACGTCTTCAAATTCAATTCTTTCAGAAATTCAATAGCATCATTTAAGAACAGATAAATTTGCAGCAGTCACAATGTAAAACAAACTCTATGATAGTAGTCCATATTGAAATATATGTTCTATAAATAATGGAGAAATTCAAACAAAGATATACGACGAATGAGAAGACTTTGGCTGCGACATAGTTAATTTTCCTCGGCTTAATGGCGATGTTCCAAGATTGCCATCATACGGCATTTATATTTCTCAACTCATCAGATACGCTAGAGCTTGCTCCCATGTTTTGGACTTCCATGACAAAAATTTACAAATTACAAAAAAAAACATATCAGTCAGGGATTTAGATATCATAAACTTGTAAAATCTTTTTGGAATTCTACAATAACTATTCTGAACTTCTTTCAAAATTTGGGACGACTCCGGCATCAGAGTATGTATCATTGGACAATCCATTGCCTTCATTTTACGGTAACATTATAAACAAAATCAGAAGGATCGAAGGCAGATTAAACTTCAACCAAAAATGTAAGAAAATAGTCGGTCCCCTGCTTTACCGAGGACACTGGGCATGGTACTGGAACAATTTACAGTTGTGTACTAGTGTCTTTCTAAACGTTACACACTGGTCAACCGTGACGACGGGACTCCATGACGGGCCTTTTTTCAAATAACGTCAGAGAAGACTTTGTCTTGATTTTCTCTCCTACCTGAAAGTTGATCTTGAGATCGCTTCAGCCAGCAGAGCACAGACTGTTATACGTATGTCATAAAAATTTTTACATAAAGTATGTGTTACAAGAGGTCACTGCGTTTAACTATCTTGTTTGAGATATCACCTTACAGTGAGAAGTTTTATGTTTATACAACAATTGTGTGACTATGGAGACCTCTGTGTATCCTGATAAGTGGGAGGGTTGTGCGCACGTAATCCGGATAACCACACCATTTGCTAAAAGCAGATGGCCGTCCAAAGTCGGCGCCGGATGCACATTGGTATCCTTCCTTTTATGTGTTGTTATCAATGTTTAATGTTCCTGTACGTCTGTTTGTTTTGTATGATGTTCTAGTGAATATTGTTGTGTCTTTTTGCGATTTGGAGTTTGTATGATGTCATTTATGTGACACTTTCTTGTGGGTTTGTTTCGCTGGGTGTATGCAGGGTGGTCATGTTGGAGATTATTCCCTTTTTTCATTATAAAATTTAAGTGCAAGATATGCGTATTTCAAAAAAAGGTATGTCTCATCAAGATGGCACCACTCAAATGAATTTTTGTGGTGCTGCATGAAATCAAAGGGGTTCAACGAAATACTGTCGAATTATTGCTTTGTCCTAATTTGGATAATAAAACTTCCAAACTATATTCTGGCAGTAAGAAATAGAAATATTTTTCAGACTACCATCCCTGAAAATTTTCCTTCCCATGACATTTCAAACCTGTTTATGTACTTGGATTTACATAAAAAGTTTCTTGGGGTATACCCCTTCTCCTTGTGTGCTATGAAAATTTAGAAGGCGATAAACCCAAAGAGCCCGATTTAAAAAAAAAGATGAGAATAAAATCTCACTTTCAGATTTAAACACTTCTCAGGGTAACAATTATGTATATAGATTGTAGTCTGTATTAAAGCACACGATAGGTCTTATACTCAAAAAGAATAACGGAATTTAGTTGAGTCAAATATATGAAATTCTCAGTCAAAAAATGTTTAGTTGTCCTTTGTGTGTAGGTTTATCTATTTATTTATTTATTTTGTTTTGTTGACAAGAGGAAGAACTCTATGGATTTTCAAGGTCAAAGGTCGAATATTGGAAAAAGGCTGAAAAAGGATTGGAATCCTTGTATACAGCCTAGAGGGTACAGTTTTGATTGGATCTTATGTATAATATGTTTAATATGAAAAAAAAAAAATCTCCAGGTTTCGATGGTTTGCCTAGTGAATTTTATCAATCTTTTGGAATGAATTATGTAAATTATTTTATGATATGTTTTTAAAAATAAACAGATGAGTTTTTCTCAAACACCAAGTATTATTATCTGCTGTTTAAAAAACGCGATAAGCAAAATCTGAAAAACTATAGACCATTAAGTTTGACGAACACAGACTACAAGATTATTGCATGTATTTTCGCTAGAAGATTACAAAATGTAATAGATTTTTTGATTAGAAAAGAACAATCAGCATATATAAAAAGGAATATTTATAGGTGAAAACGCTACTGTACATTAATTTTGGATATTATTGACCTGTGATGAAGATTTTTTGCTTTTATTCATAGACTTCGAAAAGGTGTTTGACGCAGTTAAGTGATATTGTTTGTTTAGAGTTTTGAAAAAGTTTAATTTTGGTGAAAATTTCATAACATGGGTTAAAATTCTTTAAACAAATAAAATCTTTAGACTGAAAAATAATGGATGGATATCAAAAACGCTAACCATGACGAGGGGCATACGTCAAGGTTGCCCGATTTCAGTGATTTTGTACCTTTTTGTAGCTGAAATCTTATCTTTTAAGATTAAACAAAATGATCAGATACTGGGTTTTAATCTACAAAACATGGATTTAGAAATAAAGAATATTCAACATGCAGACGATCTTACCCTTACCCTTGAAAATAAACTTTCACTAGAAAATGCACTCTTTAATATAAATGAATTTTGTGACCATGCTGGATCGAAAATAAATCTTAACACAACAGAATGTATTCTTCTTGGCAAATTGAAAGATAGATATGATAAGCTTTTTGGAATTAATGTTATAAATGGACCAGTGCAGTTGTTACCAACATTTTGTAACAAAGCCTTCAAATCTTTGCCATCATTCCTATTAAAATAAAAGAACAGACAAGCTGCATCGCTCATCATCATCCCGACTGTTACAATCATACATTCCTTACAATTATCCCTTCTTATGGCAACAATATCGCCTTTTTGAACTTCTAGATTCTTGATTCAAATTGCATTTTTTAAAACATTTTCGTATAGTTCCTTAAATGTCTGCGACTCTCTTTCGTTTGTTTGCCATTCGTTAGAAATTTGGGCAATCGCATTCGGATTTTCGGCATGTTTTCGAACCAAGTCTTGGATAGTAATGTACGGAACATTAATATAAAGTTTTTCCCCTTTGATTTTTAAGACCTCGGAGTCTTATATCTGTTCTCAGGGCATCGTGGCCTTTCGGAGGATGTGTTGTTTGTGGTGCCTTACCAGGCATAAAATTTACCATACTTTACAATGGAGTTGATTTAGACGCTATGTAAAATGATTCTATTGTGCAACGGATACCTTAATGTTAATTTATCATATATTTGTTAGAGCCAATATATCTGAGCACTGAACAAATATATATATATGAAAAAAGAAAATTAAAAAAAAGAACATATATATATCCCTGACGCACCTTTTAATTTATATCTGTTTGCATTATCGTTTCCCTACGATGCTGGACTTCTTCAAATAAATCAGCCTAATCTGCTATTCATTTCAGATAAAGCACTCAAAAGGTCATGCAAACACATGTCTTCATGCAAATACATGTCTTCATGCAAATACATGTCTTCATGCAAATGTGATAGAAAAAAAATTCATTTTAAAAGTAACTTTGACTTCATCACCGAATATTTAATGATGTCATTCAATGCATTAACACACCATGTGTATAAAAAATGGATTAACACGCAATGTGTATAAAAAATAAACTTATCTGTCAACCTAGATTAAAATTCACTTATACCAGAAAAGACCGAGACTTCACGTTGTACCATTTTCAGCTCACCCAAGACAAATCGAACAATATAGAGGATACTAGTATTGACGCCTACATTTTTCATACATACTTCATACATGCTCCAGTTTCCATACATACTCAGAAAGAAATTATAATGCTAACGATACACAAAGCATTATAGCTAGTTTAAATTTCTATCTTCATATATTTACTACTTGGATTGCCTCTCTTTCGGTCTCGAGCATCACTGATGATATATTGTTCAATAAAATGAGCATATGGTGCAATAGATTATTGCGATAGAACATATATTTCAGTATGATTATTTCAACCACTACGTTCGGTGATATCTTTGCCGATGGAGTGTTAGTCGCCGATAATATCATTCGGCTAGTTTCTCTTTGCTTCAGCACTGACTTAAAGTATATTTGTAAATTTTCTAAAGTACTAACAGGATTTTAAGAAAACGGAAATTTTGATTTTACGTGAAAACGCTTTAAAATTAATCCATATGGATATCGAGGGAAATGTTCAACTATTAGAGCACTGTTTGAAAATGAAAATTTTGAAAATGATTATCATTACGTTTCCTTTCTACACATAGGAAATAACACGTTAAATAATCATTTTCACGCACAAAGTCCATAAAACCTACTCTGGTCAAGTTTGAATGATACAATAACCATAATCTAAATGCGACACAATAGATTTATGCCTCAATGATCAGTGAATATCTACCTATATGAATAGGAGTTGCTGTTACTTTTAACATACTCGACCCTTATTGACAAAAAATGACTTGGTTAATTTGTAAGCGTAAAATATTGCTATTTTCCAATGAGTACACCAAAAATGATGTCCTGTAAGGTTTAAAAAGCTAGGTTTTTGAGTAGTGCTTTTCCATCTGTATTACCATTTCAATTTTCCAATGATTCTATTCTACCGTTTGCAAATAGAAGGGAAATTTCCGTTTTCTTAAAACCTGTTAGTACTTTAATACTAAATTCATTACAAATTATTCTGAAACTAAAGAGTTCATGGCATAGTTTTAGGTCATGTTAAGAAGTTCGCATCACTGATGATGCACTGTTTAATGAAATACACAAATGGTGCACATTTTTTTTACAACATAAACATGTATTTTAATATGATATTTTAAAAATGTTTATTTCAAAGATAAACTTTAGGACAGCACTACACTTTTAACAGCATCGTAAAATTAGATTTAACTGTAAAACTAAAGATCAAGCAAGTTATTGCCATGATTTGACAGCCCTATATAACATGTGGCCGACCTAGAAATGTCCTTCCCTATGATTTATTTTATTATTCTTATCTATGGGATAGTACTGAACGATTCTAGCTTGGTTGCCACTCTGGCAACCTTGGGCAACTCTTTTTATCGGCGGAAATTCAAAATGGCCGCCAAAGGCCTTCCACCAAGTGATGAAATAAAATTCTTTCTTTAAATATTAAGTGCGCCACATCGAATCAGGCGTTTTGAAGGTCAACAAATGTTAAACGTCTTCAAATTCAATAGCATCATTTAAAACCCGATAAATTTACAGCATGGAACAGACACTCATTTCAAATGTAATCTTGACATTTTGAGCTTATTCAATGCACAAAAATCAAGATGGCCGCCAAATTTCAACCTAATTATGGTACAATGTGTAAAAAGTTCTTATTTGTAGTTACAATGATCCTTGAATACATCTTTTTCGCTGTTTTGATTGTTTCAGGTTCAAACATACTTGTAGGACAACTTTTTTCATCAGGAGAAATTCAAAATATCCGCCAAATATTCCCCTACCAGTGAGTAAAATGTAATAATTACTTTATATATCAAGCGTAGTCCACCTATTCAGTTGTTTTAAGGGCCATAAAATCCATATCTTGTGTCTTTATGTTAATATGGGTTTATTTGAGGCTGAAAACTCCAAATGGTAGCCAAATGTCAGCTTCAATGCATGCCAAGAAGATTTATTTGAATTTTTTCTGAGAAAAAGTAAGGACAACTCATCGTATTAGTAATTTGAGGGTCATAGTATTGCTTGTCAGGGATCTTGCTACGACTGTAACTTATATATGCTTATTTCCACCTCAGTTGGGGACTAAGAATAATACAGAAAAACATAAAAGAAGTACCTAAAATTTATTCAGTCTCAAAGTCGAGAAGGTAAGGCCAATTTGTGTGAATTCCCATCGGAACGGCTGCGATCCCCAGAATGAACAACACTCCGAAATGAGACCAGGTGCCTGGGGAGAGTCAGCGTCAGGAAGAAACAATAAGTAAACGTAATAAATCAATGTGTGAATATTGTATTTTTCTAAAAAGAAATATCACAGGCTAGAATTTCATACGACTTACTATATAATGGAAAATGAATAAGACTGACATATAAGATTGGATGGTTTCATCTTTAACAGATTAGGATTCGTCAAAATGTAATGCAAAAATAAACATGTCATTTGTTTCATTAAAGTGGTACATAAAAGACAAAAATAAAGTTACCAGTTTGTTCGACGCAAGGGATTCAGTTGAAATGACCGTTTGCGTCGAAAGATAGGAGTATATCCAAGTACAAAGCGGATCTGTCACTCTCTGGTGTTTCCTTGATCTCTAGTTCATGAGGATAGATTTCATGTAGATGATCCTCAAAGTTCGGATTATTGATGGACAACACGTCATCTATGTATCTGAAGGTAAAATTGAACTGAGATGCGAGGTGTTTTCGTCCAGTCGAGATCAAGGTCAGGATGAAGTCACCTTCGTATGAATATGAAAATAAGTCCGCAAGCATTGGGGAGCAATTCTTACCCATGGGGATGCCGACTATCTGTTGGACTACGGTTCCTCCAAACACAACAAAAATGTTGTCAATCAAAAATTCCAGCATCCGGATGATATCGTCTTCGGTATACTTTTTGTTTGAATCAGAGTGTTCCTTCACGAAATAAACTTGTATCCTCCCGCCCAATTACGAGGCATTTGTATCTTCTATTACCATTTTGTGGAAGAAAGGTGTTGCGAATAATATTGGCCAGTCTGTTTTTGAGGTTTTGGTGTGGAATGGTAGTGTAGAGCGTAGAGAAGTCGAAATATTTCATGCTGAAGTTGATGGCTTTTAAACTTTCCAAAAGTTCCTTAGAAGTCTTTAGGATCCACATCTGATTGATTCCAATTCTGGAATATGCTGTCTCGCAGTATGTTTGAAGACCTTGCTTAATGCCTGTAAATATTTTCGCAAGCAAAATGGAAAGAGATTTTGTTGAGCACCTGGACGAATTGGTGTATGTTAGGATTTTTGTGCATTTTTGGAATCCAGAAGATATTTATAAGGCAGTTCAAGAAGAGAGTCATCAGTATGAATACCGAAAGACTCAAGAACAGATTTGTGGTTGTTAAGTATTTCAGATACAGATAAGTTTGTAAGTGTGTATGTTGAATTTCTAGGTGCTGAATGTAGTCATAGTTCCTCTCTCAAGCATTTGAAATAGTATGACTTGCAAACGAAAGTAAAATTGTTTGCCGCTTTGTCAGCAGGAGCAATGATATATTTTTCATGGAGGTCAGAAAGTTCTTTGGAAACTACAGGGTCATGAAAAATTGACTCGTGTCTGTTGTTAATCGAGTGCCGAAGACGCCCAGTTGTTCTTTTAAGTAATTCTCCGATGGATTTCATCCATTCGGAGAGTGTGTCTAGTTACACGTCCTCCCTTTTTGCCAAAGAGATCGCAAAAAGCACTCGGTTGCAGCACCAACAGCAAAACACCCATTGCATACACACACAGCAGACACACACAGAAAGAGACGCAAAGGGGCAAGTGTCACCAGCCAACACCATAGAAACATCAAGTATGTAAATGGTTAAAAAGGAAACAGAAGTCTTACGAAATACAGTCCATGCCATGCGGTAGCGAGCTCATGCATGTTATCACTCGAGGAGTCCGATTTACATGCAGGGAAGACAGGCGGTCGGGGTCCTGTCTTCTCTAATGAGGTTTGGACTGGGCCCGTCATGGAATCCTGTCGTCACAGTCAGTAGAGTGCAATTCCTTAGAATGATCTGGTACAAGGCTGTGGTACAAGGCTATCGATTGGTCAAGTACCAACCAAAGTATCCGTCTGATGACATCAGGATCATATCGACGGCATAAAAGGTATTTGATGATTCTACATTGTTACACAATTTCGATGGTAATTCTGTCTACCTTTGATTCTTCTTATTCTGTTATCCCCTCGCAACATAGTTGCAGGGGGTATAGTAACGCAGTCGTTCGTGTGTATTAAGTGTGTGCATGTGTGCGTCACAAAATCCTTGTATAGAGCTTAGAGGGTGCAGTTTTGATTGGATCTTAACCAAACTACACTAATTGCTTGTGACAAGAGGAAGATGTCTATGGATTTTCAAGGTCATAGGTCAAAGGTCGAAGATTGGAAAAGGTTGTAAAAAGATTGTGTTCCTTGTATACAGCCTAGAGGGTGCAGTTTTGAATGGATGTTAACCAAACTTCATACATTGATAGCTTATGACAAGACAAAGAAACCTATTGATTTTCAAGGTCATTTCTCAACGTTCAAGGTCACAAATTTCGAGAAGGTCAAAATCCTTATCCTGTATACAGTCTAGAAGGTGCAGTTTTGATTGGATTTTAATCAAACTTCATACACTGATAGCTTACAACAAAAGGAAGAACCCTATTGATTTTCAGTATCATAGGTCAACGGTCAAGGTCACAGATTGGAAAAGGTGAAAATCCTTGTATACAGCCTACAAGGCAGTTTTGATTGGATCTAAACCTAACTTCATAAACAGGTTGCTTATTACAAGAAAAACCCTATTGAAATTCAAGGTCATAAGTCAAAGTTTAAGTTCACAGACTGGAAATTGTCAAGATACTTGTATAGAGCCTAGAGGGTACAGTTTGATTGGATCTTAATCAAACTTCATACACTAATTGCTTATGACTAAGTTCTAAGGCCAATGACACAAATTGGAAATGGTCAAAATCATTGTACAGCCTGAAGGGCACAGTCTTGAATTGATCTAAGCTAAACTTAATACACTTACTGATTTTCCTTGTTTACAGTCTAGACGGTACAATGATTTTCCTTCAGTGCGAAGGGATACTGCGCTTTGCGTTGCCTAGTCTTCATTATCTCACCAGAAATAGAATTTTTTAATAATTTAAAGACACTTTTTTTGGAAAACGGGTTCTTTATTCTTTAATCCAATTTTCTTATCTGGTTAATTCATTATCTAATCAAACTGTCTGTAAACAACAAATACTACTTTACGTGATTCTTAACTAATATGGCACTATCAAAATGAAAAAAAAACTTTTATACTATCCTTTTCATATTTGAATTTTCTTGATTATTGTATGACGAATATAAATATGATTTACACTTCGTAAACATCTCCCGCTAAATATTTCTTGCACAATTCTGCTATTTCTTTTCTCTTCACTTTGCCATTGAAAGTTTTTGGAAATTCCCTCTGGAAAACGATGAAGTTGGTTGGTACATCAATTTCTCGAAAGAGACTCCCGGTATGCCCATTCGGATCTAACAGAAATTCCTTTAGTTGATCGTTGTCTACGAATGCCCCCTGCTGGTGTAGAATTATTGCACAACAGATGGTTGGGTACTGTTCTTCCAGAAGCAGAGGAACGGCAACAGCATCTTTGATAAGGGCATGCTGCTTTAGAGCAGCTTCAATTTGTGCCACTGACATTGTTATGAACCTGGCTCCAGATCGCAGTAAACATTCAGATCGCCTTCCTTCAATTATTATGCTGCCATCTTCCAACATAATAGCAGAATCATCCGTCCTGTACCAGCCATCTTTGGTTAGAGCAACCGTTGTACTTTCGTCATCATTCAGGTAACCTTTGAAGGTACCGGGTGATCCCACATACGCTTCACCGCGCTCTCCTCTTTTTAGCATGGAACCATTTTCATCAACTACTTTGATTTCGACTCCTGGGAGGGGTTTTCCTACCAGGAAATCCGGATAATCTACATCTCTCTCATAGACTTGGTAGGTAAGTGTCAGAACCTCTGTAGACCCATACATGATGGTGAATCTCTGGCATATACGGCTCACGGACTTCATCAAGGACGACATAATTGGTTGTCCAGCGGTCGCTACGTTTTTCAAACTCCACTTGCCATCTTCGTCTTGCGAAATATCATGCAATAATGCGGGACTAAGTATTGATGTGTCGCAAGGAAAGGATTTCAAGACTTTTCTTACTGCAGATTCGTACTCATTGACAGTTGGAATTGATGCAACTTGCTTAATGTAAACCCTGGTTCCACCCGTGGATATTTCCCATACTGGAGAGCTAGAGTAAACAAATAACATAGTTTGATGTTTGGATGAATATTTTTCAGTGCATCGATATTTTATTCAATAGGCTATCGCAGGATATGTTCCAATAAGATAGAAAAGTTGGCTTTGAATGTGGAATATTTTTGTGAAGCCTCTCTGCCAGACTATCATCTTTAGATAAGCGATTTAAGACCTGTATGCCAAATCTACCCAGTATGAGAGAAAACAAACAATTTAAAAACGTTTACTCTTGAAAACAGCCATTTTGACATTAATTTTCGGCATCAATCAAATGTTACTTACAGGGATTGGATATTTGATAGTTTTCTAGTTTTTTCTAATTCTTTAATTGAGATTTTCAAAGTAACTTCTGTCTGATACGTAATCTGTTACATTTAGTTTAGTTTCGAACAAGTAATAGCATGTGTTAATCTTACCCAACCATCCAATTGAATGGTCTGTCATTGAACAAAAATGTACTTGAGCTTCCGTATCCTATGCTGAGCTGGACTCCAGTCAAGACCAGGGCATAGTGAGAATGGGGAACTAGTTTTGGCTGTCCTGTGGTACCTGACGTCAAGAAAATACCAGCCATATCCTCTGGTGCGAGCTGTGGAAGGACACACTCTGATGTTGCCATTTCCATCACATCTTGCAAGCTGAAAAAGTCTGGATGTTGTTTCTGAGACATTACAATAGCTATTTCTAAAGCAGCTACTGCATCGCAGGACACTTTACCCTTGGCATTGTGCTTGACCAAAATCTTATCCATAATGTCAAGATAAGAATTGTTCTTGCCCTCCGGAAACACGATCGCTTTGCAGTTGTTACCAACTTTTTGTAACAAAGCCTTCAAATCTTTGCCATCGTTTCTGTCAAAATAAAAGAACAGACAAGCTGCACCGCTCATCATCGACCCGACTGTTACAATCGTACATTCCTTACAATTATCCGTTCCTATGGCAACAATATCGCCTTTTTGAACTCCTAGATTCTTGATTCCAGTTGCAAATTTTGAAGCACTTTCGTAAAGTTCCTTAAATGTCAGCGACTCTCCTTCGTTTGTTTGCCAGTCGATAGAAATTTGGGCAATTGCATTCGGATTTTCGGCATGTTTTCGAACCAAGTCTTGGATAGTAATGTAAGGAACATCAATTGACCCCTGGCCCACCGTGTAACTTAAATCTGTCTGCATTATCGTTTCTCTGCGATGCTGGACTTCTTCAGATAAATCAGCTGGTGTAACCTGTTATAATTCATTTCAGATAAAGGACTCGAAAGGTCATGCAAATACATGTGTTCATGCAAATGCGATAGAAAAAAATTCATTTTAAACGTAACCTTGAATTTATTATCGAATATTTAATGCTGTCATCTAATGCATCAACACGCAATGTGTATAAAATATAAACTTATCTGTCAACCTAAATGCAAAATTCATGACAAAAAATCACAATTTATACGAGAAAGACCGAGATTTTACGTTGTACCATTTTCAGCTCACCTAAGACAAAGAGTACAATTAGAGTATATTGACACCTGCAATTGCCCAAAATTTCATACATACTCAGAAAGAAGTAATGCTTATGATACACAAAGCATTATAGCTAGTTTAAATTTCTATCTTCATATTTTTACTACTTGGATTGCCTCTCTTTCGGTCGCAAGAATCACTGATGATATATTGTTCAATAAAATGCGCATATGGTGCAATATATATTTGAGATAGAACATTTATTTCAGCCACAACGTTCGGTGGAATCTTTGCCGATGGACTGTTAGTCGCCGCTAATATCATTCGGCTAGTTTCTCTTTGCTTCAGCACTGACTTAAAGTATATTTGTAAATTTTCTAATACTTAATTTATTACAAATTATTCTAAAACTAAAGAGTAGTTCATGGCATATTTTTAGGTCATGTTAAGAAATTCGCATCACTGATGATACATTGTTTGATAAAATGCACAAATGGTACACATTTTTTTACAACATAAACATGTATTTTAATATGATATTTTAAAAATGTTTATTTCAAAGATAAACTTTAGGACAGCACTACACTTTTAACAGCATCGTAAAATTCAATTTAACTGTAAAACTAAAGATCAAGCAAGTTATTGCCATGATTTGACAGCCCTATATAACATGTGGCCGA
The DNA here is from genome assembly GCA_028142955.1 of Pinctada fucata. Lineage (NCBI taxonomy): Eukaryota > Metazoa > Mollusca > Bivalvia > Pterioida > Pteriidae > Pinctada > Pinctada fucata. The sequence goes on along the minus strand of AP027114.1, from coordinate 8,132,929 downwards.
CCTAGAAATGTCCTTTCCTATGATTTATTTTATTATTCTTATCTATGGGATAGTACTGAACGATTCTAGCTTGGTTGCCACTCTGGCAACCTGTGGCAACTCTTTTTATCGGCGGAAATTCAAAATGGCCGCCAAAGGCCTTCCACCAAGAGATGAAATAAAATTCTTTCTTTAAATATTAAGTGCGCCACATCGAATCAGGCGTTTTGAAGGTCAACAAATGTTAAACGTCTTCAAATTCAATAGCATCATTTAAGACCCGATGAATTTACAGCATGGACCAGACACTCATTTCCAATGTAATCTTGATATTTTGAGCTTATTCAAGGCACAAAAATCAAGATAGCCGCCAAATTTCAACCTAATTATGGTACAATGTGTAAAAAGTTCTTATTTGTAGTTACAATGATCCTTGAATACATTTTTTTCGCTGTTTTGATTGTTTCCAGTTCAAACATACTTGTAGGACAACTTTTTTCATCAGGAGAAATTCAAAATAGCCGCCAAATATTCCCTTACCAGTGAGTAAAATGTAATAATTACTTTATATATCAAGCTTGGTCCACCTATCCAGTTGTTTCAAGGGCCATAAAATCCATATCTTGTGTCTTTATGTTAATATGGGTTTATTTAAGGCTGAAAATCCAAATGGTAGCCAAATGTCAGCTTCAATGCATGCCAAGAAGATTTATTTTAATTTTTTTCTGAGAAAAGTAAGAACAACTCATCGTATTAGTAATTTGAAGGTCACAGTATTGCTTCTCAGGGATCTTGCTACGACTGTAACTTATATATGCTTATTTCAATATTTCCACCTCAGTTGGGGACTAAGAAAAATACAGAAAAACATCAAAGAAGTACCTAACAGTTATTCAGTCTCAAAGTCGAGAAGGTAGGGCCAATTTGTGTGAATTCCCATCGGAACGGCTGCGAACCCCGGAATGAACAACACTCCGAAATGAGACCAGGTGCCCGGGGAGAGTCAGCGTCAGGAAGAAGCAATAAGTAAACGGAATAAATCAATGTGTGAATATTGTATTTTTCTAAAAAGAAATATCACAGGCTATAATTTCATAAGACTTACTATATAATGAAAAATGAATAAGACTGACATATAAGATTGGATGGTTTCATCTTTAATAGTTTAGGATTCGTCAAAATGTAATGGAAAAATAAACATGTCATTTGTTTCATTAAAGTGGTACCTAAAAGACAAAAATAAAGTTACCAGTTTGTTCGACGAAAGGGATTCAGTTGAAATGGCCGTTTGCGTCGAAAGATAGGAGTATATCCAAGTACGAAGCGGATCTGTCACTCACTGGTGTTTCCTTGATCTCTAGTTCATGAGGATATATTTCATGTAGATGATCCTCAAAGTTCGGATTATTGATGGACAACACGTCATCTATGTATCTGAAGGTAAAATTGAACTGAGATGCGAAGTGTTTTCGTCCAGTCGAGATCAAGGTCAGGATGAAGCCACCTTAGTATGAATATAAAAATAAGTCCGCAAGCAGTGGGGAGAAATTCTTACCCATGGGGATGCCGACTATCTGTTGGACTACGGTTCCTCCAAACACAACAAAAATGTTGTCAATCAAAAATTCCAGCATCCGGATAATATCGTCTTCGGTATACTTTTTGTTTGAATCAGAGTGTTCCTTCACGAAATAAACTTGTATCCTTCCGCCCAATTACGAGGTATTTGTATCTTCTATTACCATTTTTTGGAAGAAGTGTGTTGCGAATAATATTGGCCAGTCTGTTTTTGAGCTTTTGGTGTGGAATGGTAGTGTAGAGCGTAGAGAAGTCGAATATTTCATGCTGGTAATATGATTGAAGTTTGTGGCTTTTAAATTTTCCAAAAGTTCCTTAGAAGTCTTTAGGATCCACATCTGATTGATTCCAATTCTGGAATATGCTGTCTCGCAGTATGTTTGAAGACCTTGCTTGACGCCAGTAAATATTTTCGCAAGCAAAATGGAAAGAGATTTTGTTGAGCACCTGGATGAACCGGCAATGAATCGGTGTTTGTAAGGATTTTTGTGCATTTTTGGAATCCAGAAGATATTTATAAGACAGTTCAAGATCAGAGTCATCAGTATGAATACCGAAAGAATCAAGAACTGATTTGTGGTTGTCAAGTATTTCAGATACAGATAAGTTTGTAAGTGTGTATGTTGGATTTCCAGGTATTGCATGTAGTCATAGTTCCTCTCTCAAGCATTTGAAATAGTATGACTTGCAAACGAAAGTAAAATTGTTTGCCGCTTTGTCAGCAGGAACAATGATATATTTTTCATGGAGGTCAGAAAGTTCTTTGGAAACTACAGGGTCATGAAAAATTGACTCGTGTCTGTTGTTAACTGAGTGCCGAAGACGCCCAATTCTTCTTTTAAGTAATTCTCCGATGGATTTCATCCATTCGGAGAGTGTGTCTAGTTACACGTCCTCCCTTTTTGCCAAAGAGATCGCAAAAAGCACTCGGTTGCAGCACCAACAGCAAAACACCCATTGCATACACAGACAGCAGACACACACAGAAAAAGACGCAAAGGGGAAAAGGGTCACAAGCCAACACCATAGAAACATCAAGTATGTAAATGGTTATAAAAGAAACAGAAGGCTTACGAAATACAGTCCATGCTCTGCCGGCGGTAGCGAGCTCATGCATGTTATCACTCGAGGAGTCCGATTGACATGCAGAGAAGACAGGTGGTCGAGGTCCTGTCTTCTCTAATGAGGTTTGGACAGGGCCTACAGTCAGTAGAGTGCAATTCCTTAGAATGATCTGGTACAAGGCTGTGGTACAAGGCTATCGATTGGTCAAGGACCAACCAAAGTGTCCGTCTGTTGACAGCAGGATCATATCGACGGCATAAAAGGTATTTGATGATTCTACATTTTTACACAATTTCGATGGTAATTCTGTCTACCTTTGATTCTTCTTATTCTGTTATCCCCTCGCAACATAGTTGCAGGGGGTATAGTAACGCAGTCGTTCGTGTGAATTAAGTGTGTGCATGTGTGCGTCACAAAATCCTTGTATAGAGCCTAGAGGGTGCAGTTTTGATTGGATCTTAACCAAACTACACTAATTGCTTGTGACAAGAGGAAGATGTCTATGGATTTTCAAGGTCATAGGTCAAAGGTCGAAGATTGGAAAAGGTTGTAAAAGGATTGTTATCCTTGTATACAACCTAGAGGGTGCAGTTTTAAATGGATTTTAACCAAACTTCATACATTGATAGCTTATGACAAGACAAAAAAACCTATTGATTTTCAAGGTCATTGCTCAACGTTCAAGGTCACAAATTTCGAGAAGGTCAAAATCCTTGTATACAGTCTAGAAGGTGCAGTTTTGATTGGATTTGAATCAAACTTCATACACTGATAGCTAACTACAAACAGAAGAACCCTATTGATTTTCAGTATCATAGGTCAACGGTCAAGGTCACAGATTGGAAAAGGTGAAAATCCTTGTACACAGCCTAGAGGGTGCAGTTTTTATTGGATCTAAACCTAGCTTCATAAAGAGGTTGCTTATTACAAGAAGAACCCTATTGATATTCAAGGTCATAAGTCAAAGTTTAAGTTCACAGACTGGATATTGTCAAGATACTTGTATAGAGCCAGAGGGTACAGTTTGATTGGATCTTAATCAAACTTCATACACTAATTGCTTATGACTAAGTTCTAAGGCCAATGACACAAATTGGAAATGGTCAAAATCATTGTACATCCTGAAGGGCACAGTCTTGAATGGATCTAAACTAAACTTATTACACTTACTGATTTTCCTTGTTTACAGCCTAGACGGTACATTGATTTTCCTTCAGTGCGAAGGGATACTACGCTTTGCGTTGCCTAGGCTTCATTATGTCACCAAAATATAATTTTTTGATAATTTAAAGACACTTTTTTTTTGGAATACGGGCTCTTTATTCTTTATTCCAATTTTCTTATCTGGTTAATTCATTATCTAATCAAACTTTCTGTAAACAACAAATACTACTTTACGTGATTCTTAACTAATATGGCACTATCAAAATGAAAAAAAGAAACTTTAATACTATCCTTTTCATATTAGAATTTTCTTGATTATTGTATGACGAATATAAATATGATTTACACTTCGTAAACATCTCCCGCTAAATATTTCTTGCACAATTCTGCTATTTCTTTTCTCTTCACTTTGCCATTGAAAGTTTTTGGAAATTCCCTCTGGAAAACGATGAAGTTGGTTGGTACATCAATTTCTCGAAAGAGACTCCCGGTATGCCCATTCGGATCTAACAGAAATTCCTTTAGTTGATCGTTGTCTACGAATGCCCCCTGCTGGTGTAGAATTATTGCACAACAAATGGTTGGGTACTGTTCTTCCAGAAGCAGAGGAACGGCAACAGCATCTTTGATAAGGGCATGCTGCTTAAGAGAAGCTTCAATTTGTGCCACTGACATTGTTATGAACCTGGCTCCAGATCGCAGTAAACATTCTGATCGCCTTCCTTCAATTATAATGCTGCCATCTTCCAACATAATAGCAGAATCACCCATCCTGTACCAGTCGTCTTCTGTGAGAGCACCTGCTGTACTTTTGTCATCATTCAGGTAACCTTTGAAGATACTGGGGGATCTCACATACGCTTCACCGCGCTCTCCTCTTTTGAGCATGGAACCATTTTCATCAACTACTTTGATTTCGACTCTTGAGATGGGTTTTCCTACCAGGAAATCCGGATAATCTACACCTCTCTCACAGACTTGGTAGGTAAGTATCAGAACCTCTGTAGACCCATACATGTTGGTGAATCTCTGGCATATACGGCTCACGGACTTCATTAAGGACGACAGAATTGGTTGTCCCGCGGTCGTTACGTTTTTTAAATTCCACTTGCCATCTTCGTCTCGAGAAATATCATGCAATACTGCGGGAGTAAGTATATATGCATCGCAAGGAAATGTTTTTAAGACTTTTCTTACTGTAGATTCGTATTCATTGACAGTTGGAATTGATGCAACTTGCTTAATGTAAACCCTGGTTCCGCCCGTGGATATTTCCCATAATGGAGAGCTAGAGTAAACAAAAGATTAACATCGTCTGATTTGATCATGAATATTTTTAGTGCATCAAGATCTTCTTTTATTACGCTATCATAGAATAAGTTTAAATAAGATAGGCTTTGACTTAGAATGTGGCGTATTTCTGTGAAGCCTCTCTGCCTGGCTATCTTTTTGTAGATGAGCAATGTAGGATCTCTCTGTCAAATCTACCAGTAGGTAAAAAAAAGAGTTCTGTGCCAGATACCTAACATGGGGCACCACACTAACCGTGCGGTGTAGTGACGTCATAAAGGTCAGTTCATATCTGACCCTATACACTGGGTCCTAGATCTTTCATTTGACAACATCACCGCCGCCGCTTGAAGTACAATTTGAAACAACACTTTTTGATAGCGTTTTTATATTCAACATTGAATACAATTGACCTCTGGGCGGCAGCTGCGGCGGTTTTGGTGGACGTAATGGCGGCGGCGGCGGTGCTGCTGCTTCTGCTGCTTCTGTTGCTGGATATTGAAACATTTCTGCTGCTGCTGCTGCTGCTGCTGCTGCTGGATATTGAAACAATTGTCATCCTTACGCATTCTGGCCCCGCGGGTGGACGAAAATTTATTGTTTTACACTCAATTACCCTGAACAACCCCCGTATTGTATTCTTCTCATTGAGACCTTTCATTTGACATGTCACATGGTTTACTTCTCATAACTTTGTTATTTTGCACCGAATGGCCTTTCTCTGGGCTCTTTTGTAGGGGTTCATCTGGTCAAGCTCTGGGGAACGGAGTACGTGTAGGAGTCATCACTGGTCATTTCTGGTCAGTGTATAGGGTCAAATATGGTCAAATATGACGTCACTGTACTACACGGTTAGTGTGGTGCCCCATGTTAGGTATCTGGCACAGAACTCTGTTTTTTACCTACTTTTACCCAGAATGAGAGGAAACAAACAATTTTCTAAACGTGTCCTTTTGACACTAATATTTGGCATTAATCAAAGGTTACTTACTTGGGTATTTGATTGTGTTCTAGTTTTTTTTCTAATTCGTTTATTGAGATCTTCAAAGTAACTTCTGTCTGGTACGTAATCTGTTACATTGAGTTTAGTTTCGATCAAGTAAAAGTATGTGTTAATCTTACCCAACCATCCAATTGAATGGCCTGTCATTGAACAGAAATGTACTGGAGCTTCCGTATCCTATGCTGAGCTGGAATCCAAATAAGACCAGGGCATAGTGAGAATGGGGAACTAGTTTTGGCTGTCCTGTAGTACCTGACGTCAAGAAAATACCAGCCATATCCTCTGGTGCGAGCTGTGGAAGGACACACCCTGAGATTGCCATTTCCATCACATCTTGCAAGCTGATAAACTCTGGATGTTGTTTCTGAGACATTACAATAGCTATTTCTAAAGCAGCTACTGCATCGCAGGACACTTTACCCTTAGCATTGTGCTTGACCAAAATCTTATCCATAATGTCAAGATAAGAATTGTTCTTGCCCTCCGGAAACACGATCGCTTTGCAGTTGTTACCAACTTTTTGTAACAAAGCCTTCAAATCTTTGCCATCGTTTCTGTCAAAATAAAAGAACAGACAAGCTGCACCGCTCATCATCGACCCGACTGTTACAATCGTACATTCTTTACAATTATCCGTTCCTATGGCAACAATATCGCCTTTTTGAACTCCAAGATTCTTGAGTCCGATTGCAAATTTTGAAGCACTTTCGTAAAGTTCCTCAAATGTCAGTGATTCTCCTTCGTTTGTTTGCCAGTCGATAGAAATTTGGGCAACTGCATTTGGATTTTCGGCATGTTTTCGAACTAAGTCTGGGATAGTAATGTAAGGAACATCAATTGACCCCTGGCCCACCGTGTAACTTAAATCTGTCTGCATTATCCTTTCTCTGCGATGCTGGACTTCTTCAGAAAAATCAGTTGGTCTAATCTGAACCTTATAATTCATTTCAGATAAAGGACTCGAAAGGTCATGCAAATACATGTGTTCATGCAAATACAATAGAAAAAATTCATTTTAAACGTAACCTTGAATTTATGATCGAATATTTAATGCTGTCGTCCAATGCATTAACACGCAAAGTGTATAAAAAATGCATTAACACACAATGTGTATAAAAAATAAACTTATCTGTCAACCTAAATTCAAAATTCATAATAAAAAATCACAATTTATATGAGAAAAGACCGAGATTTTCCGTTGTACCATTTTCAGCTCACCTAAGACAAAGAGTACAATTAGAGTATATTTACACCTGCAATATGCCCCAATTTTCATACATACTCAGAAAGAAGTAATGCTAATGATACACAAAGCATCATAGCTAGTTTAAATTTCTATCTTCATATATTTACTACTTGGATTGCCACTCTTTCGGTCGCAAGAATCACTGATGATATATTATTCGGTAAAATGCGCATATGGTGCAATAGATTATTGCGATAGAACATATATTTCAGTATGATTATTTCAGTCACTACGTTCGGTGGTATCTCTGCCGATGGACTGTTAGTCGTTGAGGATATCATTCGGCTAGTTTCTCTTTGCTTCAGCACTAATTTAAAGTATATTTGTAAATTTTCTAATACTAAATTTAATACAAATTATCCTGAAACTAAAGAGCAGTTCATGTCATAGCTCTGGCCTTAGCTGGCTCTGTGACAAATATTTTAGTTCATGTTAAGAAGTTCGCATCACCATTTTTTGATGAAGTGCACAAATTGTGCAATTTTTTTTACGATAGAACATAAACTTGTATTTTAATGTGATATTCTAAAAATAAACTTTAGGACAGCACAACACTTTTAACAGCACCATGAAATTAAATCTTACTGTAAAATTAAAGATAAAGCAAGTTATTGTCATGATGCCGACCTAGAAATGTCCTTTCCTCTGAACTTTTTTTTTAATATTCTTATCTATGGGATAGTACTGAACGATTTAGCTCTTTATGTTAATATGGGTTTATTTAAGGCTGAAAACTCAAAATGCTAGCCAAATATCAGCTCCAATGCATGCCAAGAATATTTATTTTAATTTATTTTTTTCTGAGAAAAAGTAAGGACAACTCATCGTATTAGTAATTTCAGGGTTGTAGTATTCCTTCGCAGGAATCTTGCTACGACAGGAGCTTATATATGCTTTGTTTACCAGCAGTTATGGGTATTACATAAAAATCTTTTATATTTGTGCTTTTCCACTTGATAAAGGCTTAGTGGCCGAAAATTTGTGGATATAGAGTGTTCATTGTAATTTAATTTTGTATTTTTTGCGATCGCCGTTCTTGCTTGTAAACGTATTACTTATAATTTTTGCGAGTCTTTTTTTCAATTTAGAATGTGGGATTGTAGTGTATAGTGTCGAAAAATCAAAGGCTTTGATCGGATTGACTCTACTAACATGAGAGGACTTCAGATGTTCTAAAAGTTCCTTCGAATTCGTTAAAATCCACATCTAGTTGATACCGCTACGGGGAATCAAAATTCAAAATTTAGACTTTGTTTATTTTACAACGTTTAAGGAGGCTCAATAATCGTTTGACGTCATCACATTCCCGGCGTCAATACATGTACTGGTTCGAATAGTATCAAGTGCGGTTTCGGTCTTCAAACTCCTCTAATTTTCTTGTTTCTTGACGGATTTCGACAAGTTTGGTATCGATGGAACCAGAAAATTATCATCTACAGACTGAATGTAATATATATATATATATAGTCAAATGCATCGTTAACTCTATATATAAAAAATATCCCGTAAGTGAGACACCCTTGCTATTGCCGTAAACGTATTATTTTTATAACGTCATCATCGGAAATTCAACCGTATGTTGCTTGGAAATAAAATCAAGTAGAAAAACTAGTTTTATGATCAAACAGGATATTTCTGTGAGATTTTAGCAATATAATAGATAAATATTTCAAGTTTGCTATCTCTAATTATCTTAGGTAATACGAATTTTTCTACAATTTTGTCAACTATCGTAGTTTGCAGCGAGATGTTATCGTGTAAAGTTTCCCTATTTAAAAACTTTGAGCGAGTGAATTTTAGTTTTAACCCTGTTTTATTCAAAGATATATTCATTTTACAGATAATTGCACGCATTATTGAGAACGAGGGAGGTAAGTGACGTCCATTTATTGACCTTGAACGTCAAAATGTTTAAAAACGCTTCCGTTTACTTCTATTTCTCTTATTCATATTTCCGTATCTCCGACACCCGGCGATCGTTGTACTTTCTAAAACCGCTTATTTTACAGTGGTAACGCCTTTTATAATATAACTTTATCTAAAAATTTCATCTACTGAGTTCCTTATTTCAGAATCGCCCCCTTTAGACATTATTGTCCACCTTAGCCCCCCCCCCCCCCTTTTTCAATCGTTACTATGACAACCAAGTATTTTGAATCAGGTTGAACGAAAACATGTACTTTTTCATAATTTTTTTAAAGGACAGAGTTTGTCGTTGAGAAATATGTAAAAGAAAATAACTTCTGACAAGGACTTCTTATCACTTTGATCACAAATAAGGGTACAGGGTACTTTTTTATTGATTTTAATTTTGGGGTGGGGGGTGCACAAAATGTACTTTTCGGGAACAATTTTAGCTACTATGCCCTTTGAAAGCATTATCTATAAAGAAATATACATATTTGATTATATCATGGTGGAAATAATCACAAGAATGGTTTTAATGTGAAATTATTATCCCTATATCATGTATTTATCTATCAAAATTCATTGTTTTGCGACAGATTTCGGAATTGGTTTACACATGTATATTCAGAGGACCACTAGTCAATCAAATGAACGATGATATGTTATCTTAATTACAAATATAAATCATCACACATGAATTTCAAAAAAAAAATTTCTTTGCTCTGACAAAGGATTCTTGGATTATTGAGCCACCTTAACAAACAAGTACGCAATGTTAAACGTCTTTAAATTCAATAGCATCATTTAAGACCTGATAAAATTACAGCTTGGACTAGACTTATATTAATTTCTCACGTTGGCTCAGATCGATGTTGGCGTGAGGTGGTCCAAGGAGCAGGAGGAAACCAGAGTACCCGGAGGAAAAATCCCCTGCAGAGGCCTTGGTGGGGGACCATCTACCCTCCCATATAAGACCCTTCGCCGAATCTGGAATTCGAACCCGGGACCTTATAGGTGAGGAGCGAGCGCGCTACCACTGCACTAACCCGGCCCCGCTACGGGAAAATACTGTCGAACAATATTTTTGAAGTCCAGATTTGATTTCTGATAAAACTTTGGTGAGTAAGATCGATACAGATTTATTAGAACATTTTGAGGAAGCATCGGTGAAACGTTGTATGTACGGATTCTTGTGCATTTTAGGTATGCAGTATAAGTGAGGTAAATCTAAATTGTTTAATTGTGTCAAAGCAAAAGAAGCGAGAGCTGATTTGTGGTTATCTATTATTTCAGAGGCAGAGGCAGAGGCAGAAAGGTTTATTTGGGTGTAAGTGGGATTTCCAGGTATCGAATTCAAACTCTTTAACAAGACTGTCGAAATAGTACTTTTTAGTACTATTATGTAAAATTATTTGAGGCTTTGTCTGCAGGTGTGATGACATAATGTTCTTGGGGGTAGGTAAGCTCTGTGATAACCGCAGGGTCTTTATATTGTCAATAATTTATGTTCTATAGTACCAATTTTATTGTACTAGACACGTGTTTTGAATACTTTAATCCTCGTCAGTAGTACTTCATGCCAAACAGTTTAAATAAAGCCAAAGTGAATTTTCCTGGCGCCATCTACAACACAGGGCTTTAATTTCCTCTTGCCAAAGTGAGCGTCTCCAAATTTTGTGTAGGGTTTATTCAGAAGCGTATTTAAGTGAAAAATAAGGCCAAAAATTGTTGGAGGATAGGCGCAAGGAGCTTAAATCTAAACATTACCGAAAGAATTACGCCGAAACCCAGCTAAGGACAGAGCTAGCTAGACTCGAATCTGGTGTTCACAGTTGATTTTATTCGGTATATTCTAGAAAAATAACCCTCTGATGAATTTTATCAATTCGGAAAGGGTGTCGATCTGTACATCCTCTTTCTTTGCCCAACGTCTTGAGTATTCCACACAAGAGTCCATGATAATTTTGAAATTTTGGTTCCATGTAAAGGATTTACTTTCTCTGTATTTGGGACCCTTGTCGTTCTTGATTATACTAAGGTCATCAGTAATAACGTGTCCGCAAGGAGAGAAGTTGAAATCTGATGAAGAATATATTCGAAAGAAAGTGGATGTAGTGAGGGATTACTTAAATCAATACTCTGCAGGAATCGTTTGTAATTGTAAATTTTAGATGCAACTGTTGGTGTGTAGCTTCTTTTGAAATATGGTGGGTTTTTTCCATGACAGTTTTTTATTCAAAATTTGACCAAGATTCAATTTATCGATACCTTTGTTTGCAAATCTTACATTAATGAAAGGGCTGTTTGTTTTCTCTTCTGATTTATCTGATCTAACTGCTTGAAATAAACGAAAAGTAGAAATGTCCACGATGACTCCTTGTAGTCTGTATTCTGGAGAACGTGTATCGGTAAATGTGAGGTCCTTAGTATATCGGTGGATTTCATGTAACTTCGGTAAAGGAACAGAGTATAATTTGGTATGAATATAATGCAGGCCTAGAGGCTCATTCAAAAATGGAACCAAGTCATCGAAGGAAAAACTATGTATCTCATGCCTATTATATTAACGAGCGCGAGGTCTTCTTTATGGTCTGTCGAATAAGCTAGTCACATTTACCGATTGACAAACAGGACTTGTTAAGATTCCTATGCTACTAAGGATGTCGTTGCACCCATAGGGCGCTGCAGTATTATGCTTTTTTATCAACGGAGGGATGTGCTTAAATTGGGATTGTTTGTGGGGTGATATATTTTCTCCAGGATTCTTACTCTCATAGATAAAACAGAATGATCAGCTTGGTCAAAATGCCGATAAAGAGGTTGATTTCCTTTATTATTGATTTTTGACCGATGTCCTGATATCCTGGTTCGGAGCTGACCTTTGGTTTCACCCACAGAAATCAATTCACAAAGTGAGTACTCTATTCCGTAGACAACATTAGATGTCTTCCAGATTAAGTTTTCAAAACTATGCGTGTTAAATGCGAGGGGTTTGACAATCAGTGTTTTGAACGTTTTTCCCTGACATTGTGGCCATAGCACTTTCTACATAGACTTAACCTCAGACAGTACATGTATCTTATGTATTGTTTTCATTTACGTGCGTGAACATCGACGGCGGTTGCGGCTAGCCAACAGGGGATGCTTTCTTCTCCCGGGCACCTGATCCCACCTATAGCTTGCTAGTGGTCCGTCGATACCCAATTTGATACTCTATTGTGAGTGTTGTTGAGATTATCGTCAGGATCTTCTATAACTCTTTTGTTAGATTACTTGAGAAAGAAGTGCCTGTTATGGAAATGTTACAAGTTAATTGCAGTTCTTCGTGTCGCACTTAGAAATTAATGAAAATTGATGCTCTTTTAGTATATCGACGACTTCAATCTTACAAGGCTTGATTGTAACGTACCAAATGCATGTTTATACCAAAACCCATGTATTATAAATAATTCAGTTATTATAAATGTGAAGAAATATATTAAATAAAATAAAAAAAATTAATTTACAGTATGTTTCTTCAATTACAGCGATTATATCCAAAATTCTCATTTCAGTCTCCTTTCCTCTTAACAAGACGTTGTGAATCTTTTCACTTCATGAGGATTATACAAACATTTTAATCTTGAGTCTGCTTTCACCCTATTTTCCTTCATTTTACATTTGTACATAAAGGTTAAGATTTTATCAGATATTTTATTATCTATATAAGATACTAGTGTTTTGATGAGCCGGTAAAATGATTCCTCTCGATTGTTTGTTTAAGTGCTTTCGAAAACTAACACCAAAGATCGATCGACAAATTATCATTTATATCAAGAAATTTGTCTGTTTAATTCTGCCAATTTGTTCTAAATTAATATAAAATCGTAAGAGGTAGGTTAACATCCCTGCACTATCCTTCCCATGATTTTTAATACATTTTGTATTTGTTTCGGAAGTTGAATGAAGGAGCGCCACACTACTCCATTCATTTTGGTGTAGAGTACCTCTGATAGCGATTTATTATTAGAAACATGCATCAGTGAACGAAAATCAAACACGAAAACCATAAACAGAATCTAAATATCATACATATTCTTTATAAATGAGAAAACAAAAACAAATACGTTTGAGTTATAAAGTCGATAGGACGAACTGATGTACCGAATATGGATAATGACCATATCCCTATACACAGTACAAAATCATAAATTCACAGACCGAAGAAATAAGCATTACAGAAGTACCCATTAGTTATTCAGTCTCATAGTCGTGGCCTCAGACAGTGCATGTATTTTATATATTCTTTTCATTTTCGTGCGTGAACATCGACGGCGGGTGCGGCTAGCCAACAGGGGATGCTTACTCCTCCCGGGCACCTGATCCCACCTCTAGATTGCTAGGGGTCCGTCGATGCTCAAATTTGTGCTCTATTGTGAGTGCTGTTGAGATTATCGTCAGGATCTTCTTTAACTCATTCATGTAGATGATCCACAAAGTTCGGATTATTGATGGACAACACGTCATCTATGTATCTGAAGGTAAAATTGAACTGAGATGCGAGGTGTTTTCGCCCAGTCGAGATCAAGGTCAGGATGAAGTCAGCTTCGTATGAATATAAAAATAAGTCCGCAAGCAGTGGGGCGCAATTGTACCCATGGGGACGCCGACTATCTGTTGGAATACGGTTCCTCCAAACACAAAAATGTTGTCAATCAAAAACTCAAGCATCCGGATGATATCGTCTTCGGTATACTTTTTTGTTTGAGTCAGAGTGTTTCTTCACGAAATAAACTTGTATCCTCCCGCCCAAATACGATGTATTTGTATCTTCTATTACCATTTTTTGGAAGAAAGGTGTTGCCAATAAAATTGGCCAGTCAGTAGTGTAGAGCGTAGAGAAGTCGAAATATTTCATGCTGGTAATATAATTGAAGTTGGTGACTTTTAAATTTTCCAAAAGTTACATAGAAGTCTTTAGGATCCACATCTGATTGATTCCATTTCTGGAATATGCTGTCTCGCAGTACGTTTGAAGACCTTGCTTGATGCCAGTAAATATTTTCGTAAGCAAAATGAAGAGGTTTTGTTGAGCACCGGCAATGAATCGGTGTTTGTTGGATTTTTGTGCATTTTTGGAATCCAGAATATATTTATAAGGCAGTTCAAGATCAGAGTCATCAGTATGAATACCGAAGAACTCAAGAAAAGATTTGTGGTTGTTAAGTATTTCAGATACAGATAAGTTTGTAAGTGTGTATGTTGGATTTCCAGGTGTTGCATGTAGTCATAGTTCCTCTCTCAATCATTTGAAATAGTATGACTTCCAAACGAAAGTAAAATTGTTTGCCGCTTTGTCAGCAGGAACAATGATATATTTTTCATGGAGGTCAGAAAGTTCTTTGGTAACAACAGGGTCGTGGAAAATTGACTCGCGTATGTTGTTAACTGAGTGCCGAAGACGCCCAATTCTTCTTATAAGTAATTCTCCGATGGATTTCATCCATTCGGAGAGTGTGTCCAGTTACACGTCCTCCCTTTTTGCCAAAGAGATCGCAAAAAGCACTCGATTGCAGCACCAACAGCAGAACACCATTGCATATACACACAGCAGACACACACAGACATCAAGTATGTAAATGGTTATAAAAGAAACAGAAGGCTCACGAAATACAGTCCATGCTCTGCCAGCGGTAGCGAGCTCATGCATGTTATCACTCGAGGAGTCCGATTGACATGCAGAGAGGACAGGCGGTCGAGGTCCTGTCTTCTCTAATGAGGTTTGGACAGGGCCCGTCATGGAGTCCTGTCGTCACAGTCAGTAGAGTGCAATTCCTTAGAATGATCTGGTACAAGGCTGTGGTACAAGGCTTTCGATTGGTCAAGTACCAAGCCAATTGTCCGTCTGTTGACAGCAGGATCATATCGACGGCATAAAAGGTATTTGACGATTCTACATTGTTAAACAATTTCGATGGTAATTCTGTCTACCTTTGATTCTTCTTATTCTGTTATCACCTCGCAACATAGTTGCAGGGGGAATAGTAACGCAGTCGTTCGTGTGTATTAAGTGTGTGCATGTGTGCGTCACAAAATCCTTGTATAGAGCTTAGAGGGTGCAGTTTTGATTGGATCTTAACCAAACTACACTAATTGCTTGTGACAAGAGGAAGAAGTCTACGGATTTTCAAGGTCACAGGTCAATGGTCGTAGATTGGAAAAGGTTGTAAAAGGATTGTAATCCTTGTATACAGCCTAGAGGGTGCAGTTTTCAATGGATCTTAACCAAACTTCATACATTGATAGCATATGACAAGACAAAGAAACCTATTAATTTTCAAGGTCATTGCTCAACGTTCAAGGTCACAAATTTCGAGAAGGTCAAAATCCTTGTATACAGTCTAGAAGGTGCAGTTTTGATTGGATTTAAATCAAACTTCATACACTGATAGCATAAGACAAAAGGGAGAACCCTATTGATTTTCAGTATCATAGGTCAACGGTCAAGGTCACAGATTGGAAAATGTCAAAATCCTTGCATACAGCCTAGAGTATGCAGTTTTGATAGGATCTAAACCTAACTTAATAAACATGTTGCTTATTACAAGAAGAACCCTATTGATATTCAAGGTCATAAGTCAAAGTTTAAGTTCACAGAATGGAAATTGTCAAGACATTTGTATAGAGCCAGAGGGTACAGTTTGATTGAATCTTAATCAAACTTCATACACTAATTGCTTATGACTAAGTTCTAAGGTCAATGTCACAGATTGGAAATGGTCCAAATCATTGTACAGCCGAAAGGGCGCAGTCTTGAATGGATCTAAACTAAACATAATATACTTATTGATTTTCCTTGTTTACAGCCTAGACACGGTACATTGATTTTCCTTCAGTGCGAGGGGATACTACGCTTTGCGTTGCAAAGGCTTCATTGTGTCACCAGAAATAGAATTTTTTAACAATTTAAAGACACTTTTTTCTCTTTTTTTTTGGAATACGGGTTCTTTATTCTTTATTCCAATTCTTATCTGGTTAATTCATTATCTAATCAAACTTTCTGTAAACAACAAATACTACTTTACGTGATTCTTAACTAATATATGGCACTATCAAAATGAAAAAAGAAACTTTTATACTATCCTTTTCATATTAGAATTTTCTTGATTATTGTATGTCGAATATAAATATGATTTACTTTTCGTAAACATCTCCCGCTAAATATTTCTTGCACAATTCTGCTATTTCTTTTCTCTTCACTTTGCCATTGAAAGTTTTTGGAAATTCCCTCTGGAAAACGATGAAGTTGGTTGGCACATCAATTTCTCGAAAAAGACTCCCGGTATGCCCATTCGGATCTAACAGAAATTCCTTTAGTTGATCGTTGTCTACGAACGCCCCCTGCTGGTGTAGAATTATTGCACAACAGATGGTTGGGTACTGTTCTTCCAGAAGCAGAGGAACGGCAACAGCATCTTTGATAAGGACATGCTGCTTTAGAGCAACCTGTATTTGTGCCACTGACATTGTTATAAATCTGGATCCAGATCGCAGTAAACATTCAAATCGCCTTCCTTCAATTATAATGCTGCCATCTTCCAACATAATAGCAGAATCATCCGTCCTGTACCAGCCGTCTTCGGTGAGAGCACCTGCTGTACTTTCATCATCATTCAGGTAACCTTTGAAGGTACTGGGGGATCTCACATACGCTTCACCGCGCTCTCCTCTTTTGAGCATTGAACCATTTTCATCAACTACTTTGATTTCGACTCCTGGGAGGGGCTTTCCTACCAGGAAATCCGGATAATCTACACCTCTCTCACAGACTTGGTAGGTAAGTGTCAGAACCTCGGTAGACCCATACATGATGGTGAATCTCTGGCATATACGGCACACGGACTTCATTAAGGACGACAGAATTGGTTGTCCCGCGGTCGCTACGTTCTTCAAATTCCACTTGCCATCTTCGTCTTGCGAAATATCATGCAATACTGCGGGACTCAGTATTGATGTATCGCAAGGAAAGGATTTCAAGACTTTTCTTACTGCAGATTCGTACTCATTGACAGTTGGAACTGATGCAACTTGCTTAATGTAAACCCTGGTTCCACCCGTGGATATTTCCCATAATGGAGAGCTAGAGTAAACAAATAACATCATCTGATGGATGAATATTTTTCAGTGCATCGATATCTTATTCAATAGGCTATTGCAGTATGAGTTCAAATAAGATAGAAAAGTTGGCTCAGAATGTGGCATATTTTTGGGGTCCCTGTAAAGTGCGAAACAAAACAAAAACGAAACGAAACGAAACAAATCGAAACGAAACGAAATAAATCGAAACGAAACGAAACAAAACGAAACGAAACAGATCGAAACGAAACAAAACATAAATCTTAAAGAACTTGAGAAAAATTGATGTAAATGCAGAGAACTAGCACGGATGTCAAAATCTGCATATATTATTGCCTTCAACCATTAGTTCTTGTGGCTGGAGGGTTTTTAAAGGCTCAAAGTTGACGATTAAAACATAATATATACGGTATATAGCACAATTGCATTTTAAAGGATTAAAGGAGAGTGAACGGGATGAATAACCTCGTCATAGGCGGAAAAATATTATTTAGCAGGGAGGAGTCTAGAACAGAGGAAACGGAACTGTTCCGTTATGTGTATTTGAAAACTTTATCAGAAAAATGAGAACAAATAATAGGGGGGGGGGGCATTTCGTTTGAAAAGGATAAGATTTTTTCCTGAAATGTGCCCCCCCCCCCCAGTTTTATGATCTCATTACGGTGTCCCCTCCCCTTTATTCCTCTCAAATACATGAATTGCATTTCACATTTACTTTTTCTAATTGTCAACTTTGACTCTTTCAAGAAACCCTCTCGGCACTAGTTACAAATGTAGAACTCTTTGATTAAGGCAATATTACATGCTGATTTTGTCTTTAAATATTCGCTCTCGGCGATTTTTCCTCTTTTTCTCATATTCTTTAAGTTTTATGTTTTGTTTCGTTTCGTTTCGATCTGTTTCGTTTCGTTTTGTTTCGTTTCGTTTCGTTTCGTTTCGATCTGTTTCGTTTCGTTTCGATCTGTTTCGTTTCGTTTCGATTTGTTTCGTTTCGTTTCGTTTTTGTTTCGTTTCGCACTTTACAGGGACCCATAATATTTTGTGATGCTTCTCTGCCAGGCTATCATTTTAGATAAGTGATTTAAGATCTGTATAGCAAATGTACCCAGTATGAGAGAAAACAAACAATTTAAAAACGTTTCCTCTTGAAAACAGCCATTTTGACATTAATTTTTGGCATCAATCAAAGGATACGTACAAGAATTATTCTTTTATTGAGATCTTCAAAGCAACTTCTGTCTGGTACGTAATCTGTTACATTGAGTTTAGTTTCGAACAAGTAATAGTATGTGTTAATCTTACCCAACCATCCAATTGAATGGTCTGTCATTGAACAAAAATGAACTGGACCTTCCGTATCCTATGCTGAACTGGATTCCAATTAAGACCAGAGCATAGTGAGAATGGGGAACTAGTTTTGGCTGTCCTGTGGTGCCTGATGTCAAGAAAATGACAGCCATATCCTCAGGGACGAGCTGTGGATGGACACACTCTGATGGTGTCATTTCCATCACATCTTGTAAGCTGAAAAACTCTGGATAATGTTTCTGAGACATTACAATAGCTATTTCTAAAGCAGCTGCTGCATCGCAGGACACTTTACCCTTGGCAGTGTGCTTGACCAAAATATTATCCATAATGTCCAGATAAGCATTGTTCTTGCCCTCCGGAAACACGATCGCTTTGCAGTTGTTACCAACTTTTTGTAACAAAGACTTCAAATCTTTGCCATCATTCCGGTCAAAATAAAAGAACAGACAAGCTGCACCGCTCATCATCGTCCCGACTGTTACAATCATACATTCCTTACAATTATCCGTTCCTATGGCAACAATATCGCCTTTTTGAACTCCAAGTTTCTTGATTCCAATTGCAAATTTTGAAGCACTTTCGTAAAGTTCCTTAAATGTCAGCGCCTCTCCTTCGTTTGTTTGCCAGTCGATAGAAATTTGGGCAACCGCATTCGGATTTTCGGCATGTTTTCGAACCAAGTCTGGGACAGTAGTGTAAGGAACATCAATTGATCCTTGGCCCATCGTGTAACTTAAAACTTTCTGCATTATAGTTTTCCTGCAGTGCTGGACTTCTTCAGATAAATCAATTGGTCTAATCTGTTATTCATTTCAGATAAAGGACTCGAACTATCATGCAAATGTATGTCTATGTGCAAATGCGATAGAAAAAAATGCATTTTAAAAGTAACTTTGAATTTATGATCGAATATTTAATGCTGTCGTCCAATGCATCAACACGCAATGTGTATAGAAAATAAGCTTATTTGTCAACCTAAATGCAAAATTTATGACAAAAAATCACAATTTATACGAGAAAGACCGAGATTTTACGCTGTACCATTTTCAGCTAACCTAAGACAAAGATATCAATTTAGAGTATATTGACACCTGCAATATGCCCCAATTTTCATACATACTCAGAAAGAAGTAATGCTAATGATACACAAATCATTATAGCTAGTTTTAATTTCTATCTTCATATATTTACTACTTGGATTGCCACTCTTTCGGTCGCAAGAATCACTGATGATATATTATTCGGTAAAATGCGCATATGGTGCAATAGATTATTGCGATAGAACATATATTTCAGTATGATTATTTCAGTCACTACGTTCGGTGGTATCTCTGCCGATGGACTGTTAGTCGTCGATAATATCATTCGGCTAGTTTCTCTTTGCTTCAGAACTGACTTAAAGTATATTTGTAAATTGTCTAATACTGAATTTAATACAAATTATACTGAATCTAAAGAGTAGTTCATGTCATAGCTCTGGCCTTAGCTGGCTCTGTGAGAAACATTTTAGGTCATGTTAAGAAGTCCGCATCACTGTTGATACATTGTTTGCTGACATGCGCAAACGGTGCACTAACTTTTTAAGATGGAACATAACGATGCATAATTTCAATATTATTTCTTTTAAATTTCTATTTCAAAAATAGACTTTATGACATCATAACATTGACCGTTTAAATAAAAGATCAAGTAAATGTTTGTCATGCCATTTGTAAAAGATCTGGGTTTCAACAAAGTGTATATTTTAAACTATGTCAAATCTATGTCTTGCTGCAAAACAGTTTTAGTGTAAAACCCTGTATTGCTCTAAAAAGCACTTTCTACATAGACATAACCTGAGACAGTGCATGTTTTATAGATTTTTTTTTTCATTTTCGTGCTTGAACATCGACGGCGGGTGCTGCTAGCCAAACGGGATGCTTACTCCTCCCGGGCACCTGGTCCCACCTCTAGCTTACTAGGGGTCCGTCGATGCTCAATTTGGAGCACTACTGTGAGTGCTATTGGGATTGTCGTCAGGATCTTCTTTATCTCATTGGTGTAGATAAAAACTTCTTTTTTATCCCCTCGCTACAGAGTTGCGGAGGAGATATAGCATCGCTGCCGTGCGTCAGATTGTGTTTGTTGGTGTGTGGATGTGTGTGTGTCGGATTCATGTGGGCAGCATTTAAGACAAATTAATCACCACCGATACATCAAACCTTCCACAAATGTTCCCCATGGGGAGAGGATGAACCCTATTGGTTTTCAAGGTCAAAGATCAAAGGTCAAAGTCAGAGTGGACTTAGGCTTACAATCCTTGTGAAGAGCAAAGAAGACAAAGTAATCATAGAAACATCAAAACATCACAAATGCCCCCTCCTTGGGGAGAAGTTGAACCATATTGATTATCAAGGTCAAGGGTCAAGGTCATTGTCAACTTTGGCTTAAAATATGTGTGAACAGCAAAGAAGACAAAACAATCATCACAGGATCGCAAAACCTTTCACAAATATTGCTTATTATGAGAGTATGAAACCAATTTTCTTTCAAGGCCAAGGGTCAAGGTCACTATGACTTGATTTGATATCTTTTTGCTGATACATGTAGCATAGAATACATATATAAAGTTGCGACGGGATGCTACGCTTGCGTTGTCTTTATTATGGAATATATTATATTGCTTTTATAACTAGAAATATTTCCATTTTCTACCTTTCTCTCATCGTGCATATTCCACTTTTACCTGCAGGTCTGTTGTACTTTTCTCTAGTAATTAGAGCCGTATATCACCTCCTTAAAAACAGCTCTGACAATTAATACCAAATTGTTACACTTCATAAAAACTTCAGCATAACAAGATTAAACATGTTTTCAGCGATTCAAATACTTGAGATGGCAAATGAAAAAAAATCATTTGTAAGGACAAAAAATTATATTTACATTTAAAGCTAAACCTCCCCACATGCAAACATATCGTCCGTGCCGGATCTATTAATATTTTAGCACCTTCTCTGATCTGAGGCAGAGGCACTTCGTGAAGATGACCCCTTTTGACATATACATCAGATTCTTGTAGGACAAACATCCCGACCTGCATATTTACTAAGGAAAATCGAAATGGAATGTACAGATAAAAGGAAAATCAGAAAAGTTGAAATTACACCTGGAAAAACATCATGGCTGTTTGCATGCCATTCATAAATTCGAATCAACAATATTCGAATAGGGTTCTCGCTTTTATTTTGTCCTTTTTTCTCGGGAATTAATTTGTCATGTCACGTGTCATCATTTTCACAAGCATACTACGAATGTGCTTCAAAGGATTTCAAATTCAAATTTGCTGATCAAAATAATGTGTGAAAAAATGTGCAGAGTTGAAAAAAAACTTGTTTCCATTCTACTTGATACAAAAGTCATGTACTATTTCAAAATGTGAAAAATCACAAACAAAAAGAAGCATAAGCCATCGTGTGTGTAGTTTATATTTCACTTATTTTTTTTTTTCCTAGGTATTTCACATTTATGGTATATCTCTTGAGTTTCTATTATTTTCGCTATTTTCCATTTCATTTGTAAGCAATTCTTTCTGGATCAGTTTTTATTCGTTCATTTGTGGGGGTTTTTGTGTGTGTTTTTTTTTTTCATTTTGTTTTTGTCTACCCCTTCATAACAAATAGGAATCCATGAGCCTCAGATTTTTGTCAAAAGTTTGATGATGCAAAATAATAAAGGACGACAAGAAAATTTGACTAAATACTGTTCAGGGCGATGTCCTACAAGCTGAAAAGAAGTTAAGATTCAGTACGAATAACGCAAAAAACGTTCTATCTATTAAACAAACTTTCTATCTGACTTGTATTGTATGAAAGTCCTTCACCTAGTTTAAATCAACAGTTTTAACACAATTTAGCAAATATTGAATAAGAAAACACCTGTAACTAGAAAAGTCAATGTATGAAATAAACGGATTTATCTTTGTGGATTAAAAACGGTAAACGCGGGTTGTTTGTACATGGACTGTCCAATGAGTGACCTCCAAATGGTCTTGGGAAGCCAAACTACCGGGTAACTACATCTACTAGGATGTTTGTATTTGAGATTAGAACTAACAATAATAATATTTTTGATAGACAGCAGCAAAACTAAGTGAGACTACATAGTATGACGATACTGACAATTAAATGAAGGTCTCCATGTTATACAAAACAATTGACTATTATACATGTACAGAACAATTGTGCGTTATTCCAGATATATAGATGGGTAACCGGAAAAGCGGTAGGGTTGTGCTCACGAAATCCGGATAACCACAATTTTTGCTATTAACGTAGCAGATGGCCGTCCAAAGACGTCACCGACTGCCCATTGGTCTTGTTGGTTTATGTGAAGTCTTTTGTGTTTTAAAGTGTTTTGTGCTCCTTGTCTGGTTTGCGTCTCTTTGTGTGCTTAATCATACAGTGTGTTAAGGTGTTACTTTGTGGGTCCTATAACTGAAGGGAAAAGGGAGTCTTCCGATCCCCTTCTTTCCAACAGAAAATAAGAAACTTTAAGAAGTGTCTGGAATTTATCGTTATACACGTAAACTATTGACTGGCAAGCAGCATAGCAGTGATTCGACGATCCTCTGTAAGAAGAAAGATAACTCTACATCCAGAATTCAACAAAGCCAATATTGCTTTGTAGTCCTAACTATATCTTGAAGATAAAATATCTTTTTAGTCTATCTTTATTTATTTTAACGTATGGGTCCGTTCGGCACAAGCAAGGTTTCTACTCCCCATTAAGATGAAATCAAGATGTGTCTGTAACACACCGTGTCCGGTTGGCAGTCATCTCGTATACAAAATAATGAGCCAAACTCAATTACAAGCCTTGTCAAGCAAGGTCAAGATCACAAAGTCAAACCTTGTTAGTAGTTACAGAAGGAAAGTATATACACGTGGAACATGAAAAATACATGTATATCACTAAACATCTTTTTAAATAAGCTTAAAATGCATCAAAGATGCAAAGTGCCGAGTTGCAAAACTTGAATAGTCTCGACAGATGGGAAGCATCACAGACACGTTTCAGGTTGATACACATTCATATACAATTCAGAAACCAAATCAATTACCCAAGTCCTATGAATTTGACCTTTGCTCTTTTGATCCCAAAATCAATAGGGGTCATCCTTGATTCATGGAAAACATTTCTGACAAGTTTCATGATTAAAGGTGCAATACATGCCAAAATATAGTCCCGAAACTATTTTCAATTATCAGAATCCTATGACCTTGACCTTTGGATGCAAAAATCACAAGGGGTCATACTTGATTCATGGGAAACATTTCCGGAACATTTCATGATCATAGATGCAATACAGGCTCAAATATTATCTGGAAACCATTTTCAATCATCAGTGATAGGGATCATCCTTGATTCATGGAAAGCATTTCTGGCAAGTTTCGTGATTATAGGTGCTACGCAGGCTCTAATATGGTCTGGAAACCATTTTCAATCATCATAGTTCAGTGACCTTGACCTTTGGACCCATAAATCAATAGGGGTCATCCTTGATTCATTAGAAATATTTCTGGAAAGTTTCATGATCATAGGTGCAATACAGGCTCTAATGTGGTCCAGAAACCATTTTCAATCATCTGAGTCCTATGACCTTGACATTTGACCTTTTGACCTCAAAATCAATAGGGGTCATCATTGATTCATAAGAAACATTTCTGGCAAGTTTCATGATCATAGGTGCAATACACCCTCTTATATCATCCGGAAACAATTTTCAATTTTCAATTACCTAAGTCCTGTGACCTTGATCTTTGACCCTTTGACCCCTAAATCAAAAGTGGTCATTTTCTATTCACTGGAAACATTTCTGGCAAGTTACATGATTATAGGTGCAATACAGGCTCAAATTCAGTCGGGAAACCATTTTTAATCATCTTAGTCCTGTGACCTTGACCTTTGAACTTTTAACCCAAAAATTGATAGTGGTCATCCTTGATCCATGGGAAACATTTCTGGCAAGCTTCATGATTATAATTGCAATACAGGCTGAAATATGGTCCGGAAACCACTTTCAATCATTGGAGCCCTGTGACCTTGACCTTTGGACCCCAAAATCAATAGGGGTCATTCTTGATTCATGGGAATCATTATTGGCAAGTTTCATGACTTTAGGTGCAATACAGGCTAAAATATGGCCAGGAAACCATTTTCAATCATCAGAGTCCTGTGACCTTGACCTTTGACCTTTTGACCCCAAAATCAAAAGTGGTCATTTTCTATTCACAGGAAACATTTCTGGCAAGTTACATGATTATAGGTGCAATACAGGCTGAAATATGGTCCGAAAACCAATTTCAATCAACAGAGTCCTGTGACCTTGACCTTTGACCTTTTGACCCCATAATCAATAGGCCTCATCCTTGATTCAAGGGAAACATTTCTGGCAAGTTTCATGATTATAGGTGCAATACAGGCTGAAATATGGTCCGGAAACCATTTTCAATCGTCTGAGTCCTGTGACCTTGACCTTTGACCTTTTGACCCCAAAATCAATAGGCCTCATCCTTGATTCAAGGGAAACATTTCTGGCAAGTTTCATGATTATAGGTGCAATACAGGCTGAAATATGGTCCGGAAACCATTTTCAATCATCTGAGTCCTGTGACCTTGACCTTTGACCTTTTGACCCCAAAATCAATAGGGCTCATCCTTGACTGATGGTGAGTAAGTGTATGAAGTTTCATTGTTATAGCCTCTTTCGTAGTTGACTTATAGTCCGGAAACCATTTTCAATCATCTGAGTCCTGTGACCTTGACCTTTGACCTTTTGACCCCAAAATCAATAGGGCTCTTCCTTGACTAATGGTGAGTAAGTGTATGAAGTTTCATTGTTATAGCCTCTTTCGTAGTTGACTTATAGTCCGGAAACCAATTGTTGACGCCCTCCCGCCCGCCCGCCCAACCGCCCGCCCAGACGCCCGCCCAACCGCCCGCCCAACCGCCCGCCCGCCCGCCCGTCTCACATCAAATTAAGAGCCGAGTTTTGCAACTCGGCTAAAAATATGCTTTCTATACTGGATATGGGTACGTTGGTAAATTGCAGGCAACGGTTTCCGACACTGAATTTCAGCAAAGTTTTCTAATGAAATTTCTTAAAACTTTCTCAAACTGATAAATAAACGACAAAGTCAAGGTTTTTAGTACTTTTTACTTTATAAGCTCAATATTCTGTATACGAAATAGCACCTTTACACAAGAACAGTCAATTTTATAACAGAATCGTTTACACCTAAAGCACAGAATAGAACAATAGTGGAATGTAAACCGTTTGGTTTTAAACTCCCTTTTTGACCAATGACGTTCTATTCTGATAATATACAAGATGAGGCAACCTTCAATTGTTCAAGTGAAATGACTCATTAATCAATAATGTACAAGTTATTCATGTATACATGTTTAGCATGCATCACATTTTATGCATATCTATAAACATAGGGTAATCAAAGATTACATAGCTCGCCTACACAGGTTTTTGTCAGAAACCAGGTTAAAGTTTTTGAAAAGTAGGTCAAAGTCAAAGGTGAAGGTCAAAGGTCATGGTCTCAAATGAAAGGTCTCGTCACAATGTATCTACATGTGAAATATCAAAGCCCTACCCCTTATAGTTAAAGAGATATGGCCCATGTTAAAGTTTTGTCTACAGACGACGACACCAAGGGTATGGCATTAGCTCTCTGGACTTTTTCGTCCCGGCGAGCTAAAAATCAAAATACTCCATAGAGCAATTTCTTTTATCCTTTTTGAAAACAAGGGAAAATACATTGGGAAGTCGTATGCTATATTAATCTGGGTAGTCTTTATGAGTAATAATAAATATGTTTGTATTTTATTATTCTAGTCAAACGGTCCTTGAAAGTGTTTCACAAGTGAGGGTTTTGAAATTATATGCTATAGTTATTAGAGTAGCCTTATAAGTAATGATAAATAAGATGTTTGTTGAATATAGTGAAAATACTATGAATATATTTTAAATATTTTATTGAGTATGAAGTCAAAATTTTGTTCTGCTATATCTCTTAAACAATTATTTGATCATCCTAAGATATAACAATCATTTAACTTTGATTGTTCTTTTCAAGAAACGAAGATTCTGATTGACTAAGAAATTTTGTTGATACATAGAAAAATTGGACAGAAAACTTTTGCATCAACTCGCTACGTGCAGTTGCCTGTCCAATTTTTCAGATGATACCTGCATCATTAGAAATAATATAAGATTCATTTCTTAAAGAATAAGTTGTATGCCTAAAACACCTCATTTCTCAGATTTTGAATTAAGAAAGACCAATCTGATTAAACTAAGCTCTCATCATGCATTACCTGCACAGAGATCTAATAACTACTCGTAGGAAGTCACGTCAGGGTCAACATCTACTTGACCAACAGATCATTTTCATATTACCTCAGTCCAGTTGCATTATAAACACGCTAAGACCCGACATGACAACTTTTGACGCTATTTCTTACTGTTTATATCAAAGATAAGTTAAGATGTCAGAGTAAGAAATAATGTCAAAAGTCGTTATGTCAGGTCATGTTGTGTGTATAATGCAAGTTGACTGCAGTAATATGAAAATCGTCCATTCAATGATGCTGTGTAAATTCAAATATTCATTGCTCAATGTTAAAGTTTTTGAAAAGAAGGTCAATGGTCAAGGTCACCAGGTCAAAAATTTTGGTATCAATGGAAAGGTCTTGTCACAAGGAATACACATGTGAAATATGAAAGCCCTATCACTACCCATTCAAAAGTTATGTCCAATGTTAAAGTTTTTCCGACAGACAGACAAACAGACAGACAGGCTAAAAACTATCTGCCCCCGAATCTTTGATTCTGGGGGATGAGGTCAAAATTATTGGTATCAATGGAAAGGTCATGAGAACTTCAACTATGACCCAAGACACAACCTCTTAATGATATTTGTCCGATCTTAATTTTACCAAGAAGAAAGACCTATTTTTATAATTTTTTAAGAATTAGTACTACATGTTGATGTATACTGCTTTTTATGTCCGTCAATAGCTCTTGAGAGCTTATATTCACATGTTTTATCTACATGCTGACTTTCAATAAATTTTATTTATGCAGTTACACTGTTGAAAAATCATGACTGTTAGCAGGGAATCCGGCTGAAAATAATGATATAAAAATAGAACAGAAAAATCACAGGCATACAAAAGAAAAAAAACAAAAAGCCCTGTAAAACAACTTTTCCCCAAACATTAGATTCATGACATTTTTAAAATCATCCTGCTTATAAACGTATATGTAAAAGTATCTAAAACTAAACGGAACAAACAATCTAACTAAAATAAACATCAACAACTAACGTTTAAACACTACTTGGAGCAGTATTGCACTTCCTTAAAGCACTGTCAAAAAACATACACTCACAGGGACATATCACAGTAACACTGTGAATAATTACATAACTTAAACAGTAGATACATGTATGTCATTTCCATTTTATCGATAAAATTATTACAGAGGACAGAACAGTCAAACTGTAAAAATCTACACCAAACAACAGGTAAACACAGTATTTTCAAAGTATTTCCGGTGACTTCACAGTATTTTTACGGTATTTCCACAGCAATTTTACGTTATTTTCACAGCAATTTTATGGTATTTTCACATTAATTCTATGGTATTTTCACAGTATTTTTACGGTATTTTCACATTATTTCATTGGCACATTCACATTCTTTCTGAACTTTGGTAGGATCATTCCTTTAACGTTGGTCAGTACATACTCTTGTATAGGCTGTACTTCATACAGAGTCAGACTGTCTAACACCCACTCCCTGGATACTGTTATCATGTGATGAAGCCTGTATAACCCTGAAAGGAAATGTTACAATCAAATCAGAACATAGATCTTGATTTTTGGAAAATTTGCACGTATGCCAACCAGAATTATACACCCATGAATACCAAAAGTAAGACAGTCATTTCTTATATTTACATTTTTGCTAAATACAAGAAACCCCATTTTTGCACACACATTGCTTATACAGCAAATCACAGCACCAAAAGTATTCTAACGTTGGTAAATTTTCCATAATTCAAAATGTGCCCGTTACGTCACAAAAGACAACCCAAGTTATTGGAATATAATTCTAGTTGCCTAATGAGAGTTCAACATGTGAAATCTACCATTAATGTAAATATTTACTTCTGACATACATATCGCATGCAAATTATGTCATTCAAAACAGATATTTCAAACATAAGATCTCACGAAAGAATTAGATGCCTCAAAAAATTCAAACAGAATAAGACAACAAAAATACAACATTTATATGTAAGTGTCAATATAGGACAAAGTGCATTTTAGTTTATTCAAACCTGATGAGAATTTGCAGAAAAAACTTATAAAGCTAAATTTTTCTGTAGATTATGTAATATTGTTAGCATGTACATGCACCATGAAAAACTTGAACAAGGTGAAAGTCCATTGCATCTGGGCTAACATTTTCTATTTTTCAAATAGTCCAGTCATTTTAATTTGAACTATTGCTGCTATACATCTGACTTGACCTACTTACTGTTTATGACCTTGAACTCCTGTGAGGACCTTGTTTCTGTGTTCTCCTCATTTCTCCATCTCTATCAGTACATGTTACTACCAGCCTATGGTAGTCAGATGGAATCTGTTCTGGATGTGATACTAACCCCCCCCCCTCCCCACTTGGTAATAAGCTACTTACTGTTTATGACCTTGAACTCCTGTGATGACCTTGTTTCTGTGTCCTCGTCATCTCCATCTATATCAGTGCATGTTACTACCAGCCTGTGATAGTCGGAGGCAATCTGGTCTGGATGTGATACCACACTCCCCCCACACTCAGTAATCAAGGACTTTAGGTCATCTGTAAAATAGAAAGTAAGAAATATTTTCAATTTGGTTTCACAATTTTTTTACAGACTTAAAAGGTTTAATGTGTGAAAGTAACAGCTGAAGAACAAACTTTCTTGAAATAAAAAATATTTTTGCAGTTTTCGTAGACCTATGGTTCGAACCATATTTTGCTACATGTAGATCTACCTCAGAAAATGTTATCTGGACATCATGAAACCATTTTACAAAACTGCAGTATTAGTAAATTTTAGCATAGATAATTTTCTTTATTCATTTTGTATAAACTGGTATAACTACTATGACAAAAACAAATGTTTATCTACGACCTCTACATAAAATGTTTTGGAGCAGTTTTCTGAATTAAATTTTTATTTCCTGTGACACCATGCCGACTTCAGGAATACAATTCCATGTAAGTATCTAAAATACACCAAACATTTTTACATCAACATTAGCAATACCTTGCTGCAGTCCCCTACTGTCTCCCATAACAATGAACTGAAAATCCTCAAACAGGTCTCTCTCCTTACTCTGCCGTGACTTCCTGGGTCCAAAATGACGATCCCCCGTAACTGTATCACCTAAAATCTCATACCGCTCCTGGAAACAAAAATCATAGGTAGAGCTTAATTAATTCTATTACACAATGACTTCAATCTAACATTTTAAGAGATTTACATGAACCCATTCCAATGTATTCAGAGTAATCAATGTACGAAGTATCATTGCACTAAGATAACTTAGCAATGGTCCGCCCAGATTAAAACGTTATATACAGTCAGTACATGTGACCGATGCCATGGTGTTACTATTTGAGCTGCCTGCTTAAAACGCTACCGTAAAAGGTTATAAAGAGTGTACTGAAGTATTTAAGTCTAAAATAAATGTATATGACTGTATAAAAGTAACATACAGCTTCCAAAAAACTAATATAAGAGCAAATTTTCAAAAAGTTTAAAACTATTCAAAATTCTACAAAATTAAAACAGTTTCAAAATTGACAAAGATAAGAACTATTTTGAGAAAAGAATCTGTATAAGAAGGACTAATTTTCTGTCCATGTTACCTCAGGGAGAATTCTGCCTGCAGATCTACAGTCCTGTATATACTGGTAATCCAACACCCAACAGCCCCGTGATACAGCCTGGAAGAATTTGAGTGTCCTCTCACACACCCTGCACCCCTGGGGGTCAGTCTTCACTATCAGGTGTGTGACATCATCAGTAAACTTGGCACTGAACTGACAGCCTTGTTCTTGTAGTAACTTCTGCAGCTCCCTCTGTAAAGACAATTGAACTTCATCATATTATTCTTTTCAATCTCTCTCTGTAAACATGGTAAAGATGGAATCATACGTTCATTTCAATCTTTTTAATATAACATTTTCTTTTAAAAAATTGGTCTCATCATCCATACACTTAGGACTGAACCGACAGCCTTGTTCTTGTAGTAACATCTTGTAGCAGCCTTGTTCTTGTAGTAACATCTCCCTTAGTAAAGATAGGATCTTTATACTGTAGGTCAACTTATTTAAGAACAAAAAATTTTAGTGGAAATAGGAAAATGTTTGTGAACTAACATAATTATTACACACCCAATTGTGCCGCACGTGAAATTCACATGAAAATTTTTCACGTTAAATTCATGTGAAGCTTCATGTGAAATTAACGTGAACTTCACATGAATTTCACATGAAATTGATTCATGTGAAATTCATGTGACATTTTCACATGAATTTCACGTGAAGGTATGTTCACGTGAAATTAACGTGAATTTCTTCACATGAATTTCATGTGAAGGTATGTTCACGTGAAATTAATGTGAATTTCTTCACATGAATTTCATGTGAAGGTATGTTCACGTGAAATTCACATTAATTTTTAACATGAACTTCATGTGAAGGTACATTCACATGAAATTCACGTGAATGTTTTCACAAGAATTTCACGTGAAGGTACTTTTATATGAAATTCATGTGAAATTTTTCATTTGAATTTCACGTGAAATCCAATTCACATGAATTTCATTTAAAAATTGTAACATGAATTTCACCATGAAGGTATTTTCATATGAATTTGCGACATACCGTACAGACAGACAGATAGGGGCAGATTATAATGTACATTTTTTTTTATAAAGCCCTATCAATGCTATGTACATACCTTATCAAAGTGGTTTTAGGTCTGAAAGCCATTGTTGTACATTTCTGTTTCTTCAATTGTTGATCTAAACCATGATGATATATGCTTTAATCATGCAAGCCTGTAGCTTACTTTAATTCATATAAATTGTCCAGGCTCACACGACTGAAGCCATGCCATGTTGTTTACTTGTTGTCATCATGAAAATTGTCGGACACTTTGGCCAAAAACTATTTCGACCAACATGCCTTTCTATTGATACAAGTTTCTTTTTTACTTATATACGGATATTTAAAAAAAAATGCAATTTCAAGATTGATCCCATGATTTGATCCCATGATTTAGTTTTTCAGACTCAAATTACACAAAGTGTACATGGTAATTAATTATATCCCCTCATAATTCTTTTTCTGCATAATTATCCAAATCTATGGCTCATCACCTTCAACTAAATGCTCTGGTTGAAGTCCTATAATATATGACACTATAACACCCCACTCCAAATAACAATTAAGGTCAAAGTCTTATATTATAATACTCTGTTAACCTGCTCGGGGTACCACTGACTGACTTGATAATGTGGGTGAACTTTGGAAAGGGGGGGGGGGGGCGCTTGTCTTATTAAAAAAAAGGAGGGAGAGAGAGAGAAAAGTTACAAATCGCTCATCATCAAAATACAGTATTAAATTGAGCACAAAAGGCATATATTATAACATAATCATCTCAAGTTACAAGCCGACTCAGCATCCCCCCAGTGGCAGATTCAGACGGGGGCATGTGCCCCCCCAGCAGTGTCCATCAAAGGGGCACTTATGACATGCTTATGGAAGCATTAAACAACTGTTTCCTGAGAAAAAAATATGAAATTAGTCAGAAATAGCCCCAAAACACCCCAAAAACCACCGATTTTAATAGAGGACGCAGTCTGCGCCGCAGGCGCGGACGTAGTCCTCATCAAGGTAACACGTGTATATATATAGGAAAAATGGTGTTTTTTAATTGAATTCTATGCTATACCTATAGATGTTTTGCACGCAGCGACGTCATGAAAAGGTTAAAGGTCATAGGGGAAAAAACTTTACATCCGGGTCCTCTCTCCCTTCGATAGACGAAGTAAATACACCGGGAAATTATGGTTTTAAACGCTGTTATCTCGACTTGAAAAAAGGTAATTATAGTGAAAAATCGATCTATCTAAATAAGAAAATATATATGTTTACATTGTGTGCATAAGATTTTTCGTGATTTCGTACTCATTTGCCTGACGAAGGTGTGATATTATAGCACAATAGATCAGCTGATTGCCATGTGAACATTATGCTTTATGTGTACCATGCTGTTTTGCACTAATCTGTTTAATTATACTAAACTGGTGAAATTAAAGTAATATATTCAAATTTTACAACAAATCTTCTCAAGATCGTGAATTTAGATCATTGATAACTGTGCAACTGCAAAATAGGCTCTGGCCTTTTCTTGAATAGGCCCCAAATCATTGTCATTGAATCATACAGCATACTTACACATGTGTACTTGTAATCATTATTAGATTTTCATAACTTTGGGAGCTTTATTTGATTTTAAAAGTATTTAGATGAATAGAAATAAAGGTTTGCTTGTATAATTTATACTGTTCAAGAAGTAAAATTGTAACAATAAGTGAATAACAACAATTTTAAAAAGTCAAAGCTATACCCTATGATTTTTTTAAAAAACCATTAGCATGATTAGATAGAGAATCATACAAGCTATGAATGTAGCAAGTACTTGACAAGTATACATTTAGTGAAATTATCAAATTGTTTTTATTAAAATGTGGTAATTTATTTTTATTTCTGGCATTGGTATGTAATATATGCATAATGATACCAGACTAACATGAAAGTGAATAAACCTTTAAGTCATAGAACTTTTAAAGTTTCTGACATGAAGTTTGGTAATAATTTTTCCATTTCTTAAGTAATATTTATCTGATATTTCTTTAATGATATGATACCTGATATAATTTTTTCAATGATATCTGATATTTCTCTATTTCTTCAATGATATCTGATATTTCTCCATTTCTTCAATGATATCTGATATTTCTCCATTTCTTCAATGATATCTGATATTTATGATGTCTGTGATATTTCTTCAACATAATATTTCTCCATTTCTTCCATGATATCTGATATTTCACCATTTCTTCAATGATATCTGATATTTATTATGTCTGAGATATTCCTTCAATGTAATATTTCTCCATTCAATGATATCTATTTTTTCCAATAATATCTGATATTTCTCCATTTTTTCAATGTTATCTGATATTTCTACATTTCTTCAAAGACATCTGATATTTCTCCAATGATATCTGGTATTTCTCCATTTCTTCAATGATATCTGATATTTATGATGTCTGAGATATTTCTTCAATGTAATGTTTCTCCATTTCTTCAAATGATGATAGCATTGAATAATTCTTGACAAACATCACCCATGATTTTCTTTTAATTTTTAAATTTTTTGTTATTATTGTTTTGTTTTTGATTGTTTGTGTTTTTTTTTGCTTGTTTGTTCGTTTCTGTATTTGCTTTTGTTTATGTTTTTGTGCGTGTGTTTTTTTTCCCTATTTTTAGGGGGGGGGGGGGGTTCAAGTTTAGCATGACGTTCTTTTTTACACCCCTATTTGGCTTTTTCCAAGACTTTTTTCTTCACTTCGAGTAAATTCAATTTCATAATTAAGTTTTATTCGAATACTTCTTGAA
Source organism: Pinctada fucata (assembly GCA_028142955.1). Lineage (NCBI taxonomy): Eukaryota > Metazoa > Mollusca > Bivalvia > Pterioida > Pteriidae > Pinctada > Pinctada fucata. Next base: position 8,098,469 of record AP027114.1, on the reverse strand, counting down.
ACAATGCTTTATAAGGCCACTTCTTTGTTATTTTCTGTTTTGCGTCCTCATGCTGGTAGGTTTTGAGCCCAAAGTCATAAAACAAAACAAAATTAGAATAATAGATTCTTTTGAAAATTAAATGTGTTTTCTTCAAAAATTAGAATAATTATTTTTTTTTTTTACATTTTATGAAAGAATTCAAGAGTACTGCAAAGTTTTAAGACATTGCCGTGTTATGGGTCAGAATACCCCAAAACGCCAGCAAAAATCAGACAAAGACAGAATATAAATTTACAAGTTTAATTATGTACAAAATATATATATATAAAACGATTACAACTCACAATACAATGTCCGTATCAAAGTGTCCGTTACGGTCCACAAAGTCTATCGAATGTATGGTTTCCGGTAATCACAAACGTTCTCGAAAGATCGGTGTCCAAACGTTGTTAAATGGATTAAAGTCTCAACAAATAAAGTATCCCAGTATATCAGAATAGATGAATGAATCGTGTCTACGAATGTGTACGAATGTGTACGAATGTCCCTTAACACAGTTCCTCAGAGGTATTTATACTTAATAACAATGAATTTACCAGAAGCTTCTAGAACAATGACTCATTACACATGATTAACAATAGAGTAAATTCTAGAAATCACAGTCATGTGATGATAATGATGTAACAAAGAACATACTGGAATATTCTATAATGAAATAAACATGACATAGTAAAATCTAGAAAGAATTATTATGAAATCATTAAATAACATGACTAAGTACATGTGTACCTACACATAAAGTAAAACTAAAATAATACATGACCCACAACACCTCCCCCCTTAAAAAAAGTTTGAATGTCAATGAAAACTTAGGTGGTAAATTCTGCAAAAATCACTCATGAAACTCTCGATAGTGCATCTGCAATCACATTGTCTTTGCCCTTGATATGGTTAATAATAATATTGTACTCTTGCAACAATAAACTCCACCTTGTAAGTCTTTGATTCTTGTTTGACATTTTGTGCAAAAATGTGAGAGGGTTGTGGTCAGTAAATACAAGAATGGGATGTAAAGTAACATTCAAATAAACATCAAAATGTTGTAAAGCTAACAATAATGCAAGACACTCTTTTTCAATAGTAGAGTAATTCTTTTGACATTTTGTCAATTTCTTTGAAAAATAACAAACAACTCTATCTACACCATCATCATTTTCTTGAAACAAAGCAGCCCCGATTCCTACGTCACTGGCATCAACAGTAAGCTTAAATTGCTTATCAAAATTTGGAGCTGACAGGACAGGACTATTCATAAGAACACATTTGATTTTCTTAAAAGATTCGTCACAGTCATTGGTCCATGCAAAATTCACTCTCTTTTGTAACAGATTGGTAAGTGGACCAACAACTGACGAGAAATTTGGACAAAATTTTCTGTAAAATCCTGCCATTCCCAAAAATCTCATTATTTCTTTCTTATTGGTAGGAATCGGGAACTTTGAAATAGCTTCCACCTTGGCCATGATAGGAGTAACAAAACCTTGACCTACTTTGTGACCCAAATATTCTACAGTCGCATGACAAAATTCACTTTTCGCAAGGTTCACTGTGAGGTTTGCTTTCGCCAGTATGTCGAAGAAGGTACGCATGATTCGGAGATGGTCATTCCAGGTGTCGCTGTAGATGATGACGTCATCGATGTACGCCTCGCATCCTTCGATATGATTTAGGAGCGAATGAATCATCCTCTGGAATGTGGCTGGTGCGTTTTTCATACCAAAGGGCATTACTTTATATTGGTATAGCCCATCTGGAGTCGCAAATGCCGATATTTCTCTGGCTCTCTCGGTAAGCGGGACCTGCCAATAGCCTTTAAGCAAGTCAAATTTACTGACAAATTTTGCACTGCCAATTTTATCGATACAGTCATCGATTCGTGGGATCGGATAAGAGTCAGTTTTGGTGACTGAATTGACTTTTCTAAAGTCCGTACACAATCGGTAAGTTCCGTCTGGCTTCGGAACAAGAATACATGGGGAACTCCAATCACTATTGCTGGGTTCAATAATGTCATTTTCAAGCATGTATTGAATTTCTTTCCGCATGTATTGAAGCTTTATCGGGTTTAACCGATAGGGATGCTGTTTGATAGGTGACGCATCACCCACAATGACGTCATGATGAGATGCATTCGTCTTTTTTGGAACGTCCGGAAAGATGGTCGTATATTTCCGCATTAATTGGTGCACTTCCTCTTTTTGATGCACGGTCAAATGTCCGAGTTTCACTTCTGGATTTGTCAGAATTTCGGAATTCTTCAAACGGACACTTTGAGCGAAGTCTTTTTCGACAGTCTCTTCATTACATTCAGGTTCAACACAATTTTCTAATGTATTTACATTGGCCAAAGTGGAAACTGGTTTTACAAAATTTCGGTCACTTCTATCAAAATACTCTTTCAACATGTTAACATGACACACTCTTTTTTCTTTTCGCCGACCTGGTGTCTTAACCACATAGTTAACATCACTAATTTTACTCTCAATCTCATAAGGACCGAAATATTTAGCTTGCAAAGGATGACCAGGGATAGGCAAAAATACAAGAACTTTATCGCCTGGTTTAAAAACTCTGTTTCTAGCATCTTTGTCATACCATGATTTCATTTTCATTTGTGAGGTTTTGAGATTTTCTTGAGCTAATTTGCAAGCATTATATAATTTCTCTTTGAAATTAGACACGTAGTCTAAGAGATTCAAATCGCTAGTCTCAGTCAACCATTTTTCCTTCAATAACTTCAATGGCCCCCTGACTGTATGCCCAAAAACTAGCTCAAAGGGACTGAACCCCAGGGACTCCTGAACCGCTTCTCGTGCCGCAAACAACACGAGGTGAACCCCTTCATCCCAGTCTTTTCCATACTGGTGACAATATGTTTTCATCATAGTTTTAAGGGTTTGATGAAAGCGTTCAAGTGCCCCCTGGGACTCAGGATGGTACGCAGAAGACTTATACTGCCTGATACCTAGCTCATGCATAACCTGCTGAAACAATCCTGACATAAAATTCGAACCCTGATCTGACTGAATAGCCTTGGGAGCACCTACGAAACTGAAAAACTTTGTAAGGGCCTTAACTATGGTCTTTGCCTTAATATTCTTAAGAGGTATGGCTTCAGGAAACCTAGTCGAAGTACACATAATTGTCAGTAAGTACTGATTCCCTGACCTAGTCCTAGGCAAAGGACCTACACAATCAACTAACACCCTACTAAAAGGTTCCTCAAAGGCTGGAATGGGTTGGAGGGGAGCAGGTGGTATAACTTGATTGGGTTTACCTACCATCTGACAACTATGACAAGACTTACAAAACTCAGACACATCTTTTCTCAACTTAGGCCAGTAAAAGTGACTTAAAATCCTATTATAAGTCTTATTGACACCTAAATGACCTGCCATGGGTGTGTCGTGAGCTAAACTCATGATGTCCCCGCGATACGCTACTGGAACCACTATCTGGTGAACGACCCGCCACACTTCATTAGGGGGTGCATCGGGTGGTCTCCATTTCCGCATGAGGATGCCATCTTGTATGTAGAAGCACTCTCCGACTTTGTCCGCTTCTTCTCGGGGAAGGGCCCTCTTGCTTAGTCGGATGATCTCCGGATCTTTAGTTTGCTCGGAGAGGAGCTGCTCACGGCTTAAGGCATCTGTATCTCTGTCTAATGGCGGATGGGAATCATCACCAGGTACTGTCGGAGACTTGTCAACATGAAGTGGTACTGACGTTTCAGGTACGCTGTCATCAATGGTAGACATGAATGTGTCAGAAAGGTCTATATTTTTGGAGGGATGGTCCTCGTTAAGTGCAGAAGTACTCTCAGCCTCTTTCAGTCTGTTCCTGGCCATCGCCCTGGTAACAGCGCAGGCTGGGTACAAGTCGTCGTCTTCATCATCGGACACGACATCGGACGTGATTTTCTCACAAACAATCGGATCGGCTACAACTTTGCCGCCAGCTAAATCGTTGCCAAGCAACAAGGAAACGCCTTGAACGGGAAGAGTAGGTCGAACACCTACGATAACAGGTCCAGTAATTAAGTCTGACTTCAAATAAATTTTATGAAGGGGAACATCAATGACGCCTAGCTCCACACCCTGTAATAAAACTGACCTACCAGTAAAAGTGTGCTCAGACAAAGGCAATGAACCCTCTAACAATAAAGTCTGGGCAGCACCAGTATCTCTCAAAATCTGAACAGGCAACGCTTCGCTAGAATCACTGAGTGAAACAAATCCCTGTGACAAAAAGGGCTTATAATGATCCTCCACAAAATCATCAGAACTGGACTTAGAACCCTGAATCTCAGGAGTGTCAGAACAAATCGAATCTAAGGCTTTCCTATCATTTCTAACAGACGCACAGGCCTGTGACTTAAGTTCTTTTTTCTTCTTAAGCTTCAAACACTCACCAATAACATGACCTTTTTTCTTACAATAATTGCATGTAGGAAGCGACCCCACCCCTGGGGATGCCTCAGAACGCTCGGACCTAGGACCGGACGTAGAACCACCTTGAGATGGTGACTGGGAACTAATGGACGACTGAGACTCTTGTAAATTTTTCTTTGGAAAATCTGACGTTTTAGCACTATCGCTAGATTGAGTTTTTGACACAAAATTTTTCTTATGAGTTAGAGCATACGTATCAGACAAAACAGCGGCTTCTTCAAGAGTTTTAACATTTTTGTCTTCCAAATGAGTTCTTAAATCTTGATGTACACACTCTTTGAACTCTTCTATCAGAATGATCTGACGTAAATTGTCAAATGAATTGGGAATTTTCTTAGATCGAAACCACTGATCAAATAAATCTTCTTTTTCTCGAGCGAATTCAACATATGTTTGATTTTCAAACTTTTTGTACTTTCTAAACTTTTGTCTGTACGCCTCAGGTACTAACTGATATGCTCTCAAAATCGTGTCCTTGACCTTGTCATAGTCTGAACTCTCAGCAATACTGAGCGCCGAGTACACTTCAGCCGCTTTGCCAATAAGTACGCTTTGTAACAAAGTTGGCCAAAAATCACGTGGCCACTTCAGATTGGCCGCGATTTTCTCAAAATGTGGAAAATATTTGTCCACGGACTTTTCTTGAAATTTTGGTACTAATCTGATGTTTTTGGCGGCGTCGAATTCAGACTTGACAGGCGAAGGAACAGGATTTTCCTTAGCGCTTTTCTCTAATTTTAACTTTTCTAACTCAAACTGGAGTTCTCTCTCGTGCATACGTTCCTGTTTCTCTCTTTCAAATTGTCTTTCTTTTTCTTCTTTTTCAAATTGTCTTTCTTTTTCTTCTTTTTCAATTTGAAATTGTCTTTCTTTTTCTTCTTTTTCAAATTGTAATTGTATTTTCATTTTCTCTAATTCAAACTCATATTTTGACATTTTGGTTTCGCTTGAAACAGGTTCAACAGGAAAATCGTATGACGAAAAGATTTCCTCAGCTAAAAGCTTTTTAGCCACAATATTTCTAATTTCTTGTTTTCTCATAGAAGATTTTACATATAACTTCAAGTGAAGACCTAAACCAATCAAATCATCTTTTTTCAATGATTCGAACTCATCTACAGTCGGCGATTTCAAAAATTCAGTGACCGAAAATACCATGATTGATTTCTGCTGGCAAAAGTTTTGAGAATTTTCCTTTTTTCAAAAAACGAACTTTTACGTAAAAATGCAAATATGCAGAGATTACTATCCCGGACGAGCCCCCAATTCTGTTATGGGTCAGAATACCCCAAAACGCCAGCAAAAATCAGACAAAGACAGAATATAAATTTACAAGTTTAATTATGTACAAAATATATATATATAAAACGATTACAACTCACAATACAATGTCCGTATCAAAGTGTCCGTTACGGTCCACAAAGTCTATCGAATGTATGGTTTCCGGTAATCACAAACGTTCTCGAAAGATCGGTGTCCAAACGTTGTTAAATGGATTAAAGTCTCAACAAATAAAGTATCCCAGTATATCAGAATAGATGAATGAATCGTGTCTACGAATGTGTACGAATGTGTACGAATGTCCCTTAACACAGTTCCTCAGAGGTATTTATACTTAATAACAATGAATTTACCAGAAGCTTCTAGAACAATGACTCATTACACATGATTAACAATAGAGTAAATTCTAGAAATCACAGTCATGTGATGATAATGATGTAACAAAGAACATACTGGAATATTCTATAATGAAATAAACATGACATAGTAAAATCTAGAAAGAATTATTATGAAATCATTAAATAACATGACTAAGTACATGTGTACCTACACATAAAGTAAAACTAAAATAATACATGACCCACAACAGCCGTATCTACCATTCTTTTGTTGACTAAAATATGTTAATAATAAAATGAAACAAGTTTCTATCAGATTTCACATAGTCACATTATATGAAATTGCAATTTTGTTTTATATCTAGTGCTTGTTTGTTTTTCTCCCTGGCTGGCTGGTAGGTTTCTCAATTTCAAAAGGACGCAAAACAGAATAAAAACAAAAAATGGCCGAAAGTTGAATGAATGGTTATAAAGATGATGATGGAATCATAACATCAATTAATTTTCATTCGTTATATATACATTTATAATATAATACAGCGGAAAATGTCGGTTATCGTGAAGTCGCGATCCTTCGTCTCCCTCAACATGAGTGCATAGATCTAGGCCTACAAACTTTTTTTCAAAATAATTTATAAAGTAATTTAAATTAAGAATCTATTTTTCATTATTTTCGTGAGTTTTTAAAATATTAGACACACATCGCCAATACCGCATAGACCGGTCGATTATACATGTAAGTTGTTTTACTGGGCTACAATCACACGATTTAGATTTAGAAAATAAAAAATAAAATGAATGTAAATTTTGTATTTGACTTATTAATTTATTTAGTCAGTATTTATATTCGTCAACAACAGCCTTTTTATAAAAAATCTGATCATATTAATTTAAAAAAGCTACTTATAAAATGCACCCGCGCCACTTTTTCACGTTATCGCAATGCGGCAATGGAAAGATAACTCGTGTTTTTTTCCCTTTTGACCTTTGACATGCATATATAATGAGGTGATGCAATATGGCGGCGCGTTACGTGCAAAACATCTATAGGTTCCAAAACCGTGGTCAATGACGTCATTCTCCCCATTGCCCATTTGATCGGCGTGAAGCGCAAGCTTATTTATTTGACAATGTCACTTGACGACATGATGAAACCCATCGATGACCAAGATTTCTCGATCTCCTTTGAATATTCTTCGTTTGGTTTACTCCTCTAGTGTCCCAATGTATGCTTTGTACTTTGCTTCACGTAATACTGACATTGCACCATCATTTCCAACATATATCATGTTTAGTCCGAATATCCTCTATGACAATTACAACGTGACGTCAGCATGCGACGCGACGTCAGCATACAACTTTGTTTCGCGGACTTTCTTTCATCGACAGTTCCCTCAGAAAAAATCCATGGATAAACTCATAATGCTGGGAGAAAAAAAAACAAACAAAAAAATATCAGCGCGATCAGCGACTTACCGAACTTCATTCTGCATTCGAGGATGATTTGCAGCTGATATTTTGATACCTGGCTGTAGATCGAATAATGTGGTTTCTCTCCACATATATAAGATCTACATGTAGAATATACAGGAAATCTATGCAGTGTAAATCCCAACACAAACTTCTAAATGTCTGCTGCCTTTGGTTCTGTTTACAACGCGTCACAACTTACGTCATCATTTACAGTATTTAGTACAAATAGGTCAACACAGCTGGGGCTCTGTTCAAAGCATGAAGTATATTTTTTTCTGTCAGAAATAAGGCTGGGTATTTTTTCCCTTGGAGGTAAATCATAAGCGGATCCAAGGTAGAGGGTGAAGACTTCAGATTTTTTTTTAGAAGGGGGGGGGGGGGGTTTGATTGTATCATCGAGTCAAAGGGGGGGGGGGGAGAGACAGGGGGTAGATTTCTACTAACTTCTCTCCCCTGTCCCGCTCCCTTCTCCCACCTCCTAACCTCTCCCTCCCTCCCATCAGCCTCCCTCCAGCTGCCTCCTTCCCCCCTCCCATTCATCCTTGCCTTTTATGGGGGTGGGGAGCAGACATGGGGTACCCGCTCTCTCCGCCCCCTTATCTCCCCTCCCACACCCTTCCTTCTTCCCCCTCCCTCCCCCTCCCTCTCCCCCTCTCTCCTTCCTCCCGCCCCCCTCCCTTTCACCCTCTTTTAAAGTAAAGGAATGAGCAAGAGTTTTGTCTTCAGATATTACCGTACATTGGAAAATCATTTACATAATTTAGAAGGGAAAATCCTGTAATACTAATGTTATACTGTGCTTAATTTGTAAGTTTTAACCCCTTTTTTCCAGATCATCCCATAAAACGATATATATTACTGATAACACTATAGACGGTGCCGAAAAGGAAGTTTTCTCTCTCTTCTACATTTTGAATGCTAATTTTTCCGGTGAAAGTAAAAGGGGAGAGGGGTAGGTGGGTGCAAGGGAGGATATACATATTCCTGATACAACAACTGACATTTCATCACCCAATGAAATTTAAAAAGTAAACATTTAAAAGTTTAATTGTTCATTGAATAATCAAGATACATGTTAATCTTACAATATATTAATACTTCAGAAAACAGTAAAATTCTTTTTTCTTTTTTTAATTTTAATGGTTTGTACTCACAGTTTTCTTGCCCAAGTTCTCTTTTCCTTGGTTTTCGTCAAGGTCCAAGGAATTAAAATGTATAGATTAAGATGACATCACTTGATCTTTTCTTATCTGTCATTTATGTTTCAAAATTAAGCATTGCGATTTCATGTTTTAACTGATTGTTTTGTGACATTGAGAATTGTTTCCCCGCATTAACGAGTTATGTGAATGCTGTCGATCTAGAAATTGTCTATAATATCCCCTCTCCTGTAGATGATTCTGGATTTCAAGAAAAAAAATTAATGTAAGGCTGATAAAGACGGTAAAAATGATGCTGGAAAAATAACAAGAACACATATTGTATGACATATTTTATTCTTATTAACTTAGTAAAAAAAATATTCAATGATGTATGGTGAAAATTGGGTATTGAAATTATATTTCATCTGCGTCCTCACAATGGCTTTGCCATAATTCATATTAATTTTTCAAAAATTTTCTTGGGGATAGATTTCAAAGTCGGGAGGGAAACCCCATCCCATACTCTCTGCCACTCGGTCCTTCGGGCCTCTCAAGTGATTCCCATCAAAAAGTGTACGTGCATATGGGGTTCTGGATCCGCCCTGCCGACCCCCCCCCCCCCCCCCCCGGATTACCACCATCACCATATCCAGTTACCCTCCCCTCAATCTCCCTCGATACAGAGTTGCATGAAGTGACCTTCCTTTTGACAAATTATCTTTAAAATGAAAAGACGCGCTTAGACGACGAGCGTGACAATCAATACCGCGAACCAGCGCGTGCACGAAGCAGACGACAATGCGACTTCACCTTGCAAAGCAGAAACACAGGAAAAGAGACCAGAAACATTCAATATTTACAGAAAATTCATTTTAAATTGAAAATCAGGACGCCAATGCAAAAGAAAAGACCCAGGTTAATCGATAAATCATTTTTAGGTAAGTATAGACGTTTATGGAGCATTTTTTTCGAGTTTGTTCTGACCAAAAACGGAAACATATAATATTGTGATGTCTGTGTATGGAAAGAAGTGGACCCCTTATTTGGCAACTGCAGAATTGCCAATGAACATTCGTATTGCTATACCAATGTTAATACATCAGTTGGCACTGATTTTATATGGGGAGGAAGTTGTTCAAACCAACAATGTTTATAAAAAAAAATGGGTGGGGGGAGGGAGGAGTAAATACAAGATCTTTGTGATGAGCATTTGAAAGATTTTTTACTAATGAATAGGAAACTAGAATCTTTATACAGTAGGGTTCATTATTGAGTTATAGTAAAATAACTATTGAAATTCAACAAAGTGTAATGACATATATATATATATATATATTCAAAAAAGGTAAACACGTCCTTAATGTACATTATTGTCCGCGCGGCTCACTTCTGAAACTGGATAAACACGATTTTGACTATGTTATCATTCGAAAAATTTAAATGAAATTGATACCATTCAATAGATCTCCCTTAGTCGTAAATTTTGATACAAGTGAAGTTGTATGATATTCGATCAGTGCACGCAATCAAACTTAAGGTATCCGTTGTACAAATAAATATCAAGTATATATATAGTTAGAATTACGGCATATCTATACCTAAATATACCATAGTGTAACATAAAAGTTGGGTTCCAACATCAAAGCTAAACATGCCAACCTCTAACTAAGCCACGAAAACTATCGAGACACTGCCGAAGATTACCGAGAGAATTTTAACACTATTTAAATGGACGAGATGTCAGCGAGATCTGTATTTGTACACTGGATACGTTAAATTATATATACAAATGTATATAGACAGAACAACTTTTAGATAAATCATTTCCCAAGCTAATTTTTCCAGTGACGTCATGATGTTCTCAGTAGGCTCAATGTTCTATTCAGCGACATCACACCGAAATTTAATGTTGAAAACAATATTACTAAGCAAGATCTATTCCTTTATGATTATGGTATAAATTTTCATTTTACTGTAATTTAATTTCGCAGGACAAAGTTATCAAAATCGTGTTTATCCAGTTTCCGAAGTGAGCCGCGTGTACAGTACAGTAGATGTATATTGTAGCTCAGGCAGGGACCAATGTATTGCAATTTTCTTCTGAATTTATGTATCAAACAATGAATATATGCAGTGTATGTGAAGGTTCATCAGACATTTCCAGGTCATCTTTCATATTTCTTGTGGCAAGACCTTCCTACTGATACCAAATTTGACCTTGACCTCAAAATGTGAACTACTTTTGACCATGTTTGACATTTAAGCTGTTTTACTAACAAAAATGCCAACTGGGGCATTTTTGTTTCACAAACTTATGTTTTTGTGTCGCCTGCGAAGCATAGCGACACTATGGGAACACTTTGTCCGTTGTTCGTCTGTCTGTCATACTTGGGTGTCACACCCCAAAACTTTTGATTGGTAAGAGATTGGGCTTTGATATTTCACATGTGTATATTCCTTGTGACAAGACCTCTCTAGTTTCTACACATATCATAATTTTTGACCTAGTGACATTGACCTAGATATTAGACCTACTTTGCACAAAATCTAAGAATGGCTATATATTTTGATTGGTAAGTGATATGGCTTTGATATTTCAAATGTGTACTTCTTGTGACAAGACCTTTCTACACATAACATGCGACATGTAACTTGTAAAGCAAATGACGTCAAATGCAATAAATGATGACGTCACAATAGCCGACCAGAATACAAGTACACGTACAAGTTACACGTAGGAAATCTCAACCTCTCTATTGTTACACCCCTAATTATTATACAAGATCATTGGCAGGGCCCTTTACAACTTTGACAGTGTTTAAGTTTTGATGTACTACAGTATTTTGTACTTGCCCAAAAGCTCCTCTTATAATGATCAAGCTGCTGAGGGAAAGGGAGAAGGGGGTATTTTCAACATTAAATGAATTGAGACGTTATTTCTGATCACATTTAAGAATATTTTCTTTATTTTTCAGATTCAGGATGAACTTTCAACATTGTGCTCAGATAATGCAGCTCTATTGTGGCATTTTGTGAATGAGACAATTAAGTGTTAGAGGTAGTAATTCATATATATGCATATTATACATTGCATGTACTTAGTTTTAGCTCGACTGCACTTAAGTGCAAAAGAGCTATTGCAGTACCCTCGGTGTCGGCGTCTAGCTAAATGTTGAGATGATAAGGTAAATGTTAAGATACCGGTAGCAATATTTTGCCTTTAATGGCCAATATTGAGCAAAGTATAAGCAGGGAGTTTGTTTAGCACTTGCCCAGTCGCATTTGCGACTAAATTTGGCCCTGGGCGACTTTGAAATCCCAAAGTGCTCGCCCAATTGGCGACTAAATAAAATCAATCATATTGTTTTGTTCTTTTCCTTTTCATTCACTTTGTTTCTCAGATATCTCCGCACACTACAATTTTCAAAGTAAACCTTACCCACAGGCTTAAGATCGCCTGGATTCGCCTATGCTTCTGTAAAATTTTATTATTTTTATTATAGGAGCGTAGGCGAATCCAGGCGATCTTTAGGCCTGTTACCTTACCCATCATTATAGTCTGGTATCAGACCCGCTACCAAGACAATACGCATGCCCACTGCCAAGGCAATTAGTCAGTCTATTTGTTCACCTGATTCTCCTTATTTTGACGTTTTATTTGCTTTTTCAATCATCAATGGTTGGTTCTCTTTTTTTTGTAACAAACTGCGGACAAGACATTAAATAACTTGTACATGTGTTTGCACCCTCTTAAATTTGTTTTCTAAAAACAGACTGTCATTCAATCAATTATGTAAAGGTTTCCTATAATCCGCTGACCCTTTCTTTGAACATCCAACATTTTGAAATAGATGGTATAAAATTGTCTGGCCACTTATTAGCCTATACATAACGTTCTATTCAGCCTTCTATATTTCATATAAATTTGTATACGAAAATATGACCCTGTAACATTTGGTTTGCTTCAGTACAATGTCAAACGTCTTCAAATTCAATAGCATCAGATAATCCTGAAAAAAAATTGTACACAATAAAACTAGCGGGGACAAATTGGGCTCCTGAAATTTAAGCTGGGCTCCTAAAATATCTATTGTCAGGGGCCCAGTTGGCGACCAAGGTTTTCAAGTTAACCAAACTCCCTGGTATAAGTGCTACATGTTCAAACTTACATTGTGGATGTATCTTTGATCAAACGTTCATAAAATGACCATGACCTACTTTTTCCCCTTGAGAGACTTTGCCTTTAAATGCCAATATTGAGCAAAGTTCAAGTGCTACATATTCCAAACTTACAAATTGGATGTATCTTAAATCAAACTTTCATAAAATAACCTTGACCGAATTTTTTTGCTGGGTTGATTTTGTTTATAGAAGCCAATATTGAGCAAAGTATAGGTAATACATGAGTATACCATTGTGTATAATTATGTCAATTTGGGGAAAAGTGAGCTTAAGAAATTGGCTGTCATAAAAGACATTATGTTATGCAGTCGAGCATTAGGTGACTCTGGCAACTATTTTTATAACTCCCCCCTCCCCCCCTTTGAACCAAGGTCATAGGTCAAAGGTCAAAGTCCAGAGCACAACTCCTCCCCCAAGTGGATGATTTCAATAATATGTCACAGAAATATTGCATAGGACCTAAGGGTGTGTCATGACCTTGAACCAAGGTCAAAGGTCAAGGTCACAATAGACATTAGTAAAACCTTGTCCAGAGCATAACTCCTTCCCCTGTGGACGGATTTCAATAATGTGTCACAGAAATGTTTCATAGGACCTAAGGGTTTGTCTTGTCATGACCTTGAACCAAGGTCAAGGTCTCAAAAGACATTAGTAAAACCTTGTCTAGAGCATAAATCCTTCCCCTGTGGATGGATTTCAATAATAATTTTTAGAAATGTTCCTTAGGACCTAAGGGTGTGTCGTGACCTTGAACCAAGGTCATAGGTCAGATGTCAAGGTCATAATAGACATCATCAGTAAAACTATGTCTAGAGCATAACTCCTTCCCCTATGGATGGATTTCAATATTTCACAGAAATGTTCTGTAGAACCTAAGCCTAAGGATATGTTATGACCTTGAACCATGGTCATAGGTCAAAGGTCAGGGTCACAATAGTCTCTTGACCTTGATTCCAAGATAATTTTTCAAAAAATATTGCATCGGGTATTTTTGTCCTGTATGGGGCAAATTTTTTAGCTCGCCGGGACGAATGTCCGGAGAGCTATTGTCATACCCCCGGCGTCGGCGTCTGCGTCTGCGTCGGCGTCTGCGTCTGCGTCTGCGTCTGCGTGCGCGTGCACAAAAACTTTAACCTTGCTTATAACTTTTAAACCAATACAGATTGGGCTTTCATATTTCACATGTGCATTCCTTGTGACAAGACCTTTCCATGGATACCAAAATTTTTGACCTTGTGACCTTGACCTTGGAGATTGACCTTCTTTTGAAAAACTTTAACCTTGGTCATATTTTTGGAATGGTAAGTGATAGGGCTTTGATATTTCACATGTGTATTCCTTGTGACAAGACCTTTCCATGGATACCAAAATTTTTGACCTTGTGACCTTGACCTTGGAGATTGACCTACTTTTGAAAAACTTTAACCTTGGCCATATTTTTTGAATGGTAAGTGATAGGGCTTTGATATTTCACATGTGTATTCCTTGTGACAAGACCTTTCCATGGATACCAAAATTTTTGACCTTGTGACCTTGACCTTGGAGATTGACCTACTTTTGAAAAACTTTAACCTTGGCCATATTTTTGGAATGGTAAGTGATAGGGCTTTGATATTTCACATGTGTATTCCTTGTGACAAGACCTTTCCATGGATACCAAAATTTTTGACCTTGTGACCTTGACCTTGGAGATTGACCTACTTTTGAAAAACTTTAACCTTGGCCATATTTTTGGAATGGTAAGTGATAGGGCTTTGATATTTCACATGTGTATTCCTTGTGACAAGACCTTTCCATGGATACCAAAATTTTTGACCTTGTGACCTCGACCTTGGAGATTGACCTACTTTTGAAAAACTTTAACCTTGGTCATATTTTTGGAATGGTAAGTGATAGGGCTTTGATATTTCACATGTGTATTCCTTGTGACAAGACGTTTCCATGGATACCAAAATTTTTGACCTTGTGACCTTGACCTTGGAGATGATTGACCTACTTTTGAAAAACTTTAACCTTGGCCATATTTTTAGAATGGTAAGTGATAGGGCTTTGATATTTCACATGTGTATTCCTTGTGACAAGACCTTTCCATGGATACCAAAATTTTTGACCTTGTGACCTTGACCTTGGAGATGATTGACCTACTTTTGAAAAACTTTAACCTTGGCCATATTTTTTGAATGGTTAGTGATAGGGCTTTGATATTTCACATGTGCATTCCTTGTGATAAGACCTTTTTTATTGTTGTTGTTGCAATTTACATATGGTTGCCACCGGCGAGCTATGTTGTCATTCTGACAAGTCTGGTTATTAGTTCACCTGAACCTAAGGTTCATGTGAGCTGTCAGTCGCTAGACAGTAAACTTTTGCATTTTCAATATTTTGTTAGGAGAATTTTGATGAATTTGGTATGCATGAAGTACTAAAGGTCCTCTACAAAGTTTGTTCATTTCGGTCCCATCCCTTCGGCTTTGACTCCAGGGGGGGGAGTCAAATGGATTCCAGAGGGTAGTTTATTGTCAATTAAATTGATAAAGGTGTTTTATGCGGCAGCTACATTGTAAGATAGAGGCAGCACTTTAAAGTTTAAATTGGATCTATTATTAGCAGAAAAGAATCTTATATATATATATCTCTGTCAATAAACATGCATAAAATGATATGACAACAAAACAGGCTTTATGATTAATAACGTTCAAAACAACAGTGTTTAACATGAAAAAGAGTAACTTCACTTCCTTCTCTAGTATACAACATATAAGATAAATGTAGCAACTAGAGGCAGAATTATTCCATGATCTACATCCCTCAATCTTTCATTCCTCACAGAAATTTTGTCATTGAATTTTCTCCACAAAACTTATGAACATCAATAAAACTCTGTACAACTAATTCAGGAAAATAGAGAGGTTTAGAAGGCTTACAGGTATATGTAAATACAGTGTACATGTAATCTACAAATACATGTACATTTAGAAAATAGCAGAAGATTAGAAATTTGACAAGTATGTTTATGTGTACTAGTATAGCTCTTAGCAATTGTGTAAAACTTTTATATAAATAAATGTTGAATTAAAAGTTATGAAATATGTATTTTACCCAGTACAAGTATTCATGAAATACATCTGCTATAAACGGGTAGACTTTTTTGTTTATAAAACTAAACAAAAACAACAAAAACAAAAGAAACCAAAAATGTATACCCGTTTTATATTCATGTATACATATAGCTCAAGATTGACACGTTCTCGACAATTTGCAGCAATTTTCCGTACACAATAAAGAATGACGTCATACATAGTAATGGAGTCAATATGTTTAAGAAATAACAACTAGCTAGCCGTGGTTTGTTGTCCAGAAATTCCCTGAGTCGCATGAACCAATGAAATTTGATTGGTTCATGCGACTTGGGGGAATTACTTGACAACAAATAACAGCTAGCTTGTTGTTATTTCTATTCTAATATTGTTCTGCACGAACTCTATAGCACGTGCATGGGCGGATCTTAGCGAACTGGAAGTTTGTTGGAGATTTTACACCAGGCAAGTTCTATAGTACATATAGGGAGAAAATCTCAAGTCATGTTAGAATACACCTTTACCCATACCCAGGACGGTTTCTAAACCTCTCTAATAACATGTACATGTAGGTGTGCATGAAGAAGGAAAATATCATTTGTTCATCAATGTATATTATCAGGTATGTCACATGTAATCTAAGGACTGCATTGTTTCTTTTTCAGCAGGAGTCCAATATCCAAACCAAGGTGCATCCATTGGCTCGAGGAAGATAAGAGAAGATTTGTGTAGGTACCATTTGACAAACTAATGTATGACACTGGAATCAAAGATTGGGGCATATAGTGTTTTGCTTGTCCGTCTATTTTTCCTTGCAACTGTTATATTTCACATTTATGTATTCTTTGTGACAAGACCTTTACGATGATACCAAAGTTTTTGACCTTGTAACCTTTACCTTTGACCTACTTTTATAAAACTTTAACCTTTGCCATAACTTTTGAATTGTAGGTGATAGAGCTTTCATATTTCATATGTGTATTCCTTGTGACAAGACTTTTGATTAATAACAAATTATTTTACCCTTGACATTGACCTTTGCCCTACATTTTAGATATTTTGAAATAAATTCTTTCCAATCGAGTTTGACATACTTAACAGAAAATGGTGTTAATAGTTACTGATGATGGCTTTCATGTTTCACGAACACATTTTTAGCTCTACTGGACAAAGACCAGTCAAGCTTATGTGATCGCCCTGTGTCCGGCTTCTGTCTGTCTGTTAAACATTTCTCATGGTCATCAGTTCTCTGAAACTGTTGATGATGGAAAGTTATTTTTTTTGCAACTTAAAGGGACCATGGCCTAGTTGTGCACACAATATTTTGTTTTGAGCCACTGCCCCCAAGGATCTTAGAAAATGGGTGTGGTCATTCTCTCCTATACAAGTAAAAAAAATGTTTTCAGAAAAAAAAAACAGATCTCCCTCTCTCTCTAAGATACTTTGACCTTGGGCAATGTTGACGTGAAACCTTTGAGTCATGAGCAACACCATACGAAAATTTGAAAGTTATTCGATCATTATATTGTATAGACTCTAGTCAGGTATAGCCCGTACATGATAATATTAGCATAAACAAGTTCATTATAAGCATATTAAGTGATCTTGACCTTCGTCACATTGCCTTGGATATAGGTGATCTGAAACCTATGGATCATGAGCAACAACAAACTGAAATAGTAGTGATTGGATACATGTTTCAAAAGATATAGCCTGGGCATGATTAGCATATACAATTTCATTACTAAAGTAAGAAGTGACTTGGGACATTTGTGATGTGAAACATTTAGGCCTGAGAAATAACAAACTGAAATATGAAAACAATTGTAAAATCGATTCAAGAGATATAGCCTGGACAAGATCATGAGGATTAGCATGTACAGTTTCATTAAAAAGAAATAATTGACATAGACCTTGGACACATGATCTTGGGTTAAGGTGATGTAAACCTTTTTTGTCATAAGGAACAACATACTGAAATATGAAAGTGATCGGGCAAACGGTTCATGAGATATAGTCTGACATGATATGTGACAGATGGATGCGAAAGCACCTTGTTTCATTGACCTTGAATTTTGACACACTTTAAATTGAAAAACTTTAACCTTTATATCTGTCAATCTTAAATGGTTAGTGATATGGCTTTTGCATTACTTGATAATTACATTTTACCACAGGAGTCTGTCACACTATTTATTTATCCCCCGTGGGTCAAATTATACCCCTTTGAGAGAGTCAAACACCTTGCTTTATAGGTGTTTGACTCTGACGAGGGGTTGTTTGACCCACTTGGGATTAATGAATAGTGTGTCAGACTCCTGTGCATTTTACAACTATCCACTCTGACATTTTAATCATGAAGTAATATATGAAAATAATTATAATTTGCCCTTGAGAGAACATTTTCAGAAATACCTACTACTAATTTATTTGTTCAATTTACCTAGGAAATGTTTTGATAATCTAATATTATTTGTATTTTTACCTTTCATGAATGAAATTTCTTCCTTCACAGGATGTACCGAGCAAAAAAATCAATAGAAGATGGATAATTTAACACACCAGGCAGTAATGGAAGAAATGATAAACTGAAGAACAGTTTGGACTTCCAAAACAGAAAAAGAGCAGTGATCAATCCATTTCTTTTAGGACTATACAGGAAAAGAAGATTATGATCACATCTGGACTTTCAGTGATGAATCATTTCTGCAAGGATTGAGACAGGGATAACTTAGGCAATTGATAAAAGTTCACAGATGTTTTTTAATATGAAAAATATTTGAAAAAGAATTGATCATGATAAAAATTTCTGTTACCTTGAATAAAAATAAATGTCATGGAATATTGAGATGTATTTATTGTATTCTTTATGTAAAATATCAAACTTCTGAACTTGGAAATAATGCAAAATTAGCAGAATAAGGGAGTAAACAATTTTATTAAATTCATGAATCCACAAGAAACTTGCACAGAAAATTTGTATACATCATGTCCTTTTGACTTAGCTCCTATAGTTACAAAATACCAAGCATTTTCAGTGTCATAAAGATTAATAGTACATGTATAGTCTAATTATGACAAATACCTACACATGTCCAAATGTTTTCATGGATATTTACAATGTGATAGCAGAGTATATATTGAATAATTGCAGTTTTTAGATTTATGCTGTAGTTTAACTGGTAGACCAGCTGAATAAAAGTTGATTACACATATTTTCTGTTGAAGAATCATATTCTGGAATGACTGGTCCAGTGGAAAAAAGTAAAAACACCAATATTAGAGAAAAAAAACCAACCATTTCATATGGATAAAAAGAGCTCTCACATGAATTTCACATGAAGAAAATAACGTGAATTTCACGTGACAGCTCTTTCATGTGAAGTTAACGTGAAGAAAATAATGTGAATTTCATGTGGAAGCAATTTCACGTGAAGTTAACGTGAAAATTATGTGAATTTCACGTGAATATCTTCACGTGAATTTAGCGTGTGAGCTCTTTTCACATGAATTTCACGTGAAATTTTTAACGTGAAATTCATGTTAACTTCACGTGAATTTCACGTGCGGCACAATTGCCTGTGTAGGGGTGAAACAATACGCCAAAAGTGAATCGTGATTTATTACGATATTTTATTAGCTGTATTGCGATATATTGTTTCTTTACATGTTTATCATTTTTTATGTAAATTCAGGTTCCTCTTTTTATGTTTGTCACATACTGTTCATATTTTCAGATTGAATTTCGCATCATTTGCATGAAAGAAACACACACAAGTCATTGAATCATTTTGATTGCTCTTGTCATAATTCATTTTAATTGTGTGGACCAATTATCGCTTGTTTTCAATTAAAGCGATTAGAATCAAAGTGATTCAATGATTTATTCATATAATCTATAAGGGTGCGATGTATTGCAATATGCATTTTGTATAGCGGTATGATATGAGTTGATTAAATATCACAAAATATAGACATATTGTTACACCCCAAATAATTACTGGCCTAATCAAGAGTTGGTACACTTAACTCATCTTCCTTTATAACCTATTACAGATTAATGATTTAGCATTGTTTTGAATTAGTGCACATTTTATAGTGCTGAATCTGAAAAATATTTAATCCCACTAAAACAAGTACTTACATGTATATGCAGTTTAAAACAGAATTTGAGGGGAAAATACCAACAAGTAAGATAGCTTCAGTACATGTAGTACAAAATGTATAGAAATACATTCTAGCCAAAGAGTCTACTACAATCACTGTGTCCGGGTACGGATGTTTGGCCTCATTTTCCGGTTTCACTTCGAAGCAGAGATTTTTAATATTCAGGACCAAAAACCTTAATTTATGTTGATTTACCAAAACCATAGGCTGGTATTTTTTGTATGTATGGTACCAGGTGAAATGTAAGTTTGTTTTACAATAACATGTCAGATCAGATCTATTCAATCATTGAAGTTAATCAGAGAACTTTGTCGCAGTCAACGCCCCAAGTCACATTGAACGTCCAATTATTCAGAAAATTTGGCATTGATCTCAGTCGAATGGCATACATTGATATTAAAATGAGATTTTTCATATTTACAAATAATAGCAAAGTCATTATATTAGCAAATCATTTGTAAAATACTCCATTATTAGCAGAAAAAGATGGACATGTGTTTTTTTGACTGTACGTGTTTATAAAATATGCACTGTATGGTTTATATTTAGTCGATTTATTCCATGGGCCCCGGTACATTCCTATTTTCGTGGGTACTATTTACATATTGATGCCCGTTTGTGTGGGTACTATTCTCTCATAGTGTTGCTTTTGGAAGGAATAGTGCCCGAGGGTCAGCGAGGGCACAATTGACCCTTCCGAACGCGGGGAAAATTTGAGAAATTCCATGACGTCACAATGCAATTTCGATGTTTGACCGAGGTTCGAAGCTTGTTTGTCCAAGCTAAAAGCATTGTGAAGTCACGAAATTTTGCATTTTTTCCCGCAATCAGAAGGGTCAATTACCCTCCAAAAGCAACGGTGCGAAAGAATAGTACCCACACAAACAAGCATTATTCTAAAAGGTTTATTAAATGCATCACATTGCCTCAATAGCATATCTCTATAAATCTTTAGATTATTTCAAAAGAAGTGGCGACACCTACAGTGCTCTCCAAGCGACGTAGATCTGGAAAGCAAACCGCGATAGTGTCCGGTCCAAGGATTTATCATGTGATGCACTAAATGAACTAAGTTCTCATTGTGTTGTGTCTGCAAAGAATGGTACCCAGTCATCATTTTGAGAGCATAGTACATGTAAAAACAGACATTTAATCTGTTGATGGGTATAATTATCACATTCTTTGTAAGAACCGCTCCAACCAAATAAGTCACAAACCCTCTCCTCTCCACAAATCCTCTCCTTCAATAAAAACTTGTTAGCGAGAATCATGATATTGAAATATGATTCCTTCCTCACCAGAAAGTAAATGTAAATTTCATTTAAATCTTGTATGAAGTAGTAAGGAACATGTCAAATCGCACAATGAAATAAGAAAATTAGAAAATTCACCCGAGAAAAATTGTTTTGCATTCTTCCTGGAATTGCATCTTGAAGAATTTGATTTTGTAGACCAATGTAAAAGGTCAAAAGGACGTCGATTTCTTCATATTATTTTATAATAGCAGAATTTGAAAGTTTAATACAACATTGTCCTCCATGATATAGCATATCTTTTTGCATGGATATTAATTCTAGTATTTTTGATATAACAATGAAATTGACATGCTGTACCACAGAGATTAACTACCGGTATGTTCAATGCCGGATAATTCGCTGGAAAGGGTGGATGTTTTGGTAAAGTAAGGTTCCCGTGATCCCTTTCTCTCTTAAAAAAAAAACAAAAGGCGTCCAGGGATCCACGCTTCACAAAAACAAATTATCAACATCATTGTATAAGACATTTCAAGGGCGTAGGAGAAGTGGGGGGGGGGGGGGGGGGGGGGGGGAGGACAGCGGGGCACATGCCCCCACTTTGAAAAGTGGGGGGCACAACCATGTTTTTTTCTGAATGATTTAGCTATTCTGATCCATCCTTTATACATATTACTTTATAAATGTACACGATGACATTTAACTCAAACTATATAGAATATTATTACACGAACTTGTTAATGAAAGAGGGTATAGAAAGTTTTTTTCTTATTAGTCAATAATAAGCAAAAAAAAAAAAAAAAAAATTCCTGGCTCGCTACCGCTCGCCAGACATTTATACATGTACTTAAAATTTAGAATTGCATCAGAAATGTTGAAATTTGTGCATACAGAACATGACACCCCCATATTTTTAAAATCTCTTCCTCTCCCCTTCTTTTTTGGCTTGTTAGAAATTTTGGGATGTTGTGCCCCTCCACTTTTACAGGCAGAGCTACGCCTTTGTATAATTTTATATGAATAAATGAATGATTCTGTACGAAATTCTCAAAACGCCTTAGAAGCCCTCAATGTTCTCTACTTGACCACCATCACTACCAGTCCTTCCATCGTCCACAATGATTTTTGAACAACAACAGATCGACGTAAAGGATCTGCAACCGCATCCTCCTTTTCTTAAGTTGCGTATATATTTGAAGGTTGTTGGCGCCGAGCTCCTGTGGTTTTAACTCCATTTTCCACTTGTCTTCTACAATCACAGCAAAGACTGTAAAATCAGTAGGCTCTAGTCGATCCAATCATATAAACTTTTAACTTTGAAGGTAGCGTTATTAACATACAAGTGGACAGTACAGTTCAACAGATGCCCTCATCATTAACCTTGACAAACACCTTCTTCCCTAAAAAAAAGAAGAGAACTTCCTCTTGATTGGTAAGTGATAGGACTTTCATATTTCGTACGTTTTCAACAGATACCTATACATGTATTTTAACCAAGAAGCACGAGCTCGCTACAGCCGGCAAAGCACGGACTGCATCTCGTACGCCCTCTATTTATATATTCATTTACATATTCATCTTTGTGTTGCTTGGGCTCCTGCGTTATGTTGTCTTGTTTGTATTGTCACATTATAGTTAGGAGATTATTTTACACCTCTATTGTGTATATTCTTTGAGACCTCTGAATAACCGAAAAAGTGGGAGTGCTGCGCGCACGTTATCCGGATACATGTAACAACATCTTTTTGCTAATTGCGCGGTAAATGACTGTCATACACATATCTATTACATTTGAGTTTTGTAGATATCACAATGATCCTATTTGACAGAAAGGCTGTCCATGGACTTAGAAATTCACAGAAATTTCCGTATTCTTTAACAGCCGAGGAGATACAATTCAAGTTTGAGTTTCATTGTTTTTATCCATTAACAAATTTCCACCCTTGGACTAAGTAAATTTAATTTTTTGTTTAAATTCAATCCTTTCAACATCTTCTTTTCAACATTTGTTCTACTAAATGGTATCCAGTTTTAAGATTTGCTGCTGTTATTATTTTTGTCTCGTTTATAGGAAAACACAAAGTTCACATTATTTCCACGTTTCTCTCGTGATCAGCCTCTTTATAGTATTAAGTCCTGGATTTGTACGTATTCTGCCCGATATACAAATTTGGAAGTGTGATACATGACCGTCTGTAACCTGTCTTTCTCGATAAGTTGAATTTGAACTACATTTGTTTCATTTTAGGCCATGTAAAATAAATTCTATGTTTCTCAGATAATTGGGTCTAAAAAAGTGGCAAGGTAGGTAGGGTTTTTATTTTTTGTTTTTTTTTTTCATCAAGAGTGCTCTTATTATTCATGCAAGGCAAAGAAGTCGTCTGTCCTGCCCCCCCCCCCATTATTCGTGTAAGGCAAAAAATCTTATGCTGCCCACTCCCCCCCCCCCCCCCCCCCCCCCCCCCCCCGTTTTTCTTCATAGAAAACTGTCTTTGAACCGTCAGTCAAAATAATGGTACATTAAAATTTATGGCTTTCTCCTGTAAATAAGTTGATTTTTTTAAAGTAAAATAACATATTCCTTCTGAGAACGGGGAGTCGTAGCTCATCTGTCTGAATGGAAGAAGCTAATCGATTCAAAATTTGATATACGAAGTATGACATGTTTTGATTGCCGTGAGGATATTTAGTAGAATCGCGCAAGAGACTCGACGGCTGTTATAGTATTTGCTCACATCTTGTTTAAACCCAGTTCAAATTAAATACGACCCCTCACTTCCTCGGATGGATCCGTTCATATGGTGAATAAAAATTTGGCCGATAGCGTATATCTTCAGAAGTCAAGTCTGGATGAAGCAGAATCTTTAGAAATCGAATGAAGTGTTCAGCATTAACCATCGTCTGATAAAATAATGTACACGGCCCGGGTACATTATACATTCTTTTATTCACAGATTTAAGGATTTAACTACGTTTCTCTTGCGTTCGTCGGCGGTCCTTGCTTATACTTTTTACAACGTGAATGTCATTATTAATAGATTCGGAAGTATTACAATGGACACTTGCTATTGTTCGGCATAGGTATTTACATATGCTGTAAAACTATACGTGTAATACTCGATGTATTAAACACGCGAATAGCCACCCGTCCAAGTGTCCGCGACACGTTGTCAGTATATCCTATACAATTCCCTTTAAACGACGCGTGGATAATTCTTTACCCGTAACGTAAATACGGAACGCGCCGTGATTTATACGGGCTTTTAAAAGTATTTATTCATCTGGTACAGTTTTGACGATTTTAAAGGACAATAAACATGTTCGATGAAATAAATGGATATTTCGTTTTTAATCGACGATCGAGGATGAGACACGGCGTATATTTTTTTCTAAAGTTGCAATAAAAACGTCTCGTCGGCGGCGAATTATAGTGCGCGGCGGTGTCTGAGAAACATAGATTTTATTTTACATGGCCTTATTGTTACTCTGCACAGAAAAAATGACATTGAATATCGAAGATAAATACATGTAGTGACCTGTTGAAAATAACATTCCCCTCGAGTTCTAGAAGAAAATATTTAAGGATCTAATCGCAAATTCGCTGTAGTAGGTAAATGAACATCTTCGCAAGCCAATGGTATAGATCCGCCGTGCTCCTCAAATTTGAGGAGCTAGGCGGATCTATACCATTGGCTCGCAAGATGGTAAATGAACTGAGACCTATGAAGTAAAATGACTAAATATAAACCAAACTGTACAGTACATATTATATAAACCGTACAGTACGTATTTTTCAAACACGTACAGTCAACACACCAATATATCCATTTTTGCTGCTAATATTGGAGTATTTTACAAACGATTTGCTAATGCAATGACTTTGCTGTTATTTCTATATATAAAAATCTTATTTTGATATCAATGTTTGCAATTTGACTTAGATTAATGCAAAATTTTCTGGAAAATAGCACGTTCAGTGTGACTTTGGATACATTCTGCGTCAAAATTATGTGTTTAGCTTTAATAATTCAATGGATCTGATATGACATGTTGTTGTAAAACAAACTTACATCTCTCCTGGTACCATCCATACAAAAAATTCCAAGCTATATTGTTGGGAAACCAACATAAAATGAGATTTTAAGACCCGAGTACTTAAAATCTCCGCTTCAAAGTGAAACCGGAAAATGAGGCCAAACATCCGTACCCGTAGTGGATTGGACACCGTGACAATGACATCAAAATTAGTTATTAATAATATAATAATTACTATCTCAACGTGCTCAAAAAGATCAAATACTGTGCATGTATATAATCCTTGGAAATAAATTTACTTAAATTTATAGTATGAGCTTTCTTTTGAAATTTTAGAATTTTCATACAAAAATCTTCAGTCTCACAAACAATAATTTGCAGATTACTAATTACCGAAAGAAAACACTGACTAATGTTTATTTGTACAAACTTTCTATCTTACCATCTGTGGTAAAAGCAGACTTGTTGCTGCAAACACTCTGCTTGGCTGCTTCTCCTGGGCATGCTGTGATTGGCTGCTATTTATTACCAAGGGACTGAGGGGAATCCTCTCACTAACACCCTGGGAAAGCCCCCTCTTAGTCAGAAGTGGAGAGGGGAATCTCTTATTATTCTCTGACAGCATAACGGAACCAGATCTTCTTTGTGATGAAACAAACTGTAGTGGTGACCTCTTGTAGTTCTGGGTTAAAGGGGAAATAACTTTGGCTTTGTTCTGTGAACTGAATGGTGATATGACCTTTCCGTTTTTAGGTGTAGAATGGTAAACATGAGATGGTGTTGATGACTTGACAGCATCTTGTGATAGTGGCTTGGATGGCGTTGAAGAAATACATGTAGGAGCATCTTTTTCCAAAGATTTTGCCGCTACTTTCCTGTCTGATCGGAACTGTTGGAGGAATCTGTCTGCTTCCTTTACCGATTCGGGAAGGTCTAACTCAACTTGTCCCTGTGTTAAAGATAACAGAACAATAGTATTTCTACAAGAGTATTCCCTGCACATTGTCTCTTACTTCATTTCACTAAAGATGGACATTTAATGTGAAATGAAATGAATTAATCCAATGAAAGCAGAGAGGAAAATTATATTGACACAGACAATGATTTCTTCAATTTTCAAGCAAGATTCAAATAACACAAACAATTCCTGAGCTGTAAAATTCAATATGAAAGTACATGTACGCTGTTATCATAATCATATATGACAAGATAACCGAGTCTTGAAAGGCTCTGCTGTAGGCTTGGGAAATTTTTGCTTTAGCGTAAGCTTGTCATGACTCCTTAACTTTGACATTTGTTTGATGTGAAATGTGAATCCTTAAATCTTCCAAAAGTATTTTGTCAGAGCGAATAATTTGATACTACATCAGACGTGCCTACCTATTTCTTACATAAAGTGTTAAATGTCGCTAACGAAAGTGTAAGTTAGGGAAGTTGAGCATAATATAAACAATTGATTGTAATTTTATGTGTCACCTGCGAAACATAGCGACACTCAGGAATCACTTTTATAGGGCATGACATCCAAGTGTGACAGACAGACGCAAGTGTGACAGACAGACAGACAGACAGACAGACGGACAACAGACAAAGTGATCCCTAAGTGTCTCTATGCTTCACAGGCGACACATAAAATCATCTTTTCACTATTTTCATATTTGTACAAATCTTAATCATTACACAATTGATTATACCATATCAAACCCTCACCTTATATTAATTTATATAGTCAAGCCTATTCGTTTGTTTTGAATATTTCAAAAGCTAATTCTGATTGAAAATATGTTTTAGCAGTAAAAATGAGCAGCAAAAGCATAGAGCGTATTTGCAGATCAAAAATCGTAAAAATTGTGCCAAAATAGTAAAAGTAGGCAGTTCTGCTTCATTGAAATTTGCCAAAATTTGACATCAGCTTACTGCTAAGCTCAAAACTAAATGGCATGTTCTTCACATATTTATTGAGACATACTACAAACTATGTCTTTATTTATATGATCATCAAAGTACCTGTTCTTCATCCGAGGGTGGGGGTGTAGGTGGGGGAGGGGAGAGAAACAGGTCATCACTGCTGTCCCCCTCGGAGTGATAGTCCGCTATCTTCTCTTCTTCTTCTTCTCCCTCCACTATCACCGTCTCGTTCACTTTCATAGGTGTCTCTGCACAAACTTCTACCTGGTCTACGGATTCTAATAAAATATCATTACATGTATTTATTGACAGAACAACAGCTTTAATTACAAACTAGTATCAATCTCATTAAGAAACATTTAAAATGCAAAGGATTTTAGTCCTCCGTGCAATATAATAAGAAAATCAGCACGATCGTTAGAAAATTTGGTAAAATTACCTCTACTGATGTTTGTGTTAGACTTTTCTATTGAACCTGAAACTTTACTCCCACTCTTCCCACTATGAGACCTGAAATACATTACACATAATGAATTATGCAAATTGAAAATATGATAACGTATTGTAAATGTGGAAATTTTCGCGGTGGAATAATATTCGTTCTTTTTATGATAGTATCGTTATTGCAAAAATAACCCCTGAATGAAAATAACAAACAGTATAGAAGACTATAGTGAATACACCCACTTTTGTACAAATTTCCCCCACACATACTGTTCACACTGTTGCAATGGTCGTTTTGCGAAAATTTCCCCCAGCAAAAATAATCATGTTCACAGTACGTTATTCATAAACTACATATATGAAAACTGTACCGTGAATAAAAATTTCAACAGTGAGAATCTACAGTTAAACCTGTTTTAAGAGACCCTTCAAGGGAAGGTCAAATAAAGGTCACATAAGACAGGTGGTCTCTTAATACAGGTTCATTTTCATGAGAATTGTTTACTTGGGAATTGAAAAATTTAGTCTCTTAAAACAGGAAGTCTCTTAATAGAGTGGGTCGCTATGGCAGGTTTAACTGTAGTCAGAATCAAATTATTGACTGACAGACAGATAGAAAAGGATACTCCAATAGTCAGATAGTTTTGTCTGTGATAAATTACAGCAAATTCCCATCAACATGATACACTGAGATTTCTCTATATTGGTCTTTTATACAGGTATTTAACAGAATCTGATCCTTTGTCCTCTTTTATGCTGTTGAAGGTCACATAAAAGGACATCAATTCTACAAGAAATACCTCAATTCATTAAAAACAGATATTATTCATGCATACATACAGATTTAGACTCTGTCGTCTAGCAGCTGCCAAGTTAGCCTCCACTCTGGCTATTTCACGTCGCATACTCTCTAAATTTTCTGCGAGTCTGGCTTGGTCCTACAAAGTCGTAAATTATTGTTTAAAACACGCATCATGTGTATCTTCTTATACACTCCAATGATAAGGATAAGCCCTGCGCCCTGCGCCATAGTCACATTCAATATTAAAATGGCACAAAGTGGGCCAATGTGGCGCATTCAATTCTTAAACAAAATGTGGAATCTTCCGTTTTTTACTCAAAGTGGCGATCGATGACTTCACGGTCACCATATTCACTTCTGACTTTGTTATATGAATGGCCATTATTGTTAACCTGTAAAAACTTATGCAGATCTTTACATGTTCTGGTTTCTTTGTTGGCTTTTTTTTTAAACTGCTCATGGCACATTCATTTTCAACAATGGCACATTCATTTTGCAAATGGCACATTGATGGTCCAGGATATGGGGCCATTGTCACATTCACCTGACTGCCTATCCCAATCACTGACACTCTAACAAAAAATTAAGCAATTACACTTGTAGCTGTACTCAACAACCTTGTTTAATAATTTCACAAACAGGCACCAATCAAATAATAATTATTTTCTTGAATTCATAATAATTGGCCGAGATATCCATTTGAATCAAAAGATCGCACATTGCAGGCCTTGAAACTCGTGAAAATCTTTGGTTGTCATTCGGGCAACCTGCTTTGAATATCAGGTTGCCCGACACCATTTTTACTTGCCCGAAATCATTGAACTGAAAAACTAAGGTGTCATTCTATAATTCCACTAATTTGAACATTTTACATGAATTCCATTTCTTTTTCAACAAATTCCTCATTTAAATCATCAGAGTCATCTTCAGATGCATCTGTTTCTAAGTCTTCCTCCTGCTCTGTTAACACATTCTCTCCTTGGGAAAAAGAAAAAAGCTTAATTCATTTGGAGATGAGATCAGGTGACCGGAGACAGTAAGCATCTCCTGCTTCTCAGCAAAACCCGTCTCGATCCCGTAATGTGCTATGTGCCAAAACAGAAATCAAATCAAACACTGCCAAATATTCCGGGGAAGTTACTCTGTATAAGAGAATGGACCTTATTGTTGATATGATTTAAAATGTTTATTCATAATTTCATCGAAGTAAGCATACATTGAATGTCTGAAAATAGGTCGTCAGTCCGACGAATTGGTCTCAATTCTAGGTCGTCCAACAGGTAAGTAGGTTGTTTTTGACGATCGGACGACCGTGAATTTCGAGCCCTGCATTGTCTGATATCACATCTGCAACCAATTTTCACAAAAATACTTACGATAAACTTTAGGATTTGTCGTAACTTTCAATTCATCATATCTCAGTCAAATAAATCACAATATTCAAACAGTTTTGATTTTATTTCTCTAACTACTGAAATATCCAAAATGCGGCATAAGATTTAAATATTGAATATGGATTTTTAGAAATATATAAACTTGAAAGTTACAACAAATTCTCAAATTCATCATAAGTATTTTTGTGAAAATGGCTGCAGCTGGCAGATTTTTTCATTCACGTAGACTGTCGAAGAATTCATTGATGGGCCATTGATTGTGACATCATTATTTAAATGTATGCAAGAAGGGTTTAGTTATCCTTCAATTCTCTGGTAAGCTGTCACAGAAACTTTAAATATTAGAACAAATATTTCACGTTTTATAGCTACATGTATATAGTATTATGTGTACTTACTTCTGTAGATAATATGTCACTCTGTGAGGAGAAAGCTGATGAAGATGTCAAATTACCTTGTCTATCGGAACTCGTCTCCTGGCTACAATTGGTCACTGAAAATATATAAATTATACAATTCTAATAGGAAAATTGAAGTGTTCAAACTCATAACCTTCTTCAATAAAATTTCAAACCAATTTTAATGCACCAGACATATGTGCAAGTACTACAGATAAGAGAAATCTTCATTTCTTACAACATGTACAATTTCTTTTTTTTTTCTTCTGATTCATAAACTTTTTGTATGATGATTCAATGAAGACCATTCAAATACTGCAAATGTTTACATGAGGTCGGTTGATGCTCAACTTTGTGCTCTATTGTGAGTGCTGTTGAGATTGTTGTCAGGATCTTCTTTATCTCATTGTTAATTTAAATTAATAATATCTTATCAAAGATTACCATGAGTACGAAAAATATGACAATATAATATGATTGTAACTTCAAACTTATTGACAACTGTTTTTTTCCAGTATCGAATTCTGATCTAAATTTTTACGCTACGAAGTACGATGTATTAAGTTTTGCCTACTATAATTTTGTACATATAAAGAATTGCCAATATGTATATGTTTTATATACTTGTCACCAGTTATCCACTATTGCTAATCCTTACATTTCAAAATGACAAAATTTAATATGAAGTTTCTGTTGAAATAACAACGTACCATCAGACTCGCTGTCGTCTATGACCTGGGATTTTGTCTTCTTCACAACGATCACATCATCATCATCATCACTCTCATCTTCATTTTCATCTTCATCTTTCCTTTCTTCTATGTTGAATTGTCTCTCCTCAAAGTTTTCTGCTTCACAATTGTCCACAGAAATCACTTCCTTATCATTCTTTGTCTGTTTTGCATCATTATCTACTATCATCACATCAGCATCATCATCTAATTCCTCCTCCTCATCATCATCTATCATATTATCATTCCTCTCATCTACTTCTATCACAGAATTATCGTCATCATCATCGTCACTTCCGAGTATTCTTCTCCCAGTCTTCTTTCTTTTAGATGACACAACATCATCATCATCATCGTCATCAGATTCATTATTTTTAAGATCATCAGGCTCAACATCCTCCTCTTCTTTCCCTGAATGAAGAACAAAGTCACTTGAATCATCTTCACTTCCGTCATCTTTGGAATCATCTAACATATCATCATTATGACCTTCTTCTTCCTCTATCATACTGTTTATTTCCCCTTTCTCTCGTTCTTTTGTGCTGCCACCTCCGTTTAACTTTACAGACTGTGGCATCTGGGTGGAGTCCGAGTCATCTTCATCTAGACAGTGTACGTCGTCAAAATCACTTGAATTTCTTTTGATCAGAACAGGATCATCATCTTCATCATCATCATCTTCAATGTCATCACCATCATCATTATTACTGTCACAACTCTCAGCCTAATTAGAAAATTTTGGATGAACATGATGAAGGGATATATTGGTATTTTTCTCAATGCAAAATTAAATACCTTCAATTTCATGGTACATTTTTGTAGTTGCTAATCACTTTTATAAACAAATGACATACATTGTAGATAATCCTAAAATGATTGTTTTAAGAATGAAAGCTTTAACATTTCATGAAATGTTTCTATTAAATTTTGAAATTGTTCAGTTTTTCCCAACTAAGGGAAGAAAGTAAAATGCAAATTGACAAGCTTTTCTATTGCTTAAAAAAATTGCATAATAGTGCTGAATACATGTACTTTGGCTTAATACTGAAAATATCCTATAAAAATTGAATACAACTTACCTGACTTGAATTCTTGCGGGACGTTCCAAACACATCAGGTAGTGGTGAGCTGCTAGGGGAACCTGTTGTCACATGAACTTTACTCTTCTGTTTCCTCTTTTTGGTACCATCCTTCCATTTTCTTCTTTTTGAACACTCCCCTTCCTCAGCATTTACCTGGATGATTTGTTTGTGTTTTGGTGAACACTCATCTCCAATATCAACAACTTCCCTACTGTTGCTGAGATGATTCTTGGTAACTGGAAAAACTTTCGGTGAGACACGTTTTGCCATGGTAATGAATTTCTTTGGAGTACGACCCACCTCTACCTCATCTTGAACTGAATCAGGAATAATGTCAACTTCTGTGCCTACAGTTGGGTTCTCCTCTTCCTCAAAATCCATGACATCTTCATCTCTTTCTTCAACTTCTTCATCAAAATCTACAACAACATTCTTATTTTCTTCAGCCTGCTCAACTTCATTGAGGTCTTCCTCGTTTTCAACTGCGCTTTGTCCAGATTGATCTGAAATTTCAGTAACCTCGTTTTGCCTCTTACCTGTCTGTGATGATACTCTTTGCGAGACACTATGTGAACCTTTATGAGGTGAGCTGTCAAACGTAGGTGAAGCATCCCTAGGTGCCGTCTTTTGCACCTCAGGTATATTTTTGTCTTCAGACACAGTCTCTTTATTTGGTTGTGATAAATTTAGCTCTTTAAAAAATTTTGCAGCCAACCCTCGTTTTATTTTTCTTCCTCCCATCTTTTGTTTGACAGGTGTTTTCTGACTCACTTTTGCCAAAACACTATCACTGGTAACAGACGGTGCAACAATATCACTACATGTCCCTATTCTATTAACATCATCTTCAGAGCACATTATATCATTCTCACTATTTCCTACCAGATTTGTCCCCATCTTTTCACTACCTCCCTCTGTAGGTTCCTTTTGTAATAGATTTTCCTTCTCCCGACTCCCTGTGGAATTACTAGTACCCTCCTCCCTCTCCAAATTCTTCCCTTCACCTTCAGCAGACCTCTGAGAGGCTTGTGAGACACGCTCACTATCAGAATCTATAGCCAGCAGGTCCAACATGCCCTCCTGATTCTGTTCTACCATTACTTCACTTTCCGTTCCACCTTCGGGATATTCAGAATCCATCATAAAGATGTCATCCGGGGACTCCTGTCGCGACCTCTCCAGTTTCTCACGCCGTCTTACAGTTCTGTTCGACAGTAACGTAGAAGGCAATTCTTCCTGTGACTCCAGTAGTGACTTTTCCAGTTTTTCACGCTTTCTTATTGTTCTGTTCGAAAGTAACTTAGAAGTCAGTTCCTCTTGAGAAGTCATACTGCAGACATTTTCCCCATCACACACTCCCTCTTGCCTCTCTTTCTGCATGTCATCCACATTTTGATCTTTTTCAGGATAATCATTTTTTGCCTTATTTCCAATCATTCCATTTGTTTTATTTTGGTCCTCAGTATAGTTTTTACCTACTTCTCCTTTTTCTACCTCAATATCATCTTCCATACAAGTGTCTACATCATTCAGATCTTGTTTACCACTATTCATTACAACTTCAGTTTCTATTGTTTCAGGTACAGCCTCTATTCCTTCCACATTTTCACTCGTATCACAATTTACTTGTCTAACATCATTAATATTTACGTCTGTAGAATCGACTGTTTCCATGACGACAACATTGTTCCCAGTTTGAACATCATCATCGGCTCTAGAAGGACTCGTAGAATTTGAACGTGATGATTTTACTATTTCATCATCATCATCTTTATCAATATGAATTTCCTCTCTCGAATCTGAACTTCCAGGACTTTGTTTTTTGTTAGTCTTTGTTCTTTTCAGTTTATTACGTTTTGTTTTTGTTTTCTTCATAATTTCACCTTCCCTTATATCACAGACAGACCCTCCCGACAATGTTATGACCTCTCTATCAATCCCATCCTTCTCTATAACATCAGAATCAATGGAATTTACCTTTTTGATTTCAGCACGATTAGGACTTTTACTCAGAGAGAAGCACTTTCTCTTCGCCTTCTTTAACACTGGCTCTTCACTGGGTTCGACCATTATATGGTCAGACACATCAGTCACGGAGTTCGTAATTGAGTCTATAGAAGGAGAGTAAAGTTTTTGAGGCTGTAGCAGCGACATGCTATCTTGGGTGGAAATCTGTGTACAATTAACAACAGACTCAGATTTCTGAGTAGAAACTATTTCAGTATCCGTCCCCCCATCTGGTTCTTGTACAGACGATTTGACAAATTCCTCAGAGTCTGTCTTATCTAATGATTTCTCTTCATCTTTTTCAGGCGCAGTCTTCTTCATGGATAATTTTTTTATACTGGAGTTTGACTTCAGCTTTGTTCTTGATAATGCACAAGATTTCTGCTTTGATATCGAAATATCTCCAGAAGATTTGATTACCGATTCCGTGTCCATATCAGTGGATATAGTGTTTATGGAGTCATGGTCCATGTGGGTTTCACAAGTGTCTGCTACTACATCTTCTTCTGCCAACTCCCTTTCACATGCGGCCTCTGCAGTTGTATTGCCATCAACTTCTGCTACATTTAATGGTTGCTCGAAGCCCTTATCATATACTTCCTTACTCTGTGTTTTGTTTGCTTTTTTACTATTTTCTCCTCGAGTTGTTCTAATCATAATCCCTTCATTTGGAAAGTTGCTCATCATTGGGGTTTCAGGTACGATATCTGAATCCAGTACACCAGTATCTTGAATCATCGGTTTCGATAATGACAACTTTTTACCGTTTTTCAGAGACTTCTTACTCTGATTATCCTGATGTTGATCCTCAGTGTGACTATCTGACCTTGTGTTCTGTGATTCCAATAATTTTCCCCTATTTTGACTTTTGCCCGCTGCAGATTCCAGGGGATTGGTCACATGGCTGTCATGTGACTTAGGAATAGGATCCTCTGACTCCTGAGAATTGAGTTTTTCTATGACCTCCACTGGTTGGATTTCTGAAATTACATGTAAAATCATAATGAAATCAGATTATGGGCATCACATATGTGTATATCCGAATTCTATAACTGATAAAGGACAATTTAATCTGTTTTTACACATGTTCATGTACCGTACATCGGGTAATTTTCGCGTCAGGTAAAATAGCGAGAATGATCTTAAAGAGGTATGTCTTTTAATCGCTGAGTCTAATTTCGTTATCTATCAACAAGATCAAGGGTGTAGTTCTGTGTCTTTCTTCGCTATGTCCATTTTTCGCGATTGGTGATGCTCGCGAACTAAGCGAAAATTAAGACACATCCGAAAAATTCCCGATACATGGTATATCCAGTAAACATAAGCCGTATCTAAATGTACATGTACAATCATTTAGACAGTATAATGGTCTGCAGATGGACTTTATTATCAAGGTAAACTACACGTTCCTGTGTACTGTCTGTCTCTCTGTCCGTCCCCAAATCTTTACATTGGTCATTGTAATATTAATTCAATTACTAGCACCTAAAGATCTATATGACTATATTTTTTATCATTATTTTATCACAAAATTTTAACATGCTTAAGGAGACAAAATATACACATGTACACAAATATATGCAACTTCACCTAAATTTGGCTCTTCAAAATCGTCAATATTAGGAGCTATGTCAAGGTCATCAGTGGCAGAGCTTGTACCTGAGCAGGTAAGGTCATCTTCAAGGTCATTTGGAACAGACTCAGGAACCATAACCTGATCAACAGCTGTAACATGAAAAGAGTTGTAAAGAATTATTACACAAGGACATAAATGTAAAGTTTTCTATTTCTAGATTCAAGATTTGTCAGTGCACTGAAGCTATTATCATGATTTCTTCTTTCACATAAATGTGACACAATTTATATGTATGTACATGTAATTCTAAAAATTTCAATCACGGAGAGAAAATATCTTTGGTGTAAAGAAGGTAATTTTTGTATTGATATCAACGAAACAAATTTAAAAATATTTTGATTTCTGCTAACTCATGTTGCTGTCTAGTTTACCATAGGAATAAACTGTAACCTCTATACATGTATAATAAACCAAATATTATAGAGATTCTACCATGTTTAGTTAATCAGTATACCCATACCTAAATCACTACGTTCAGAATCCATAGTGTCTCCCTGGCATGATACTGCATCTGTCTTACAGGAGTTGTCTTTCTTTCCCTGCACTCTCCCAGTAACACATCTTCCACCATTATCGTTATTATTAAGAGGGGCTGTATCACATTCCTCTCCTATCAAAATAACTTCTTCATGAAATGAAACAAGCTTTTTTCTGACCTCTTTCCCAGCATTCTTCCTAGATATGCCAATCTTCACCGAAGATGTGTTAGGCTCCTCCCCTTGACAGGTGCTTGATGTTGCCACGGTAACAGGCTCCGCTTCCATTTGATTGTTCACTTCCTGAGAGCACGTAATAAGGTCATAATCTTCCGCTTCGGAAATCTGGTCTTTCATCTGCTCCATATCGTCATAATCCTTCTGCGTCAGTTTAAAATTCAATGCTCCTTTCTTATTTCCACATTTTTTATCTATCTTAGCCTTACTGACCTTAGGACATTCATTTTCACTTACGTCACCATGAATTTCTATTACATCCGAATTGTTTTCTGTTCCACTTTTTTCTTTGTTATCGTCTTTCTGTTTGATCTTTTTGAGAATAGATTTTCCGCAATTTTTCTCCGAAGGTTTCTTCACTTCTATATGAATCTGTCCCTTTTTGTGTATTTTACTGCCTTTTCCCTTTTTTGTTGTGTTCTTCACAGGAGTTTTCTGACTTGACTTGAACTCATAAGGGTCGGAATCCTGACCTGAACTATTAAGATCAATATCAAAAATATTTCGTACTTTTGAGCTTTGCTTGTTAGACATTATTGAGCTAGCTTTATTGCCGTCCATCTGCACTTTAGCTTCTGATTGGTCAGATTTTGTAAGATCCTCAAGGTCTACAACTTTTTTAGGTTTAATTTTCTTGAACAACAGTTTTCCTTTACTTTGTGTTACAGAGCATTCCGCTGTCACATGGTGATCACTTCTTGTAGACTTGAAAATTTTATGTGATACCAAGCCTGCATCAGTCTTTTTCTTTTCTTTATTCTCTTCATGTAAAATTTTACTTTTGTTTACATCCATAGAGCCTACACTACTAGTGCATGTGAAAGTGGTTTCCTTTTGCTGTGGAACTTTGTGAACAATTGGATCATTACTACCATCATTATCATCAATAGAAGGACCTACTAAGGCCACATCCATTTCAACACTTTCCACATCCATAAAGTCATTCCCAGAATACACTTCTTCTTCATCATCTTTCTTCTCAGAGTTTTTCTTCTCAGAGTTTTTAGAGAAATCTCTTTCATCCACAGTTCCACTTTCTTTTTTCTTGTGATCTGAATTTTCCTCATCTTCCACTTGATCTGCACTCTTCAACCATTGTTTGACCTTTCTCTTACTAATTACTTCTTTTCCATTTTTACATTTTCGACTGTATGTCTTTTGCACAGCACCAATTTCTTCTGGAGTATTGAACAGTCCATTGTCCTTTTTATCACCTTTTTCACTAGCATCTCCTTTTCTATTACTTTTTCTTCCATTGTCTATTTTAGCATCCCTCTTTCTACCATTCCCTTCTCTTCTAATGCTCCTATCACCAATAATATCCTCAAGGCTAAAACCGCTCTCCAATCGACATCCTTCATTAAAACCGTCCTCACTCAAACCAGACAAACGTTCAAACAAATTATCAGCTTTTCTAGGTGAGGCATCCGGCACCTTTTTCCTCTCTGCTACACTCACATCACTACATGTACCCTTTTCTGTAACTTCCATATTTGATTTTCCCTCTTCATCAGCAGACGGTTCAAACTCATCAATTGCTCCACAGGAGCCGTTCTCAATGTAGTTCAGAAGCTCTTCAGTAGCATTATGTTTCTTTTTTCTTTTTGATGTTTTTGAATTGACTATTTTTTCAGTTGCTTCACTTATCGTGGCCTTCTGATCATCAGTACTCCTGCCAATTACTGATGCTTCACCATTTCCTTGAACATGTTGAACCAATGACCCAGAGGCATCATTGTCCAGATAAAGTGTCGTCCTAGATGTGTCTCCGTCTACACTGAGTACGATGTTAGCAGAATCTGTTTCTGCCTTGCTCTCAGACGAGGCGTCACCTGCCTCACATACATCAGACCTTCTCCTTTTGGATTGTCTAACATTCCTGACATTCTACAAATAAAATATGACATGCATCAAACATTACGGTATTATTATGTTACTGAAAAAAATGTCAGATTTGGAAGTGCAACAATTTAAAGATAAATTTTGGATATGGAATTCATTCTATTAAAATCATTACCATTCTTTTTTTCAAACTTTATAGTTAAAAATTCAAATCTTTAAAATCTTTCAAAGAGACTTTTTAAAGTGTTAAAACGGAGATTCATCCATAATACAAGTATTTGGTTGAAA
Source organism: Pinctada fucata (assembly GCA_028142955.1). NCBI lineage: Eukaryota > Metazoa > Mollusca > Bivalvia > Pterioida > Pteriidae > Pinctada > Pinctada fucata. The sequence continues at coordinate 8,059,783 of AP027114.1, read as the reverse complement.
TCTGAAAATTTGCTTGTCGGACATCGTGACTGTTGGCAGATTATGATGTCACAATTCAATGTTTCTAGCGAGCATTAGGCCATGTAAAAACAAATATTTGTAAAACATATATATATTAAAATGGAATACTTATGAAATCCAAAACTTGCACACAGATTATACAAAAATATTTATCGGTTACCGTTTACTCAACTTTTAAGACATATTTTTTGGGATTAGGTACTTTCCTTTGAATCCCATCATCGGCGGGTATTTTTTTCTGAAGTTTCAATCAAAACGTCTCGGCTAATTACAGCGCGCAACAGAGTCTGAGAAACAACCAATTAATTTTACATCGCCTTATTTGACAGGCTTTAATTACATGTATATCATAATATAAATGCCATCAGCAGGTATAATGTCAGACACTTGTCAATTCACTGAGTAAAAAATGTTCCTATCAGCATATTATTCATCACACAAACCTTTCTTTCCAGAGAATTACTTTTGCGTTTCGTCCCTCTTTGTTCCTTTGTTGGGAGCTGATCTGGGGAGCCGAGTGCGAACTCCAATGATTGAGGGCATCGTGATGGAGAAACTGTAATACAAGAAATGTTTGTATAAAATGGAATGCCATCGTTACCCAAGCAAGCGAGGTCAGGGCCAAGGTCAAACTTTTATGACAATGCACTCATCAACATAGCATTTTATTTTGGATTTTTAATTTTCATATGCAAGAAATCTGAGGGAGAAATATGAGTCTCACATCATCAGCCAGACCAATGAACAGAATCTTCTAAACAAGCCTGCCAAATACATATAAAAGAATCGTAATGTGTCTTACACAAATCGCCCGTATCTTTCTGGAATGCATCGACAAGTTGTCTGACATCGTCTACAATCTTAGACAGCTGGGGCCTCTCTCTCAGACTCCTGTAATGTATATATGTATTAACAAGGGAAGTAATCCATTTATCATCATTATACATTTCCTTTCTTTTCCCCGATTGATTCTGATTTGAATGTTATTAGTAATTTACTAACACATGTACATTTACAGATATACATACTAACTGTAAATTTACAAATCCGCTAACTTCGCAACAGTTAATCACTTTTCTATTAATTCTAGTGATATATATTAAATATTCATTAAGTTCAATATTTTGGAATTTGATTTTCCTATTCGCTATTTTTGAAAACCAGAGTTACTTCCCATTTGAGACGGTATCTAACGTATACTGATTATGACGTCATCAAATTCTATGGAAACAGCCCTAAAAGTCTGGGAAATGATGGTATAAAATCGACATTACCATACCATTTTCATGACGTCACAATGGTTTTACGTCAGATACCATCTGTAAGGGGAAAAAACTCAGTATTCCGCAAAGACTCAGTTCTTTCTTCTTTATTTCCTTCCCATACAGCAGCATGTACAGTAACACATTACACCATATGGGGTTTTGAGAGCCTTCTCCAATGCATTCTTCAATTAAAACATTAACGCAAACAACAAATTAAAATGGCTGTCTTACCTCTTAGTCACTGGAGTTTTACATAACGGACATGGTACGGATCTGTTGGTCTTCAAAAACTCTGTTATGCAGAAACTGAAAGGTAAGTCATATACATTACATCCAGCACAACAAAGGTGTAAGATGTATCATTTACATGACAGACAAATTTTTAAAAGAATGCATATTAAGAGTCATTCTCTGTAAGCATCAAAGAATTCTCAGAAAACTCGGAAATCGCATATCTCAGATTTTGATGATTTTCACTATGTAAGCTAAGTTTGACCCCCTGACAATGAAAATGACATTGGTTTTTGTATATGGCCATCCGTTGCCATGGTAACCATACCACCCCATTTTGGCCAGAAAATGGGCTTTTGCAAGCTCGAAATTAGCAACTTTCATGTCCGTTTTTCACAATGATAGTCTATAGGTGGGTTATATTTTGACATATGTTGAAAAACTACTTACATATATGTTTGATATGAGACATTACTTTTTGGTTGAAATATGGGGGAAAAGTATTATTTTTTATTGCAAACTGTCCATATTTTGACATTTTCCACGAATACAAAAATACACCATTTTTGGCGATTCATAGAAAAATAACGCAGCATAAGTTAAATAGTGGAACAGGCCGTAATGAATCATTGATCAATTTTGAGAAAAATATAAAAAATCCAGAGATGTTATTTTTGTTTAAAGAAAATTAATTCAATTTAAAAATGGTTACCATGGCAACATCTGCATTTTACATGATATATATTTTTCATCAAGTACCTTAATATATGGACAAGATAAACGATCAAATATGGTATATTAAGCAAGGTCACACTTTTTGTAACATTTTAATATCCACTATATTGGTATCTTATCATTGGTTGCTATGGTAACCATGGCCGAAAAGGTACAATTCTTACTTTTTATTCAAATTTTCCGTCGTTTTTAGGAGTTTTTGTACATTTGAATTAAATTAAATAGATAATTTCGATGTTTTCCTTTGAATGATATTCCATTTTCCCAAAATCATTGAAATTCTGGAGAAATATACAGAAAAAACACAAGAACTTCTCCATAGCAACGCACACAATCGTTGCAGATACAGAGCTTAAACAAAGCCATGTTATATGATTTTTACGATAAGTATCTCGAATCATGGGAGAGATAAACAACCAATTGTGGTATATTAAGCAAGGTCACACTTTTTGTGACATCTAAATATCAAGTATATATGTATTTTATCATTTGTTGCTATGGTAACCATGCCCTGAAATGTATCATTTTCACTTTTTATTCAAATTTTCGGTCTTTTTTTTCAGAATTTTTGTACAGTTTGAGTAAATTAAAGTGGTAATTCCTATGTTTTCCTTTGAATAATATTCCATTTCCAAAAATCATCAAAATTCTGGAGAAATATGTAGAAAAAACCCAAGAATGCCTCCTTAGCAACGCACAAAATCGTTACAGATACAGAGCTGTAACGAGGCCATGATATATGTTTTACATTAAGTATCTCAGGTCATGGGAGAGATAAACAACCAATTGTGGAATATTAAGCCAGTTCACACTTTTTGTGACATTTAGATATAAAATATATTGATATTTTATCATTGGTTGCTATGGTAACCATGCTCTGAAAGGTACCATTCTCACTTTTTATTCAAATTTTCCGTCATTTTTTTTAGAGTAAATCTAAGTGATAATGTCTATGTTTTCCTGTGAATAATATCCCATTTTCCCAAAATCAATGAAATTCTGGAAAAATATATAGAAAAACGCAAGAATGTCTCCATAGCAACGCATACAATTATTACAGATACACAGCTGTATTAAAGCCATGATATATGTTTTACATTAAGTATCTCAAGTCATGGGAAAGATAAACAACCAATTGTGGTATATAAAGCATGCAAAAAAGATACATTCTTTACTTTTTCGATGCTTATGTACATTTGAATTAAAAAGACAGTTCCGATATTTTCCTATACTTGATATTTATATTTCTGAATTTTTTTCCATAGCAAATCTCCATAGCAATGCAATCAATTAGAAATGATACACAACTAAAACAATGCCATGCTTTATGTTCTACATTCAGTTGCTCAAATTATGAAAGAGATAAACAGTCAGTTCTGATGCACAGTTTTGGTGACATTTTAATATCAATAAAATCTTGATATTTTGTCATCGGTTGCCACGGCAACCATGCAAAAAAGGTGCAATTTTCACTTATTGAGCAAATTTTCCGTTCTTGTTTTTTTATTGTTTTTGTATATTTGATCTAAATTAAGGAGACAATTCCTATGTTTTCCTATAATTAATTTTCCTTAAAAGTAATTGAACTTCTGGAGAAATATGTAGAAGAAATGCAACAAGTCTCTATGGCAAAGCACACAATTTTTACTAATACAAAGCCAGAATTTCGTATAAAGCTTTTGAAATTTCGGGATTTTTAATATCTCACCAATGAATACTCTGTTGCATAAAATAAGTACATTTTATGAAAATAGTGAGAGTTGAATACCTACAGGCATGCTCTTCTCATTATTCTTCATCAGTATGTCGAATTTCAAAAGTCTAAGTTGAAAAGCTACATGTATACCTTGGAAGCTGGAGTCATCGGTTCATATCAAAATAATGATCCTACTAGATCTGCTAAAGATTGGCCTAGCTTCTTTGACTTCATTCTGTTATAGTTTGGAACTTGTGGGTGTGTTTCTATCATAGTTCTAAACCAGGATATGAAGCATAAAAAAGCTTCCTTAAATACGTACGTCTTCAGTTATTGCAATGATATTTAATAAAGATTTACCTAAGTTTGACCTTGACTTGACCTTGAAGGTTTAAAATTAATAGGCATGTTCAACTAAGGATTCTTTATACATGTATGTATATTATATTTATTTATTGAAATTGCCAAGTTTGACCTTGACCTCTGACCTTGAAGGGTCAAAATTTATACGCATATTTCACCAATGATCTTTAATTTGTGTATGAAATGTGAAAGCTGTACCTTGAAAACTTTTCGGGTCAGAACTTTCCGGGTCAGAACCAAATTAATGATATTTTATTGAATTTTGCCAAAGATTGACCTGGACATTAGACCATGAAGTTTAAAAATTTATAAGCATGTTTCTCTCATGATCCTTTATCTGAAAGATGTACACTATTTACTTGAGTTATCGCGTCGGACAGACGGAATACGTGATTCCTATAGGGCTCCCACATTATCAAAAAGGGCCTTAAACAGTTGGAAATTGCAGAAAATCAGCAAATCAGATCTTATAAAGCACGGTTGGTATGGAAACCATTTCAAAAATATAGACAGCTTGAATTCCCAAATTGATTTAATTGATTGAGAATCATCATTAAAAATGAAGTTTATACAAAGATACAATTCTGTACATCTTTAACAAATTAATTTTTGAAGTTTTTTGGTGATTTTTATATTGAAAATACAGCTATTTCCCATATCATTTCATGATTTCCCCCCTGAATTTCTTTTGAAGGCTTCATATTTTATCTATCAAGTTTCAAAAATATTTTTTTGCTTCAAATTTTAGAAAAAAAATATGTCAGTCTAAAAGCTAAGAAGAGCTTATGTTGCACTTGTTACTTTGACATGCCGACTCAAAATAAAGCTCATCTTATCTTTAACAACTAGGAATTTGCACAATGGAAAATGGAATATCATTTATTGGAAAACACAGGAATGGTCTCTGTAATTTAATTAAAATAAACAAACATAGGTAATCACAGATTACAAAGCTCACCTCGTGACAGCAAAATTCAATTCAAACATATTTTTTTAGTACATGTATATTGGCTTGTAAAGGCAAAACCACTCAAGCAGAAAAAGTAGGTCAAGGTCATTTTATGAAAGTTTGATCAAAGATACATCCAATATGCAAGTTTGGTACATGTAGCAGTTATACTTTGCTCAATATTGGCTTTATAGAGCAAAATCACTCAAGCAGAAAAAGTAGGTCAAGGTCATTTTATGAAAGATTGATCAAAGATACATCACTTACACTTTGCTCAATATTGGCTTTTAAAGGCAAAATCACTCAAGCGGAAAAAGTAGGTCAAGGTCATTTTATGAAAGTTTGATCAAAGATACATCCAATATGCAAGTTTGGTACATGTAGCATTTATACTTTGCTCAATATTGGCTTTATAGAGCAAAATCACTCAAGCAGAAAAAGTAGGTCAAGGTCATTTTATGAAAGATTGATCAAAGATACATCCAATATGCAAGTTTGGTACATGTATCACTTATACTTTGCTCAATATTGGCTTTTAAAGGCAAAATCACTCAAGCGGAAAAAGTAGGTCGAGGTCATTTTATGAAAGTTTGATCAAAGATACATCCAATATGCAAGTTTGGTACATGTAGCAGTTATACTTTGCTCAATATTGGCTTTTAAAGGCAAAATCACTCAAGCGGTAAAAGTAGGTCAAGGTCATTTTATGAAAGTTTGATCAAAGATACATCCAATATGCAAGTTTGGTACATGTAGCATTTATACTTTGCTCAATATTGGCTTTATAGAGCAAAATCACTCAAGCAGAAAAAGTAGGTCAAGGTCATTTTATGAAAGATTGATCAAAGATACATCCAATATGCAAGTTTGGTACATGTATCACTTATACTTTGCTCAATATTGGCTTTTAAAGGCAAAATCACTCAAGCGGAAAAAGTAGGTCGAGGTCATTTTATGAAAGTTTGATCAAAGATACATCCAATATGCAAGTTTGGTACATGTAGCAGTTATACTTTGCTCAATATTGGCTTTTAAAGGCAAAATCACTCAAGCGGAAAAAGTAGGTCGAGGTCATTTTATGAAAGTTTGATGAAAGATACATCTAATATGTAAGTTTGGAACATCTAGCACTTATACTTTGCTCAATATTGGCTTTTAAAGGCAAAATCACTCAAGCGGAAAAAGTAGGTCAAGGTCATTTTATGAAAGTTTGATCAAAGATACATCCAATATGCAAGTTTGGTACATGTAGCACTTATACTTTGCTCAATATTGGCTTTTAAAAGCGAAATCACTCAAGTGGAAAAAGTAGGTCAGATGCTGCATCTGATGCATGGGTCCATCTCGGCATCCAAAGATGAATCACTTGTGCAAGTTTGGTTACTGTAGCATTAGTACTTTGTTAGATACTGAGCTACCCCAAACTTCTTATCCAAATCACTCAAGCGGAAAATGTAGGTCAGATGCTGCATCCGATGCATGGGTTCACCTCAGCATCCAAAGATGAATCACTTTTGCCAGTTTGGTTACTGTAGCATCAGTACTTTGTCAGATACTGAGCTACCCCAAACTTCTTAACCAAGTCACTCAAGCGGAAAATGTAGGTCAGATGCTGCATCCGATGCATGGGTTCACCTCAGCATCCAAAGATGAATCACTTGTGCTAGTTTGGTTACTGTAGCATCAGTTCTTTGTCAGATACTGAGCTACCCCAAACTTCTTAACCAAGTCACTCAAGCGGAAAATGTAGGTCAGATGCTGCATACGATGCATAGGTTCACCTCAGCATCCAAAGATGAATCACTTGTGCCAGTTTGGTTACTGTAGCATTAGTACTTTGTCAGATACTGAGCTACCCCAAACTTCTTAACCAAGTCACTCAAGCGGAAAATGTAGGTCAGATGCTGCATACGATGCATGGGTTCACCTCAGCATCCAAAGATGAATCACTTGTGCAAGTTTGGTTACTGTAGCATTAGTACTTTGTCAGATACTGAGCTACCCCAAACTTCTTAACCAAGTCACTCAAGCGGAAAATGTAGGTCAGATGCTGCATACGATGCATGGGTTCACCTCAGCATCCAAAGATGAATCACTTGTGCAAGTTTGGTTACTGTAGCATTAGTACTTTGTCAGATACTGAGCTACCCCAAACTTCTTAACCAAGTCACTCAAGCGGAAAATGTAGGTCAGATGCTGCATACGATGCATGGGTTCACCTCAGCATCCAAAGATGAATCACTTGTGCAAGTTTGGTTACTGTAGCATTAGTACTTTGTCAGATACTGAGCTACCCCAAACTTCTTAACCAAGTCACTCAAGCGGAAAATGTAGGTCAGATGCTGCATACGATGCATGGGTTCACCTCAGCATCCAAAGATGAATCACTTGTGCAAGTTTGGTTACTGTAGCATTAGTACTTTGTCAGATACTGAGCTACCCCAAACTTCTTAACCAAGTCACTCAAGCGGAAAATGTAGGTCAGATGCTGCATACGATGCATGGGTTCACCTCAGCATCCAAAGATGAATCACTTGTGCAAGTTTGGTTACTGTAGCATTAGTACTTTGTCAGATACTGAGCTACCCCAAACTTCTTAACCAAGTCACTCAAGCGGAAAATGTAGGTCAGATGCTGCATACGATGCATGGGTTCACCTCAGCATCCAAAGATGAATCACTTGTGCAAGTTTGGTTACTGTAGCATTAGTACTTTGTCAGATACTGAGCTACCCCAAACTTCTTAACCGGACGCGGACGCGGACACGGACGCGGACGCGTGGGGTTATAGCATAAGCTCACTCAACTTCGTCGAGGTGAGCTAAAAACAATAAGAAAAAAAAAAGAATGAAAAATTTGCATAAAAGGGAAAATTGTACCTTTTTTGGTGCGGTTGCCATGGCAACCGATGATTGAATATCAACATCATTGATATTAAAATGTCACAAAACTGCTAATTTGCTTAATAAACCAAAGTTGATTTTTAATCTTTTTCATAATTTGAGAATTTGGATGTAAAACATATATCATGTATTTCTTTTGGATTTATATCAACTATAATTTTATGCGTTGCAAGGGAGATTTCTTGCATTTTTTACACATAATTCTCAAGAAATCCAATGATGTTAGTGAATGGACAATAAGGTATAGGAATACATAGGAACTGTCTCTTCAATTCTATTTAAATGTACCACTACAGTCCAAAACAATTGAAAATTGACAGAAAAAGCTTAAATTGTACCTTTTTTGCATGGTTACCATGGCAACCAATTACATAATACCAACATTATTGAACAAAAGACTATCACAGATACTGTAAAATTGCTGAATATACCATAATTGGTTGTTTATCTCTTCAATGATTTGAGATACTTAATGTAATACATATATTACTGCTTTGTTATGGTTGTGTATCATATATGATTGTGTGTGTTGCTATGGAGATTTCCTTGCATGTTTTCTATATATTTCTAAAACATTCAATAATTCTGGAAAAATGGAATCTCATTTATAGGAAAACATAGGAATTGTCTCTTTAATTTAATTCATTTAAACATCAAACAATGACTGGAAATTAGTATAAAAAGTGAAAATTGTACCTTTATGTGGATAGTTACCATGGCAACCGATGATGAAATATTGACATAATTGATATAAAAGTGTAACAGTAACTGCTAACTTGCTTAATATACCGAAAATGGTTGCTTATTTTTTTCATGATTTGAGATACTTATGTAAAACATATATCATGACTTTGCTTTAGCTTTGTATCTGATAGAATAGTGTGCGTTGCTATGGAGACTTTCTTGCATTTTTTTTCAAACATGTCTCTCGAATTTCAATGAATTTTGGAAAATGTAATAGAATTCATAGGAAAATGTAGAAATTGTCTCTTTAATCTAATTCAAATGTACAAAAACACCAAAAAACAACGGAAATTTTGAATAAAAAGTGAAGATTGTACCTTTTTGAGCGTGGTTACCATGGCAACCGATGATGAAATGCCAACATATGTGATATTAAAATGTCAGAAAGATTATGAACTTGCTTAATATACCATAATTGGTTGTTTATCTTGTCTATGAATTGAGATAATTAATATTAAACATATATCATGTAAAATGCAGATGTTGCCATGGTAACCATTTTTAAATTGAATTTATTTTCTTTAAACAAAAATAACATCTCTGGATTTTTTATATTTTTCTCATAATGGATCAATGATTCATTAGGGCCTATTCCACTATTTAACTTATGCTGCGTTATTTTTCTATGAATCGCCAAAAATGGTGTATTTTTGTATTTTTTGAAAATGTCAAAATATGGACAGTTTGCAATAAAAAATAATACTTTTCTCCCACATTTCGACCAAAAGTTGATGTCCCGTATCAAAGATCAATGTAAGTAGTTTTACATCATAAGTCAAAATATAATCCACCTATGGACTATCATTGTGAAAAACAGACATGAAAGTTGCTCATTTTGAGCTTGCAAAAGCCCATTTTCTGGCCAAAATGGGATGGTATGGTTACCATGGCAACGGATGGCCATATACACAAACCAATGTCATTTTCATTGTCAGGGGGTCAAACTTGGCTTACATAGTGAAAATCATCCAAATCTGAGACATGCGATTTCCGACCCACTTTGATGCTTACAGAGAATGACTCTTAAATAGAAAGAAATAAATAGAATGTTTCAAAATGTACATGTACTTACTTGCAGAAGGGATGATCACATTTTGTAGATACAGGATTGTTCAGTAAATCAAGGCTGTAACAATAAAAGAATGATGAGAGAATAAACATTGGTATCTTATTATGATTCATATCAATCTACATGATCTAAATCACAAACTTATAAAAGTTACATGTGATACATCAAACATCAATAAATGTGATACTTCCATCTGACGATCATATTTAGGCAGCTGCTTAAACCCCTCACTAAAAGCATCTTATAATGTGTAATTGTACAACGGCATGTATTTAAGCCTGTCTTGATATAAAGTGTCATCATTTTCCTCTTTACCGTAGTATAAATACGTTCGTTCCCTGCCATCAGCAAGAGTTAATGTTCTTTGCTTGATACATTGCAGCATCCTCTTTTCATTCTTCCAGCCGACAGCGTAGGTCATGAATTTGCTTGCTCACATAAATTTCCATTTATCAGATAAAAATTGTATATCTATATAGTGCAAACAAATAGCTAAAAAAATTCTGTATATGTACGTCTTTTTTTTAGGTTAGAAGGTATTTTGAAGTTTCTACATTAATAAGAAGTGGGCGGAGCATCAGCAATTTCTTTGGAAAATGGCAGTTATAAGCAGACAAAAATCAGCTTACTTTACCTAGACATTTTTACCTGTGTTTGAATGCTTGAATGATGGAATATTTTATATGATTTTGAAGGAAAAGGGGTCACAAGGTTTGTAGTTAAGCTTAGGGGTAAATCAGGGTCTAAACTAGTGTTGTAACAACATCAGTGACATCATCGCTAATACCCTTCGATTAATTGATTATGTTTATAAGAATCGATTATAATCAGAAATATACAATGTAGTAAAGAATGAAATAGTTTTCGGTCGAATACGCGTATGACAAGTACGAATAAAACGAAAGTAGGTCAACAAACGTTTCCACTTTCTAAGGCATACAATGGGTGGAATCAGGATTCTCTTTGAATTTAATAGTAATGACAAGTACTCCCTAATAGAAAACTTCAACGTCAGATGCGATACGTCAATATCTACTCGTCTAAAAAAAAAAAACTACTGTCCGCGCGGCTCACTACGCAAAGTGGGTAAACGTGATTTTGATATATTTGTTGTGCAAAAATTAAGATAAAATCTATATCATTGAATAGATCTCGCATAGTCGTAAATTTTGGTATATGTTACATGGTTGAGGCTTTATGCAATCAAATTATACAGACAATATAAATTTTAGAATAGATGGGGCATTTTCAATGTAAAATTTCAGCCTGACCGAGTTTAACATTGAGCCTATGGAGAGTATCATGACGTCACGGGAAAAATTAGCATGGGAAATGACCCATCTAAAATTTGCTTTGTCTGGAAATGACCCATCTAAAATTTGCTTTGTCTATTCATTTTGATTGCGTGCACTGATTCTCATAAAACTAATACCAAAATTTACGACTAAGCAAGATCTACTGAATGGTATCAATTTTATTTCAAATTTTGTATGAAGAAACAGTCAAAATCGCATTTATCCAGTTTCTGAAGTGAGCCATGCAGACAGTAGTTTTTATGACGAACTCAAGAGCTTTGTCAGGTTCGGAAAACTACCAAATATAGCTATATATAGCTATAATAGCTATATTTAGCTACATATTTTGGTCATTTTTACTGAAATTTTTAAATATTTTTTCAAGTAAGCATTTCCTATTATAGTTATTCATTGTTATGGATACAGGATAGTAAAGCATAAATAAACATGACTTTCAATGAAAATCACATCTAACAATGTAAAAAATGGCAAAAATTTCAGTCAGAAAACATGTTTTAACAAACATATTATAAATCATGTTAATTTGTGTTACTTTGTCCATACATAATCTTATTTTTATGCGGAAATGATTATTTTTGAAGTTTTCCCCAAAACTTGATTAAAAATGGTCAAAATGTATAGCTAGAAATAGCTAGGTGCACACTGAAAGTGGTAGTCCGAGTCCGAGTCGAGATTTTTAATTTCAAATTTCTCGGCAACGAATGGATAGATTTTGATGAATTTTTCAGCAAATATCCATTTCATACATACAAATCGATGCATGTTATCAGATTTTAAAACGTTTGTATATCTTGGAAGAAATTAGCTATATACCGATTTTTACCACACTAAAAGTGGCAGTCCTAGTCCGAGTTGAGAAATCAAAAAACGTCAATAATTCATGAATGGACAGATGGATTTTGTTCAAACTTTCAGAATTTGTTAGAAATGGATATTGGAATGCTAAGAAACCTCATTTTCCCAGGTTTGTTTTAGAACTAAAATAATCAAAAGCCGAATCCGAGTCAAAGACAAAAAGCCCCGTTGAGATTTTAAATTCAGTAGGACTGCATGAGTATCGCGGGTCAAATGTGTATTGCGATATATTGCGATATTTGGAAAAATATTGCGATATATTGCAATACTTTTATACGGTAACACCAAGAGTCCTTATGGTTATTTTTTTCCTACCTCAATTTTCCTTTCAAAATTTTATTTTAAAATCTGAAAATGTCTTCATCATGATATAATTATGGATGCTCACGTGCAGACAAATTTGACCAATCATACGTACATGCATGAATATCCAGTTGAAAAAATAATATTCATCCAGCTATTTTAGCTATCAATGTGATAATTCTGCTGATACATCGGCGGACACTCGCGGACAGAAAGTGCAAAAAGTCACTAGAATACTTAAAATGACACAACTATGTTGTATGTTTAAACAATCATAACTAAATATATACATGTTCTATAAACAAAATATAAGAATCAAGCTAACATGATAAAGTCTGTCTTACAAATTAGTATACCAATGTGCAGTGTGTTGCTGAACGTTTCTAAAGGTCGAAGAAACGTTATTTTACCTATTTCTTGAAATCTATTTTGCTGTGTAGCATAGAACGGACACCTCGTCATGTTTAAAAGTGTCTAATCAGAAAATTGCAGAACTGATCGCTTTCGCCCATAAGTTTCAAAGAAACAACATAAAAATATGAAGATAAATAATATCGTCAAAAACCGGTTTTTGAAAACAAAAACCACGGTACGTATTGCGAAGCCTCGTATCGCGATATACCGGTACCGCGATAAAACCGCTCAGCCCTAAAATTCAGATTTCTCGGCAACGGGAAGATAGATTTTGATAAAAATTTCAAGAAATATCCATTGTATACATGCATATCGATGTATAACATTTGAATTTGAAATATTTGCTTATCTTGGAATTATTTATCTGTAAACCGAGTGGTAGTCCCAGTCCAAGTTGAGAAATACAAAATCTCAGATACTATTATCCATGCATGGACATGATGGATGGATGATTTTTTCCCCAAATTTTCAGAATTTGTTGGAAGTTCAAATAAGAATGATCAGACACATCGTTTTCCTAGATTGTTTACAATATTTTTGTTTTTGAAAAAAAAAAATAAGCAAAGCCGAGTCCGAGTCAAAACAAATTCCGAGTCCGGGCTGAGATTTCAGATTCGAATTTCTCTGTAATGAGTGCATAGATTTTGATGAAAATCTCTGGAAATATTTATCTTATACAAATAAATCTATGTATCTATTTGATTTTTAAATGATTAATCATCTTATAGATAATCAGCATAAACAGATATTCACCTATGAATATAAATGACAATATTTATAACAGTTGTCATTTATATTTGAATGGCCTCCTCTCCTCCCCTTCAGCCATTCTTCTCCATCAATTTATTTAAAACTCTGCAGTGATTGCACTGGGCTGCCTATGGATTACTTAAAGTAATACTAAGTGCTTCAAATTACGCATGTGTACTCATCTTTAACAGGAAGGAATAATAATTCCGAAGTTGTACATTGGTGTAGAAACCCCCCCCCCCCCCTTCCATTGCTTTTGTCAGTTTTGATGTTTACTTACTCGTGTTTAATAGGAGGAAATAGCTATCTTTATCTTTGGAATTATTTAATAATAATTAATCCCAAAGTTTTAGAAGCTTTAGAAAATCAGACACCCCCCTCCTTTCCACAGATAGAATTATTTTTAAGATATTGGAATCAGTCTTTGCTTGAGAGAATTAACGCATGATGATAAAATCCAGGGGGGGGGGTGTCTTTTTTTGTGTGTTTGTGTTTGTTTGTTTAAATTTCGATAGGCCTTAGTTCATTCATTAATCTTTGATGGTTTAAGGACCATTTTAAGTGATTTGACATTTCTTTTTTTTTCCCTTAGATTTTCATTAAAACAGTTTCAATGAAATTAAACTCGGTTTCAGGCTGATTACGTGTAAAATAATCAATATCTAAAACATAGTGTAATCAAAGATTACGAAGCTCACCTCGCGGCAGCAAAGTTCAATTTAATCATATCTCTAAGTACATGTATATTAAGAAAATCACTCAAGTGAAAAAAAGTAGGTCAAGGTCATTTTATGAAAGTTTGATCAAAGATACATCCAATATGCAAGTTTGGTACATACAGCACTTATACTTTGCTCAATATTGGCCTTTAAAGGCAAAATCACTCAAGTGGAAAAAGTAGGTCAAGGTCATTTTATGAAAATTTGATCAAAGACACATCCAATATGAAAGTTTGGTACATGTAGCACTTATACTTTGCTCAATATTGGCCTTTAAAGGCAAAATCACTCAAGTGGAAAAAGTAGGTCAAGGTCATTTTATGAAAGTTCGATCAAAGATACATCCAATATGCAAGTTTGGTACATGTAGCACTTATACTCTGCTCAATATTAGCCTTTAAAGGCAAAATCACTCAAGCGGAAAAAGTAGGTCAAGGTCATTTTATGAAAGTTTGATTAAAGATACATCCAATATGCAAGTTTGGTACATGTAGCACTTATACTTTGCTCAATATTAGCCTTTAAAGGCAGAATCACTCAAGTGGAAAAAGTAGGTCAAGGTCATATTATGAAAGTTTGATCAAAGATACATCCAATATGCAAGTTTGGTACATGTAGCACTTATACTTTGCTCAATATTGGCCTTATAAGGCAAAATCACTCAAGCGGAAAAAGTAGGTCAGATGCTGCATCCGATGCATGGGTTCACCTCAGCATCCCAAGATGAATCACTTGTGCAAGTTTGGTTACTGTAGCATCAGTACTTTGTCATATACTGAACTACCCCAAAAACTTTAACCAGACATTGACAAAGTTATTCAACCGGAAAAAGTAGGTCAGATGCTGCATCCGATGCATGGGTTCACCTCAGCATCCCAAGATGAATCACTTGTGCAAGTTTGGTTACTGTAGCATCAGTACTTTGTCATATACTGAACTACCCCAAAAACTTTAACCAGACATTGACAAAGTTATTCAACCGGAAAATGTAGGTCAGATGCTGCATCCAATGCATGGGTTCATCTCAGCATCCCAAGATGAATCACTTGTGCAAGTTTGGTTACTGTAGCATCAGTACTTTGTCAGATACTGAGTTACCCCAAAAACTTTAACCAGACATTGACAAAGTCATTCAACCGGAAAATGTAGGTCAGATGCTGCATCCGATGCATGGGTTCACCTCAGCATCCCAAGATGAATAACTTGTGCAAGTTTGGTTACTGTAACATCAGTACTTTGTCAGATACTGAGTTACCCCAAAAACTTTAACCGGACGCGGACCCGGACGGGGACGGGGACGCGGACGTCGGGGTTATAGCATAAGCTCATCTCAACTTCGTCGAGGTGAGCTAAAAATCCAATTATTTAATTCCGATTTTTATCCATAAAATACATATTTCCTGAAAATTTCATCAAATTAAATGCATCGTTGTCGAGAAATCTGCATTTAAAATCTCAACTCGGCTTTTCGTTTTTGACTCAGACTTGGCTTCTACTTATCATGCTTATTGAATATTTAAAAACACAAAATAAACCTATGAATTTGGAAAAAGAAGAGTTCCGAGCATTCCAATAACCATTTCTAACAAACTCTGAAAATTTGAACAAAATCCATCAACCCATTCATGTATTATCTACGTTTTTTGATTTTTTCAACTCGGACTCGGACTACCACTTTTAGTGTGGTAAAAATCGTTTATTGCTAATTACTTACAAAATAATCAATTATTTTACAATCAATGTGGTATAATGATATTTTTGTGTTATTTCCAAACACTGTTTGATTTCCTTTAATTTAGTTTTGATTAATTCATATAACACCTTATCTGCTGTTTGAATATATTTATGATACAATAAGTAAGTGTTCCAATTGTCTTAGTCAATTCTATATTTAGTTGTAATACCTGCTTGACCAGTTAGACTCGATGCGGTCAGGTGACTTTCCACTAGGCGTGAAATCCTTAGTTCAGTTCATTCGTGCGTGCGTACAGGTGTGGTCGTCACATTGTGAATGAAGAATACTTTTTACTTTTTGTGTGATTGGAATATTGTGTTTGGATTCAAACGAATTTAGATAAGAAGTAAGTTTCCCCTTTTCTTTTACTCCCTTTAAATGATAATTTCATATTTTTGATTTTTATACATTTTTGCCCTGTATTTGATATGATTGATATTACGAATTACATACACGGTCATTTACTTAGTTAAGTGTACACTATAAATCTCGAGGCATGTATAATCGAGATGGTACAATTAATCGTGTGGTTATCCAATCCCAGTCCTGATACAGATATAGGTATTCGGATAGATTACTCTTGATAAGATATTTAAGTATTTCTTATTTGATTTTTGGTAAATACATTTGTTAAGTTCATTTTTAGATACGGTAATTTATTTTATCATTTTTGGTATTTAATAATAAGAGATAGTTTAGATTTGACTTTGTGTAATTGATTTATCGAAATGTGTGTATGGTATATTTGAATTCTAAAAGTATTTTTAAGTCTGTGATAATTATGCGTTAGTCATTTAGTAGACAAGTATTTAGTTATGTTTAAAATTGTTTCAGTGACTTTACCACGCCATGTGTTTATATGGGTAGTCACATAGAGTGTTCGAGTAGGCAGTAGTGTACATCGTTATCCTG
Organism: Pinctada fucata; assembly: GCA_028142955.1. NCBI lineage: Eukaryota > Metazoa > Mollusca > Bivalvia > Pterioida > Pteriidae > Pinctada > Pinctada fucata. The sequence goes on along the minus strand of AP027114.1, from coordinate 8,042,804 downwards.
GTCCATAATTGGTAATGAAATACTGTATATCTTATGATGTATTTACAAATCTATAGTTTTCGTTTTATTCATTTTTTTTAATCTGAAACAAATACAAGTGATAAATAGAAGTCATGTTGCAAAGGGTAAACGTGATACTCATTTTGTGAAATAGATATTTATTTTAATTTATTAATTCATTTCCTACAGATTAAGCATTTACTAGTTTGATATCGAAAAGTAATTTGTGATATTATACGAATTTGATATAGTATATAATTTTGAATTTCATTATTCATATAAAGTATCGGAGATATATTGAATTGATATGTTGTCTGATAAAATGATTCATTGAATTGATCGAATAGAATATTTATGATTTATATGTGATTTGTAGGGAATTCTTTGATGTACCAAATAAATTATGGAAACGTCATATGGTGTAATGTCTATATGGAGATGAGCTAGTCCGGTCACATTTGGCGCCCAACGTACAAGACCCATTGGTGGACTACTTGGATTCCGGTTTGTGTGCAGGAACTATAGACTCGGCCCATTCCGATTTGATTGACATTCTGGATTCGTTTGAGGTGAAGCAGACCAAAACATTCGCGTTCTGGTAAGTGAACTATTGACACTTTATTTCCAGAGCACCCGTACGTATATCGTTCCAGAAACTGACATTGAACTCTAGAAGTGGTCACGGTCGATGAGCATTGTCATTCTAGTTACTGAACTTTGATTGAAAATCGTTCCATATATTGAACTCTATACTTAGATTTTTTTTGCATTACATTGAACTTAGTTTATTTGACATTACATTGAACTTAGTTTATTTTACATTGCATTGAACTTAGAGCATTTTGCATTACATTGACTTAGTTTATTATCATTAACAATTTTTGATGCATTTGATGATTGCTTTGCTTATTTACTTGATTATTGCATTGATTTGTTTGTCTCCTAATCTGATTTCTATTCCGTGCGTAACCATGACATCTATAACCGAGGACGAACTTAAAAATATGTCCGACGCATTCAAAGAAATGGGAGTCACACCGAGCGCTTCTACTAAAGAAGAATTTCAAAAATGGCTTCTCGACTTAGGAAAAGGAACAACTGCTAAAGGAGCGACATCGGTTGGAAGTGCGTCACTAGGAACAAAAGTTCAACATACGTTTAAAGAACACCCGAGATTGCCGAATTTTTCTGGCGACAAGAAAAGCGATGTCAACTTCGACTTATGGAAATACGAAGTCGAATGTTTAGTGCGCGAAAAATATACCGAGGAAATCATTGCACATTCGATTCGCCGATCTCTCCGTGGCGAAGCAGGACGCATTGCGATGAGACTCGGAAGTCATGCGAGCGTTACCGAAATATTGGAAAAATTCGAAAGCATTTATGGAATCGTCGACAAAAAGCAAATGCTTTTATCGAAATTCTACAGCGCTAAACAGGATGTCAACGAAGATGTAACAGCATGGAGCTGCCGTCTCGAAGATCTTCTTCAAAGATCAATTTATCAACAAGAATTCCGCAATACGAATCCGAACAAATGTTGAGAGATATCTTCTGGGAAGGACTCAAACCGTCTCTCAAGGATACATCGGGTCATATTTATGACAAAAACCTACCGTTCGAAGAACTATTGCGAGAAATGCGAATCAAAGAAGATGAAATTCGGAAACGTTCCGACAAATCGGAAAATACTAACAGCGTTAGCGCATCGAAATCCGAGATTTCCGAATTGAAAGACATGATTCAAACTCTCAACAACGAAATATCAACCATCAAGGAAGGAATGTCGACACAGAACGATGCGATCAACGATCAATTCGTAAACTATCAGCAACCATTGGATCGTTCATTTCATGGACACGCGTACTCTCGTCCGTTATATCAAAGAGTACACAGCAGACGTGGAAGTAGATATACATCCTACCGTGGGAACGCTAGAGGATATCATTCATCAGAAAACTACTTACAGCCGCAATACACGGACGACGGACAACCGATTTGTCTACGCTGTGGACAGTCAGGACACTTGCGCATAGGATGCAGGGTTATTTTAGATCACGTAAGAAGGCCGTCAAACTTCAACAGACCAGTGTCGAGACGCGGTCGCTAGGTCGTATTAACATGCAGCGTCACACAACAAACGATCAAATAGACGGACTCGTTGGTAGTGCGTGCGAAGTTTCAGTCAACGTTAACGGTATACAAACTCAAGCGTTACTTGATACAGGATCCACCGTTTCAACGATGTCTTTATCTTTCTACAAGGAATACTTACCTCATCTTGAGATTAACTCCATTCAGGAAATGTTTAACTTAAAATGCGCAAACGGAACAACCTTACCTTATCATGGATACATAGAAGTAGATATGGATTCACCTGGTTTACCTGTTTCTGATCCGCAACCTTGCCTTTTTCTCATCGTTGACGATAACCAACAACGGACACCATTACTTATTGGCACGAATATTTTGAATTCAATCAGAGATACAGTTTCTTCAACTGAAAACAGAAACCGTCGTTTGTCTACTCCATGGTTTCTCTCATTTAGATGCTTGAACTACCGTCAAAAAGAACTACAGAAAAGGAACTTTAGACTTGCTAGTATCCGATGTGCTGAAAACTCACCCGTTCTTATTCCGCCGAACTCGCAAGTAACCATACAAGGCATCAAGACAAAGTGTCTCTCGTACCCACCTGTTTGTGCACTTATACATGCAACACCAAGATCCATGATTCCTGATGATTTGGACATTGAACCTGTGGTTGTCAGTTATACTTACGATGATCAGTCAACTATTCCCGTCAACATCAGTAACGTGTCAACACGAACAGTGACTGTTAATCCGAAGTCATTGATATGCGAACTACAATGCGTCAGCATAGAAGATCCGCAAATTCCGACGTCAAACAACACTGAACCGCCGAACATTTCCGATGCTTTGAAAGAAATCAACATGGAAAAAGAAAACCTAACGAAACATCAACTGGATGACGTTTACAATCTTTTGAACGAATACGAAGACATCTTTTCAACATCCGATTCTGATATTGGTCTTTCGTCATCAGTTTTTCACCGCATCGAACTTAGCGATACCATCCCATTTAAACAAAAGACTAGACGAATACCACCTGGGATGATCGATGAAGTTAGAAGTCATTTACAACAGCTACTTTCATGCGGCATGATCCGAAAATCACATTCTCCATGGGCATCTAACGTAGTACTTTGCCGAAAGAAAGATGGTAAATTACGGATGTGCATCGACTATAGGCAACTTAATCAGCGCACAATCAAGGACTCCTACGCACTCCCCCATATTGACGAAATTCTAGAGGCTCTACAAGGAAACTACTACTTTTCCGTATTAGATATGAAAGCGGGTTACCACCAGATTCCACTTTACGAAGAACACAAACAACGTACAGCATTTACCGTAGGACCGTTAGGTTTTTACGAGTACAACCGAATGCCATTTGGACTCGTCAACGCTCCCGCTACTTACCAGAGAATGATGGAGGAATGTTTCTACGGTCTTCATTTGAATATTTGCTTTATCTATTTGGACGATCTCATCATCTTTTCTAAAACCTACGACGAACATGTCAAAAGAATGCGACAAATTTATGATCGAATCAGATCCGAAGGATTAATATGAATTCTCTGAGTCGACCAAAATAATTGCCATAGGGGTCCAAAATAGCAAACTTAAGAAATGGGTCAAAGTGTGATATATTGAAGAGGACTATACCAGAGTATGATTGAAAGTGATAATTGTTATACAGCTTACTGTGTTTCCTTGGAAACAGGGTTATCTTAAATTGAGCATTTTTCCCGCCATTTTCGAATGGAAATAGTATAAAATTATACATTTTCAGCCCTCAAATTCTTATCTTTGATGCCACTCACCAAATTAAAACATGTTTCATTTAAAAAAAGGTACTTTAACCTGTCAAAAAAGATATGAAACATAATCTCAGAAAAAGGGACATGAGCTATATCCTTCACTGAATATTGGCCATTTTCAAGAAATGACAAAATAACGAAAAAGGTTAATTTTGGTTATTTTCAAGATCATTTTGTAAATTGAGCACCGATAGAAGAAACCATTGATTTACATCCTTGAATAGTTAATATATTATATTTTCGAAACATGAAAAAATCTAAGTGGGGTAAATTTATTTAAAACTTAAATCTGGAATGTAAAAGGAGTATTTTTTCTTGAATTGGCATTTTGCCAAAACCTTTTTTACCACGTAATATTAAGAAACTTTTTTGAAGAAATTATTATTATTATTCAGAATCGCAAAATTTATCAAATATTCTTGCACTTTTATACACATATACTATATTTCTAGCTCACATAAGCAAAGCCCAAGATAGTTAGTGCCATAGCGAGCTGTCCGTCGTACATCCGTCCGACGTCATTCTCGACAACATTCGTCGTGCATTTCTTATACTTTCAACGCCTTTAATGCCGCTCCATGGACGTTTATCAAACATTACAGGAAGAAAGTACAGAATGTTCTCTACCAAAATACTATTTTTCTTTCCAAACAGAAATGCAGAATGGCCATCACAGGCCCTGACTGACTGACACAAGTTTGACTTCTCCTCTGAAACCTCTGTACAGAATTTCACCAAACCTTATGTACAGGAAGCGAAAAGAGAGATAATACCTAATTACAACAAAAAGTGTGCATACCCCTGCACATCTTCCGGAGACAAGTGTACGTAATTTCTTACTCCCCTTAAGTCAATAACTGCTTTATGAAATTATCAGAATTTTATTAACATTTGCATTGCGTACACGAAGTCAACATTACAAAAATCAACGCACGCGCTACGTCACTGTATCCCGAATAGACCGCTTTGGAGTGTTAGCCTTCAACTCATACTGATGTACACTCTTTCAAACAGCGTCTCAACCAATCAGAAATAATTCCTGATCATTTAATAATTCTATTTATCACCCATTATGTAGCCTTAACCATTGACAATCAATAGGCGTCATCACCATGTAAGTGAAGTTTCACAAGGTTTTACTATTACAACGTATAACCCATTGTGACCTTGACCTTTGAATTTGAAAATCAATAGGTGTCATCATCTCACTATGGACAACTTACATGAAAAATTTGATAGTTGTGGTCTCTAAGGCGTCCACAAGCTTTTCTGGATATACACACCAATTAGCACACTAACTCCCCACACATATGCAAAATGCTTCAGAAAATGTATGATACCTGTAACAACGAAATCTAAAACAAAGGGATTATTTAAATGGTTCTGATTGGTTCAAGACCTAATATAAACTTCATCAAAGTACAACCTTGACCTTTGAGTTATGACCTTGACAATAATAACTAAGCTTTTTTTTCTGCCATGATGATCCAAGTCTGAAATGTTGGATATAGATTGAGAGACTACCATGAAGTAATAAGTTATGATCATGAAATAATCAATTGTGCCTTTTATAAAAGCGACTTCGACAATAGTGTTGATAACCTAATAATTGGAACTTTGCAAAAGGTTGGCTAGCAAACAAAGTGACAGTCAGACAGACACACATCAGGTTTAGGGAGCAACCATTTAATCTGGGATGGGGGGGGGGGGGTGAGAAAAAATATAAATATAAATAAAAAATATATAAATACTTTGAAAAAAGTATAAGTATTTTCTGGCTGTGAGCCAAATGGAATGCTAAAATAATCAAACAAGGGAGCGGCAAACATGGCAAAGGGCCTAAGTATAAAAAAATGACTTCAAACCCAGTTTTTTTTTCTAGCTTAAAAACATGCTGAATAAGTGCTAGCAAAAGTTCTTCCCCAAACCAAATATTAAATGGTTGCTCCCTTAGTGATCTAGTTTTACAGATGTATGAACACAAAAACAGCATAAAATGAATTCTTAAACTATACCATATATTTATCTCAGTTGCTAGAATCTCATGAATATCTAAAAGATAACGCTTTATTTTTCAAATTTACTTTTAATTTGACACATACAACATATGAATATTTTAACTGGAAAAAACATCCATGATGATTGATCACATGAAGAATACTTATATTTCTTTGTTGAATAAGACTGTTAGAAGATAACATCCCTCGCCGTGCAGGTTTATGATAATAAAATAGCAATTTCATAAAAAATAAAGGTCAAGGTCACAAAGTCATAAGTCAAGGTATCAAATGGAAGCTATGGTTACGGTGATTCTATAAGTGAATTACCAAAGTCCTACTCCTCATAGTTCATAAGTAGGTCAAAGGTCAAGATCGCTTGGTCAAAATTTATGATAACAAATGAAAGCTCTGGTGATGAGGAATCTATCTCTATAGTTTAAAAGAAGGTCAAAGGTCAATGTCAAGGTCACTAGGTCAAAAGTCATATATTCAAATGAAAGCTCTGGTCATGAGGAATCTACATGTGAAATATCACAGCCCTAGCCTTTATTGTTCATCAGATAATGACAGATAAAGCCCAAGTTAAAGTTTTTTTGAAGTAGGTCAAACTCCAAGGTCAAGGCCACGAAGTCAAACGTCAAGGTTTGAAATGAAAGGTCTGGTCATGAGAAATATACGGTACATAAGGAATATCAAAACCCTGCCTCTTATACCGGTAGTATATGAGATATAGCCCAAATTTTTAAACGTAGGTCAAACTCCAAGGTCAATGTCACTTGATCTAAAGTCAAGGTCCCAAATGAAATGTCTGGTCATGAGGAATCCATATGTGAAATAACAAAGCCCTACCCCAAATACTTAATGAAATCTATTCCAGGTTAAAGTTTTTGTCAGACGCAGACACTCAGCTAGGCTATGACATTAGCTCCCGGGACATTCTTCACGGCTCGCTAAACACCAACAAAAAAAATTACACACGTAATCACTTTGATATAATATACATTCATGATATGAACTTTTGTTGCAATGTTATTTTTTATGATATACAGTTATTGTTTTCAACTTAAACTGCTCTTGGAAAGTTCTCTACTCCATAGGAATGTGTTAGTATATCCTGATAGTTGTCTGGATAGTCAAGCATACATCTGGAATTTTCTGTTCTCCTTCCTATCATTTTCAACCCAATCATGAGTCAATCATGACACAGATTTCAATTGGTGTAGTCTTTGGATTTTATACAGGTTTTAATGACAGGATTTTCCAAATGGCACACACAGCCTGACACAGGTCCTATTCTCACTCATGATGCGTCTAGATTTGAATAAATAGATCTGGATAAATAAGGTCTCACAGTCTATCCTCAGGTGTTGTCGTGATCATATTTCCTCCTTTTTGGTTGCTCCTGAAATGAAAAACAAAAAAGTTCAAAATTCAATTAAATTAGCTTTGAAACACTACATATATGCATGTATATTCTTAATTTTTAGGTCTTTTTATGATCTTTGTAAACACTGATTTTGTTAAGAAGATCCACTCCAAGGTCAAGGTCAAATTATCAAAGTGCACCATCCAACAGAAAGCAAGTACTCAAGGTCTTCTCCCAACATGTCCAAGTATTTATTTTTCAACTTGATTGGAAATCCAAGACTGATGCCCTTAGCTAAAAGATGTCTAAGATGAGCGATGTGACCCCTTTGTGCTTTCTGTTTTTTTAAAGTAGATCAATCAAAGTTTTTGCGTATAAGCAACACAGACAGACAGACAGACAAACTGATAGATCAAACACTTTGCCTATGTGGCCCACAACCTCTGATTACGGGTTTATAATAAAATATCAATGAAATATTAAATGCAGACCTGCCTACCTATTTCTCACCGTAAGTGTAATATTTTGTTAAAGAAAGTGTAAACCAAAGCCTAATATAAACCACTTATGTAATTTTGAGAAAAAAATCGAGAAAAAAAATATAGTCTGCTTCGACAATTGTTACGAATTTTGAGAACTTATGTGTTTAACTACATGTATAAGATATGGAAGACGTTTGTTAAATAAAGGGATCCAATATACTATAGAAAAACGTCAATTTGCTCAAAATTTAGTAGTTGGTTTAAAATGGAATAGCAACAACGTAGGGCGTAATATTAGGTCGAAAATCGGAAAAATTACGCTTAAATCGTAAATGTAGGCAGGTCTGTAAAATGTGAAATGAATATTCATTCTCTCCCTCTCTCTCTTCATGTAGGAATTTCTAGCAAATTATTTAAAAAAAAACATTATTTGTATAGAAAATTTTAGCAAAGTATCGAGGAGATAGAAATGAATACCCTGAAAAGCAACCCCTCCCCTCCAACAAATGAAAATGCATGATTCCTGAGAAGTATATACTGGTAGGGTAGAATTTACTTGCTGTTTATGCGATATATATTCTTCTGCTCAGCACCTGACACTTTCTTATCCCCCCTCCCCCTTTCGACCCAACAGAAAATCATTGTGTTTGTTTAACTATAAAAAGGAATACATCATCAGCAGTTGGAAAAAAGGAAAGAAAGAAACATATGCAGATGTATTTTTGAGGAGGTTTAATTATAAAATTGGGAAATTCATTGTAGGTGGCAGTACTGAAATGCCAAATGGTATAAGAAAGGTTCAAAGAAGTTTAAATTATTGAATTGTTACAGTATATGATCATATTATAAATGCAGCTTCTTCATATTGAAATTTCGATTAAATTATTTCAAGAGAATTATTTGTTCAGAAAAAAAAATGAAAATAATTTTTTTTAGCAAAGTTCCAACTTCCAATGAGCTGAGGAGATTGGATACCCTAAAAGCCCCCCCCCCCCAACCTCGATAAAAAAAACCCACCATTCCTGTGAAGTTTACCGTAAATAAGAAACATAAGAGAAAGAAAGCTGGTAGGGTAAATCGATTTAATTGGTATTTACCTGTTGTTAAAGTTATATATTCCTCTGCTCAGCGCTCAGCAGCTGGTCAGCACTTTCGTTTTGAGTCTTTTCTCTCCCCCGTTTCCGTACGTAGCAGGAGATTGCTGATTGACAGGATTGAATTTGCTCGTCATCTTGAGAGGCACATATGTTTGAACTGATAAACTGCTTGTAATTGACATGATGTAATAATATTTCCTTCACACACAACTGCACAACGTAAACCCCTGCTAAATCTGCCACATTGTTTACCTTGGAGGCACATATTTTAGTGAAGAGTACTACGAAGGGAGATAACTCTGAGTGTGTAAAACATGAAAATAGCTAACTTTCTGCGCATGATATCTGGTTAATTAACAAATACCCCATCAAGTTTTCTTAATAATTCATATTTTCAATATCTCTGCTTTAATATTTTGTATTTCACTTATTTGAACTATCGGTGCCTTTCAAGATATGACTGTTTGAATTTTAAAGAATTTGGTGGTAAAAATGGCATGTTTTTTGCTTCTCTTTGCTTATATCTATGTTTGAAATTGCAGAAAGTTATTTCTTTTTTATAATTTAACATGCCCAACATTTTTTTGCTGCAATTGAATAATTTTACTTTAATTTTCTTCAATGAACTCCTCATCATAAGCGGAAAACTGAGATACGCTGCATTTTCAATACTTTTTCATATCGGACCTTTTTGAGCGAGGTTACCATGGAAACAAAGAAATTTTTGGAAAAATTTTTCCCCTATTTTAAGGTCTTATGTAACTGTAATAGTATGTGCAAAATTTCATAAGAATCGATGACATGCTATTTGGTTGATATTTTGGTCGTCTCAGAGAATTCATATTAAAACTTTCACCAGGAAAATGTCATCTCTTCAAAAGTACAGTGAAATACGTTGGACATATCGTTTCGAAAGATGGTCTCTCACCTGATCCTTCTAAAGTCGACAAAGTGAAACATTGGCCTAGACCTACAAATCCAGATGAAGTTCGTCGATTTCTTGGCTTTATAGGATATTACAGGAAATTTATCCGAAATTTTTCGAAAATCGCAAATCCACTGAACATTCTTTTGCCTCCAACAAAATCTAAGAAAGGAAACAAAACCAGAAAAACAACAACAACCTGGAATTGGACAGAAAAACAGGAACGTTCGTTTCAAACGCTAAGAGAAGCATTGATCAATCCACCAATACTCGGTTATCCAAATTACGATCAGCCTTTCGAGTTACACACAGACGCTTGTTCTACAGGATTAGGAGCCATACTTTATCAATTTCAAGATGGTCACAACAGAGTAATCGCATATGCAAGCCGAAGTCTAAACAGAGCTGAGAAAAATTACGCCGCACATAAATTAGAGTTCCTCGCTTTGAAGTGGGCGATAACCGAAAAGTTTAAAGACTACCTATATAGGAACGAATTTGTTGTATTCACCGATAACAACCCGTTGACATATATTCTTACATCGGCCAAATTAGACGCAACCTCACAACGATGGGTAGCAGCATTATCGTCGTATACATTCACGATTCAATACAGATCCGGTAAACATAACACCGATGCCGATGCGTTGTCAAGGTTACCAGCTCTACTGAATGAACAGCACGTTTTATCACCAGAATCGGTTGGCGCAATATACGAAGGAACAAATACGTCACCATTTGTCGATACAGTATGACCAGCATATAAAGTATATGGGGGTGCAAATTATGCATAGATAATTTGCAGAGTCTTAATGTTCATAATTCATTATAAATTCTTATCATTTATTAAATATTATTAAGAAAGTTCTCATTTAGTATTTCAAAGTCTTAAATTCTTGTTATCACATTTTAGGTTTTGAGGAATTCCAATTATCTGATCATTTCTTTACAATTTACACCTTTCATTAGACAAAATATCTTTAGGCCAAAATAACTCTATGATCTTAGAAATTGTTTATACAAAAGATTAGGCTTGTGTTTGATTGCTCTGTCTGCCAGGTGACATGACAATCAACTCACACCAATTAGTGTAATTATCCTTTAAGTAAATTATGTTTGAAGTTAAGCCTTTGAGCCATTGGCATTTTAGATTAAATAGGATTAATATTCTTAATCAACAATCAGACTTCTATCTAGACTTTCTAAGAGTTAACATCTGAAAAAGTATTATTCTCACTGGTGGAGATACAACCTCACAATGACTTAGATATACAATTTGGACTTATACATTTGTACATAGTTCTGTATATATGTTGTAATAAACTGTAGAAATGTAGAAGAAACGCTTAGTGATCTTTCTACCTAGCTAAGTTACAGCTAGGTAGAGTAATGAGAGTGACAAGTGACCCGAATGTTACATTACATGGAGTGGGGGCTACAGAGGAACCTATTGGTAGTGAAGATGCAGTCAGCATCCCACAGACCCCCACCTCCAATCCCACGCGGTCACAGGATGGTGGAGAAAGTGGACGATCCCTGCGCCTCAGCAGCCAAGAGAGGACAATTCCCCAAGCTGAACAAAATCAAGGACACAGCCACAAGGACAAGATTTGGGAAACAGTCTACCTCAAAATGGAGCCTTTCCTACTTACGGACTTTGGTGAGTGCTACACTCTTCTTGTTTCATTACAATTTCTGTATGCAGTGACACCATTTTGGTTTTCTGTAGAAATGTTTGAAATTGGGTGTTAAGGTCTGTCATACATATACATGTACAGACATCTCATTTCTGTAAGTTTTGGTGGATTAATATTTTCCATAAAGTCTTGTAAATAAAGCTGTTAAAATTTTGTTATTATGGTTAAAAGGATACAGAGTCATCCAGATTGAGAAAGTTTGTGTATATATGTTTGTTTCATACATGTAGTTACATTTTTGTGAGTTTTTTTTTCATTATGTAAAAAGATCATAATTTGTTCAGAATTTTGTGAGTAGCTGAAAATATATATAAATCACATCACGTTTCCTAAGATCAAATTATGAATTTAAATTTTTGCTAGTATTTTTAACCATCTCATATGCCTAAATTATTGTTTTGATGAATCATGATAAATTAAATGACAAATACTGGGTCAAGTAACTTAAGATCAGGTATAAATGTTCCTGGGTTTGAGTTTCTTATCTTTTCCGGAATGGAACAGTCTGAGACATACCAGATAACCTGAGATGAATTTTGAATAAATTCGACACAAGTTCATTTTTATCCCTATCAATTGGTCAATTTTTATGTTTATTGTGATTTAAAAACCTATAGTTTTGTATGAGTTAAAATCTTGAATTTTCATGAAATATAATTTCACAAATTCATTGATTATTGTGATGAGGGGTCTAAACACCAAATAAATTCTCTTATTTAATGCAAGGCCAAATATGCCTTAATTAATGCATCTTACTATCATCCAATTTAGTATCACTTTCTATGAAAGTAGGTAACATGAAATCTACATCAAGATTAAAGTATTTTTTATCCAAAACATTTTTGTTAACATTTAGGCATTTTTGAGCATTTCAAATTTTGTTCAAGTTATCATTGGTTTCATGTTCTTGTATTTGGATCATTTTTGAAAGTTATAATAGCTGAATGTTAGTGCAGTTTTCTGGATGATCTGGATCCTCATCTTGAAACATGTCTATTAGTGCAGTTTTGTGGTTGATAGTCATGAATCCTCTACAAACATAAATAAGTAAGCTATTGTATCTTTTAACTAACTAAATTGGTCATTTCAAAATATTTTTGAAGACAGATTTGACATAAATATGGTTTCATTAACATTACTACTATGCACTAGAGTGTTTGTGAATCATGTGCTAGCTGAACACACAATATGTTCTTAAACTGCTGGCGAACAGCACAGTGCCTCTGGTATGTTTTTAGTTAAATAAGTCAATCTTGTCTTTCTGATTCCCCATTTATTATAAAGTTTTTAACATGTAAATTTTAAAGCAGACATTCAAACTCATAAACTGAATAGATTTTATGTGTAATTCTACTAATTGAAAATAGTAAAAAGATGCTAGTTGATTGGTAATTGATGGTGTTGGAAGGTGTCATTGCATATAAGAGTTGTCTTGTTGGGAGAATGGTGTCAGTACTCAAATGAGGAAGAAAGCCCGAGAAAATTGCAAAGAATAATCAAGAAGGAATAAGAGAAGATTTGCGAATTAAAGATGTGAAGAAGATGAATATATGTATTCAATGGAGATATAGTGATCAATAAGTGAATAGTGTGAATGAGAAATATATTATTAGTAATGTGAAAAATGAGCAATTTATAGTGGAATAATAGTAAATCATATGTTATGTATCTATAATGGAGATATTTGAAGATGTGCAGCATGAGGAGATGACTGTGCGTCAATGAAATCTCTGCATGGTGTGTCAGATGCAAAACACTGTGCAATATTACATAATATATGGTGGATACCATGGAAAATCCGAAAAGAAGATATTTTAAGACGAAAGCAGAAAAACGGAAACAGACTGTTATGAAGAGACAATAAACTTTAACAAAATAGAAAGCTGGACAATAATTATTATAATGAACTTTTTTAATTCTTTGACTATTTAAATTGTTTATTGATATAATACATTCAATTTCTCATGATATTAAACATAATTTGAGCCAACTTCATCCTTCAAAAATTTTACAGGAGTAAAATTAGGTGGCCAAGGGGGATGTATGACCAGCATATAAAGTATATGGGGGTGCAAATTATGCATAGATAATTTGCAGAGTCTTAATGTTCATAATTCATTATAAATTCTTATCATTTATTAAATATTATTAAGAAAGTTCTCATTTAGTATTTCAAAGTCTTAAATTCTTGTTATCACATTTTAGGTTTTGAGGAATTCCAATTATCTGATCATTTCTTTACAATTTACACCTTTCATTAGACAAAATATCTTTAGGCCAAAATAACTCTATGATCTTAGAAATTGTTTATACAAAAGATTAGGCTTGTGTTTGATTGCTCTGTCTGCCAGGTGACATGACAATCAACTCACACCAATTAGTGTAATTATCCTTTAAGTAAATTATGTTTGAAGTTAAGCCTTTGAGCCATTGGCATTTTAGATTAAATAGGATTAATATTCTTAATCAACAATCAGACTTCTATCTAGACTTTCTAAGAGTTAACATCTGAAAAAGTATTATTCTCACTGGTGGAGATAAAACCTCACAATGACTTAGATATACAATTTGGACTTATACATTTGTACATAGTTCTGTATATATGTTGTAATAAACTGTAGAAATGTAGAAGGAACTCTTAATGATCTTTCTACCTAGCTAAGTTACAGCTAGGTAGAGTTAAGAGAAGGACAAGTGACCGAATGTTACACATTACATGGAGTGGGGGCTACAGAGGAATCTAGTAGTAGCAATGATGCAGACAGCATCCCACAGACCCCCACCCCCAATCCCACGCGGTCACAACAGTAACAACTAATACATCATTTGATGAACTCCTTACGTCACATATCACCAATGATCTAGATTGGAATTCCAGACAGAATGATGATGACATGCTTAAAGTATGGAAAGCCTTTGTCAGCAAAGGAAGGAAACCTAGGATGGAAGACATCAACAGTGAACATCACCCTCTATCGTTAGTAAGGAATTTTAAAAACCTGGTCATAGAAAACAGCGTACTCTACCGGAAAGTTACAATAAACGGAGAGGAATATAAACAACTGGTAGTTCCGAGATCATACATTGACACCATCATGGTACATCTTCATGATCAATTTGGACACCCTGGCCGTGAGAGAACTCTTTCGTTAGTCCGTGATCGATTTTACTGGAGCGGAATGACTTATGATATAGAGAATTGGATTCGAAACTGCAAACGCTGCGTTCAAAGGAAAGCTACACTACCACAAAAAGCTCCACTTACAAACATCAAAACATCATATCTGCTAGAAATAATCTGCATCGATTTCTTGACCGTCGAAAAATCTGGTCACTATGAATACATTCTCGTCATCACGGATCACTTTACTCGATTAGCTCATGCGATACCAACTAGAAATATGTCAGCATTAACAACAGCAAAAGCACTTTTTGATAATTTTATCACCATATATGGATTCCCTCATAAGATACATAGCGACCAAGGAGCTAATTTCGAAAGTAAACTGATAAAGGAACTCTGTGAAATCGCTGGTATTTCGAAATCCCGTACAACGCCTTACCATCCGATGGGAAACGGGATGTGTGAACGGTTCAACCGAACTTTACTGGACATGATGGGTACTCTTTATCCGGAACAAAAGTCAAAGTGGAAGGACTACATCAAACCTTTAGTTCACGCCTATAACTGCACAAGACATGAAAGTACCGGTTACTCTCCGTATTTCCTCATGTTTGGAAGGGAACCTCACACACCGTTAGACATAATATTTGGAATCAGCAGGGATGATAAGCAGATAACATCGAAGTATATATCAGAGTTAAAGAAGCGAATGGAAACAGCATACAAGATGGCAGAAACAGCAGCCAACAAGGCCAGACAACAACAGAAAGAACATTATGACAAGAGAACTAGAGACATCAAACTACAAGAAGGAGATCAAGTGTTGGTGAAGATCGTATCATATGATGGTCGACATAAGTTAGCAGATCGCTGGGAGGATGAACCATATGTTATCATTCGACAAAAGGATCCAAGCATACCAGTTTATGACGTAAAACGACAAAGTGGTAAAGGAAAGACAAGAACACTACATAAGAACCTTCTACTTCCGATTGGCCATTTAACATCGTTTGCCAAGGACAATCAGAATATCACCAAAACAAGGAAACAGCTTCCCAAGGAAAGAACAGACGTAGAAACTGATGGTCACTATCATCATGATGAACAGGAAGACAGTGATTCAGAAGAAATACCAGATTTTTACGGGGTACCGGTACCGCCATCAAATGACAGCATCCTATCTGATGCAGATGAAGAAGAAAATACAGTTAGGAACGAAGAAGAAGAAAGAAGTAGTGAAAGAAGGCAACCAGAATCAGCCCGAGATGCTGACGACGATGGTAATGCCAACGTAGGAACAGGACAGTCTACCAGTCGATCGGATCAGAGCATCGAGACTCCCCAACTTCGACGATCTGGAAGACAAAGGAAACGACCAGAGAAATTTAAGGACTACGTCTTATATTCCGTCGAAAACCGAGAATCTAAACCGCCTTGGAAGGAAAAAGTAGATGTTCTGCAAAATTTACTCGACAAATGTGAAGGACGTGAAAACGAAATTGTGTCAGCCATTTTAGATGTTATGAAATCTTCGTAATTTAGTTAGTCAATTTAGCGATAGATTTCTCAGAATTGTTTAAAAAAGAGTTTTTGATTCTTTTTACAAATTAGATACTTCAGACTTTTTCATAGATTAGATTTATCATAACTTTGGGGTTAAACCTGTTTTAAGCATTTTCATTGAAAATTATCTAAATTATTTTTTTTATTAAATGACTGGGACGTCATTTGTCCAACAGGGGGAGTATGTGGTATAATGATATTTTTGTGTTATTTCCAAACACTGTTTGATTTCCTTTAATTTAGTTTTGATTAATTCATATAACACCTTATCTGCTGTTTGAATATATTTATGATACAATAAGTAAGTGTTCGAATTGTCTTAGTCAATTCTATATTTAGTTGTAATACCTGCTTGACCAGTTAGACTCGATGCGGTCAGGTGACTTTCCACTAGGCGTGAAATCCTTAGTTCAGTTCATTCGTGCGTGTGTACAGGTGTGGTCGTCACATTGTGAATGAAGAATACTTTTTACTTTTTGTGTGATTGGAATATTGTGTTTGGATTCAAACGAATTTAGATAAGAAGTAAGTTTCCCCTTTTCTTTTACTCCCTTTAAATGATAATTTCATATTTTTGATTTTTATACATTTTTGCCCTGTATTTGATATGATTGATATTACGAATTACATACACGGTCATTTACTTAGTTAAGTGTACACTATAAATCTCGAGGCATGTATAATCGAGATGGTACAATTAATCGTGTGGTTATCCAATCCCAGTCCTGATACAGATATAGGTATTCGGATAGATTACTCTTGATAAGATATTTAAGTATTTCTTATTTGATTTTTGGTAAATACATTTGTTAAGTTCATTTTTAGATACGGTAATTTATTTTATCATTTTTGGTATTTAATAATAAGAGATAGTTTAGATTTGACTTTGTGTAATTGATTTATCGAAATGTGTGTATGGTATATTTGAATTCTAAAAGTATTTTTAAGTCTGTGATAATTATGCGTTAGTCATTTAGTAGACAAGTATTTAGTTATGTTTAAAATTGTTTCAGTGACTTTACCACGCCATGTGTTTATATGGGTAGTCACATAGAGTGTTCGAGTAGGCAGTAGTGTACATCGTTATCCTGGTCCATAATTGGTAATGAAATACTGTATATCTTATGATGTATTTACAAATCTATAGTTTTCGTTTTATTCATTTTTTTTAATCTGAAACAAATACAAGTGATAAATAGAAGTCATGTTGCAAAGGGTAAACGTGATACTCATTTTGTGAAATAGATATTTATTTTAATTTATTAATTCATTTCCTACAGATTAAGCATTTACTAGTTTGATATCGAAAAGTAATTTGTGATATTATACGAATTTGATATAGTATATAATTTTGAATTTCATTATTCATATAAAGTATCGGAGATATATTGAATTGATATGTTGTCTGATAAAATGATTCATTGAATTGATCGAATAGAATATTTATGATTTATATGTGATTTGTAGGGAATTCTTTGATGTACCAAATAAATTATGGAAACGTCATATGGTGTAATGTCTATATGGAGATGAGCTAGTCCGGTCACATTTGGCGCCCAACGTACAAGACCCATTGGTGGACTACTTGGATTCCGGTTTGTGTGCAGGAACTATAGACTCGGCCCATTCCGATTTGATTGACATTCTGGATTCGTTTGAGGTGAAGCAGACCGAAACATTCGCGTTCTGGTTAGTGAACTATTGACACTTTATTTCCAGAGCACCCGTACGTATATCGTTCCAGAAACTGACATTGAACTCTAGAAGTGGTCACGGTCGATGAGCATTGTCATTCTAGTTACTGAACTTTGATTGAAAATCGTTCCATATATTGAACTCTATACTTAGATTTTTTTGCATTACATTGAACTTAGTTTATTTGACATTACATTGAACTTAGTTTATTTTACATTGCATTGAACTTAGAACATTTTGCATTACATTGACTTAGTTTATTATCATTAACAATTTTTGATGCATTTGATGATTGCTTTGCTTATTTACTTGATTATTGCATTGATTTGTTTGTCTCCTAATCTGATTTCTATTCCGTGCGTAACCATGACATCTATAACCGAGGACGAACTTAAAAATATGTCCGACGCATTCAAAGAAATGGGAGTCACACCGAGCGCTTCTACTAAAGAAGAATTTCAAAAATGGCTTCTCGACTTAGGAAAAGGAACAACTGCTAAAGGAGCGACATCGATTGGAAGTGCGTCACTAGGAACAAAAGTTCAACATACGTTTAAAGAACACCCGAGATTGCCGAATTTTTCTGGCGACAAGAAAAGCGATGTCAACTTCGACTTATGGAAATACGAAGTTGAATGTTTAGTGCGCGAAAAATATACCGAGGAAATCATTGCACATTCGATTCGCCGATCTCTCCGTGGCGAAGCAGGACGCATTGCGATGAGACTCGGAAGTCATGCGAGCGTTACCGAAATATTGGAAAAATTCGAAAGCATTTATGGAATCGTCGACAAAAAGCAAATGCTTTTATCGAAATTCTACAGCGCTAAACAGGATGTCAACGAAGATGTAACAGCATGGAGCTGCCGTCTCGAAGATCTTCTTCAAAGATCAATTTATCAACAAGAATTCCGCAATACGAATCCGAACAAATGTTGAGAGATATCTTCTGGGAAGGACTCAAACCGTCTCTCAAGGATACATCGGGTCATATTTATGACAAAAACCTACCGTTCGAAGAACTATTGCGAGAAATGCGAATCAAAGAAGATGAAATTCGGAAACGTTCCGACAAATCGGAAAATACTAACAGCGTTAGCGCATCGAAATCCGAGATTTCCGAATTGAAAGACATGATTCAAACTCTCAACAACGAAATATCAACCATCAAGGAAGGAATGTCGACACAGAACGATGCGATCAACGATCAATTCGTAAACTATCAGCAACCATTGGATCGTTCATTTCATGGACACGCGTACTCTCGTCCGTTATATCAAAGAGTACACAGCAGACGTGGAAGTAGATATACATCCTACCGTGGGAACGCTAGAGGATATCATTCATCAGAAAACTACTTACAGCCGCAATACACGGACGACGGACAACCGATTTGTCTACGCTGTGGACAGTCAGGACACTTGCGCATAGGATGCAGGGTTATTTTAGATCACGTAAGAAGGCCGTCAAACTTCAACAGACCAGTGTCGAGACGCGGTCGCTAGGCCATATTAACATGCAGCGTCACACAACAAACGATCAAATAGACGGACTCGTTGGTAGTGCGTGCGAAGTTTCAGTCAACGTTAACGGTATACAAACTCAAGCGTTACTTGATACAGGATCCACCGTTTCAACGATGTCTTTATCTTTCTACAAGGAATACTTACCTCATCTTGAGATTAACTCCATTCAGGAAATGTTTAACTTAAAATGCGCAAACGGAACAACCTTACCTTATCATGGATACATAGAAGTAGATATGGATTCACCTGGTTTACCTGTTTCTGATCCGCAACCTTGCCTTTTTCTCATCGTTGACGATAACCAACAACGGACACCATTACTTATTGGCACGAATATTTTGAATTCAATCAGAGATACAGTTTCTTCAACTGAAAACAGAAACCGTCGTTTGTCTACTCCATGGTTTCTCTCATTTAGATGCTTGAACTACCGTCAAAAAGAACTACAGAAAAGGAACTTTAGACTTGCTAGTATCCGATGTGCTGAAAACTCACCTGTTCTTATTCCGCCGAACTCGCAAGTAACCATACAAGGTATCAAGACAAAGTGTCTCTCGTACCCACCTGTTTGTGCACTTATACATGCAACACCAAGATCCATGATTCCTGATGATTTGGACATTGAACCTGTGGTTGTCAGTTATACTTACGATGATCAGTCAACTATTCCCGTCAACATCAGTAACGTGTCAACACGAACAGTGACTGTTAATCCGAAGTCATTGATATGCGAACTACAATGCGTCAGCATAGAAGATCCGCAAATTCCGACGTCAAACAACACTGAACCGCCGAACATTTCGATGCTTTGAAAGAAATCAACATGGAAAAAGAAAACCTAACGAAACATCAACTGGATGACGTTTACAATCTTTTGAACGAATACGAAGACATCTTTTCAACATCCAATTCTGATATTGGTCTTTCGTCATCAGTTTTTCACCGCATCGAACTTAGCGATACCGTCCCATTTAAACAAAAGACTAGACGAATACCACCTGGGA
This sequence comes from Pinctada fucata, assembly GCA_028142955.1. NCBI lineage: Eukaryota > Metazoa > Mollusca > Bivalvia > Pterioida > Pteriidae > Pinctada > Pinctada fucata. Next base: position 8,022,420 of record AP027114.1, on the reverse strand, counting down.
TGATCGATGAAGTTAGAAGTCATTTACAACAGCTACTTTCATGCGGCATGATCCGAAAATCACATTCTCCATGGGCATCTAACGTAGTACTTTGCCGAAAGAAAGATGGTAAATTACGGATGTGCATCGACTATAGGCAACTTAATCAGCGCACAATCAAGGACTCCTACGCACTCCCCCATATTGACGAAATTCTAGAGGCTCTACAAGGAAACTACTACTTTTCCGTATTAGATATGAAAGCGGGTTACCACCAGATTCCACTTTACGAAGAACACAAACAACGTACAGCATTTACCGTAGGACCGTTAGGTTTTTACGAGTACAACCGAATGCCATTTGGACTCGTCAACGCTCCCGCTACTTACCAGAGAATGATGGAGGAATGTTTCTACGGTCTTCATTTGAATATTTGCTTTATCTATTTGGACGATCTCATCATCTTTTCTAAAACCTACGACGAACATGTCAACAGAATGCGACAAATTTATGATCGAATCAGATCCGAAGGATTAAAACTTTCACCAGGAAAATGTCATCTCTTCAAAAGTACAGTGAAATACGTTGGACATATCGTTTCGAAAGATGGTCTCTCACCTGATCCTTCTAAAGTCGACAAAATGAAACATTGGCCTAGACCTACAAATCCAGATGAAGTTCGTCGATTTCTTGGCTTTATAGGATATTACAGGAAATTTATCCAAAATTTTTCGAAAATCGCAAATCCACTGAACATTCTTTTGCCTCCAACAAAATCTAAGAAAGGAAACAAAACCAGAAAAACAACAACAACCTGGAATTGGACAGAAAAACAGGAACGTTCGTTTCAAACGCTAAGAGAAGCATTGATCAATCCACCAATACTCGGTTATCCAAATTACGATCAGCCTTTCGAGTTACACACAGACGCTTGTTCTACAGGATTAGGAGCCGTACTTTATCAATTTCAAGATGGTCACAACAGAGTAATCGCATATGCAAGCCGAAGTCTAAACAGAGCTGAGAAAAATTACGCCGCACATAAATTAGAGTTCCTCGCTTTGAAGTGGGCGATAACCGAAAAGTTTAAAGACTACCTATATAGGAACGAATTTGTTGTATTCACCGATAACAACCCGTTGACATATATTCTTACATCGGCCAAATTAGACGCAACCTCACAACGATGGGTAGCAGCATTATCGTCGTATACATTCACGATTCAATACAGATCCGGTAAACATAACACCGATGCCGATGCGTTGTCAAGGTTACCAGCTCTACTGAATGAACAGCATGTTTTATCACCAGAATCGGTTGGCACAATATACGAAGGAACAAATATGTCACCATTTGTCGATACAGTAACAACTAATACGTCATTTGATGAACTCCTTACGTCACATATCACCAATGATCTAGATTGGAATTCCAGACAGAATGATGATGACATGCTTAAAGTATGGAAAGCCTTTGTCAGCAAAGGAAGGAAACCTAGGATGGAAGACATCAACAGTGAACATCACCCTCTATCGTTAGTAAGGAATTTTAAAAACCTGGTCATAGAAAACAGCGTACTCTACCGGAAAGTTACAATAAACGGAGAGGAATATAAACAACTGGTAGTTCCGCGATCATACATTGACACCATCATGGTACATCTTCATGATCAATTTGGACACCCTGGCCGTGAGAGAACTCTTTCGTTAGTCTGTGATCGATTTTACTGGAGCGGAATGACTTATGATATAGAGAATTGGATTCGAAACTGCAAACGCTGCGTTCAAAGGAAAGCTACACTACCACAAAAAGCTCCACTTACAAACATCAAAACATCATATCTGCTAGAAATAATCTGCATCGATTTCTTGACCGTCGAAAAATCTGGTCACTATGAATACATTCTCGTCATCACGGATCACTTTACTCGATTAGCTCATGCGATACCAACTAGAAATATGTCAGCATTAACAACAGCAAAAGCACTTTTTGATAATTTTATCACCATATATGGATTCCCTCATAAGATACATAGCGACCAAGGAGCTAATTTCGAAAGTAAACTGATAAAGGAACTCTGTGAAATCGCTGGTATTTCGAAATCCCGTACAACGCCTTACCATCCGATGGGAAACGGGATGTGTGAACGGTTCAACCGAACTTTACTGGACATGATGGGTACTCTTTATCCGGAACAAAAGTCAAAGTGGAAGGACTACATCAAACCTTTAGTTCACGCCTATAACTGCACAAGACATGAAAGTACCGGTTACTCTCCGTATTTCCTCATGTTTGGAAGGGAACCTCACACACCGTTAGACATAATATTTGGAATCAGCAGGGATGATAAGCAGATAACATCGAAGTATATATCAGAGTTAAAGAAGCGAATGGAAACAGCATACAAGATGGCAGAAACAGCAGCCAACAAGGCCAGACAACAACAGAAAGAACATTATGACAAGAGAACTAGAGACATCAAACTACAAGAAGGAGATCAAGTGTTGGTGAAGATCGTATCATATGATGGTCGACATAAGTTAGCAGATCGCTGGGAGGATGAACCATATGTTATCATTCGACAAAAGGATCCAAGCATACCAGTTTATGACGTAAAACGACAAAGTGGTAAAGGAAAGACAAGAACACTACATAAGAACCTTCTACTTCCGATTGGCCATTTAACATCGTTTGCCAAGGACAATCAGAATATCACCAAAACAAGGAAACAGCTTCCCAAGGAAAGAACAGACATAGAAACTGATGGTCACTATCATCATGATGAACAGGAAGACAGTGATTCAGAAGAAATACCAGATTTTTACGAGGTACCGGTACCGCCATCAAATGACAGCATCCTATCTGATGCAGATGAAGAAGAAAATACAGTTAGGAACGAAGAAGAAGAAAGAAGTAGTGAAAGAAGGCAACCAGAATCAGCCCGAGATGCTGACGACGATGGTAATGCCAACGTAGGAACAGGACAGTCTACCAGTCGATCGGATCAGAGCATCGAGACTCCCCAACTTCGACGATCTGGAAGACAAAGGAAACGACCAGAGAAATTTAAGGACTACGTCTTATATTCCGTCGAAAACCGAGAATCTAAACCGCCTTGGAAGGAAAAAGTAGATGTTCTGCAAAATTTACTCGACAAATGTGAAGGACGTGAAAACGAAATTGTGTCAGCCATTTTAGATGTTATGAAATCTTCGTAATTTAGTTAGTCAATTTAGCGATAGATTTCTCAGAATTGTTTAAAAAAGAGTTTTTGATTCTTTTTACAAATTAGATACTTCAGACTTTTTCATAGATTAGATTTATCATAACTTTGGGGTTAAACCTGTTTTAAGCATTTTCATTGAAAATTATCTAAATTATTTTTTTTATTAAGGTATTCGATGTATAATAAAAATTACCGTTTAAAATGAAAATGTTTAATGATCAAGTAAAAGCGTAAATGAAGTATTCTTTGTTTCAAGACATTTTTATCTATGTTGCAATTTAATTCGGCTTAAACGATTCATGGCCCAAACTCCGTTCAACATCGGCTAACTTCGGCCGACATCGGAAATATACATATTTTTTAGTCAAAACAAACCGGAAGTAGTTTATTATACATCGAATACCTTAAATGACTGGGACGTCATTTGTCCAACAGGGGGAGTATGTGGTATAATGATATTTTTGTGTTATTTCCAAACACTGTTTGATTTCCTTTAATTTAGTTTTGATTAATTCATATAACACCTTATCTGCTGTTTGAATATATTTATGATACAATAAGTAAGTGTTCGAATTGTCTTAGTCAATTCTATATTTAGTTGTAATACCTGCTTGACCAGTTAGACTCGATGCGGTCAGGTGACTTTCCACTAGGCGTGAAATCCTTAGTTCAGTTCATTCGTGCGTGCCTACAGGTGTGGTCGTCACATTGTGAATGAAGAATACTTTTTACTTTTTGTGTGATTGGAATATTGTGTTTGGATTCAAACGAATTTATAGATAAGAAGTAAGTTTCCCCTTTTCTTTTACTCCCTTTAAATGATAATTTCATATTTTTGATTTTTATACATTTTTGCCCTGTATTTGATATGATTGATATTACGAATTACATACACGGTCATTTACTTAGTTAAGTGTACACTATAAATCTCGAGGCATGTATAATCGAGATGGTACAATTAATCGTGTGGTTATCCAATCCCAGTCCTGATACAGATATAGGTATTCGGATAGATTACTCTTGATAAGATATTTAAGTATTTCTTATTTGATTTTTGGTAAATACATTTGTTAAGTTCATTTTTAGATACGGTAATTTATTTTATCATTTTTGGTATTTAATAATAGAGATAGTTTAGATTTGACTTTGTGTAATTGATTTATCGAAATGTGTGTATGGTATATTTGAATTCTAAAAGTATTTTTAAGTCTGTGATAATTATGCGTTAGTCATTTAGTAGACAAGTATTTAGTTATGTTTAAAATTGTTTCAGTGACTTTACCACGCCATGTGTTTATCTGGGTAGTCACATAGAGTGTTCGAGTAGGCAGTAGTGTACATCGTTATCCTGGTCCATAATTGGTAATGAAATACTGTATATCTTATGATGTATTTACAAATCTATAGTTTTCGTTTTATTCATTTTTTTTAATCTGAAACAAATACAAGTGATAAATAGAAGTCATGTTGCAAAGGGTAAACGTGATACTCATTTTGTGAAATAGATATTTATTTTAATTTATTAATTCATTTCCTACAGATTAAGCATTTACTAATTTGATATCGAAAAGTAATTTGTGATATTATACGAATTTGATATAGTATATAATTTTGAATTTCATTATTCATATAAAGTATCGGAGATATATTGAATTGATATGTTGTCTGATAAAATGATTCATTGAATTGATCGAATAGAATATTTATGATTTATATGTGATTTGTAGGGAATTCTTTGATGTACTAAATAAATTATGGAAACGTCATATGGTGTAATGTCTATATGGAGATGAGCTAGTCCGGTCACATGATCAAGTAAAATGCATCGATTTGTATGTATAAAATGGATTTTATGCTGAAAATTTCATCAAAATCTATCCATCCGTTGCCGAGAAACTTGAATTAAAAATCTCAACTCGGATTTTCCCGACTCGGACTACCACTTTTAGTGTGCACCAAATAGCTATTATAGCTATATATAGCTATATTTAGTAGTTTCCCGAACCTGTTTGTAGGAAGGACAAGGTCAGCAAATTTCACAGTACTGTTTACCTAAACCCCCAAGCATATATTGCTTGATTCTTCATTGAATTAGTGTTCTAGGATTCCATTACCCGTTACCCGAGGTAACTTAAGTGAAAATCAGTGGCGGATCCAGCTGGGGGGGGGGGGGGGGTCAAGGGGCGAATTTTGCCAATTTTTACTGAAAATGGGCCAAAATATACCTGTTTTTAGAAAATTTTGGGTCAGTGCCGGGGGGGGGATGCCCCCTCCGCAACCCCCTAAATCCGCCACTAAAAATTGCGCCGAATGTCACCTCTTACCAGATTGAACACTCCAAATTCTTCTGCATCAACCCAATCAAATTGTGGACTTTTTTATCCGCTTTGTTTTCCGACATTTTGTTGTCTTCTGTTGAACTTGAGATAAATTCAGATACAAAATATGATGAATTGCTTTTCTTGTTGAAAACTACATATTTGCACCGTATTTAGGCCAGCTAACCATACGGTTTCTACATCTGTTTTCTTTCGTAACGTCCCGCTCATTCCGTCTTTCCTCCCTCCTTTTGAAGAGTTCATACATTTTTCAGATCGGACGTAGTAAAATTCCACAAAACGAATATAAAGGAGCTTCAATAAGAAAAGGAGGGGTGAAATGATTTGACTCAGTATATTTTTCCAATAGGGATCCAGTTCGTTGGTTTTGAACAAAATGATACATAAAACTGCCTTTGAGTACTGTTTTCATGTGGAAAAGCTGTATGGACCCTTTGAGTACTACTGTCACGTGGAAAAGTTGTATGGACCCTTTGAGTACTACTGTCACGTGGAAAAGTTGTATCGACCCTTTGAGTACTATTGTCACGTGGAACAGTTGTATCGACCCTTTGAGTACTGTTGGCTTTTGGAAACGATATAGATCCTTTGAGTATTGTTGTATTGTGTACTTTTGAGTATTGTTGTCTTGTGGAAACGTTATATAGACTGTTTGTGTGCAGTCTTGTGGAAACGTCATACTATGATGATTCTAAGTATTATTTTATTGCACATCGACTGTTTTAGTATTGTAGTCTTGCAGAAACTTTATTGGTCTTATTTAGGGAATAACTAGTTTCTAACGTTATGTTTGCGGACGGTTATGTAGCGTAGCCTTGAATGCGTAGTAATATCTTGGTAGCGTGTCTATCTTAGACAAATCTTTGGTAGCGTGTCTTTCTTAGACAATCTTCAAACTTGTCGTCCCAGACGACTAAGTCACTGTAAAGTATTGGTGCCACTCGTCCCAGACGAGAATTCCTGCCATCCCAGACGACAAAGTATTAATCCACACTCGTCCCAGACGAGAATTATCCAAGTGTTGTTGAAGTGAGACAAAGTAATAAAGTTGACATTTTATTTACACTATGTACAAAATCCAGTTTAAGAAAAGAAATCACATCACAACATCTCCCTTAGCATCACAATTCTTATCTATTATAAATCCAAAAGAAGCACAAGTAGCATATCATCCTAGCATCGCAATGTAACTAATCTAATATTCAGAATCGGGGCTCTATTTATACCCTCAGGCAAGGATCGACCCGATGTAAACAAAGGTTGTGGCCTCTGATTGGTCAGTTGGAATGATCGGCCAATACATACATAATTAATTAGGGATCGACCTTTCTATGAATACTAATTAGGTTATGAAACAACGATATAATTAAACTGATAAATAAAGCAATTAAAAGAACAAATATGACAATTATTACTATTAAATATGAAAGTAAAGATATTAAAGATAATAAATACAAACAAAGATAAACAAATAATTATGTACAAACAACGTATAAAAGAGATCGGCCGCTGTATCTCGCATGTAAACAAACATGTAAACAATGCATTTCAATACTTTTCTACAACTGCCCCCCGCTTAAGTTTGACCCCTGGCAAACAAAAGTACAAAGTATCATTAGAAAAGTATGAAAAAAATACAATCAACAATACAAAAGCAATGTCAAAATATGATAAATGTCAATAGTGCATCAAAACATATTTAAAAGTTTACAGTTTAAAGTTCGTAAAATGTTCATAGTCTACATGTATAAGTATCATCATCGAGGCATCTTCTCGGTATACGATCATCTTCTTTATCACGGGGATTCCTCGTTACGTCCGTGATAACATCCTTCTCGTCATCTCATCAGTTTCTTCTGTATCACGGGGATTCCTCGACACGTCCGTGATACTGTCCTTACGTTCGTCTATCTTCTTTATCACGGGGATTCCTCGATACGTCCGTGATAAAATCCTTTGCCAAAAACATCTGAACACTTCCAAACTATAGGAAAGTATGACTGTGCCGTAGTCATCTCCAAATTTCACATTTTTATCAAATCTTCTTTATCACGGGGATTCCTGGATACGTCCGTGATAATATCCTCCTTTTTCATGACACATCACTTTCTTCTGTATCACGGGGATTCCTGGATACGTCCGTGACACTATCCTACATCCAGACATCGGTATCTTCTTTATCACGGGGATTCCTGGATACGTCCGTGATAACATCCTACATCCGTTGTTCGTCTTGGTATGTAAATCCGGCGCTTCTGTTTTGTAAGTCATGTTGTCATCTACGGTCCCTGTTAATTTTGTTGTTGGTTGCATCGGTAATACTCGATCACTCTTATCACAAATTTTCGATTTCCGCTCACAAATTAAATCCGTTTCGAATCTCACAGAATCACACAGCTTCCTTGTAGATGTATCACGTTTTCGCACAAAACTTGACAGTTTTATTTCCTCGCGTCTATTAATTCCAAAAGTTGGATTTACGCAACTTCTCTTTTCCCTTGGAATATTTCTCCTTTCTTCACACTTTTCACACGCGCACACGTATTTATGCACATGTTTTCTTAAATGTGGCCAATAATACTGGCTAGCATTCACTTTGGCGTACGTTCTTCTGACTCCTACATGATCTGTCGTAGATGAATTATGCATATGCCACAAAACTACGTCACGTAAGGTTTGAGGAACACAAATTCTCAGCCTCTCACCGTTTCCGTCAATCCACTTGATACACAATACGCCATCCGATACGCACAATACATTCCACCTTGAATAATAAAACTTGTACTCAAATCCATTTGCGTATAATGATTCACACGGCTGTTTATCACTTCCATTCTCAATAATACGTAGAAAATCACACAGGTCTTTGTCATTCTGTTGATGTTTACGAATATTCTCAAATGACAACACTTCCGATAGTGGTTTTGTTCGCTCGACTTTCGCTGGTCTTCTTCTTCTTCGTTTCGTCTGTTTGTTGGATCGCAACCTAGAATCAATTTGATATGTCACTTTTGAACTACACAACTTTGATCCATTTGAATCACTTGAATCTTCTGCTACTTTGGGTCTCGGATATATATCCTGTACACTTTTCGAATCGAAACGTCTGTAATCTACACATAATTTCCATCGTTTATCTATCATTTGCACCAACACGAGTGGCGCTGACCACGGGCTTAAAGATTTCTCGATCACCCTCTGCTTTATCTCAGTGTCCAATCCTTCAGTCTTGAAAATAGGAACTCTCCGGACTTGTTCCTTAAAATTCGCTCGCTCTGGCGGTTGATCTGGATAAGCGAACACGCGTTTTCGCTCGCGTAGAATTTTACACTTTCGAAACTTTTCAGCTTCATCTGTTGAAAGATTTCTACATCCATAATAAACACCGCTTAAAAACTCTGGCAATTCTTCCGAATTCTCACTCTCCTGAATACGACACACGGACTCCTGTTCTAATGGTTCACTGATAAAATTAACTGGTGCCAATATCGCTATTTGTGTATTCCCCTTGATGCATACTTCTCGGTCACCAGGGTTAAAAACGCGCACATACAACACATTGTTTTTCGCGTTCACAAGCACATGTGCTAACACTAATCCATATGTATGGATAAACCTTTTCAAAGGCACTAATATTCCTTCACTGATATCAGATTCACAATTTAGTTTCGAACTCAATACACATTCATGTTTCGGCGGTACCACACTATCTTCAATAGTCACAACATTACAACCACGCCCTTCCTCGGCAAATGGCATTTCACAAAATCACTAAAGAATCACGGCGATATTCCCACTGGCACTTATACTTCGTCATAAAATCTTGTCCTAGTAGATAACTCTTCGCGCCTCCTACATACACTCGAAAATAAATGTTCACATCACCAAATGTTAGTAGCATCCTTGCAGTTCCTAGCAACTTTAATTCACTTCCGTCCGTTGCTTCGAATTTTCGTATTGCCCTCTCTAGTACAGGTCTGTGCTCTGGGATGATACTATAATAAACATCCTCGGTAATAAATGTATTTACTGCACCGGTATCTATTTTCCATTCTAATGGTGTTCCTTCTACTAATCCATTTACTCTCATTCCACGTTTTCCTTTTACTTTGAATTCACTCACTTTTGAATGCAGAAACTCCCTTTTACGTTGAAAATCACTGGGTAAATGGCTGTTCGTCTGTGTTCCCTTAAATAAAACACGTGTTTTCACATCTGTACTAGGCCTTTTTGGTGCACTGACCGACGCACGGCCTACTGCCTCGGTCCGTTCATGTTTAAAGGTCTCTGTCTGTACGTGTTACGTCCATTTGCACTTTTTGTAGGGCAATTTTGGTATGAATGGTCGGGCGTTTTGCACTTATAACAGTATCTCTTCGATCCGTTGTAGTCTCGCCTTTCAGATTTCACTTCTCCGTTAATATTAGTCGTTTCGCGAGGTTTGTTCACTCCAAAAACAGGTGGTTTATATTCACGTTTTGACTTCCTATTTTCAGTCAAACGAATACACTCTTCCTGCATAGATGCCGTTATTGCATCCTGTAAAGTTTTCGGCCTCGTACGTTTCACTGCAAGTCTAAAATCCTCGTCAACACTACAATTATCCATGAAAGTTTTCATACTACTTTCTTGCACACATTCTCTATTATTAGGATACGCTCGACGGTATAAATCTTCTATAGCCTGGCCAAAATCACGGAATGACTCAGAATTTCGTTTTCTATGCAGTTTGGCTTCGGTCACATAACTTTCTTTCATTGCGCGGTGTCCAAATCGTTCGTCTAAAGCACTTTTCAAACTATCATAATCACTACGTTGAAAATCCGACAATCCGTAAGCATATGTTTCGGCCTGACCACGCAACACAGTAAATAACACTTTACGTTTTCTCTCGTCACTCCACAGATTTAATTCCGCTATATTCTCAAAATAACGAATAAATTCGCTCCAAATGTCGTCACCGTCGCCCTTAAAGGCCGACGTTGGGAACCACCCGGTTGTTAATAGGTATACCTGAGTGACATAAGCTTGATAGGCGTGGCATACCGCTTTTGAAGACAACGCCGTCTGCGAGCGGCGTGTCACATCAAAGACAAACGCGACAGGTAATCCTTTATTATGCTAATGAGATACCCGAGTCTCATCGGTTTTAAGCTGTCAATCAAAAATTGATAGGGGTAAAAGGATTAAAAGGAACCAATCAGATACCAATAAGAGATGTTAACCCTAAAGCGGTCCGTGAGGAAATGACAGAAAATTTACCTGTCCCCTTATATAGTCCCCCGTCGGCCTTTAAACGTTCGTTTTACACCAATTTGAGTGACTGTGCGTTTGTCATCACGAGTAGCGCCCCTTGGTTGATACTGATCGCTTGTAAAAGTGTCAGGTGAGCGAAACGTCACATTTCTCCTCGGTTCACGTTTAGGAGTCGATCTCCTAGTATTTGGATTGTTCCGAGTCCGTTTAGTGTTTCTGGACACTAGTTTCACAATTATGCTCACGAGAATAATGCATAAAATACACAAACAACCAGAAATTAAAATTTCCTTTGTCAGACACAGTAGCATATATCCGGGAAAATACTGATATAACGCAAACAGTACCCCACTTCCTAGGAAAATTGTCACAATCCACATAGCGACAAATTTACACCAACCGGGTTCTATTGTGTATTCGTACGTTAATTGATCGCTAAAATGACCAGGTAAAGGTGTGCTCGTATAATTGGACTCATTCCTTACACCTTTTACACATGTCAAGTCTTCATCGGCGTTTTCAAACTCTTTTAGTAAATTCCGTCGCACTGTTGACGGCGTTTCTCTGATTGGACGTTCCGGCGTCCTGGGCGTGTCACTAATTATCTGATCTGACACTCCCTCTGTCGTGTCCATGTCGCGAGGGGTATAGGAGGTTTTATCCCCAGTAAACATGATATCGATAATTACAAAAGAGTGAACAATTAACGCAAACACTACAAACAACTCCACAATTGTTTTTTTTTTTTTTCACGACGGGCACGAAAAATAATATACACTCAGATAACAAAAATTCGCAAAGAAAATATGAAATAACATATAAACACGATTTTCTACAGAAAATATTTACACACTGAAAATTGCTCGAATTTGCACGTCACACTGAACTTTAAAATTCACGTAGTACTACATTTCCGCAACATACTTCACATTTCTTTGTACGGTTACTGTACGAGCACTTCGGGAAAACTGCAAAACAATTTTCACACTCTACTCTTGTATTTGCACGCACTGTTGTCACAAAATGCCAGAACCCTTTGTCAGTAATATCATACACTCGCACCAGAACTTTTTCACTCTCCATTTTTTTTTTTCACAAATTGTCGAGTAACACAGAAAAAATCACGTAAATCACGCACTATAAATTGCACACAACACTCGGAAAATATGTAACATACACGACACTGATCACAACACAAAATAAATCGCGCACAAATCAACACTGAATATTCGCAAATTAACACAGAAAAATAATCGCGCACTTCTTACATAAAATTTACACTTCACACGTAAGTCACAAAATTAACACACGGAATATACACAAAACGCGCACTACACACGGTATAAATTCCACAATGAATCGCGCACTACACACGGTATAAATTCCAAAATGAATCGCGCACTAATACACACTGTAAATCCCAAGGTAAAAACCTGAAATTTGAAAATACTGGAAAAGAAAATTCAGCGTTAGCAAATAATGAAATTATGTAAGCACTATACTTTACCGTTTGAGAATTCAATACTTTACCTTTAAAATCCACAAATAAAATTTTCACACACAGAAAAATAAATGCACAATAAAATCCAGTGGCAGTGAATTCTATCCCACCGCTGCCACCACTTGTAGCGTAGCCTTGAATGCGTAGTAATATCTTGGTAGCGTGTCTATCTTAGACAAATCTTTGGTAGCGTGTCTTTCTTAGACAATCTTCAAACTTGTCGTCCCAGACGACTAAGTCATTGTAAAGTATTGGTACCACTCGTCCCAGACGAGAATTCCTGCCATCCCAGACGACAAAGTATTAATCCACACTCGTCCCAGACGAGAATTATCCAAGTGTTGTTGAAGTGAGACAAAGTAATAAAGTTGACATTTTATTTACACTATGTACAAAATCCAGTTTAAGAAAAGAAATCACATCACAACATCTCCCTTAGCATCACAATTCTTATCTATTATAAATCCAAAAGAAGCACAAGTAGCATATCATCCTAGCATCGCAATGTAACCAATCTAATATTCAGAATCGGGGCTCTATTTATACCCTCAGGCAAGGATCGACCCGATGTAAACAAAGGTCGTGGCCTCTGATTGGTCAGTTGGAATGATCGGCCAATACATACATAATTAATTAGGGATCGACCTTTCTATGAATACTAATTAGGTTATGAAACAACGATATAATTAAACTGATAAATAAAGCAATTAAAAGTACAAATATGACAATTATTACTATTAAATATGAAAGTAAAGATATTAAAGATAATAAATACAAACAAAGATAAACAAATAATTATGTACAAACAACGTATAAAAGAGATCGGCCGCTGTATCTCGCATGTAAACAAACATGTAAACAATGCATTTCAATACTTTTCTACAGTTAATGCTGATTTTACGGTCGCAAACTGAATTTTTTCTGGCGACGCGTTAGCGGAGCCAGAAAAACGGATGTTTGTACCCTAAAATCAGCATTTATCGTCCGCAAACATAACGTCAGTATCTAGTTATGCCCATTCTAATGCAATCTATATTTTCTGTGAATATAAGGCGAAATGTGACGTTAGCAACGTCAAAGCCTATTATGTTCTCGTTTTACAGTCGTAAATAAGGAGTAAACAACCAATGAAGATCGACGTTATAGCGACGTTGCATTAGAATGAGTATTTTAATGTTGTGGAAACATTATATGAACCCTTTGACTTCGAATTTTGTTGTCCGGTGAAACTTGGATTTTTGAAGTAGTGTTGTCATGTGGATTTGATAGTATACATTTTTAGACTTGAAGATACGTTTTTTATACGGGTCTTTAGCGAATTATTGGATAAACTGAAGGTGATCTGACAAATCAAGTATTTTTTACAAACTTTCATTTGCGATGCCCGGAACGTGAATTAATTACACTAGAAACCTTAGAAAACGGACATTGCTTTTGCGATTGTCGTCAGGATCTTCTTTAACTCATTTGTGTCACACTTATATGCCCTTTGCAGTGTGGAGCTCGTAAAAAAAGTTCCCCCGGAAGGGTTTGACAGTACGTAAGTGTTTTGAATGTCTTACCCTGACATGGTCGCCATATCACTTTTTATATAGACATAACCTCAGCCAGTGCATGTTTTGTGATATTGTTTTCAGTTTCGTGCGAGAGCATCGACGGCGGGTGCGGCTAGCCAAACAGGGGATGCTTCACTCCTCCCGGGCACCTGATCCCACCTCTAGCTTGTTCAATTTTGTGCTCTATTGTGAGTGCTGTTGAGATTGTCGTCAGGGTCTTCTTTAACTCATTGAAGTTAACAAAACTCGCCAAAATCATGCTGTATTCTCATGAAATTACAGTACAGCCTATGGGCGGAATCTTACACATTTTCAACTCGAGTGGGAACCGCGAATTTAACACGGAAAATAGAGCTTTTTTAATCAACATATTCAGAAAATAATAGTGTATCCTATCCAATGCCCGGAAACCGTTTTAGTTAATAAATATAGAATCTCAAATGAATTTTCATTTCATCATGTTCATACGATGTATTATGAAACGAGTTGTGTGTTTTATATACCCGAGCCTTGGCGAGGGGATATTAAACGCACAACGAGTTTCATAATACGTCGTATGAAATGAAAATTCATTTGAGATTCTTTTTACCACATGATATTTCCTAGAAATGTTTATTTCTAACAACGTTTCCGAGAACTATGGAGGCGAACCACGCGCCGTTATCTATAGAAGTCGTCTGCTACGCCATGAGAAGTAGTGTAGATATTCTGTGCGTATGAGAAAAGTATTTCAATTTTGAATAGTATTTTAATGCAAGAATTAATTAAACAACAACAATTTTAAACATTGATATTGACTCTGGGTCTGAATTTAACAGTTGACCGATATTTGAAAGGTCACATTTGTCAAGGTTTATGTGACTACAGGTTCCAAACTTGACCAATCGCATTCAAGCAGAGCGATATGTAACGTGTTATCATATCATATATTTATGAAATGGCTTTATGAAATTGCATAATGGGTGTATCATGTGATAATCTTAGTTACGGTGTCTACAACGTTTAAATTAATGATGCCCATATACGACAATAGTAATTTCAAATTTGGCTGCAAGCCACAACACATATTATGACGTCATATCTCTGATGTCAGAGTGGAACCATTTCTCCGTATGTAGAAAAGTTATATATGTAGACCCTTCGAATATTGTTTTTTCTTAAATGTAGAAACGTTGTATGGACCCTTTGAGAATTAATTGTTGTCTTGAAGAAACGTTATATGGGCCTTTTGAGTATTGTTGTCTTGGAAGAAACGTTATATGGGCCTTTTGAGTATTGCTGTCTTGAAGAAACGTTATATGGGCCTTTTGAGTATTGTTGTCTTGTAGAAACGTTGTATGGACCCTTTGAGTATTAATTGTTGTCTTGAAGAAACGTTATATTGGCCTTTTGAGTATTGTTGTCTTGAAGAAATGTTATATGGACCCTTTGAGAATTGTTGTCTTAAATGTAGAAACGTTGTATGGACCCTTTGAGTATTAACTGTTGTCTTGAAGAAACGTTATATGGGCCTTTTGAGTATTGTTGTCTTGAAGAAACGTTATATGGGCCTTTTGAGTATTGTTGTCTTGAAGAAACGTTATATGGGCCTTTTGAATATTGCTGTCTTGTAGAAACGTTGTATGGGCCCTTCGAGTATTAATTGTTGTCTTGAAGAAACGTTACATGGGCCTTTTGAGTATTGTTGTCTTGTAGAAACGTTGTATGGACCCTTTGAGTATTAATTGTTTTCTTGAAGAAACGTTATATGGGCCTTTTGAGTATTGTTGTCTTGAAGAAACGTTATATGGGCCTTTTGAGTATTGTTGTCTTGTAGAAACGTTGTATGGACCCTTTGAGTATTAATTGTTGTCTTGAAGAAACGTTATATGGGCCTTTTGAGTATTGTTGTCTTGAAGAAACGTTATATGGACCCTTTAAGTATTGTTGTCTTAAATGTAGAAACGTTGTATGGACCCTTTGAGTTTTAATTGTTGTCTTGAAGAAACGTTATATGGGCCTTTTGAATATTGCTGTCTTGAAGAAACGTTATATGGGCCTTTTGAGTATTGTTGTCTTGTAGAAACATTCTATAGACCCTTTGAGTATTATAATTGTTGTCTTGTGTAAACGTTTTATGGACCTTTTGAATATTGTTGTCTAGTGTAAATGTTTTATGGACCTTTGGATATTATGTCTTGTGTAAAAGTTTTATGGGCCTTTTGAATATTATTGTCTTATGTAAACGTTGTATGGGCCTTTGAAAATTGTTGTCTTGTGTAAATGTTGTATGGGCCTTTTGAATATTGTTGTCTTGTGTAAACGTTGTATGGGCCTTTTGAATATTGTTGTCTTATGTAAACGTTGCATGGACCTTTGAAAATTGTTGTCTTGTGTAAATGTTGTATGGGCTTTTTGAATATTGTTGTCTTGTGTAAACGTTGTAAAGACTTTTGAATATTGTTGTCTAGTGTAAATGTTATATGGACCTTTGGATATTATGTCTTGTGTAAAGGTTATATGGGCCTTTTGAATATTATTGTCTTATGTAAACGTTGCATGGACGTTTGAAAATTGTTGTCTTGTGTAAACGTTGTTTGGGCCTTTTGAATATTGTTGTCTTGTGTAAACGTCGTAAAGACTTTTGAATTTTGTTGTCTTGTGTAAACGTTGTATGGGCCTTTTGAATATTGTTGTCTTGTGTAAACGTTGTATGAGCCTTTTGAGTATTGTTGTCTTGTGTAACGTTGTATGGGCCTTTGAATATTGTTGTCTTGTGTAAACGTTGTATGGGCCTTTTGAATATTGTTGTCTTGTGTAAACGTTGTATGGACCTTTGAATATTGTTGTCTTGTGTAAACTTTGTATAGACCTTTGAATATTGTTGTCTTGTGTAAACGTTGTATTGGCCTTTTGAATATTGTTGTCTTGTGTAAACGTTGTATGGGCCTTTGAATATTGTTGTCTTGTGTAAACGTTGTATGGGCCTTTTGAATATTGTTGTCTTCTGTAAACGTTGTATTGACCTTTGAATATTGTTGTCTTGTGTAAACGTTGTATGAGCCTTTTGAGTATTGTTGTCTTGTTTAAACGTTGTATGGGCCTTTTGAATATTGTTGTCTTGTGTAAACGTTGTTTGGGCCTTTTGAATATTGTTGTCTTGTGTAAACGTTGTAAAGACTTTTGAATATTGTTGTCTTGTGTAACGTTGTACGGGCCTCTGAATATTGTTGTCTTGTGTAAACGTTGTACGGGCCTTTGAATATTGTTGTCTTGTGTAACGTTGTACGGGCCTTTGAATATTGTTGTCTTGTGTAAACGTTGTATGGGCCTTTTGAATATTGTTGTCTTGTGTAAACGTTGTATGGACCTTTGAATATTGTTGTCTTGTGTAAACTTTGTATGGACCTTTGAATATTGTTGTCTTGTGTAAACGTTGTATGGGCCTTTTGAATATTGTTGTCTTGTGTAAACGTTGTATGGGCCTTTGAATATTGTTGTCTTGTGTAAACCTTGTATGGGCCTTTTGAATATTGTTGTCTTGTGTAAACCTTGTATGGACCTTTGAATATTGTTGTCTTGTGTAAACGTTGTATGAGCCTTTTGAATATTGTTGTCTTGTGTAAACCTTGTATGGGCCTTTTGAATATTGTTGTCTTGTATAAACGTTGTATGGGCCTTTTAAGTATTGTTGTCTTGTGTAAACGTTGTATAGACCTTTTGAGTATTGTTGTCTTGTGTAAACGTTGTATGGACCTTTGAATATTGTTGTCTTGTGTAAACGTTGTATGGACCTTTGAATATTGTTGTCTTGTGTAAACGTTGTATGGACCTTTTGAGTATTGTTGCCTTTGAGTATTGTTGTCTTGTGTGAACGTTATATGGACCTTTTGGCTATTGTTGTCTTGTGTAAACGTTGTATATACCTTTTGAGTATTGTTGTCTTGTGTAAACGTTGTATAGACATTTTGAGTATTGTTGTCTAGTTTAAACGTTATATAGACCTTTTGAGTATTGTTGTCTTGTGTAAACGTTGTTTAGACCTTTTGAGTATTGTTGTCTTGTGTAAACGTTGTATAGACATTTTGAGTATTGTTGTCTTGTGTAAACGTTGTGCGGACCTTTTGAGTATTGCAGTCTTGTGTTAATGTTTTTAAACTTTGTATTGTCTTTCTGAGTATTGTTTTTTGTGTAAACGTTATATGGACCTTTTGAGTATTGTTGCCTTTGAGTATTGTTGTCTTGTGTGAACGTTGTACGGACCTTTCGAGTATTGAAGTCTTGTGTAAATGTTTGTAAATGTCATAATGACTTTTTGAGTATTACTCTCTTTTGTATTGTTGGCCTGTGTAAACATCATTATGACCCTTTGACTTTTTTTCATGTGGAAACATTATTTGGACCCTTCTATTATTGTTGTATATTGTAGCACCATAACTTGAAACCCTCTTAGAAATTGCTCACTTTGAACCGTCGATATTAACTATAAAAATATTTCTATAGAAGAAAAATATCATCATCATCACCACCATCATCCTCATCATCGTTGTCGTCGTCATCATCATCATCATCATCATCATATATCTTCATAATCACCACCACCACCACTACCATCATCATCATCATCATCATCATCATCATCATCATCATCATCATCATCATCATCATCATCATAATCATCATCATCATCATCATCAAAACTACAAAGTATTTCTATAGAAGAAAAATATCATCATGATCACCACCATCATCCTCATCATCGTCATCATCATCATAATCATTGCCATCGTCGTCGACATCATCATCATCACCATCATTGCCGTCGTCGTCGTCGACATCGTCATTGTTGTTAATGTCATCTTCATCAACGCATCTTCATCAACTCATCATCATCACCATCATTATATATCGTCTTCGTCATATTCAATACCATCAAAATCAACTCGCACTTGCTCATTTTATTCGTTTTGCAATAAACACTTTTAAAATTCGACATCACCAACGTAAACAATGTCATTTGAAGTGTGAATTAGATAAATTATTTGCTGTCAACATCCACACTACCATCAGTTTTTAAATTCTTGAGGAGATCTATAATGTTGTAAAACATATTGTTTTTTAAAAGTATCTTTAGCTCGCATATCCTCAGACCGGAAGCTTCGAAATACCCATAATCCTACCATGGAAACATCAACATGGCTGCTCCAAGTGAAGTGACAGCTCTGTTGAAAAGGGGGAAAAGGAGCGTGGCAAGCTATTTCAAAGCAGAATGGTCACGTAAATCAGGGAGTCACAAGTCCTTTAAAGAATTTATGGACTATTTGTTTGATCCTCGACGAAAATCAATCGACGATGTTGAAACTATTGACTGGTGTAGATGGCTGATTGCAGGTGGTTCAACTTACGATGAATATTCAAAGACAGGTAGGTCAGAGGTCAAGGTCACAATAAAATTTAAACATTGAAACAACATATTGCATCTGATTTATATGCCGCCATTAATTTTGATTCCGAAAATTCTGACTCGTCAGTGATTTTTGGCAGTCACGTACACTACAGTGTCACATTTTTGCGTTATCCATTGAATGGTAGATGTACATGTAGCTCAGTCGTTAAGACCATCTGCTAAGACAGCAGAATGTCTCGGGGTTTGATCCATGGACCTGTCACTTTTTTCATTCCGCATTTCAAAATTGCAAATCCACAGGAGTGTCACTGGACAGTGTCGGCTATCAGTATCATGGCTATAGCTAGTAAAATTCAAATTTGTCTGGTAAAAAAAATCTGCTTACTGGGCAAATTGTCCTTGTCAAATTAGAGAAACTGAATTCTGAACAGAAAAAAAAGTGATAAATTAAGAACCCCCCAAAAATAAAAAAGAAATACACAACAGAATTTTCTGTAGGAAAGTGGCGCAGTGTTATATAAAAGTGCATTACACACAGGCATTTTCCTAGAAGAGCTATCAGCTTGGATTTTTAGCTCTTCTCAATGGAAATTGAGATACATGTAAGCTTCTGCTATACCCCAGACTGCGTGTCCGGTTTTAGGGGTAGCTCAGTATGTGACAAAGTAATGGGCTACTGTAACCAAACTTGCACAAGTGATTCAACTTGGGATGCTGAGGTGAACCCATGCCTCAGATGCCACATCTGATCTACATTTCCAGTTGGGTGACTTGCGTCTGTGTCCGATTAAAGTTTTTAGGGTAGCTCAGCATCTGACAAAGTTCTGATCATGCTGATGCTACAGTAACCAAACTTGCACAAGTGATTTATCTTGGGATAATGAGGTGAACCCATGCAGTGGATGCTGCATCTGACCTACTTTTTCTGCTTGAATGATTGTACTTTTAAAAGCCAATATACAGCCAACTTTAAGTGCTATAGTACATGTAACATGATGTACCAAACATGCATATTGTATGTATCTTAGATCAAACTTTATCATGTTTATAAAAAGACCTTGACTTACTTTTTGTGATCGAGTGATTTTGGTTTTTATAAACCCATTAATTTAAAAAGGAAATGTTTTTATTGAATTTTGCTGCCATAATAACATGCTGTCATGAGGTGAGCTAAATGTAGGCTTTGATTACCTATGTTTGATACATGTTTATTCTTTCTTTTGATTTTGGGGGGGTTGATGCCCTTTGGTGTGAAATGAAAAAAAAAACCCGTCACTGCCTGAGTGCCAGTGGAGCAGACATCCTTATTTTCTGAAATTTCAATCCTTTTTCTCAATACCTTATGCCTTCTTGTAGGAAAAAATTCTCTATGATATCTAACCTTGTGTTATTCTTTCCAGACACAATTTTCAATTTTCCAATTTGCAGTAATATGTCATTATTTTGATTCTACATATGCCAGAAAATTTAAGGGAATTTGAATTTGTCCCACATACATCATGTACATAAACAGTATCATGTAGAAAAAAAAGTTAGATGAGCGATACATGTAACTGTATTGAAGCCAAAAGGATGGATCATCATCAATAAGAAAAATCATGCAAAATATCCTACATGTACATGACCAAGGATTTCTCTAAAAATTTGACAAGCCCAGTTGTCATTCAAAATTTTTATCTTGTTTACTTTCAGTGCGGAGTTTCGACAATGCTGTGACCTGTGGGCTGGTGTGGACGGCTAATTTTGTGGCGTACAGATGCCGTACCTGCGGAATCTCTCCGTGCATGTCGCTATGCTCCGATTGTTTCCAGGGCGGTAATCACGAAGGTCATGACTTTAACATGTTTCGGAGTCAGGCTGGAGGGGCGTGTGATTGTGGGGACGTCAGTGTTATGAATAAAGCTGGGTAAGTTGTTATGTATCTATTGTTAAACTAGAGATCTGGATGAAGTCACATCCATTTTTACAGTGTTCCATGGCTGATATTGAGGCTGCCATGTAATATTATTCCTGATATTGAGACTTGACCATCTAAATGAAGAATAAAAGATGTACATGTATCTGAATTCAAATACATGTAGATAACAATTTTTTGGGTACCATAAAAGGCAATAGGGAATTCTTTCAGCTGTACAATTCCCAGAGAAGCTGGACCATTTGATTGTTGGGAATTACTAACTGTAAATGGGTTAATTTTGCTGGAGAAAATTTTCCTGATTATAACATTAAGACCTTATGCTTGGGGGAAATATTCGCGATTTAAATGTATCTGCCCTTGTATACGTTGTAAGAATGCAGCAGGGTTTTTTTTTCACGTGAGGGAAATTTTTGTGAAGTCTCTTGATTCGTGAAATGCTCGAAAATTACCCCCACGCGAAAATTACCCCCACGCAAAAATTACCCCCACGCGAAAATTACCCCCACGCAAAAATTACCCCCACGCAAACATTTCCACGTTTACAGTATGCGTATAAGATACTTTTAAATAATGAAATAAGGTGACACAATTCTGTTGATTTTTGAATTGAAATATGTACATGTACTTATTGCAAAACTTACATGATTTCAAATGTCGTGATTATACATGTAATTTTTCAGATTTTGTTCTCGCCATGGACCAGACAGACAATGCTGTCACCTGGCCCCGCCCACTGACCTTTTGACCGTTGCTGAGGCGATGATGCCACGAATCCTGCTGAGATTATTACATCATTTTCGGGATAGCACCAAGTCTACCGGTTATTCTAATTGTACTCGTCTTAGCTACTATAAGTAGATGTGTTGTCATTGTACTGCACTCGGCTTATATGGTGTCACTAAGTTTCTGTATATATATTCATCGCTTTAACACATAAGTCTATTCTTTAAAGCAAAGTTTTTTATGTTTCTTGATGGCTGCATGTTTCTGTCTGTCTGTCTTTGCCACCAGAACGTCTGTTTGGTCTGTTTATTTGAATATCAAATGGAGTGGTGCACAGAAATTACATTTCATTTGAACACTCTCTGGACATGACAATGTGGTTCTAACATTTCTAACAAGCAGCTTCATTTTCTGTCCTACAGGATAAATCGTTTAAAATACTTTATAATTTTTATTTCAAACTTTGGTTTATCTTTTCTAAGTACAATTTATTTCTTAAGTCACATTAATGGAATCACGCTGCAGCACCTAATCTCTATAAATGTAGTGTTTACATGTTTGTCATTGTACAACTTTGTATTCATAGAAATGAAATATAAAAAAGAGTTAAGATTTCCCACACACAGTGATTTATTCATTTGAAATAACTCTTTATTTACAACTTAATTTTCAATAGAATTTTTAAAGTACACTACTTGAATGCGATGTTAATAATTTGATTTTCTCTCTCTCAGAAGAAAAATCATGTCATTGGTTATTTTTTATTCTAAGGCACGGACCAATTACATTTGAGTAAATTTTAAAATTCAGAACTTTTCCCTTGTATATCTGAAATCTTAGTGTTTGTTTATATACATGTATATTTCATTTCAAGTGTTTCTTTCCTTATAGTATACAGAGACACGTTCAGTTTGGCGATGGATGATGCAGAACACTTCCTTACCTTTCTACACAGTCTCAGCGATATGGGAGCAGCCATGCGGAAAGTCATCGGACTGGCACTTACTGACCAAATGTCGTATAAGTTCCTTACTGAAGGTAAACACAAAAATTATTGCCACGTAATTTTTTCTCCTCTATAGACAAAAGTTTTATTTCTGCGTCTGAATTGTCTGTTTTTCCTCAGCTTTAATATACGTGTAATAGGGAGAGTCTCAATTAACGAAGAATTTCATGTAAAGCTCTCAAACCTTCATATCTTTAACACATGTATGACATGTATGAAAAACATATAAAAATCATGTATGACATACACATATTTTCAGAAGTATTGGATATGAATTTCATATGAAATTCAGATGTTTTGTAAAACGTGTGGCAAATCGGCTGTACAACATGACTTCAAAGTAAATGATTTGATGTGACAAAATGTTTTTTGTTGTGGTCTGCAATATAAACCGGTTTACTGGCAGGGATTTTTTTTGCCCCTTTTTGGGGCCGTTATTCGGCCCCATTCCCAATGAAAAATAGTATCTTTTTTTCCCAATTGTGGCTCTAAAATTTCCCAGTCACATCACATAAAATAGTGAAATTTACTGGTTCAAAAGTAGCAAATTTACTTATTATTTGCCATTTTATTGTAAGCACAAGAAATTAAATCATATCTAAAAGAAAATTATTTGATTAAACATTCAAAATGTTCAACTCTGATCTTTTAATTGTATAAACTGTCTTTTTACTTATATATTAGTACTTCCCAAAATATTCCCAAATGTCGTTAATTTTCCCAATTGCACGGGTACCGACCCCATTACCAAATTACTGAAAAAAATCCCTGACTGGTATATTGCAATATTTTTGTCCCCATTACATATTGCAAAACGTTTTTTTGAAAAAATGGTTCAAGTTTGCTGATGTACAGTATTTGCTCGTAATATCATAGCAGCAAAACAAAAGGTAAAAGAAAGAGAATATCACTGTTTGCAATCGCACTGTTGAGGAGCACAAATTTATGACGACAACACGGCCATATTTTTGCTGTTTTTAGCCCACCTGAGCCAAAGGCTCAAGTGAGCTATTGTCATAGTGTGGCGTCCGGCGTCCGTCCGTCGTAAACTTTTAACATTTTCAACTTCTTCTCAAGAACGGCTGAAGGGATTTTGATGAAACTTGGTATGCATGAAGTACTAAAGGTCCTCTACCAAGTTTGTTCATTTCGGCTCGATCCCTTCAGGGGTGGATTCAGGGCGGGGTCAAATAGGCCCCGGAGGGTACCCCTCTTCAAAAATCTTCTTCTCCAGTTCCACGGAATGGATTGAAAAACTAATTGTATCTATGTGATCTAGAAGGATGTATGATTCAAGTTTGTTCATTTCGTTAAAATCCGATAACTAATTTTTGACGCGTTTTTGACGTCTTTTCGGACTTAGTCAGAAATGCACATTTTTGCACTTTTTCTTTAAATAACTCAATAAGTGTATGATTTTACACACTCATTTACTACATATTTATCATATTTAACTTACTTAATGCTTTGATATGTATTTTATGCTTAAAATTTATTTTTTTGATTTTTTATGAATTTTTTTCTTATGTAAAAAGGAAGGGGGGGGGGGGGTGATTTTCATACATTTTCTGCTTCTTTTCTACAACCACTCTTTAGATTGTCATGACAATTTGTAGGTATGAGGTACTCATGCATTCCTGCCATTTCATCCCATGTGTACACTCCATTACTGATCTGGTGGTTATGCAGTGGTCACATGTGGACAATTTGTCCTGTAGCATCGTCTCGTGGTGACCCTGCATTCCCACTACTTTTTACAATGTGTTCACTCCATTAATTACAAAAAAAAAATGCCGTAAAGATTAAAAGTACACAACTTTTTTAATATTTTTTCAAAGCCATGCACCTGGTTCCGGACCGGAATTATTCGAATTTTATGATCTGAGGACCCATTTTCACACGTATTCTTCCACACATGTAGATGTCTCACACACTTTAAAACTATATTCAAAATTTTATTTCATCTATCTAGTAAACAATCAAGGGAAGACAATTCAAGATAAACATTGTGTGTATTTTCCACCAACTGTTGAAAATAATAAGAAAATAATCGGAACTATTTGACAGGACAATGACCTAGATATGCATTAATTCATCTTCGTCCCCAACATTACTTTATACTTGGAACACTTTCATAATGGTTATCATTCATGTACTTGGAACACTTGCATATACTTGTTATCATGTATAAAGTTTGCTCAAATTTCCTCTGTCTTAGACTCTCTTAGATGAAGTAATTTACGGACTGATTTCTTGAAGAAACGTCTAATGAGTAATCTCTTCCTCTGGATTTTGAGAATGCATAGGACATTTAATATCTGAAATTCTTGAAAATAAATAATTCCGTTCAGAGTTCCTGAAATCTTCCAATGAAATGTTGGACCACAGAAGCTGTTGTTTTAATAGAGAAAATAAATTATTATTCACAACCTTAAGCCACTGTGTTCGTCATCTTGTATGTATAATATTTCTAAGAGGAACACAGAGGCCTGAGGTTGTGAATAATAAAACATTTTCTCTCATAAAACGACAGGATCCTGTGTTAAGACATTTGGGAATTTTTATCTGTTCACCTCCACCACCACCACCACCACCGCCGCCATCGTTGCCGCCGCCACCGCCGCCGCCAAAGCCGCCGCCGCCGCCCAGAGATTAAGCATATTCAATGTTGAATATAAAACACACTACAAAAAAATCGTTCTCTCAAATTGTTCTTCAAGCGGCGGCGGCGGCGGCGGCGGCGGCGGTAGTGGTGGTGGTGGTGGTGGCGGTGGAGGTGGTGGTGATGGTGGTGGTGCTGCTGCTGCTGCTGCTGCTGCTTGATATTGAAACATTGCTGCTTGCTGCTGCTGCTGCTGCTTTTGCTGTTGGATATTGAAATATTGCTGCTGCTACTGCTGCTGCTGCTGCTTGATATTGAAACATTGCTGCTGCTGCTTTTGCTGTTTGATATTGAAATATTGCTGCTGCTGCTGCTGCTACTGCTGCTGTTGCTGCTGCTGCTGCTGGATATAGAAACATTTTTCATCCTGACGTATTCTGGCCTCGGGTTGGACAATAACTTTTAATTTTTAGTATCCAATGACCCCGAACTACCCGCGGGCTGTATTGTACTCTGCGATACCTTTCATTTGATATGTCACACGGTATACGTATGATAATTTTGTTATTTTGCACCTTGTGACCCCGAACTAACCCCGGGCTGTATTCTACTCTGCGAGACCTTTCATTTGATATGACACACGATATATTTACGATACCTTTGATATTTTGCACTTAATGACCCCGAACCACCCCCGGGCTGTACTGTACTCCTCAAGACCTTTCATTTGATATGTCACACGGTATGTTTACGCTAACTTTGTTATTTTGCACCCAATGACCCCGAACCACCCCCGGGCTGTATTGTATTCCTCGAGACCTTTCATATGATATGTTACACGGTATACTTTCGATGATGTTGTTATTTTTGCACCCAATGACCCCGAACCACCCCCGAGCTCTCATATACGGGTACATCTGGACAAGTCCCAGGGGTCTGGTTTGGGTGGTAGTCACAAGTGGTTATCAAAAGATCATTATCGGTCAGTGTAGAGGGTTAGATTTGGACTGACCTCTTTGACGTCACTGCACCACAGTGTCGGTGTGGTGCTATGGGGTGGTGCCATGTTAAAATCTGCCGGTCAACCCCCAGTTTTCCACTACTCCTCATGACCATAACCTTGACCTTTCACGTACTTCTCAAAAACTTTAACATTGGGCATAACTATTGAATGGTTATAGTGATAGGGCTTTCATATTGTACATGTGTATTCCTTGTGACAAGATCTTTCCATTGATACCAATATTACGCTGACCCTGACCTCTCACATACTTAACAGAAAATGGTGTTTATACTAACAAAGATGCCGCCGGGGCATTCTCGTTTCACAAACACAGGCTTTATAATTTCTGGCATGCTAGCTATCAATAATGAAAGGTTTTGTGTTCAATTTTAAATAAACTTAATTTGTGAAATCATTTCATTGTTTTATTCTTTTTCTGCTGCACATTTATGTGGAATTTTACAATATGATTTTATTTTTGATGTTGCATAATTGAACTATACTAGCTGGGCATATGACGTTGGACCACTTTATCCGTTTTTTTTCAAATCAGTAAAAAAGTTATTGTTTTGAAATGTGACTATTTTTTTCTTTTTTGTACTTTTAAAGGTTGTCTGAAAAAAACACTTCTCTGCATCCGGCAAAAATCTTTTTAGAAAGGTTGTGGGCTAAAATCCTGGTACTGGCACTATCAGTATTCAATGTCAGTATGTCAGTTAGAGCGTGCATGGGTATCAGGTGAGCGTTGTGCCCCCTGGGGCTCTTGTTTTCCTAGACATATAGCAAAATTTTGTCTTTGAATTCTTTCTTCTTTGTAAAATATCAAATCCAAAAGTATTGCAATAAATGGCAATACTAATTTGGCATATTATATCATATACATGTATGCAATTTTCAGAATAAATACTGTTTAAACCAATACCGTTTCCATGTGCAATACCCAGGACTAGTTTTTTAGCTATTTCAAAAAACTACAATGTGATATCCTGTACAGTAACTATGACCACTTACTTTCCATACAAATCATACCGTAATGATAATTTAGGCTTAACATGTACAGTACTGGAAATTTTTTTTAGAAATTATATATGATCTTTTATTTGTTTATAGTGGAAGAAATGCCGGATTTTTCAAACTCTTATTTCGTGGAAAGTCAGAAGAATTACCTCATAGAGAGAAAAAACATGGCCATACCCAAGAAGGACGATGATCATAAAGGTACGAGGATACGACAAAAAGTCAGCGTGTTTATTTGGTAGATTATCTTGGACAATAAACCACGGCTAGCTAGTTGTTAATACTTAAGCATGTTGACTCGTTTGTTTATCCCCATTATCTTGTATTTACATTATATTAACTTCTTTACTCAAATATCATTTGAAGATTATTATTTGAAATTGTTACAGGTAGTATCATGCAAAACTTATGAGTAAGCATTTGTGTGTATGAATAAAATTGGGAGGGTCACACAAACACTCTACAGATTCATTGTTGTTTTGTGAAAAAATTCTGACTTATTTTCCAACAATAAAATACTCTTAATATACAATTTTGCATTTTCATTTTCAGATATTGAGGGCTTGTCACAGAACCTTGTACATGACTGTTTGTTAGACGAACTGGTATTTTGGATGGTTAAATATGAATTCCCAGAGAAAGTTGTCACATTATTACTCAGTCTATTACCAGATGATCACTATAAGGTAAGTCAGATACATTGATTAGGATCTGTCTGTCCATCATGTCTGTGTGTCTGATCCATCATGTTTGCCTGTCCATCATGTCTGTCTGTCCATCATGTCTGTCTTTTCATCATGTCTGTCTGTCCATCATGTCTGTCTGTCCATCATGT
This sequence comes from Pinctada fucata, assembly GCA_028142955.1. NCBI lineage: Eukaryota > Metazoa > Mollusca > Bivalvia > Pterioida > Pteriidae > Pinctada > Pinctada fucata. Next base: position 7,994,073 of record AP027114.1, on the reverse strand, counting down.
CTGTCTATTAGACGAGCTGGTATTCTGGATGGTTAAATATGAGCTCTCAGATAAACTTGTCAAATTATTACTCAGTCTGTTACCATATGATCACTATAAGGTAAGTCAGATACAGTGATTAGGATCTGTTTGTCTGTCCATCATGTCTGTCTGTCTGTCCATCACATGGGTAATCTTCCTTACCAGTATTTTGACTGATGCTAAATTTTATCTTCACAGGAGGCATTCACGAAAGCCTTTGTTAAGCACTACAGTCGTATTTCCCTTGTGCTGGTGAACGGTTTGAAGCGTACACTGATAGCTAACAGAGTGGTACACATCAGCGTCCAGCTATTCAGTAACGAGGTCCTAGCGTTACAGATGGTGGAGAAATACGATCTATTATACACACTCATAGTGAGCCTGAATGATATGGTGGAAGGGGCTCTCACAGAGAGCACTTTACAAGGTAAGCAAGTTGATTATAACAGGAAGTTGCTGTAAAGGTGGAATTTTTGTGCAGAGGTAATTTTCATGTTTTCACAAATTGAAACACTTTGTGAAAATTTCCACCGTGTGAAAATTACCCTGTTGTATTCTTATAAAGACCAATATTTATATGTATATCGCGAGTATTTTCCCCAAGGGTAATGTCTTGATGCTATAATTGCGAAATTTTTCCCCAGCGAAAATATCCACGTTTACAGTAAACTGAACATTTTCAGTTGGACTCTGCTTTCATTGTTTCAAGTCTACATGTAACTTTAGATTTATCTTTATAGATATTTTTGTATGATTTGTTGTGTGTATTTGCTTTCCTTAGGTTAAAACATTTAGATTTTGCTAGGGCATGTCAGAGGCGTAGACAAAATTCAATGTCTCTTTCATTAAGGGAGCCAATTAAGCATACATTTTATTTTATTGAAAATATTTACTATTTTATGTAATAAGTTCTTTCCTATTTATTTAAAACACCATTGTTGACTTATCATACATGTACATGTATCTGCCAGCTGAATGTAGTAAATCATTGGTTCAGTTTGCTACTGCCCCTAACAAAACTTTACATGTTGTGACCCATGGAAAATACATGTATGTAATACATACTACCAACATAGATTTTTTCAAATGTGCATTAGCACAGTAGTGTATCACGTGATATGCAAATAATCTCTAGCCTGGGAATCCCCTTCGATTAAGTATGGTAAATACAGTCTAAATCTACTTTATAGTCAGATACTCTTAGTGGAAAATCATATTTTGCCAAAATTTTGAGTATACCTAAGGAAAACTGAATAAAAATGAATATAAGGTATCTCAAGTCAAATTTTCTAATGGAAAAGACTTGTTTAAGAACTGCAGGTACTTATTTTCAGCAATAGAAGACAAGACAATTGTAATATTTTGAGAAATAGCAATGAAATGGTAAAAAATGTCCCAATTTGCAGGCTAATATTTGATGTCAAAATATGCCAGATACTACATGTATATTCATATGCCCTTTAATTAACGGAAACCCCCTGCAAGGTACCTTTTTTGTCATTTACATGTTTTAAGGATGAAACAATTTATAAGTATACCAAATTTTAAGGAGTTTTGACCATAACTTTTAAAGATATTTTAAATTTTAAATTAAAAAATGCTATATTTTAAGCCAAAAATGCATAAAAAACCTGTATGACAAACAAAAAGTTCTAAAAATTGAAGGATTTATTATTCAGACATGATTAAATATTCGTTAAACAAATTATTTTAAACATCTGCAATTAATAATGGCAATACAGCGCTTTTCTTATATATTTTGGAAATTAGTGATGACGTCACACATACCCGAACCACCTTAAGCCTATCATATGAGCATCGCTATCATTTATATGCTGGTAATCTTTTCTGGTCAAGAATAGAGGTATATTCAGAGAACACTTGAACAGAATTTTTATGATTTTGGTTACATGTTATGATATGGTGCACGTAAATAAAAAAAATTCTGTTGAAGTATGAATATAATTCTATTCTTGACCAGAATAGATAACCATCATATACATGTAAATGATAATGATACTCGTATGATAAAACTAAAATAAATTAGTATAAAGTAGATTTAGACAGTATGTGCCTTGTTTAATCGGAGGGAATTCCCGAGCTAGAGATTATTTGCCCGTCACGTGATATGCTACCGTGATTAGATACAGTTACCAGCAGAAAGACTGAATTATGGATACATGTACATGTATATCCATACTCTCTAAGTCATCTCAACCGATGATAGATCTGAAATGTAAGTTTATCTTAATGAACAATTGTACAATTTGGGCCTATTGTTTGACTTTGCTTGTTAATAGTAATTTCAGATTACCAGGCCAATTTACACATGGTGGTTGACTGTTCGAAAGAAATGATGAAGGAACATTGTTATTGGCCGATTGTCAGTGACCTTATCAACTTACTTTCTCATAAAAGGATTGCTCACATCTTCCTGAGTGACCCTAAACTTGTGGACATGTGGCTGGATCTGCTGTCATACTTTCAGGTAGGTTATTTTCTCAAGTTAATGGCGTACTTTTAAGTGCCAAAAATTCATGGAGAAATTTCAAGACAAAATGTGTGCTTTGCACATTAATGATTTCGTAAGGAACCTAAAGCCCCGTTTACACTATCAAAGTTTTCTTGTACAAGTTTTTGACGCGAACTTTGATAGTGTAAACGATCCAAGAAAACTTTGATCAAAGTCGGTCAAGGAACTTGGATGGACTTTGACGGAATAGAACTCCATCCTATTTTTCTTGAAACTCTCACGGACTTTGACGGGAATCGACCAATCAGAGTAGAGATTCAAAATTACACCAGAAATATTTTAAGTATTGATGAAAGAAATTGAGGCAATTTAGAACATTAAAAGTAATGAATATATCTACAAAGACAAAAGACGCGTTGCAGTGAATTCCATCTATATTTTTTTGTTTTATAAATCCTTGAACTCGTGCTTAATTGTTCCATATCATGTAATAAGACCTATAAACAACCACTAACATAAACTATAAAGTTTTCATGAGAAATATTCACAATATTTACATGAACCATCTATGTTTTGGTGCATATTTACCACGTTTTCTTGTACAAGTCGCTCAAAGAACTTTGATAGTGTAAACAGACAACTTTGTCCAAGAAAACTTTGACCAAGTTTTCTTTGACGGACTTTGACCAAGAAAACTTTGATAGTGTAAACGCGGCTAATAAGACATTGGATGATAGAATGAATATTGTCCTGCATTACATGTGCAATGTACAAAAATGATGTAATTTAATTAATTTCATTTCAAATATTGGCAAAGCAATGTGTAGTTTAATCAATTTCATTGCGAAAAGATACAATGTAATGTGTAATTTGATTAATTACATTGAAATGTAATCGACCCCATCCCTGCTCAAGACCGATGTAATACATTATGTAACTATATGTTACCCCCCGCTGTCAGATTTACCTGGTGTTTCCTCGTACATAAACTGTGTCTCAAGTAAGTTTTGCTCAGACTGCTTTAGTCGAGAATTTAAATAAAAGCAAAATCACTTGCTTTAATTGTGTTTGAATTCTTTACTCTCAAATATTCTTGTAAATGAAAATTTAAATGCATTTTGACTCTGATCTTGTATACATTGCCTATGTCACCTAGTGGTTTTACAGTTGACAAAGGAGAATTAAAAATTATTACTTACTTTTGTCTGGATGAGATGAAGGAAGCCTTTATAAGCTTTATTTAAGAAATGACTCGGTTTGTTTTATTTGTTGGATTCGTAAAGGTACACCAGGAAAAAGGATGGGAAACTGTGTGTACATGTACCATGATACATAAGTTTTCCGTCCTTTGTGATATCCAACAAAAAACAAAATAGAGTCATTACTCATCAAGCATGCTCTAGATTCATAAGCCCTGCACTACTTCTAAACTTTTCAAAAATATGTCGTCCCTGCTGACGTCACAGTAGCGAAAATGCGGGAAATGATGTCACAGAATTTTTTAACCAATCAGAATCATTGTGTATTACCTAAATTAAATGATTATTCAGTACAAGTAGGTCAGATTCACATGTAAATTAATTTTATGATGACTGGTATTCATAAATTCAGCATTGCTTTCATGTGTATTAATTACTAGTTATAGAATTTAGAATTCAAACTTATGGAAATCATGTAATCTGTATTTTCAGGGTATGAATGTAAACCACAGAGAGTTGAGCCAGCATGTGGAGTTTGAGTCCGAGACTTACTACGCGGCTTTTTCTGCCGAGTTAGAGATCGCATCATCACCCATGTGGTCGCTCATCTCACACTGCCGATCCAAGGTTAGTTAAAACTTATTATTGTATGTGTTCTTATTAATGGCCAACAGGGGACTATATAAGGGGGACAATCTGGTTCAGTGTGTCCACATAATTTATACATGTATTTTTTCTCTTTGTTTTGACAGGATCATTGTGGGAACAGTATGATAATGATTAAGGTGTGTCTAGAAGCACTACAGGATTGGTTCCATGTTTCTAGTCCTTTGAGAAGAACACCTGGTGTAGTAAGTACTAAGTCTTTTGGATTTTTATACATGGTTGTATATTTCATGAGTACCAATTTCAAGTTGTGCAAGATACATGTACATGCATGAATATATTGATCCAAATGCATAGACCTGCTTTACCTATTCATGTACTGTCAGTTTCAATCCACATTATGGATAATACATCTCTCTCAACCTGGACAGAATTGCTAGATTGCTGAATGCCTGCAGATTTTGAACCTGTTCTTCTTCCAGGTGGGAGAGTACTCAATGTTGAGTGATATACACATGTACTCCATACATGTGCATGTTGATCAAGATAAAAACCCTCTGGGCAGATAAAATACAGTTAAAAATTTAAAAGGTTGGCAGACATATACTTTATGATGTAATAATTGACGGTCCGTGGATTATGACTTCATAATGTACATGTACATGTATATATGTCGATCTTTCTGTCTCATGTAGAACAGGTGTGTAGTGACAATTTGCTATCCCCTGATCATGTACACATTTACCCATTCAGATACATCCTGTGTCTTACATCCTTGGATGTTTCTCTCAGACTCTTCCACTTATTATGAAGTCATAGACTCCAATAGTTATTTACATTTACTAATAGCTACACGTATATGATTTCATACACATGTACATGTAGATCTACTTATACTTTTTATTTTGTATGAATAATTACAAAACTTATTTTGCTGAGTTACATGTATGTATTAGTCATGAGAGAGAGAAAAATAATCACCCCTTTGTACAGGGACAGGGAAATCCAACTCTGATCCTTATACGACAGTTCAACTCGGCGAGCCTTATTCCCTATTTTCTAAAACCAGAGTTATTTCCCATTTGAGACGGTATCTGACGTAGACTGATTATGACGTCATCAAATTCTATGGTAATAGTCCTAAAAGTCTGGGAAATGACGGTATAAAATCGACGTTACCATACCATTTTCATGACGTCACAATGGCTTTACGTCAGATACCGTCTGTAAGGGGAAAAAACTCCGCAAAGACTCAATAGGCAAATGCAAATCTTTGATATTCGGGTGGAATTTCTCTGTCCCTGTACAAAAGTGTGATAATGTTATTTCTAATTTTTTAGAAAAATTATCATTAGATTTTAAAATTAATTGAATTATTATAATTATCACTTATTTATTATTTTCAATTAATTATTTTAGCCAAATCCGTATCAGCTATCATTTCATCTTCCTCTACATCGTTACTTAGCGACATTCGTGGCTCAATCCATACAGTATCAGAACCTTAAACTAGAGGACTTTAACTTCAACGAGAACACGTTAAAAGCTTTGCTCATGCATCCTTTACGAATTCAGGTAAGAAATGCCGGAATAGGTATGAGATATTTTGTATAAAATTTTCTTTATGTATGCAGCTTATGCACAGAAATTAATACGTCTTTTTTATATTAATCATTTATCAAGTTTCATGTCCATGGGCATACAGGAGACAGATTTGGACATGTATTACGTACATGTACATTTATAAATAGTGTATTGTTTTGTAAGCTGTCAAAGTGAAAATAAATCACGGAATTCATGTCATTCTTACCTTACACGTACATGTACATATACTTCATCATGCTCATGTATACATGTATGTACATGTATGTCCTCTGTTGATACAGCACATTTCATGGGGTCCATAAAATGACATATTGACCTTACCTTAAGTCCATATTTGTATAATACATGTATTGTACTATGGATGGGTAAAAAAACCTTTCATTTTTAGCATCAATCATCTCACATTGATTTAACAGTTAAAAAATATTTAAGATCTTTATACATGTACATACATGTATATGTGTAATACAAAAAGGGTATTGAGCTTTGTTGTGTACAGTATTGTAAAATGATACCAATTTTTAAAGAATAACATATTTTTGAGCACAGGTATCCATAGCTGAAATTTATTGCTCAATGTGGGTCAGGAATGGCTTACAGATTAAAGGTCAAGCCATGACCTACATACAGTGCCATTTTTGTTACTCCATGGTGGACGCTGACCTATTTTTGATGCAGGTAATACAGTGCACTACACTGCACTGTAAATGTACAAAAATTAATGTAACAATTCAAAAAAAAAAAAAAAAAGAATGGTGACAATTTCATTAAATTTTAAGCTCATAAAAAAAGAAGTAATACCAACATATGAATATCAATTACATGTAAGTAAGGACCTACAAATCATTAAAATTCCTTGTAGAAATTTAAATGGAAGTGACTTACTTTTTAAGATGGAATTTTCCATTTGGCATAACATATTTTTTAATCATTCATTCAAACAGGTCTGTGCGTGCCTTCTGGACCCAGATTACTTTGTGAAAAATGTCATCGATAGGTGAGAACAATTTTATATCTTCTGCAGCAAAAGGATGACGTACATGTACATGTATTGTGATCTCTTTATCCAACGTATGTCTGTCTGCCCGTTTGTCACACTTTCAAGTACATGTAAGTCCATTTTCAAGTTCTCAGAAGTAACCGTTAAAATCAGACTATGATCATCTGCCATGCTTTTGAATACTTACGTCATAGCTAATCGAAGGTTTTACTTTAGTTTTCTAGTGATTCGTGTGTGACGTCACAATGGAAAACGTCGCCAAAGTATGTGATGACTGTAGTCTAGCTATCAAATGAAACATCACGAAAGTCGTCTATTAATAGGCATTATACTTCCATCAAATTTAAAGGGTGGTCAAGCACGTCTTTTGGTAAATTTTTGGACATAATAACTATCACCCTCTTTTGCCATATTACATTGTTTAGATTGAGGATCATTGACCAGGGTTAAGTACCCGAAACATGCATGTCTGGTCCATGCTGCAAATTATCTGTTCTTAAGGAGGTCCAGGACAGCCAGACTTCAATTTGATCCTATCATTTAATTTTCTTAAAAATTATAAATGTTAACAATCGAAACATACTTTTTCTACATACAAAGTTTCATCAATTTTCTACCGTTAGTTGTGAAGCTACGAACGTACATGTACATACATACCCATTGAAAGCCCCAAAGTGGGCCGTAGATATGACGTTAAAATTAATACACTTTAGGTAATGAAAAACAGTTACAAATCTTCTGTTGAGGCAGAATATTAACAAGTTCTGTATTTTTCATTTAGATATGATGTGGGCAATCGGATATGTATAGAATTAAACATGATCACTAAGACTTTTAAAAAAAGAAATTGTCGAAAGGAGATGAATTTATGTTTATTTTCAGAACGTCTTTGACTTGCTAATTTTTAATCATAAAGTCCGTTTATCTGAAACCCTATCATTTATTTTCCGTATAAACTTGATATTATCTTCTTCATACATGTATGTCAAGTGAACCACCGATAAATTCCTATTGAAATTTGACCGTCAGTTTTTAAGTTATAGTGATTTTGCCCCCCTCCCCCTCCCCCTTATTTCTACGGTACCTAATCCTGACGTTCTTGGGAAAAATGCGCCAATGTCGCTGTTTTTATTGTGACGTCATAATTGATCCAGAGCTTCCCGATGGGGTTCTTTCGGATACTGTTCTGGACCCCCTTAAATGATGCTATTGACGTTTAACATTTTACTGCTTACCTAACGTGATAAGAGACGTTCTATTTCTTTAACAGTCTAATTAATATGAGCGTCATCTCAGAATTATTAGAAAAAAAAATCTGTAAATTGGATCATTCACACCAGAAATTCTTAGTTAATCAGTATTCTCCTTTTATTGTTTTTTTTTAACACTTTCAATGAAGTCCTTATTTATACATGTATATTTGAATATATTTGCCCTAGTAATCGTACTACTTTCCTTTGAAGTCAAATAAAGAAAATTTTATGATTCTTTGAAAATTAGTGTAAAAGTTAAATACCGGTAATATCATTTATAGTACATGTACATGTATATGCATCTCTGTAACTGATATAATTGATTTTCAGTTTCCATGTTTCTAATTGGCTGTCGTTTTCCCCGGAGACCACCCGATCATCATTCAAGTTAGAAACAGAACAGGAACTGGCCATGCTTGATGCAACGTTATCATTCTTTTCCACTCTGCTGGGAATAAGGACGTATTTGGGTAGGCTTTATAAGTTAGGATAGATATACAGCCAATTATGCCTCACATGAAATTCATATGAAAGTAGCATCATGTGAATTTCACATAAAAGTTCATGTGAAATTCACGAAAATTTCATATAAACTTTATAAGAAAAATATTTTTGTTAAATTCACATAAATTTTCTTCAATGAATATCACATGAATTTTTCTATGCGTTTTTCATGTGAAATTTGAATTTACACGAAAGTCGTGTCATAAACTTGAAATGAATTTCATAGAAAAATATTTCATGGAAATTTCATGTTCATGCTTGTTTCACATACATTACATGTGAACTTTTATGTAAAATTCATTAGAAAATCACATGAATGTCATGTGAGGCACACTTGGCTGTGTATGCTGGAATGCACAAGTATGTACTAGGAGGGAGGACATACTCAAGTATGCTCCCAAAGTTAAAACAAATTTACGTGTGTTCTGTAAGTTCTTATTCAATCTTTAGATTTGTTCAACTCTGCTACTGTAAATTTAACCATCAAAGACATATCCTGACATCGCCTTTAAATTGCAACTACAGTTAATTATTTCTTGACATCATATTTCTCTAGGTATTAACGATAAGGATTTAACCAGGCTTGAGATGTCGACAATTCTATGTATAGCTGATAGACAACATAGTCAGCTGATGGATATGATGCCGGAAAGGTCCGGGATGACGGGACATGGAAAAGAACTGTTTGAACCTACACTAGCAGAGGTTGGTATTGAAAAGGCTGGAAAGGGGGTGGGGGGGGGGGGCAGGTCATGTTGAAAAGTTAGCATAGGTGGACAGAAAATTTGTCAAAGATAAAAAACAATAATGGACAGGTGATCAGATACAACTAATACTGTTATATTGTGTATAAAAAGTTACGCTTACTAATATGTATGAGCTGTTTATGTTATATACCATTACGCTTTTATCGCAAAAATTTCCCTGCTGCAATCTTAAACAGACAGAGACGCTTATATCGCAAAAATTTCCCTGCTGCAATCTTAAACAGACAGAGACGCTTATATCGCAAAAATTTCCCTGCTGCAATCTTAAACAGACGGAGACGCTTATATCGCAAAAATTTCCCTTACGCAAAAATAACCCTGCTGCATTCTTAAACAGACAGAGACGTTTCTATCGCAAATATTACCCCCACACGGAACGTCTTAATGTTACTTGTATAATCACGAAATTTTCACCAAGCAAAAAGTAGTTCAGAAATATGCCTAGTGATGTACATAATTGTTCCACATAATGTATGTGTATAGATGAATTACATGTATATTCTTATATTCAGATAGCAGATTACAAGGAGCCTAACTTAGAGGTCAGTGGGGGGTTACAACAAGGGACATATGTACCAAAAGGTGAGTTATTATTCATCTCTGAAATAAAACAAATATTAAAACATCTACTTTGAGTAATACTATCACATTATCTTGTGTGTTACTATATATAGTATGTTTATCTCGGTTTCCATAATGAAACTGGGGTTGCACGTTGTAATTATATGTAAACTTAGCAAACTCCTTTTTATGTCCCATTTTATTGATTGAATCATTTTATCTAATTCATCAATAACAAAGTACTACATTTTATTACATGATACACCCTTTATTCGATTATATAAAGCCATTTCATCATGTTCATAAATAAATTGTATGATAACACGTTACATATCACTTTAGGAGCGTGATCATTGGATGAAGCGCGTCAGATCCTTTGTGACGTCACAATAGAAACGGCGATGTTGGCGTGTTATTTGCAAGAAATGAAGTTGGAATTATGATATTTTGACGTTATTTTGATCAATGACGTCATATTTCATGTGTTAAAAAGAATCTCAAATGATGTTTCTATTCCATACAGTATTTATTAAACTCATTGTGTGATTTTAATCCCCTTGCCAAGGCTCGGGGATGTAAAATTCACACAACTTGTTTCATAGATACCGTATGAAATAGAAAATCATTTGAGATCCTATATTTATCCATTTTTCACATGTAAGTATTTTTACATGTACATGTATCCTCCTTTATAAACTTGACAGGCTTTCTATGGGAGACAGAGTATGACCCGGTACATACTAATCTACGAGCTCTGTACAGGAAAGATTTCCAGTCGTCTGTAGACAGATATACCGAGCAGTTAGTATCTTTACATAATTTGCTACTTTTGCCTTTATAAACCTGGAACTACAGTGTAGTTTAAACTACATGAACATGTATATTAAAACATCTCGGTATGACAGTCATGTTACATGTAAATTTGATTATAGTGCCATATAAAGTCATTAGAGTTTTAAAAATGCTATTTATAAAAAAATCTTGGCATGCTGAAATTGTTATTTGGTTTCTTCCTATCATGCTTCGTCATGCTTCGTCCTGCTGCAAAATCTACTTACATGTATTTAGGAAAAAATCCTAATACGGTAAGTATGCTGCTTTAAATTTGCTCAGTCTCAATTTTGTCCTATTCAGAGGCTGACTCATCCATAAGTGAATTCGCCCAAAAACAAATTTTGTTAAGTATAGGTCCACGTAAGAATCAGGCAGGGGTGATACATAAAATTTTTAGTCCCCTACCGGCAACGCCGAAGGGGACTCTTAGTTTCCTCTCGGTCTGTCTGTCAGTCTGTCCGTCTGTCCGAATATCAGTTTTCCGGACTTTTTTCTGCAATGGATGGAGATATTGAGATGAAATTTGATACACAGCTTGGTCTTGGATAGTTACAGAGCAAGTTCGACTTTCGTCACGCTTGACCCATTTTTCGAGGAGTTATGCCCCTTGATGACTTTGAAAATTCAGTTTTTGTCAGTTTTCCGGATTTTTTTCTGCAACGGATGGAGATATTGAGATGAAATTGATACACAGCTTGGTCTTGGATAGTTACAGAGCAAGTTTGACTTTCGTCACGCTTGACCCATTTTTCGAGGAGTTATGCCCCTTGATGACTTTGAAAATTCAGTTTTTGTCAGTTTTCCGGACTTTTTTCTGCAACGGATGGAGATATTGAGATGAAATTTGATACACAGCTTGGTCTTGGATAGTTACAGAGCATGTTTGACTTTCGTCACGCTTGACCCATTTTTCGAGGAGTTATGCCCCTTGATGACTTTGAAAATTCAGTTTTTGTCAGTTTTTCGGACTTTTTTCTGCAACGGATGGAGATATTGAGATGAAATTTGATACACAGCTTGGTCTTGGATAGTTACAGAGCATGTTTGACTTTCGTCACGCTTGACCTATTTCGACTTTTGTCACGCTTGACCTATTTTTCGAGGAGTTATGCCCCTTGATGACTTGCACAATTCAGTTTCTGTCAGTTTTCAGACTTTTATCTGCAACAAATTGTGATATTCAGGTAAAATTTGATACTCAGCTTAGTCTTGGATAGTTACAGAGCAAGTTCAACTTCCGTCACGCTTGACCTCTTTTTCGAATCGATAAAGCAGATAAAACCTCAGAACTGAGCTGCACAGACAGTAAGTTTAATTAAAACTCATGTTTAATTGAAGAGTAATTCATAGGCAGAGTTGCAGGACATAAATATATGCCGCCGGTAGGGGACTTATATCGCTCAGCGATCATAACATTTTTTTATTGATAAGTAGTACACCAAGTTTTAGCATGAAATTTCTTTGAAAATGATATAATGTATTTGTCTTTAATTAAAAATTATAAAAAAGTATTATCCAATTTAATATACATGTAGTAAAGGATGTGTGACAAGATATGAATACTTGTACATATGATTTTCTATTCCTTTTATTTCAGTGTGAGGCAATCAGGGAAATACTCTGGTAAAACTCCACCCTGGCCTCCGTTTCGAACACCGAAAGAAATTAACGGGACGTTTAAAAGCCTATACAAGATTCTACACTGTAAAACAATGCATGCTTTCCTCTTCACCATTCTACATAAGGTCAGTACATGTACTTGTGGTAGAAGTAATTGTGTTACATGCACATAGCCGAATAAGAAAAAAATTATACTTGAAAATAATTCAGCTAATCATAGGCTGAGAAAAGCATATATTTTCCATAAATGAAATATTGTGAAAAAAAAACACCAGATAAAACCAATGTTTTTATTACATCAGTTGTGAACATAAACCACCGAAAAAGACAACACTTAAATGATTAGATATTAGCCTCTCCATTTCTTCTATCTTCTGTATTTTATTTTATATAGGCACTGAAGGACTCCAGTATACCAGAGAGTGTGTTATACCTCACAATACATCTACTTGACCTGGCCTTATCATTGCCTCCCCCTAATACAAGTAGTACGGTATGTATACCAGAGAGTGTGTTATACCTCACAATACATCTACTTGACCTGGCCTTATCATTGCCTCCCCCTAACACAAGTAGTACGGTATGTATACCAGAGAGTGTGTTATACCTCACAATACATCTACTTGACCTGGCCTTATCATTGCCTCCCCCTAATACAAGTAGTACGGTATGTATACCAGAGAGTGTGTTATACCTCACAATACATTTACTTGACCTAGCCTTATCATTGCCTCCCCCTAATACAAGTAGTACGGTATGTATACCAGAGAGTGTGTTATACCTCAAGATACATCTGCTTGACCTGGCCTTATCATTGCCTCCCCCCTAACACAAGTAGTACGGTATGTACATGTATACCAGAGAGTGTGTTATACCTCACGATACATCTGCTTGACCTGGCCTTATCATTGCCTCCCCCTAACACAAGTAGTACAGTATGTATACCAGAGAGTGTGTTATACCTCACAATACATCTGCTTGACCTGGCCTTATCATTGCCTCCCCCTAATACAAGTAGTACGGTATGTATACCAGAGAGTGTGTTATACCTCACAATACATCTACTTGACCTGGCCTTATCATTGCCTCCCCCTAATACAAGTAGTACGGTATGTATACCAGAGAGTGTGTTATACCTCACAATACATCTACTTGACCTGGCCTTATCATTGCCTCCCCCTAATACAAGTAGTACGGTATGTATACCAGAGAGTGTGTTATACCTCACTATACATCTACTTGACCTGGCCCTATCATTGCCTCCCCCTAATACAAGTAGTACGGTATGTATACCAGAGAGTGTGTTATACCTCACTATACATCTACTTGACCTGGCCTTATCATTGCCTCCCCCTAATACAAGTAGTACGGTATGTATACCATAGAGTGTGTTATACCTCACAATACATCTACTTGACCTGGCCTTATCATTGCCTCCCCCTAATACAAGTAGTACGGTATGTATACCATAGAGTGTGTTATACCTCACAATACATCTACTTGACCTGGCCTTATCATTGCCTCCCCCTAATACAAGTAGTACGGTATGTATACCAGAGAGTGTGTTATACCTCACAATACATCTACTTGACTTGGCCTTATCATTGCCTCCCCCTAATACAAGTAGTACGGTATGTATACCAGAGAGTGTGTTATACCTCACAATACATTTACTTGACCTGGCCTTATCATTGCCTCCCCCCAATACAAGTAGTACAGTATGTATACCAGAGAGTGTGTTATACCTCACAATACATCTACTTGACCTAGCCTTATCATTGCCTCCCCCTAATACAAGTAGTAAGGTATGTATACCAGAGAGTGTGTTATACCTCAAGATACATCTGCTTGACCTGGCCTTATCATTGCCTCCCCCCTAACACAAGTAGTACGGTATGTACATGTATACCAGAGAGTGTGTTATACCTCACGATACATCTGCTTGACCTGGCCTTATCATTGCCTCCCCCTAACACAAGTAGTACAGTATGTATACCAGAGAGTGTGTTATACCTCACAATACATCTGCTTGACCTGGCCTTATCATTGCCTCCCCCTAATACAAGTAGTACGGTATGTATACCAGAGAGTGTGTTATACCTCACAATACATCTACTTGACCTGGCCTTATCATTGCCTCCCCCTAATACAAGTAGTACGGTATGTATACCAGAGAGTGTGTTATACCTCACAATACATCTACTTGACCTGGCCTTATCATTGCCTCCCCCTAATACAAGTAGTACGGTATGTATACCAGAGAGTGTGTTATACCTCACTATACATCTACTTGACCTGGCCTTATCATTGCCTCCCCCTAATACAAGTAGTACGGTATGTATACCAGAGAGTGTGTTATACCTCACTATACATCTACTTGACCTGGCCTTATCATTGCCTCCCCCTAATACAAGTAGTACGGTATGTATACCATAGAGTGTGTTATACCTCACAATACATCTACTTGACCTGGCCTTATCATTGCCTCCCCCTAATACAAGTAGTACGGTATGTATACCAGAGAGTGTGTTATACCTCACAATACATCTACTTGACTTGGCCTTATCATTGCCTCCCCCTAATACAAGTAGTACGGTATGTATACCAGAGAGTGTGTTATACCTCACAATACATTTACTTGACCTGGCCTTATCATTGCCTCCCCCCAATACAAGTAGTACAGTATGTATACCAGAGAGTGTGTTATACCTCACAATACATCTACTTGACCTAGCCTTATCATTGCCTCCCCCTAATACAAGTAGTACGGTATGTATACCAGAGAGTGTGTTATACCTCAAGATACATCTGCTTGACCTGGCCTTATCATTGCCTCCCCCCTAACACAAGTAGTACGGTATGTACATGTATACCAGAGAGTGTGTTATACCTCACGATACATCTGCTTGACCTGGCCTTATCATTGCCTCCCCCTAACACAAGTAGTACAGTATGTATACCAGAGAGTGTGTTATACCTCACAATACATCTGCTTGACCTGGCCTTATCATTGCCTCCCCCTAATACAAGTAGTACGGTATGTATACCAGAGAGTGTGTTATACCTCACAATACATCTACTTGACCTGGCCTTATCATTGCCTCCCCCTAATACAAGTAGTACGGTATGTATACCAGAGAGTGTGTTATACCTCACAATACATCTACTTGACCTGGCCTTATCATTGCCTCCCCCTAATACAAGTAGTACGGTATGTATACCAGAGAGTGTGTTATACCTCACTATACATCTACTTGACCTGGCCTTATCATTGCCTCCCCCTAATACAAGTAGTACGGTATGTATACCAGAGAGTGTGTTATACCTCACTATACATCTACTTGACCTGGCCTTATCATTGCCTCCCCCTAATACAAGTAGTACGGTATGTATACCATAGAGTGTGTTATACCTCACAATACATCTACTTGACTTGGCCTTATCATTGCCTCCCCCTAATACAAGTAGTACGGTATGTATACCAGAGAGTGTGTTATACCTCACAATACATTTACTTGACCTGGCCTTATCATTGCCTCCCCCCAATACAAGTAGTACAGTATGTATACCAGAGAGTGTGTTATACCTCACAATACATCTACTTGACCTAGCCTTATCATTGCCTCCCCCTAATACAAGTAGTACAGTATGTATACCAGAGAGTGTGTTATACCTCACAATACATCTACTTGACTTGGCCTTATCATTACCTCCCCCTAATACAAGTAGTACGGTAAGAGAGTTGATCTTACATCTTGTGAAATTTTCACTTTATACTGTAACAGTCAATTGAATTTATATCTTGCATGTCATCTCTCCTTGATATCATTAAAGACGTAAAATTAGAAAAAATTTTTTTTACATGTATATATATTTTCAAACAATGAAACAAATAATGAAAAAATTAAGAGAATATAAAAAAAGTCATGAAATTCTATGACCCTCATTCTATACCAGCATCACATTTTATTCATATACAATGTACATTAAACCTGTATGTCTATAACTAATGTTTCTACAGCTACATGTACATGTACAATGTATATAGATTGTCCACTTTTTATTTAGGTAAAGTCATTTTCCGGTAGCGTCCCAGACAAGGATTACACAGAGTGGTTCTCAGGAAGCTGTGTACTACAGAACGTACGAGAGCAGATAAAAGACGTCCTGGTGCCGGTTACAGTGGCGGGAGATTTCTCCGATCTCAGCACCACACAGGAGTCAAGCTTCGAGGAAATTTTCCAGATGGCACCTAGTGCTCTGTTAGGTGAGTTCTTTTGATGTTATAGTTTGTTAAGCAATGTCTACTAGTCCGACAGAATTTCTGGTAGCCCTGGGCGTCAGGCTAGTGAATTTTTGACATTATGAAAATTAACTTACATGTTAACAGTTAGTACAAGTTTCTTTCAGCATTTTCAATAGTGAACATTTTTAAAGTGAAAATACATGTAAGTACGTGCATCTCACAGAAATTTCTTACTGCAGATTACATATACAGGGTATGATTTGTGCAATTTTATGCCTTTGTTGAATTCATGTTTGTACAATGTAATATTTAAACATTTTAATTCAACAAATGTATTACAGCATCAGGAGGACCTATAACTGCTGCTCACTCCGGCCATTTACCGAGTGTCGTGCCCGTTCCTGCCGCCATCCATGTAGATTCTGATCCCTGCCCGCTCGTCCCCATACATCCTGTCTCTAGCTCCAGTGCCAAACATGACACCTCACTGCCAAAGTATGAAAGTAAGGGCGTGTCCACCGATCAAGCTCAAAGACTCTGTGTGCCCGTGAACGACAGTATTATTTCCGCACTTATCAAGCTGCATTCAAAGTTGAGTAAGAAAACGGGATCATATGTGCCATTATCTATGTGTAAACGACAGACTTCTGACTCTGTGATCGGAGATGGACCTTTCTTTGTAGCGAAGGTTTTAGATAAGATGTCACGATTTAGTACCGACTGTGCCAAAAGTATAGAGGAATCATATAGGACACTCGTGCCAAAGGACGCTAGCTCAGGGAGGAAAAGGGACACGGCAAAAGAGGAGGATAGGTACAGTTTATGATTTAAAAGTAGCATACATTTTTATGTCTCCTGCAGTGCAGGGTCCATATAAAAGGATCTTTTGTCTGTCCCTTTGGTCTGTCTGTCTTAGAGTAACATTTTCACAAATACATTTGTGGCTATATTATGCTTTATACATGTATATGCATTATAAGTTGATAGAAATTGTGTGAATGTCCTAGCAAGATAAGACTTGTGTGGTTCAAGGTCAATGTCATATAATTAAAGTCGAACATTGGACTGGTGATATACCTTATCTTGAACAGTGCTACATGTATGAAGACAAATTAGAATTTGTTTCTGCATTCTAGCTTTTAAACTGTGTAAATAAATGAAATTTGATACCGACATTCAACCCAAAGGATGTCCACTTAGAGTACAATGTCATTTATATTTGTGTATCTATTTCAGGAGAAGGAAGGCTAGGGAGAGACAGCAGAAGTTGATGAATAAATTTGCTTCCCAACAGAAAGCCTTCATGGAGCAGAATCCAGACACGGAACCTCTTGGTAAGCCATTGCGTAAATATCTTCCAAAAAAAATTTGTATGATATTTATTTCTCTGCCCTGTCATTTTATGGAGGGGTATATACATATAGTGTTGCACTCTGTCATTATTCAATCCCTGTCATTCAGTCCATCATCATTTGGTTTCCAGACATTCTCTCCTCAGAGGTTTGATAGATCCAAATAATATGAGATACAAGTATAGTCCAATTATGTGTTAGGCCTGACTATTATTGCAGGAGTTATTGCCAGAGTTTACGAATGAGACCAAAAATCCACCTGACAAAGCTAAAAATTACCGGACAAATACAAAATGATTCATTACAAATTTGCTGTTTGTATATAGAAAATAAATTGAGGGAGAAAAGTATAAGAACTTTAATAAAAATCACTTGATGTAGTACTCACAAATGTTGTTTAAATGTCTGTGACAAGTTACGGCATGTGGTCATTATATCTTTGTTAACCATCACTGGCAGGGATACAATTTCTCAAGAATTCATTTCGAAAATGTAAATAAAGTGGGCATGTAAGCATTCTATTGTACATTCATTACTCACAGATTAGCCATTACTGTAAAATGACTCGATCTTGATGTCACGCTGAAAACTATAGGGTGTATACTGGACACATGGTGATTTCAATGAAATATTTATCGTTGTGCATTCTTTTAGACGATTTTACGGGACAATGTTATTCTTTTAAACATGTTCAACTGAATACTTCACACTCACCCAGTGATCAATAATGCGACAAGACGGTTACATTTGTATTTTCATTCTGATCTCGAAAGAGCATGGCGGTGTTGAGGAGACAAATTTTACATGTACTTATGTGTCTTTATTTGAAATCAAATACTATCAATTGTGTGTCTTGGACTTGGAACAAAAAATCATCGGACATTTTGTCCTGCTCGAAACTAGAAACTGTCGGACATTCGAAAAATCCATCGGATATTGCCGGTATTTGTAAACTCTGTATTGCCCTTGGACTTTAAAAATGTTCAATGCTGATTGCTGATTGGGCATTTGTGTCACACCAACACAACACGTCTAGTTTAAGAATGTTCATATACATGACTATACCTCTTAATAAACAAAGGAATTTTTCATTCCATCTCAGATGATGAGGAGGCTAGTTGTAGCAGTTCTACCAGCGAGTCGTTTACATCCTTCAACACAGAGCAGGAATATGACTGTGTTATATGTGGGAAGACGTCAACTTCTGCTGCAGATAAAACTATAGGGCTGGTGGTGTTACTGCAGGCTACAAGCGGTAAGTGTTACTGTTATGTTAAAATGTAACTATGACGTCATTCTATTGTCTAATCAGCTCAGACTGTGTAATAAACATCAACTTCCGCGGCAGACAAAACTAATAGGGCTGGTGGTGTTACTGCTGGCTACAAGTGGTAAGTGTTACTGTTACGTTTAAACATGACTGTGACATCTTCCTATTGTCTAATCAGTTCAGGCTGTGTTATATGTGGGAAGACGTCATCTTCCACGGCAGACAAAACTATAGGGCTGGTGGTGTTACTGCTGGCTACAAGTGGTAAGTGTTACTGTTATGTTAAAATGTAACTATGACGTCATTCTATTGTCTAATCAGCTCAGACTGTGTAATAGACATCAACTTCCGTGGCAGACAAAACTATAGGGCTGGTGGTGTTACTGCTGGCTACAAGTGGTAAGTGTTACTGTTACGTTTAACACTTCCTATTGTCTAATCAGTTCAGGCTGTGTTATATGTGGGAAGACGTCATCTTCCAAGGCAGACAAAACTATAGGGCTGGTGGTGTTACTGCAGGCTACAAGTGGTAAGTGTTACTGTTACGTTTAAACATGACTGTGACATCTTCCTATTGTCTAATCAGTTCAGGCTGTGTTATATGTGGGAAGACGTCATCTTCCGCAGCAGACAAAACTATAGGGCTGGTGGTCTTACTGCAGGCTACAACTAGTAAGTATTACTGTTACGTTAAAAAGTGACTATGACATCATTCTATTGTCTAATCAGCTCAGACTGTGTTTTACATGTATGTAGGAAGACGTCAACTTCTGCCGCAGACAATACTATAGGGCTGGTGGTCTTACTACAGGCTTCAAGTGGTAATTGTTATGTACATGTAGTTAAGGCCTTTTTTTTATCATAAGAAAATTTTGCCAACCAGCATAATCAAGTTACATCATCTATGCTACATTTTGGCACAATATGAAGTAATTCGATTTTGCTGGTGGACAAAATGTTGTAAAAGAAGATCACAGAAACTTGAACCTAAACATTAACGTGAAAGGGTCTATTACATACTACAGTATAAAGCATTCATTCTTCATAAGTAATGTACTTTTATGCAGATCTTTTCTTTGACAAAAATAGATTCAAAGAAGAATGACAAAATGTAGAATTCAAAGAAGGAAGAATGAATCATACTTAAAGGCAATGTTTGGTTATTGTCTGCTACATGTAAGTCTGTGTCTCCAGCTAAAGACATTGTAATCCGCTTTGAGCGAATATTGCTGCTCTGATCTTGGGTAAATTGCCTTGACACTTAGCCCATTCCTTGTGTCCCCAAGTCATCATGTAATAGACAAAATCTGGCACAGAGGCAACTGCCAAAAGATTACTGGACATGACTTTTTTCATGTTTTAAAGTGGAATTCCTCTTCCCAGATGATCAGACACCTTGAATTTGGCGTACAGAATACTGTTCTGTTGTGCTTCTTCTTGTAAAAATCATAATTTTTATCCCTCCTCAGGTTATTTTGTCACTCAATGGAACCATGTAGGGATTACAAAGTTTACTGTGTCTACGTGTTGAATTTTTTTTACACTCTTCAGGTTATTTTGCCACTCAGTAAAACCATATTAGGATTACAAAATCAACTCTTATGTCATTTGTTAATATCTTTATATTTCAGTGTTAGGACACAGACTACAGACAGAGGAGCCCATATCGTTACCGATGTCTAAAGACGCACCCTCTGTGTCCCCCACTACTTGTGCCTCGGTACAGAAAAACAGGCTCAACTCATTCTTTAATCATTTTGAAGAGGTTTGTCGACAAATTATTATTAGTATTAATATTTCTCTGTGACATGAAACGTAATATATCTAAACTTGATACATACAGTCATAAACATGTACATGTATTTTAGACCTGAATTATTTTTAAAAAATCCCTCTAGATCAATCATATTTCACAAGTAAGTGAAAGCATTTATGACTAAAAGTTATATGAAATATTTTGTTAACAGAGTTCGAGTCAGATGGCTGTGAACATAGGTTGGGAAGGTGGTGTATCAGTACAGACGTGCGGTCATTACCTACATCTAGACTGTCACCGATCGTATCTAACATCGTTACGGGTAAATCAAAATTAGACATGAGCTCCTTTATACAATTTTATATATTTAAAAAAAAGTACCGCAGACATGTAAACGTTACACAGACAAAGACAATTTTTATGTCGCCTGCAACGCTAGAGCGACATTTAGGGATCACTTTGTCTGGCATCCGTCTGTCTGTCTGACTGTCTGTCTGTCTGGTAGTCACACTTTTACATATTTGGCAGTAACTTAATTGATATACATCAGACATCTTTCAAACTTGCAGTGATGATAAAGCATGATGAGACTCAATACACAATGTAGGTCAAGGTAACTTTCAAGGTCAAGGTCATATATTTAGGGTCAAAGATGCGACAGGCGGAATACATGTACCTATTTTTGAACAGTTCTAGTTTGGTATATAACACATAACATGTAAGATATGTACATGTATATGTTGGCTGACCTGCGGTACTAGTGAGGCTAGAACCAGCAACCTTTCAGTCACTGGTCTGATGCCATTTCTACTACACCACGACGCCAACGAGCTTCTTTATACAGAATAATTTTCATAAAACATGTGAATTATTACATGAAACTGTTATTATTATTTCCAAATGATGTCTAAACTTTAAGTTGACTAAGGACATTTGGGTTGCCTTTTGTCTTGATTAAATTGGCCATAATTTATTTTCAATTCAATTAGCTTCATGAAAAGGGGAAAATTTAAATTTCTGCAATTAAATACACAAGCGTGAAAAGTGCTTTAAGTTACATTACTATAGACACTTTGGTAATCAGTCATCAGTTAACACATACATTTAGAAGTTGATGTCAAATGTTTCAATCTCCTTTCTAATTTATAACATTTTTTTTTTCAATTTCAGACTCAAGATTTGTCTCAGAATTTAGCTGTCAACAAGGGAGAATACTGGTGTCCCTTGTGTCGACAGCTAGCCAACGCAGTATTACCCATAGTGCCCGCAGAAAGCTGTTATACTATAGCAAAACCCGTGTCAAAGGATCCGAAACAGATGGTCCTTGATATAGCTGAACTGATGGTCAATAGAACAATTACTTGTGTAAGTAATGTTATGAAATATATGAATTATTTATTCCTTACATTTAGCAGAGAAATGAGAGTGAGAGCCTAACATTTTGTTTTCATCCCCAAAATTTTTCTCAATGTACATCTTGTCACATTAACTTTAAGGTGCTGACAACTGTATTTCTTTCTATTTGAGTTATTTTATACCAAAAATATAATTTGTATATTCTCTCCATAGTTCTGTTAGTATTCTGAAGGAAGTGGCATTTTCATCTAATCTATTATAATTTTATTCCAATGTTTCACAATGATATGATGTGACTTTACAAGTTTGGATGTAGGGAGGGGAAGCAATTGACCCTTCCGATTGAGGGAAAAACATGCAAAATTTCGTGACGTCACAATGCTTTTACCATGTGTTTACCTCGGACAATCAAGCTTCAAACCTCGGTCAAACATTGCAATTGCATTGTGACGTCATGGAATTTCTCAAATTTTTCCCGCGTTTGGAAGGGTCAATTCCTACACCCTTTCCCTTTCCTTTTTACGATGAACTCTATTTCAGCACCTGTTTTACGCCAGTTAGCTACAGAATATAAAATGCATGTACTGTGTGTGTGTGGAAATTTTTCATATTTCACAAATCAAACACCTTTGCAAAAATTTCACCCGGGCTGAAAAAAAAAAATTGTTTGCATTCTGACAGTGTCATTAAAATTTTACGAATATTTCCCCCAAGCATAAAGATTGCGAAAGCTAACTGTACATGAGAATATTTTTACAAAATCTTAGATAGTCTGTTCTTATATTTGACAGAGGTCACGATGGGTTACCAAGGCAATGGGAGACGTGATGGAGGACCTCTCTAACACGACATATTCTGCTTACAAAAGTTTCAGTAGTTCTCAGTGCTCGGAAGGCATCCATCTGTTTGTCTGCTCCGTGGCTAGAACGAACTTAGAACTTGAAATACTCCAGCGGGGATGTAAACTCACTCCCGATACGTCAGTGACACGCAAAAACTGTTTTGGTGAGTACTATATAACTGTTAAAGCAGCTGACTTGGGAAATCTTAAAATCCATATTCAGTTTGGCAGATGGGTATCATCAAACTCTCGTAACTAAGGGTGCAAGTTATATGTCCGTACGACCAGTACTAAACTCACAGTGAAAGAAATATTTTTAGATTGGGATTTTTCTATGTTGATTTTAGGGTAGTGATCAATGAAAATAATCATAATATTCTTATCTACATGTACATGTATAACTGTATAAAGTCCCATTTATTCTGTTTTTCAAAAACTTTTAAAATTTGACTGTTGTAATTTATTTATTGGTACAATAACTACATTGTATATTACAATTTGAAATTTGTATTTTCAGTTCCATTAATGCATGTACTAAGCATGCATAGTAAGATATTTACTACCAAACCCTACACAAACCTATGGTCTCACATGACTGGTATAAGCTGTGATAAAGAAGATACTAGTGGTGGCAGGTATGTATACATGTATAGGTCTAAGTACATGTAAATCTTTTATATCAACATGATAGACCTTTTAAGGGGCTACCAGAAATTCTGCTGGGTTTGTACAAGTTGTCTAGTTTACCAGAAATTCTGGTGGGTTTGTACAAGTTGTCTAACAAACTATACAATCAGCGGGTAAAATTTGTCTTCGGACTAGTAGCTCAAAATAGTTTTTGTGAAGACTGTTGGACATGTCTCAGCAATTTCTATAATTTCAGAAATGATTCAAAATGGAGATGAACATTTACCCCACCTTTAACAAGTTAGCATGGAAATCCTGGATAGCGATTGGCTAATAACAGTCACATGAAGACGTGGTATATCTTATACCTGGCCTTTTATACCCTACCCATCATTAGGTCACAATGTTATCCTTCATGTTGACGTTGTAGCGTAATCAGATAATGACGTCCAAACACTTCATGAGATTTATCAAAAAAGGTAATCAAGTGGGGTAAATTTGTTACCTAGTCATCTAGTCACCTTGTCTAGGATGATGTACCTGGTCACAAGGTTTTATACCGGGCAAGGCGAAATCTAGTGACCTGGTATCATCCTGCACTAGGTTACTAGATAACTAGGTAACTAATAGTACATTATAACTAACAGAATAATTTGCCCCCACATACATTGTTAAATTATTGCAAATGAAACTTTTGACGAGTATATTACAGAGATGGTCATTATCTTTCATTGTAGTGTATCACTGTACCAGAAGGAGGTTCCACTGCTGTTAAAAGACACTACTGCAATACTCATACAAATGATCCTGACTTTACCCGAAACATTCGAGATTGGTATGTGTCTTTGATACTTTATTTTAATAATAATATTTTAAGTAAGCAGCCTAAATCCCTCTTTTTTCCTTTCTGAAGAATCTACGTTTTTCTTAATTGATTGTCTTTCCCATTCCTTTCAAATTTTGAAAAATTTATTCTGCAGCAAGAAAAAAATGTATGAAAAAACTAATACACAACTTAATACTTAGAATTTGGTTTGGGTACTACTTACTGTTGTCCAATAGACCATTTCCCAATTTCACAAGAAAGCACAAAATGTCGGAGTCAACATCTTTTGGTGTTGTTTAACATTATGACATCACTATTAAAAGACGCAATTCAGTTGAGACGTAACAATGAAAAAGAGCACAAAAATTGCCTACCTCGGACAATTTTCGTAATTTTGTCAGCCATTATGAATTTCGGCAAGTGGCCTATTGACTGTAATATGACTCTCTTTGGTTTTTGTACAGCGAGATACATGTAGTGATAGTCTAATGATATTATTAATTATAACATGTACAAGGTTACATCTAGGCATGCCCCGACAATAAGCTTCAAATGTTCATATTACGTTACAGAGCATTACCAGTGTTTGATACGGGTGTTGTATAATGTGACGTACATTCAGGCCCTGGCGTCTACCAGCTGTAAATTCACTCCAGATGAAAGGGAGGCCTGGAGGACAAAGGGCAGACATGTGAGTTTAGAGTTGAATTTTTACAGTTTTGCAACATTTTGCAAAATATCATCAATGACTTTGATGCTAATGCAGAAGATTACTTTTAACAGCTAGATCGTGAAAGGAAAAACTTTGGAAATACATGTAGAATGCCTTTGAGCATTCTGCTTGGATAATATGTGTAACAAGACAATTTTGATTCATTATTTAAGCTGAATTGAATGGTTAGAGCATATGGGTTTGTTTACGTCTGTTTGTACATCTAGTTGTCTGTCCATTTTATATAAAACACATAGTGATACTAGTACCTGATTAAGTAACCATTTCATATAATACCAGAATTCTGACAAGAACATAGGGTCATCACATTTGTTTCACTATATACATTTACAAGTACATGTAGAATGCAGTCATTTATTTAAATTTCACATGTACACTGTAAACATGGTTATTTCCACTGGGGATAATTTTCAGGAAATGACCATTGCAACATCACGCATGGGGTAATTTTGGCAAAATTGGGAGTATTCCATGCTCAAGTCTTATATACTGGTTGTATATTACACGCGAGGCTATTTTCACAATGATAGTACAATAGTGAAAAACGCGAAAAATACCCTCATGCAAAAATATCCTTATTTACAGTACTTTTTGCAGCCTATGACAATGTTTCTTGTTTTAGAAGAATGAGTTTTGAGTAAGAGGTATGATGTTAATGAATGGATTCTGAAATATACGTACATGTATTATACTAATTTGCATTTTCAGAATGCGGTATCTACGATGGAGGGCATGCTTAGTCACGTGATCACCAGACTGGGTCTCAGTCATTTGTACGAAGATATGGACATGGACAAAGACATTCCTGCCGTAAGTTTGGTGCATTTTTTCCTCTTATTTAATTAAGATTATAATTCTGCTTTGCGTGCATGATTACTACTCCGCTTCCATGATAAAAATCATATTTCATCTTTTGTTTATAACACAGTGCAATAAAATACACTTATATTGCTAGTGCAGTGTCATTTGCAATGAGATGTACTCATGTTGGATCAAAAAATCATTAGACATTGCATTAAAATGCTTTTCTTAAATACTGAATTGTCTTGGTTTGTCTAGAGTTTCTCTCCCTTAAAACTTCTCAATTTAGAAAATAAATTCACTAAAATCATGTTCATTATGAATATTATTTAATTAACATATTTGTATAAATGTATTATGTATCACTTTCACTAGATTTGTCAGAGTGTATGGTCCCCGCAAAGTGTAGACATGGCTGTACAGGAAAGTTTAGCACCGTTCCTCAGGGTGGCATCTCTCATCAAGTACCATGTATTCTCTAAGGAATTACCATCCATAAAGGTAAGTTTAAGTCTCTCTCCCAGTAACTGTTTCACTCTCTCTCTCTTTACATGGGTCGATCTAGATTTTCTTTCATTAATACCACCATATTGTCATTGGGGCCCTGCCTATGATTTTGAAAGAAATTACATTTTATTTTTAAGTCCAAGTTGGGGGGGGGGGAGGGGATCCTGACTCCTCACTCTAGATTTTCCCTAAGGCTGCCTCTTACTCTTTATTTACTCTCTTGAACTCTCTCATTTAAAATTTTATTCTGATGGGAAAAAATATTACCCTTAAACAATTTTCACTTATTTTATCAAAAACCTTGGTTCATACGTGTATTACATTAACAGCCAGGAGTTACAGAATTCCAGCACTTGTGCAGCTATTTGGAGTTATCCCCCTTTCCAGCCTCGGATATCAGCCATCTTACTAGTGCGTCGTGTGTTAAGTGGGTCACGGATGAGCCCCTAACGATAGCACGTGCATGGTGTACAGACTTGGCTAACTTTGCCAATAGCCATGCCTCTGATGCTAAGGTAACAAGAAAATGATTTCTGTATTACATATTAGACTATGGAATTAATTCATTGTAATTTATTCATAATTAACTACACAGATAAAAAAGTCAAACCCTGTTTTAGAATAAGAACTTTTTTGAAAAAAATTAGCATTTTGAATGAAGTATTAACTTCTCATAGAAAAATGGCATGAAGTTTGACATTTAAAAGTACTGTCATTCTTTTCAGACCTTGCTGCTGATAAACCCGACATGGTACATTCCAAAGCTGATTGATCTCCCCCATCAGTACTATAGACTCTTCCAGGTATATAACAGTAAGCAGTGCAGTGTGTGTGGAGGAGTACCCAAGGACCCAGCACTGTGCTTGGTGTGTGCTCAATATCTGTGCTTCAGGCAACAGTGCTGTCTACAGCAGAATGTTAACGAGTGTGTACAGGTGAGGTTTAAAGAAGCCAACGTTTGATTCTGCATTGATGGTCAGAAATGACGAAAACATTTTTTATATCGCTTGCAAAACATCTGTCTGTCCATCTGTGTCTGTCAATCTGTGTCTGTCCGTCTGTCGTCTGTCTGGTAGTAACACTTTCACATACATGGCCATTACTTGATTGATACATGTATTTATTACACATCCATTAAACTTGCACGGAAAGTGAAACATAATGAGACTCCACACCCAAGGGGGTCAAGGTCATCTGCAAGGTCAAACTGGCCACAGATGACATCTATTTGTGAACAGTTCTATTTTTACCAGAAAAAAAATTTTTTGAATATTTTGAAAGTTTTAATTTGGAATGTCAAAGTAAACCATAATGAAATTATTTGCTTTCAGCATTCTATACAGTGCGGAGCAGGTACAGGGATGTACTTGTTAGTTAACTCTAGTATAGTAGTGGTAGTACGAGGTCCGAGGGCCACACTATGGGGGTCGGTTTACCTGGATGAACATGGGGAAGAGGATCGTGACTTGAAGTAAGTTCATAAGACAAAAATATTATCAATACACATACATAAAGATATTCTTAGGTATTACATGTACATGTATATACTTAAAGTAATAGAAAGCTTTAGGTTACAAGTGTACTATGTGTTCAGGATTACATACTTGTACATGTAAAATTATGACTCAAATTTCAATTTTTTTTTATAATTCTTGCAATAGGCCACTTGCCAAAATTCATTATAGCTGACAAAATATGTCCGAGATAGGCAATTTTTGGGCACTTTTCATTGTTACGTCACGATGGAATGGCGTCTTTTAACTGTGACGTCATAATGTAAAACAACGCCAAAAGATGTTGACTCGGACATTTTGTGCTCTCTAACAAGATCGGAAAATGGTCTATTAGAATTTGATGTAATATTCTTCAAAACAACAGCCTCTGATTCGAATTTAAGAATTAATGGATGGATTTAGAAAATGCAAGTGACACACAGATGACAGAATGACTGTACATGTATATGAAATGATTAGAAGATTGTACATGTACTTGAAGCAGTCCAATTTTACATACTCCAACAAATGTAGTGAATCCTCAAACAATATCAAAGTCATACAAGACTGCACAAAGGTCGAATATTCTCCAATGGACTGAGAACTTGTTAAGCACAAATAAAGAATTATTATTCAATAAATGACTGTCTTACTTTTGGTGTTCATTGGTGTATAATTCTGGTTGGTCAGGTGCAAAGTCCGTGTATTGCGATTCTCAGAAAATGTGCAGGCGTGCCAACCAAAATTATACACCATGAACACCAAAAGTAAGACGGTCATTTCTAAAATTTACATTTTTGCTAAATATTAGACACCTTATTTTTACATAAACATTTCTTATACAGCAAATTACAGCATCTAAATACTTTCAAAACTTGGACATGACATCACAGTAGGCAACCCAATTTATTTGAATATACATGTAATTCTAGTTACCTAATGTGATTCCACTATTTTAAAATGTGAATATTTTGGTTTTTACTTGTACATGTATAAGAAGAAATTATTTTGGTTTTTCAGGAGAGGGAAGCCTCTGTATCTAAGTAAACAGCGATATAACTTACTGTATCAACAATGGATCTCACATAGCTTTGATCGCAGCTGTAAACGATGGATTTGGCATCAGAACAGACTCTAAAAATAGACACCCAGAAGCTACGACAGAATCTAAACATACATGTAGACACCAGGAAGCTACGACAGAATCTAAAAAAAAAAGACACCAAGCGGCCACAACAGAATCTAAAAATAGACACCAAGCGGCCATGGCAATCTAAAAAAAGAGACCTATCAGCACTGACCGAGTCTAAAAATAGACTCTAAGAAGTTATGTCAGAATCTAAAATTAGAAACCTAGCAGCTATGACAAAAGCTGTGAACAATTAAATCATGATTAGTTGGTGTCCGAACATACGCTAAAAAAACACATGCTATGACAAAATACTATAATGATGGATTTGACATATAAATCGACTTGAATATGTATGCACTGTATATCATAAGCGAGTATTCTAACAGATAATGGTGTGTCATAGACTTGGCAGTAAGCTTAACAAATTTAGTCCCATTTTAAAATGTGATTCATTTCATTGCAAATGACTTGAATCCCTGTATAAAAATTGTTTTAGTAACTTTTGTTGAGCTGCTTACAAAATGTCAGATTATGATTTGAATCAGATAATTACATATTTACTAAGAGGGATAGAATACCATTCAGAAACGTTAAGTCATGATTTTAAATCAAGTCTCTTTTTTTTTGGTATTATTGTATTTCAATATATGAAATTTATATTGTGATTGGTTTTATACAAACTTATTAATTGATTAAAATACATTTATCTTAAATTTGTCAGCGAACTTTAGTAAATTTAAATTTGGTGTCATATTTTCTATATCACATGAAAGTACATGTACAAATGAAAATCTGTTAAAATTATTTCTAAATTTTCATTTGTGATAAATATGAAAAAATTGCTGGTTGCACAGATCATATTGCTTTCAAGAGAAAGTTGGCATTTTGGGTTCGATTTTTGATCAATGTAAAACAGGCCAAATATTTTGTTTTTCATATCAAGGGAGTTGGAGCTACTATAGGCTCTCCTGATGAACCTTCTGATGTATCTGCCCCCTCCCCCCCCCCCCCCCCCCCCCCTTCCCTCCTCATTTAATGCTTCATTTCGAATTTTTAAAATAATGATTAAATAAATTCCTTCCATTTATTTTACCTGTAAACCATTATTTTTTCTTAGCCATGACAGTGTGAAACTTGTTTTCATTGAATTGAACATTTTTCCTAGAATCGAATTTACATGTATTGAGAATTTGTGAAAAAGAATATTTTTCTTTAGAGTATAACATTTCGTTTTATAGTCTTTCTGAAAACTTTTTTTCAACCATTAAACCACAGATAAATTTCACTAGTTTTTAGTATAGTTTCTTAAAGAATTTCTACTAGCCCAGCAAAAGTTTTGGTAGCCTCAGTCGTCAGGCTAGCGAGTTTTGGGAAAGACTGGTTTTATACTTATTCATAGAGATGTTTTGCAGATTTTTATTTCTGCGCCCAATTTCTACAAAAAACTCGATTACAAACAGTATAATCATTAATTTTGTTGATTACTTTTTCCAAGAAAATATGACAGAATAATGATTTGATATGCAAATATTGATGTTTTTATTATGCTTGCTTATTTGTTATGTTAGAAGTGCTACAATGAGATATTTTGTTATGCTTTATTGCATCTTTTTTTAAGCGTAGCAAAACAGAGATCACTGTCCAATGTCTGTCTGTCCATTTGTCAACTTCAAGGTTCTTAGGTTATGAATAAATTTTATGAAGCTGAAGGGGTGAATTGACTTTCAATATGACTTGGATCCATAAACATGAGAATCAAATTCATATTGAAATATTTTCAAAATATTCCTTTCACAAACCTTGACAGTTGGCATCATTTTACTCATAAACTCTGAAAGGTTGCAAAAGTCTTACTATGGCATCTTTTAAAATGCAAACAATCATCAGAGGAAACTTATCAGAAGTTTAGTAGGACTTTGTTGAAGGGTGAAATATTGGTACACACAAATGATTTGTACACACAAATGAATGGTACACAGAAATACATGTAACTGGTTCAAACAATTACTTGTAGACACAAATTTCTTGTACACTGAAATTTTGGTTTCACACAAATTAGTGGTACACTAATTACAAGTAAGTGTGAACTACTGTTACCCATAATGACTTATACTTACAAATTTGTTCACTCAGATATCATGGATATCTAGAACACCAAAATATCTAGTGCACACAAATTCATGGTACACACTTTAAAATATGTATTACCAGTACACACAAATCACTAGTACACACACACAAATTAGTTATACACACAAATTAGTAGTACATAACACAAATTAGTGGTACAAAACACAAATTACTGGTACATAACACAAATTAGTGGTACAAAACGCAAATTACTGGTACCTAACACAAATTAGTGATACAAAACACAATCACTGGTACATAACACAAATTACTGGTAAATAACACAAATTATATAACACAAATTAGTAGTATATGTATACAACACAAATTACTGGTACAAAAATGTACATAACACAAATTAGACGTGGTACATACAAATTAGTGGTACATAGAAGTAACTGATGCATAGGGTTAGGATAGATGATATGATCATCAATTTTTGTTTTTCTCTGTATCAAAAACTTACAGCATGAAAGATGAAAAGAGTGTATGTATGTTCTTGAGCTATAAGACCTTTCATAGGAATTCTTAGCACTTCTTAAATTTTAGATCAAAGGACAATTATGGTTGTTGAAATCTTGTTATAGAATATTTGCTTTTGTTGATTTGTTTGTTTGTTTTATTTTTTTCCATCATGTATTTTTGTTTCTAATAAAATCAGGACAGGATTGTTGTAATTTTTAATAAATGAATGAAATTGAATTGTTTTATTTTTTTCGTTTACTTAATGAATGTAAACCATTCTCTTGAAAATGAAAGAAAAAAGTTATGTATTTTGCTTGGCTTTAGTTAAACAGATGTTTTATGCCTCTGCTATATATAATGGCAGGGACTTAAGAGTTTGCTTTGTCTGTCATTCTGTCCTCCTGTCATTAAATAACATTTTATTTAATGATTCCAGATGATAACTCGGATTTACATGTACCCTTATACTTATCACGAGGAAGATATACCCCTTGATTTTTGAGTCCGTATGTCAGTCACTGTCAGGAATATTACATTTCAGGGTTTACAGATTATAACTCGAGGACCCATTCACCTATCTAAACCAAATTTGTTTATATATTTACTGAAGTGCAAGAGCTAAGTAGGTCAAGGTCAATGATAGGAGAATACACTTAAAACAAATTTTTAAAAATCAATCCAAGGAATGCATGTGTCTCCTGCGAAACATAGCGGCACTCAGGAATCACTTTTATAGGGTGTGACAGACAGACGGACAAAGTTATCCCTAAGTGTTACTATGCTTCGCAGGCGACACAAAAATGGTTTCAAGCTGATATACATTTTATCCAGAATCCTTCAACCTATCAAAAGATAACTTCTATGTATGATCGCTTATCAAGGGGGAGGGGAGTGTTATTGATTTTGAGGTCAATAGGTCAAGGTTACAGTAGGGAAAATACACTTTAAATAATGGTTTCAAGATGATATATCAAGAATCCATCAACCAAGGCAAAGTTAGATGTCTGATCACTTACCAAGAGGGGGAAGAGCATATTGAATTTTTTAGGTCCATAGATCAAGGTCACTGTTAGACCTGTTAGGGAAATTGCACTTTATGAATGCCCAAGAAGCCTTAATCCTTCATGTATTAAACCAAATGTGTCACAAGAGAAAGTCAAGGTGACTGGCAATAGTAAAATTTTGTGGACAGGATACACAAATTTGTCCCAAAGGCTTGCCATGGCAAGATACGGAATCCAATCGATTTTGAAGGTCAGAAAGTCAACCGTCAAGGTCATAGCAATTGTATTGGTGAAATCTCTTGGCAGAATATAAACTATTAAACATTAAGCTAGGATTTTGAAACTTATTTCAAAAGATTACCATGACAAGAGGTAAAATCCTATCGAATTTAAAGGTTTCAAGTCAAAGATCAAGATCAAATACACTTGTGTGATCAAAATCATAGGTTATTGTAGAAATAAAACCTAAGGGGACACAAAATTAAATGCTAGCCGAAAATTTTACAGCTTCCTATTATGGAACAGCAAGAAAATGGGAATGACCTTAGGCTAACTGATTTTCAAGGTCAGCTATTGGTTAGACTCCACTGTTGCTGCAAGAGGAATGACACGTACATTGTGAAACACTGGTATACATGTACACGAACGTGTAGTATGTAATATACAATAAATACATGTCCTTGGTGTAAATACTACATACGATAAGTTAGTAGATAAACAGGTAACTATATTCAGAAATCGATTGAAAACTTGATTTCAGGAAGCAAATCAACAATTTTGTAAACGCAGTGGATGTATATAAGTATCTTTATTTATGATAACATAGTACATTTTGTATATTTAATAAAGGCAAGTATAGCTTAACTTAACGTGGAATGCATTTTTTCATACGAAAATATTGCTTATAAAAACATACGAAATTCTCCTGTTACTATGGTTACGTACATATCCGTTTAAGTTTGAAACGGCTTTATAAGGAATTCAAATGAAAACAGGGAAGCAAATCAAATCAATGTTCAGTTTTGAAAACGTATGACATATAAAAATCTTTATTAAAAGGTCAATATTATGGAATTCAGAAGAAAACTAATAAACGCAATAACAATAAAGCTTGAGTATTCTGTCCTCGATACAATTGGACTGAGCGCCATAAGCATTCAGCCTGTTGACGTCACCGAGTATGTTTATTGTAGACGAGTTGTATCTCTCCGCCGTCGCCCGGAAAATACCGTCACCGGGAGCTGTTTGTACAGTCACTACATAACGGACGGACTCCTGAAAGACTTTATGTTCACGAGGTACATACTGGATTTTTGCGTAATTGATATTTGTAAGCGTTAGTTCCTTACATTCGTTTTTGTAATTAGACAACATTTCATTAATGTGATCTACCATATAGTTTGCTACTTCCTTTGTTTCGGCGCCCTCTGTCGAGATATTGGAAAATGTGTAACAGGGGCAATAACTTTCTGGAATGGATGCGTCATAACAGCTACGATCTGATGGAATCTCCTTAAACATGCTTATTCCTCTTGAAATATACTTTTCATACATAGTTGTACGCTCAAAATTAAGAGTTACAATGTCAGAGAGAGTTTTGAAAAGATCAAAAGTTGAAGTCAATTTGTTGGTATTTTCTACCAAATTTTTGTGCGCTTTTGGGAATTGCTTTTGAAAAAAAGGCGGGGTCACAATAGAAAGGAGTGGCAACGGATTCGTACGACGGACAGTATCACTCTTCAGGATCGGGCCATAACGCGGACCATGGTCGCTTGTTAAGAATACGAAAGTATTGTTCAGTTTATTGCTGTCGTGTAACTTTTCGAAAAACGATTTGAGCTCGTCGTCAAATAGATGGAGATGATTAGGTCCGCTATGTGCGAGTTCGTTTTGCCACATGAACACAAATTTTGCCTTTGTTTTGTAAATATCAATGCATTGTCCAATGTAATCGAGTACTGTGCTGGGCAGAAACTGATTCTGAAAGCAGAGCGATTGATGTTTCGTGTACCTCGTGTTTCCTTTACTATCTTTAACGAAAGAGGTAGCATTCTCCATTAATGAAGCGTGATAAAACGAAGAATGAATCATGTAATGGTCGTATTCCGGAAGTTTGAAAAAGTACCCCGGAAGTGCCGGATCCCAATCGTCTGCGTAACACGTCATGTAACCTTTGTTGATTATTTGACGGAACAGCCACGGGTAATCCATGCTAGGTCTCATCACGGTCTCATACTGAAATTTACCGGTCATGAGAGCCACAAAGTTAGGCTGCGAATTGTCTCCAATTTTCGTATATCCTTTCATTTCATAGGCGTGTAATCGGTCCCTTAAATACTTCATCGTATTTGGCAGGGTTCTCTCGGCGACCAATCTGGAGACAGAGTCAAGGAGAATGATTAAAATACTCGGGCGATCTTGACCTTCGTCTTGGAAAATGCCGCCCTTGGTCAGTCGACCTACTCTATAATGAATTCCTTGATATACAATATTGGTTTTGTTGTGAAAACATCGAACGAAACAGAAGTCTGCAGAAATAGTAGAAGATAACGGCTTAAACTTAAATCGTAGAACTTCGCCTTTATCCTTCCGCGGTATCAAAGAGTACTCGCAATCAACTTCTTCTGACAAGAACCCGTATGATTTGATGACGTCATCGTCCTTCTGTAAACCTCTCGAATCGAAAGACACCATAGTGTTCCAGTCGTCGCATGCGGCAAGTGGTGATTCCAAGAAAAAATCCCCCAAAGACTTGTCGCGGTAATTTATTTTCTCAAGATTGCAGGGTTTGTATACTTGGTACTCCATCAGAACCCATCCAAACTTGCTATACAGAAACACGGCAGTGAAACTGAGGAAAATGAGAGACAGGAAGAGCCTTTTCAGAAACCGTATACAGCTTGATCTTGAGACGCATTTTAATCCCATTCTTTTGCATTTTTAAAGCTCGAAGAGGGAAGGCTTCATTTCTGGGAATATTTCTGGAAAAAAATTAATTATATCATTACTGCATTGTTCAGATAATCATTATGTAAAATCTAATTAGCATTAGGTATTTATCATGTTTGTTATGTACGTTGTATTTTCTTAATTACGTGAACTACACACGAGAATTCCCCAAAAATCTTCAAAATTAGCCAGCAAAGCAAGCAGAAATTGAGTAACGCATGCGCGTATATAGCCAGAGTACTCTTCTAGTGAAAGCACTTGTGATGGGGGGCTTGAAGACCGCCTTTAGGCACCAATGGATTCTAAGCGAAGCCGTTGTGTTGGCTCAGGGGGCGAAGCCCTGGAAGCTAATGGATTTTACACATTTTCTGCATAGTCTTCTACGTTAACTTATGAATTACCCTTGTACACTTTTTTGTCTTAATATCAATTCTCTGTAACGACCAAAATATTTTGGAAACAGCATGTCATGGATTTTCATGATTTTCTCTATAAATGGTATGTATAATGCCCTGAATACAAAAATAACTTTTTTAAAAATAAATATTCTGGTTGCCATGGAAACGAGGTCTCTATTTATAGCACTAAAAATTGTCAAATAAGTCATCTTTGGTTATTATGTTGCCATGGAAACCATTGTCAGAGTTAATTGGTATTAACAACATATAGTCTTTAAAACCTCTACTTTTAGAAAAAATAACAAATTTTTGACATTTCTTTCAATTAGCCAGATCTTATCAAATCAAAATCAGTCAAAAATTGCCATAAAATAAGGTCAAAATCAAGGCCTATTTTGTCCAATTTTTACCATTTTTAAGCAAAAATAACACAAAATGTCAGGCTGATAACATCATCACTGTTGTCAGAACAAAATAGATTTCATGTGACAAATATAATCACTGAAAAAAATAAGTGTGACCTTGTTTTGTTTTCCTACATTTTGAGGTCAAAAATTTGACACATGATGACTATATCTTTTCAAATTGATTTTTTGCATGGTTTAAATAACTTATATTGCTTTAGCTTTATGTAGGGACAACAGAAGAAATTATTCTTTATTTGAGCACTTCCAAAATTTGTCAAGGTCATTGACTCTAAGTTCAAGGTCAATTCAAATTACAGGTTCCAATTTCAATAAAATTTGCATTTTTGTTGTTATTTGTTGGTACAAAATTTAGGCTTGACTGTCATATATTTGTATCAAAAATACTTCTTTCTAAAATTAGGACCGATAGATGGAAAAACATTACAATTTTTTGTTCAAAACATTTCTCCTAAAAAATAAGCCCCAGACAAAAATCATGATAGTCTCACATCTTTTTATATGTATGTATGAAATACTAGCTAAAAATCAAGGATGTCATTGATTTTGAGATGATTGCAACTTTGGTCAATAAATAGGGGATATATATCCAAAATCACTATGTATGTGTTTGTTTTACTCAATACCACATGATTTTTGAGTAACTGCCTCTCATATTTTTGAAAAATCACAGAATTTTGCCAAATTTTGTGAGTTACATTCAAGATGACCTTGACATTGGGTCCTGTGACCTTGAAAAATTTTAAGGTGATTTTTTAATCAATAATGCTCTTTTATATGCACTGATAAAAAAATGCTTAAAAATACATGTATATAACCATGATAACGGACAGCTGAAAATTTACCAGTAAATTACTCTATGTGTAATAGCACTGAACAGAATGTCACCATGATAACCATTTTTTATACCCTTTTGAATAAAATTATGAAGAGGTCCAACTCAAATTTTAACATTTTCTTAAAGATCGAGGATTAAACTTTAAAGATAATTGGCAGTAGAAATCAAGTTAGCCTGACATTTCAGATTATTTGCCCTTAAATTTGAGCAAAATCATGTTAAATTAGGAGCTTTTTTGGTCTTAAAAAGTGCCTCTTCAAAACAGGATTTTGCCTACATTTTGAGCATATTGACAAAGAGAATTGCGGACAGAAACATACTTCTTGTGTAATATTTATACTATTAAAGATATAAAGAGAAAAATTAAGGAAAATTCAGTTGCCTACAATAGCTGTTACCATGGAAACGAGCCTTGTGAAAATGCCATGTTACAAGTATCCAACTGATGCGTAAAATTTCAAACATGGTTTAATTTGTAAAAAGAAAGTTTATTTTTGTCTCAGTACATCATATACACCTTCCACACCAAAATTCTTCAAAATTGGAGACATGCTGTTTCCACGCGCTATTGAAATTTTGGTCCTTACAGAGAACTGCTATTAAATATTTACACCACAAGTTTACATGCAAATGATATGATTTCATTATAACCTAAGACTATAGTTTAAGACTTATTATCTCTCTTTCTTTTCTCAATGGTCGAGACGCTACATATATTTATATATTTTCAACCCCTCCGAAACCACTGAACATTTCACCAAACGATAAAATTACAGTGTCCTCTACATAGTTTATTCGACTTGATAGGAAATCAAAGATGACCGCCATGGGCTCTAATTGGTTGACACGCTGCACAATATTTGACTATACCCCATGAGACGTAAGAACTTGACTTCTTTTGAAAAAAGGGTGGGGGGGGGGGGCTTAAACAGACAGAGTGCGAGCAGCTACGAGCCAGCCAATGTTTTTTAAAGGAAAAAAATTACCTTTATTGAGAATCATATCTTATTCCATGGATGTTCCCAGCTAATTAATCGAACTACCCCTCACCACACCATCTAGGTCCCCGGATGAAAGCACATGTACATCAACTATATGTAAACCACACTTTGGCACATAGGCAGCTAAAAATGGAAATTACGATACAAAAGAGAAAATAAAGTATTGGTGTAACACATGCATTTTTAAATGAACGACATTTTGCAATACAATGTATTTAAAGCAAATTTACCTTTTTTAGTTTAGTTTTTTAGTTGGGTAGATTATCAGGTTACAGTATAATGTCATTGGAATACCTAAGTAACAACTCTATAGACTAAAACCTATTTAAATTCGTATGGATACATAAAATATGAAATAGCATCCTTGGTAAGTCAAGCGTCCTACTACGTGTGTATATCTTTTAAGGAAGTTTATGAAAAAGGTATACAGGGGTGTTTGACATATAATATGAAGCAAAGTAGAAATGAAAAAAAGGGGCTCATTATAGAGAGTTCCCTCGTCCATTTGGAAGTCTAGAAATTTTTTATTAATACGGCCCTTGTCTTATTGGCTTCTTTATTATTGAGATAAAAACTCTTTGTTCAAAAAGGTTTGTAGCTAGTACATGTAAGATATATTTTGAGTATGTACAAGGATGGACTTTTATTGACCTCTTGTAGTGATTAAATGTTTAATGTTTACTTTGTATGATGTATACCATGATGTGGTCAAACGTCAATATTAAAGAATATGTATTTTTGACGACTCCCAGGGTATCATGTTACGTATGACTCCCGGGTACCCTTTTTTATCCTGCTGTGTCTCGCGGCGAGGTCCGTACAATGTACAGTAACTATATTTTCACTAGTTTCGCGATATTTTACAATGTAAAACACAAGGGACGGTGTAAGAGCAGCCGGACATTGACAAACATCCCGAATATGAAAAATCGATGTTGAACACGTTGAATATCCCTTGTCACGCGAAAGACTTCCCTCGGGAGAAGTTTATTTCATATATTGAATAATAGAATCGGGCAGAAAAATAGTTTATTTTCAGAATGGGCCCTGATGTACATTGTACGTGGTACAAACGAAGATTTAAGGACGGACATCCAAGGGACATTTGCCAGGAGTATTCCCCGTTTTAACGTATACATTTTTTTTTTCAAAATCAAAGGTTGGGAAACACCCCCCCCCCCCCCACCCCGCCCCGCAGAAAAAGCTATATCTGCCCCTGCAGTTTTGAAATATTCATTAAACATTGTACATCTTAATTGAAATTTACAGTAAATATGAGTTCGAATAAATAGTCTGTTTGTTCGATTAGTTTTTATATTGAAAAGAAAGTTGAGTTTATCGTAAATATTCGTATAGTTCGTGTGCATTGTCTCGCAGAACGTGATAGAACCATGGACCGGAACCAACCCCCCCCCCTTTTCTCAGACTTTTAATACCACCAAAAACATAACAAGTCGTTTTCTCTCTTAGTTTTTCCATTTTAAAGATCAGACTCTCAACTAGGTGATGTTTAAACTGGATCAGCCGGATCGGCACATATATATACAGGAAAAAATAGAAATTCAATACATCTTGATCAATAAAATGCATGAATCAGCATTAATACAGAATATCAGGATTACAGCAACACCCCACCCCCACCCCTTATCCCTGAAACACATACAACTAACGAGAGAGAGAGAGAGAGAGAGAGAGAGAGAGAGAGAGAGAGAGAGACTTACCTCAGATAACACACTTCTTTGTCAAATGTTTCAGCGTGAGTGTGAGAATATTTATCGGTTTATTTAATGTTGCACGCTTGTAGATGATACGTAGCGTAGCAACAAAAAGATTTGTATACATATGTGTTTTTATAAATACATGTATCGTTGTACATGTATGCAAACTTAATATTGTATTATCAAGTTTATTGTGATACAAGATAAAATGGAGGACAGGCAAATCAAGGATTAGATCTTCTATAGATAACGATTTTCATGTATTACAGTGGTGGATCCAGTCCCTTCTTTTCATTGAAATTAAAGGGGGGGGGGGGGAGTGATCCAAAATTTTACGAAGTCTGAAACTGAACTATTAGGAGGATGAGGTTTTGTTACATAGCTCCTTCCGTGGCGTTTTTAAAAATAATTCCTCGCGCCTCGGTCGATCCTTCGTCGGGAAACCCACGGAATCTTATTAGTTGTAAACACTTTTAGTTAGTGACCTGATACGGAAAAATACATGGTGTGAAAAGAAAACCCGTATCGGGCGAGGCGAAAGTTTTCTTTTCACACCATGTATTTTTCCGTATCAGGTCACTTACTAACCGTGTAACGAATTTATCACGTCGAAGACCTCTTACTGTATGTGTGGGGGTCTCTGTATCATACAATTCACGACGTCATAATAAACAACTCGCCCGATACGGATTTACAAGCCTGATACGGCTTTTTTCACGGCGTCATGTGACCATGATCTGACCAATCAGATTCCAACATTTTTGTCTGAGGCGTGATAATATCCGTTCCACTACGTAAAATAATATAATCGTAGGCTGTGGGTTTCCGACCTTGTTTTTAAAACCTGAACCGCAAATTCATCACTGACGTACCTCGCAAGATGTTGCACCTCGGCAAACGGTTGTCTCGATTTCCGTAACAAAGAGGAAAACTCCGGTTGACCGTATCTTACGTGATCGCTTTATTTTTCAGTACGAAGGCTGATCTCCAACTAACTTTACACAGACTAGACAAAATGATCTATAGACAAGAGAAACAACAATTAATGTTATTAATATATTATTATTATTAATTACAATTAAAGGATTACATGTATAATAACAAGTATGAGAAATTAATGTCACACGTCAGCACTGCCTCGGGTATTTTTATCATATAATTTAGCAAATGTCCTAAAGAAATGGACACTATCATCCTCGGTACCCCAGGTTATTTGCACTTTTGGCTGAATATAACCTGGGGTATCGAAGATGGGACACTATTAGAACGGTCATATTATCATGATTAAAGAGCTCTCTAAAAGAATGAGAGCGGTTAATAATTTAGAAATTGAATAGCAGTCGGTAAACTGTAGGAGGGGGTGGACAGGGTGAAAGGGGAAGGGAAGGAAGCGGGCGGGCGGGAGGAGGGAGGGGGAGGTAAGGGAAGCGAAGGTTGAAAAGGAGGGGGAGAAAGGAGGGGCGCGAAGGGGAGGTAAGGGGGTGGGGGAGAGAGGTACCTCCTGCCCCCCCCCCCCTCCCCCGTAGTGTAATCATTCGTTACCTACTTGCATATATATAATACCTCTTGACAATATGATTGGTCGACAATGTTGCAAAAAATGCAAACATTCGTCTATGTTAGTCAAACAATTTCATCAGGTCGGCTCAATCTAGTCTAGGTGACCATATCGTATCAATGCATCCTCCGAAATTCGACGATCCTGCATTGCAGCGATACGTCCTATAACATGCAATCGCACATCCTCGGAAATTTCCGTCGCTTGAATCGGAATAAATTTATGTGCAATTGGTCTTACAACATACCGATCGTGTTTTCCGAATTTTTCTTACTCGAACAACATTTAAAGTCAGCTATCTGACGGCAAGCATTTTGTAAAAGTTGATACATTTTGTACTTGTAGAACTCTATAATGTAAGGAGCTGATAAGATAAGGGCTGTGTTTAGCCCTGAATCTCATCAAGTATTTCTTCTACATAATGATCTGTATGCAAGAAAAACTTGATAATTACTAAAATGTAATGTATTTGGGGATTCCTCATACATCTTTTATTATGGAAAGCTTATTTCTAGATACTTAAATTACAGTTTTAAGGCCCCTTCACATATGGACGAATCCATAGAACGAAGCCTTGCGAATGAGTAAAATTTGTCAAACTTGACGAATTTTGAACGAAAACGGTGTTGAAAAATATGATCATAACGAAATGCAAACGCAAGGGAACTGCTTATTGCGAATAAGAAACGAAGCACTGCGAATTGTTACGACTTCGCGCTATGATACGTTAGAATGAGCATTGTGTATTTATTTTTTCACTTGCGATTAGGAGCGTAAATATGCGAAAGTTTACGCAGCGTTGCGCATTGATACGAACGCTTCCGAAGCTAGCCGCACCTGCGTTTAACAGACATGACATTTTC
This sequence comes from Pinctada fucata, assembly GCA_028142955.1. Classification (NCBI taxonomy): domain Eukaryota; kingdom Metazoa; phylum Mollusca; class Bivalvia; order Pterioida; family Pteriidae; genus Pinctada; species Pinctada fucata. Next base: position 7,951,341 of record AP027114.1, on the reverse strand, counting down.
TGTAGACTAACAGACGTTAGTACAATTATGCCAAGAGGAAAGGGAAAGTTACGTGTAGAAGATCGGGAAGGAAGCAGCCAGAAAATCGGCCTAGTAGTCCTAATCCATAAGAACTATGTGGCTTTTTTTGTAATATGCACTAAACGTGAAAATAAATTTCATGAACCATTTGTTCAAAGCAAATTATTGATGTTTTTATGATCACCGATAAAAGTCCATCATTTAGTCCACCTCTCTATCTGTCCGTCTGAGCTCATACATGTACATCCTTTTATAATATGTATATACATCAGAATTTGATTTTTTTTTCAGAAGTTTGTTCATTTGGATAACGCGACTTTGGGTCAAAGGTCACTTAATGTCGTTCAGAGGTCAAGGTCACTTTATAGCTAAATTATAGCATTTACTTCATAAAATATTTCAAACATTCATTAAAATGTATTTCTTGCCCAAATGATATGAAAGAATATATATACAATGTTAGAAAAATACATCCATGTGTTAAATAATTATGTAAGAGTTATAATTATATCAAAGAGGATTACACTCAACTTTTTATGCATAGGCTGTTCATATTAACATCATACATCGACAAATTGTTATTGGTTGTGAGCTTTTTGACATGTCACTAAAATGGACAATTTCTTAAAGATCAAGGTCATTTGTTAACCAATGATAATATAGGATCTGAAAATACTAATTCAACAGACTTCACAAAATGATTTGCATGATCTGAGCTTTCCCTCAAAGGTATTCAAGGTAATTTTAGGATAAAAGGTCAAGGTTATAGATATGAACTTGTCGTTTCAGGTTATAAATATGAAAAAGAAATTAACAAACACATGAAATTCTTATTAATCTCTTAAAGGTCAAGGCCACTCAGAAAACAGAAGTTCATTAAGATTGAATTGTTTTTGGGGTATAGTTTTCTTTATCAATTTTTTTTTTTTTGGGGGGGGGGGGGGTTCAGAAGCAGTGATATGCAGCCAAAAAGTCCAATTTCTTGAAGGTTCTAGGATTTTCTATCCTGAACTCAACCATGAGTTGATCATTAATTTCAAATTGGCGCCACATGTCGTAATGCAGCCATGGTCTTCTCAAGATACAACCTGCTCTGGCTTCTCTTCTCCATCTGATACGGCATCTGATATACTGATAGATGTTGCACTCCCTAATAGCTACAGTCGTACACTGAAGAACCAAACGTTGTGTATCTTCCATTTGAACAATTAATTTCCAGAATAATTCCCTTTTCACAATTAAAATAAATAAATTTGTAAGATGTTTCGAAAAGCTTTCGTTGCTATTCGTATGCAGTGGTAACCCTTCGTAATGATTATCACTAAAACGTTTTCTGTTCGTTTCGTATCGTCAACCTATCGCAATAATTCGTTTTTATTCGCCGATTGAATTATTTATAGAATAAATGTCTTTTGGAATGTGATTATACTGTGATAACCTACAATGGATCCAGGAATTATGTTCCATAATGCGCGTTAGCGCATTATGAGAAACATAATTCCTGGATCCATTGTAGGTTATCACAGTATAATCACATTCCAAAAGACAGTTATTCTATATATTTACATTCAAGTTTTTCACGCTTTAATGACGTTAAAATACGTTTACAACTACGTTGCTAAGGCTCTGTTACTACGTACCGTCGAAGTTCAAATCAAGCCAACTTACTATGACGTCATAGTTCAAATCACGCCACTGCGGTTATACTCCTATAATCACAGTGTAAATTCTATACAAATGAATGGGCATATGTAAATATTAACGCATCGTCGCTGTTCGATACAGGTCGCACCAATAAGTAAAATATCGCAAAGGTGCGCTTTCAGTCGCCTGGAATGCAAATAAGTTGTGTAATATGCAAAACAGTAGGTCACATTCTAGTCCCTTGCGAACGTCGACGAACATATAACGAATGCATACCGAATGATTAACGCATTATAACGCATTCTAACGAATACTTACGAATGATGGACGAAAATATTATTCGCTGAGAAATTTTGAACATGTTCAAAATTTAACGACGAACAGAACTAACCGGAACGAATCAAGACGCTCACAAACGAATCCGCGCGAAGTCGACAACGAAGTATAACGTTGATATGCAAACGGAAGCGAATTTTGCAAAAACCTTATTCGCCAGTTTGCGCAAGTTGACGTCGGAGGGCTTTCGTCCATATGTGAAGGGGCCTTTAAGAGTTGGGGGTAGCCATGTTGAAAAAAAGCTAATATCGATCAAAAAACGTTGAAAATTAGGAACAATTTGGCTAATATGGATATCTATAAACTTTAAAACATAGTTACAGTCTAAACAAGATACTAGAAATTAAATTCAAAAGACTGGTCTCATTTGTTCCATAGATTTTAAAATCTTGAGTCTGAAATATGGTTGTATTTTGTATTCATTGACTACAAAGTAGGCATTTTACCGCGAAATACACATTGTGTAGAAATAAACCGCACACTCCTGTTTATTTCATTCCAAAATCTTGTGCATTTCATGTGAACATGTTTAGAATAAGTAAATGAATGACTTTAAAAGGGAAAAAAATTAAATTTTGCTTATATTATGGCATAAAACACAGCTTTATAAAAAGCCCCCCCCCCCCCCACCCTCTCTTTTTCAGTTTTTTGTCTCTAGGGCATCGTTCCCCCCCTTAGCTACAGAACCCCACTTTGTCAAAAGATGTGTATTAGTGATATACATCTTCTGTAAAAGTGGGGTTCTGTAGCTGAGGGGGGGGGGGAACAATGTTTTAAAAAACTTTTCCATTTTCCATTGGTTTCTATAGAAAAAAGACATATTTTGCCCCAAAATTTAGGAAAACTACGCATGATAAATCTTATGCAACTGCTGATTATGATGAAACCAAGAACTGGCATCAATTTTGTGAAAGAACTTTTTTGAAGTTCCCATTTTGAAAATTCCACTTTTTCAGGGCAGATTTTACGCCTTATCTTATCAGCTCCTTTACTGAGCTGTCTAATTCTTTTAAAAGAGCTTTTTAGTTCATACCATGTATAGCGCTCATTGAATGTATAAATAAGGAGTTCTCTTACTGTATTGTTGCACTCTTTTATTTATTTATTGCGCTCAATAATACAATTAGAGAGCTCTTTAATTCACTTGATGGGCGCAATATCTAAATGTAATTGTATTACAGAGCTTGTAAATTTAATTATAGCACTCGATATAATAGAACTAAAGAGCTCTTTAGTTGATTTAAAGAGCTGTTTAGAGAGCTCTTTAATGAAATTGAAGAGATATCTAATTATTTGAGTTTTTGTTAATTCGACATTCCATAGGAATTGGTAAATGCTCAATTTTAGAAACCAAGGAGTAATTAACAAAATCAATATAAATAGATATATATTTTTGTCCTCTTAGACATTACACTTCGTTAATTGTTTCTCCACACTTGACTGATATGGAAAGCCAAATTAACAGAAACTCAAATAATTAGAGAGCTCTTCAATTAACTAATGAGCTCTTAAAAAGATTAAAGAGCTCTTCAATTAATTATAGAGCTCTATAAAAGAATTGAAGAGCTCTCTAATTCAATTATAGAGCTCTATAATTCAATTATAGAGCTCTCTAATTCATATATTGCCGATTGTCATAATAAGAGAGCTCTTCAATTCTTTTACAGAGCTCTTTAATTCGTTTACAGAGCTATATAATTCAATTAAAGAGCTCTCTAATTCTTGTTAGAGAGCTCTTCAATTGTATTAGAGAGCTCTTTAATTGTTTTAGAGAGCTCTGTAAAAGGGACATATCCATATTGTGATTAAAGAGCTCTCTAAAAGAATTATAGAGCTCTTTAATTGAATAAATGAGCTCTGTAAAACAATTGAAGAGCTCTTGAATAAAATTAAAGAGCTCTCTAATTACAAAAAATCGGTTTTGTATGACTTAGAGAGCTCTATAATTGTATTAGAGAGCTCTTCAATTCTTTTATAGAGCTCTGTAATTAATTGAAGATCTCTTTAAATTAATTAAAGAGATCTTTAATTAATTCTTTTAAAGAGCTCTTTAATTCTTTTAAAGAGCTCTTTAATTCTTTTAAAGAGCTCTTTAATTCACATATCTATTGCGCTCACTAAAAGAATTAAAGAGCTCTCAAATTGTATTATTGAGCGCAATAAAACAATAATTGCCCTCTTTAATTCATTTATTGCGCTCAATAATAAAATTAGAGCGCTCTTTAATTTATTTATTGCGCATAATAAATGATGCAAATTAATTAAAATAGCTATTTAGAAGAATTAGAAATCTCTCTAATTGCATTTATGAGCGCAATAAATGAATTAATGAGCGCAATAATAGAATTGAAAAGCTCTTTAAATGAATTATAGAGCTTTCTAATTCTTTTAAAGAGCTCTTTAATTATTTGAGTTTCTGTTAATTTGGCGTTCCATAGACTGATGAATGGAAATAAATTCTCATGTTTCAAATTTTCTATTTTATCGTCGTAAGTTCGTCTCTTTTTCACGTATGTTATATATGCTATACAAGAGGTATTTGACATTGAACTTGGAGCAAAACGAATTGTTTATTTATCATCAAGCTACTATTCATCTCAAGTGTCAGTAATGGGCAGTGGTCAAAGGGTCATAACTCCGTAAGAAACAATCTGCTTACGTCAAGTGGGGACATTAAAAATCCATCAGATTGGTACATAATGGCAGTCTCACATTCCTGTATCCTCCCAATTCATGCTCTTCTGTCACGCACAATTTTTTTTTTTCGGAGGATGTGTGTTCCTGTGTGTCCAGCCTCTGATATTTTAAATAGAAAAAAATTAAACGGGAAATAGAAAAAAAAGAATCCAGCATTTCTTAGTGGTGTAACGATATATCGTTTGTACTCGTATCGCGATACAGTAGCTTGACGATATACGTATCACGATACATCTTCCATTCAAATGATACACAACGATACACTGTCAGTATTTTTTAACAAAATCAAGTACAATGTAACAAACAGAGACAAAAAATGTCTGTATCATTTATACTTATAATGCACATTGTATAAAGCCAATAGTATATCCCATCACCATGTACATGTATCTCGTCATCTTCTCGAGACAAGTGTACGTAATTTTTTTACTCCCGTACGTAATTTTTTTACTCCCGTACGTAATTTTTTACTCCCGTACGTAATTTTTTTTACTCCCGTACGTAATTTTTTTTACTCCCGTACGTAATTTTTTACTCCAGTACGTATTTTTTTACTCTAGGAGTAAGGTAATACTTACGCTTGTCTTAAGAAGATGGTATCTCGTGAGAATAAACCCTCTTTATGCTGTTATCATGATTACATTTTTGGTTAAGCCCCTAGGTGAATCAAAAAATGTAATCATGATACTGTTAAGACTAAATTGATACAAGGATGAATATGTGAGTTGTGGATTGGATAGAAAAGTGTATCGTGATACGTATCCTATCATGAGCCTTGTATCGTGACACTATCGCATCGTGATCTAGTGTATCGTTACACCCTTAGCTAGAACTTCTGGAATATTTTCAAACAAATATTTTTACTGACCCCCGATCCAATTCCCCTTAGATCAGCATTATAAATGACTAGCGAGAGAAAATAAATGAAATTAGACCGCCATCTACCGGCTATTCGGTATTACTTCGAACAATGTATACATGTATGTAGTCTACGTGAACGACTTCGATTTCAGAGCTACATGTACATGTGAAAAATCTTACAAAAAATAACGGAGAAACTGTATACCTAGAATCATTCGCTGTGTATTAACCTTCGCCACTTTCGTGGTCAGCCTCATACCGCGAAAGTTTGTCCGTGAATAATAATATGAAATGCATAATTCAATAGCAGCAGGAGCTGATCCGCGAATCATTGTCTAATTGACAAGGTTTACATTTATAAAACCGCGAAAGAAAGTACCAGCGAAGGATTCTACTTAAGAGCAACCATTTGATTTTTATGGGGGGGGGGGGGGGGGGGGGGGGGGGGGCTGGAAGACTTTGCCAAAAAAAATTCCGGATCGGAATTTTAGGAAAAAAAAATTTCCGGATCATGAAATTGCCCCTCCCCCCCTCTCTTCCAACCTTTCCACTGCCAAATAAACACTTTTTTGTGTATCATAAACAAAGTATAAAAAAATGGAACAAACTTTACGCAATTTGGAGTGAATAAATAAAATTCAAAAGTCTTAATTTGGAGTGAATAAATAAAACTCAAAAGCACCATATAGCCTGTCTCCGTTGAGTATTATTTTAGTAAACAGATTATAGGCACCATATGCCATTCAAGAAATTAAAATGAAGTGATCTGCTGGCAAGAGATGAACTCATTGTGTGTTTGATGTTTAATATGGCTAAAAAATTACGCTGAATTATTTAAACTTTAGAGTAATTTTCAACATTGGAAAATTATATTTAAAAAAAAAAATAAGCCGGCCCGAATGGCCGGCGAAAAAAATTTCCGGCTCTTAAAATGGCCGAAAAAATTTTTCCGGCCGGCAAAAGTCTTCCTGCCCCCCCCCCCCCCCCCCCCCATAAAAATAAAATGGTTGCTCCCTTATTTCAATTCCCTTGGGAGTATACAAGCAGAGCTGCCGTTTAAGCGCTAATACTTTCCATTTACAAGCTCTTCTCATGTACAGTATCTGAATCCTATTGGACGTTTCTGTCTTTTAACAATTAAACAATGAATTCATGTACATGTACATCAGAAACAGAACTTTTTGGAGCAACATGATAACTATAAAAATTGTAGCTTTCTGGACAACAATATTTTCTAGTCGTACAGTGCAATGCCCTTCTTTATTAGGTCTTCCGACTTCCGTCGGAAGACCTATTGTTTTCGTAACCGTGGAAAATTGGATCAGCGATTTCTCAAGAACCCTGTAAGCTAGGACAATGAAAGTTCTCCAACGTTACGTTTGGAGTAAAAGCTAGATTGGTCTTTTTTATTTTTGGTCTCTGTTATTTTTTTATCATGTTTTTTAGTAGATTCAAATATTTGACGGGAGCGTCGAATTACTCAAAAGGACCGAAAATTTCATGTTTTGCTATTTGTAAGCTTAAATATCTCGTATTTTGCTATCTACAATTTCCATTCTTTTTGAAAGTCGACAGCCATGCAAGATATGAAATGCTAGATGCACACTGTAACGATTTATTACGATGACGTCCTTCACCGTCCTTCATATTTCCAAATTCAGAAGTTCATAGGAGGAAGACACTTTTTTGCTTATAATAGTAAACAAAAATTAAGCTTATGAAGTTTCCTAAAAATTTCAATATTATTATTTTTTATCCATATATTTGTCTTATTTAGTCTTTCTGATTTTTCCTATCTCTTACTGTTGAAAAGATATGAGCATCGAAATTTTGAGTTGGGTATTTCGATACACCTTCACGCCAACAGATCGGGCGCACACTAAAATTGGTAGTCCGAGTCCGACTCGAGAAAAGCAGTGTTGAGATTTTCAAATTCCGATTTCACGGCAATGATGAATATGCATTTCATAAATACATTTCGATATACACAATTTGATTTTAAAACAGTTGATTAATTTAGAAGAGATCAGCTACAAACCAGAATTTACACACAAAAAGTGGTAGTTTGATTCCGATTTCTAACCTACAAACCTGTTTCTAAACTTCAATAACTATATTTTGAACATCAAGTTTAATTTCTATTCTAGCAAACGTTCGAACATAATTTTCGGTTGGTTTATTTACAAATTGATGAACAATTTCTCCAACATTCTTCCCTCCCCTCGTTTTTCGAAAACAGTTCTGTTTATATTGAACGATGTCGCCATGATGGAAATTCAAAATAAACTTTGAAAAAAGGGAAGGGGGGGGGTCCAAATTTGAACCTGCACAGCGAGAACCTCATGGTATTTATATATATATATTGAACGTAACTTGTTATTACCATTTCTCTTCTCAAGAAAATTGGTTCTACAGCTACGAGCTCGCCTTTTTTATGGGGGAAGGGGGCAGGAAGAATTTGCAAAAAAAAAATCCCGGCTCTGAAAAATGCTGACAAAAATATTCCGGCCCAAAGGGCCGGCAATTTTTTTTTTCCCGGACCATGCAAAAGTAAGGATACATTGCATGATATGGAAATTTTTGCTGGCCCTTTGTGCCAGACAATTTAAAGTCAAAAAATTAATTAATATAAATACAAACTGTTCACATAGCTGTATCTAACAGAGACCTAATACGCATAGGCACAAAAATCTAGAAAAGGTTCTATTTAAACATCATACAATCTGTCTGAAATTCGCTAATTGCAAAGAGACATCTGAAGGAACGATTATTAACTCATACTCTGTAACAGCGGGGAGTTTAACTTACACAGACATTCACAACATTTGACAATTTGTTTAAATCCGGCCCGAAGAACCGGAAAAAATTTTTCTCCGACTCTGGTAATGGCTGAAAAAAATGGCCTGCTCAGAAAATTGCTGAAAAAATTTTACCGGCTGGCAATAGAATTCCTCCCCCCCCCCCAAAAAAAAATAAAATGGTTGCTCACCAACAATTATCGGTTTGAAAATTTAATGTTACTGCTATTTGAAGACTTAAATATATAAATTACATGTAATGTGACGTCCTTCATATTTCCAAACCAAAAATTGTATAGGAGGAAGACACTCTTGTTGCAACCGCAACAAGAAACCTTTCTAGTTTGTTATACAATTGTAGTTAATCAGATCATATATGTACGAAGTTTTCAAGATGCAAACCACAATTCTTCGTGCATCATAGTGTTGACAGTTATCTTTCTGTTTCATTCAGATACTCTTTACCAAAGGCATGCGCTTCTTACGTACATTTCATCTCAGCCGAGGTAAACAAACAATAAAATCCACACCTCTATATGTCGTCAATTATGAAAGGAAAAAGACCTTTTGTGTCAAAAAGACATATAAATCAATAACAAAACAATCTGAAGGAATCAAATTGTCAGCTTTATATTGATTGGACGAAGGCATTTATTACCGCCCCTTGTTTATGTAGGCCATTTCATTGAAAAATCGCGGTCAGTCCCTCCTTCAAAATGTACTATAGGTGAAATGATAATTAGTAGATTGTCACCTGATTCGTACATGAATGAATACTAATTAATTAAGAGACTAGCTGTAATATTCAGATACAAAAAAGAGGACTTGAGGTGACTGACTTCGTGAATTAAGGTTTAAGGTTGTGAAATATGGGTATCAAATTTAAATCTCAAATATTTGAATTGGTGGTACATGTACATGTAGCTAGTTGGTCATAATTTTTCAAAATACTTCAGCGAAATTCTGAACCATTTTCCAACTTTATACACTCATTGCTTATGACCACATAAATTGTCCTATTGATTTTCAATGACATTGGTAGAAGAGCAAGGTCAAGGTTTGTACGCAGCCTAATCTTTGTTCTAATTGTGATTTTCGGATTCTGATTTTCGGGTTACGTTTGACTTTCGTTCACTGATCACAGAACATAAAAAATGTATGGATACAGCCTGTGTTGTATCTTTTTCATCAGATTATGTTCAATTGTTTAACGTCTTCAAACTCAAAAGCTGAATCCACATTTTGATCATTTTTTGAAAGGATGATAATTTTGTTTATTTTCAAGGTCAAAGAAGGAAGGGGATTTCCAACAAGACCCGGTTGCAGCACCAACAGCAAAACATCAAAACACCCGATGCGAAAATACAATGACGAGCATAGCAAGAGACGAAAGAGAGAAATACGACATAGAAACATCAAGCACAAAAGTGAACATATAAACCAACGAGACTAATTGGTTATCGATGTCAACTTAGGACGGCCATTTGCTATGAAAGTAGCAAATGGTGTGGTTATCCGGATTACGTGTGCACAACCCTCCCACTTTCCAGTTACCAAAAGGTATCGAAGAACGCACAATTGTAGTGTAAAATAACCTCCCCACTGCTAGATGACCACACAAACAAGACAACAAAAAACACGGGCCCAAGCAACACAGATGAATATGTAAAGAATATGGAAAAAAAAGTTTTAAAAAAGGGGGGGTGCGTACAATGTATGTAATATAGTCTGTGCTCTGTCGGCTGTAGCGAGCTCATGCATGTTATCACCCGAGGAGTCTGACATTCACAGAGGACAGGTGCAACTTGCAGCAAGGTCATAGGCGGCACAGGCTTGCAATATAACCTTGCCGTCATCGCTATTTACCTACGCCATTTCACGCAATGATAAAGCCCGAGAGGCATCGCAGGTACGGCATGTCGTCACAGTGACGTCATTCGGACTTCTGACGTAAACATCGCAAAAGATTCAAAGGTAGAGGCACATATTTGAGCGTTTAGGGGCGTGTAAATGGGCAATGAAGGAAACGATTCTAATCTTGATGAAGCAAAATTTACAAGACTCATGTCTTAAGACGGTAGGTTTCGATTTATGGCCAGAATTTGTATTTTTATTGGAGACTTCTCGCTCAGGTGATCGTGTTGGCAACGTACGAATGACGAAAGAATCCCTGATACTGCATGGTATTGCATTGAATCAAAGCCAATGCTTGTACATTATATACCTCATAAATGTAGTATACTTAGTGGTATATACTTGCAATATTTTATTCACAAAAACGAGGCCCCAGTTTCAATCTGCAAGAATCTTGCAGACAAACAATAGGCTATGACGGCAGAGGTAGATTTCAAAGTGAAGAAAAGCGGAACTGGAATCGGACGCATGCGTAGGAGATTGAGGACAGGTGGTCGGGGCCCTGTCTTCTCTAAAGAGGTTAGGACTTGACCCGTCATGGAGTCACGTCGTCACAGTCAATCAGAGTGAAAGTCTGAAGAATGCGCTGGTACAAGACTGTTGATTGGTCAAGTACCAAGCCAAGTGTCCGTCTAGTGACATTAGGATCATATCCACAGTTTGATGATTCTGACGCAATTTCTACGGTTATGCTGCCTACCTTTGATCCTTCTTATTCTGTTTATCATATATCTCAATAAAAGGCAGGTTGTTGGGATGTGTAATACCCAAAGTAATATACTCTCTTGCTAGTATAGATCCCAGTTAAAAAAGAAACTGACTGTAATTAATTCTTGAAAAATCTCCAGAAAGTCTTAACTAGCTCATGAAAAGCGAAATCCTTGACCTAAAAGTTCTTGGTAATTTGTAAATTTCCATTGTGAAAATTCAAAATATAAGTACATGCTCTAGCGTATCAGATGAGCTGTGATATGCAAATGCCGTATGACGATAGTCTAGGAATATCACCGTCAAGCCAGGGGAATTGACTATGTTTAATACAAAATGATCTCTGTTGTCATATACACTTGTATGAATCTCTCCATTAACAATTTTGATATTTAGGTCCAAAAAAACGGTGGTTCTGTGTTCGTAACGTTTGCCTTGTTTAGAGTCAATGAATTGGATAAATTTCATTCTTATATAATCCAAAAGCAGGATTGTAAGCATTAAAGAAGTACCGATCAGTTATTCAGTCTCAAATTCGATAAGACACGGCAAAATAGTTAGATTTTCCATAGGAACGGTTGCGAACCTCGGAATGAATAAAATTCCGAAGTGAGACCAGGTGCACGGGGAGAGTCAGCATCTCCTGATTGCATGCAATACCCGTCGCAACAGCAATTGTCAGAATATCATCCAGGTACCTAGAAGTATTATTGAAACATTTAAAATCATCGAATTTTCTTTGTTTTTGAAGATTTTGGATAATTTTTCTTTCGTAAGTGTATAAAAATAAATCTGCAACAAGAGGCGCACAGTTTGCATCCATAGGAATTCCTACAACCTGTTTGTATAGATCCTCACCTAATCTAACATAAATGTTGTCCAAGTGGAAGGACAGGGCATTACACAGGTCACTACAAGTCCATGATTTGTATGATTTGTAGTCTGTTGAGGAAAAGAAACCCTTTGATACAGATGTACAAATGTAAGTTTTCCGCTCTTGATCAAAACACCATTTAATAAGTTTAGATAATTGATCATTAATTTTCTCGTAAGACGAAAGCGTGCTGTACATATTAGAGAAGTCGTATGAAGAATTCGAAGTGGCTTGGAAATTTCTGGATTTCATATTGTCAGTCATATCCCCTGTATTTCTAATAGACCAAAAGTAATTTAATTACATCGTTCCTATTCATAACAGTTTCACAATATTAAGTCATATGTTCTTTTATAGCCGTAAGTGCTGACGTCAGATTTCTAGACAATATTGTAGTGAAAGTTGCTAGAATTAGCAATAAATCGTTTATAAGGAGACCTGTGCAGTTTTGGCATGCAATATATTGTTGGGATATCCTATTTTGAAATAGAGATGTTGAATGAAGACAGTTCACTTTTATGCGTACTTAAAATATTGGAGACACTTTCATTGCTTTTGATATAAGTATTAGTAGACGAAAGTTCCGAAACTAAAGTTGATATGTAGTAACGTTTTCAAATGATCATGGTGTTGTTGGCTGCTATATCAGCTGGGGCAAAGACACATTTTTCATGTAAATTACTTAACTTGGATTTGAAATATCCTTCATATCTGGAACGTGGATTTTGAAAGAAATGAGGATTTCTATGGAAGTTATCCTAATATCCGTTTTATACCGTTTCTAAAATGAGGTTTTCCAGTCATTCAGAGCATGCAATTTGACTCCTTCTTATTCATGGCTTCCTTTAGCACTTCGCGGCATTTAGTAAAATCTATCTTGGTTGGGATTCTATACTTGGGTCCTATTTTAAGAAGACCACGGAGCTGCCTGTCTTGGACAATTGAAAAGTCACCTGTAACAATATGACCAGCTGGTATGTAAAGATATTTAGGAGTTGCACATTCTCAAGTACCAGGTCATGATAAAGTATTTAAGGATCCGATGTAAGTTTATTGTAGTTAGAAATAAAATTTCGTATATGTTTCTTTTACTTATTACAAATAAGAGGTGGTTCAAAATTTTCAAAATCTCGAGGAATGGTACTCATTTTCGTGCGTGAACATCGACGGCGGGTGCGGCTAGCCGAACAGGGGGATACTTACTCCTCCCGGGCACCTGATCCCACCTCTAGCTTGCTAGGGGTCCGACGATGCTAAATTTTGGTGCTCTATTATTGTGAGTGCTGTTGAGATTGTCGTTGGGATCTTCCTTTTCTCATTTGTAGGCAATGATATCGAAAAATATTGTCAAAGTCACAGAAGGAACATACAGCAAGAAAACTGCAAACAGAGCGCATTTTCAGTAAAACGTATCCAAACTTAATCCACTTACTGCTGATGATTCAAGAATGTTCGAGGTCATGGTTTAAAGGTCAAGCTCTAATATTGCATTTAACCAAAGTAACAGTGTTTCAATTTTCAATACATCACTCATGGCTTCTAAACAAAGGAAAAACTCTACTGATTTTTAGGTAATAGACCAAAGGTCAAAGGTAATAGGCCAAAAGGTCAGAGCGTTGCAGATTTGGCAATAGGTGAATAAAAACATTTACTCTAGAGGTCATCAGTTATAAGTTAAATAAGAAATTCTATTGATATTTATTAATATATCGAAAGCTTGAGTGTCGAAGAATAATAATAAGTACTCAAATATTATAAACTTCATATTGGTATTTAAATACAGGCTAATACAGGCCAAGAAACCTACGTTCATTTTACTTCGATTCAGTCGAGAATTTTGAAAGAATATTGAAAGAATGTAGTGGTGTACCGTTATAAGGTCAAAAAACGTTTCATGACCCTCCTTTTTTGGCCATCGGAATTTGGAACGAGATGAATGGCCATACATGTAACAGGTTTGATTCTGTGTTTCTTGTTCATGGCCGATTCAGTTAATAAGCAGTTCTCATCATCACTTAGTTATTTCAATAAAAAAAAATCTGAAGAAAAATTATTTGATTTGAAGTCATTTGATGACATAACCATGAAAACGTTAAAAAGATGATATTATTTTTGTGGTCATTTGATATAGGGTAATTATTACCTTGTTGCCCTGTCCATAGGACAATGACCTATATTGAGGGGTGCGTTTTAGCGCCTTAATTTGTCAAATGAATTCTTTATTTCACTGAAGCATGTGGCAGTCATTTTAACATAAACTTCAGCTCCTGTCATGAACGGTCCTTGCTTTCAGGGGCCAATGTCACTGAAATCTGTACATCATTAATATGTGTTACGGTGGATGTAATCTTTATTACTCTTTTCCGAAAAATGTAAAATGAACAGCATGCTTCTACGAGGGCTGATTGATATGTTGTGAGCCTCGTGTTGAATGATTTTAATTTTATCAGATATTTTGCATTTTTTTCTACATAATCCCCTTCAGTATCTAGACACTTTTGCCATCGGTGTTAAAGGGCCTCAATACCACTTTTATAGAACTCCTTATCTTGACTGGTCAAAAACCCATCCTCTGCAAGTATGACGTCATCATCGGACTGAAAGTGGGTGCCAGAAATAGCTGCGTTTAGCTCAATCAAATTAAAGTCACAATTATGAATGGCGGTCATGGCAGTGACAGACTTATGAACAGGAGCATTGTCCTGATGGAACAACACACCTTTAACTAGTGAGCTTTCCGCGGCGCTTAAGTTTCATATTTTCCCCTAACTGTGTCAGTAGTGAAGCATAGTATGTGCCATTGATTGTTTGTCCTTTTTGAAGACAATCAATCGGCAGAATACCTTCTGCATCCCAGAAAACCGAGGCTAACAACATGTCAATCAACCCTTGTATTAAATACACATACAGATCTCATTCCGAGTATGAATGTGTTTTTCTGAAAGGAAATGTTTGTATACTTGAATATTTATGTTGCTATCTGCATGGTGACTTTGCGTAGAAGTTAGTGCAATAAATGAATTTGAATAAACGTACAAAATAATTTTCTCAAGATTATAGAATCTGGAGTCTACTTTTGAGTTTGGTGTTTTGTACTACTGAAATGAAGAGCCTCTCAATGTGTGTCATCGTCTGTCCTATCTGAAAAATGGTCAGACTTCTCGGGTGATTGATCTTGAGCTCGCTTCAGCCAGCAGAGCACAGAATGTTATACACATGCCATATAATTTTTTAGATCCATTTACATAGAATTTGTGTTACAAGAGGCCGCTGCATTTAATTATCTTGTTTGTGATGTCACCTCACAGTGAGAAGTTTTATGTTTATACAACAATTGTGTGTCTATGGAGACCTCTTTGTATCCAGATAAGTGGGATTGTATCCGGATTGTGCGCACGTAATCCGGATAACCACACCATTTGCTAAAAGCAGATGGCCGTCCAAAGTCGGCGTTTAATGTTTCTTTGCGTCTGTTGCGATTGTTTTGCATGATGTTCTAGTGAATATTGTTGTGTCTTTTTGCGATTTGGAGTTTGGTGTCGTTTGTGTGTCGCTTTCGTGTGGGTTTGTTTCGCTGGGAGAATGCAGGGTGGTAATGCTGGAGATCATTCCCTTTTCTTTCATCTTTAGCGCATTTGTGTACTTAGAATAAGAATGGATGCCATCCCATCCAAAATCTGAAGGTATTGACATACATATAATGACATACTTATACAATTATGTTTATGTTTTTCGGGGGAGGCGTAATATATTCAAGATAACAATCAAATTATATAACTGCAAAATATTCAGTGTTAAATGTATTTGATGTGATGTTTTCACACAGCTGAATAATAAATGTAATATAATAATTAATATATTTTCATAAAAATCAAATAAATCTTATATGGGTCAAAAGATGCTATCAAGAAAGAAAAACGAGAAAACAGATTTGAAGTGAGGGTTGACCGAGTCTTGTCGACAGAGAAATTCCCCTGGCGAAAAGGTAGAAAAGTTTGAACATATTTCATAATCCAACGTCAAGGTCAACATCTGTCGACGTGTATGAATCGATCAAGACATACAATGACCCAAATGCTTGCTCTGGTCATCGGTCAGAGTATAAACAATTGCAAAAAATTATTTCAAATGACGCAAACAAATTGGACACTTCATTCCAGTACAGCCTTTTTTGTGAAAAAGGCGGACATTTTGCAGCACTTAAAAATCTTTCTAGACATTGTTAAATTTGCATAGCGGTAAAGAAACCGAGTCTGACAGAAACGAATGAACATGTTTCTTCCATCATTTCATTATGGCATATATTTTGGCATTGAGTGTTTGGGTTTTTTGTTATGTGTACTGCAACCGAATCTTGTTGGAGATCCCCTTGTGTGCTCTCACAAGACTCAAAAGCAACGCCATGAACAGTTTTATTTCTAATTTTAATTTTTACACATAATCAATATAAAGACATGCATTCTGTATACATCCTGAGCTTAATAAAAAAAAAAAAAAAACACCTATCAAATCATGAAGAAAAGGTAAGACGATACAATGATAATAAAAATTGTCAGTATTGAAATATACTCGTATGTTCTATATTTACCAGCAAAATTAATACATCTTTAATGACCAAAACGTTGAAGTATATTTTATAAAGGTAATACCAGTCAAACAGAAGAAAATAGTGAATTTAGTCAGTTTAATTCCGCATGGCGTTATTCTGAAATTCGAACCCATACAAGCAAGAGAGTATATTATTTTGGGTATTTCACAACCTGCATTTTATGGTGACATAATTAACAAAATAAGAAAGTAGACAGAATTACCATCGAAATTGTGTAAGAATCATTAAACGCCTTTTATACCTGCATATGATCCTTCTGCCACCAGACAGGCACTTGTCTTGGTACTGGACCAATCTACGGTCGTGTACCAGCGCATTCGTAAGAATTGCACTCTGACTCACTGTGACGACAGTACTTCATGACGGGCCCTGTCCAAACCTCTTTAGCGAAGACAAGACCCCGACCACCTGTCCTCTCTGAAGCCAAGTCGGACTCTTCGGGTGATAACATATATGAACATGCTACTGCCGGCAGACACGGACTGTATTTCGTACCCCTTATGTTTTTATTGAGTTGGCAAAGCCAACTATTCATTGGAATCGAATGCCCCAGTTAGGGCCTGCACGAACCGTGCAACGGTAAAAAATCTGTAGTCTTACTTTAGTAAGAAATAGTACCACTATTATTTGGACAAAAACATTTTAAACGACACAATGAGTGCAAGTTGTAAATGATGATTCCAATGCAATTATTGGAGTAAAAAAATGGTCTATAGAGCTCTTTGTAATGAAGATTCGGAGTATAGTTCTCGTATCGCGTAGGAATTTTAAGTAGTCCAAAGTAGCACTGCGCTATGCCGGCCATGCGGTATTTTTCCGGGGGAATGACCAGAGGTTAGGCCTAATGATAGTTATTATAACCATGTCGATTTATATTTCATTGATGAAAAGATAGATATAAAATAGTCTGTTGATGTCAATATAAATCGCTATGGTTCTTGCGTCTTAAGATCAGAGGACACTCGGAAGTCCATACGATGAACGGCGAACTGGATTTGTAGTAAGTTCTTGAAAATAACTGATAGAATATTTTCTTATCTGTTGTATAAAGGATTATGAAAATCCACAATTCGAAAGACTAGATCGTCTATTTACTGTATGTCGTTATCTGTTTATCGAAGTTCGATTTTTGGGAAGGAGGGGGGGGGGGGGGGTTGTGTTGTGTTTGATTGGGTGAATGAACGATGTACATTACAGTTCGGGTTATAAGAAGAGCATTGTCTTCGAGAAATATAATTTTTCAAGGCTGAATAAATCTTCACCTAATGACTGCAATAAATGTATATACATATGTATGTCCATGTACTACTTGTAGTATTCCATCACACTCACTTCATCACGTTCATCACGGGCTTGGATATTCATGGAAACGCTGGGAAAAAATATTCTTTTATCCCATATTTACAGAACTGTACTCGTATAAAGCAAAATGGCAAATCGATCATCCACGTTGACTATGACGTTTAGTCTTGATAAGGCATAGGAAAAGTACTATTTTTGACGTTTTTGCACATACCGGTAAGGAGAAAAATATTCGACACACTGCGTCGCTTCAACCTTGATCAAAAGATGGCAGAAAAGTAAAGAAAACTTATCGAACGTCAATCACTTGGGTGTGATCATTGATAACGTCACAAGGAAATCATTTAATTTCTATTGTTATTATTAAGAAACGACGATTCCGTTTGGCCGAGAAATTTTGTTGATACCTTTATCAACACCAAACGGAAGTATGTGCTAAGCAACGTCGTTAGCAACACTGTTTCAAAGCCGCAAATAAACGTTGGAAAGCAACAAAAAAATGATAAGTAATCAATGTAATATGTTTTTGGTTGATCGAGGTATCGACACCAAAAATTGAGGAAAAACTTGTGCATCTTGCGCTATGCGCACAATGCAGTTTTCCCTAAATTTTTGGTGTTGATACCTCGATCAACCAAAAAAAAAAAAAAAAAAAATAAAAGAATGATTCCTTAAATCTATACCTCTTGTCTGGGATTTGCTTTTGTCCATGACTCGGCAAGTCTTTT
This sequence comes from Pinctada fucata, assembly GCA_028142955.1. Lineage (NCBI taxonomy): Eukaryota > Metazoa > Mollusca > Bivalvia > Pterioida > Pteriidae > Pinctada > Pinctada fucata. Next base: position 7,932,849 of record AP027114.1, on the reverse strand, counting down.
CATTGTACAAGCAAATTCTGGACATTCGGAGTGCATTTCCTTGTCGATGCTCACACCTTATGATACATGTAGATTCTATAAGTCTTAATCCTATGGGGTAAGATTTCATTTTCACGTGCCTTTTAACTGTAATGTCAATTCAGACATTTATGATGTCATTCATGAATGCTGCGTTGGCTGATCAACATATGAAAAGCGCTTTTAGACAATGTGAGAAAAATAAGCATGTACTTGTACATGTAAGACACACTTTAAAAGTTATGACTTAGATTTATGCTGGTAGGGGACTAATACCGCTTAGAGATTAAGAAAAAACAAATTTTTTATGCACCCGGAATCAAAGATTCGGGAGTATATAGTTTTTGGCCTGTCCGTCTGTTTGTCCAAAAAACTTTGAATGGTAAATTATATGGCTTTTATATTTCACATATGTATTCCTTGTCACACAATTTTTCCATAGATACCAACATTTTTATGCCCAGGGACCCTGACCTTGACCTTTCACATACTTGGTGAAAAATGGTGTTTATACTCCGCCGGGAGCATTCGTATTTCACAAACAAAGGCTTTATTCAATATTAGACTTTGCCAACTCGCAGGACTTTCAGTCCTTTAATATCTATTTACAAATCCATCTGTGTGTTTCTTGAACCCCAGCGTCACGCTATCTGTTTGTATATGATCATCTTGCCGTGAGGATGTTGTTTTACACCACAATTGTACGTTCTTCGAGACCTCTGGGTAATTGAAGAAGTTAGAGGGTTGTGCGCACGTAATCCAGGATAACCACATCATTTGCTACTTGGATGGCAAATGGCCGACCAAAGTCGGTACCGAATACCCATTGGTCTCGTTGGTTTATGTGCAGTCTTTTGTGTTTCTATGTGATTTGGCGTTCTTTGTACCATTTGCGTCTCATTCTGTGCGTGTCTTTTGAGTTTTGCTGTTGGTACTGCAACCGGATGTTGTTGGAGATCCCCTCCTTTCTTGAATTTCACCCTCGTCAGTGAACCTCAATCGAAACAATGTAATATGGCCAAAAATGTGAAAATTATGTCCTGAATGTACCAAAAAATACTGAATCAAGAGTTGTGTTTGACTTTCAACTCATTCTTTGGTAAGAGGCAAAAAAAAAAAGGCTAAAAAATGTAGGCTCAGAAAATGAAATTACAATAATATCTTGTTATTTAAATTTGATTGCACTTGGGCTCATCCGAGGCAGCGGACCCTGTCCTTTATCGACCAGCGGACTCCCAAATAGGTGCAGATGTTATATATAAAGTCGGTAAACTCCGTACGGCGGCTTCGCCTAGCATACAAAGCAGACCGCTCATACCGCAACGCCACGGTGACAACCCACGTCATTGATGCTCGAGACCGAAAAAGGTAAGAAATCCAAATAATACGAGATTTTGAAGAGCAAAAGTCAAAATTTGACCTAAATTTCTGCCAACGATTCTGCTTAGGACAGAGTTATGCCAATGGGGAGATACTCCTTAGTTTAAGAATATTTTCATTTTCTGACGGAAAATTTACAAAATATATGTTAAACGTCTTCAAATTCAATTTCAAGTCAAGTGCCCAAACACTGTGGAACTAGGCGAATGATAGAATCGGGAACTTAACACTCCATCAGCAGAGATACCAACCTAGTGGCTGAATTTGTCAATATTGAAATATATTTTCTTCCTAACATTAAAACATGGATCCTGTAGCATCATATCCCAGCCATCTTGCTACGTCTTTCGATATATTAAGGACATAATTTTCACAGATTTTGGTCATATTACATTGTTCAAATTGAGGATCACTGACGAGGGTTAAATACCCGAAACGTGCATGTCTGGTCCATGCTGTAAATTTATCAGCCCTAAAATGAGGCTAATGAATTTGAAGACATTAAACATTTGTACCACTTGGTGAGTGTCACTGTCCCCGGGGGCACATGTAGCCAAGTTCGATCAATATCGGTTTGCCGTTTCTTCAAACGCATTTCAAAATTTCTGTTTACAAAATTTTCTCAAATTTCGAAAACATGGGTCCTGTAGCATCATATCCCAGCCATCCTGCTACGTCTTTCGGTATATTTAGGACATAATTTTCAAAGATTTTGGTCATATTACATTGTTTAGATTGAAGATCACTGACAAGGGTCAAATACGCGAAACGTGCATGCCTTGTCCATGCTGTAAATTTATCTGCCCTAAAATGATGCTAATTAATTTGAAGACGTTAAACATTTATTCCACTTTGTTGAGTGTCACTGCTGTTGGACCAGGAGTCCCCGAGGGCACATGTAGCCAAGTTCGATCAATTTCGGTTGGCCGTTTCTTCAAACGCATTTCAAAATTTCTGTTTACAAATTTTTCTCAGATTTCGAAAACCTGGGTCCTGTAGCATCATATCCCACTCATCTTGCTAAGTTTTTCGGTATATTTAGGACATAATTTTCACAGATTTTGGTCATATTACATTGTTTAGATTGAGGGTCACTGACGAGGCTTAAATACCCGAAAAAGTCTGGTCCATGCTGTAAATTTATCTGCCCTAAAACGATACTAATGAATTTGATGACGTTAAACATTGTTAATTTTTTCTTACAATCAGTGATTATATTTTCAATGTTAGTAATTCTACCTATCCAATTAATCTCTAAAGCTAATTTTATGTCTCTGTTGAAATAGCGTATCACATACGAATAACGCATTTACACGCGAAACACCGAAGGTCGGAAATGAAAGAATATACATGCACAAGCTATATGCTTTCTAAACATATAATGTGTAGGATATACAACTTTATCCCATCTCTGTTCACCTCTTGGCTTCGCCTCTCCCAATACAACGTTTTCATCGACCCAATATATTACTGTATCCACCCTGTAAAACAATGTATAACAAATAATATGTTATCACATGTCTCCTTTGGGTGTGTACATGATAAACTATTGACACTTTTGCACCATTTTACTTTTTGGATTTACAATGGCTCGGACGAAAATCACACTTTGTTAGGACATGACATTTATAGTAAGTGTTGCTGCACCGAGTTTTTACTTTGGCACGTAAACACACATAATCGTATGAAGTCTACGTTTGATATATCTTCTCACCTGCATCTGACACCTTAGGTGAAATCATTAAAGGCTCGAATAAATTAGCAAGATTAAAAACCTAAGCTATGTGAAGCAACTAAGCATAAATAAGGTGTGTAAGATTGTTGCCAAGACCATAATATAAGTACATGTATGCGTAAAAATGCGTTATACATTAAAGAAGTCTTATCTGGGTCATTACTGGATAGATTGATTAAAGGAAAAAGTAAAATGTCCCAAATCGATATCAGAGAGCGGAGTTTCAAATGATGTGCAGCAGACAGCCAGTAGAGGAACATTAACTTTAAGCCCAAAATGATTCAAATTTTCCTTTCAAGAGTAACAACACACCATCCCCGATTTCGTGCTTATGGTGTTTTCGTTTCTCGGCTAATGTGGTACGCCATGGGATTTTCCAAATATGACGATTTCATCGTTAGAGCCAGACGGCTTCCAGAAAGCAATGTACTCATTCAGGGCTATATTATACAACGGCTGAAATCAACATTGAGGAAGTTCTTCGGTGGCTACGGGGATCTTATAAAAGCATATCAGATCCCCCTTTCCAGAATGATCAATGATATTTTGGATTGCGATTGAATGGCTGCCAACATTACCAAACAAGACATATTTGCCTGATATATAAATCAATATGTACATCGAGGCAATCACCGAATTTGACAAGTTTTCATGGAGCTGTTACGACGGTTGTTGTATGTACACAGGAGACGCTGACTCTCTCCGGGCACCTGGTTTCACTTCAGAATATTGTCCATTTTCGGGTTCGCAACTGTTCCAGTGGAAATTCTAATGGTTCTGCCTTGCCTTCTCGACTTTTAGACTGAATAACTGATGTGTACTTTTTCGATTTTTGTGTTTATCAAAGAAGGCATAATTATTCTTGCGGGGACCCCTCGTTTAATTTCTTTATTTTAATTATCTATTTTGTGAGATTAAGCAGCCTCATGTATTCAGAAGCATACCTGAATAAGAAAAAAAATGTCATTAACTTTTACTTTGATGACAATTTAGAACGGAATAGACGGATATTCAAATATATTACGTTCAATTAATTTGACGTCAGAGAAAAACTTCTATCTGATACCGGAAATAGAAACATGTGACTAAAAATCTCGGTTACTGAATGGAAGGAATTAAAATTCATGCAAACAAAAGACATGAAAAGATCTAGAGTCCGAAGAAGCTTACAATCTCCATCTCCTACAACATCAAAAGATGATATTTTAAACAAATCGGGGCTGAATGAAATATAAGTCAAAATGTTCTAACTTGTTACATCTGTTCTCTCTGAATGTCAGTCGGAGCCCTCGGGTGATTACATACATGAGCTCGCTACAGCCGGCAGAGCGCGGACTGTATTACGCATGCCCTCTTTTTATATCCATTTACATATTCATCTGTGTTTCTGGGGCCTCTACGTTTCGCGGTCTTGTTTGAGTGAGGTCATCTTACAATGAGGAGGTTGTGTTACACCACAATTGTACGTTCTTCGAGACCTCTGGGTAATTGGAGAAGTGAGAGGGTTGTGCGCACGTAATCCAGGATAACCACACCATTTGCTACTTGCGTGACAGATCGCCGTCCACAGTCGGCACCGGTTGCCCATTGGTCTCGTCGGTTTATGTGTAGTCTTTTGTGTTTGATGTTTACATGTTGTGTGTCTCTTTTCCGTCTCGTGCTGTACTCGTCTTTTGTGTTTTTGCATCGGGTGTTTTGGTGTTTTGCTGTTGATGCTGCAACGGGGTCTTGTTGGAGATCTCCTCCCTTCTATTACATTCTGGTGAGGGCTAGGATAAATTAATCACCGCTTTCTAAAACATGGATGGTGTTATCTAGTCAAAATGACTAATGCTATTGACCTTCTGTTTAAATTTCGAATTGAAGCATAAAAACCAAGGAAAGTTTTGTTTTGGCCGCAAATGAGTTTTGTATAATTTATTGAATTTCCTGTACGGCTCATCTTCCTTCTTAAAGATTTTTCATCATCCAACATAACGAAAAATTAAGAATTTAAGCATTGAGTTCTTCATTGATATTTTTATTCATTTATAATATTCTTAATGAAGAAATATTGATTTTTTTTATTCATGCATCTCACTAAGAATAAGTTTTTGTTTTTTAAATCTGTCATCATCACATCACACGAACGTTATCCGGATAATCACACAATACGCTATTAATCGAAAGATGGGCGTCCAAAGAGGAAATGGAACGCGAATTATTTCCTCTCTCTAATAATGCAGTACCATACATGTCTCGGTGTGTCGGGCTGATTGATTGATATTGCCGACCAAGTCCCGTTCTATCGGATCAACCTCCGATCTATTCCCGACCAAAACCCGATCTATTCCCGATGCAATCCCGATCTATTACCGACTGTCCCCGACGCATTCCCGCTCAAAACACAATTTCTAACTTCAACTGATCTCTTTTGTCATCCAACCATGGTATCGGCCAAGAAGAACCCTATATTTCTCGTTTTGTCCAAGCCTTACCCAAAAGTGTCGCGATCAAAATTAAAAATTTTCCTTACATAAAAAGTTGCATGGGAAAGCCAAGAATCGTCGCCGCTGCATTTTGATAATAAGTATTTTGAACAAATCAATATCAGTGCGAGAAAATTAATGAAATATGCACAGATCCTATTTGAAGCGTCGTTTGGTCGTACCTTGGTCATATAGAGCGTGAGTAGGTCGTAAGATGATCATGAAAAGGTCTTGGTAAGATCAGCAAACATTGAATCTGTTGTGGATATAGATCGTGGTAAGAGCGTAGAATAGACGGGTGTATAAAGATCGGGAACAGGGCGTTATTAAAGCGTATCTGATGCGTGAAGAGAGCGGGTTCTGTTAAATGTCGATCAGACCATGCTCAAACCACGCTCCTTCCCGACCAGGACACGATTAACCTAGGCTGTACCCCCGACTATCCCGACCAAGCGCCGACTATTTCACGACCACAAAGAGAACGGGAAAGTTTCCCGTATTTTTTCAAACGGTTGAAAGAATACGGGAAACCTTTCCCGACCTCTTAAGCGTGCCCGCTCTAATACCGATCGATTCTGGACCAACATATGCTGTACCAGACCAAGATACGACAAAGAGCCGTTCTCATCCGATCTGGCAATTTTCGAGGTCGGGAATGAACGTAGGTACAGCGGGATTGCAGTGGAATGGGGGCTTATTAACGACCATCTTCCACTCCATTGACAATTTTTCTGGTAAACCGGACAACGTGCGCGCAACCTTCCCACCTTGCCGGATACGGAAGTCTCGAAGAAGCATATATAAGAAACAGGATGCAGATAGTACTTTTTTTTGTATGAACGTTTACCAATCACAAACTTTGTCATATAGTGTTTATATGTTGGCTCTAAACTTTGTAGCTTTTGATGAATGACATTTAATCAATTAGTTTCTGATTTTGCATTATTTAACATAGAGCTTTTTATGTCTTAAAAGGACGGCATATCAAGGAGGACATCTTAGAATTTCGAAAAGATTTACCATTATCTCTTCAATTTGAAAATATTTTCAGAAAAGTACTAATTGTCTTCAGGAAAGTTCTGAACTTTACATTACTGCATGTTACTATTAGTCCGTCTTATCACTATCTTTTTATTGCGAGCATATAGCGGCGCCGCTTACTTGACTTGGCGGCACTGGTGGGGTAATATCATGTAAGTGTGTCATTGTTAAACATGCTTATCATGTGTTTGTTGTGTATGTAAGACAAAACTACATGCTGTAAATGATTTATATGAGCATCATCGCTTTGTTAAACAACTGATTAATTTTTGTACGTAAACCTTTCACGCAGAACCGCGACGTCGTACGCTGTCCGAATTATGATACCACAGTACCTATGTTCTAAGATAAGAGGCCAATGAGTTAAAGAAGATCCTGACGATAATCTCAACAACACTCACAATAGAGCACCAAATTGAGCATCGACGGACCCCCAACAAGCCAGAGGTGGGACCAGGTGCCCGGGAGGAGTAAGCATCCCCTGTTGGCCAAATAACGTTTATTACAACCATGATCTTAATTATCGCGACATTTTCCTAGATATCGAAAAATTTTATGTAAACTCTAAAGAATTCTCGAGTATTGAGTTATTAGGTTGACTTTCGGTAAAATAAATATTTTAAAAGTACCATTAATGCGTTTAAACCAATGACGTATGAATTTGAAAGCACGTTATGGAGTCCCGTCTTCACGGTTACTGCGTAGTGCATGATCAAACAGGAATACATTTGATCCAAGGGACATGCAACAGTCTCTCACTGTATAGATATAGGATGGGAAAGTAACATACTTAACATGTACATGTGTGTCATGAAATCCTGTCTTCAGAGCAAGTCTGTATACATATAAAGAATGATCAAACAATATCGCTTGGTTTGAAATACATTTTGTTCCAAGGGACATGCAAGAAAATCGATTAGTCTCTCACGGTGTAGAGGAAGGGCGGGGGAGTAATATACTTTACATGAACATGTAGTAAAAAGTATATTGGATGGACGAATCAACATCTCGATAAGGTTATACTGTCACACATGTCCATACCTACACGCGTAGGCAGTCTGTACTGTTGTAAACAAAGGTGTTTCCTGCATCTATTGGGAGCCATCAGACGTCGATAAGTGGACGTTAAAAGCTTTTTTAGGAATGTCTACTCAGGTTTTTATCTAATTTTCAGCTGTTTTACTCAGTGGTCAGGCATACTGATGTATAAAACATAACTTACATAAACTTGGCCTAACTTAAATGTTTTGATGTATGTCCGGCCAGCGATCCCAAAGGCCCCTCATGTCATTAATTACCGTCCTATGATCATGGCGCATTCAATCTGAGCGCAGGGCGGGTATAAAAACCAAACTGAAGCGGACAAACTCACAGTCCGTGCTAATTCCTCTTAAAGATTTGAATTTGTGATTTTACTTGAATTTTGTGTAAGTATTATAATGCGTAATAATATTAAAGTATTATTAGATTCTGAAACAGACTTATCTTTTTGAAATAATCTTTAAAAAATATATTGTATTCATTTTGAAAATTTCGATAATTTTAGTGTGATTTAAGTTAGGACAATCATATAAACTCTGCAAATGGCATCATCAATGAAATAAAACAATATCATATGAACGTATTACTGATTTATTTCTGTAAAAGTACATCAAAGTTGAGATTTTCCGAGAAAACTGAATTTTCAAATGCGTTAAAGTCCCATTTCCATGGCAAAAATGGAAAAAAAAGTAAATCTGCGAAAAGAAACTCTTTGTAAGAATTTGTAATTTTTAGCATGTACAATTTGGAAGATTTGAAACTTTGAACTACTGTTATTTGAACTTTTTGAAATTTTTTTGCAATTTTGAACTTTTGAAAATTTCAACTTGTAAAATTTTGGAAATGTCATAATCTTGAACTTTTGTTGAAATTTTGGAACTTTTGTAATTTCTATTTTTGAAATTTTGTTGAAATTTTGGAACTTTTGTAATTTTGAAATTTTATTGAAATTTTGGAACTTTTGTAATTTTGGAACTTTTTGTAAATTCAAAATGTTGAACTTTGTTGTAACTTTAAAAGTTTGAAATCTTGACTGTTCATTGACTCCCATTTGCTTTGCCGACCTCCACCCCTCCCCTTAAACGTACCCATTCGTGAACATAATGACAAGAACAAACTTTTTTTTTTTTACAGATTTTGCTGTCAAGATGAGAACCTTACTGATCTTACTGGTAGTAATAATGATGATGGTTGCCTACGCAGCCAGCCAGAACGCAGGAGCTGCCCTTGGTGAGTAACTTTCATTTTTCTTCTTTCGTTTCGATTATGAAATTGTTATCGTACTTTTTCATTATCCTATTCCCTCAGAAGGTGTTTGTACTATAAGTCTTATTTTTCAATACGTACATGTAGTTTTGTTAGATACTTCATTAAACCTAAGGCAGCTAACACATTTAACTGCATACATTAGAACAATCATTGCTTAACAAATAGAAATGGCCCTAAGAAACAATTATACTTAACGAACATTTTGAGCACCGATTTTACCATCTGTTGAACTGAGCTAATCTATTGCTAACCTCAGACACATTTTGGGTATGCGTCCTTCTCCTTTTTAAACATTAAAATCTTCATGAACTGAAAGCAAGGTAAATCTAGGAGTAGATTACATGTAAAACTTGTTTAGTTTTGTTAAGTTTCTAAAAAATCCTATATGTATTCGATTTAACTATATATCAACGATTTCTCGGGTTATATATTTAAAGTGAATTTAAAATGATGGAAAAAAAATAAAAATAAAAAAAAAAAAAAAAAAAAAAGAAAAGAAAAGAAAAAATCTCGGATATTAAAGAAGAAAAGGATAATTCCATGTCATCTATTAAAACCCCATCACTTTTTGAGCTCATCAAGATATCGATAGAAATCAGATCAATTACGTATATGGAAAAGAAAATGAGAAAATCAAATCAAATGAGATCAACTATTCTATTGATGAAAATCAAAAGCAATCACGAAAACCTGGTCCATTTTCTTTGCACTAGAGGTTCAAATGAGCAAACAGATCTAAAACTCTTTGCGAGGTTGCGAACCACAAGTGAAACAAACTGTTTTATTTCCATCTACTGCACTAACTACCTTGTAAATGTATTTTGTGTGTGATGTTTTTAAGTTGTCATCGAGAAAATTGCCACTTTTTAGTGAATTTAGAAATTATGAATCAAAGTTGTACATGCAATTATCAAAAATGGGATATATTACTTAAATCTTCATGATAACATGCATGATCTCGCTATAGACGGCAGAGCTAGGACTGTATTTCGTTCGCCTTCTGTGTGTTACTTTGGCCCCTGCGTCATGCTGTCTGTTTGTATGGTCATCTTACATGAAGGAGGTTATTGTGCGTTCTTCGAGACCTCTGGGTAATCGGAAAATGGGAGGGTTGTGCTCCCGTAATCCGGATAACCACACCGTTTATCAATGGCGTGACAGATGGTCGTCCTAAGTTGGCACCGTTTGCCCATTTGTCTCGTTGGTTTAGGTTTAATGTTTCTATGTGATTTGGTGTTCCTTGGACCTTTTGTGTCTCTTTCTGTGCGTGTATGCTCTGTGTTTTGCATTGGGTGTTTTTGCATTTTGCTGTGGGTGCTACAACCGGGTATTGTTGCAGATTCCCTCCTTTCTTTCCCTTTCGGAGTCGTTTATTTTGACGATCATTGCATGATGGTGATCTTGCATTTTACTGTCTAAGATGTTTGTTGCACTTTGGCATAGCCGCAATATCTAACAATTTGCACGACTCCAGAAAACAGGATGGGAGTTCCACTTTAGCAAACATTGGGGGTGAGAAAAATATTTTCAAAAATCGTGAAAATAATTGAAGCTTTTCTTGCGATTTCGAGGCATTCCCGACACCCCCGTCCCTGTGTCGATTCGCCCATGATTCAGGGCGCATAAGGGACACCACCTTCCCTAATTTCATGTGTGGAATTTGACAAATAAAGCAGAAATGTTGGTAAATAAAGTCACACCTGACTTGTACCAGGACGACCTTGGTACATATCGGACATAGATGTGGAGACCATATACCATAAACACATCACTGATTGTTTGTTATGTTTTGTTTAGTAGCCTAATTGAATGTCATAAATCCCGACAACGTCCACAACAAACTACTTCTGGGAACGCATTCTATTCATGGGCGGATCTATAATCTTTCAGGGAGGGATCCAGCCAATCATGAGGTGACGGGGGGGGGGGGGTCCAGCCTATAGTTTTGAAAAAAAAACCCTATAACTTTAAGTTTGAAAAAAAAAATCCGTGAAAAATCGGAATTGTTGACAAAATCCAGCAGGGGTCTAGTCTTCTAACCTACTCAGACTACTCTAGTTCCGCGCTTGACTATTTGAGAAGAGAAATAGCTACGATTCTAAGAGCGCCTTAACGTAACGTTGGTCATTTATTGTTATTTTCTTGTTTGTGTCCGTAACATGTTACGTCCCCTTGATGGACGGGAAAATAGATACTTCACTTGTTATCTTGTCAGGTATATGATGTAAACACATCACTCTGGGCTATAAATGCTTGTGTGGGTTATGTCCCCCTGTTATGTGACCCCCTTCCGATGTTTGTATGGTTGATAGATACATGTATATAATAAAAGAAACACACCCAAGATAAAAAAAAAACCAAACAAACAAAACAGAGATTACTAAAAGCGTGATAAAATATTAAAAAATAATAACAAAAGAAAAAAAATGAGAATAGATAGTAATAGGAAAGAAATAAAATTAAATGAAATAAATGATGAATTAAAAATATGTATTCAAATAAGTAAAATTTAATGAATAAATAAATAAATAAATAAATTTACACTCTCTGAGCTACATTTTAACAAATTGAATTCATAAGAAAGGGACCTTATTATTCGTAGAGAGATGAATATAATTAAACTTAAATTAATTAATTTAATTAGTTATGAATGAATAGATAAAGAAGTGAATAATGAATCCATAATATTATATAATAGAATATAATAATATAACAAATCAATCAATCAAACAGCCAAAAATGGACAAGTAAAAAGAAATAGAGAAAGAAGGAAAATAAGACAACTTTGTAGGGGGGGGGGGGGGGCGGTACAAGTAGTTATTATTTTTTATCATTAGTGGAAGAACTGTTGCGTTCAATTACAAGTTTGAGTATCACCCTTTATAATTCCTTGAAGTTATGAATTTTTCAAAAACATAATATTGATAATTTGAAAGTTTTTCACCAATAAAAAGATAATTCTCTCTTTAAAATATGTAATATTGAAATTTATATCTATTATAATACCCTTGTACCTCTCATCTCTTTCAGCCTACATGTACCTCATGAGGAACAGGGGAGGCGGACGTAACCCCTTCTTTCAGAGGTTTTTCCCCATGTATCTGCTGACGGACGGGTTTGAGTTTTAGTCGTTACCTACACAACTGAGCATGCGCAGCAGAAAAGGATATTTATTGTACATAGACAGAAGTGGACTTCAAATCAAACAAATCCAGTCATTTTTACGTCGTTTTTCGGACGGACCTTCATTTTTCCGTCAAGAATGTTAACCTATTAACGATGGCTCTTTTCGTACTTTCGTTTTGAGACAAGAACGTTTTAGAGGGCGCCACGTTGTTATTTTCTTGACGTCATCATAGATCTGTATAAATACTCAGTACACGCATTTTCATCATTTTTGCATATATTTTAATTTTATTATTTCATACCTTTATACATTAAACTTCTATAAAAAAGATGCATTAAATGTGTCATGTTTTTATTCTATTACCTAAAGATATTGCTTGATTATGATGTACTTATTTTAGCAAGATCCATATTTTGGCGGGATTAGCGCCGTCAAAATTGTGCTTTCTTAAAAAGATTTAACTTAATTCATTATTGTTTTACCGGAGAAAAATCAGAAAAAAGAGATCTAAAAAAAAAAAAAACCAAAAAAAAAAAAAACCAAAAAAAAAAAAAAAAAACCAGACAAAGAAACAAATGCTTTCAAGTGCATAATTCACTTTATAGCTGTTGTTTTTCAAAATTTGAAAATTCGGTCACTCTATAATATATACATATATTTACAATAGAACCAAAGTGCTTTTCATATAATTAGAATAAAAACTCCCTTGTTTGTCGAAAGAAAACACATAGTCAAGAATAACTCCATGCACCAGTTAATACATTATTTTATATTTACCGAAAATTATCTTTGCCCCGACCATGAACTTCCCGAAATGTCTTTTGTGCAAGATGACACAAGCATGTATCACGGTTCACAAAACAAAAGAGAATATTTATGTTTGTTAATTCTTGCAGTGGTCACTTGGCCACGAAGCATGTTCGCACGAAATGAAAGGTAACGTTAGGACAAAGGTTAAAATAGAGAATGACGAATCGGTCAGAGCACTATACATAGAAATACACCGTACAACTCTTATATCCTTATTCCGAGTTACGCGTTTCACTATCGATGAAAATTTTTACCAAGGAGATAGGTCTTTCTAGTTTTTGTGAAAAAAATATATATATGCGCCTTAAAAGAATAGATATGACTTTCATTTTACTCTAACTCAGTTTTTCTCGGAGGTCCTCTGTTTTTGAAATGGGAGAATCTGCTACATTTGATGAAGTTTGCTTAAAATTTATAGAGTACCTTTTCTTTCTTACTTTCAAAAGATTACTGTACGATGTACGTATGTAGGATTTGCTTAAACTGGTTGTTATTCCAAAGATACTTCTGTTTGAATCATGGTGGCACCCATAATTGATTATTTTTTGGATGACAGTTTTAGCATTGAGCAAACTCCAAACTTACGGGAAAAATCTCGGTTGTAGATTGAAGTTTCAAGGAACAGTCCTTTTCTTGTATTTATAAAGTTTTACGTCCAATTTTTCTGGTGCTAACATTTCTTCATTGTTCCGATACAACACTTTTTTAATAACGTAGTGCTCCAATACAGCATTTATCTTGATACCATTGCCTACACAACGTTGATCTCGGTAAGACAGTGCTTCAACATAACGCTCAAACACTACACTTATTTTGATAATGTTGTGCTCCAACACTCCTTTTTACGTAGTACAATATGACAATACTTGTCTTGATATCGTAGTGCTTGATAACTTTCTACACAATACTATATTGGTAACATAGTGCTCTAACACAACACATATCGATCACTAAGTATAAAAATTAGTGTTGTGTTTGAAAATAAAATAAATAACGGATCCGGAATGCTCCAACATAACACGTTTCTTGATAACTCAACATTTATCTTTTTAACATAGTGTTCAAACAACACTTATCGTGATGACATAGTGCTACAACGCAACAATTATCTTGATAACATAGTGCTCCAACGCAATAAAAAAAATATCTTGACAACGTAGTGCTCCTACACAAAACTTACTTAATAACGTAGTGCTCCAACACAAAAAAAGTGCTCCAACACAAAAAAATATCTTGATAACCTAGTGCTCCTACACAAAACTTACTTGATAACTTAGTGCTCCAACGCAAGACTTATCTTGATAACGTAATGCTCCAACGCAACACTTATCTTGATAACGCAGTGCTCCAACGCAACACTTATCTTGATAACGTAGAGCTCCAACACAAAAAGATATCTTGATAACGTAGTGCTCCAACGGAACACTTATCTTGATAACGAAGTGCTCAAACACAACACTTATCTTGATAACATAGTGCTCCAACACAACACTTATCTTAATAACGTAGTGCTCCAACACTACACTTATCTTGATAACGTAATGCTCCAACGCAACACTTATCTTGATGACATAGTGCTACAACACAACACTTATCTTGATAACGTAGTGCTCCTACACAACACTTATCTTGATGACATAGTGCTCCAACACAACACTTATCTTAATAACGTAGTGCTCCAACACAACACTTATCTTGATAACGTATTGCTCCAACGCAACACTTATCTTGATGACATAGTGCTACAACACAACACTTATCTTGATAACGTAGTGCTCCTACACAACACTTATCTTGATGACATAGTGCTCCAACACAACACTTATCTTAATAACGTAGTGCTCCAACACAACACTTATCTTAATAACGTAGTGCTCCAACACAACACTTATCTTGATAACGTAGTGCTCCTATGCAACACTTATATTGATAAAGTAGTGCTCCTATGCAACACTTATATTGATAACGTTGTGCTCCAACGCAACACTTATCTTGATAACACAGTGCTCCAACGCAACACTTATCTTGATAACGTAGTGCTATAACACAACACTTATCATGATAACGTAGTGCTCCAACGCAAAACTAATCTTGATAACGTAGTGCTCCAACGCAACACTTATTTGATATTGTGATATTGTGACGTGATATTGTGACGTCACGCATAGCGACGTAACGTGTTTTCTAGAGCTGCGTAAACAAGAGTCATTTTTTTGCAAATTTCTCCAGTTTGTGAGGAGGAAAGAGTATTTAAAGTGCGTAATCAACTAGAAAACTTTACAAGGACTTTATTTATACCTAATTTGCTATATTTACGACGATTTTTCATAAATTTGGAATATTTTGTCATGGATTGCAGCGAACTTTCAGGCGACGACGATGATTTTCGATCCTTGGATGCGACTCTTTCGGACTCTATTTGGCTACAAACATTCTCAAACAACGAAAACGCGAGAAATAATCAAGCACAACAACGTGATCCACTACACCTGACGATGACCGAAAACACCCTGAGCGAAACGATAAAGATTCCGAAGACAAAGATTCAAACTGTAAGTGAACTTTTGAAAACTCATTTTACTTTCACCAAATGCGACTCAATTCGACACGGGGAAATCTATAAGAATGATGACAGAAGTGCAACAGTAACATTATACGTATCGACAGGGAACATACACGTCCAAGGGCCAGCACATGCTATGATAAGTGAGAGTTTGCTCAAACTTTTAAAGGATTCGGACATTCTCACTGAGGCTTCGGTATCATTCATGGACGAAAATTCGGAAGAACCAAATTTTAACGAAGAAACAGAAATTAAGCGACTGGTGGGAGCAGAAATAAGATCATCAACCCCCATAGAATACCAGAGCCAGGATATCGAACATTTAAAGAGACAAATTGGGAAACTAAACGAATGCGTAAATAGATTGAAGAAAAGACTCCAAGAAATAGAAATTCAGAAAGTAAAATCCAATGCTGAAATACAGACCGAGGACGGTACAATTCAAGTGGAACAACAGAAAACCTCGACAGAGACGCAGACGGACATGGACATGGCTTGCAGCCATCCCCGGATGACTGGGAGCCATGCTCATGCGGTTACACAGGTAGACTTGAAAAAGAAACAAGAATTAACGGCCAGGGAACAGGAAAAGAAACCAACTTATGCTGAAGTTCTTAAATCGCGCAACGAAAAGAATGCCTCGCGATATCTACGAAATTCAGAAACTCTTCAAGACAAGGGAATGGAATCCAAACAGGACGCGACATTAATAATAGGAAGCTCTTTACTTCAAAGGATTAATCCAAGGGGACTTCAATCTTCAGTACAAGTTAGAACAAGACGGGGAGCGTGGGTATCAAGGATAAGAAAAGAATTAGGGAACAGGAGGGTGGAGCATTACGGAAATATTATAATACAGGCGGGCGGAAATGACGTGGATAGCGGCAGAGAGATCGAAGCCATCGAAAACGATTTTGTTGAAATAATTAAGGACATTCATGCGAGATCGCCAAAAACCGAAATCTACATCGCGGAGGTTTTACCGAGAAGGAGGTGCGACGTGTCAGAGATAAATGCGATACTCAAACATGTCTGCAAAACATACGGAGCGAAATTAGTGGAAACAACGAAAGCCATAAAAGAGGTAAATGTGGTACAGTTCTGGGAAGACCGAGTACATTTATCCGATAAAGGAACCCGCGACCTTCTCTTCGTCTACAATGAGTACTTAAATATCTTAAAGAGCGATGAAAAACGACGGACAAATCATTGCTACAACTGTGGAGAAAGAGGTCATGTAGCAAAAAACTGCAGACATTACGGAAAAATCCAATGCTGGGAATGCGGACAAACAGGACATAAAATGAGACATTGCAGAAACTACTAGGAAGTGGGCAAGGATCGGGATGCCGACAAAATTCGTAATTCTGAATCTAAATTATACATATTTAACAAATTTGATCCATTATTTAAAGTCTGTAATGAATGCAATATGACAGTGTGCTCTTGTTTAGACTTTAACTGTACTAAGATCTTTTTATCGAACTCAAATATTCATAGGTCATGTAGGTCGGCACCCGTTTACTGTTCTAACCATCTTCAAAAAGAGGAGAAACTTAAAAAGAAAGCTTTTAATAAATATGATCCATTTGAACTAAACGGAACGTGTATAGAAAAGATATTTATTAATGAAGAAAATAATGCTAAAAATGGAAAATCGAAAGAAATCGATTCACAATTTGGGTTTAAACGGAAAGGTCTCCATATCGGAAATATTAATGTATGCCACTTAAACACTAAAATCGATGAAATCAGGTTAATGTTATCTAACCCTGAATCCATAGATATTTTAGGTATCTGTGAAACATTTTTAAATGACAAAATTTCTAACAATATCTTGAACATAAAAGGATTTAATATGGAAAGACGTGATCGTAAAGATAATAAAAAAGGCGGCGGTATTCTCATTTATCTATCTAACGAATTAACATATAAGAGGAGATACGATCTAGAATTAGAAGACATTGAATCAATTTGGGTTGAAGTGAAATTTAAAAACTCAAAACCAATTTTGGTATGTTCAGCGTACAGACCTCCATCGTCTAAAAGAGAATGGAGTGATACATTTTCAGATGAATTAAAAAGAGCATTTTCTACAAATGACGATGAAATTATTATAATGGGAGATTTTAATATTGATTATCTCAAGGAACCCCCGTTACATTGGACTAGTGAACTCGAACAATATGATTTAAAGCAAATAATAACGAGTCCCACAAGGATAACAAGTTCAACCTCAACATTAATAGATCATATTTACTCCAATAAACCAGATTTTCTTTGTGAAAATAATGTCCCAAACATCGCCATTTCAGATCACTTTCCCGTATGTGCAACGCGTAAAATACCACATAATTCCCGTCGGCAAAAACCATTAGAAATAAAATACAGAGACTTTAAAAATTTTGATGAAAACTGCTTCTTGCATGATCTTGCTACGTCTGAAATGTGGAAAGTAGAACATATGGACAACCCAAACGAGGCTGTACAAGAATTCTACACACATTTTCTAAAGACCCTTAACAAACACGCTAAAATAAAAACAAAGCGAGTAAGACATCAATTTAAACCTGCTTGGTTAAACCAAGAAATCAATGAGGCAAGACATAAAAGAGATAGATACAAAAAAGACAAAGACGATTTTAATTATAAATTATGGAGAAATAAAGTTACCGCATTAATCAAAGAAGCAAAATCAGATTTCTATCAATCCGCAATTCAAAACCATAAAACTTCGGGTGATATATGGCGACATATCAAAGAAGTGAATCCTATGCCAATTTCAACTATACCAAATATAATAAACGACAATGGAAAAAGTTTAGAAAATCCCGTAGATATAGCAAACGCATTTAATGACTATTATATCAATATATGTCAAACACTTGGTATTATAAATCGAAACAATAAAGATACAATAGAAATGCTGGAAAATTATACAAAAACTAAATTAAAAGAGTTTGATAAATTCGAACTCTTAAAGATAAGTGAATCAGAAGTTTTCAAGCTCTTAAATCGGTTAAATCCATCAAAATCAGCTGGCTATGACAATATTGGACCAAGGATTATAAAATTAGCAGCACCGATAATAAGCAGGCAAATAGCACATATCATTAATGTAAGCATTGAAAATAATATCTTTCCCGATGATCTAAAAATAGCTAAAATCACCCCAATTTACAAAAATGGCGATAAGTCTCAAACTGGCAACTATCGGCCAATATCGGTCCTTCCGACTATCTCAAAAATATTTGAACAACATATTGCGATTCAACTAAATGATTTTCTTAGGCAATTCGATTTACTTAGTCCATATCAATCTGGTTTCCGTAAATTTCACTCGTGCCAATCTGCACTTACACAGCTTACCGAAGAATGGTTAAGTAATATGGATGATGGTAACATTACTGGTGTAACATTTCTTGATTTCCGTAAAGCCTTTGATCTTGTTGACCATGAAATTCTTATTGATAAGCTTAAATGTTATAACTTTGATCATAACACCCTTAGTTGGTTCAAATCTTACTTAGAAAATCGTCAACAAAGTGTACATATTGGTAGTCACAAGTCTGAAATAAATCGCATTAAATCAGGAGTACCACAAGGATCTGTTTTAGGGCCAGTTTTATTTTTGATATACATAAACGATCTTCCATTACATGTTAAATATTCTCAAATTGCACTGTTTGCAGATGATACAAGTATTCACCAGTCCTCAAAATCACTTAAAACAATTGAAGATCAAATGCAATATGACCTAGAAATGATAAATAAATGGTGTGAAGAAAACAAAATGATAATAAATGAAAACAAAACAAACTGTATGCTTCTTGGCACCAATCAAAGACTTTCAAAGCTTCCAAACTCTTTGCTAAACCTTACAATTAATTCAGTTAATCTTACAAATGTCAAAACTCATAAACTGCTAGGAGTAGAAATTGATCAACACCTTGACTACGATAAACATATAGATAAACTTTGCAAAAACATAGCATCCAAACTTTCTCTTCTTAAAAGAATAAAGCACTACTTAACACTTCACTATCGTAAAATATTTTATAATGGATACATTCTCCCATTGATAGACTACTGCATTGTAATTTGGAGCAATACAACTAATCATAATCTTCTGAGAATACACAAACTTCAAAAGTATGCAGCGCGAATTATATTAGATGCACCATCAGATGCCCCCTCTAAGCCACTATTTGAAGAACTGAATTGGTTGAATATCTTTGAAAAAGTTGAATATCAAAAAAGTATTCTCTTATATAAAATCAAAAACCTACCATGTCCTACTTATCTTAACGAATTGTTTCCGCAACCGAGACCATCAACATATTCTTTGCGATCCAAAACATGTGATAATTTTGATATGCCCAGGCCTCATATTGAAAAATATAAACGCAGTTTTCAGTACTCGGGTGCTCGACTTTGGAATAACTTACCTACTGAAATAAGGACTTCTAATAATATAAATGCGTTCAAAACCTCAATGATTAAATACATTCATTCAAATAGGGGAACTTATTGATTATAATATACAAATGATCGAACTTTATATGGACTCTATACTTTATATGGACTTTAAAACTTTGAATATCTATTATTACCATCTTTTATAAAAATGTATATGCCTTACATATTTTGTACATATCTTTATATATATTTTCTGTAAATACGTTAACGAGGGCCACATGGGAGAATAGCGAAAATGCTAAATGTGCCACCCTCTTAAAATAAAGTATTATTATTATTATTATTATTATTATTATTATCTTGATAACGTAGTGCTCCAACGCAACACTTATCTTGATAACGTAGTGCTATAACACAACGCTTATCTTGATAACGTAGTGCTATAACACAACGCTTATCTTGAAAACGTAGTGATATAACACAACACTTATCTTGATAACGTAGTGCTATAACACAACACTAATCTTGATAACGCAGTGCTCCAACGCAACACTTATCTTGATAACGTAATGCTCCAACACAACACTTATCTTGATAACGTAGTTCTATAACACAACGTTTATCTTGATAACGTAGTGCTATGACACAACACATATCTTGATAACGTAGTTCTCCAACATAACCTTTACCTGGAAAACTTAGTGCTCCAACACAACCCTTACATTGAAAACTTTGTGCTCCAATACGACCCTTATTTTAAAAACGTAGATCTGGATCGAATTGTCATTACCTCGTATGGTTCAATAATAAATTGTCACCTTTCAATGTTGCGTTTGTGAATATTTGCCTTACTGGCGCTACACTTATTTTGATAATGTTGTGCTTCAACACTCCTTTTTACGTAGTGCAATATGACAATACTTGTCTTGATATCGTAGTGCTTGATAACTTTCTACACCAGACTATATTGGTAGCATAGTGCTCTAACACAACACCTATCAATCACGAAGTATAAAAATAGTGTTGTATTGGAAAATAAAATAAATAGCGGAATGCTCCAACATAACACGTTTCTTGATAACAAAGTGCTCCAACACAACATTGATCTTTTTAACATAGTGTTCAAACAACACTTATCATTATAACATAGTGCTCCAACGCAATACTTATGTTGATAACGTAGTGCTCCTACACAAAACTTACTTGATAATGTAGTGCTCCAACACAACACTAATCTTGATAACGTTGTGCTCCAACACAACACTTATCTTGATAACGTAGTGCTCCAACACAACACTTCTCTTGATAAGGTAGTGCTCCTATGCAACACTCATATTGATAATGTAGTGCTCCAACGCAACACTTATCTTGATAACATAGTGCTCCAACGCAACACTTATCTTGCTAACGTAGTGCTATAACACAACGCTTATCTGATAACGTAGTGATATAAGACAACACTTATCTAGATAACGTAGTGCTATAACACAACACTTATCTTGAAAACGTAGTGCTCCAACGCAACACTTATCTTGATAACGTAGTGCTATAAGACAACACTTATCTAGATAACGTAGTGCTATAACACAACACTTATCTTGATAACGTAGTGCTCCAACGCAACACTTATCTTGATAACGTAGTGCTATAACACAACGCTTATCTTGAAAACGTAGTGATATAACACAACACTTATCTTGAAAACGTAGTGCTATAACACAACACTTATCTTGATAACGTAGTGCTCAAACACAACACTTCTCTTGATAACGTAGTGCTCCTACACAACACTTCTCTTGATAAAGTAGTGCTCCTATGCAACACTTATATTGATAACGTAGTGCTCCAACGCAACACTTATCTTGATAACACAGTGCTCCAACGCAACACTTATCTTGATAACGTAGTGCTATAACACAACACTTATCATGATAACGTAGTGCTCAAACGCAAAACTAATCTTGATAACGTAGTGCTCCAACGCAACACTTATCTTGATAACGTAGTGCTCCAACGCAACACTTATCTTGATAACGTAGTGCTATAACACAACGCTTATCTTGATAACGTAGTGCTATAACACAACGCTTATCTTGAAAACGTAGTGATATAACACAACACTTATCTTGATAACGTAGTGCTATAACACAACACTAATCTTGATAACGCAGTGCTCCAACGCAACACTTATCTTGATAACGTAATGCTCCAACGCAACACTTATCTTGATAACGTAGTTCTATAACACAACGTTTATCTTGATAACGTAGTGCTATGACACAACACATATCTTGATAACGTAGTTCTCCAACATAACCTTTACCTGGAAAACTTAGTGCTCCAACACAACCCTTACATTGAAAACTTTGTGCTCCAACACGACCCTTATTTTAAAAACGTAGTGCTCCCACACTAGACATATTTTGACAACATAGTGCTCCAACATAAAACTTATCTTGATAACGAAGTGCTCCTACACAACACTTATCTTGATAACGTAATGCTCCAACACAACCTTATCTTGAAAACGTAGTGCTCCAACACAACACTTTTTTTGATAACGTAGAGCTCCAACGCAATCCTTATCTTGAAAACGTAGTGCTCCAACATATTACTTATCTTGATAACGTTGTGCCCTAACATAACACTTATCTTGATAACGTTGTACCCCAACATAACACTTATCTTGATATCAGCATGCACCTACACAAAACTTATCTTGAAAACATAATGCTCCTACACAACACTTATTCAATATGAAGACGTTTACATGATAACATTGTTCTCCTACAAAATACTTATCATGATAACGTAGGTCTCTAAGACAACACTAATCAATTTTATCTTTTAGAGTTAGACTCAAGCTTCATTATTTAGGATAATACTCATGTTGCTTCGATATGATATTGAAAAAAATTAACTTAGATCAATGTCAATAGGAGTGGAACTCGATAAAAACACAATGAGCGAATTATCAAGATGTACAAATGTATAAGTTTCCATCTTGAAAACTGTCTCACAAAAAAAAAAAAAAAAAAAAAATTCTGAATTTCTGTTTTCGTTTTTGGGTATCTCCCGCCTATTTTCATTTTGTTTCATATATCTTTGTACAATTTGTATACCTATTGATTGTGGTTTTTAGAATTTGATTTCGGGTTATGTGTTTCCTTGATTAAAAAGAAACATTTTCAACCAGTCTAAAATACATCCGAACAATTATCGTAAACTATTACTGAAAAGAACCCCATACTAAATCAATGGATTTGATGGTTTGAAATATTTCATTAATACTTCTACTAGGTATCTGGATGATATTCTAACGATTGACAATCCTGCTTTTGAATTAGATAAGAATGAAATTTATCCACAAAAATTAACACTTAACAAGGCAGACGTTACAAACATAGAAACACCATTTGTGGACCTAAATTTCAAAATTGTAAACGGAAAGATTCATACAAGTGTATATGACAAAAGAGATGAATTTGGATTCAGCATAGTAAATTTCCCTTGGCTTGACGGTGATGTTCCAAGACTACCGTCGTACGGCATTTAAATTTCACAGCTCATCCGGTACGCTAGAGCATGTACTAATACTCTGGATTTTAACAGTAGAATTTTTTACAAATTACCGAGAACCTTTTAGGTAAAAATTTCTGCTTTCATAAACTAGTTAAGTCTCTCTGGAAATTTTACAAAAGTTACAGTCAACTTCAGTCAAAATTCGGATATATGCAAGCAACAGAGTTCATTACTTTGGGTATTACACAACCTGCCTTTTATGGGGATATGATAAACAAAATTAGAGGGATCATAGGTAGACAGCATAACCATCGAAAATGCGTCAGAATCATCAAACACCTTTTATACCTTGGATATGATCTTAATGTCACCAAGCGGACACTAGGCTTGGTACTTGATCAATCTACAGTCTTGTACCAGCGCATTCTTAAGACTTGCACTCTGACTGATATTGACGACCGGACTCGATGACGGGCCCTGTCCAAACCTCTTTAGATAAGACAGGGCCCCGACCACCTGTCCTCTCTGAACATCAGTCGGACTCCTCGGTTGATAATATAGACCATTTGAACCATTCCAACCAAAGATTGTACTCCGAAATGGATGTAACCGGATGTGACAGTTCTACCGAATTGAAGCGGCGGGTGTTGCATGCAAGCAGGAAATGCTTACTCTTCCTGGGCACCTGGTCTCACTCTCATATTGGGAGTTCGCTTCTTTTCATATGGTGGAGGTTTTTGTTTGTTTACTTTGGTTCTTGTTTTATCCTGATTTTGTATGCCTTCGGTTTCTGATTTTCTAAATTATCGATTTTGTGCTGTATACAGGGATATGGTCATTATCCATATTTGTCATACATGAGATCGCTACAGGGCTGTATTACGTGCGCCCTCTTTGTATATCCATTTGCATATTCATCTGTGTTGCTCGGGCCCCTGCGTTTTGCGGTCTTGTTTGTGTGTGGTCATCGAACTGTGAGGAGGTTGTTTTACACCAGAACTGTACGTTCTTTGAGACCTCTGGGTAATCGCAAAAGTGATATAGTTGTGCGCACGTAATCCAGGATTACCACACCATTTGCTACTTGTGTGGCAAAGTCGGCACCGGTTACCCATTGGTCTCTAGGTTTATGTGTAGTCTTTATGTATGATGTTTATATGTCTTATGTCTCTTTTTCGTCTCTTACTATGCTCGTCTTTGTGTTTTCGCTTCGGATGTTTTGATGTTTTGCTGTTTATGCTACAACAGGGTCTGGTTGGAGTTCCTCTTCCTTCTCATTAGTACTTCGAATTTCACATACTCAAAATAAGATGAGTTATCTTTCTTTGCACATGTAGCTGCGCGAATTTAAAAAATGAGTTATTTTTCTTTGCACATCTAATTGCGCGAATTCTGGAAAATGTTTTACAAACAGAGTGCTATACAGGTATCCTGTACTGTAGAAGTGGAGTGTTTCATTTTCTTATCCTGGCAACCACGGAAAGATAAGTACAAAATTGTGCAATTTCTGTAAAGATATGAGATCTATATTCGTTTAAAATTGCGTATATACCCATCTATAGTGCAATATTTTAGAAGTAGATAGATTTCAAGGAATACCATAAATCTCGGCAGCAATCATCCATCCATTTCTGTGCATTGTTTGCAGAGGGAAATGTTAGAATTAAGTGGTCTTTCAGATTTCTTGACGACCATTTTAAGTTGACAGATGAATGCATACCTAATCCAAATCAGAAACAAATTGTGTAAGAACACAGCATATTCTCGCTTCCTTTATTATAGTTTTGTCATAATCCTTGCAGTTATTGAAGAGATGGATAAATACTATGTACAATTTAAAGGAGGTCGAGGAACTATGTAATAAAAGGAAAAAAAACGGAGCGCCTAAACTCTTCTGCTATGGTGCAGCTGTCTGGACAGCAATTGACCAAAAGCGGTGATTTAGACAATGAATCCTCATTTGTGGTACTACCAGCCAAAATGAATAAAAAAACCTATCTGATTTAGTTTTCTTGTTTATAAATTATTCCTGAGTATATCTAAAAACCTAAATACTGGACAGCAATTGACCAAAAGCGGTGATTTAGATAATGAATCCTCATTTGTGGTACTACCAGCCAAAATGAATAAAAAAACCTATCTGATTTAGTTTTCTTGTTTATAAATTATTCCTGAGTATATCTAAAAACCTAAATAAATTACTCGATATTGCAAACAATGAACAAATTGAATATCATGAAACAAATGGGAGTGAAGAATTTATTTGTTTTCATGTGTGGAATTGTCAATATTGAAATCTATAGCTATGTTCTATTATCATTGTACTAGACACATGTTTCGGATATTAAATCCTCGACAGTAGTACCTAATTTAAAACATTTTGAATAAAGCATAATTATTCATATTCTAAGTCCTCCATTGTCATTTCTGCAATTGTGCGTTCAGATTTTATTTTCTAATCTCACCTGATTTCTTTGATATAGCCACCTCAATATGCGTAGCATGGAGTGCGTATCGAAGTACGTCAGCTTGAAATATGTAAACATCAAAGAAGTACGAACCATGCATGAGTAGTTAATGTTATATATTAATCAATATTAATCAATTTGGGAAAACCCAAAACTCAACGAAATAGTAAATGGTCCATTCCTTACTTATCTGGAAATCTTCTGTTTAAGGTTTTTTTGAACATTTATTTATAGAATACAGTATACCCTTTTACAAATTCAAACCGATCCCGGGTCAGGAGAGGTTGATAACATGAAGTATACTAAAATATACGAGATATACTAATTGAATATTTGAGTTAGAAATTACCATAAAAGCAGACACATTTTCGGCAATCATACATAAGCTATGAAAATGAACCACATTGTGTAATAATGAACTCAAAGAATTTGCTTTAACTTACCAATGACGTTTTTGTATTTCACCAATCTAGAATTTGGATTATAAATATATAATGAATCAATTCTTTTCTTAAATAATTTTAACAGTGAATTTTCATTTTCTATTGATTTTTCAAATCGACTCTTCATCTTAAATTTGTAAAGATGAATGCTGTAAATGATATAATTTCATTAAAAAATAATATTTTATCATTTGATTCAAAATGAAAACCAACAGCTATATGTTTCCAATTAATATCAAATTTCAACACTTGTCCCAGTTTTCTCCACAGATTTTGAACAACTGAACAATCATAAATAAGATGTTTAACATTTTCAATACAATTACAATTTACGCAATTTGAACTATTACTGATTTTACACTTTGATATTCGTACATAGTATATTGTTAAGTAATTTATAATTGAATTCTGACACTTCTTTGTTATTTATAGATTTTATTTTATTTTTATAAATTTGCGCCCATTGATATTTTTCAATATTATATTCTCGTGAATAGAAACTTTGATGTAAAGGCTTAGTAAATTTTTGGCTGATAAAGTTCCTATAATAGAACTTACAATCTTTCTCTTTTATATTATGATATCCTTCCCAAAATAGAAATGAAAACTTGTCTGTATCTTTCGGAATAAGAAAAGAATGATTTAGTTTGGCAATGATAGGTTTTAGAGCTTCCTTTATAACTTTAAATTCACATATCCAGTTTCATTTATCATATAAGCTTACTTTTATCTCGTCTAATGTCTTTAACTTCCCGTTTGAGTGAAATAAGTCCTTTACATAAAGAAATCCACTCTTTATCCAGCTCACAGGGATTTATCACGCTAATACCGGTTGCTGTATTTACTATATATATGTGTTAAAGGGATCTAACTCGGCGTTTAACGAAAAATCGACAAGTCATCTTTAAGTCTTCAGAAATCGGCTAATCAATGTCAAAACCTATTTTCTGTGGTATATTTCGATAGATTAATTCATACTGAATCTTCATACGAAATTTGAAATCAGTACCTCCCTTACGAGCCGAGATATGCCCAATACCGCTCTTTTATGAGCGCCGCATTTCTAAGTCGGACAAAAAGGTGTCCGGTGATAATCAAGCAGTATAGACAAAATTTGGTTACTGCTTGATCGTTTAAACGTCCGAACACTTCAAAGACATACAACTGCATGATTATCTACTCTTCACATGCTTTTTACCATCTCGAAAATCGCTGGTATATGAAAGTCCCTCATATAGCTACCTCTTTGCATGCACGTATATGTCTTTCAATTTAATCTTGCTTATTAATTTTAATAAATCCGACGCTTTTCTTATTTCAAAGTCGTCAAAAAAGACTTTATTTGAAACTGTACTAAGCATATATGGGACTATTTCATGCAATGTTATGTATTTGAGATGTTCGCATCATTGAATGGTCAAGCGGTGCCTCATGTTGATCACTGATGCCTGATTATCATCGGACACCTTTTTGTCCGACCTAGAAATGCGGCACTTATAAGAGAGCGGTATTGGGCATATCTCGGCTTGTAAGGGAGGTACTGGTTTCAAATTTCGTATGAAGATTTAGTATGAATTAATCTATCGAAATATACCACAGAAAATAGGTTTTGACATTTATTAGCCTATTTCTGAAGACTTAAAATGACTTGTCGATTTTTCGTTAAACGTCGAGTTAGATCCCTTTTTAAAACACATAATATATAGTAAATACTGCAACCGGTATTAGCGTGATAAATCCCTGTGATCCAGCTCTTAAAGAAAATCGTTTTATTTCTATATTTAATATTTAAGTTACTCCATATTGGTTTCACAAGTAGTTCGATATCTGAATAATTTTCTAGTTTCCCATCTTTTTTACTTTGATTGAAACAATAGATAACTTCTTGATAAAAGGGAGGTAAATCTTTAATAAAGTTCTTTTATTTTCTTTTCGCTAGTTTTTATCAAATACTCTGGGGATATATTGAAGATTTTTAAATGTGAATTAAGGATGTCATATAATATACATTTTCTGTTAAATAGTCGTCTTATCCATGCTGCTTTTAATGCTTTTAATTTCGATTCTAAGTCTATTATATCAATTCCCCCTTCAGTAATATCTCCTATACGCGTGTTTCGCTTAATTCTGTCTACTTTATTCCAAATGAAGTTAAATATTATTGACTTGACTTTATTAAAGCTGAAAGCCTACATTAAAAACTGATGAAATAGTAATTTTTTTTGGGACGGAGATTGTTAGATATAGACTCTAACAATCTCCGTCCCATGACATAGAAATAAGCTATAGCGACCCTTCACACCTGCTGACGTATGCATACCAATGAAGGTACGACCTAAAATCCAGGTACATCGCTACAGCGCCGGTATATAAGACGAGCTTCAAACTCGTCCACCGTGACATTCAGTGATGAGAAGTCTGGGAGTAAATACATGTAACACCTGAAATGAGAAATGGAGTTATCAGATGAAATAATCAATAATCGATTTCAAATGCAGGCATTAATATCTATATCTTTGAATTATGAATATATTTATTACATACACTTAGAAAACCCTTCCCTTCCGACGTCTATAAAGTCAGTAAGAACGCCAATGTAAAATGAAACTCTTTATGCTACAAAGATTTACCTACGTTGAAGCATAGACGAATTACGTATGAAAAGACCCCATCTCTTTTCATCCCCCCCTACCCTGCAAAACACATACTTCTTCAATAGACCCCCCATCCTAAGTTAGTTTCTACTTGGATATCATACTAGTTTTGAATTCGGCCTTTTCGTATGAAATAGTAACAAAAAACCATCTGATATGTGTGCCCATTAATTGTTTTATCTTACCTCTAGAAAATAAATTTACTAGATTCCATGTCTGCCTTCCTGTATACAAGACAAATTAATCACTTCCGGTATAACTGACATTTTGAGAGTGTTCGTTTGCATTGGTTAGAATTACAACGTGTCGTTCACTACATTTTCGAGGTTGAGGAACTCCTCCCGCCTTGTTCTCGGTGAATACCAGTTAGAAATTAAAATATATAGGGTATAAGGTAAATTCTGACAAACAAATGCAGCTAAGAATATACAATTTAAGATTATGTTTTCATTGTTTTGTCGATTCTTAGTACTCTTAGCAATCTCTTCAAAGAATTATTGTTGTCGAATCTTTAAAATAATACAATAAATTTAATTTTCTTTCCTCAAGATTTTTATTTTTCCATTTTATCCGACGTTCATGTATTACTTATTTTCCATGATTGCATTTTGTTTTCATTTTTTGTTCAAGAAATACAGATGATAAATATATAATTTCATCAAAATATGCGCGGATCTAAAATAGGGGAAAGATGGTAAGGGTCTTTTTCCAATACTCATTTATCAATCGAAGAATCCAGATTTTTTTCTACGGGTTCCTAGCCAATTGAGGCGAGGTTGTTCTAGCTATTGTGTTTGAAAAAAAAATAAAAAGAAGAAAATCAGCATTTTGTACAAATTAAAGCTGAGGGGTTATTGATCCCTCTACTCTGGATACGCGCATTACTATGAGCTGGACCCCTTATCTAGAAATAAAACTGGGTAGCGAACAAGATTTGATAATTTTAAAAGCCAAAAAAAAAAAAAAACCACACACAAAACAAAACAAAAACAAAACAAAACAAAAAACTGTGGTCCTTGATTATTATTTTCAAAAGCAATATATGGCTGCGATGGCGAGTCGGCTAACATTTGTATGCCAATTCTATCGGTTTTTTTTTCAAAATGTTTAGTTTCATCGATCCTTGGAAGTGTCATTGTTACTGGACATGTTTAATATTTGAAATAGAGGATGCAATTATCAAACGCCAACCGAAATAAACCAAAAAAGAAATTCAATAAGTATTTTCATCAAAAATTCATTTTTTTTCCAAAGAATATGACAGCAAAAAAGAGATCTGGACTTGATTTTTACCAAATTTGTATCTTTTTTATGGTTGTAAGATTCCAAGAGGAGGGGGTTAGCTGACCTTTCGACCCCTCGTAAACTGCATTTGGTACTCTCTCACCATTCAAACATCTTTAAAGGATGTGGTCATAAGAATTAGTTATTTGAATTACAAATATAAGTACCTGGAATCTGGGGCATGGTACATAGTGTTATGAAGAAGGCCGCCGAAAATGAGACTTTGAAAATATTTTCCTCTGATCTTGTAAATAAATTAGTAAACTCATGTTCGACTTTCCCGTCCTATCTAAGAGGAAATGAATCTTACTGGCACTTCCTTGAAACTGAAAATTTCATGGAAGGCTGTAAAGCTATTCTAAATATATATTGACCGACGGCAAAGTGAAGATATAGAAAATAGAGAGAGAGAGAGAGAGAGAGAGAGAGAGAGAGAGAGAGAGATCAACACATCCTATATGATACACACACATATGTATATATATATATATATAGAGAGAGAGAGAGAGATTTGACAAAGAAGGAGGATTACATCTACATGTACATATGGGTGCCTTATTTCTATCGTCTGATAACTTTTAGTTCTATGCAGGAAAATTACAAGTGAATGATGAATAAGATCATACGAAATATCAAATAAATGCATTATAGATAAACTAAAAAAAAACCATAATACCAAAAACTCTAGATATGAAGTCAGTATTCTTTACATGTGTAATGATACTATGGTTTTTTTTCTTATCATAATACATAAAAAAGTCCAGATGGCAGTTCAATTGAAATATATATATATTATTGCTTCCAAACGAACACTCTCAGCGATAAACTAATACCGGAAGTAGCATAGGAGTGTCAGATTGATGATGCATCAGGATTTATTTTCTTATCAGGTGAGATACGATGTTATTTTTTTCTTCAGTCTGTCCGTCCTGAATATAATTTTCAATTTTCCATAATGCTGTATATACATACTGTCTTCATTCATACAGCATATCAAAGGACAAGTATGAATTTACATAGGCGGATCCAGCACTGTTTTAAAAGTTGAAAGGAAAGCTGAATCTTTTTTAGTTGGACAAAATTTAGTCATCGAGCAAGGAAACTGGATGTACAACCCAATCCCTCCCCAAAGATAAAAACCTTATTGAAACTACTGTAAATAGTATTGACTTTATTCAAGAGCAAATGTAACCCCCCCATCTTTCCGTACTTGTGTCTGCCCTAGATATGCACTGCAAGCTTTATTTTTTAAGTTTTTATTCAAAGTACATTTTTTGCCTATTTCTCAAAACAATTATTGATTATTTCATCAGATAACTTCATTTCTCATTTCAGGTGTTACATGTATTTACTCCCAGACTTCTCATCACTAAATGTCACGGTGGACGAGTTTGAAGCTCGTCTTATATACCGGCGCTGTAGCGATGTACCTGGATTTTAGGTCGTACCTTCATTAGTTTGCATACATGTACGTCAGCAGATGTGAAGGGTCGCTATAGCTTATTTCTATGTCATGGGACGGAGATTGTTAGAGTTTATATCTAACAATCTCCGTCCCAAAAAAAATTTACTACTTCATCAAAGTTTTTAATGTAGGCTTTCAGCTTTAATGAACGTCTCATCAGGAAATGGTAGTACAGTTGCTTTATAAATTAGTTTCGATAAGGCTAAAGTATTAACTATACAAGTTTTACCAAAAATAGTTAGTTTTCTCTTTTTCCAGGATTCAAATAGTTTTTCTAAATCTTCCTGCGTTTTAATCCAATTTTGATGATAACATTCAATTTTATCATGGCCTAAGTAAATTCCTAGACATTTGATCGCTTTATTTGTAATTTCAATCCCGAACAAATCTGTGTATTTATTTTTCAAAGATCCTAAAAGTATACATTTAGTTTTCTGTAGATTGATTTTAGAACCAGCTATATCACAAAATGCGTCAATATCATGTAGAGAATATTGAAGAGATTTTTTTCATTTTTTAAAAATAATGTCAAATCATCCGCGTGTTGTATTGTCTTTATTTCATTACCATTTATGTTTATACCTTCTATGTCTTTATTTTGAGAGATTTTAAGTGCCAATATTTCCGATACAAATAAGTATAATATCGCAGAGACAGGACAGCCTTGTCTGATTCCACGCTCCATATGACATGTTTTTGTTATCCATCCATTATTTTTCAATCTGAATATTGGTTTAGTGTAAAGAATTTTTATCCATGAAATAAAAGTTTCTCCAAAGTTAAATTTTTTCAGTGTTTTAGATAAGAAGTTCCATTCAACTGAATCGAATGCTTTTTGGAAATCAAGAAAAAGCAAAAGACCTTCATTATCATCAGATTCACAGTGCTCGAAAAGATCAAGTACTAATCTTGCATTCTGACTAATCGTTCGACCCTTAATATAGGCTGATTGTTGATCACCAATAAGATTATCAATAATATTTTGTATTCGCTTTGCCAAAACAAAAGCAATATTTTTGTAGTCTGTGTTGGTAAGACTAAGAGGTCTGTAGTTTTTTTAACAGATTTCTTTCTCCGTTTTTGAATATAAGTGTAATTACTGCTAGCCTTTGTGTAAAGCTTAATTCTTTTTTATCAAAAATAAAAACTATTAATTCACTAAAAAGGTTTTCAATATCATTCCAGAAGGACTGGTAGAATTCTGTATTCAGTCCGTCCAGTCCGGGGCTAACACCTTTCTTCATATTAAACACGGCTTCTTTAATTTCGTTTTTAGAAATTATTTGTTCAATGTCATTTTTCTTTGCGTCTGATAACATAGGGGTTTCAATATTGGAGAGATATTCATCAATTGTTTTCATTGTTTATATTTTTAGATTTATATAAATTTGAATAGAAATCACACATTGCATCTCAAATATCTTCATTATCATGGTATTTTCCCTTATCATTCTTTATTTCTCTAATGGTATTATTTTCTTGATGTTGTTTTTCCAAGGATAAAAAAAAATCGTGTTTCCTTCAGTTACATAT
The DNA here is from genome assembly GCA_028142955.1 of Pinctada fucata. Taxonomy (NCBI): domain Eukaryota; kingdom Metazoa; phylum Mollusca; class Bivalvia; order Pterioida; family Pteriidae; genus Pinctada; species Pinctada fucata. The sequence goes on along the minus strand of AP027114.1, from coordinate 7,899,609 downwards.
TTGACCTTTGACCTAAGTATGGCTCCTTTGGCAGAATCTCTATTAATATCATCAAGTTCTTTTTCTATTTCATTCTTTCGCTTTAGATTAAACTCTGCGTAACTTCCGGTCTCTATTTCGTTAAGTTCTGACTCCAACATTTTAACTTTCTCCATTTGTTTTGATTTGTAACAGTTATATTTAGAAAAATTTATCGAAAAATCTTTAACTTTAACTTCTGTTTCAGGTTAACTTAAGTATTTGAATGTTTTCGTTTGAAGTCTTTCGTGTCATTATTTAAAGGTATCTGTTACTTAAGAACATACATAATGCCGTTTTTCTCTAATTGTATTCTAATCTGTCACTTTCTGTCACCATACGGAAACATGCCATGGTACTGGACCAAGCTACAGCCTTGTACCTGTGTATTCTTAAGAATTGCACTCTGACCGACGACAGGACTCCATGACGGGCCCTGTCCAAACTTCTTCAGAGAAAACAAAGCCCCGACCACTTGTCCTCTCTGAATCTCAGTCTGACTCCTCGCGTGATCACATGCATGAACTCTCTTCAGCCGGCGGAGCACGAATTGTATTTCGTACGCCAACAGTTGCATCTAAAATTTACAATTACAAATGATTCCTTCAGTGTATTGATTTAAGTAATCCCTCACTACATCCACTTCCCTGCGAATGTTCTTCATCGGATTTCAACTACTCTCCTTGTGGACACGTTATTACTGGTGACCTTAGTATAGTCAAGAACGACAAGTTGAGAGAATTGTTAAAAAAGGGTCCCAAATACAGAGAAAGTATGTCCTTTACATGGAACCAAAATGTCAAAATTATTATGGACTCTTGTGAGGAATATGCAAGACGTTGGGCAAAGAAAGAGGATGTACAGCTCGACACCCTTTCCGAATGGATAAAATCAATCAGAGAGCTTGATTTTTACCAAATTTGTATCTTTTTTATGGTTGTAAGATTCCAAGAGGAGGGGGTTAGCTGACCTTTCGACCCCTCGTAAACTGCATTTGGTACTCTCTCACCATTCAAACATCTTTAAAGGATGTGGTCATAAGAATTAGTTATTTGAATTACAAATATAAGTACCTGGAATCTGGGGCATGGTACATAGTGTTATGAAGAAGGCCGCCGAAAATGAGACTTTGAAAATATTTTCCTCTGATCTTGTAAATAAATTAGTAAACTCATGTTCGACTTTCCCGTCCTATCTAAGAGGAAATGAATCTTACTGGCACTTCCTTGAAACTGAAAATTTCATGGAAGGCTGTAAAGCTATTCTAAATATATATTGACCGACGGCAAAGTGAAGATATAGAAAATAGAGAGAGAAAGAGAGAGAGAGATCGAGAGATCGAGAGATCGAGAGATCAACACATCCTATATGATACACACACATATGTATATATATATATATATATAGAGAGAGAGAGAGAGAGAGAGAGATTTGACAAAGAAGGAGGATTACATCTACATGTACATATGGGTGCCTTATTTCTATCGTCTGATAACTTTTAGTTCTATGCAGGAAAATTACAAGTGAATGATGAATAAGATCATACGAAATATCAAATAAATGCATTATAGATAAACTAAAAAAAAACCATAATACCAAAAACTCTAGATATGAAGTCAGTATTCTTTACATGTGTAATGATACTATGGTTTTTTTTTCTTATCATAATACATAAAAAAGTCCAGATGGCAGTTCAATTGAAATATATATATATTATTGCTTCCAAACGAACACTCTCAGCGATAAACTAATACCGGAAGAAGCATAGAAGTGTCAGATTGATGATGCATCAGGATTTATTTTCTTATCAGGTGAGATACGATGTTATTTTTTTCTTCAGTCTGTCCGTCCTGAATATAATTTTCAATTTTCCATAATGCTGTATATACATACTGTCTTCATTCATACAGCATATCAAAGGACAAGTACGAATTTACATAGGCGGATCCAGCACTGTTTTAAAAGTTGAAAGGAAAGCTGAATCTTTTTAGTTGGACAAAATTTAGTCATCGAGCAAGGAAACTGGATGTACAACCCAATCCCTCCCCAAAGATAAAAACCTTATTGAAACTACTGTAAATAGTATTGACTTTATTCAAGAGCAAATGTAACCCCCCATCTTTCCGTACTTGTGTCTGCCCTAGATATGCACTGCAAGCTTTATTTTTTAAGTTTTTATTCAAAGTACATTTTTTGCCTATTTCTCAAAACAATTATTGATTATTTCATCAGATAACTTCATTTCTCATTTCAGGTGTTACATGTATTTACTCCCAGACTTCTCATCACTAAATGTCACGGTGGACGAGTTTGAAGCTCGTCTTATATACCGGCGCTGTAGCGATGTACTTGGATTTTAGGTCGTACCTTCATTAGTATGCATACATGTACGTCAGCAGATGTGAAGGGTCGCTATAGCTTATTTCTATGTCATGGGACGGAGATTGTTAGAGTTTATATCTAACAATCTCCGTCCCAAAAAAAATTTACTACTTCATCAAAGTTTTTAATGTAGGCTTTCAGCTTTAATGAACGTCTCATCAGGAAATGGTAGTACAGTTGCTTTATAAATTAGTTTCGATAAGGCTAAAGTATTAACTATACAAGTTTTACCAAAAATAGTTAGTTTTCTCTTTTTCCAGGATTCAAATAGTTTTTCTAAATCTTCCTGCGTTTTAATCCAATTTTGATGATAACATTCAATTTTATCATGGCCTAAGTAAATTCCTAGACATTTGATCGCTTTATTTGTAATTTCAATCCCGAACAAATCTGTGTATTTATTTTTCAAAGATCCTAAAAGTATACATTTAGTTTTCTGTAGATTGATTTTAGAACCAGCTATATCACAAAATGCGTCAATATCATGTAGAGAATATTGAAGAGATTTTTTTCATTTTTTAAAAATAATGTCAAATCATCCGCGTGTTGTATTGTCTTTATTTCATTACCATTTATGTTTATACCTTCTATGTCTTTATTTTGAGAGATTTTAAGTGCCAATATTTCCGATACAAATAAGTATAATATCGCAGAGACAGGACAGCCTTGTCTGATTCCACGCTCCATATGACATGTTTTTGTTATCCATCCATTATTTTTCAATCTAAATATTGGTTTAGTGTAAAGAATTTTTATCCATGAAATAAAAGTTTCTCCAAAGTTAAATTTTTTCAGTGTTTTAGATAAGAAGTTCCATTCAACTGAATCGAATGCTTTTTGGAAATCAAGAAAAAGCAAAAGACCTTCATTATCATCAGATTCACAGTGCTCGAAAAGATCAAGTACTAATCTTGCATTCTGACTAATCGTTCGACCCTTAATATAGGCTGATTGTTGATCACCAATAAGATTATCAATAATATTTTGTATTCGCTTTGCCAAAACAAAAGCAATATTTTTGTAGTCTGTGTTGGTAAGACTAAGAGGTCTGTAGTTTTTTTTAACAGATTTCTTTCTCCGTTTTTGAATATAAGTGTAATTACTGCTAGCCTTTGTGTAAAGCTTAATTCTTTTTTATCAAAAATAAAAACTATTAATTCACTAAAAAGGTTTTCAATATCATTCCAGAAGGACTGGTAGAATTCTGTATTCAGTCCGTCCAGTCCGGGGCTAACACCTTTCTTCATATTAAACACGGCTTCTTTAATTTCGTTTTTAGAAATTATTTGTTCAATGTCATTTTTCTTTGCGTCTGATAACATAGGGGTTTCAATATTGGAGAGATATTCATCAATTGTTTTCATTGTTTATATTTTTAGATTTATATAAATTTGAATAGAAATCACACATTGCATCTCAAATATCTTCATTATCATGGTATTTTCCCTTATCATTCTTTATTTCTCTAATGGTATTATTTTCTTGATGTTGTTTTTCCAAGGATAAAAAAAATCGTGTTTCCTTCAGTTACATATTTGACCTTTGACCTAAGTATGGCTCCTTTGGCAGAATTTCTATTAATATCATCAAGTTCTTTTTCTATTTCATTCTTTCGCTTTAGATTAAACTCTGCGTAACTTCCGGTCTCTGTTTCGTTAAGTTCTGACTCCAACATTTTAACTTTCTCCATTTGTTTTGATTTGTAACAGTTATATTTAGAAAAATTTATCGAAAAATCTTTAACTTTAACTTCTGTTTCAGGTTAACTTAAGTATTTGAATGTTTTCGTTTGAAGTCTTTCGTGTCATTATTTAAAGGTATCTGTTACTTAAGAACATACATAATGCCGTTTTTCTCTAATTGTATTCTAATCTGTCACTTTCTGTCACCATACGGAAACATGCCATGGTACTGGACCAAGCTACAGCCTTGTACCTGTGTATTCTTAAGAATTGCACTCTGACCGACGACAGGACTCCATGACGGGCCCTGTCCAAACTTCTTCAGAGAAAACAAAGCCCCGACCACTTGTCCTCTCTGAATCTCAGTCTGACTCCTCGCGTGATCACATGCATGAACTCTCTTCAGCCGGCGGAGCACGAATTGTATTTCGTACGCCAACAGTTGCATCTAAAATTTACAATTACAAACGATTCCTGCAGTGTATTGATTTAAGTAATCCCTCACTACATCCACTTCCCTGCGAATGTTCTTCATCGGATTTCAACTACTCTCCTTGTGGACACGTTATTACTGGTGACCTTAGTATAGTCAAGAACGACAAGTTGAGAGAATTGTTAAAAAAGGGTCCCAAATACAGAGAAAGTATGTCCTTTACATGGAACCAAAATGTCAAAATTATTATGGACTCTTGTGAGGAATATGCAAGACGTTGGGCAAAGAAAGAGGATGTACAGCTCGACACCCTTTCCGAATGGATAAAATCAATCAGAGGGTTACTTTTATCTAGAATTAACCGATTAAAATCAACTGTGAACACCAGATTCGTGTCTATATTTAAAGACCCTGATGTTATCACAGAACTTACCTACCTCCAAGAACATTATGTCATCACACCAGCGGACAAAGCCTCAAATAATTACACATTTACTTGCAAAAAGTATTATTTCGACAGTCTAGTTAAAGAGTTAGGTTTAAATTCGACACCTGGAAATCCCACTTACACCCCAACGAACCTTTCTGCCTCTGAAATAATAGATAACCACAAATCAGCTCTTGCTTCCTTTGGCTTCGACACTACCAATTTAGATTTAGATTTACCATACTTATACTGCATACCTAAAATGCATAAGAATCCGTACAAACAACGTTTCATCGCTGGTTCCTCAAAATGTTCTACCAAATCTGTATCGATCTTACTCACCAAAGTTTTATCTGAAATCAAATCTGGGCTACAAAAATATTGTTCGACAGTATATTCTCGCAGTGGTATCAACCAGATGTGGATTTTAAACAATTCGAAGGAACTTTTAGAACATCTGAAATCCACTCATTTTAGTAGAGTCCATTCGATCAAAGCCTTTGATTTTTCGACACTTTACACTACAATTCCACATCCTAGATTGAAAGAAAGACTCGCAAAAATTATAAGTAATGCGTTTACAAGTAAGAACGGTAATCGCAAATACAAATTTATTGTTGTTAACTATGACAAAACCTACTTTGTAAAAGAAAAGTCAGATTCTGAAAATAAGTACACTGAAACAGACATTATTCAGATGTTAAACTTTCTGATCGACAACATTTTTGTGGTGTTTGGAGGAAAGGTCTTCCAGCAAATTGTCGGAATTCTAATGGGGACCAATTGTGCCCCACTCCTTGCCGACATTTTCCTTTACTCGTACGAAGCTGAATTCATTCAATCTTTGGTCTCTGAAGGGAAAGGATACTTAGCTTCTTACTTCAACTTCACTTACAAATACATAGACGATGTGTTGTCCATCAATAATCCAAAATTCGCGGATTACCTGAGCAGTATCTATCCTTCGGAGCTTGAAGTCAAAGAAACTACAGAGACAAATAATTCAGCATCCTATTTGGACATAATGTTGTCCTACGACACTGATGGTCACATGAACACCTCACTCTATGACAAACGTGACGACTTCAATTTCAGCATTACGAACTTTCCTTTTCTGAGTAGCAACATCCCTTCATCGCCTGCTTATGGCGTGTTCATATCTCAGTTGATACGCTATGCCAGAGCAAGTACCAAATATACGGATTTTGTTCTGAGAGCTAGGCGTCTTTCAGATAAGCTTCTCAGTCAGGGATATGTTTGTGACCGACTAACATCGTCACTAAGGAAGTTCTACGGTCGATATGGGGAACTCGTCATACACTATGATGTCCCACTATCCAGAATGGTGGATGATATTCTGTCATAGACCATTTGAACCATCCAACCAAAGATTGTACTCTATATCTTCCAAAATGGAAGTAACCGGAGGTGACAGTTCTACCGAATTGAAGCGACGGGTGTTGCATGCAAGCAGGAGATGCTTACTCTTCCTGGGCACCTGGTCTCACTCTCATATCGGGAGTTCGCTTCTTTTCATATGGTGGAGGTTTTTGTTTTTGTTTGCTTTGGTTCCTGTTTTTATCCTGATTTTGCATGCCTTCGGTTTCTGATTTTCTGAATTATCGATTTTGTACTGTAAACAGGGATATGGTCATTATCCATATTTGTCATTTTATATCCTTTTAATATTCATCTGTGTCTTTATTGGGCCCTGCGTCATGCTTTTTGTTTGTATGTTGATCTTACAGTTGTTGGAGATCCCCTCCTTTGTTTTACAATGAGCAACTTAATTTACACCAAAATTGTACGTTATTCGAGACCTCTAGGTGATTGGAAAAGTGGGAGGGTTGTTCGCACGTAATCCAGGATAGCCACACCGTCTGCTGTTTACGTGACAGATGGCCGTCCTCGGTCGGCACCGGTTTGCTATTCGTCTCGTTGATTCATGTGTGGTCGTTTGTGTTTCATGTTTCTATGGTGTGATTTGGTCTCGATTTGTTTGTGTGTGGTCGTTTGTGTTTCGTGTTTCCGTGGTGCGGGTTGGTGTTCCTTGTCCCTTTTGCGTCTCTTTTTGTGCCTATTCTTTGTTTTTTACATTGGGTGTTTTGGGGTTTTGCTGTGGGTGCTGCTACCGAGTGTTGTTGGGGATCCCTTCCTTTCTTCTAAATGTACATATATTATTATAGAATTGTTCTACATATTAGTAACACATAAGGGGCGTACTTTTGTGTGTTGAGTTTGCTTTACAATACATATACATGTATGTTACTTACCACAAAGGTAGGGATTGATAAATACAGTACGAACACCATGAACATAAAATCAATACAACGAAAAGATGAAAAAAACCTATAAAAGAAAACGCAACAAATCGAAATGCTGATCTCGTTTGCCGGACAAAAACAATTGTATTATATAGGGTCTTAAATTCAAATCATATATGATAATAAAACAGATTTGATAATTCTAGCTAAGTTTTATTTTTAATTAAAGGAATGGTTTTTATGTCATTTCTGAATTAAGTTAAGTCGAATTTCCATTGGTACGGTTGCGAAACTCGGAATGAATAACATTCCGAAGTGAGATCAGTATCTCCTGATTGCATGCAACACCCGTAGCAACAGCTCCTTGAAAACTTGTCAAATTCGGACCCGCTTCGAGCGTGGATACTTCGTACAGAAATCATTGCTTATTATCCCCGACCCCAAGAATTCCCCACTTCTGTAGCATTCCTTACACATCACTCTGGTAATCGGAAAATAAATATGGTGGACCAAGAGTCCCCGAGGGCACATGTAGCCAAGTTCGATCAACTTCTGTTAATCGTCTGTTTCTTAAACGCATTTGAAAATTTCTGTTAAAAATTTCTTGAAATTTCTAAAAAGTGGGTCCTGTAGCATTTCACCCATTCCGCTACGTCTTTTGGTACATTTTGGACATTATAACTTTCACACTTTTTTGCCATATAACATTGTTTAGACTGAGGATCACTGACGAGGGTTTAGTACCCGAAACGTGCGTGTCTACTCCGTGCAGTTAATTTATCTGGTCTTAAATGATGCTATTGAATTTGAAGACGTTTAACATCTAGACTTCTACTTGATGCCAGAGATCATCTTACAGTATTTCTTACGTAATTTGCATATTTTCAAGTCGTTTTACAGAAAAATAACATTTTTCATCCCGGTAGTCCATATTGTTTGTCGTAATGTATGACATGACATTTCAGAGGCGTACCTACAATATGGTATTTTTGGGAATGACTATTGGGAGGAGTCCAAACTCAACCTTTATGTATTAAGAATCACATTGGAGTGATAAGGCCAGAGATCTAAGGATGAAATGATGTCTCTTAAATTCAATCTTGGGATGAATGATTAATTATGTTGCTTTAATGTTAAACGTCTTCAAATTGAATAGCATCATTTAAGAACAGATAAATTGGCAGCATGGACCAGACATACACGTTTCGGGTACTTAACCCTCGTCAGTGTTCCTTAAATCTAAACAATGTAGTATGCCAAAAAAGTAAGACAGTTGCTATGTCGAAAAATCGTACCGAAAGACGTAGCAGGATGGGTGGGATATGATGCTGCAGGACCCACTTTTTAGAAATTTCAATAACAGAAATTTTAGAATGCGTTGAAGAAACGATCAACCGAAATTGATCGAACATGGCTACATGTGCCCTCGGGGACTCCTGATCTTTGTTCCCATGTACATTATACAAGATTTCTTATCGGCACTGCGATTTACAAATGTTCAAACGATGTATTCGAAGGTTTTGTTAATTAAAACAACACAACCTCACTGAACGTCGGTCGAACTCCTTGGTGATTACATATATGAACATTCTCCTCCTGGCTCAACACGGACTATTGTTTTGTATGACATGTCCATTTGTTTTTATATAGATTTACATATCAATATGTGTGTTACTAGTACTTAAGTTTTGCTGCATGTGTTGCTCGTGTGATTATCATACAGTGAGAAATTAATTATTTTCGAACTAATTTTCATGATTGACAGACTTAAGATCAATATGGTTGCATTGCTGAATTGTACATTTCTTTATTGATTTTATTCATCAGCGCCGCTTCCGGTGACCTTTTGGGCTTTTCTTGTCCTGGTTCTGAAGCTGGAGCCAATATGCAACTTCCCTTGTTTATGCGCGATGCAGCGCGGGAGAGGGTTTGCTTCCCTTTCGGTCCTGCTTACTTGGACTCTATAACGTGCATTATGTGTGTCGCATGATTAATGCGATTATTGAATGTGTTTGGGCTTTACTGGTTGATGCAGCGCGTTGTCTGACAGCGCCGACTACAATACATTCCGCAGTTTATTGGACTTCCTTCCTGTTTTTATGAGTCTGTGTTTTTGTCTCCGTTTATTTGTCAGATTTTGTTCTGATGATAAAGTTCTGTTTTATATTTGTTCAAGAATTTTAAAGCCTTTTGATTGTTGCTTTTGGAGTCTGATTTCGGGTTTTGAGTCTGGTTTTCATTGTCTGATACACAACAATTATGCGTTCATCGATATCTCTTGAATGTTGTTCACACGTAATGCTGATAATGAGATTTCTTTCTACTAACTAATTGCCGTTCTAAGTTGGTACCCATTGCTCTCACAGCTTCATGTGTAGTCTTTGTTTGTTTGTTGTCGTATTTGGTGTTCACTGTCCATTTTGCGTCTTTTCTGTGTATGTCTACTATGTGTTTTCTCATGGGAGTGTTTCTGTGTTTTGCTGTGGGTGCTACAATCGATTCTTGTTGGAGATCACCTCCTTTCTTTCATGTGTTTCGATGCCCCTGGTAGTGTAGTAAACAAATCATTCTAGCGTAATCCCCTGGGTTTTTTCTTGCGGATGTATTCAATTTTATTCGGTTTTCGTGGTCTTACTTGAGATCTTTCACAGTAAATCTGGAATATGATAATGCTGCAGTGACCACACCGGATCCCAAAATTGGGACCATTAAGTTGGATAACTATGCAACAAGTTTTGTCATGTTTATTAACCCCTATCCATTATTATCCAAGGCAGCAAAGTACACAGAAAATGACATCATCAAGATGCTGAAATGTTTGATACACAATATTTTCGTTGTTGTTGGAGGCAAAATATTACTGTTGGAATTCCAGTTGGCACGAACTGTGCATCTATTTTAATAGACATATTCCTTTATTCATTGGATGCAGAATGCAAACAGTCTTTGCTTTCGAACAGCAAAAAGAAATTTAGCATCGCAGTTCAACTGTACTTACAAATACATTGATGACACACTCTCCATTAATAATCCAACCATTCAGGATTACATTGGTGCCGTATATCCCAGTGAACTAGAATCAAAGAAATCAAAGAGGCAACTGAGCACAGTACCTCAACCTCCTACTTAGACATACTACTATCGATCAGTGACAAAGGAACATGAACACCTCTCGTTATGACAATCTTGACGATTTTAAATTCACCATCACAAACTTCCTCTTCATGCACAGCAATCTTTGTCTGCCTTTGGCATATTTATTTCACAACTAATCACAATTCAAGATCATGTTCTACAGTACTAAAACTTTATGTTGATGGCAAAGTCAAAGAGGACCGTCAGTCAGCTGAATGCTCAATGTTATTTAGGAGTACGGCTTTTAAAAGATGTAACTGAAGAACTTTTATAGTGGCTACAAAGAACTTATTGAACACTTGCCTATCAAGGATGATTAAGGTCATTTTCGAGTTCGACCATTCCGATTGACCTATTTGGATGTAACCGAATTTGACATGTTTCTTTTGGCATTTGCGGCAGGTGCTACATGCAGTTAGAGGACGCTCACTCCTCCCGGACACCTGGTCCTGTCTCCATTCCGAAAGATCGTGATCGCCGTGTTAATAGAGACTTACACAAATGAGATAAAGATCCTGACGACAATCTCAATAGCACTCACAATAGAGCACCAAATTGAGCATCGACGGACCCCAAGCAAGCTAGAGGTGGGACCAGGTGCCCGGGAGGAGTAAGCATCCCCTGTTTGGCTAGCCGCACCCGCCGTCGATGTTCACGCACGAAAATGAAAACAATATCTACACAATATACACTGGCTGAGGTTATGTCTAATAGAAAGTGCTATGGGGACCATGTCAGGGAAAGTATTCAAATGCTTACTGTCAAACCCTCGCGGGGAACTTTTTTACGAGCTCCACACAGCAAAGGGCATAAGTGTGACACAAATGAGATAAGGAAGATCATGGCGCCTGAACTATGGTTGGTACTTCTTTTCTGGTATACTCGAGTATACTTGTTTATGTTACAATGAACAATTCTTGGATATCCCTGAATGTTTTCTTTAGAAACCAAAACATGTGAACAATCCTTTTGAATATGACTATATCCTTTATTTGTAGAATAGATGTACTAGTATTATTAGTTATTAGTTATACAGTGTTTTACAGGGGGGATACCGAAATATATTGGGACAATGAAGAAGTCGTATTGGGCAAGGCGAATTTATTCCACCGAAGGCTTTTTGTTTGTGTCGGTTACGTCAACATATCTTAAAGCATTTTGTTGACATCAAAACGTAAAGTGTCTTAGTAGAAGCAGGTTATTAAAATAATATCCTGTCAGTAAAATAATACTATTAGATATTAGGTTTGTTACTGACCGTCCACAGAGATTTGTCGGGTTGATCAAGCCCATAGAAGGCGAGGCGAAACTGTTTTATTTTGTCGAGGACCAAAAACGGAGGCTTTTGTTGCAGAAAATTTGCGTTTCACGACTCTTTTCACTTGCCAATTCATTTATACGACAATGGCGGAATTGTTGATGGTCTATAGAAACTTAGATGGCATGCACGTGACGCGATTTACGCTCCCTGATTGGTTCTAACTCGTCCGTGGCAAAATAAAACAAAATATTCGGTTCTTCTCGACCAATCAGATTCCAAGAAATTTGCAATAGGATAAATATTTTTATGTTCCAGCGATGTGTTACCTACTAAAAGCAAATTTATTTCAAATGATGAAAGATTAATCGAAGAATGATAAAATATTACACTTCCGTATTATTGCCACCCCCCCCCCCCAAAAAAAAAACCCAAAACAAAACAAAAACCAAGAGAACATCACACTCCCTAATGAAGTGTATTTCACTGCGTCCTCTAATATATTTCAACTTGGAACCATACATGGTTATGACAGTCAGTTCTCCTAATCTACCATATTTTCCCATTTTGAAGTATCATACTTGAGGCCTATTTGATCTTTGACTTCATCGATAACGTTTTGTAGTGCTAGACTATCCTCATACGTCATCACTGGACACTCGATGATACCTGTAAAAAGATTATTATTTTGTACAACACCAACAAAGCCAAATAGATCGATCATGGAAGCACATAATTGTAAGTATGGAAAAACTGACAACCAAGCTGGCTTTAGATCAAAATGTGTTGAGAGCGAGGCTTGAGTTTTTTTCAAAGTATTTAACTGTTTAACATATGTACAAATCTAAATTCAAAAAAAATTAAATAGGACGCTACTGAAATGATTTTTGGTGGCTCCACTAGAAGCATCACTGATGAGAATTTAATATTCGAAACACGTGTATGGTGCATGGAAATTGGTTTTGAATTTTCTTCAAGAAGGTATAGAGTTGGAACCCTTCGACATTATTATTTCCGTTTAACATATGTCACTTATTTCCGTTTAAGTTAATATATTTGTTACGTATGTGCGTCCATGAGTCGAATATTTGTATTTCTTGTCTTTTATACTCAAAAGAGATATGGATGTATACGTGGCAAAACCATTAAAGATTGGTAGTAAACAAAAAGCAAACAATTAAGGACAGAAATACAGGAATATGATAAAAAACAATCGATAAAATTGTTAAGACACCATCTTTGAGGACAACGAAAGTAGGTGTTTTGAAGGGGAAGCATCTCTCCTGTCTCCTAGCAACACTTAACATTATTATAAAATCTGTAGCTTTGGTATATGAAAATTGACAAACAGGTTATAAGTTGTACGTTTAGAACTAAGAATGTGGGTCAAGTGCATATTTTGGCTTTATATGTATTTCGTTTTTTTGTATTTAAAGTATTTTTTCCCCGGCATTTTCGGTATTTTCAAGTTTTTGCGTCTATCATCCTCCTGTAGATGCTACAATATATAGTGAACATTTATTAGCCCCGAATTCGCCTTCTTTTTAGACATTGGAAAAATAAATTCCTTTGTTACGGGTTGGAGTGATACACACCTTTCATTATACACTCTCTCACTAGAGCAGCCTCGTTACGGAGTCCATGTGAGTTAATGAAGATATAGTTAGAAGGATTTTGTGGTAGAAGTGGATATGATTTCTTTCCTGATGGGAAAATAGCTTCTTCTGGACACCACATATTGTCTGGTATCTAACAAAGTATAAGAACATATTAAATGTACATTTTACATTTTGCCACAATGCTTCGTTCTCTTTCAGTGTTTCATCTATGCTTTTGGAAGCATGTTTAAAAGGAATGTACCATAAAGATTTCGTCTTCTTTCAGTTGTCCCAAATTTCAGATTAAGATGACTGTTTTGAATGAAAAAGAAAAAAGATGGAAGATAGATTTCATTTCGCATAAGATGTGCTTTGATTTTGAAAAAGAGGAGATAGCAATGACAAATATGGATAATGACCATATCCCTGTATACAAGTTTGATACAGATGGTACTTGTAACTTACCACTATGTGGCCCTTTGTCCCAAATATACAACCAGAGTTAACGGCAGAACACTTTATACTGTAGGTTATGGACGCTTTAGCTCCGTCTCTGTATCCCATGATAATACAACCATCTTCATCAGAGCCTAAATCATATATAGATTATTTTATTCATTAAGGATTCCGACTATTTCGTCGTAATCCTTTCTGTTATTGCAATGTCATTATTTATTTTTACCCCTTTCTTGCAGCCAGAGACTTTATGGAAAGGTCCTTGTTTTCATGGTTATAAGACAATAATAGAGAAGTGTACCAACTCTATGCCTTCTTGAAGAAAATTTCAAATCAATTTTCATGCACCAGACACGTGTTTCGAATATCAATTTCTCATCAGTGATGCTTCCAGCCAAAGTGCTTTTCGAAAGCCTCCCAAATTCATTTCACTGGCGTCCTCTGGTTTTATTTTTAGAATTAAAATTTTTTACAATTTACTTAACAGAGAGTGCGAGGCCTCAAATTCCTTGTAGGGTCGATTCAGTAGCATATCCAAACGAAATCAATGCTAAAAAAAACATTGGAGGGATCATGCTAATATGTTAACCTCCTATAATTTCGATGATATTTGTAGATGAAATTGGAAATTGCAAGTTTCCGAAATAGCCACCCCCCCCCAAAAAAAACAACCTATATATGAAAGAAGGGAGGAGATCTCCAGCAAGACCCCGTTGCAGCATCAACAGTAAAACACCAAAACACCCTATGCAAAAACACAAAAGACGAGTACAGCACGAGACGGAAAAGAGACACACGACATGTAAACATCAAACGCAAAAGACTACACATAAACCGACGAGACCAATGGGTAACCGGTGCCGACTTTGGACGCCATTTGTCACGCAAGTAGCAAATGGTCTGGTTATCCTGGATTACGTGCGCACAACCCTCTCACTTCTCCAATTACCCAGAGGTCTCTAAGAACGTACAATTGTGGTGTAAAACAACTTCCTCACTGTAAGATGACATCACACAAACAAGACCGCGAAACGTAGAGGCCCCAGAGACACAGATGAATATGTAAATGGATATAAAAAGAGGGCATGCGTAATACAGTCCGTGCTCTGCCGGCTGTAGCGAGCTCATGTATGTAATCACCCGAGGAGTCCGACTGACATTCAGAGAGGACAGGTGGTCGGGGCCCTGTCTTCTCTAAAGAGGTTTGGACAGGGCCCGTCATGGAGTACCGTCGTCACAGTCAGTCAGAGTGCAAGTCTCAAGGATGCGCTTGTACAAGACTGTAGATTGGTCAAGTACCAAGCCTAGTGTCCGTCTGGTGACATAAGGATCATATCCACGGTACAAAAGGCGTTTGATGATTCTAACGCATTTTCGATGGTTATGCTGCCTACCTTTGATCCTTTTTATTTTGTTTATCATATCACCATAAAAGACAGGTTGTGTAATACCCATAGTAATGTACTCTGTTGCATGTATAGATCCGAATTTTAAAAGAAGTTGACCGTAATTTTTTGTAAAATTTCCAGAAAGTCTTAACTAGTTTATGAAAGCGGAAACCTTGACCTAAAAGTTTTTTGGAAATTTGGAAATTTCTACTGTGAAAATCCAAAATATCAGTACATGCTCTAGCGTACCGGATGAGCTGTGATATGTAATATAAATGCCGTATGACGGTAATCTTGGAACATCACCGTCAAGCCAGGGGAAATTTACTATGTTGACTCCAAAATCATCCCTTTTGTCATATACACTTGTATGAATCTTTCCGTTTACAATTTTGATATTTAGGTCCAAAAAGGGTGTTTCTGTATTTGAAAGGTTTGCCTTGTTAAGGGTAATTCTTGTGGATAAATTTCATTCTTATATAATTCAAAAGCAGGATTGTCAATGGTTAGAATCTCATCCAGATACCTAGAAGTATTATTGAAACATTTCAGCTCATCAAATTTTCATTGCTTTTGAAGATTTTGGATAAATTCTTTTTCATAAGTGTATAAAAATAAATCTGCAACAAGAGGCACACATTTAGTACCAGGAATTCCTACAACCTGCTTGTATAGATCCTCACCAAATCTAACATAAATATTGTCCAAGAGGAAGGACAAGGCATTACACAGGTCACTACATGTCCATGATTTGTATGATTTGTAGTCTGTCGAGGAAAAGAAACCCTTCGATTCAGATGTACAAATGTAAGTTTTTCGCTCTCGATCAAAACACCATTTAATGAGATTAGATAATCGATCATTAATTTTGTCATGAGGAAGTGTGGTGTACATATTAGAGAAGTCGTATGAAGAAATCGTATTGGCTTGGAAATTCACAGATTTCATTTTTTCAATCACATCCCCTGAATTCTTAATAGACCAAAATAAATTTACATCGTTCCTGTTTAGAACCGTTTCACAATATCTAGTTATGTGTTCTTTAATAGCAGTAAGTGCTGACTTCAGATTTCTAGACAAAATTGTAGTGGAGCAGTTACTAGAATTAGCAATAAATCGAAATTTGTAAGGAGACTTGTGCAGTTTCGATATGCAATATAGTGTTGGGAGATCCAATTTAGGAATAGAGATATTGAATGAAGACAGTTCACTGTTATGCTTGCTTAAAATGTTAGATGCACTTTCATTGCTTTTGATATATGTATTAGTAGACGAAAGTTCCGAAACCAAAGTTGATATGTAGTAACGTTTTCAAATGATAATGGTGTTGTTGGCTGCTTTATCAGCTGGTGCAAAGACATATTTTTCATGTAATTTACGTAGTTTAGATTTGAAATATCTTTCTGATTTGGAACGTGGATTTTGAAAAAGATGAGGGTTTTATGGAAGTTATCTATTCGAATATCCGTTATATCTAAAATGAAGATTTTCCAGTCATTCAGAGCATGCGGTTCGACTCCTCCTGATTTACACCATCTTTTCGTATAATTATCTAAGGCTTCCGTAAGCACTTCACGGCATTTGACAAAATCTATCTGGGATTCTATACTTAGGTCCTTTTTTAAGAAGACCACGGAGCTGTCTGTCTTGGAAAATTGAAAAGTCACCTGTAACAACATGGCCAGCTGGTTTGTAGAGATATTTAGAAGTTGCACATTCTCAAGAAGCAGGACACGATTCAAGTATGTCAGGATCCGTTGTAACTTTATTATAATTAAAAACAAAGTTTCGAATAGGTTTCTTGTACTTATAACAAATAAGAGGTGGCTCTAAATTTTCAAAATATTTAGGAATGGTACTTTGTACGCGATGATCCCGAAAAATATAAGAGATATTTAGAAGATCAGAACCTTTGTTAATAAACGGGATTTTTATGAATCGTCTTTTAGGTGAGGTGTTTTTCACAGTAGGATAAAGTTTATACTGTGCGAATGAGACAATAATATTAAGTCTGAATCAGGCAGTGTTTCTTAAGAATGCAACCTCTGCTTCATCCAAGATAGATTTCAAGTGCATAACTGGTATTGACGACAGAGCATGTAACAGCTCATGTCTTCCGCCATTGCGTGCTATAGTAAGTAAATCGTTGAGAGAGCGGTATATTCTGGATCGTTTTCTTTTTTGTCTGTTTCGTCTTTTCCCGTGCGACCTGTATTTCCTTTTAGTGTTTGGGCGAATTGAAAAGATGTTGATATTGGTAGAAGCTGAGGAAATGTTTCCTTGTCCATAAATTTGATCGTTTAAACCAAGAGGGTACGCAGTCTGAAGTTTGGTGATTCAGGCAAGTTCAGCTTGTAGTCGGCGTTTTTTAATTTCGGTCTTACTTTCATTTTTACGTTTTTGAAAAGTCTGAACTGGGGTAATGGTGATATCCGAAATAGAATGATTATATTTAACAAAGTGATTATAAAGAAAATTTCTGTGTTTTTGTTGACGTGAGGTTCTGATCTTTTAAGAATGGTTCCTAAAACGAGATTTTAAAGGTTGGCCTGTCTCACCTACATATTGTGCGCCACATCCCCTGGCATTTCAAGTCATTACGTAAATAAGATCTTGAGACGATCAATCGATGTCTTGGTCTACCTCGATTTTGAATTTCTGCCCATTTACACTAGATGTTATTGTGGAGTCGCAGTTGATGAGGTGACACAACGAGCATCTTTTACTGTTGCACTTAGAAATAATTGAGAACCCTCTGTGTCTGTTGTTGAATGTAGAGCCTGCGGATGGAGTCGTGCGTAAAATACGACTGTGGGGTCTAAATTTGAGAGGTGATAAGAGTACTCTTGGTGAGGAAAAACGTTTTTTACTGTTGAATGTCGATGATGGTAAAGTGACTGTAGTGACAGAGGGTAATCTCAAGGGGGTTAGTTTGATACGAGGCGACCTTAAAAATGCCATAATGCGATAGTGGAAGAAAAGTGAATTAGAGTCTTACGTAGAAGACACTACAACAAAGCCAAGTTAGAGAACACAATGAAATTAAAACACTTCAAAGATCGGGTCGCGGGGAATTGCTTTACCAACTCCACACTGCAACACGAAATAAGTGTAGACATAAAAGAAGGGAGGAGATCCCCAACAAGACCCCGTTGCAGCATCAACAGTAAAACATCAAAACACCCGATGCAAAAACACAAAAGACGAGTACAGCATGAGACGGAAAAGAGACACACGACATGTAAACATCAAACACAAAAGACTACACATAAACCGACGAGACCAATGGGTAACCGGTGCCGACTTTGGACGGCCATTTGTCACGCAAGTAGCAAATGGTGTAGTTATCCTGGATTACGTGCGCACAACCCTCTCACTTCTCCAATTACCCAGAGGTCTCGAAGAACGTACAATTGTGGTGTAAAACAACCTCCTCACTGTAAGATGACATCACACAAACAAGACCGCGAAACGTAGAGGCCCCAGAGACACAGATGAATATGTAAATAGATATAAAAAGAGGGTATGCGTAATACAGTCCGATGTCAAATTGATAAAGGGACCTCCTTCTTTCTTGAAAGTATAAAGCAGAAGTTTCTCAGGGTAAATGAAGAAGCTGACTGAGACATTAACACAGTACAAAAGAAACACGGAGGACAATGCTATCTAATAAACAAACTCCGGTGGATATATGTTCTTATATTTTGTCCTACACAGAAAAAATAGAAATGAAGCAGGATTTTGATATTACCGAACAACCCTACCTTTTTCTCCAATGGAAGCAATAGCCTTGATACACCCTGGTTTCTCGTTATTGAAGACCCAGTTGATAAACTGTATGACACATACACCTAACTCCAATAAAACACCACCACCGTCTTCAACTGTCCGCAGGTGATCCAAGTAGGACAAACCAAAATTAGCTGTCACCATTTTCACTTCTCCTATATCGCCTCTTTCGATCGCTTTCTTAATCTCAGAGTAGATCTCAAAAGTTCTACTCCAGATTGCCTTTTTTAAAAATGAAAACAGCAGAGAGTTATTTGTCTTATCTGCTTAACGTATGGAAATAACAAAAATTATTAGATACTATTCATCAAATTATCATCAGTCGGTATATCTCAGGGTGGTCATGTTGGATGATCTTCTTTACTTTTCTTTATTCCATGGAAACCCCATCTATGTATATCAGGAAGACTGATAGACTATTTGTAAAATCCTTTTGAACAGTTACCTCATCATGTTAAACGTCTTCAAATTGAATAGCATCATTTAAGAACAGATAAATTGGCAGCATGGACCAGATATGCACATTTGGGGTACTTACCCTCGTCAGTGATCCTTAAACCTAAACAATGTAATATACCAAAAAAGTGTGAAAGTTACTACGTCGAAAAAGCGTACCGAAAGACGTAGCAGGTTGGGTGGGATATGATGCTGCAGGACCCACGTTTTTGAAATTTCAAGAAATTTTGATAACAGAAATTTTAAATTGCGTTGAATAAATTCATTTCATTATTTGGCAAATAAATTATTTTGTCAGTTGGTGTAAAACAGTCGAAGTAAGGGAATTTGAAACAATATTCGTCATTTTCTTTTAGCCAGACAATGAAACTTTTATGAGAAATAAAAGGTGTAATATTGATAGACGTAAACTCTAATTATTTTATGAGGTATAAAAATACCAAAAGATAATAGATTCAATCAACAACGAAAATAACAGAACTTACAAGAAAAGTAAACAAAAAATATGAAAATATAAAACACATTCAAATGATAAGTTTCAAGAACACCTCAAAACTGTCTACCATATGCATGATAGCAAAGCGAAAAAATAGGTGAGACTAGGTGATTAATATCAAATCTTTACCTCCATCAGGAATAGGTTTTTTTGTTTCGCCAATTCGAACACTTCTTTTACTTCCTCAGTCGTGAATGCTATTGGTGCCTCGCAGAGAACATGTTTTCCAGAGTGCAGCATTAGCTTTATAAGTTGAACGTGAGTGATATGCCATGTCCCTATGTAAACTATATCTGAAAGGAATATTTATCTTATTTTTTAGAATCAAATTACTTTTGTCTACAGTCACTGATTTTTTTTTTCTAAATTTTACCTTTATAAGAACATCATAAGCTCAAAAGAAAATAATACAAAACGGAACTTCCTCACGAAAAGAAACAAGGACAGACAGACGGAGAAAATGACATAAGCTCCATAGAAACACGAAGGACAATTTATCATATGGACCATCTCCAGAGCATGTGCGGAAGGCATTGATAAATGCATTACCTATTTCTGAGTCAGATGCCAAGTCTCCGTATTTGGTGAATTCTTTTCTGATTTGGAAGGTTTCTGCATACTTTCTGGCCCTTTCTGTTGATCTTGCTGCTATAGATGTGATCTAAACATAGAAATGCTTATATTCAGATTGTACAGTTCTATGCACTCATTTTCTGCATAACTGTTAAATTTAAATAACTCATGCTCTATCATAAATGTGTGCTTAACCTTGATTTTGTTGTACAAGTAGGTATAAAGTATTAATGATTATCAAATGTTTGTCTGGTTTGAGATACCCTTCTCTCTTTGATTTTATGTACTATTTGCTATTGGCTTGATATGTTAATAGTAGTGGAGATGGTCAAACATGATACATGTAAGACTCAAACGGAAATTAGAGTCTAGGTCACTCTCCAGGTCATGTAAAATATCCTCTACAACACGTGTAACAGACAACATATCTATTATTGAACGGTCTAGTTGATTAATGTGAAATTTCGCAAGCTGAAGGTAGTACAATTATTCACGTTCTCTTATTAATTGGCTGAGTGGAAAGTATTAGAATGCTTCAATCTGATTTAATATGCTAATAGTTAATTAACATGGTTCAAATATGAGCGACAGTGACCGACTTGGACCTCTCGTTTATCGCATGTGCGTGTTCTATTCTGGATACTGAAGCGTCTCTTCTTACCCTTGAGTTTGCAAAGATGCAATTAAGGCAATAGGGGTATAATACTCTACTTCCGGGTATTTCATAACAGAAAAATTAAATACCACGAAGTTGGCACGACTTCGGCAATGTTCGGGACCACACTTATTCATGGCGAGTTATATGAAACATTAAAAAAATAGCAAATATCTAAAGATATGAAAGTACATAATTTCCATCTTTTTGATGATATTGTAATTATACATTTGATACCTTAAATAAGAAAAGTGTGAAAAGTGTGACTGATAAACGCACTTAAGTCAAGTTTTGAAAAATTTAAAAATTAGAAAATCTTTTACAAAACCACATTGCAGTAATCGCACTTACGTCAAGTTTTGAAAAATTTAAAAAAATTAGAAAATCTTTTACAAAACCACATTGCAGTAATCGCAATGGAATATCCATAACAAGACAGGATGAAACAACGGATACGCAACGCGCAAAACAACTTCCCAAGGAGATAACAAATGAGTTAAAGAAGATCCTGACGATAATCTCAACAGCACTCACAATAGAGCACCAAAATAAGACATAGAATTAAACCAAGATGACATAGGAACCAAGAAAAAACGAGCATATGGCGCACCGAAATCCTACAATTAGAACATGCATATATCAAAGAACATATTTTTCACTATTGACAATATCAACCACTACACAGCCAGTTGTGCCTCATATGAAATTCATGTGAAATTTACATGAACTTTACATGAAAGTTCGCATGAAATTTATGTGAAACGAGCACGAACATGAAATTTACATGAAGATTTTTACATGGGTGTTATGTGAATTCAGTTTCCTGTGAAGGTCACTTAGGAAAATTCATGTGAAATTCATGTGAAGGAAATTAATGTGAAATTCATGTGAAATATTTTTCACATAAATCTTATATATATATATTTAAAAATTTAAAAATTAGAAAATCTTTTACAAAACCACATTGCAGTAATCGCACTTACGTCAAGTTTTGAAAAATTTAAAAAAAATAGAAAATCTTTTACAAAACCACATTGCAGTAATCGCAATATATATATATATATATAGACAGCACAAAAGAGGTGAAAACAACCACGTTCACTATTCAGACAATGTCGGATCAGCCCAACAAAGGGCGAATGCACGTCGCTTGGAAAAAAAGATATAAAAGCACAAAAAAAGTACAAGCGGCCACGACACTAAACGTGTTTAAACCCAGCGGAAGGGACAGTACATCCCTTGAGCCCTCTGGACACACGAATATGTACTTGTATCCAGACGGAACAAGGGACAGTACGTCCCTCATTCCGTTCGGACACAAGTACATAAAAAAAAACATACACACACTCTCATGCTAGTCAGAACCTGTACTATACTGAAGCTTGAAAGGCTATAACTAGTAGCCAGGTAGGTAATATTCTCAATTCATGAACCAAAGCAGACCCCGCGAGGGGCGAGACCAGGTGCCTAGGTAGAGTCAGCGTCTCCTGTTTGCATGCAACACCCGCTGCCAAAAAGTCTAGACGGACTGATCGATAGAAACACGTGCAAGACTTCTAT
Organism: Pinctada fucata; assembly: GCA_028142955.1. Lineage (NCBI taxonomy): Eukaryota > Metazoa > Mollusca > Bivalvia > Pterioida > Pteriidae > Pinctada > Pinctada fucata. Next base: position 7,877,039 of record AP027114.1, on the reverse strand, counting down.
AGGTTCCAAATAAAAAAAGCTGAAAAGATGCTCCCAGATTGATTAAGTAACATATTATCAAGTGAGTAAAATCAAACAAAACACCGCCTCCCCCACTCTAGATAATCGTAAGGGACCAGATTGACGAAGTAAAATGAAACGAAAAATCCCCCAATTAAAAACACGTCCGTCCTGAAGAGAGATACTCACTGAACTGACAACGCGCGGGTCAGTGTGAATAGAAAGTCATATCACGAGAGGCCCACATAAAGGAGGTTAAAAATACAAACTGTAAAAATAAAAATTATAAGGTGTAAAGAACGAATATCTAGCTACCGTCGTCAGTTTCGGAGATTGATCCAATCAGAATAAATAGGGCGTGTTAAGAAATAGTACCCGTGAGGGAAGATCAAGAAGAACCTATCTCATAAACATAGCAAGTAAGGACTCTAAAAATTGACAGTAGTTTGAAACTCCTTGAAAGCACTCAAAACCCGACATCCCTATGTTCCTTGGCGACCCGAATTTTCATACACCCAACGTAATTAACACATAGCTTAAAGAGCTGTCTCAGAGGACCGGTCCGACAAGTTAGAGTTCATGATAAGACTAAACTGACAATACATACACACAGTAGCATACACCATATTCACAAGAATAGGAACGGATCCCAAAAAAAAGGAATGCAATGTTGTTATATATATATATATATATATATTTATATGAATTTTACATGAACTTTCATGTGCAATTTACATGATGCTCATTTCATATGAATTTCATGTGAGGCACAATTGGCTGTGTAGGTTGGTTTCTCTGCTGTTGGATTGTTTAGTCCCCGAGGATATAATTCGCCTATTTCACCGGTGTTTCGGCACTTGACTTAAAATATATTTATACACTCTCTGCCACAAAATATGAAAAAATTGCAAAAACTTAAGGGTATCTCCCTCATGACACAGCTCTGTCCTCCTGCAAATTCTTTGGCGGACATTTTAGGTCACGTTTAGACTTTCACTCTTTATAATTTCATATTATTTGGATTTCGGCTTTTTTCGGCCTATCAAAATGCACATATAACGCACTGAATTTTACAATAGAACACATACATTTTTTTCAATATTGACAACTTCATGTTATATGGTAAGGAAAACATAAACAAGTGAGATCAATTTGCAGTGTAGTGGCTGCCTTTGAACGGGTATTTACTCAAACAAAAAAAGTACTTAACAAACATAGATGTTGTACACTTTACGTATTATTGAGAGTAGAAGATAGGCACTCATTCGGTCGTTAATGAAAATAGGTCTCCTACAGCAATGTTACTGCACTGGAACTCTTTTAAAATATTTCAAACAATTTATATGTTACGTAATCGTGCATGTTTCAAATATTTTCGAATGGTTACATTTGAATACATAGTCGGATATACATGTTAGTATGCCGTGTTGCTCCAGTTGCTCTGTAAAGATAATATGATACAAATGCTTTACAATTAAAGTAATGCTTTTGATTTGTTTGACTACATGTAGATGAATAGCTGCATATTCCGAATCATATTTCTCCTCTCTTCTTATGATACAATATTTTTGCATGATTACTAAATGCATAAAAACAAGACGAACAAAGAAACATCTGGTTTGCTTGACTATGAATAAATTATTCAATATTTTCATGTGTTCAAATTATCAATACTGACAAAAAGAGCATCAATATTATGAACCACAATGATCCTAAAACACAGCCAGTACACTCAGTGGGCGGATCGTCATCAATCCGTGGAAGAAGGGAGGAGATCTCCAACAAGACCCCGTTTCAGCATCAACAGCAAAACACCAAAACACCCGATGCAAAAACACAAAAGACGAGTACAGCACGAGATGGAAAAGAGACACACGACATTTAAACATCAAACACAAAAGACTACACATAAACCGACGAGACCAATGGGCAACCGGTGCCGAATTTGGACGGCCATTTGTCACGCAAGTAGCAAATGGTGAGCTTATCCTGGATTACGTGCGCACAACCCTCTCACTTCTCCAATTACCCAGAGGTAATTGGAAGTATCATGAAAAGAGGATCGAGAGAAATCGAAACAAAACGATATTCGTAACCTTTTTGCTGGACAGCCAGTACACTCAGTGGGCGGATCGTCATCAATCCGTGGAAGCATCAGGAAAAGATGATGGAGAGAATTCGAAACAAAACGATATTCTCAATCCTTTTTTCTGGACAGCCAGTACACTCAGTGGACGGATCGTCATCAATCCGTGGATGTATAATAAAAAGATGATCGAGAGAATTCGAAACAAAACGTAACGATATTAACATTTTTGCTGGACAGATAACAAAGTAAAATCTGTTTACGATTCTATGTTTACTTCAAAGTTAAGCTCATTATGATAGCTGTAATTATAATCGAAGTTCCGTTTTATTTCAAATTTCAAAGAGTCCTAATATTTTCTTACCTCATGATCCTCTTGGGGTAAAGTTTTTAAAGCATGACAGAAGTCGTTGCTAATTTGCCCGGCCCCACAAATTCCCCACCTCAGTCGCATCTTTTTACACCTTACACCTACTCCAGTCACCGTTCAGTAACAATATTTATTACGTCATTTTAACATAGTTAAATATAATGTATTTTAGAGGTGTATTTTCTGAAACGTGCATATAGGGTAATCGCAAAATTACGTGTCACACGTGGGGTTGATCATTGGGAGGATTTAAGTATATATAAAAATCACACTATTAAAGTGATTAGGTCAGATGTCAAAAGATGTGATCACTTATGTCAAAGTATAGCTTGGGGTTCATTTTTTGCTTTGTTGCTGATTTAACTCTTTGTTTACATTTACAGTTTTATTGCATTACAGATTTACAATTCAATCGGAGATCCCCTCCTTTCTTTCGATCCATGATTTTTTAAGATGCTTTATTGTTCTGTTGTTGTGTCTTGTTGACAGTCTTACTCTGTATTGATATTGATGTTCATGGCAATGTCTGATTGTTAATCGTCTTCAAGTTCAATAGCATCATTTAAGAACGCATACATTTTCAGCATAGACCAGGCATGCACATTTCGGATACTTAACCCTCGTCAGTGATCCTCAATCTTAATGCCATATGGCCAAAAAGTGTGAAAGTCATTATGTCCAAAAATGTACCAAAAACATGGCAGGATGATTGGGATATGATGCCACAGGACCCCCGTTTTATAAATTTCAAGAGATTTTGAAAACAGAAATTTCGAATGCGTTGAAGAAAGAAACGATTAGCCGAAGTTGATCGAACTTGGCTACATGTTCCCTCGGGGACTCCTGGTCCATCATCAGTGACACTTATCAAGTGGTCTAAATGTTAAACGTCTTCAAGTTCATTATGTATTATTTCATTGTTTAATTTCTAAACGTTGCAGATGTGCTCAATTTTTTCGTCCGTTTGAGGGTTTTTTTTATCAAAATTTGCAGCCGCTTTCAAATTTATTTCGGTATTGAATCTGAATTTCAGTTCCGTAGATAACAATAGAATGACATTCGCATTCGCAATCATTGGGTTGTCCGCCAGAACTGCGTATCAGTATCAATAACGCTAAAAAATGGACAAATATGAACAAAAATAATTACACTTAAGTCTTTTACAAGTTTCAAATACTCTCTAATAAGACCATGTCAGAGAAACCCTTATAGACACCTTCTTATATAATTACACTAAGACAACTGAAATTTTTCGTCGACTCGTATCATGCTTTAACAATATTTCAAACCAATTTAAACACAACAGACAAATGCAGACCGATAGAAAAAAAGATAACATAACGTCCATAGAAAATGAATACCATATAGCGGTAAGCCACGCCTACCTATTTTCTGAAAGCAGATAAACCGGCAGGATCTGGATTTTACCAAGAATCGATATTGTCGTCTGTGTCATCATTAGAATAGAAATAAAGAATGACAAGTCGGGCTCTATTGTCTCATAATGCCCTCGCGTCCTCAGCCAATCACATTTATCACATCGCCGTTCGCCCTCTGTTTTTATTTTACTATCTAATTTTCTGAATTTGTTTAGATGTTAACCTCGGAAATCAATTAATAGACCAGCACAACAAAATATGTTTAAGGGACATGGGAAACTTAACAATGAAGTTAATATAAGAAAAGTAAAACGAAAATACTACATACACACCAACAAAATCGATCTATAAAATTTCCTGTTAGTGATCCTTAATCTTAAGAATGTAATATGGCCAAAGAGTGTGAAAGTTGTTATGTACAAGAACGTTCCGAAAGACGTAGCAGGATGGGTTGGATATGATGCTACATGACCACCGTTTAAGAGACAGACGATCAACCGAAGTGATGCGCGGATCCAGCAATTTTGGTCATAGGGGGTTCAAAATTGTAGGAAGTCTACCTATCATGTCTACAGGTATATTTCGGTGCACATCGGGGGAGGGGGCAACGTATGCACTAAGGATTGATTTTTTGAGGGCGGGTATTGATGGATTTCCTTTCATGTTTATTTTTATGAAGTAGCGAGCGAAGCGAGCCTTAAATTTTTTTTATATATGAAATATAAATTTTTCTTGATTCGATCGAGAGGAGTATTCATAACATTGAATATATTTTACTCCTTATATCGGCGAGCGGAGCGAGCAGCGAAAATTTTGATTAATTCCCATTTTGTCTATGTTTCATGAAAATTAATAGATAAATTTTCCCAAATAATCTGACATCTTAATATGACAAAACCTTGAAAAATATGAGGAAGGTTACATCCTATGAAGTAAGGGACTGTTGAAAATACGAGTGCATGAGACCCAAGACAGTTATACAAAATTATTTATTAAAAAAATTGAAAATGATTAAGGCATTTTGCAGAAAAAAATAAATGTATATTTGTGAATGGCGCGCGAAGCGAGTCGAAATTTTAGGTTTTAAAGCCTTTTTTTTGTATTTTTAGACCCTTTCAATTAGAAATCGGTCAAAGCATGACCCCATCTCCGAAAATCTCAGGGGGGGGGGGGGGGTCCAGACCCCCGGTCCCCCCCGTCTGGATCCGCGCATGCGAAGTTGACCGAACATGGCTACATGTGCCCTCGGGGACTCCTGGTCCACCAGCAGTGACACTCACCAAGTGGTACAAATGTAAAACGTGGTACAAGTGTATGATGAGTTCCGTAGAAAATCAAATTCCTCAGTTATAATGTTAGTCGATCACAAATGTAGCCTTGATTGAGAAGCTTATTTGAAAGACACTCTGAACAAAATCTGTGTATTTGGTACTTGTTTTGGCATGACGTATCAGTTGTGGTACATGTATGAACACACCATAGGCAGGCGGTGAAGGAATATTGCTACTCCGAAAGGAAAAGTTTATGATGCTGAAATTATGGTCGTCACGTTTGTCATGAAGTGAGGTGTTTATGTGACCATCAGTGTCGTAGGACAGCATTATGTCCAATTAGGATGCTGAATTATTCGTCTCTGTAGTTTATTTGACTTCAAGCTCCGAATATTAAATCCTCATCAGTGATGCTTCCATCCAAAGTGATTTTCAGAAGCCTCGAAAATTCATCTCAGAAGCGTCCTTTTGTTATTTCTTTTTAGTCCCCTACCGGCAACGCCGAAGGTGACTCTTAGTTTCCTCTTGGTCTGTCCGTCCGTCTGTCAGTCCGTCTATCCAATTTTCAGTTTTCCGAACTTTTTTCGCTGTTGTTGCAAATACTGAACACATTTTTGGTTTGTGGATACATGTATATCTTAATGTGATACAGATCAACTTTGAGTTTGATTTTGATTGTAACACTTGGACATTTAACTTCGGAATGGACATTTTTCCGAAGTTGAGGTCCTAAACTACTATTTCTAGGAAAATTTTGAGTTGTTCTGTGTGAAGTACTGATCAATGTAAGGTGTTTCATCAACTTTTGATTTACCTAGGTCAACAGGTATGAGATCTAGAGCCACTTGAAAAAAAAAATCCCACGGGCCTGCCCGTGGGATTTTTTATCCTGTCAAAATCCCGTCAAAAATCCCGTGGGATTTTTGTGAATCCCGTGGGATTTTTTATCCTGACTTTGGATTGACAGGATTTTTTATCCCGTCCCAATAGAATACGGGAGAAAAAATCCCGTCAATTTTAAGACAGGATAAATAATCCTGTAAAAGGTAATGACAGGATAAATTATCCTGTCAAGTGTCATTACGGGAGAAAAAATCCTGTAAGTTGTAAGTCAGGATAAAATATCCTGTAAGAAGTTACGGGATAAAAAAACCTGTCAATTTTTTTATAATATCATTTTTTTTTAAACTTAGATCAATAACCAAATACCTTGTTATGTTATTTAATGCCAGTATTACAAGTTAAATGAATGAAATTTTGTGTTTTGGTGTAAAGAATTTTCTAAGTTTAAATAATTAAAAAAAATTCATGCTTTTCCTAAGCGGTTGTCTCATAAATTTAAAATTGTAAATTTCACGCCATAGACGTAAGCCTAATGCACTGGATGTATTTTGTACATTATGACATGTGAATGTTGTGACATGGTCATCGTACACGGTGCGCAATACACCAGGTGATGAAAATGAGGAAACTCGAGCTCAAAGTAACACGATAGAGATAAATACGAAGGAACAACCCAGCAACCATATTTTCTAATGCAACTGAAAAATATGATTGCGAGTACACATTATTATTGCAGTGATAACACTGTCTTTCTTTCGAGCTTTTTCTCACTCATCTCCGTCGACCGCCTTCTTCTGTAAACAAAGGTTTCAGACAACTCGATAGTTTGAATGGTTCGCTCTGCTTGTATTCACTCGAGAAACACAGAATGAGAGCAGGGACGTATATAGACGTCCCTGACGAGAGCACGTGCAAAAACCATCCAGACAAACAGACAAACAAAACAAAATCTAAAAAAAAAATTCCCCTTAAGAACCAGAACTTAGAAAGTCTTTCCACGCTATTGATGTATTCGACGGAAGAAGGAAGGTGAAATGCCACACGGCCAAAATGTCAGAAGAACGTTTTTTAATTGTTTCTGTTTCAGTAGAAAATGACGTCGCTCCCTCCCCTCACCCCCCCCCCCTTTCCCCTTTCCTCCCATCCAATAACCGCTGATTTGACCGTCATTTATGTAATAAACTTTACATGTGTCCAAGGACGCTTTAATAATGAATCGGGACCGTTGAAGATGACCGATTGGAGGGATTGGGCCATGGGGGTAGGGTGTCTTTTTTTTATTATTATTTATTTCATTCAATTATTTTTTATGTATTTCTATATTTGTTTATCTTTCTTTCTTTTTTTTTTTTTGTTGAAAATTAGAAGATATGTAGCTCCAGATTTTTCTTCCATTTATTTCAAAATGTTCCTGGTGGTGGGGGGGGGGGGGGGGGATAGGAGGGGACGACCTCCTCCCGTGCTATCCCCGACTCGGCGCCTCGATCATTGAATCGGTGCTTTAGGCCGATACAAATCACCACCTCCCCGCGTCTCACTCTGGAATTGCCCCTGTAAGATTTATACTTTTTCTGATTTTTTTTCTGATTTTTATTTTTTAGCCTAGGATTTAGCTATTCAAAATTACTAAGGTCAAAAAAAAAAAAAAAAAAAAAAAAAAAAAAAAAAAAAAAAAAAAAAAAAAAAGAATTACATACTCTATAGTTTGGTGTGGGATCGGATTTATTTTCAGTTTGAATTTGTTATATTTCATGATACATGTACATATTTTGAGTAATTTATTAATCACCTTTAAATAAATTTGAAGGGACGAATTTAGAAGTAAGAGGGGGGTATGAAAACCCTCCCGGTCTGGAAGTTCAAAAACTGCAAATTTTATGTCGTTTGCAACACAAGAGCTACATAATAATCCTATTTGAAATTTCATTCCATTGTTACATGTTTATGAAAAATAGCTCGATCTGGAGAGGATTGAGTACGGGTAGTGGATGCACCCCTCCTCCAACATCTTTTCTGGTGTACCATTCTATACTTTATGTATAAACATAATATGGTATTGTTATTTATGAACTGTTTTAGTTGTACGTATTATTTTACACAAATCACAAAAAAAAACCATGATGATGATTACGACGACGACGACGACGACGACGACGATGATGATGATGATGATGATGATGATGTATTGAAGTTTTCTCTGTTTAACATTAGAAATTACTTCAATTTTCAATTGTTTTATACACTTTAAAAGTTAATTCATATGCTGTCGTGGTATAACACATATGATGTCGTGTCTGGAAACTTGTTTTATAGGCTCTCTCTCTCTCTCTCTCTCTCTCTCTCTCTCTCTCTCCAAAGGGCTCTTATGATGAAATTGTATGATATGTATGTTAATGAGAGGGCGTTTATAATGTTGTATAGCTTTTGCCCAATCCCATTTTCATGTTTCGGAAAAAATGAAATATGTTTAAACTACTTGTTTTAATTTCCATGCATTTAAAAGACAACAAGTGTGAACGTCAGTTGTTGGTAAGTTGGTTTCTGCGATTGGTACTTTCCACTACGGCATTTTAAAAAGATTCATCGACAACTGAAAGCAATTCATCGACTATCTACTTTCACATTTGATTTCTTTTGACTGTAAAAGAAGCTTTATTTAAAAAAAATAAAGTAAATCAAAATGAATCAATTAGTAAGGCCATGCTAATTCATTATTCCGTTTTACGTCCTAAACTTTTACTGTGAGCTACCCTGGCCTAGCTCCCGTCAGGCATTCGGACAGTTAAATGCAAATGATGATGTACATTCAAACACATGATCAAAATGGCTGGATTGGGAAAGAAATATTGAAAACAAAAAGAGCTCATAAAAATATCTCTTAAATGCATAGTTCCAGTGCTACAAAAATGAGAACAAGTTGTTTTATTTGCTACATGGATGACGAGAGAAAAATTTACTAAGGCGTTTCAAACCCCGGCCCCTCCCCCTAAAAACCGCACACACTTTCATACATTCTGAAATATATTACAAAATATTAAAATAATGTAAAATACATATATATTACTTTGAAGTTCACGGAAATCAATAACTTTCAGCATTGTGATCATTTTGTAAATTCAACTAAAGGACACGGTTTTTAGCTCACCTGAGCGAAGCTCAAGTGAGCTATTGTCATAGCGCGCTGTCCGTCGTCCGTTCGGTGTAAACTTTTTACATTTTTGACATCTCCTCTGCAACCACTGCACACAATTTCACGAAACTTTAAAGGAAGCAAGTACTCAAGGTCCTCTACCAAGTTTCTGTTTTTCGTGCAAATCAGTCAACAAATATGTCCGCCGAGGGCTCCGATAGGCTTACGCATTTTCGACATCCTTTCTACAACAACTACACAGAATTTCACGAAACCTCACAGGAAGCAAGTACTAAAGGTCTTCTACCAAGCTTGCGTTTTTTGTGCCAATCGGTCAACAAATATGGCCGCCGAGGGCTCTGATTGGCTGACGCATTTTCAAAATGTCGTCATGTTCCTACCACCACTGCACAGATTTTCACGAAACCTTACAGTAAGCAAATTTCAAGGTCATCCAATATTGATTTTGGCCTGCAACTCAGGTGTGCGATGTGCCCCCCATTGGGCCTCTTGTTTTCTTGGGGGGGGGGGGGGGGGGGGGCACGTATTTATTTTGGTTGCATCGAATTGAGTTAGTATAGTAACAATTTAAGAAATTAGTAAAAATGTTCGGCAGATTGAAATATTTCTTCCAAAGGGAAGGGATGATTTAAATAAAAGCACAAACACTCGTTTACACAAATTTTCGGCCCCTTGGCTTCAGTGGCGTATTCAGGGGGTGCGGATAGGGCGTCCACCCCCTAACACCCCCCCCCCGGTACTGACTCAAAACATGTCAAAAACAGGTATATTTTGGCCACTTTTCAATGAAAATCGGCATAATTCGCCCTGTGACCTCCCGGTATACAAATAGTGACATCCATCCTTGCTCTTAAAAAGACTAAGTGCATCCATCCGTGCTTGTATAAACGAGTGTCTGTGTTTTTAGATAAGTGATGTGGGAAATAAACCTGCATATGAACATTCTCAAGTGGAATAAGTAACAATAAAGGCGTGGATACCCAGGGGCGGATCCAGAACCCCTATTGCCCGGGGCAAGGGGGGGCACATACAATTTTGATGGGAATCAGTTGCGAGCCCCGAAGGGCCGGGGGGAGGGTATGGGAGGGGTTTGCCCCCTCCCATTGGTTGGGGTTCGAGGGGGGCCTCCCCCGACAAATTTTTGAAATAATGAAGCAATTTTGTGGCATCTGAAGCATATTTAAACTAAATTTAGGAGGGATTAGACGAGCATGATTCAGTCAGTGTCAGTAACGATAATTAGTATATTTTAAAAAAATCGACATTTTCTGATGCTATATTGTTTTTTTCACGGCATGCAGAAGTCAACATGTTCAGGGTTTTCTAGGGAAACGGGCAGATCATGAAAAGTTTTGAAAAGGCTGGGAGGTCAGCCCATGAGAGGGGGGGGGGGGGGTGTTCCAGCCGTAAATTCACGTAAAACTAGGATAAAATCAGCATTTCCAGCATATACCTCACGGGACCTTTAACCCCCCCCCCCCCCCCTAACGACCGACACAACATCCTCGACAAGCAAGGTATAATTATTTATTGGCAATTCGATTTTGAAATAAAGAAATACATGCATCTTTGCAAAATTCTTGGAGGTAGTCGGTACAAATCTTGCCTTATTTTAATCATGAACTCAAATAATTATAAAACGATCTTTAAAAAGTAAAAAAAAAAAAAAATAACAGAAAGGATTCCGACTTCAATTTTATAGAAGATTACATCGAGTATTTGGTTAAGAAATATGCGTGTTTTATGACTTGCATACATGTAGGACTGTTATTCCCGATTCATGCCTCAGGCTCAGATGTAGAAAATCCTAATATAGATATGAACATCATTCAATGCAGGTTATTTCCGAAACGTGTACGTCCACGTACATACGATGGACATGGCAGCAATGCATCCTTCCCGACTTTGTAATCTATCCCCGAGAAAATTTTAGAAAATATATTCAAATCGGTTATTATTTCTGGTGTGTTTTGGGGCTATCTCTGACCAATTTCATAGATTTTTTTTTAGGAAACATTAGTTCAGTGCTTCAAAAAGCATGTCATAAGTGCCCCTTCGTTGGGCACTGCCGTGGGCGGAGGCAAGTGCCACCCCCCCCCCCCCCCGGCTGAATCCGCCACTGATACCGGTACTCATATAACACGACAAACAACATAAAAAATATACATCGAGTTGTGTCCTCGTAACAAATAACAACACAGATTTTTTTTTTTTTTTTTTTTACTTTTTTCTCCTTTTTTTTTTCTTTTAGAAACAATAAACCTGAGCTGAATCTCGGATTCTTACCGAAGTGAATATATAAAAGCATCGCTGTAAATTTAGGAGCGGGGGGGGGGGGGGGGGGCGGAGGAAAGGCAGGAAAACTTGCAGGTCGAATTATTCTTTTCGGTGGTTTTCAGAGCAAGAATTTTGCTCACGACCCACCGGGCCGGATTAGTAATTGCTTGTCATTATCAGGGACGTATATTAAATTTTATACACGTCCCTGTCATTATAATGTGTTTACTTTTTGATCTATTCAGTATTCGCATTTTCTATAAAGGTTAGGGGTTAAATATTTTGTTCAAATTCTTTAACTCCCCCCCCCCCCCCCCTAGCTTTACCATATTGTCGGGTTAAAAAAAAACCCTTCCCCTTTCTCTTCGATTTGTCAAGGGTTACATCGCAGCTGGTAATAAGCCCCGGACTGAACTGTAACCATAGTGACGAAGGCAGTGAACCGTGAAGGTGTTGGTCACCAGCGCGCAGCGACTCTGCGGGATGTATATTCCAAGTTTCGACGTGACAGCTCGAGGGTAAAAATACTGATTGAGCCAGGGTATTCGAGGGGCAATTTTGTTGAAAGTACATAACTAGCAATCATTTCCTGGGCAATGGGGGGGGGGGGGGGGGAGGGGGAGTTCAAGTCTTTCAAGATTGTGAGGGAGGGTGTTTTAATACGCATTTACAATGTCAATAAGATTTTTTTTTGGCAGAAATCAATGGAGGGGGTTTAATCCCCATCAACTATAGCAATTGATCAAATTAAAAACTATATATATGGCATACATGTATGAAAGAGTTCAATCTCTTTATTCCTGATGTATATACTGTAAGATAAAATAATCGTTAATTTGTAGCCCCCCCCCCCCCTTCTTTCTCTCTCTCTCCGAATTGTTTACATCTATATAGTCTAGACTTCGGTACGATAGCAAGTCCCTAACCCGTAACTATCGTGATGAGAGCAGCGAACCGTGAAAGTGTTGGTTTTGCACCCGCGATAGGTACATGTACCTAGGGTACCGTACCTAGACCATGCGGGTTGCATATTCAAAGTCTCGAGCGATGTGACAGCTCGAGCCGAGGGTAAAGGGGAGGGTGTCCAAATTTTGATGGAAGGACATAACCTAGGCGGAATCAAGAAATTTGCTGTTATTCACGGGGGGGGGGGGGGGGGGGGGGGGGGGGTCCACATCGTCGGGGTATCTCTATGAAATTGAAAACAAATTTACGTAAAACGGGAAAAAATCCTCAAGAGTTTTTTTTTTATTTATTTATTTATTTGGGAGAATTATATAATGTGAATTTTCCCATAAAAGAAACTACACATCTTCCTAATGACCGTAATCGAGGGCGAATTTCGTAAATCTTAAACTCGGTACACCCCAATCCAACCCCGACTTTTTTCTTGAAGGGTAAAGAGCAGACGCCTCTCTTTTGTGCGATTTTTGGCGATTTTAACTTTTAGCCAAGGCAGTATTACATTCATTAATTTGAACAACAGAAATGTGAAAATGTAAGTTTGATTATTTCATTTCAAGAATTTGAAATTCTTTGAATTTAAAATGCCCCCCCCCCCCCCCCCCGGGCACTGACCCAAAATTTTCCAAAAAACCCCTATATTTTGCCCATTTTCAGTATAAATCGGCAAAATTCGCCTCTTGATCCCCCGGCAAAGGGGGCGCTACAAGCATTGTACGACAAAACTTAAAACAGGAGTGTGAATGAACGAGTTTTAATGAGATTGGGGGCGCTGGATCCGCCAGTGATAAGTTTTGTCTTCCTTGGTCTACCACCCCCCCCCCCCCCCCCCCCTCCTATTCCCTGTGTCAGACACTCTCAAAATATGGAGTTTCATTTCAAGATGGAGATATATAGGCTAGAGCCGAGGAGGTGTGAGCTTTTTCGTGTCTTTCAAAAAATTTAAAGAAAAATAGACCAATGAAAAATGAAAGCATGCACTGACCCAGTAAGCTTTTCATGTGGGATGTTGATAAATGCCTACAGTCATTATTTTTTGCAGATTTTCAGCATTTTTGTATTGAAAAGTACAGTATTCTTATACAAACATTATTTTGTAGTACAGTACGGATGATAACTATATATACATGTAATGTCTTTTTCCAACTTTCAATTCTGAATCATTTAAAGTGAGCACTTTTTACTTTTCATCGCAAAAACGACTTGGATGCACCTCCGTACCCAAGTGTACACGCCTGATCGTAGTTTTCCATATATCAATATATATTACTTGTCTTCACTTGTCTGTCAGTGGCGAATTCAATGGGGGAGGGGCGTAGGGAGCCTATGCCCCCCCCCCCTTTAAATTTGCAAATCATTGGTAAAAACGATCATTTTTTCATCTAAAAATGAGAAAATACTTGTAAATATCAACTACCTTTTAGTTAATATAATTGTGAAATGTATCAATTTCTATTATTTTATAATCAATTACAGTCACGAAAATGGATCCAGGGCTCTGCCCTGCACCCGCTGTGGACCTAGGCGGTCCCCAGACCCCTTGCCAATTTTTACGCCCCCTCTAACCCAAAAGCTGGATCTGCCATTGTCTATGACATGTTCACGTTAAGGAAATGGTTTAACAGAGGTCTGTAGACTTAATATTTGCAATGTCGTCTCTTTTTTTTCTTTTCTTTCCTTTTTTTTTTTTTTTTTTTTTTTGCTTGTCAGATTTTCTTTGCGCAGCCCCCCCCCTTTCTGAAATCCTAGATCCGCCACTGTTATAGACATGCATGTACCACTTTTCCATTTTATAGGAATTTTAACAAGCCCCACGATGTCATGCATGTATGAAAAACCTCCTTTTTCAAAAGGAAATGCGTTCTTTTTCATCATCTCAACTCACGGAAATGGATTTTAGTGTACGCCTGCAGGAGAAATATTGACCATAAAGCTATAAACCGACATTGCATACTCTATAATTTTCTCTTTTTTTTCTGCTAAATAAAAATAAATTCGATCCAAAAAAAATAGCTTGTTATCTTATACGCCGCTTTACGCTGACAATATACAGTGTGTCATTGAAATAAACAGCGGCGAAACTGACGTCACAGACTCGCATACGCTCCGCGCCAAGAACAGTATATAACGCTTTATAATATCAATAACTGAACTGATAATTAAATATGAGCACTAGAGTGATAAAATTGAAACATATAGAAACTGTGATTTATACTGTCTGTGATTCAAAATTATTATTTTACTGTGTTTTGATATTGATAAACCAAGGACTTTATAAACTTATCTGTTTATAAGTCCTTGGATAAACTGAGTCAAGATTTTGATTGTAATAGTGTAAATTTTTCTCTTTTTTTCCTCAAGAGAAAAGCTGAAATTATATATGATTATTACAAGAAAATTTGGAAGCATTCTTATAATTAGAAAATGTGAAAGCTAATTATTTCTATGGCAAAATGTGAAAACTATTTATTGCTATGGAAAATGTGATAAGATAATTATTATTGATATATAGAATTTATCATTGAAATATAATTTTACTGAAAAAAAACATTTATTTTTACATAAGGATGAATAGCGTGTGTGGAGTGTGTGTAAGCTATATATAAAAGAAAAAAAAATCTCTGATTGATCACCATATTTGTTTATGTCCTATGAAGAGCTGAAAGAAAAATAGATAAAACTAAAAGAAAAAATCTAGAATAGTACAAGACTAGTAATCAAACTGAAAACTAGAACGGCCCTTAAGTGACGAATCATACCCCCCGCGGGACGTTTTTCTCTACACGGATTCATGTATGACATAGGAATCGATATATATATATACAAGGTCAAAATTCAAGGTCAAGGTCACTAGGTCAAATGTCTTGGTATCAAAATGTAGTACTTATTATGGTGAATGCACGCATGAAATATGAAAGCCCTATCACTTATACTTAAAGAGTTATCTGCTTTAAGAACTTCTTAACCGGACGGATGGACGGACGGACGGACGGACAGACGGACAGGGTGTTTCCTGTATACCCCAAACTTCGTTTGCGGGGGTACAAATAGGCACAATATATCATCATCTTAATTTGGAAAAAAACGATGTGTGTATATTGATTTTCATTGTAACATATTCTTACATTAAATTTTTCAAATGTATATAGATATAAATGCATGTTATAAGGAGGAGACGTAACCACCCTCCCCACGTAGGTACATGTACAAACTACTCAATTTTAAGCTCGAAATGCACGTACGTGCACCACTCCTCAAAATCGATCCCAGCTCGTGTCTCGTCTAGTTAGCAATTTTTTACATCCTTATGGTTCAAGGTTACAAAGCGGGTATGGCCTTCTTCAAAGACAGAGAGTGTGAGTTACAAATGTATTTACTTACATTTACCCTTTACAAAGACTATGGGTTTATCGCTTTTCATATTTTCTTAATATTGCACCATTTATTCAGTAGGCCGAAAAGGGGGGATGTCAGGAATCACCCTGAGGACGGGGATTGGAAGAAAAATAAGCAACCACTCTGACAAATTGATTTATTGTAATATTTATTAGTGTACGTTTTCTTGTTGTATTTTGATGTATGCCAAAGTGTTTGGTGATATTTGAATTGTAATAGGAAGACCTCTACATATATGGTTAAAATATTTCACGCAACATAAGACACCATATTGTCCTCCGTGTTTTCCAAAATTTTCCCGGAGAGGCCCCGATCTCCGGCTTGCTCCCGTATCCTTCCCAGCTCAGCACGGGATGTCTCTGAACATTTGGGGCGTCCCTCTACTATTCCCTCTCTGGATCCGCGTCTGTGTCACAAGGATGAAGTTGTTAATAAATTAACTCTTAACATTTGTGCTGTTTTAACATGCCCGACTCTAAATAAATAGTATTTGATTTGATTTGAAGATATATATGTGTGCTTGTTTTATCCTACGACTTCTTGGGTCTTGACTTAGTAGGTGCTCCTCATATCACAAACTTCGAATCAAGAACGGAGCGAATCAGGTATTCGTTCGAGATGACTGAGGACTTTGTTTACCTTACCGAAGAAGATCGAAGAGTCGAAAGAAGTTCCAGAATATTAGAAAAAAGAACCTTTGAGAAGTTTGCATTTGCCTGTGTACTCGCAATCATATTTTCACTAAAACATTGGAGAATATGATTGCTGGGTGATCACTCCGTTATAATCCGTGGTATCTTGATTTAGGTCGAGTTTCCTCATTCCTGCATGCTATATCAGTATGTACATCACATTACACGTTATGTGTACAATTCAAGCACTGTCATTAATAAGATGCAGTACAAACTTTAGCATTTCGAACTGATAAGACAACAACCTAGCAATAGCATGGATAATTTCTTTCATATTTGATCCATCAAAATTATTTTCTTAAAATTTGTAAATAGTGACAAATATAAAATTTGTAAATTGTGACAAATAATAATGTATCAGCATATTTGACAGCTTACAAAATTTTTAGTTTTAACATAAGATGCTTTGGGTTGTTGTACTTTGCTGTATATAGAAACATTTAAAAGCCTAGAATTTACAAGTGTCACTTCTTTAAATGATTAAATATTATATAGAAAACTGTAACACACTAAATTTCATTCTTCTATACATGCAGTAGTACACAATATTTTGATATTGGTCCATGCTTTGATTCTTTTATTGGTCGCATCCAAAAATTGACAGGTTTTTTTCCCCTGTAATCATTGACAGGATATTTTATCCTGACATACAACTTACAGGATTTTTTTCTCCTGTAATGACAATTTACAGGATAATTTATCCTGTCATTACCTTTTACAGGATTATTTATCCTGTCTTTAAATTGACAGGATTTTTTCTCCCGTCTTTGATTGGGACGGGATAAAAAATCCTGTCAATGCAAAGTCGGGATAAAAAATCCCACGGGATTCACAAAAATCCCACAGGATTTTTGACGGGATTTTGACAGGATAAAAAATCCCACGGGCAGGTCCGTGGGATTTTTTTTTTCAAGTGGCTCTTGCTCTCATACCTGTTGGCCTAGGTAAATCAAAAGTTGATGAAACACCTTATTTTGATCAGTACTTCACAGAGAACAACTCAAAATTTTCCTAGAAATTGTAGTTTAGGACCTCAACTTCGGAAAAATGTCCATTCCGAAGTTAAATGTCCAAGTGTTTTGACATATTTTTACAAGAAATATGGCCCTTGGGATTAGCAAATATTATGAATATTTCAGTTTTCCGTATTTCCCTACCGGCAACGCCGAAGGGGACTTAGTTTCCTCTCGGTCTGTCTGTCCGTCCGTCTGTCAGTCCGTCTGTCCCATTTTTAGTTTTCCGGACTTTTTTTGCTGTTGTTGCATATATTGAACACATTTTTGGTATGTGGATATATCTCAATGTCTCAAGGTTATGCACGTTTCTGGTACTTAATCCTCCTCAGTGATCCTCAATTTAAAAAAATTTAATATTATCAAAGAGTGTGAAAATAATTTTGTCCAATAATTTACCGAAAGACGTAGCAGGATAAGTGGGATATCATGCTATAGGACCCATGTTTTAGAAATTTCAAGATTGAAATTCTGGTACAGAAATTTTCGAATGCATTGAAGAGACGATCAAAAACATTGGATACTACTTTCACAAACAAAGAAAGGGGGATCTCCAACAACACTAGGTTGCAGCACCCACAGCAAAATCCCAAAACACCCATGCAAAAAACAAAACATTTCGGTACCTGAAATAGGAAATGTCTATTATCAGAGTGTATCAAGCAATTCAATTTAATCAAACTACCTTAACCGGAATGAAACGGATTATCTGATTGGCTAAAACTTTGTTAACAGAAATTAGGAATTATGATTAAAACGTATTTTTAAAAATTCTTCTAATCACTAGTTTTACCATCGAATTACCAGCGAAATTGTGTTAGAATCACCAAACGCCTATTTCGTGGATATAATCACTTTGTCACCAGACGGACATTTAGCTTGATACTGAACCAATCTACAACCTTGTACCAGCGCGTTCAGAAGAATTGCACTCTGACTGACTGTGACGACAGGACTCCATGACGGACTCTGTCCAAACCTCTTCAGAGAAGACAGGACCTCGACAAAATGCCCTCTCTGAATCTAAGTCGGACTCCTCGGGTGATCGCATGCATGAGCTCGCTACAGCCGGCAGAGCAAGGTCTGTATTTGGTACGCTTTCTGTTTATATCCATTTACATATAAAATCTGTGTGTTTCTTGGTTCCCTGCGTCATGCTTTCTGTTTGTATGTTCATCTTACAGTGAGAATGTGGACAAGCGCATTTATATTGTCGATAAATACATGTATTTTTGTCTGATTTTGAATTACATTTTTCCCCGTACTTTATTTTAATCATTCTTTCACATTATGCCAATGGTCACCTGTTCTTATTGGTCAGTTGATCCTTTATACTTGATTTGAAATACCAGGGTCACTATATATAGAGCGCACCTATTGTTTTCCCTCATAAGCGGGAAGTTCAGATTACCTTTCGGACATATACGTCATTAAATTTCTTTGTCTCCGTTGCCGGCAACTTTAAGGTAAAAATAGTATTTTATTTTGTATTAAACTCTCTTATTGCTGATCTCATGATAATCATATTTATTCTTTGAATATGTTTCTTTGAAGAACACGTATTATTTTACACATTTCAAATGATTAACGTAATGTATTGTCTGTTACTATGATATAGGTATTTTGACAATATTTCTACGTAAAATGTTCGTATTTGAAGTGTAATGTAGTTCTACATGTTCAATGAAATATATGATACTCATTTATGAATCTATGTGCATTGTACTTATTGGTAATTATTTTCTTTCTTGTAGATCTATGTCATTGCCTTAAGTTTTGATGATTTAATAAAGTGCAGAACCTATAGAAACTGTCTTATTCCACTTGGTTACATTTGGCGTCGCCGGACACTCACTGTCCCGCTAGATTAAATGACCGTCACATTAGTAATCAGCTTGATCACCGTTACCTGTACATTGTTTAGCATGGCTAATCCAACCGTGAAATCACTACAGAAAGAAGTTGACTTTTTACAGCAAAAGATAAGGGAATTAGGATGGAAAGGAGATTTAGACGGTGATATTGGAAAATGTAAAACAGTATTTGTACAGAAAAATCGTGAAATTAAGAAATTTACTGGAAGTAACATTGATGTTGATGATTGGATAGATGATGTTTCGACAATTATTCGAGATATGTCGACTGAAGAAGCTGCAGATACTGTATATTATCACCTCGATGATTGCGCACGCGCAGAAATCAAGTACCGACCAATACATGTACGGAGAGACACGGGCGCTATATTCGATATTCTACGGGAAGTATTTGCTGACAAAGATAATATAACAGCATTAAAGAAAAAATTCTTTGACCGAAAGCAAAAGAAAGGCGAGACACTGAGGCAGTATTCATATGCTTTGATGGAATTGATGACGAAAATTTCGAAAAAGGAAAAGACAAATTATGTCAATCGTGAAAGTACTCTCTGCGATCAGTTTTCTCAGAATGTGAATGATCCGTTACTCCGTAAACACTTGAAGGGCATTTTACGTAAATCGCCGGATATTGAGTTTCTCCAGTTGCGTGAAGAGGCAATTATGTGGTCTGAAGAAGAAGAAGGAATGAATGAAGAACAGAAAGGAGCAACGGCTATAGAGTCAAATAAAGGAGAGAGAGAAAGTGATAAAAACTCAGACAATTCATGTGAAAAGGAAACAAAGATTGATCAACTAACGGAACTCGTACGAAAACAGAACGATCAAATAAAACAGCTTTCATCATACATTAAATCATATGACGATGATTATTACCGTTATGATCAAAGTCAAGGACGTAAACTCAGGTGTTATGGATGTCAGATAGAAGGGCATAAGTTATCAGACTGTCCGGAGAAAAAGGATTCGGAAAACAAACGCCCTCTACGGTCTTGAGTCCCATCGTAGAAGGGAATATATCGGACTCATATGTCATGAACAGACGCATTATAGGAAAGTGTCCGACAATCACTGTGAAACTAAACGATATAGAGGTTAATTGCTTAGTGGATACGGGATCATCGGTGTCTACAATAACGGAAACTTTTTACAACAAATATTTGAAGTTGAATACGCAGCTCAATACTGATATAGCATTTTCTCTCAAGGCTTCAAATGGACTTAGTATTCCGTATATTGCATACATTGAAGTTAACGTTATAGCTATGGGGCAAACATTGGAGGATGTAGGAATTTTAGTTGTGAAAAACTCAGTGGATCCAGGAACTAGACTCCGCAAAGAAGAAATACCGGCTATACTTGGAATGAACGTCATTTCTCTGTGTAAAAACTTACTACAAGCACAGTATGGAACACAATACACAGAGTGTGTTGAAGAAATATGCACCAACTTTAAAATGAGGGAAGCTTTCAAAACATGTGATAGATTAGAGAAGCATGACGTCATAGGCTTTGTTAAAGTATGTTCAAAATCACCCGTTAGAATTCCAGGTAGATCCGTTACCGTTATACATGGAACTGCACCTAAAACTCCGAGAGTTTACGAAGCTATTGTAGAACCACTAACATCGAGCAAACATTTGTCACCAAGTATCATTGTAGTTCGAACGCTGTCGAAGATTAATCATGGGCATTTGACTTTTCGTATTGCTAACATTGGAGAGGATGATGTTTGGATGGCATCTCGTACAAGGATTGCGATACTTAGCCATGTCGATTCGGAAGTTCCAGAAAGTAAAGTAACGTTTTTGCGTAACGGTACCGTGGAGGAAATATACATGCAGAATGAAATGTATTGCGAAGAGTCTAAAGACAATGATACCGCAAACTTTCAATTACCGTTCGATTTGGATCAAATGAAAGCAACTGAAGCAGAAAAGGAAAAAGTCACTGCTTTGTTTCATAAATATCGAGATGTTTTCTCTCAACACGATAATGACGTGGGGTATACAACTACAGTGAAGCATCAGATACGTTTACATGATGATGTCCCGATATCGCAACCGTATAGGAGAATTCCACCGTCGCAGTACGAAGAAGTAAAGTCGCATATACGGAAGTTGTTTGATAATAACATTATTCGTGAAAGCACTAGCCCTTACGCATCACCTATCGTATTAGCTAGAAAGCGAGATAACTCTCTCCGATTATGTGTGGACTATAGAAAATTAAACTCTAAAACACACAGAGATGCATTTCCGCTTCCTCGGGTGGAGGAATCATTTGATGCGCTATGTGGCTCTACATTATTTTCTACTATGGATCTCACGAGTGGTTACAACCAAGTTGCCGTTCAAGAGGAGGATATTGAGAAAACGGCTTTTACTACTCCACTGGGTCTTTATGAATATTTGCGCATGCCGTTTGGTCTATGCAACGCGCCGGCGACCTTCCAGCGTCTTATGCAGCATTGTTTTCGTGACGAAATATTTAACATCCTTCTCGTTTTCCTAGACGATATCATCGTATACTCTAAGAACATAGATACACATCTCGAACGTCTGGGGACTATTTTTAGGAAGCTCCGGGAACATGGATTAAAACTTAAACCATCTAAGTGCAGCTTTTTTAAAGATAAAGTTCAATATCTAGGACACGTAGTTTCTGCGGAGGGAGTACATACAGATCCATCTAAAATAAGCGCCGTTCAGAATTTCGAAACACCTACGACTGTTTAAAAGCTGAAATCATTCCTAGGACTAGCAGGGTACTATAGGAGATTTATTAAGGGGTTCAGTGAAATTGCGTCACCATTGAATACATTAGCCCAACAATTTACTTCTTGTCCCAGAAAGTCATTCGGAAGGAGATGGACTAACGAGTGTAATACCGCATTCCAACAGTTAAAGAACTGTCTCATATCAGCTCCAATTCTCGGATTTGCAGACTTCCAGGAACCATTTATCCTAGAAACGGATGCTAGTTTGCAAGGACTAGGAGCCGTATTGTCGCAAAATATCAACGGGCAAGTTCGTGTTATAGCCTATGCTAGTCGTTCTTTGAGGCCTAATGAACGAAATATGGAGAATTACAGCTCGAGGAAGTTAGAACTGTTATCGCTCACCTGGGCAATCACAGAAAAATTCAAAGACTATCTCATAGGTAACAAATTCACAGTGTATACAGATAACAATCCGTTATGTTACCTCAATACATCTAAGCTGAGTGCACTCGAACAGAGATGGGTATCGAAACTTGCATTATTTGACTTTGATGTAAAATATAGACCAGGTCGACACAACACTAATGCAGATTCACTGTCACGCATGCACGAGAAAGAAGATGTTACAGCGAATACAGACGACTTAGCAGTCTTACTTGACAAATTTGCCAAATGCACACGTTTACCGTCAGATATTAAGGACAGAGTGACGTATCAAAAAAAAAAAAATATCTACTCACGATACGTTTCCTTCATTAAAACCGACCGAAATGAAGATATTGCAGTCAGAAGATTCGATTCTAGCGAGATTTATAGAAATATGGAAGACTGGCGTAAAACCTACACAGCGTGAATCACGTAAACTGCCGAAATCAGTTGTCGCACTTATTCGTCAATGGGATCGAATTGTCATGGATAGCGGTGTATTATACAGGGAGATAATCGATCCAATACTTGGGAATTTGCGGCAAATCATCGTTCCAAAGTCTTTACAAGATAAAGTTTTGATCAGTTGTCATGACAATTTGGGTCATCAGGGCATAGAGAGAACATTTTCTACGATTCGCTCAAGATGTTATTGGCCCGGGATATTTAACGCAGTAAAATCGTACTGTAAGCGATGCGACAGGTGCATTGTATCAAAGATGCCGCAACCAGCTGTACGAACGAGTTTAGGACATCTCATCGCATCTAAACCGTTACAAGTCGTTGCTATGGACTTTACTGTTTTAGAGCCAGCACACGGAAAAGAAAATGTACTAGTCATCACGGACGTATTTACAAAGTTCACGATTGCAGTCGCTACCAAGGATCAGAAAGCAGAAACCGTTGCGAATGTTTTGCTTAATGACTGGTTTTACAAGTACGGCATACCAGAACGTTTACATTCGGAATCAAGGCCGAAACTTCGAAGCTAATGTTGTATCACAGCTTTGTAAGATGTATGGTATTACACGTTCACGAACCACGCTGTATCATCCTGAAGGGTAACGCACAGTGCGAACGCTTTAATCGCACATTACATAATTTATTGAAGTCATTACCATCGGACCGGAAGCGACACTGGCCGAGGGAACTACCGGAACTATTGTACGCATACAATGTCACACAGAATTCTACTACCGGTTATAGTCCATTCTATTTGATGTTTGGTCGTCAGCCTAAGTTACCTATCGACTTTTTACTCGGATCGATCGACACAGACGACGATAAGCAATGTTCTACCGAGGAATGGGTTGCTTTACATCAAGAACGTTTTACGTTATGCTTTCGAAAAAGCTGGGGAGCGTACAGTCAAACAGGCGGCAGATAGAAAAGCGGCGCACGATCAGAGAGTCTTTGAACCGGAAGTAAGAGTTGACGATAAAGTTTACATTCGCAACAGACAGATTCGTGGACGGAACAAAATTCAAGACAGTTTTGGACTCAACCGTTTATCGTATCACGAACATTTCTGGAAGTGTACTTACCGTCGAGTCCGATGATGGAGTTACAAAAACCCTTAACCGACGTGATGTTTGTGAAATGTGCTTGAATTTGCATTACATATATTTGCTGTAATTTATTATGATTTTGATTTATTCATTTTGACTACTGACATTTACTCATATTTTGCAATAATGATTTGATGTATTTATCTTTATATGGGGAGTATGTGGACAATATAATATTTTCATTATTTATCGAGACGCTAAATATAAAGCTGGGGAGTATGTGGACGAGCGCATTTATATTGTCGATAAATACATGTATTTTTGTCTGATTTTGAATTACATTTTTTCCGTACTTTATTTTAATCATTCTTTCACATTATGCCAATGGTCACCTGTTCTTATTGGTCAGTTGATCCTTTATACTTGATTTGAATACCAGGGTCACTATATATAGAGCGCACCTATTGTTTTCCCTCATAAGCGGGAAGTTCAGATTACCTTTCGGACATATTACGTCATTAAATTTCTTTGTCTCCGTTGCCGGCAACTTTAAGGTAAAAATAGTATTTTATTTTGTATTAAACTCTCTTATTGCTGATCTCATGATAATCATATTTATTCTTTGAATATGTTTCTTTGAAGAACACGTATTATTTTACACATTTCAAATGATTAACGTAATGTATTGTCTGTTACTATGATATAGGTATTTTGACAATATTTCTACGTAAAATGTTCGTATTTGAAGTGTAATGTAGTTCTACATGTTCAATGAAATATATGATACTCATTTATGAATCTATGTGCATTGTACTTATGGTAATTATTTTCTTTCTTGTA
This sequence comes from Pinctada fucata, assembly GCA_028142955.1. NCBI lineage: Eukaryota > Metazoa > Mollusca > Bivalvia > Pterioida > Pteriidae > Pinctada > Pinctada fucata. Next base: position 7,852,228 of record AP027114.1, on the reverse strand, counting down.
GATCTATGTCATTGCCTTAAGTTTTGATGATTTAATAAAGTGCAGAACCTATAGAAACTGTCTTATTCCACTTGGTTACAAGAAGATTATTTTACATGAAAATTGTACGTTCATCGAGACCTCTGGGTAATCGGAAAAGTGGGATGGTTGTGCGCACGTAATCCAGGATAACCACAGCGTATTGCTACAAATGTACAAGTTAACGTGGCAGAGCACGGATTGTATTACGCACGCCCTCTTTTTATATCCCTTTACATATTTATCTGTGTTGCTTGGGCCTTTACGTTTGGCAGTCTTGTTTGTGTGATGTCATCTAAAAGTGAGAAGGTTGTTTAACACCACAATTGTACGTTCTTCGAGACCTCTGGGTAATTGGAGAAGTGAGAGTGTCGTGCGCACATAATCCAGGTGACCACACCAATTGCTACTTGCGTGGCAAATGACCGTCCAAAGTCGGCACCGGTTGCCCATTGGTCTCGTCGGTTTATGTGTAGTCTTTTGTGTTTGATGTTTACATGTCGTATGTCTCTTTTTCGTCTCATACTTTTCTCGTCTTTTGTGTTTTTGCATCGGGTTTTTTCGTGTTTTGCTGTTGGTGCTGCAACAGGGTCTTGTTGGAGATCACCTTCCTTATTTTATAAGATTGGATTGTCCTCCAAGTTTCTATAGTGCTGCTGGTTCCGTCTATTGACTGTCCAGCTATATAAAGCGGTGTTTGTATAATAATTTGTGAATGTTTGGGAATACAGTGCAAGTAAGGATTTCTAAGTCTAATGTGTTTGTGTTAAACGTCTTTAAAATTAGAATCATTTAAAAGTGGGTACATTTACAGCGTGGACCAGACATGCTCGTTTCGGGTATTTAGGGGTTACCATGCGTGTGCTTTACAAAAACTGACAGGGTATCGGCGAATCCCCTGTCAGAAATTGAGTTTTACCGCGAGGCGTCAGCCGAGCGTAAAAACAGGTATTTCTGACAAGGGATTCGCCGATACCCTGTCAGTTTTTGTAAAACATCAGTATGGTAACCCTACTCTAATGCTTTGGTCAGTTACAAGCTAGAAAAACGTCTGCTTTTAACGACGTCGCCATAGCAACACATGACGTCATATTAAAAACTGCAGTGAAACGTCAATCCCCTTGCAGTTTTTTACTCGCTCGACCAAATCTGAATGCGCGTTACAAACGGAGTGCATTAGAATTAACCCTCGTCAGTGATCGCCAATCGAAACAATTGAAATATAGCCAAAAATCTGTGAAAAATATGTCCAAAATGTTCCAAAAGACGTGGCAAGATGGCTGGGATATGATGCTACAGGACCGAGGTTTCAGAAATTTGAGACAGTATTGTAAACAGAAATTTTCGAATGCGTTTGAAGAAACGACCGACCGATATTGATCGAACTTGGCTACATGTGTCTAAGCCAAAACTTGAGAGAACTGATTTGTGATTTTCAATCACTTCTAACGTTGTAAAATTAGTTGGGAAAATAGGTAGGATTTTCCTGTGTTGAATCTATAGCTAATTCCTTTCTGAAACCATCGAAGTCATACTTTTTACAAGTTAAATATTTACACTTCAACTTCTTTCCCTTAAATACAAGTAACCAGAGCTCTGGCTTGCATTTTCCAACTATGTGCGTCCAGAATCATTTAATTTCCATTGTCATTTTCAAGAAACGATGATTCTGCTTGGCTGAGAAATTTTGTTGATACATCGATCAACACAATTTTTCACGGAAGTCTATTTATAGCACTATTTTTAGAACTGGGGGTTCCCTCAAACACGAATGAACTTGTTGCTGAAAATACAATTTGTTGATGTTTGCTTATCATTTCAAGGGTACCATTTCTTTTCTACTCACTCAAAAATTAACAGTGCATGTAGAATTTGCTCTAACTGGTCCTTATTCCAAAGATATAGAGACGATCGTTCGCTGTTTGAATCATGGCGGCTGCCATAACTTGTTTGGCAGACGTATCACTGCGAAACCTTCGGACTTACGAAATATAGTGCGGTGATTGATTGTTTTTTAGATCCAAGAAAACAGTCTGTTTTCCATAATTAAATGATAAGAAATGAATCTTATATTTTTCTGTTGATGCAGGTATCACTCGAAAAATTGGACAGAAAACTTTTGCATCAACGCGCTACGCGCATTGATGCAGTTTTCTGTCCAATTTTTCGGGTGATACCTGCATCAACAGAAAAAATATAAGATTCATTTCTTAAGTCATAAATGATATTCTGACGTAGACCTTTTGTGCCATGACATACCAATTTATACGTTTGTCTTCTTTAAAATAGGGATATGGTTTTGTCCATATTTTTCATAGAGCCTCAGAACAATTCCTAACTACACTTTGAGCACATCGACAAATAGAATAAGCCCTTTTCACATAATTCCGTCTTTCGATTTTACAGGCCTATGTTCGATTTGTGCAGGTTTATGACGTAAAAGCATTGTGACGTCATTAAATTCCTTTTAAAATATCATATATGTAACCCTGTTTCCCTGAATTTCATGCTGGTTTCCATAGAATTTGATGACGTCACAATGCGTTGACGTCAGATACCTGCACAAATAGGAAGTAACTCTGTATTTCGAAAAGACCGAATAGCGTGACTAGCATTTTGTTGACGGCAAGTACCGACTTTCATGACGTCACAGTTAAAAAGTGATTGTCCTTGATGTCATATTACGGGAACTGTTCTTATTTTGTCGTCCATAACAGCTGGACCGCCAGTTATGTGAAAAAAGGCTTATTGCTGGTACAAGCATATTTCTTGTTTAGTATTCATACTATAAATGTATGAGTGGGATAAAAATAATAATAATAATAATAAAAAAAATAAATAACAATAATTAAAAGTAATGACAACAATACCTATCACCATTCAAACGAGCATTATGAAGCTGTCGTATTATCAGAATTCTCCAGGTACTTAAAATTTCAATTATTGTTTCCATGACAACGAAAACTTTATTTGAAACGATTTATTATATACACCTTCTGAACATAAAAAATATCAAAAATTGATGATGTGACATTTCCGTGTGCTATTGAAATTCTTTGGTCATTACAGAAAATTGGTAGTGAAAATAAGATTTCAATTTTGGCAGGCTTTAGCGTTACATGTACAATGTATGTTGACGTCATAGAGGAAAGGAGGGGATCTTCAACAACACTCGGCTGCAGTACCCACAGCAAAACCTCAAAACACCCAATTCAAAAACACAGAGCAGACACTCACAGAAAGAGACGCAAAAGGAACAAGGAACAACAACTCACACCATAGAAACATGAAACACAAAAGACCATACAAATACCAACAAGACCAATGGGGCAACCGGTGCCAACTTAGGGCGGCCATCTGCCATTTAAACTTGAACATTTGTACATGTAGCACATGCTGTGTTTATCCGGATTACATGTGCAACCCCCCCCCCCCCCCCACACACACACACACATACTTTGCCGATTACCCAGAGGTCTGAGGTTATTTGTAACAACAAAATAGCCAATGCTTGGTTTCAAAATTTATTTTCGTTGTCAATGCCTAGCACAGTTGCATAATCCATCAATACAGTGGGTTATCTTCGGTTTTGTGTGGACACTTTGAATCGCAGTCAGCCCTAACTAGGCAAGCTGAAATAAGATAGATCTCAAGACTACATCATTATATCACACATTCCTTCCTTCTTTTTTTTTTAGTTTGTTATCAACAAAATAGCTTTTGTGTGGACACATTGAATCGCAGGATCTCCTTTGTACCATTTGAAATCTTAAACGACCTCAAATTCATTAGCATCATTTAAGGTGGCTCAATAATCCAAGAATTCTTTGTCAGAGCAAAAAAAAAAGTTATATGCTGTTTATTTGACATTCATATCTGATTACTTATATTTGTAGTTAAGATAAGATATTATCGTTCATTTGATCGACTAGTGGTCCTCTGAATATACATGTTTAAACCAATTCCGAGATTTGTCGCAAAACATTGAATTTTGATAGATAAATACATGGTGTAGTGATAGTAATTCCACATTGAAACCATTCTTGTGATTATTTTCATCATTAAATTTGTCTATTTCTTTATTAGTACGGTGACCAAGCCTAAGAAAGTGCTCTATTTTAGGAGTTTAATGTCCACTCCTAGTGCAAGGCTATATTTGGTATCAAATGAAAGGTTATGGTCTAAAGTTTACGATTTGACATCTCGTCAAAACTTTTACGGGTTTCCTACTAAGTCAAATTTGACGTTGAAATGACGTAATAAAAATGGTCGAAAATTCTCATATTTTGAAAGCTGATGTAACTCTTTTTTCAAATTTGCTGAAATGTGACAATTTCACCCGAAGAATCGAAACATCCTACCGATTCCTAATTTAGAAGTCGTTTAAAATCACTTTCATTCACACTCGAAGACAATTTTTAATCAATACTACAATTTTAAAAGGAATCTTTTGACAGCTCTTTACTTCTGAATTTTGATTTCGAATACTTTATGTTCTTGAGGATTTTTAATATATTTTTCATATATTTATCTGTTTCGATGGTACGTTAGAACTTTTTTTTATCAATATACCAATAAATATTTCTTCCAGTTATGACAAAACGCTAATTGGTCCTTTCAATCCACGTGCAATAGCGATTAATAGAGATAAGTAGTGTATGCTCGTCATGCGTCATTCGTTGTTCATACGTTTTCATGCATGATGTCGATTTGTGCATACCCCTTGATCCTCCGAAACCTATCGTTGTGTTTAGCATTAATCGTCTTTCCAGATAAAAAACATGCTTCAAAGAAATTTCCATTGCAAAAATGAGGGTTATTTTGTTGCATAAAAGGCCTTTTTGGGGGTGAAAAACATGATTTTAAAGGAAATATCACAGAAAATAGAAAGCAATGAATATATCATTTGTATTCATCGTAAAATAAAAAAAAATTTGAAAGATGCGATTTCAAAAAAAAAGAAGTTGGAATGCTCTTTCGAATAATATAAATTTTACATTCTAACTCCTAGGTAAAATTGCAATTTGGTCTCAAAAGGTTTGATTTATGTGAAAAACTGGCAATGCATAAATCTGTGAAAAGGACCAGAGCTATGAATGGCGAAATTGGCTTACTTTGCCATAACGCTTTTCTTTGATTTATACATGTACTTTGATAATACCAAATTTCTGAACCTTAGATGACTACGCCGTGATCAAGCAAAATATATATATTCAAGTGAAGTGAAGTATGGTTTACTGTTTGCGACGTCATTTGACGTCATTTTGCCGTTGTTTGGGTAAATACAGTGCATTGATCAGTATCAATTTACCAAAAGAAATGGAAATATATATTGCTACATTGAGGAAGTGAGTGTTTGAAGAATCGAAGCATGTTAAAAAAAATCAACATAGATGCAGAACCATATGCATTCACTTATGCACGGTCGACTTGACGTCCTGTTGTTATGTTTTGTTTACATGGCCGTCGGTCTGTGAACGTACGTCGTGTAAGATTTGATTCAAATCAGGTTGAAAGGACACTATAAAATACCACTAGCAGTTGAAGGATAAACAAATACTTTTTAGGCGGATCGATGATTTTTTCAAAGGTTGAAGAGGTGTTTGAGGACTTAAGATATTTTAGGAAGAAGGAAGATGATTTCATATTAATATACGCAAAATGTATCAATTTGCCTTATACCGCAATAATATTGCATATTTCGCCAAGATCATGCGTTATTTCGCAATTCTTTTACGTTATTTCTCGGAGGTATTGCAATTAATCGCAATAGATATGCGTTATAGTTACGCATTATGTGAATGGTTGTCATCATCAACAAACAGGATAATACTTGCCTGGCATGTACATCAATATATACATGGAGACAAACACCGAATTTGGACAAGTTTCCATGGAGCTGTTGCGACGGGTGTTGCATGCAATCAGGACGCTAACCTCCCCCCGGGCACCTGGTCTCACTTCGGAATGTTATTCGTTCCGAAGTTCGCAATCGTTACTATGGGAATTCTAATGATTATGCCTTGTCTTCTCGACCTTGAGACTGAATAACTGATAGGTACTTCTTTAATGTTTAATGTTGCAATTATATTGCGTGATATTTCAAGAATAACGCACTATTTCGCAAATATTATTTCGATTCTGTTGCGATATGATTAGGCAATAAAATTGCGCTCTTGTGCATCAACATTGCGCTTAAACTCATTATCCTATAAACTATAAATAGCGAATCTCTTATTGGCTGATAACGTCATCGACTCTCCTGGATAAATCATCGTATACCACGGATAACCCCACTAACATCTGCAAATGGCGTCGTTATTTATAGTGCATCATATATGAAATTATAGAATAAAACAGTTATGGACTTTAAACTCAGTACATATGATGTGATATTGACTTATTAAGAAAATATTTTCATAGTAAGTCATAATCACATCATATACAATGAGTTAAAAATCCATAATTGTATAATATTGTTGGTGAACAAACGCAATGTTTATAGCAATAAAATGCAATTTCATTGCCGGTAAAATTGCGTTATTAGGCAATAAAATTGCGCTATAACGCCCATATCATTGCGACATAACACAATCTTTTTGCAATATGATGCAATATTATTGCGATAAAATTGAGATACGCATTATATAATCCCAGTATAACACAATACCATTGCAATATAACGCAATTCTATTTGGATATAAAACAATACTTTTGCGAAAATAAAGCAACACGTTTGTGATATTACACAATGTCATTTGATTTGATTAAATACAGTTGCAAAATAACGCAAAACTATTGCGAAATAGCGCAAAATTATTGCAAAATTTTTGCAAAATAACGGAAATAAATACTTGTACTTTGCAATGAAAGCAAACGGGCTTCGGTGAATTTACAGTACTGGTAGCGTAGTGGTTAGCGCGGTGGACTGCAAATTCCTAGGTCGTGGATTCGAATCTCACCGTCGTAGATCATCGAAACCATTGTAACCTTGGGCAAGTAACTTTACAATACGTTGCACTCTCTCCACCCAGGAGTAAACTGGGTACCTGGCATATGAGACGAGTTTGTAATATGAATGAAAGCATTAGCGCCTAAACGGCAGCTCTGCTAATGCACTAGATTGTACAGGTCCTGCCAGGGAGGTGATTGTAGAAGTCGCGTGAGGCTCAGGCGAACGAGACTATAAATCCTGCCTTTACCTTTACCCTTTTACAGTGATTTTCAAAAAAAAAAATGTTAGTTTTGCATGAAAGTCAACATTTTGGGCCCCCAAGAATTTTTTTTTTGTGCTTTAATGTGCCAATATGAATCAAAATATGATGCCCGAATTACATAAGAAACTAGAAAGGTCTCTTGTTGCGGTTGCAACAAGAGTGTCTTCCTCCTATACAATTTTTGGTTTGGAAATATGAAGGACGTCACATTACATGTATTTATATTATATATTTAAGTTTTCAAATAGCAGTAACATTAAATTTTCAAACCGATAATTGTTGGTGAGGGGGGTGGGGGGGGGGGGGGGGGGGGGGGGGGGGGGGGGTTAGGAATTCTATTGCCAGCCGGTAAAAATTTTTCAGCAATTTTCTGAGCAGGCCATTTTTTTCAGCCATTACCAGAGTCGGAGAAAAATTTTCGCCGGTTCTTCGGGCCGGATTTAAACAAATTGTCAAATGTTGTGAATGTCTGTGTAAGTTAAACTCCCCGCTGTTACAGAGTATGAGTTAATAAGGGAGCAACCATTTGATTTTTATGGGGGGGGGGGGGGGGCAGGAAGACTTTGCAAAAAAAACATTTCCGGATCGAAATTTTAGGAAAAAAATTTTCCGGCCCGAAGGGCCGGTGAAAAAATTTTCCGGATCATGAAATTGCCCCATACCCCTCTCTTCCTACCTTTCAACTGCCCAGTAAAACACTTTTTTGTGTATCATAAACAAAGTATAAAAAATGGAACAAACTTTACGCAATTTGGAATGAATAAATCAAATTCAAAAGTCATTAGCACCATATAGCCTGTCTCCGTTGAGTATCATTTTAGTTAACAGATTATGCCATTCAAGAAATTAAAATGAAGTGATCTGCTGGCAAGAGATGAACTCATTGTGTGTTTGATGTTAAATATGGCCGAAAAATCATGCTGAATTATTTAAACTTTAGGGTAATTTTCAACATTGGAAAATTACAAAAAAAAAATAATCCGGCCCGAAGGGCCGGCGAAAAAAAAATTTCCGGCTCTTAAAATGGCCGAAAATTTTTTTTCCGGCTGGCAAAAGTCTTCCTGCCCCCCCCCCCCCCCCATAAAAATAAAATGGTTGCTCCCTAACCGTTCCTTCAGATGTCTCTTTGCAATTAGCGAATTTCAGACAGATTGTATGATGTTTAAATAGAACCTTTTCTAGATTTTTGTGCCTATGCGTATTAGGTCTCTGGTAGATACAGCTATGTCAACAGTTTGTATTTATATTAATTAATTTTTTGACTTTAAATTGTCTGGCACAAAGGGCCAGCAAAAATTTCCATATCATGCAATGTATCCTTACTTTTGCATGGTCCGGGAAAAAAAAATTGCCGGCCCT